>OX463232.1:22460834-24860834 GCA_949820135.1 Sylvilagus floridanus
TGGAAATTAAAATATGTACCGAAATTTTCTAAAAATCAATACATGAAGAAAAAAGTATAACATAGCAGAGATGGAAAACAGGAGAAGAAAATTTTCAATGACTTATTAAAATTCTCCCAGAATCACAGGACATGAACCTCCAGAATGAAATGATCAATCAAACACCTAGCAAATGAAATTTAAATTCTAACAAGCTGTTTCAATGTAATTTAAGATTATGGAAAATAAAGATCAATATAGAGGCTAGCGATTCCAAAGAGAAGAAACAAGTAATATATAAATGAAACAGCATGCCATCAAAGTTTTAATGGTATCATTTAAAGACAGAAAGTAACAGGAAAATGCATTGAAAATTCTGAGGGGCAAAACTGTTTACAATCTAAAATTCTTAACAGTCTACTTACAAGCAGAATAAAACATATGTCAGACATGCAAAATGTAAAATGTACCTCCCCATATACCATCCCAGAAAGTTACTGAAGGGCTATTTTCTAAACAAAATAAGTAAATCCTGAAATTAGGATTCCATGGGAACCAGAAAACAGAATAAAGAGGTAAAAACATGGAATAATGGCAAAGGAAGACACCAAGAACGTGGTTCTCCTTTTCTCAGAATAGAAGTCAATGCAAATTAAAGCAAGACTACAAAACACTCCAGTATGAGACATTTAACAAGAAGAAAGAAAGAGAAAGAAAAAGGAGGGAAGGATGCAGGGAGGGAGGGAAAGAGGGAAAGAGGGAAAGAGGGAAGGGAGGGAGGGAAGGAGGGAGGGAGAGAAAAGAAAGGGGGTTGGACGGAGAGAGGAAGAGAGGGTAGAAGGAAGGAAGGATCAATATAATTAGTGATAGGTACACAGAAAATCATGCAACAAACCAAAAAAAGCAGTTAACTTCAAATGAAAGCCTGTACAAGAATGAAATGGAATTGCATTATATCTAAGCATGAATGTTGATTTAATGAACTAGTGATACAACATTAAGATTGGGGAAATAGCAACTGTAAGAATAGGTAAAAACACTAAATGGCCCTCTTCAGTTGTAGGCAGGTAGACAACAGATAATCCATAAAACTGAACAAATAAATCAGGAAATAGAATATGCAAATTACTTGGGAAATATGGGAAAAAATGGGCAACATACAGCTGAAAGACCAAAAGTAATCACCTCTGGTGCATGAGAGCTGGGAGCTACTTTTTCATTACCTGTTTAAGATGGCATATGGTGTACTAAAGGGCTGGACTCAGATGACCCTTGGTATCCACAAGGACTGGCTCCAGGATCCTCCACAGATATCCAAATCTGTAGTACTCAGGTCCCTTCTATAAAATGATGCTGTATTTGTATGCAACCTACGCACATCCTCCGGTATGCTTTAAAATCATCTCAAGATTACTTACAGTACTTAATACAATATGAATACTAATAAATAGTTGTTATACTGTACTCTCAGTCCCAGCTGCTCAGCTTCAATGCAACTCACTGCTACTATGCCTGGGAAAATGGAAGATGGTCCAAGTACTTGGCCCCTGCACCCATGTGGGAGACCAAATGGAGTTCCAGGCTCCTGACTGTGTCCTGTCCCAGCCCTAGCCATTGCGGCCATTTGGGGAGTGAATCAGAAGATGGAAAATGTACTTCTATCTCTCCCTGTATCTCTTTAACTCTGCCTTTCAAATAAATAAATCTTTGTTCAAAAAATGAGAAGGGGCCGGCGCCGAGGCGCACTAGGTTAATCCTCCACTTGCGGCGCCGGCATCCCATATGGGTGTCACGTTCCAGTCTCAGTTGCTCCTTTTCCAGTCCAGCTCTCTGCTGTTGCCCAGGAAGGCAGTGGAGGATGGCCCAGGTGATTGAGCCCCTGCACCTGTGTAGGAGACCAGGAAGAAGCTCCTGGCTCCTGGCTTCGGATCGGCGCACCTCCATCTGTTGCAGCCATTTGGGGGAGTGAATCAATGGAAGGAAGACCTTTCTCTCTGTCTCTCTTCCTCACTGTCTGTAATTCTACCTGTCAAATAAATTTTTAAAAAAGGGGGGGGGATGGGTGAGGGGTGTCAGCATTGTAGCATAACAACTAAAAAAATGAGGGTAGAAATTAGGATGGGGCCAGTGCTGTGGCGCAGCGTGTTAAAGTCCCAGCTTGCAGCACCGGCATCCCATATGGGCACGGGTTCAGGTCTCAGCTGCTCCTCTTCTGATCCAGCTCTCTGCTATAGCCTGGGAAAGCAGTAGAAGATGGCCCAACTCCTTGAGTCCCTGCACCCATGTGGGAGACCTGGAAGAAGCTCCTGGCTCCTGGCTTCTGATCAGCTCAGCTCTGGCCATCACAGTCATTTGGGGAGTGAATCAACAGAATGGAAGACACCTCTCTCTCTCTCATTCTCTCTCTTTCTCTCTCTGGCTCTACCACTCTCTATAACTCTTTCAAATGAATAAAATAATTCTAAAAAAAAAAAAAGATAAGCACGAAACCACCAAGAAAACATCTATAATGTTTACTAATAAGAGTGAAAAGGGGGGCAGCATTGTGGCAAAGCAGTTGAAGCTGCTGCCTGTGACGCTGGCCTATCCCATATGGGCACTGGTTCAAGTCCAAGCTGTTCCACTTCTGATCCAGCTCTCTGCTAATGGCTTAGGAAAAATAACAGAAGATGGCCCAAGTGTCTGGGCTACTGCCACCCACATGGCAGATCTAGAAGAAGATCCTGGTTCCTAGCTTTGACCTGGCTGAACCCCAGCCACTGCAGCCACTAGGGGAAGGAACCAGCAGATGGAATCTCTCCCTCTCTCTCCCTCTCTATAAATCTTTCAAAGAGTGAAAAGGGGATCAAAATAAACAAACACAAAACAATGTAGTAATACAGTAAATGAGAGAAATGAAAGCACTATTCAACATAAAATAGGCAAGAAAATAAGGAAAGTTCTTATCTATCAGTAATTAATGTACACACTTTGCAATGGGAAGATATAAATAAGCAGAAAGGATTTTTTTTAAAGGATCAAACTACATACTGTCTACAAGAGACTCACTTATAGATATAAGGATACATATAGATTGAAATTGAAAGTATGGGCCAGTGCAGTGGCTCAATAGGCTAATCCTCTGCCTGCAGCACCAGCACACCAGGTTCTAGTCCCGGTCGGGGTGCTGGATTCTGTCCTGGTTGCCCCTCTTCCAGTCCCGCTCTCTGCTGTGGCTCAGGAGTGCAGAGGAGGATGGCCCAAGTGCTTGGGCCCTGCACCTGCATGGGAGACCAGGAGAAGCACCTGGCTCCTGGCTTAGGATCGGCGCGGTGCGCTGGCCGCAGTGCGCCAGCCACAGCGGCCATTGGAGGGTGAACCAACAGCAAAAAGGAAGACCTTTCTCTCTGTCTCTCTCTCTCACTGTCCACTCTGCCTGTCCAAAAAAAAAAAAAAAAAAAGTGAAAGTATGAAAAAGATATTCCAGGCAAATGGCAATCAAAAAAAGAAGTGAAGTAGCTTAGCTATAATGCCATCAGACGAAACAGACTGTAGGTTAAAAAAAGGTTTCAAGAAGCAAATGATATTTAATATTGATAAAGGGTTCAATCTATCAAAAAGATATAACAATGATAAAAATACACTTATCTAACAACACAGTGACAAATATAGAAGGCAAAAATTTACAGATGTGAAGGAAGAAATTGTCAGTTTTATACTATTGTTGAAGATATCAACATCCCACTTTAACTGAAGGACAAAGGAGCCAGAAAGAAAAGTAATAAGGAAATCAAGAACATGAACAACATTATAGATCAACCAGACCTCAGAAACATGTAGAAAATACTTCCAGAGAGGAACGAGAAAGCACATCCTACCGAGGGAACATGAACCATCTCAAAATAATTTAACAAGGTTGAAACCATAAAAAGCATTCTGTCCTACCAAAATGGAATGAAACTAGAAATCATTAACAGAAAGAAAACTGAAGGCCGGTGCCATGGCTCACTTGGCTAATCCTCTACCTGCGGAGCCAGCATCCTGGGTTCTAGTCCCAGTTGGGGTGCTGGGTGCTAGTCCTGGTTGCTCCTCTTCTAGTCCAGCTCTCTGCTGTGGCCCCGGAGGGCAGAGGAGGATGGCCCAAGTACTTGGGTCTCTGCACCCATATGGGAGACCAGGAGGAATACCTGGCTCCTGGCTTCAGAACAGCACAGCGCCAGCTGTAGCGGCCATTAGGGGAGTGAACCAACAGAAGGAAGACCTTTCTCTCTGTCTCTCTCTCACTGTCTATAACTCTTTGTCTCTCTCGCACACTGTCTAACTCTGCCTGGCGAAAGGAAGAAAGAAAGAAAGAGAGAGAGAGAGAGAGAGAGAGAGAGAGAGAGAGAGAGAGAGAAAGAGAGAGAAAGACATAAAGAGAAAGAAAGAGGAAGAAAGAAAGAGAAAGAAAGAAAGAAAAAAAGAAATAGAAAGAAAGGAAGAAAGAAAACTGAAAAACTTACAGGCATATAGAAATTTAACAAAAACAACCATTCAGGGCACCAAAGAAGAAATGACAAATTAGAAAATATCTTGAGACTAAAAATTATAAAAATCGAACACAGCAAAACTCATGGGACAGAGTAAACCAATGCTCAGAGGAAAATTTATAGCTATAAACAACTACATCATTAAAGAAAAAAAGAATCTAATCATATACTTTAAGGAACTTGAAAAAGTAGAAACTAAACCCAAAGCTAGAAGAGGGAACAGCAAGCAAAGATTAGTGGAGATAAGCAGGACAGAGAATAGAATAATAATAGCAAAAATCAAAAATCAATGAAACTAAAATTTGGCTCTTCAAAAAGATCAACAAAATTGATCAATCTTTACCTAGATTGCATAAAGAAAAATGAGAGAAAATTCATATTACCAAAATCATGAACAAAAGTGGGAACAATGTAACTTGTTTTACAGAAATGGAATTTGTAAAGAATACTATGAACAGCTGAATAGCAACAAACTAGATAACCTAGATAAAATGAACAAATTCCTAGAAAAAACACAAACTACCAAAACTGGAAAAGAAGAAACAGAAAATCTGAACAGAGCTTATAACAGATTTAATCAGTAATCAAAAACTTCCCAATGAGAAAAAGATTCACAGATCAATGCTACTAACATCCAAAGAATTAACACCAATTCTTCAGCTTCTAAAAAATCAAAATGGAGGGAAGATACTTTAAGAGATCAGCCAAAAGTACTTTAAAAAAAAAAAAAAAACAGAAAACTACAGGCTAATATCTCTTATGAATATATATATGCAAAAATCCTCAACAAAATGCTGACAAACTAAACAATGGAACATCTTAAAAGGATTATACACCATGACAAAGTCTGATTCATTCCCCCCGCCAAAATGCACAGATGGTTACATATAAAAAAATAAATGTAATATACCACCTTATCAGAATGAAAGAGAAAAAAACCACAGGACAATTCTAACTGAAACAGAAAAGGCCTTTGGCAAAATTCAATACACTGTAGGATTTTAATAATAAATACATAAATAAACTTAGAAGATTTCCTCAACGTGTTATAAAAACCATATATAGCGACCAGCACCATGGCTCACTTGGTTAATCCTCCACCTGCATCCCATATGGGCACTAGATTCTGTCCCGGTTGCTCCTCTTCCAGTCCAGCTCTCTGCTGTGGCCCAGGAAGGCAGTGGAGGATGGCCCAAGTGCTTGGGCCCCTGCACCCGCATGGGAGACAAGGAGGAAGCACCTGGCTCCTGGCTTCAGATCAGCATAGCTCTGGCCATAACAGCCAATTGAGGGCTGAACCAACTTGAAGGAAGACTTTTCTCTCTCTCACTGTCTAACTCTATCTGTCCCCCCCAAAAAAAAAAAAAAAAAAAAAAAAAAAAAAAAAAAAAGCCATATATAAAAACCTACAGTTGCCATCATATTGGTGAATTTTTCTAAGATTAAAAACATGACAAGGATGCCCACACTATCACTGTTATATTCATAGAAGTACTACACAGAGTAATCAGAGAAGAAAAATCCTAATAAAAACATAAATTAGAAAGGAAAACATAAGATTATCTCTACTGACAGACGTTATGATCTTATATGTAGAAAATGGAAAAGAACACACACACCTCTGCTAGTGTTAATAAATTCACCAAAGCTGCAGGATAAGAAATCCACATATGAAAATAATTATTCTCAATACATTAGCAACAAACAACCTGCAACAAAAATTAAGCAAAGAATCCAAAGGTGGGTTTTCACCCTAGGGGTTAAGATGCCGATTAAGATGTCCACGTCCTGGCAGCTGGCGTTCTGGTGCAGCCAGTTAAGCCACCGCCTGTGATGCCAGCATCCCCCATCAGAGCAGGTCCAATTCCAGCTGCTCTGCTTCCAGTCAAGCTCCCTACTACCGAGAAAGCAGAGGGTGACGGCCCAGGGACTTGGATCCTCCTACCCCATATGGGAGACCAGGTGCAGTTCCTGGCTCCTAGCTGTGGCCTGGCCCAGCCCTATCCATTGTGGACACTGGGAAAGTAAATGAGTGGATGAAAGATCCCCCCAACCCCATTTGTCACTCTGCCTTTCAACAAATAAAATCCACCTAAAAAAAAAAGAAAAAGGCTCCTATACCATGTCAGCGACTTGGTCTGAGCCCCGTGCTGGTCTCTGACTCTAGCATTCCTGCTAATGCAGACCTTGGCAGGTGGCAGTGATGGTTTATGCAGCTGGGTTCCTACCACCCACCTGAGAGACCTGGATTGAGTTCCCAGCTCTGGGCTTCAGCCTGGCAGCCCTCACTATTGCAGCCATTTAGGGAATGAACCCGTGAAAGGAAAAGCCGCCTCTCTCTGTATGGCTCTCACTCTATGTCACTCTGCCTTTCAAATAAATAAATAAATCACACACACACAAAAAAAACTTGGATACTAAAAACTACAAGATTACTAAAAGAAATTACAAGTACAAATAGAGGGAAGTCTACACTCAAGGATTGAGAAACATATTTATTTATTAAGACTTCAATACTATTGGACAATTGACACTTATCTACAGATTCCGTGATATCCCCACTGCCAAGAGCCAGGAACTGCACCTGGTCTCCCATATGGGGTAGGAGGGATCCAAGTACCTGGGCCGTCACCCTCTGCTTTCTCGTTAGTAGGGAGCTTGACTGGAAGCAGAGCAGTGGCTTAACTGGCTACACCAGAACACCAGCTGCCAGGACATGGACATACCAATGTTTCTTATAATTTCCAAGATCCTTGAATAGCCAAAATAATCTTGAAAAAGAACAACATTGGAGGCCTCACACTGTGTTTTCAAACTGTATTTAAGTGTGGTACCAGCATATACACAGATACAAACCAAAAAGTAGAATAAAGAGTTTAAAAATAACCGCTCACATATACAGTCAGATAATTTTTGACAAGGATGCCAAAATCATTCAATAGAATAAGGGCTGTCTTTTCAATATATAGAGGGAAAACTGGATCCCTGTGCAAAAGAAGGAAGATGGATCCATGCCTTATACCATACACAAAACATAACTAAAAATCCCAGATCTAAACAAAGAGCTCAAACTATGAAACTCTCAGTTGAAAATACAGGGAACCTTCATGACACTGGATCTGGCAATAATTTCAGGGATATGACATCAAAAGCACAAACAACTAAAGAAAAAAACAAACTGGACCTCATCAAATTTAAAAATTCTTTTGAAAAGATTTGTATTATTTCTTTGAAAGGCAGAATGACAGGGAAGGAAGGAGTGACAGGGAAACAATGAGATCTTTCACCTACTGGTTCACTCCCCAAATGAGCTGAGCCAGGTTGAAGTCAGGAGCCTGGAACTCCATGTGGGTAGCAGGGGACCAAATCTTTGAGCCAACTTCTGCTGCTTTCTCACGTGCATTAACAGGGAATTGGATCAGAAATGGAGCAGCCAGGACTTGAACCGGCACACATAAGGGGTGTCCATACCACAGGCCACAGTTAACCCTCCGCACCACAAAGTCAGTACCCAAAATGAAAAACTTTTGTTTATCAAAGGACATTATTTGCAAATCATGTATCTGATAAGGGACTAATACTAAGAACATAAGAAGAGCTCCTAAAGGCTCAACATCAAAAAAAAAAAAATTAAAAATTGGGCAAAGGACTTCACTAGTCATTTCACTGAAAAGCATATATAAATGGCAAATAAACACATGGAAAGATGCTCAACATGACAATATATCACTTTAACAACAACAACAACAAAACAGTAATTAGTGTTTGCAAGGATGTGGGAAAACTGGATTACTCAAACACTGCTGGTGGGAATATAAAACACTGTACTGTAGACAGTATAACTATAACTTAAAAAGTTGAACACAGAGGCCAGCACTGTGGAGTTGCGGGCTAAGCCTGAAGCTGCGGCATCCCATGTAAGCGCCTGCAGAAGAAGATGCTGCACCCATATGGGAGACCGGGAAGAAGCTTCTGGCTCCTAGCTTAAACTTGGCCCAGCACTAGCCACTGCAGCCATTTGGGGAGTGAAGCAGCAGATAAAAGATCTTTCTCTGTCTCTCCCTCTTTCTCTGTGAAACTCTGCCTTTCAAATAAATAAACCTTTAACAACAACAACAAAAAAACCTAAACACAGAATTACTATATGATTCAGCAATTGCACTTGTAGATGCAAACACTCCCTTTAAAAGAAAAAATTTCCCAGTCTGGTGCTGTGGTACAACCCTTATTGCAGCTGGTTCAATTCCTGGCTACTCCATTTCTGATACAGCTCCCTGCTAATGTGCCTGGGAAAGCAGCAAAAGATGGCCCAAGTGCTTGGGTCCCTGTACCCATGTAGGAGACCCAGATGAAGCTCCTGGCTTCGACTGGCCTAGTCCTGGCCGCTGCAGCCATTTGGGAAGTGAACCGGCAGATGGAACTTATCTCTGTCTCTCCCTCTTTCCTTGTAGCTTAAATAAATAAATATTGAAAAAAAAAAAGAAGAAGAAAAAATTTCCAAATCTAAAAACATATCTCAGCAAATCTCAAGGTACATATTAAAACAAAACTTGCATTTCATATAAAAATTTATCAATATCTAATTGATAACATGAAAAATACTGTTTTTAGAATTCCTGTTTCAGCAACAACACAGCAATAAAATACTAAAAAAATAAAAAATAAAAACAAATAATCTAAAAGACATCAGGGAAGGAGAAAGAACAGAAGGGAAAAAAGAAAATATAAATACTAAGTTAAATCAAAACATTATTATATTAAATAAAAATGGTCTAAATACAAATTAGGATTATCAGACTGGATTAAAGAAGAGAGACTCATGCTGTCCATAAGAAACTCAATTTAAATACTATGATTTAGTTAGTACAAAAATAAAAGGAATGGAAACGTACATACAAACATCAAACAAAAAGAGCTACACTGGAGCCGGTGCTGTGGCACAACAGGTAACGCTACTGCCTTTGGTACTGGCATCCCATATGGGCACCAGTTCAAGTCCCGGCTGCTCCACTTCTGATCCAGCTCTCTGTTATGGCCTGGGAAAGCAGTGCAAGATGGCCCAAGTGCTTGGGCCCCTGCACCCACACACTCACATGAGAGACATGGAAGAAGCTCCGGGCTCCTGGCCTTGGATCAGCCCAGCTCTGTCCACTGTGGCCATTTGGGGAGTGAAGCAGTGGATGAAAGACCTCTCTCTCTGCCTCCCTGTAACTCTGCCTTTCAAATAAATAAATAAATCTTAAAAAAAAAAAAAAAAGCTACACTAAGGGGCAGGAATTTAAGGGGCAGGAATTTGGCTCGGCAGTGAAGACACCAGTTGGGATGCCCACATCTGACATCAGTTACTGAGTCTAAGTCCCAGCTCCATCTCTGATTCGCGTTTCCTGCTTATACTCACCTCTAGAGGCAGCAGGCAGTGGCTCAAGTAGTTGTGTCCCTGCTACCCACATAAGAGACCAAGACTGAGTACCCAGCTCCTGGCTTCAACATGGCTCAGTCGTGGTTGTTGTAGTCATTTGGGTAATGAACCAGTGGATGGAAGATCTTTCTCTCTCTACCTCTGTCTCTCTCTTTCAAATAAACAACAAAAAATTTTAAGATTTATTTTATTTACCCAAAAAGCGGACTCAGAGAGAGACAGAGGTCTTCCATCATGCTGGCCCACTTCCCAAATAGCCAGGAACAGCCAGGACACCAGGCCAGGCCAAAGTCAGGAGCCAGGAGCTCAATCCAGGCCTCCCACATGGGTGCAGGGGCCCAGGCACTTGGGCCGTCCTCTGCTGATCTGCCAGGTGCACCAACAGAGAGCCAGATCAGCTTAGAAGCAGCTGAGGCTCAAACTGGCACCCACGTGGGGCTGCCAGAGTCACAGGGGACCTCAGCCCACCAGGCCTCAACGACTGTCCCACAAACATAAAAATGTTAAGCAATATTAATCTCAGATAAAGAAGACTTCTGAGCACAGAAACTTACCAGAGAATAAAAAAAGAAGAAGAGAGAAAGAAAGAAAGAAAACTGCATAATGGCAAAAGGGTTAATTCAAGCCAGAAAATATGAAAATCCTAAATGTGTACATTATCTAACAATAAAACGTGAAAACACATGAAGCAAAACTAATAGAACTGAAAGGAGAAACAGCCATGACCACAACGGTAGCTGGAGGTTTCAGTCTTCTCTCATTATTAATAAATAGAACAATTAATAGAACCAATAAACAGAAAAACTCCAAAGGGCCAGAACTGAGGTATAGCAGGTTAAGCTGCCACCTTTAGCACTGACATTTATTTGGGTGACAGTTTCGATGCTAGCTGATCTACTTCCAATCCAGCTCCCTGCTAATGCACCTGGGAAAGTAGTGGAAGATGGCCCGGAAGATGGCCCAAGTCCCCTGCCATCTGCTTGGGGGACCCAGATGAAGCTCCTGGCTTCTGTCTGACCCAGCCCTGGCCCTTGCAGCCATCTGGTAAGTGAACCAGCAGATGGAAGACTTCTCTCTACCTCTGGCTCTCTCTCTCTCCACCTTTCAAATAAATAACTAAAATCTTAAAAAAAAAAAAAAGAAACTTTGCCATCAATCAATTGGTTATAACTGATATTTATACAAATGCCTACTCAGCAACAGCAAAATAAACATTCTTTAGGATAATCCATACCCTGGATCTTTAAATAAATCTTGGGGCCAGCGTTGTGGCATAGCAGGTTAAGCCACCAGCTGTAATGCCAGCGTCCCAAATGGGCACCAGTTTGAATCCCAGGAGCTCCACTTCCAATCCAGCTCCCTGCTGATTCAAGTGGGAAAGCAGTGGAAGACAGCCCAAGTGCTTGGGCCCCTGCCACTCACCTGGGAGACCTGAATGAAGCTCCTGGCTTCAGGCTTCAGCATCACCCAGCTTTGGCAGTTGCTGCCATTTGGGGAGTGAACCAGTGGAAGAGCTCACTCGCTCTCACACTCGCTCTCTCTGTAACTCTGCCTTTGACTTAAAGTAAATCTTAAGAATATTTTTTTAAAAACTGAAATCACAACAAATAAGTGCCCTGAATTGATTAAACTATAAAGAAATAAACTAGAAATCATTTGGAAAACCTCCAAATGTTTAGAAATTAAATAGCATATTTTTACAGTTTTTTTTTTAATTTTTGAAATGCAGATGCAAAGAGTGAGACAGAGACAGAGATCTTTACTTCCCAAACACCCAAAACGGGCAGGTCAGGCCAAAATGAGGAGCCTGGAACCCAACCCAGGTTTTCCATATGGGTGGCAAGGACCCAAGTTCTTGAGCCATCACCTGCTTCTTCCCAGGGTACATTTTAACAGGAAGCTGGAATCAAAAACAGAGCCGAGACTAAAAACAAGGTACTTCAATATGAGATGCAGGCATCCAAAATGGCATCTTAACCATTGTACCAAATGCCCATCCCAAAACAACATATTTCTAACTCAAGGATTAGAGAACTTTTTCTGCAAAGAGCCAGAAGGTAATTATTTTAGGTTTCATGGGCCCTGTAAGTATTTGTCACATTCTTCTTTTCATAGCCTTTAATAAATATGCAAATAGCAATTTAAAAAACCACCATTAACTAAAGGCCACACAAAAACATGTGAGGACCAGTTCTAAAAATAATTAATGAGTCAGAGAAAAAGCCTTGAGTTTAAAAATGAAAATACAATACGTGAAAATGTGTGGTATACAGCTAAAGCAGCACTTAAGAGTGAAATTTATAGCATTAAAATGCTTATATTAGAAACTAGAAAGAGAAGCATAGAACAAAGGATAAACAGAAGAAAGAAAAACTTTTAAAAAACTAGAGATAATCATTAAAACTAAAAGTTGGGTATTAAAAGATCAATAAAGCCAATGCACCCTAGAATAGGATTTATCAATCTCCCACCACTGACATTTGGGCTGGATAAACCTTTAATGTGAGGAGTGTCCCATATCAGATGTTTAGCAACATCTTGGGCTTCTCTCCACTAGACACAAATAGCATCCACCACTCCAGTTATGACAGTCAAAAGTGTCCCCGTACATCGTCAAACATTCCCTGGGCATATCACCTGCCCATTTGAGAACCACTGTAGCTACTTAGAAAAACAAAGAAAAAAAGAGAAGGCACAAATCAATAAAATCAGGATTATAGGGAGCTAGTACTCCATACATAGTTAAAAGAAATAAGGAAATAAATTATAAACAACTCTTGTGTTCATAAATTTAAAACCTTAAGTAAAACAGAGCAATTCTTTAAAATCCACTATCAAAATGCTCCCAACAGAGAAAAAAGTAGTTTGAGTAGTCCAATATTTATTAAAGAATATAAATTTGTGCTTTATAAAGTTTCTGAAAAAGAAATCTTCAGGTCTAGATGGTTTTATTGATAAATTCTACCAAACATTCAATGACGTAACACTAATTCTATACATCTTCCAGAACATATAAAAAGAGGGAACATTTTGCGAATCATTTTATGAGGTAAACAAATTATCAGTAATATATAAAAATAATATTACACCATGATATGGGGGCAGGCATCTGGCATAGAGTTTAAGATGCCCATGTCCCAAGTCAGAGCATCTCAGTCCAATGCCTGTCTCTGGCTCCTGACACCAGCATCCTGCTAATGCAGATGCCAGGAGGCAGTGGTAATGGGTTCCACCTGCTGGTTCACTCGCTAACCAAGTTTAAGAGACACCAAAAAAACTACAGAGCATTATTAGCAAAGAGACAGATACACAGATCTTAGAAGAAAGCAAAATAGACAGTCTAGAAACAGAACTATAAACATAGCTGGCAAATTCACTTGCTTTTTAACAATTTTAGTGAGATGTAATTCACAAACAACATAGTTTATGTATTTTAAATATACAAGTTGATGGTTTTTTGTCTATGTGCAGGGTTGCAAAACCATCCTACTATATTCTCAGTTTCATCACCCCTAAAGACTTCCATACTCATTAGCAGTTGCTCTCCATTCCCCTCTACCTGCTTGGCCCTAAGCTACTGGTAATCTACTCTCTGTTTCATAAATTCACCTATTCTGAACATCTCATATAAATGGAATCATACAATATTTGGTCTTTTGTGACTGGCTTCTTTCACTTAACATAATGCTTTCAAGGTGCATTTTATTGTATTGCCAAACATTCCATTGTATAAATATATGACATCCTATTTTACTTATCCATTCATTAGTTGATAGATATCTGAACTGTTCCCGTTTGTTGGCTATGAATGCTACTATTAGCATTTGTACACAAGTTTTTGTGTGAACAAGTTTTACTCCACTCACATACAAGATTATTTAGGTATAGAACTGCTGAGTCATATGACAACTTAATCTTTAACTTTTTGAAAAATTCCAAACTGTTTTCCCAATTGACTACACTAGTTTATGCTCCCACTCTGAAAGCTCAAATTTTTCCACATACATGCTATTAAATGTTTATCATTTTACTAATTTTATTTTTATTATTTATTTTTATTTTATTATTAGCCATCCTCATGGATATCTCCTGTGGTCCTGACTGCCAATTCATTCTTGACAAAGGTGCAAAGTTGATTCAAAAGAGAAAGGATAGTATTTTCAACCACAGGGTTGGAATAACTGGACACCCATTTGCAAGTAAAATGAACCTTGACCTAAATCTCACACCTCATACAAAAACTAACTTAAAATATAAAAGAAAATCAGTTCTAGGCAAAGAGTTCTTGGATATGATACCAAATACATGATCCATCTAAGAAAAAAACAGTGATAAACTGGACTTCAAAATTTAAAGCTCTTGTTCCAGAAAAGGCAATGTTAAGAGAATGAAAAGACAAGATGCAGAATGCAAGAAAACATTTGTATTTGCAAGTCATATATTCAACAAAGGACTTATATTCAGAATATATAAAGAATTTTCAAAACTCCATAGTAAAAAAAACATAAAACTAAATCTTTAAAAAGGGTTACAGATTACAGCAGATAAATGAGGATACAGAGTAGTAAATAAATGAATGAACTGTTGCTCACCATTAAGAGCCAATAGGAAATGCACAAGACAACTATAAAACACTTACTCAGTGCTAGTACTAGTACTAAGAAGAACGCAGAACTATGAGAACTCACAGACACTGCTGGTGGAAAGGAAGTCATACAGCCACGAAGGAAAACAGCTTGCTTGTGTGGCTGTGTCTTAAAAACAGTATTTTCGGGGGGCTGAGGGGTCTTCAAAAGTTCATTAAAAAATGTGTTATTTAAAAGACATCCATATTTAAAATTTGTTGAACTATAATAAATCAATATTTTTTTTTTGACAGGCAGAGTTAGACAGTGAGAGTGGGAGAGACACACAGAGAAAGGTCTTCCTTTCCGTTGGTTTACCCCCCAAATGGCTGCTACGGCCAGCGCACTGCACCGATCTGAAGCCAGGAGCCAGGTGCTTCTCCTAGTCCCCCATGCGGGTGCAGGGCCCAAGGACTTGGGCCATCCTCCACTGCCTGCCTGGGCCACAGCAGAGAGCTAGACTGGAAGAGGAACAACAGGGACAGAATCCAGCGCCCCAACTGGGACTAGAACCCGGGGTGCCGGCACCACAGGCGAAGGATTAGCCAAGTGAGCCGCAGCGCCAGCCTAAGTCAATATTTTGATTCTACTTTCCACAAACATTCTGAAGAAGTGTCCTCATACTTTTGACATGACCTAGCAATACCACTGTAGATATTTACTAACAATGAACATTTATGTTCACACAAAAACATGCACACAAAGATTTAGAGCAGCTCTATTCATAATTGCCAAAAACTGGAAACACCAAAATGCCCTTAAACAGGTGAACAGAATTTACATGATTATAACAGATATGCATAGAACAGAACACACCATTCAGCAATAAAAAGGAATGAACTATTGATACCTAGAACAGTTTGGATGAGACATTACACTGACTGAAAGAAGCTAATCTCAAAAGAGTCTACAGGAGTCCATTTATATGACATTCTGGAAAAAGTAAAATTAACAGCGATAGAGAACAGATCGATGGTTGTCAAGCCTCAGGGACTGATGTAGGGTGTCACAAACATGTACAGCACAAGAGAATTTTGGTGTGATTCTGTGACCTAGTCATGTTGTATCCTGTATTCCATTTTGTATCCTAATTGTGATACTAACAAAGCAGTATAGCAAATAAAAAGTCAATGTTATTGCATGATAATTAAAAAAATAAAACTGCGAGATAGTCATAAAATATAAATCATATAAGTCATAAAATATGGGCACAAAGAGTAGCTTTGCCCTCTTTTCCTTTTTTAAAATTTTTTTTAAAGATTTTATTTATTTATTTGAGAGGTAGAGTTACAGAAGTGAGAGGGAGAGTCAGAAAGAAAGGTCTTCCTTCTGTTGGTTCACTCCCCAAATGGCTGCAATGGCCGGAGCTACGCCAATAGGAGCCAGGTGCCCCTTCCCAGTCTCCCACATGGGTGCAGGGGCCCAAGGGCTTGGGCCATCCTCTACTGCTTTCCTAGGCCACAGCAGAAAGCCAGATTGGAAGAGGGGCAGCCGGGACCACCACCAGTGCCCACATGGGATGCCGGCACCGCAGGCGGAGGATTAACCTACTGCGTCATGGCGCCGGCCCCTGCCCTCTTTTCCTTAGAGATCATCTTCCTCTGACCTCACAGCCCCCTTCCCCTGGCAGTCCTCTGCTGGTGGTGGTGTCAAGCCCATTCTGTCCCTCATCCCGACCACTCTTCTGACTTTCAATAACCTCCTCCCACCTTCCCCAACTGCTCTCACCAACAGTGAAATAAGGGACTACATAATGTTTAAGTTGTTATATTTCTCCTGCCTTAAGAATAATAAAATACAATAGTCTTCCCTTTTCTGGGATTTTGTTTTCGATGGTTTCAGTTTCCTATGGTCAAAAGAAATAATTCATTTAAAAGTTCTGAATTGCAATGTACAGTGCAGCATGAGTCCCAGACCTAACTTCCCTCTTGTCTGGCAGATTCATGAACTATACGCTAGCCCCCTTGCTTTGATCACTTGGTAGAAATTCTGGCCATCAAAATGTTTATATAACCCTTTTTTTGCTTAATTGCCCCAAAACATAAGAGGAGTGATGCTGGCAATTCAGAAATACCAAAGGAAAGCCATAAAGTGCTTCCTACTTAAGAGGAAAGGTGAAAGCTCTCGACAAATAAGAAAAAAAAATCACTTGCGAAGGTAAGCAAGAATCTTCTATCCATGATATTGTGAAAAAAGAAAAGGAAATTGGACTATATTTCTATCAAACATCAAACTGCTTAAGATTTAAAACAAAGTAAGTACTTTGTTAAAATGAACAAGGCACTAAATTATAGAATATCATCCGCTGTTTGGGACATCCATTGGGGTTTCTGGAACATATCTCCAGAGGGTAAAGGAACTACTGTAACTTTTCTTAACAAATGTTAAATTTAACAATGCACCTAAGTATTTTTTTCAGCTATTATAAATCAAAATCAAGCTATGTGAATAATTTTTTAGAATACAGTTAAGATTCTCAAACACATAAATATGTACCTTGAAAATTATTTTGGGTAAATACTTATCCCAAAGTCATGATGTTTGATCAATTCCTAAAACCATATTTAACTACTGGAAAGTGATTTACCAAAAATAAATAAATAAATAAATAGCAAGCCTGCTCTAGAGCTCTACTCTATTGTATTAAAAGTATTCCATCATTAATACTTTAAGTCATACGTAATTTTAAAGATTTCCTCACTGAAATATGAAAATCAAAGTGAACAAGCTTTTGACAGACCAAGAACTGATTTCCTATCTGCAGCATTACTCCACTAAATAAAGCAAGCCTCTCCTAGGTCTCTAAGTCATGCCCATTCTCTTTCATCTAACACATGAGGCTTATTTTAGTGTAGCAAAACCAAGAGACTTATCATTGCCAGAATTATATACAGTCCTAACAATAAGATTCTGATTAGTTGTCACAAAAGATCAAAATATGTATCAATTATAAATTTATAGAAGCTGCCTTGCAATTAGTCTCAAAATACAGTTCCCAGAAGTTCACTAAGTAAACGAGTTCTCTGACTAGTACCCACTCATGTGTAAGTGAAGTAATTTCAGTTTTAGAAAATTTAGCTGCTTTCTATCTAGTATGACCTCATTTATACAGAATAATCCTTACAAAATTTATTTTCAAACATATTTAACTAGAAGGTTAAAAAGCAGGTAGCGGTGATAATATACTATCAATTTAAATATCCGTAGAGAAATAAGAATACCAATTAGAAAGTAAATAAATTTAATTTTAAAATGCAACTAAGCTAGAACTCAAACTAACCCATCTAACTAGAAAATGGAGGCTGTGGGGGTGGGGAGGCCTGTGCATGTACAAGCATGTGTTGTGTAGGCTTAGGCATATACAACACCACAAAATAACATCATTGATAAACAAAACTAAATTTTAATGAGTCCGAGCTCTCAAACCACCAAAAAAGTATAAGAATGTTGTTTTAGGTAGTGTACCTTTCCTCACCTGGGCTATTTAAAAAAAAAAAAATTACTTCCCAATCAAAAAACATTTTTAAGAACTTTGGTAAACAGTATTTCTATTCGTTCACTAAGCAGAAAGTAAATTCCTTCTGAATATTAAAGTATTAAAAGCAAAATTCAGTCCACAAAAGCAACTAAAACAAACCAATTATAAAGCATAAAATGTCTCTAAAACTTTTGTTTTCCCAACCTCTACATACAAAACTACACATAAATACACTTTGTAATTTTTGAAAATAAGCCAATGTCAGTGATATTTCCAACCCAGAAGTTTCACTCTACTCTCAAATGTTGGTCCAACTTAAAACTACCCACAATAAACTTCAGAAGGTACTTTTGTTAATAAAGTCTATCGGGTAGTCAATTTGTGAAAAAAGACATACACAACAAAGAAACGCCATTTATAACTGGTACCTACGTTCTTTCCGGTGCTCAACTAAACCTACAGCCTGCTTTGCTGAGCACTTTGCAAACCAGTTGTCCCCAAGTAAAACAGTGACTTCATTAGTATGGACAAGCTTTCCTGGCATGAAGGCAAAGGGGCCAAATGGTACCTATTGTTCAAAAAAAAGAAAAAGGCAAAAAAATTTTAAATAGTAAAAAATATACTTTATGAAATACTTAGCATAAAAGCTCTACATTGAGTTATTTTTAACCTATACACTAGGAAAAAGAAAATAACAAATTTACAAAAAAATTATATTAAAATTTCACTAGGACAATCTATAGAAAACTACTTTAGTTTAATAAGCCAATGTTAAGACAGAAAAATAAATTTGCAAATTTACAAACAGTTATTAAAGAAAATAGTACTGTCTGCATGGTTATACTTTTTGTTAATCCTTAAATCTAAACAACAGTAAACTACTGAAATATTATCAATGAAGAGTATTTCTGATAAGGAAAACAAAATTATTTCCAATAAAATAGTCACTTTTTACAGAGCAGGAATTACTAAACAAATAGCTTTAATGAGTTTACCTAACAAAAGTTACAAAATATTTGGGCTTGAATAAGAGAAACAAAGACTTCATGAGAATATTTATGCAATAAAAGCTTCTAATCCAGAGCTCATGAACAGAACATTGTGTTGGCATGAAGATCATTAAAACAAAAATTAGCAGCACCTTTTATATAAAAATCAATGTTCTAAGGTTTAATTCTGTGAATTACAAAACATTATGGCCTTTCCCTACTCTGGCTAACAGGAAATGACTCAGTGCTATATTTCTGTCATAATCACAGTCTGTTATGTAGTAAGTATGCACATCAAATATGTCAAATTTTGTGATAACATTTTTGTCATTATGTCACCATAATGTAATATATGAAATTATTATATATGTATGGAAAAAAATAAACACCAACTATGTCTATAGTGCTATATTGCTAAAAGTGAAACAAAGCAAACTTTCTACAGTATGCTGGTTCTCTGATACAGTCCATGAGCAGGGCAATTTGTGAACCCATACACACATAGCACAAAAACACATTATTTTACATAGTTAATATGTTTACAAGAAACAATGTATTACTTTAAAAGAAACACAGTAAACCTACCATGATATTATAAGACAACTTATCAGGCAGGGTACTGAGTCTTTCTTGAAGGGCATTATAGTCATTATCTACCTTCATCCTGTTGACAAAAAACACCAAATACTATAAAAAATAGACAAATTAGCATTCTCCCATTTAGACTATGTATAGGACAAGCTAACAAAATCTTAATTGTGGCAATTTAAAGATTTAAACACTTTTTTTAATAAGTTCTGTTTTTACAAAGTTTAGCAATGGCATTATCCTGCCACCTTTTTATTGAAGACGCCCCAGGGACTTCAGCTTTTAAGAGGCAGAACACTCACTCACATCTTAAAAATTAGTGATTCCTAAGGTAGACCCCCTGGACTAAATACAAATGAAAGAGGGCCCGACATTCTTTGGAAGGAAGGAAACAGGAAATCAAGACGAAAGAAAAGGAGTTTTTAATAAACCCTTTCAGTGAATAAAACACTGGCTGTGAAGTTGAATCATAAACACAAAATGTGATCAAATTCTTGAGTCAGAAAATTCTAAGCTAAAAATCTGTGGTGTCATCACTTCTTCAATTATCCACACTAATGTGATTAAGGCAAGAGAATCAAATGGAGGGAGAATAAATTAGGAGTGGTAAAACAAAAAGGTATTTCCATGTGGCTCTGGAGTCTGTTTTGTGTTATATCAAAATTGAGCTATTGAAGAAACTAATTTAAACAACCAAAAGATGTAATTCTGCGGAAGCAGAGCCGGCCACTTTCCCAAGCTCTGAGCCCTCTCTGTTCTCTGACCTGCAGGACACCCCGCAGGTATGCTGAGGTACCTGTTTTCAAACCTCCCCTAGAGATCAGATTGCCTTAATGTTCCCTAACAGTCTTAGGCTACAGATAAGCACTGACATTTTTCTTCTATTTATTTTAAAGATTTTTATTTATTTATTTGAAAGGCAGAGTTACAGAGAGGCAGAGGTGCAGAGAGAAAGAGAAAAAGAGAGAGAGAGAAAAAAAGAGAGAGAGAGAGAGAGAGAGAGAGGTCTTACATCAGAGAGAGAGGTCTTACATCTGCTGGTTCACTCCCCTAATGGCCACAACGGCCAGAGCTGGGCCCCTCTGAAGCCAGGAACCAGGAGCTTCTTCAGGTCTCCAACTCATGTGCAGGGGCCTAAGCACAGGCCATCTTCCACTGCTTTGCTAGGCCACAGCAGAGAGCTGGATTGGAAGCAGAGTAGCTGGGACCTGAACCGACACCTGGATGGGATGCCAGCAGCGCAGGCAGCAGCTTTACCCACTACGCAACAGCACCGGCCTCAAAGCACTGAAAGTTTTCTAGGCAGAAGAGTGCTGTCAATTTTCAAAAATAACAAAAGCAAAAGAACTCACCAACTCAGCAAATAATTTAAATGGTTATGTAGGTATTGTCAAACTGAAATAAAAATACTCTCCAGATAGTTAAAATTGACTTTGCTATAAACATCATGGAATTGGTTTCAATTTACTCCTTAGCTCCCCTAAAGCAACAGTTAACATAATTAATAAGAATTATCTCATTTACTCAAGTTCTCAAGGAATTTTACATGTTATTCATGCTAAAAATATTACTGTAGTAAATATCACAACATTTTTCATGACAAAAGAAAATGAGGAAAGATAGAAAAACCACAGGTTGGAGAAAAGCCAGATCTCTTTCTTTTTAAAGATTTTATTTCTTTGAAAGACAGAGTTACACAGAGAGAGGAGAGGCAGAGGAAGGGAGAGAGGAAGAGAGGGAGAGACGGGGGCAGGGGGGAGGGAGAAAGAGAGAGAGAAGGAGGGGGGAGAGAGAGAGTCTTCCATCCGTTGATCCATTCCCCAATTGGCCACGACAGCCAGAGCTGCGCTGATCTGAAGCCAGGAGCTTCTTCCAGGTCTCCCATGTAGGTGCAGGGGCCCAAGGGCTTGGGCCATCTTCTACTGCTATCCCAGGCCATAGCAGAGAGCTGGATCGGAAAGTGAAGCAGCAGCGTCTTGAACCGGCGCCCATATGGGATGCCAGATCTCCCATTTCAAAGCGAGGTAAGCCCCTGAGTCTAACTTAGGTTTTTCACCTATATTCTTTTCAAGCAGGCTTTCTCATTTTCTAGTGTCCAGGTGCTTTCCCAAAATCTCTCTTCTACAAGTATACATAATGTCTTTTATCCTATCTGTTAAGGCAAAAATTATCCTATAGATAACTTTTTAAATTAATAAAATGGCAGCAAACTGATACACTGGTTTACTCGCAACTCCGGGTCCCATATCAGAGCACCCGTTGGAGTCACAGCAGCTCTGCTTCCAATCCAGCAACCTGCTAATGTGCCTGACAAAGCAGGAGATGATGGCCCAACTACTTGGACTCCTTCAACCCACACGGGAGACTCATATAGAGTTCCCTGTTCCAGGCTTTGGCCTGGCCCAGCCCTAGTCATCTGAGGGTGAAAGATCTCTCTCTCTCTCTGCCCCTCGCCCCATCTCTATCCACCTCCCAACCCCTGTCACTCTCAAATAAATATCTTTTTTTATGGCAAAAAGCTTCATACACAGTGCTTTTATATACAAATGCCTTTTTAGTCAAACCAGAGGGTGAATTTACACGAATCAATCCTGGTTGAGGCCAGCGCCGTGGCTCAACAGGCTAATCTTCCGCCTGGCGGCGCCGGCACACCAGGTTCTAGTCCCAGTTGGGGCACCGGATTCTGTCCCGGTTGCCCCTCTTCCAGGCCAGCTCTCTGCTGTGGCCCGGGAGTGCAGTGGAGGATGGCCCAAGTGCTTGGGCCCTGCATCCCATGGGAGACCAAGAGAAACAGCTGGCTCCTGGCTTTGGATCAGCACGGTGCGCCGGCCGCAGCGCACCGGCTGCGGCGGCCACTGGAGGGTGAACCAACGGCAAAAGGAAGACCTTTCTCTCTGTCTCTCTCTCTCACTGTCCACTCTGCCTGTCAAAAAAAAAAAAAAAAAAAAATCCTGGTTGAACATGTTCAACAGTAAAACTGGAATAATGCCCAACTTAGTCACAGGTTCAAAAAAATTAGCATCATGTTAGTTCTAATATTTGTTTTTTCCAGGAAGTATCAAAAAACACTAAATATAACATTTTCAAGAAAGACTATCATCCACTAAGGTGAGATTCTATGTCAACGTCATTGAATTTGATACAAATGCCACGACTGAAAGACAGTATCACAGAGCTTAAACATTCAGGAGCTGTGGAGACAAGCGTCAGTGCGGGCTGTAAATGAGACTGCATCTAGAAAGACCAGATGTGGTACAGCTTCTACACACAGCAAACATTCATTCTTCAATCTAGAGAATACAAACATTTATAAAAGAGTATCTAAGAAAGTTTACAGAACAACATAATTCCACATGGGAGACCTGAAGCTCCTGGCTCCTGGCTTCTGCCAGGCCCAGACCTGGCCACTGCAGCCATTTGGGGAGTGAACCAGCAGATGAAAGATCTCTCTCTCTCTCTCTCTCTCTCTCTCTCTCTCTCTGTGTCTTTCAAATGAATAAATTTTTTTTTAAAAAAAAAGAGAGAAAAATAAGCCAGACACAGAAAAATATCACACAACCTCTCTCATATGTCAGAGCAAAAATTAAAAAAAAAAAATCTTAACACATAAGACAGAAAGTTGATTACTAGAGCCTTGGTGGTAGAGCAAGAGAAAGGAAGAAATTTGAATAAAAAAAACTAGGGGAAGCTGGGTATGGTCCATTGTGATAAATATACTAATTTGAGATGTTAATAATAGGGATCTGGTATGAGGGGTATATGGGAAATCTTTTGTATTACTACTTCACAATTTTTGTTTTGTAAATTTAAAGCTTTTCTAAAAATAAAATATTGAAAAGAACCAACAAAAGATAGCACTATGACATAGCGGGTTAATCCACCACTTGCAACACCAGTATCCTATATCTGTGCACTGGTTGGAATCCTGACTGCTCCCATTTCTGATCCAGCATACCTGCCCAACCCCTGCCCACCCACCCATGTGGGAGGACCAGCATGGAGTTCTTGGCTCCCAGTTTTCACCTTGCCCAGCCCTGACTGTTATCGCTATTGAGGGACTGAACCAGTGGATGGAAGATCTCTCTCTTTTCTTTCTCTTCCCCTCTCTCTGTCACTCTGCTTTTCAAATAAATAAACATAGTTTACAAATAAGCTTATTTTTGGTAAACAATTTTGAAAATCATGTAGAGTTTTCATAATACACATTTTCCATGAACTTTCTGAAGACTCTTCACATATTTCACAGAAGTAATTTTGCAAATACTCAAGGACTATACTTGGGCCATGTTTCGCATTTTTCCCAGGTGCATTAGCAGGGAGCTGGATTGAAAATGGAGCAACCGAGACACAAACCGGTATCCATATGGGATGCCAGGTTGCAGGCAGTGGCTTTTAGCCTGCTACACCACAGTGCTGGCCCCTAGCCAGCAGCTATTAATTTTAAAGTTCTTTTTTGTATTTATTTATTTATTGACAGGCAGAGTTAGACAGTGAGAGAGAGAGAGAGAGGGAGAGAGTTATAGACAGTGAGAGACACAGATAGAGAGGTCTTCCTTCTGTTGGTTCACTCCCCTAATGGCCACTAAGGCCGATCCAAAACCAGGAGCTGGGTGCTTCCTCCTGGTCTCCCATGCAGGTGCAGAGACCCAAGCACTTGGGCCATCCTCCACTGCCTTCTCGGGCCACAGCACAGAGCTGGACTGGAAGAGGAGCAACCAGGACTAGTATCCGGCACCCCAACCAGGACTGGAACCTGGAGTGCCAGCACCGCAGGCGGAGGATTAGCCAAGTGAGCCACAGCGCGGCTCTAAAGTTCTAATAAATAAGATTTACTTTCTTGGTGCCAGTGTTAGGTGGGCTAAGCCGCCTACAGTGCCAGCATCCCAAATGAGCATCCATTTGAGTCCTGGCTGTTCTACTTCCAATCCAGCTCCCTGCTAATGAACCTGGGAAAGCAGCAGAAGATAGCCTAAGTGTTTGGGTCCTTGAGCCGACATAGGAAATTAGGAAGAAGCTCATGACTCCTGGCTTTAGCATGGCCCAACCCTAGCCATTGTGGCCATTTAGAGAGTGAACCAGCAGATGTAAGACTCTGTCTCTCCCTCTTTCTCTGTAACTCTGCATTTAAAATAAATTAAATATATAGTATAGATATCTAAATGTTTCTATGATTGTTAGGAAGCTGGTATCAAAGTTAACAATCAATATATTTTATTTTGGTAAATACCAGGAAAAAAAGACTTCCTAACAAAATATCTCCTGTTTGTTGAGAAAAGAATATCAACCCAAGGTAGCAGCAGAAATCAATGTCAATATTCCAAATCATGTATATTCCATTTTAAATATATCATTAGTAATTCTCTCCAGAACAAAAATACAGACACACTATATAACAGCTGAGGACTGGAACTACTATTTCTAAATTTACAATTCTTTCCTAAAAACACAGGAAAAGGGAAAGCTAATTTAAATGCATCCCAGGCAGAAATTCTTTTTGAAAGAGGCCAGCAGTGTCTGTGGAAGAAGTTCTAACTTGAACAACTTTACTGAAAGGCCACACCAGTCACAGCGTCCAGGCTGAGTGCTGAAAAAACAGTTTCCTAACAGTCCCTCCAATACCCAGTGCTTAATAACTGCATTACAGACCACAAAGCCTCTGTGAAGAGAAACACAGAAGTTTTTTTTTAAGTACCAGTATGTTACAGAAGCTAAGTAAGTGATCTTTATTTGCATCAAAATATGAAAATATTTTTCTATTTTATTAGAAATATATAATTAATTTTGGGACACTATATTCATATTAAAATATAGAATAGGAATTAGCTAAAAATATTTCTCAAATGTAAAACAAAACCCAGATACAGTGAGGATAAACCTCTCAAGCCTACTTATAAAACACAGGTAGATAGACCTAAGTATTTGGTACGTGATGTTTACGGATTTAATTCAGCCTGCAATTTTTCTGAATTTTATTTATTTATTTGAAAGAGTTATAGAGAGGAGAGACAGAGACAGAGCTCTTCCATTCACTGGTTCACTCCTCAGATGGGCACAATGACCAGCCGTGGGCCAGGCAGAAGCCAGGAGTTTCTTCCAGGTTTCCCACATGTGTAGCCTGGGCCCAAGCACTTGGGCCATGTTCCATTGCTTTTCCCAGGTGCATTAGCAGGGAGCTGTATCAGAAGCAGAACAGCCAGGACACAAACTGGTGCCCACATAGGATGTCAGGTTGCAGGTGGTGGCTTTTATCTGCTACGCCACAGTGCTGACCCCAGCCTGCAATTATGAATTTCAAAGTTCTATCTAATAAATAAGGCTTAATTTGTTGGGTCCAGTGTTGGGCACAGTGGGTTAAGCTGTCACCTACAGCGCCAGCATCCCAAGTGGGCATCAATTCAAGTTCTGGCTGTTTCAAAAACAGCTCCATGCTAATAACCCTGGGAAAACAGTAGAAGACAGTTTAAGTGCTTGGGTCCCTGCACTCAAATGGGAAACCTGGAAGAAGCTCCTGACTACTGGCCGAGCCCCAGCCATTTGGGGAGTGAACCAGCAGATGGAAGATCTCTCTCTCTCTCTCTCCAACTCTGCCTTTCAAATAAATTAAAAAAAAAAAAAAAAAGACTTAATTTGTACCAGATATCTTCATGCACCATTTCTTGCGGGAAATAAGAACTAAAGCACCATTACTGGGTATACAGACGGTTTGACAGCCTTCCTTTGAACCTTGTTCATCACATGCTACATGCCTGCTGAGAGGCATATTGAATTTTCAATAGTAGCAAATGAAGCCATATAAAAACAACTACTAATGAGCATTTACCTTACAGGGTTAATATCAGGACAGACCCCATCGAAACATCTTATTTTCATAAAATTGTAAAAAAAAAAAAAAAGTGTGAGAAACAGCAAGTTAAAAAAAGTGTGCACAAGAGTATGTAGGGGTGAAGTTGACTCAAGTCATAACTTACTTTGAAATGCCATTAGGAAAGAAAACTGGTTAGTAGACTGAGGTTTACACAGACCAAATCAAGGCTCATCTATGCAATTCTTTCGACTTTTCTGTACGTTTGAAGATTTTCATAATGTTTTAAAAGAGATAGAGAAATATAATATACTTTTTTCTGATATTTTAAAGAAATGTATTTGAAAGAATTATGGGGGTGGGGGGGGAGAAACAAAGACAGAGTCATCCATCCGCTGGTTCACTCCCTAAATCATCGCAATGGCCAGGGCTGAGCAAGTCTGAAGCTAGGAGCCAGGGGCTTCTTCAGTGTTCAGTGGCAGGGCCCAAGCAATAACATCCTCTGCTGCTTTCCCAGGCCATTAGCAGGGAGCTGGATTGGAAGTAAAGCAGCCAGGAATCAATCGGGCGCCCATATCAATCGGGTGCAGGGTGTGGCTTCACCCGCTATGCCACAACCCAGGCCCCTCTACATCTTTTAATCCTTCTCATAAATGTCATCATAAGGAAAAATCTAAGTTCTACATCCCTTGCATGAGGTAAGGGATAAAGACTCCGATCTCCATCTTTAAGTAATAAAAATATGTTAAATCACTGACTAAAAAAAAGAAAATCTTGTTAATTTCTGCCTAAATAGAATAGGCAGAAAATAAACATTAAACTGGTCTTTTTAGGGGAAAAAAAAAACAAGGCCAGCACTGTGGCGTACCAGGTAAAGCCACGCGCCTGCTATGTCAGCATCCTATACGGGTGCCAGTTCATGTCTTGCTGCTCCAATTCCAATACAGCTACTTGCTAATGCACCAGCGAATGCAGCAGAAGATAGCCCAAGTACCTGGGTCCCTGCTACCCACATGGGAGACCTGGACAAAGCTCCTGACTCCTCGCTTCAGTCTGGCTCAACCTTGGTCATTAAGGCCATTTAGGGAGTGAACTAGCAGACAAAAGACCTCCCCTCCTCTCTTTCTCTCTAACTGTGCCTTTCAAATAAAATAAATCCTTAATTAAAAAAAAGAAAGAAAATCACCAATCATTTTCTTCTCCCCTTTACAGAACAGCCTAAACAAACAAACAATATATATAAGATTCTTAAAAGGGAGAAAAAGAAAAGGCCTTCACATTAGTGTTAACATCTGGGTTAATTTGGAGCAAAGACATAATTTTTTTATTTCTTAATTTAAGAAATTATAATAAGATTCTGGTACATGACCTTTTTTTTTTAAGATTTATTTTATTTATTTGAAAGACAGAATTACAGTGAGAGGTAGAGACAGAGAGAGAGGTCTTCCATCCACTGGTTTACTCCCCAGACGGCTGCAACAGCCGGAGCTGTGCCAATCTGAAGCCAGGAGTCAGGAGCTTTTTCCATGTTTCTCACTTGTGTGCAGGGGCCCAAGGACTTGGGCCATCTTCTACTGCTATCCCAGGCCATAGCAGAGAGCTGGATTGGAAGAGGAGCAGCCAGGACTAGAACCAGAACCCATATGGGATGCCGGCGCTTCAGGTTAGCGCTTTAACCTGCTGCGCCACAGTGCTGGCCCCCTTGGCCTTCTTTAGAAATGATATTTTTATTTTCTTAAATGTTTGGTTTTATTTATTTATTTATTTTCATCTATTTCAAGGGAGGAAGGCACACAGGTGGACACTGATTGACCTCTATCCAGGGTTGGGCCAGGCCAAAGCTAGGAGCCAGGGGCTCCATCTAGGTCTCCCATATGAGTGGAAGAGGCCAAAGCAATTGGACCATCCTCTGCTGCATTCCCTGATGCATTAGCAGAAAGCTAGATTCGAAGCAAGCTGCCAGGACCCCAACTGGCACTTGGATATGGGCTGTAGGCATCCCAAGTGGCGGCCTAACTCCCTGTGCCACAAGGCCCACCTTTAGAGATAACTTGTATCCATCATATCCACTCTAAAACTTCCTAGTAAGCATTCAAGAAATCAGTGTCAATTCCCTATTTATTAAATGCCTCCCCTGCAACCAAGCCTTAACGCCATATGCTTCAGGGACCTCACTCAAACACAGCTTGCATTCTTTCTTTGTTTTTTTGCAATGTATCTTTGTTAAAGATCCACTTTCTTGAAAGATGAATGGGTTTTCTTCTCTAAAATTAGGGAACAAGAGGAATATTAAGTTTAGGCATGGATTATATATAGGTAAAAAGAGTTCTTCTCAATTAATAAAGCAAGGATTGATGATTTTTTAAGTATTCTTTTTAACATCCTAAAACGTTAAAGTTATATCAAACAAAAAACATTCTTGAAAGGAGGACCTACAGCACTTTCTGTAATTTGGTGAGAAAGGGAATTCTAATTGAAAATTTAAATGTATTTGTATCAAATCAATAGAAATAAACATTTATTTCTATAACATTCATGGAAAAATACTCAGCAATTTCTGTTTATAAGATAATAAATGCACTACAAAATCCAGAAAATACAGTGGCATATTCCTTTTTTCACAGCTCTGTTATACCTAGGAATTCATGCTATCAGAAGATACTGATGAAATAATCCACGTTCTTTAGATTTTATGAGACCACCAGAACACTTTATTATTAGATACTAAGATTAACCTAAATATAAAAATTTCTAATTTTTCAAAAGCCAATAAACAAGCTTAGTCCAAGTCATTTGGCCTAAAGACGCCTATGTCCCACATCGACGTAACTGGATTCAATGTTTGGCTCTGGCTCTCGATCCCAGCTTACTGCTAATGCAGATTCTGGGAGGTGGTGGTGACTCAAGTAATTGGGTTCTTGCCACTCACATGGGAGACTGGGATTAAATTCTCAGTTCCTAGGTTCAAGCCTAGCCCAGCCCTATCCATTGTGGGCCTCTGGGGAATGAACCAGCTGATGGGGACACTATCTCTCTGCCTCTCTTTCTCCCTCCCTTTCAAATAGAGAAAGATGAATACAAGTAACATTCTACTAGATTTTTTCAATTTAACTTTTCAACAATGATAACTTAGTGCAAAGGACATGTGCATAGTAAAGAAGGGTCAGAGGAATTAGTTCTAGGTTTCTCCCTACAAGAACCATACATGTGACTCAAAGCATGTCAGTTATCATTTCTTACACCTATTTCTTCATTCATAACTAATCTGCTCTAAGAATAAAATAAGTAGTGAAACCAACAGAAAAGCTTAAAATCCACATTAAAAAATAGTAGTCTAAGTAAAAGAGAAATAGCTCAAAGTGCCTAGTTAATTTTAGGTGTTGAGTTCACAGATAATTTTTATGTTTTTATTTTCCAAATTTTCTACAATATAAATTCTTATGAAAAAGCACAGGAAGGAATCCTTAAGAATACATATGAAGAAGTCACACTGTCTCATTTAATTCCTATCAGTGAACATGAAGTAATGAGACTTCTTTCTGCTTTTGGGACATACTCAATAGAAGTCATCCATGGTGCAATGAAAATGACCAGATTATCTTCCTGCCACTCCTCTTGTCAAAACAAAAGGTGGAGGTTACTGCCCCACCTTTAAATCTGGTCTGCCTTTGTGAGTTCCTCTGATGAAGAACACGGCCTGACAGCTTCCATGCTTGCTGCCCTGAGATTACCATGTCAAGTAAGCTGGATAGAAGAACCCATGGAGAGAGAAGTTCAGCCAACAGCCAGCGTTAGCCACAGGCCACGAACAAAACCAATCCAGACATCACCGAATGCTTGCAACCAACCTCAATACGCACACTCACAGAGTCCTACACAAGTAAACAGTTGGGTTTTTTTTTTTTTTAAGATTTATTTATTTATTTGAAAGTCAAAGTTGCACAAAGAGAGGAGAAGAGGCAGAAAGACAGAGAGAGACGTTTTCCATCCGCTGGTTCACTCCCCAACTGGCCACAACAGCTGGAGCTGTGCCTATCTGAAGCCAGGAGCCAGGAGCTTCTTCCGGGTCTCCCACGTGGGTGTAGGGGCCCAAGGATTTGGGCTATCTTCTACTACTTTCCCAGGCCATAGTAGAGAGCTGGATCAGAAGTGGAGCAGCCAGGACTCGAACTGCCAGCACTGCAGGCAGTGGCTTTACCTGCTACGCCACAGCACAGGCCACTGGTTGTGGTTTTAAACCACTATGATCTGGAGTAATTTTACTAATTAGCAATATGACTTAGATATGATTTAGATTCATCTCAAAATTACTGGAGGTTGGAGCAGATGGTAGGAACAGGATGTTGAAACAAAACTTTAGACAAAACCATGAGTTGAAATTATTGAAGCTAGTTGATAGGTAACGTGAGAATTGAGTATGTTACTGTGTCCCCTTTTGTTTGAAATTCTTATTAAAAGGTTGCTTTACAGGCTGGCACTGTGGCACGGCAGGTTAAGACACCACCATTGATCATAGCATCCTGTATGAGCTCCAGATCAAATCCCAGCTTCTCCAATTCGGATCCAGCTCCCTGCTCCTTGTTAATGCTAAAGCAGCAGAAGATGGCTCAAGCGGTTGGACCTTTGCCAATCACATGGGAGACTCAGATGGAGTTCTTGGCTCCTGGCTTTAGCTTGGCTCAGCCCAGGCTGTTGCAGCCATTTGGGGAGTAAACCAGCAGATAGAAGGTATCTCTCTCTCTTTCTCTCTATAACTGCCTTTAAAGTAAATAAAACAATATTTTTAAAAAGTTATTTTAAAATATTAATGTAAAGTTTAATAATAGTGCCTAGAAAGTGAATTATCCATTATAATAGATAATGGCACAAATATTTACAAAGCATTGGCTTCATTAACTGACAGTAAAATTTTGAAACTATATGAGCTACTATTAATACTTGAGGGCCAGGCTGAGTGTTCTATAGACATTATCTCATCTGTTCTCTACTGCAACAACCTTGTGAGTTAAGTATTATCATCACCACTTGACAAGAAGAAAACTGAGACTCTCAGCATAATTGTCCAAGGTTATAAAATTAGTAAGCAACAGGATTCAAATCTAGGTCTGCAACTCCAAACTCCATGCTCCTTAATAAAGATGTAAAAGATAAAAAATTACAATCGGAGACAGGTGTTTGATGCAGTGGCTAAAACACCACTTGGGACACCTGCACCCCACATTTGAATGCCTGGTTCAAGCCCCAGCTCCTCTACTTCCAATCCAGCTTCCTGCTAATATATGCCTTGGGAAGGCAGCAGATGATGGCTCAAGTACTTGGTTTCCTGCCACTACTCACATGGGAGACCAGATCCTGACTTCAGTCTGCCCCAGCCCTAGCTGTTGAGGGCCCTCGAGAAGGAAACTAGTGGATGAAATACAATAAATATCTCTTTGTCTCTAGTTCTCTGCCTTTCAAATACATTGAAAATACATTTTAAGTTACGGTCAACAAACAGAATAATCAGCTGCCAGTGGACCAAATAGTAAGAGGCATATTCATATTTTAGTGAAAAAAATATTGTGTAGGTTTTATAATACTTATTTCCCAAGTTAAGTAAAAAAGGATTATAAGGGGAAAAATGTATTTCAAAAAATGTTTAATGTCCTTACCAAATTGAAAACCTCTATTAGCTTTAAAACAGTGATGCACGAATCCTCTTCAATTAGGCTCAAATATTTCCTTTTCATCTGTTATTAACTACATAAATACTATAAATGTCTTGGTTCACCAAAGTTCTAGGATTTGAATTAATTCTCTGGAAGAGATTTTTCTGGGCAGATCTGAGGTTCCAGAACATTTTTAGTCCTATTTTTCTACATATGTTTCTACTTCCTGTCCTATCTTTAAAAGAAATACAATTTAGATTATTTCTGAAGTCAAGATTATACATTACTTGTCCCTTAAAGAATCCTTTAAAAACACACAAGTAATCACAAACACCACTATCATAAGAATGTATTTTTTAATCTTATACTTTACTCACTGTTCTTATTAAATTGGTATGTGCCCATTAAGAACAGGAGCTTAGCTACATTAATTATATTTTGGACTAGGCTAACATCAAGGGTTAAAGAAGAATTGAAAAACCAGCATGCTTTTAAAAGTAGTATATCAGACACCCTTAAAACCAGCTCCAGCCTCTGAACTCCCTCCGTACTTGCTTAATATCTCTGCAAATAGCACAAAATTATTGTCATTGCCTTATTTAGCATCTGACTATGTATGAATTTCTCCATCTCAGGGTCTTTCAATTCCGAATAGCACAATACTGGCATGCGGTAGGAACTCAATCATTGCTGGAGGAATTAAGAGAATGTAAAAATATCACCAGAATTCCACGATGCTCCCAAACAGCAATTTCCTGGCTTTCAGAGGACTGAAGACATTTTGGTTTCAATTTCTGAATATATAAATTGATGAGTTCAATGGCCATTTAAATTCTAGCAATATCATGATACCACATACAGATCCTCATTTAAAAGCAAACAGAAAAGTCTGTTTTCTGAGCCATAATCAGAAATGACTCAGAGGAAAAAAAGCAAAATTTAAATGGAAAAAAATTTTAATTTTTTCATGTACAGAAATGCTCCAATATTACTTTAAGATATGTGTAAGCAAATATGTTAAAGCTTCTGTAGTTTGGAGGGTTTTAGAAAAACTGCAAAGTGAGGTTGAAGGTCACAATACCCCCCCACTCCCCAGAAGTAACTGCTGCATTTCGATCATTGCGCACACTATTTGTAGACTAAAGTGTTACATATAATAACTACATATTTGGTCTTCATTTATCCAAAAATTTACACAGTGCCTATTTTGTGCCAAACACAGTAGAAGGCCTTGTGGATAAAAAGATGAAAACATGCCCCTTCCCTTATCCTTAAAGAATTATCTAACAGGGAAAGAATCACAAAGCAAACCAGAAGCAGGCGGTTATCCACACACACGTGTAAAGTGGTATCTATTCTGAGTGAATACAACCTTTCTAATTTCCTGAACTCCTCACCAAAACTAATAGATAGAGGTCCACATTAATAAAACTTGCCCTGGGAATTATTTGTAAAACAGATCACTTTGGCCCAATCTGCAGGGGAAAAACATTCTTTGGCCAAGGACTTGCATTTCAAGTTTCAACATGAACTGAATGTGTAATGCAAAAGCAAATGGCCTATTATGGAAATGTTGACAGACAGACGCTACCAATAGATGCAACGACAACACTGCATTTATTGAAAATTAATGAAGTCCTGAATTTTTACTTATAAAGTGGATATTATTAGTTTAGATTACTTTCTGCAAACCAATGGTCAAAATTTAATAAGTGGATATGTACAGATTACACTGATTTTCACTCTTATCCACTGCTTGCAGCCTATATGCATTTAAACCAAAAGAACATTGATATACACTAACTATAAATTATTTCCTTTGAGATCTCTCAGGCATGAAGAAAAAGCCTCTTAAAATAAATTTAAAATATTATATGCTTGATGGTGTATAACCAAAGGTTTAATCTCACCACTAAAGGGGCAGTTACCATGATTTTGCAATAACCCTGCAAACAATAATCAAGACAGTTCCTGTTGTTCTCTTGGTAAAATCTTTGTAAACACAGCATGGATACATTGTAATTTGATATCTGTAAGATCAACAGCAATACCTTCTGACAACTCTTAATATAACATTTTATTCACCAATACATTGAGCAGTTTTCTCAACAATAATAAGTGTTATTTACAAGCATTGTCCTATTAACTATAGATTAGCACATTAAAATAGACATGCTTTCTTCCTTGCTGAAAAAAGGTGTAGTACATAAAGAAAGCTCTGAAACATAGGAAATTCATTAGATTTTTTTCAAATCTTGGGAAAGAATAGCTGTGCCATATTCCCATCACTGTTTTAAAATAACTGATTCCATTTTCTACTACAAATAAAAGAAATACTCATAGAGCTTTCCATGACTAGTTAGGTTGAAAAATGACTGTCACCACTTCACAATGTAACATCATCCTAACTTAAAAAAGGAAAAGAAAGGAAAGGAAAAAAGAATCAGAATAAACACAAATGGTAACACAATCTCAGAAAATCAGGGAACATGTAACTCAGGAAAGGATGAAAGACATCATAAATTAGTAAAGGCATTCAAAATGGAGATTACTAGAAGAATTCAATTACTGGTCAAACACACACCAAATAAATAGTATAAATATTATTTAAATACAACTGGGTGACCTCATCAGTATTGCAGAAGTGTAATAAAACCATCTTTCACTCACCAATGCTGGATTTTCTCCTGGCAGTTAGTGACCACCTGTCATGAAAACAGATAACTACTCATGAAAAAACAGGGCTATGCACAAAGCTACAAAATCAGTGTATCAGAAAACTCCAACAGTGGCTTTACAGATTTAACAGCATCTCAGTACACATTTTTATTTGTCACATGCACAGAGATGTGAATGGTACTTTTTAAGCAGCATACTTTATCATAACCCTCTAATGCAAGCTGATAACTGCAGAACAAATTACAGCTTTCCGATTCATACTTTGGTACAAAACCCACTTCATAACTATTACGTGACATATGATATAAGATAACTAGTATTTTGTACAATCTACAGACCTGTTTTCAATGTTACATATTCTGTAAAATACACAAATGTTATAAATAACAAGAAACCAATGGTACATCCACGTTCCATCGGTTTTTGAAAAATGACAGTAGTGAAAATATTTTATTTTGTCAGTGTATCTCCAAATGTTTTCACTTGTAATTTTTATTCTGATGCATTAAAAATGAGCTCAGTGATATTTTTCTACTACGTTTTCAAGAAGAAATACTTGGTATAAAGAGATGCTCTGAACAGCTTATTTTTTTCCCAGTGAATTATGATAAAATGTTAAGCACTTCATAGTTTAAACTAAAACAAACATAAAAGTTATTTGTTTTCCTTATAGGTATTTCAACAGATTCTCAAAATGACAGAAAACAAGTACCACAAGTCATTAAGGAAAAAAATGCAATTTAACACTATATTTGAATACTAATTCTAAAATTAACACTATTTTCAAAGAATGCTAATCATCTATTTAAAGTCATCCACTAATAAAAATTTAAACAGTAATCTAGAATACACTAGCACCATTTTAGAGGCAGAGAAACTAAGATAAAAACCAAAATGCTTAATACAAGATCATGTGAAAAAAATAGAAGTATGATCTGGTTTGCAACACATTGCCTGAGTTCACTGTTCCAAATACCAGCATTGTCTCTTGGATATGCTCGATGCTTTAACCAAAAATCACAAGATTTTTTTTTTTGGACCTGTCACTAAATTCCTGTATTATTATATTTAATTCCTGAAATAAATGTCCTCTCCTTTGGGACATTTTAAATACTAAGACAGCAATCCTGTACCAAAATACATGCTGTAATCAGATCTCCAACCATACTGCACATTAACTCAGCATAAAAAGTCCATTTTAGAATGAACATCTCTCAGTAAGTATCAATCACACAGCAACACTTAATAACAGTGGTAATACATAATAGGGCACTGACTTTACATCTGGAAGAGCCAAGCTAAACCACATCAATCCATTCCAGTGTTTCTGATTTGGCAGTAATTATAAAATAGACAAATAGAATTAAATGTAAATTGAAAAAGAAAAATATCTTCATGAAATCCTTCTTACAAAGTTCCTATATAACAACCCCATTAAAAGATGAGACCCCAAAACAGTCAGGATGTTTTCCAATCCCAGTGCATGTGTTTCCAAGCATGAAGTAAGCCAAAAGCACAGAAAGAAAAGGCCTGCAAACCATAAGAGCAGAATGTTCATTAACCTCTACATGATAATCCTCTCGTAGCTGCATATTAACTAGTTACATATTCATAATCATTTACATTATTTAAAGGACCTTCGATGGAATTTTCTAGGCTATATCCATTAGTGATGGTGTTAAAGGTTATAGAAGATAGTCTACTTAATGTTTCCAGGAAGCCCTTTTAATTAGTAAATATGTAAATTTGGCACACATGCTCTTTATGTTTAAAACACGCGTCACTGGTAGAATGGCATGTGTCCCCGCCAACAGCCCCCAGTCTACCCTCCACTTTGTTCCAGCCATCCTTTCTCTACTCCTCAGCCTTTTTCTTTCCTAAAATACCTTCCTCAGAAACAGATATTCAAGGATAAAGTAACAACAAAACATCCATTTCATGATATATGAGAAATTTTCATGACCAAAATGCTACGTAAACATTTAAAGTCTTTATTAGTTACACAGAGTATTTAGAATTCAGATACACTTTCCAAATGGAGCTAGAGAGGCAATATTTTGGAAATTAGAAATAAGGAGATTTTTAAAAAGGCAGGTATGAAAATAAAAAGCTTTATGACAGTGTCTACTTTTATTTGTGTTTATATGCTATACAGCCCACCTGCTTTCAAAAAACATTTGAACCCAAGTAGCTAAATTTATAAGCTGAGATTTTGTTTTTTTCTCTTACAGCAAGTTATTCGAAAGAAAAAATTAATAAATTCTTATGACTTAGCTACCAAATTAAATTTTGAAAGGACAAAGTCATACAAGTCAAAGTTGAATGTACTTGGGCTTTTCAAAAAAAATTATTTTTCTGAACTCTAAAGATTTTTTTTTCTGAAAGACTATTCAAATTAATTCCTTTTATTATTAAAAGATGAAGTAACCACAGTCTTAAGTTTGGTTCTGCAAGTAATTCTTGAAAAACAAAGGAAAAATCCAAAACACTTCATTTTGTTCTCATCCTCCACAAAACTGAAATGGTTATGGAAGAACAATACTAGTTTTTATTGTCATTGTTTTAAGATAAGCCTATCAAAATATGCCAACAGTGCTGCTAAAGAAAAACATTGTATCCTTTTGAAGAAAAGATTGGGGGGGGGGCGGGGCAGGGATAGCACTGTGGCTCAGTGGGTTAAAGCCCTGGCCTACAGCACCAGCATCCCTGTGGGTGCCAGGTTGAGTTCCAGCTGCTCCACTTCCAATTCAGCTCCCTGCTACCATGCCTGGAAAGCATGTTAGGGTAGACCAAGAGCTTGGGCCCCTGCACCCATGTGGAGAGACCCAGAAGAACCTCCTGGGTTCCTGGCTTTTGCAGCCATTTGGGGAAAGAACCAGCAGATGGAAGATATCTTTCTCTGTCTCTCCTCTCTCTGTATAACTCTGCTTTTCAAATAAATAAATAAATCTTAAAAAATACATACTTGGTTACTAGGTTTCAATTATCAAAATAACCTAGTAAATTCTTTAATATAATGACCAGTCTCACAGACATGAATTTATAAGTACGCACTTATGCAGTAACACAGCAGTAAGTCCACAGTAAAGAGCAACTATGAACTGATTTACCACTTTTTAAGACATAGTCTCTCATTAAGAATTTTTACTAACAATTTAGGAGCTACAAAAATCACATGGTACACTTTCATCATAACTCAAAACTGTTCTTAAGCTAAGAGAAATAACAACAGTGGTATATGTATGCCAAGACTCCATATGATGAAAATCAAACTGCAAACACTTCAGTGAGGGAGGTTTAATCTCTTTTTAAAGAAAGAAAACCTGTGTTCAGAGATGGAGTAACATAACCAGTATTATTCAACTGACCAATAACTGTAGGAAATTAAATTAATTTTAAAACCAGGTCTATCTAGTCCCAAAATCTATATTTTCCTATGTTGGACTGCTTCCAACCATCATGCAACATACTGGATAACAGAAGAAAAGCAGCTGTTTAGATTTGCAGTCTGTCTGTCTTAAAACCCTGAGTGCTGCTGCTATTTCTCCTCCATTTCCTCCTTTCTACCACACTCACATTCCAACAATGTCAGTAAAAGCAAATACATTAAATTCAACAGTCCACAAATGAAGACCCTTATTTCTTCCATTGCCTCATACAGTTGCTGGCCCTTTCAGATCAAACAGCTAAGTATAAACAATAAATTTCTCTCTTCCAGTCCAGCTCTCTGTTGTGGCCTGGGAAGGCAGTGGAGGATGGCCCAAGTGCTTGGGCCCTGCACCCACATAGGAGACCAGGAGGAACCACCTGGCTCCTGGCTTCAGATCGGCACAGTGTGCCGGCCGTAACGGCCATTTGAGGGGTCAACCAGTGGAAGGAAGACCTTTCTCTGTATCTCTAACTCTGCATGTCTAAATAAATAAATAAATTTCTCAAGAGCCAGCCACTGTACACACAGGTGTTTAAGCATAGGGCAGGGAAGTAATGGGTTAACTCCATAATTGCTACCACATCTCAGCTTTTTAAAAAAGATTTATTTATTTCTTCCAAAGGCAAAGTAACAGAGAGAAAGAGGGAGAACCAGGAAGACAGAGAGAAATCTTCCATCCACTGGTTTACTCCCAAACAGTCACAATGGCTAGGGCTACACCAGGCTGAAGCCATGAGACTAGAACTCTATATATAGAGATAACCTGCATGGGTGGATGGGGCCCAAGTACTTGGCCATCACCTGCCGTCTCCCAGGTCCAGAAGCAGTGATCTGGACTGGGAGTGGATCAGCCGGGACTTGAACCAGCACTGTGATATAAGATGCATGGTAAACAGCTGCTTAATCCACTGTGTCACAATGCCAGCTCCTTGTAATATTTCTAAGACACTTGTAACAACTAATTCCTGTATATCAGTGTCCAGCTAACAAATTAACATATTCTGTTTCAGAGTTAAATTAATATTTGATAAATTTTAAGTAGGTTATATGGCAAAAAAGAATAATTCCTTTGCTGCTTTTCTCCAGGAGTTTATTTCTTGCAATTATTTTGTAAGTGAACGAATAGCTTAACACATAGTGAGATCTGCCTTACAGTTTGTCCGATTTATTCTGGTAGTAGACCACAAGGGGGCATCAACCTATGAGTTTTCCAAGCGCATACACAGTGCCACATTAAAACTAAACAGAAATAGAAATCCTAAAAGAGTAAGTTTCCATCTTAATTTTTGACACTTCTCTGAAAAATGTTCCACTTTAAATCTAAAACTCTTCTGACTGTCATGTAATCTGAAATTCCTTCTAAGTTAATGTGAAGAACAACAGTTTGGGAATTGTACTAACCAGAGCTATCTAAATTTATATGGTTTGCCTCTTGTACTAGAATGTAGCTTCTTGACAGAGCTTACAAGTTTGGTTTAAAAGCTGCTGAGTCAAAAAGGAAAAAATACAGTGCAGGGCTGAAGCCAGCGGATGTCAATGGACATACACTTTTATCTGTCAGTTACCAAAAGGGTGAAAATAATTTCCTACTGTCCAGACTGTCTATCAATTAAGGAGATGTGTAAATGTCATTGCCATAGGATACAAAAGTGCACTTTGAACAAAAGTAGGGAAAAAAATACAACAATCTTTTCAATAAACCTTGTGCAAAGGAAGAAACTGACTACAGGTTTCTAACAGGAAAAAATGCAATTAACAGCAATAAACTGTAATTAACTGAGTATTACTGCATTAAAACTACCACAAAGGTAAAGAAAACTATTATAATGTATGCCTGAAATATGCCCCCCAAAATTAAACTGTTACCAAAAGCTAAGTCCAATTATATAGACTCACTTGTTTATTTTTTGTTTTAAAGATTTTATTTTTTGAAAAGCAGAGTTATAGAGAGAGAGAGGGAGAGACAGAAAGAGAGGATATTCCACCAGCTGTTTACTTCCAAGATGGCCGAAAAGGCTGGGGCTGGGCCAGGCCAAAGCCAGGAGCCAGAGCTTCTTTCTGGTCTCCCACGTGGGTGCAGGGGCCCAAGCATTTGGGTCACCTTGCACTGCTTTCTCAGGCACATTAGCAGGGAACTGGATCAGAGCAGCCAGGACCGACACACATAAGGGATACCAGCATCACAGAGAGCAGCTTTACCTGCTAATGCCACAATGCCGGCCCTGGACTCATCTTCAAACACTCAAATGTTATTTAAAATTTTAGCTAGGGCAGAATAAAAACCACCATCTTACTCCTTACTTTTATGTTTTAGTCAGTTTTTTCCGACACAGGCCTCTAAGACCTTCCCTCTCAATATTCAAACTTGCTGTTTTACATGAATACTGGACTATGTCTAGAAGTTTGGTATTGTACATCTCATTCCTTGTTGGTTTTACAAATTAAATTCTTTTTTCTTTCAGCATTTGTTTATCCTAATTCCAGGTATTCTAATTATATACTTTCCTCCTACCAGAAATATTGCTTTAAGACTGAAGACATTAGTCTGTTTCTGAGAATCTTTGAGGTATACAAGAAATTCTAACTGGACCAGATGAAACCTCCATGAGGCAAGAGCCTGTCTACTCAACCCCCAACATGCACCTGCCATACAAGGAGCATGCAACACAGCCTTTAATACAAATACACTCTGTGGTCACCTTACCAGAAACCTCAGGATGTTTCTCAAAGTCTGGGACTTAATGTTTTAGTAGATAACACAGTACACATATTATATATTACAGAACACTCCCTGTTATCAAATATAACACTTGCAGTGAAACATGAATATTCAAAATGAAATAACTGCCTCACTCAAATCAGTTCTAGTTAATTTTGTCAACACATGAATATGCCACAAACCTAGACATAATTTTACTTGCAAGAGCTTTTCACACCTCTGATGTGCAGGTAAGAGATCATGACCCGTATTTCTGAATCTGAAGTACTGCCTAAGCAGCTTGCAGCCCACCCATTGTTTCACTACCATCTCCAGTTACACCTTCCTCCTAAACCCTGCCCTTCTCTCATCAACACTCTGCTAAGAATCCCATTTCTCCATCTGTAGCCACAGTAAATGGAGAGTGCAGACACCTGCCACTACCTGCACTAACCTAATCTACTCCGGACCTAAAGCCAGACTGCAGTGGTTAGAGCTTCTGGTTCTGAGGGTGATCCAATGGAATCTGTACACGCCAGCAAGTCATCCAAAACAGCTGGTACAGGAAGTAACAAAACAAATGCACAAGGAACCAGAAAACACACACAAAACTACTGCCCTTGAGTTCCTCCTGATTTCTTAAAAAGAATTTCTTTCCAAGCATTTCTATGGTTACAGTTCTCTAAGAACACTTGAATAAATTTGCTGCACAGAGTAGGGCAATAATATGCCTGTTTAGAGCCAAATAGAAACAAATAATTCATTAAAGAGTAAACACAAATACTAGAAAAGTGTGGGAGAAAAATCCTCACTAATATCAAAGACAAACTGAACAATCTCTGAAATGTCATTTTACACTAATTAAAGGAGCAAACTTTTATTTCAAAGAAACCACCACTACCAGTGAAGCTGTAATAAAATTAAAACTAAATGACTGCAATTTAGCTATGTAACTTCAAATCTTTCCAACTAGAAAACCCACATGAGAAAGAGTAGCCAAAGCAATGAGGCTCAGAGACGAAAGATTCAAAGGGGACTACTGTGAAGAACAGAGTTGATAACCTGATGCCACTCTCCCACACAGTTCTGGGCACAGGCCAGAGGCTGAGGGTTATGCTGGGCCCTGAGCAGACAGCTACGGCTGGGAGAAACAAGCAGGGCTTGGGCAGTGGGACCAGCAATTAAATGAGACATGAGAAGTCTTAAGCCCACTACTGGATTGCATCTTCTGACATTTGGCAAAATCAGAAGCTTAAATGCCAAAAAGCTAAATGGAAATTCTGAAAGGCAGAGCTCAGGATGAAACAAAAATTAGAGTTCAGAAGCCTCCAAGCAGAGGCAGGCATTGCAGCACAAAAGGGAAGACCATCACTTGTCCCACCCACATCCCATATCATAGTGCCTGGAACCTCCTGCTAATGTGCTCTCCGGGTGGCAGCAAGTGCTGGCTCAAGTACCGGGGTACCAGCCTGCCAGGTGGGAGCCCTGGATGGAGGTCTGTGCTCTTCAGTCAGCCTGGCCCAGCCCTGACGTCGGAGGCATTTGGGGAGTGAACCAGCAGCTGGAAGGCTGACTCTTCCCCACACGCTCTCCCACCTGCACTTCCAAACAAATAAACATGTTTAAAGGTGGGGAGAGGGCATGAAGGAAAGGAAAGATGCGAAGATGCCCTGGTAACCAAAGAGCAACAAGTCCTGAAGGAACCAGGGCTGCAAATGCCTTACTAACACAAACACCCAGCTTTCACTCCATTCAGTTCCCCAGATTAAGGTGAGCAGCAACTCACTCTACCTAGCTAGCAGCAGGAAAGGAAAGCCTTTTGGGCAGGAGGATGCCATTTTCAGAAGCAACTGCCTACGCCAGTATTTAATCAAAAATTACTAGAATACTAAGAAACAGAAGCATCTTAACAAACAAGAGGAAGAAAAGGCAGGAAATAAAGAGGAAAAAACCAGAAGCAAACACATATAAAATCTAGATCATGGAGTTAACAAACTAGGACATTACAATAACAATGATTAAACAGTCACAAAATGAGGAAAAGATGGAATATATGAAAAGATGATAAATTTCACTAGAAATTGACATAAAAAAGGTTCAAATGGAAAATCTACACTTCAAGAACCTAAAATTAAGTAATAAACAGTGTAAAAAGGAGATCAAACACAGCACAAAACAGGATGGCTTTAACTTGATGGGGAAATAGCCAAATTAAAGCCCCAGAGAAAAGACCAATAAGAGACCTGAATCAGAACATCTGGAGATCCCCGAAGGAAGCAACAGGGAAAGCTGCATCTGAGAAGACCTCGGGTTCTAGGGCTTCTGAAAACGAAAGCAAGGTTACCGACCAACAGCCTCGAGAAATGTGGAGGACCCAAAGCCAGAAAAATACAAAGCAAACTGCATCAAGGGCACAATATTGTTATAATGATGAAAACCAAAAAGAAAGACAGATCACTGCAGTGTAAATGGGAGGCAGGAACTGGAAGATAAAATTAAAACCCTGAAATGCTAACAATAACAATAATAACTGAGAGGGGCCAGTGCTGTGATGCAGCCAGGTAAGTTTTGCTTGCAACACCAGTATCCTATATTGAAATGCCACTTTCAGTCCCAGATGCTCTGCTTCTGATCCAGCTCCCTGCTAATGCACCTGGGAAGACATGGAGAACGGCTCAAGAACTTGAGTCCCTGCCACTCATGTGGGAGACCAGAATTGATTTTCAGGCTCCAGGCTCCAGGCTCCAGGCTCCAGTCTTCAGTCTGAATCAGCCCCAGCCACTGTGGCCATTTGGAAAGTGAACCAGCAGATCATGATTTCTCTCCCTCTCTCAGTATCTCTGTCACTCTATCTTACAAATAAATATTTTAAAATAACTGAAAACTATAATTATACAGCAAATAGATCCTCCAATGGAAAGAAAAAACAAAAACCTTTCCAACACCAGAGAATTCTACACCAGCAGGTTTTTTTAAAGAAATGTTGGGGGCAGACACTGTAAAGCAGTAGGTGAACCTGCCACGGGGGATACCCACATCTCATATTGGAATGGTTTGAGTCCTGCTCCTTGCTAATGCATCTGGGAGCCAGAACAAGATGACCCAGACTGAGTTCCTGGCTCTGGCTTCAGCCTGGCCCAAGCCTCAGCTATTGCAGGCATTCAGAGAGTAACCCATGAATGGAAGATATCTCAGCCAGCGCTGCGGCTCAATAGGCTAATCCTCCACCTGCGGCGCCAGCACACGGTGTTCCAGTCCCAATCGGGGCGCCGGATTCTGTCCCGGCTGCCCCTCTTCCAGGCCAGCTCTCTGCTGTGGTCCGGGAGTACAGTGGAGGATGCCCCAGGTCCTTGGGCTCTGCACCCGCAAGGGAGACCAGGAGAAGCACCTGGCTCCTGGCTTCAGATTAGCGTGGTGTGCCGGCCGCAGCGGCCATTGGGGGGTGAACCAACGGAAAAGGAAGACCTTTCTCTCTGTCTCTCTCACTGCCCACTCTACCTGTCAAAAAAAAAAAAAAAAGAAAAAGAAAAAAAAAAAAGGAAGATATCTCGCTGTGTGTTGTGTGTGTGTGTGTGTGTGTGTGGTGTTTCACGCAGCCTTTCATTCAGATAAAAATAAACTTTTTAAAATGTTCACAGGATTTTTCAGAATAATGTAAATGAAGAAAGCAACTGTACAGGTTAGTAAGGGGGGGGGGGGGTGGTAAGGAAAGTCACACTGACTACCCAGAACAACCAAATACAGTATTGTGGTGTAGAAAATATGTAGAATTAGGGAGAAGTATGTATTGCAGCACATAGCCTTGGACTCTCAAATCCCATGTTGGGAAAGCCTGGTTCAAGTCCTGGCTATTCTGCTTCTAACCCAGCTTCCTCTCCTTCTGGGAGGACAGCAGATACTGGCTCCCTGACACACCCATATGGGAAACCCACACTGAATTTCAGGTTCTTGGCTTCAAACTGGCCAGCCCGGGCTGTTACAGGTGTTGGGGAAGCAAACCAGCACATGAAAGATGCCCCGTTCTTTCTCCATCTCTCTGAATCTCAAGTAAAATTGAGGGGGAAATTTTTTTTTTAATCCAGAAGTTATTTTTAAAAATATTTAGAAATAAAATGCGTGGAAGCTATACTGCCAGAAGTGAAACAGATAGGTCAACAAAATGTCCATTTCGAGGGAAACCAGAGATTTCCCTCATTTAAAAAAAAAAAAAAAAGGGCCGGCGCCGAGGCTCAATAGGCTAATCCTCCACCTGAAGCTCCAGCACACGGGGTTCTAGTCCCGGTCGGGATGCCAGTTTCTGTCCCTGTTGCCCCTCTTCCAGGCCAGCTCTCTGCTGTGGCCCGGGAGGGCAGTGGAGGATGGCCCAAGTGCTTGGGCCCTGCACCACATAGGAGACCAGGAGAAGCACCTGGCTCCTGCCATCAGATCAGCCCGGTGCGCCGGCCGCGGTATGCTGGCCGCAGCGGCAATTGGAGGGTGAACCAACAGTAAACGGAAGACCTTTCTCTCTGTCTCTGTCCACTCTGCCTGTGAAAAAAAAAAAAAGTAAAAACATATAGTACACATTCATAGCTGCAATGTAAATGGGATCTGGCTTCAGATCGGCACAGCGCACTGGCAGTAGCAGCCATTTGGGGGGTGAACCAATGGAAGGAAGACCTCTGTCTCTGTCTCTGTCTAACTCAGCCTATCCAGAAAAAAAAAAAAAGACCCCAATTCCTGTTCCCTAGCTGTGAGCATAAGAGAGACTGAGGAAGGGCAGGTACCCCTGTGGGCTCAGGACTCCAAACACACAGCCTGCTGCCCTGCGATGCAAAAACATTAGTGTGTTAATGGCCAAAAACACATGAAAAAGTGCTCAGCCTCACTAGCCATCAGGGGAATGCAAATCAAAGCCTCACTCTTGTCAGAATGGCCAAAGTCCAAAACACAGAGTAACAAATGCCGGCAAGGATATGGACAAAGGACACTCTGATGGGACTGTAAACTAGTGCAGCCACTGTGGAAAGCGGTATGGAGGTTTTTTTAAAAAAATTAGAAATAGGGGCCGGCACTGTGGCATAGCAGTAAAGCTGACACCTGCAGTGCCGGCATCCCATATGGGCACCAGTTCAAGTCCTGGCTGCTCCACTTCTGATCCAGCTCTCTGCTATGGCCTGGGAAAGCAGCTGAAGATGGTCCAAGTCCTTGGGCCCCTGCACCTGCTTGGAAGACCTGGAGAAGGCTCCTGGCAATGGATCAGTGCAGCTCCAGCCATTCCAGCCACCTGGGGAGTGAACCAGTGGATGGAAGACCCCCTACCCTCTGCCTCCCTGTAATTCTGCCTTTCAAATAAATGAATAAATCTTTAAAAAACAAACCAGAAATAGACTTACCATGTGACCCAGCGACCCCACCATCGAATATACACTGAAAAGATTTGAACCCAGGGCACCATGTCCATAGCAGCACTGTCCACAACAGCCACAGTTTGGAATTAACCAGGGTGTGGGTCATCAAAGGAATGGAAAGAAACTGTCCTAAGTACACGCAATGCAATGTTATTCAGCTCTACAAAGGAATGGAAATTCTACCATTTGCAGCTAAATGGATGCAACTGGAGGATGTCATGTTGCATGAAAAAGCCAGACCCAGAAAGACAAATGCTGCATGTTTTCCTATATGTGGGAGCCAAAATTTAAAAAACAAACAAAATTTAAAAAACAAAGAGAGAGAAAGAAATGCCTGTGTGTATCAGTATTGCTGCAAATACAGTTTTGTAAAACTTTATTTTACACCTCTGTCAAACCAATGGTTAAGAATATTATACTACTATTATTTTTGTTTATTTGAAAGTCAGACAGAGAAGGAGAGACACAGAGAGAAGTCTTCCATCCACTGGTTCACTCCCCAAATGGCCACAACAGCCAGGCTGGGCCAGGCTGAAGCCAAGAGCCAGAAGCTTCTTCTGGGTCTCCCATTTGGGTGCAAAGGCCCAAGCCCTTGGGCCATCTTCCACTGCTTTCCCAGACACACTAGCAGGAAGCTGAGTTGGAAATGAAGCAGCCGGGACTTGAACAGTTGCCCGTAGGGGGTGCTAACGCTGCAGGTAGAGGCTTAACCTTCTACACCACAGTGTCAGCCCCACACTACTATAGTTCTAATGATCTGGTAACTTCCTTAAAATTTACTCTAAATGGGTGAAATGGTCATTTTTTCTATTCAATTAATTGTTTATAACTTGTCTATATTCCCATTAAACTATTTTTTCTTATCACTTGTTAAACTTCTTTATACTGTAATATAAATTTAAAATGTTATATCTCAACAACTAAAAGAAAGATGGCCGGCGCCATGGCTCAATAGGCTAATCCTCCACCTGCGGTGCCAGCACACCGGGTTCTAGTCCCGGTCGGGGCGCTGGATTCTGGCCCTGTTGCCCCTCTTCCAGGCCAGCTCTCTGCTGTGGCCCGGGAGTGCAGTGGAGGATGGCCCAAGTCCTGGGGCCCTGCACCCCATGGGAGACCAGGAGAAGCACCTGGTTCCTGGCTTCGGATCAGCGCGGTGCACCGGCCGCAGCTTGCCAGCCGCAGCAGCCTTTGGAGGGTGAACCAACGGCAAAGGAAGACCTTTCTCTCTGTCTCTCTCTCTCACTATCCACTCTGCTTGTCAAAAAAGAAAGAAAGAAAGAGAGAGAGAAAGAACGAACGAACAAACGAACTGAAAGCACAGACTTCTCATTCCCAACAGCCAAGAGGTAACTTTTTAAGATTTTATTTATTTATTTGAGAGACATATAGACCGTGAGAGAGAGAGACAGAGAGAAAAGTCTAACATCCGCTGGTTCACTCCCCAAAGCACCACAACAGCTGGAGCTGGCTGATTAGGAGCCAGGAGTTTCATCTGAATCTCTAACGCAGGTGCAGGCCATCTTTCACAGCTTTCCCAGGCCATCAGCCAGGACACAAACTATAGCCCACATGGGATGCCAATGCCACAAGCCAGCCCTGATAGAGAATCTAAATATGCCATATCCAACCCAATTTATTTAACCCAATATTCTTCATTGAAAAAGAACTAAAATTGTATAATAAATGTATAACACATCATAAAAGAAAATCATTCAGTCTTTAAAGGAAGAAAGCTCTAGTAAGAGCTATAACATGAATGAACCTTAAAACACTACAATTAGTGAAATAAACAAGCCAGTCACAAAAGGACAGCTACTCTACGATTCTACTTATATGAAGTATCTAGAGTAATCAAATTCAGAGGTAGAAAGCAGAATGGTGGCGTCTCAGGGATGGACAAGAGAGAAATAGGGGATTTCTGTTCACAGCATCAGCTTTCCAAGATTCACAAACTGGGGCAGATGGTGGTTAGGGTTGATCAGCAGTGTAAATGTACTTAATGCCACTGAGCTGCACACTTAAAACTGATTAAAATAGAAAACTTTATATTATACATATTTTACTGCAGTTTTTAAAAAGTTAAATTTTTTTAAGATGAGTCAAATAAAATTAAACTGATTACATAGAATTGACTACTTTAAGATGTCCAGACTTAATATCAAAAGCACAACTATGCATTTTTTTTAAAGATTTATTTTACTTATTTGAAAGAGTTACAGAGAGAGGTAGAGACAAAGAGGTTTTCCACCCGATGGCTCACTCCCCAGATGCCGCAACAGCCAAAGCTGCACCGATCTGAAGCCAGGAGCCAGGAGTTTCTTTGGGTCTCCCACTCCGGTGAAAGGGATTAAGGACTTGGGCCATCTTCTTACTGCTTTCCCAGGCCATAGCAGGGAGCTGGATTGGAAGAGGAGCAGTCAGGACTAGAACTGGCGCCCATATGGGATGCCGGCACTTCAGGCCAGGGCTTTAACCTGCTGAGCCACAGCACTGGCCCCACAACTATACATTTTTTAAAGATATATTTTGAACACAGTAAACTGAAGTTAATGGATTTAAGAAAATGGATCATGGGGGAAAAAATTTTAAATAAGCTGATGTAAGCATGCTAACAGCTCACAAAGGGAACTTCAAAGTAGAAAAATTGACCAAAGACAAAATATTTCAGACTGATAAAAAGATTCATCAACCAAAAAGTTTCTAAGATCCTAAATTTGAATGTAGTGAATAACACAGCTTTATAAACACAGTGGAGGGGTCAGTGCTGTGGCGCAGTGGGTTAAAGCCCCAGCCTGAGGTGCCAGCTTCCTATATGGGCACCGGTTCAAGTCCCAGTTGCTCCACTTCTGATCTAGCTCTCTGCTTTTTCTGTGGCCTGGGAAAGCGGTAGAGGATGGTTCAAGTCCTTGGTCCCCTGCACCAGCATGGGAGACCTACAGGAAGCTCCTGGCTCCTGGCTTTGGATCAGTACAGCTCCAGTGGTTATGGTCATCTGGGGAGTGAACCAGCAGATGAAAGACCCCCCCCCCCTTTCTTTCTCTCTTTCTCTGCTTCTGCTCTCAGTAACTCTGGTTTTCAAATAAAATAAATAAACCTTTAAAAAAATAAACACAGTGGAGACTTTAAAAAAACATCTCTTTAATAACTGACAAAATCAGCAAAAAATATAAAATATTTGACCCACTTGAACTAACAGATATATACTGAACTCAAAAATACCGGATTAATATACTTTGCAAGTAAATTATGGAACAGTTATCAAGGAAAATATATTCTAAGCCAGAGGCAAGACTTAAACTTCAATTATGCAGAATAGTTCTCTGACCACAGCAGAATTAAACATGCTAGCAACAAAAAAGTAAGTAGAAAATAGTTAATGTTTGGGAGAAATATATTTCTAAATAATTTACAGGCCAATGAACAAATCATAATAGAAAATATTGCTAGCTGATTGATAATGAAAACAGCATATAAAATGTATGAGGTACACAGGGCAATGATCAGAGAAAAATTTAAAGCTCAAAATGTACAAAGGAAGGAAAGAACCAAAGTTCTACATTTCATCTCAGAAAGCCAGGAAAACATGTGCAGAGTAGGGGAAATGGTAAAAAGGAAGAAAAAGAACAGAGCAGAAATCAATGAAGTGAAAAGGAAACTTATAAAAGAAAAAAAAATCAACAAAGATCCAAAATGGTTCTTTAAAAAGGAGGATACAATGTATATACTGCTAGGAAGTCGAATCAAGGAGAAAAAACCAACAAGCTGCAAATAATGGCAATTAAAAAGAGGACAGCACTACCAAACCTACAGATTTTTTTTAAAGATTTATTTTTTTTTGAAAGAGTTATACAGAGAGAGGAGAGGCAGAGAGAGGAGAGGCAGAGAGAGGCAGAGAGAGAGAGAGAGAGAGAGAGAGAGATTTTCTATCTGATGGTTCACTCCCCAATTGGCCGAAACGGCTGGAGCTGTGCCAATCCAAAGCCAGGAGTCAGGAGCTTCTTCCAGGTCTCCCACATAGGTGCAGGGGTCCAAGGACTTGAGCCATCTTCCACTGCTTTCCCAGGCCACTGCAGAGAACTGGATCAGAAGAGGAGCAGCAGGGACTAGAATAGGTGCCCATATGGGATGCCGTTGCTTCAGGTCAGGGTGTTAACCCACTGTGCCACAGAGCTGGCCCACAGATATTTTTAAAAGTAAAGAAATACTGTGAATAACTCAAGGTCAATAAAATTGAAAGTTTAGGATAATTCTTTGGAAATCAATGTTTCCTAAACTGACACAATCTGAAACAGAAAATATGAATAGACCTTAAACAAAGAAATGGAGCCTGTATTTTAAAATCTCCATGCAACATATCCAAGTAAAATACTAAGCCCAGACTGCTATATTGATGAATTTTTTTCAAATATTTGTTAGAAACAATACCAATATTATACAAAATCTTTTGGGACCAGCTGGGACATGAACCAGCACCCATTATGGGATCCCAGTGCCACAGGCAGTCTTAGCCCACCAAGCCACAGAGCCAGCTCCAGAAACAAAGTAACTTAAGAAAATATTATCTGGCCAGCGCCACGGCTCAGTAGGCTAATCTTCCACCTGTGGTGCCGGCATCCCAGGTTCTAGTCCCGGTTGGGGCGCCGGATTCTGTCCCAGTTGCCCCTCTTCCAGTGCAGCTCTCTGCTGTGGCTTGGGAGTGCAGTGGAGGATGGCCCAGGTCCTTGGGCCCTGCACCCCATGGGAGACCAGGAGAAGCACCTGGCTCCTGCCATCAGATCAGCGCGGTGCACTGGCCGCAGCAGCCATTGGAGGGTGAACCAACGGAAAAGGAAGACCTTTCTCTTTGTCTCTCTCTCTCACTGTCCACTCTGCCTGTCAAAAAAAAAAAAATAGAAAATATTATCCAATCTAATCTGGCAATATGTAAACAGGTAAACATATCATAAACAAGTCAGTTTATTCCAAGCATGCAATGATGTTTTAATGTTTTTAAATAACCAAAGCAATTCACACTAACATCTCAATAAGCAGAAAATGCATTCATGAAAAACAGCAAACTAGAAACAAGAGAAAATCTCCTTATTTTCATAAAGCCTACAAAAAATATTCACAAAAAGCCTACAGTAAATGTAATTTGTAGTGGTGAAAAGTTAAAGCTGTTCCCTATTATTAGAAGGTCACTATCACTACTTTTATTTAACACTATATTAAAACTTCTAGCCCAGGGGCTGGCGCTGTGGCACAGTGGGTTAACACACTGGCCTGAAGCGCCGGCATCCCATATGGGCACCTGTTCTAGTCCCAGCTGCTCCTCTTCCAATCCAACTCTCTGCTATAGCCTGGGAAAGCAGTGGAAGATGGCCAAAGTGCTTGGGCCCCTGCACCCACATGGGAGACCCAGAGGAAGCTCCTGGTTCCTGGCTTTAGATCGGCGTAGCTTTGGCTGTTGCGGCCATCTGGGGAATGAACCAGCAATGGAAGACCTCTCTCTCTGTCTCTACTTCTCTGTAACTCTTTCAAATAAACAAAATAAATCTTAAAAAAACAAAAACAAAAACAAAAACTTCTAGCCCACCCAACAAAAACAAAAGGCCTTAAAAACTGGAAGGGGCCGGCACCACAGCTCAATAGGCTAATCCTCCACCTGTGGCACCGGCACCCTGGGTTCTAGTCCTGGTCGGGGCGCTGGATTCTCTCCTGGTTGCTTCTCTTCCAGTCCAGCTCTCTGCTGTGGCCCAGGAAGGCAGTGGAGGATAGCCCAAGTCCTTGGACCCTGCACCCACATGGGAGACCAGGAGAAACACCTGGCTCCTGGCTTCGGATCAGCGCGGTGCGCCGGCTGCAGCGGCCATTGAAGGGATGAACCAACGGAAAGGAAAACCTTTCTCTCTGTCTCTCTCTCTGTCTACTCTGTCAATTTAAAAAAAAAAAAAAAAAACTGGAAGGAACAAAACTGCTGCTAGTCACAAATACACCTGTATATAACTACACACATACCATCAGAGTAGATAAACAAGCAATTAAAATTCAACTAAGTTTAACAAAGTCAATATATAAAAACCAAGTGAATGTACATATACCAGCAAAACACTGAATAGCAAACAAAATTTTAAAATAACAAATATCTAGAAATAAATTGAACATATACGCAAGATTCACATACATTTTTAAGATTTGTTTTATTTATTTTAAAGGCAGAGTTTGGGGGATGGAAGAAGAGAGAGAGAGAGAGATCTCCCGTCTGCTTGTTCACTCCCCTAATAGTTGCAATGGCCATGGCTGGACCAGGAGCCAAGAGCTTCATCGGGGTCTCCCACAAGGGTGCAGGGATCCAAACCACCTTCCCTTGCATTCCAGGTATATTAGCAGGCAGCTGGATCAGAAGCTCAGGTGCCCACATGGGATGCCAGCATCATAGGCAGCATCTTAACCTGCTATACCAAAACACTGGCCCTGATTCATAGATTTTATTTTTTCTTATTTTTTTTCTTTTTTATTTATATTCATCCAGATCTCCCATGTGGATACAGGAGCCCAAGGACTTGGGACCTGGGCCATCCTCCACTGCTTTCCTAGGAGCATTAACAGGGAGCTGGACCAGAAATAGAGCAGTAGGGCTCAAACTCGTGTCAGAGGCCCCAATTCATATACTTTAAAAAACTAACACTGAGAGAAATTACAGAACAATCACATAAATGGAAAGAAATACCATGTTCATGGATTGAAAGTTACTATTATAAAAGATGTCAATTCTCCTCAAACTGCTCTTCAGACTTAATATACTCCAAGCAAAACCTCAGGAAGTTATTTTGTGAGTACTAAAAAGTTGAACCTAAAATACATACAGAGAAGCAAAGAGTCAAGAATATTTAAAAGCAATCATGCCTACAAAGCTACACGAATTTTACTATCAGATATTATATCAGCCTATTATAAAGTTGAAATAACTGAGGAAGTGTTACTAGTGCAAGTACTGGCAAATAATACAACAGAACAGAATAGCAAAACAAAGTTAGACATACATGATCAGTCATTTATGAAATAGACACATTTCATATGGATTAGTCTAGGTGCTAAAACAAAAAACTCTTTGAAGGCAGGTAATATCATCTAAAATTCTAACAATTTTCACTACAATTTCTGACATCCAATCTGAAATTATAGGGTATAAAGCAGTCTAGCCAGCAGTGCAGCACAGCAGATTAATGCCCTGGCCTGAAGCGCCGGCATCCCACATGCAGCAGGTTTGAGACACAGCTGCTCCACTTCTGAGCTAGCCTGGGAAAGCAGTAAAGGATGGCCCAAGTCCGTGGGCCCATGCACCCCCATGGGAGACCCGAAGAAACTCCTGGCTCCTAGCTTCGGATAGGCCAGTTGGGGAGTGAACCATCAGATGGAAGACCTCTCTCTCTCTGCCTCTCCTCTCTTTGTGTAACTCTTTCAAATAAATAAATAAATCTTTAATTTAAAAAAAAGCAGTCTAAAAAGGCAATTGACTTGAAACTAAGAGAAAAACAACAGAAACAGACCATTCTTCGATCCACATATGGAAATATAGTTTTATGATTAATACACTCATGAAAATCAAAAAGAGGTCAGAGAGGTCAATAGAGACTTACTATCCATTTTAAAATTTCAAAACATTGGGGCCAGTTTTGTGGTACAACAGGTTATGTCACCCACTGCCTGTGAGGCCAACATGGGCACCAGATGGAGGTCCAGGCTCTTGGCCCAGCCATTGTGGCCATCTGGGAAGTGAATCAGCAGATGGAAAATCTCTCTCTCTCTAACCTTGCTCCTTTCAAAAATAAAAACCTTTTAAAAATAAATAAAGAAAGAAAACTTCAAAGCATATATTCTGAAAGAATTCAATAAACAGAGAATTTATAAACAGGTCAATAGAAAGCATCGGGACACCGGATTCTGTCCCGGTTGCCCCTCTTCCAGGCCAGCCCTCTGCTGTGGCCCGGGAGTGCAGTGGAGGATGGCCCAGGTGCTTGGGCCCTGCACCCCATGGGGAGACCTGGAAAAGCACCTAGCACCTGGCTCCTGCCATCGGATGAGCGCGGTGCGCCGGCCGCAGCGCGCCATCCGCGGCGGCCATTGGAGGGTGAACCAACGGCAAAAGGAAGACCTTTCTGTCTGTCTCTCTCTCTCTCACTGTCCACTCTGCCTGTCAAAAAAAAAAAAAAGAAAAGAAAAAAAGAAAGCATCCACAATGGCAGAAGGGGATAGAAGAGATAACAATAGTGCCAGTATCCTATATGTGTGTACTCAGAGTACCAGAAGCAGAGGAGAGTGACAACAACACAACTACTACTAGGCTGAGAATGGGTAAGAATTTTCTAAAACTGACAAAAGACATTGTTTCAGATTCCAGAAACTATATTCTCAAAGAATGCTAAATACAAGGAAACTCATGACTACATATATCATAACCAGACTTCTCAAAACCAAAGATGAAGATAAAAATCCAAAGGCAGATAGAAGGGGAAAAATACACAAATTCTTCTAAGAAGAATCGTAAGATCAATGGAAGAAACTAAAAGAAATCAAGGAAGTCAAAAGACAATAGAAGAGTATCCTGAAAGTATTTTTAAAAAACCCTGCCATTTTAAAATTAAATAAAAACAATCGACTGTTTAAACAGTAATTGTCTTTGGGGTTAAAAATATATGTAGAGGTAAAACATGACAATATCACAAATGAAAGGTGAGTGGTTGAAAAACTATCAAAAAATACTTAATGATTTCAGAAGTACAAAATTTCAAAAGATTTCTAACTAACCCAGGGTAGACTATAATAAGTAAAAGATACATTTAAAAAACAAACAAACAAAATATCTATTTGAATGGCAGAGTTACAGAGAAGAGGAAACAGAGATCTTCAATCCATGGGGTCATTCCCCAAATGGCCATAACAGCCAAGGCTGAGCCAAAGCCTGGAGTTAGACCTCCATTCAGGTCTCTCACGTGAGTGGCAGAGGCCCAAGCATTTGGGCCATCTTCTACTGCTTTCGCAGGCACATTAGCAGGGAGCTAGATTGGACTCAAACCAGCACTCATATGGGGTGCTGATGTCACAGTCAGGGGCTTAACCCACCACACTACAATACCAGCTCAAGGACGAATATTATAATTTTTAGAGTAATAACTAAAAATGAAAATAAAAATTTTATAAATATGAAGCTAAATGCTAATAGATTTTAAAATCAAGCTGGAGGAATCACAATACCAGATTCCAAAGCATACTACAAAGCTGTAGAAATCAAAATAATATGGTACTAGCAATAAAATCAATACATAGATCAATAGAACACAACTGGAAACCAATAAATCAATCAACATACATACAGCAAACTGATTTTTTACAAAGGTGTCAAGAATATACAACAGAGAAAGGATAGTCTCTGCAAAAAATGGTGCTGGCAAAACTACCTAAGTAGAAGAATGAAATTAGAGCTCTATCTCTCACCCTGCAAGATAAAGGCACAGGCAGACTTCTTGGAAGAGACCCCAGAGACACAGGCAGTCAAAGCCAAAACTAACAATTGGGATTACATCAAATTGAGAAGTTTCTGTACTGCAAAAGAAACAGGAAAGTGAAGAGGCAACCAACAGAATGGGAGAACATATTTGCAAATTATGCAACTGAAAAAGGATTAATACCCAGAATCTACAGAGATCAAGAAACTCCACAACAACAAAACAAACAGCCCACTGGAGAGATGGGTCAAGGACCTCAATAGACATGTTTCAAAGGAGGAAATCCAAACGGCCAACAGATACATGGAAAAATGTTCAGGATCACTAGCCATCAGGGAAATGCAAATCAAAACCACAGTGAGGTTTTACCTCACCCCAGTTAGAATGGCTTACATGCAGAAATCTACCAACAACAGATGCTGGCAAGGATGTGGGGGAAAAGGCACACTAATCCACTGTTGGTGGGAATGCAAACTGGTAAAGCCACTATGGAAGACAATTTGGAGATTCCTCAGAAACCTAAATATAGCCCTAACACACGACCTGTCCATTCCACTCCTGGAAATTTACCCAAGGGAAATGGAATCAGCAAATAGTTATTGCAGCTCAACTCACAATAGCTAAGACCTGGAATCAACCTAAATGCCCATCAACAGAAGATGGATAAAGATATTATGGGCTATGTGCCCTATGAAATACTACACAGCAGTAAAAAAATAAATAAATAAAATCCAGTCATTTGCAATAAAATGAAGGAATCTGAAAAACATCATGCTTAGTGAAATAAGCCAGTCCCAAAGTGACAAATATCATGTTTTCCCTGATCTGAGCACCTAAAAGGAAACCTGTAGAAGTGAAATGGACACTAAGAAACAATGACTTGATCAGCCCTTGTCCTGTCAAGGAACAGCTTACTATTTTATTCTTTTTAGTATTTTCTTTTTCTATTTAGTACCATGGTACAACTTTTTAATTAACACAATTATTCTAAGGTGTTTAAATTCAACTGAAAATTCATCCCTGTTAAAAATAAGAGTGGGAATAAGAGCGGAGGAGATGTACAGTTCAGCACTCAGACTTACCCCTAATGGTAAAGCTAGAAAAAGTGCCATGGAACTCCAAATCTCATTAAGTTGGCAGGAACCAATGCCATCTCACTAAAGTGATCAGTTTAAGTTCATAACTGATCATAAAGATAGGATTAAGTATCAAAGGATCACATAAATAAGACCAGTGTCTGCTAAAATACTTGATAGTATTTATGCTGTGGGGCCAGCATCCCATATGGGCGCTGGTTCTAGTCCCATCTGCTTCTCTTCCAATCCAGCTCTCTGCTGTGGCCTGGGGAAGCAGTGGAGGATGGGCCAAGTCCTTGGGCCCCTGCACCCCCATGAGAGACCATGAAGAAGCGCCTGGCTCCTGGTTCCTGGCTCCTGGCTTCGGATCAGCACGGTGTGCTGACCGCAGCGCACCAGCCAGAGCAGCCATCGTGAGGTGAACCAATGGAAAAGGAAGACTTTTCTCTCTGTCTCTCTCACTGTCCACTCTGCCTGTAAAACAAAACAAAACAAAACAAATATAAAAAAAAAAAAAACCTTGCCTTGGGACTCCAAATCCCCTTAAGCTGGGTGGTACTAATGCCACCTTACATGTAAAGTGAACAATTTAAATGTGTAATGGATCATCAAGATAGGATTAAGTGACCAAGGGAATCACATAAATAAGATCAAATGTCTAATAACAATAGATAGAAATAAAAAGAGGAGAATGATCCAACATGGGAAGCAGGCCACATAGCAGACTCTCATAGAATGACAAACACTCTAAACAGCACTCTGGCCTCAGAATCAAAATCATATATCCTTAAGGTATCTGGATCTGGCTAAAAAGCCCATGAGAACATGTCAGACATGCAAAAGCCAAGACATTGTGGCAAAAAATGGCCTTCATGAAGGATCTCTGTGAGTGAGATCCCAGTGGAAAGAAGGGGCCAACAAAGAACGAGGTAGCTTTCTCTGAAGGGAGGAGAACTTCCACTTTGCTTATGGCCTTCTCTAAGTACTGACAGAGTCTTGGACTCAAAAGGCTTCCCTAGCCTTGGCAGCTCATGACAAAAGCCTCAGGTGACCACTGACATCATAAATAAGAGTGTCAATTGTTAAATCAACAACAGGAGTCACTGTGCACTTGCTCCCCATGTAGGACCTCTGTCCTTAATGAATTGTACTATGAGAATTAATGGTAAAACTTGTCTTCAAACAGTACTTTATACTCTGTGTGTCTGTGTGGGTGCAAACTGTTGAAATCTTTACTTAGTAGAGTTGGTCTTCTGTATATAAAGATAATTAAAAATGAATCTTAATGAAGAATCAGAAGGCAAAGGGAGTAGGAGGTTGGACGTGAGTGGGGGTGGGAGGGCAGGAATGCAGGGATGAACGCTATATTCCAAAAGCTGTAACTATGAAATTTATATTTATTAAATAAAGTTTTCAAAAAAACAAAGCACACACACGCACGCGCACACACACACACACACACACAAAAGTCCTGGCTGTTCCACTTCTGATCCAGCTCCCAGTTGGTGCACCCAGAAAGCAGCAGAATATGGCCCAACTGTTTGAGCCCCTGCACCCACATGGGGGAGCCGGATGAAGCTCCTGGTTCCTGGCTTCAGCCTGGCCCAGTCCCTGCAGATGCAACAATTTAGGGAGTGAACCAACAGACAGAAGATCTCTTTCTCTTTGTTTCTCCCTCTCTCAACAGACAGATCTCTTTCTCTTTGTTTCTCCCTCTCTCTTAAATCGGCCTTTCAAAAAAAATAAATAAATCCTTACATTACAGCAAACATTCCAACAGAATGCAGATAAAAGATAAGCAGTTATTTCATTAAAAAAAGGAAATTAAAAGTCCAAATAGTCAATAAATGTTTAAAAACGTGATCAACCCCATTTGTCATCACAAAGCTGGCTAGCAAATATGAAAAGGACAAATACCACCAAACAACAGCAAGGATGTGGTACAGCTGGAACTTTCACACACTTCTGGCAGTAAAACAGAACTGAAGACACAAATGCCCTAAAGAGAAAGTTCCAGACAAAACTAGAAAAAGCCAAATCATTCACCTAAAAAACTAAGAGAATTAGTGAAGAGATAACTCCAGATCTGCAGACATCAATCACAATGCCTGACACTTAGAGAATTTATTCCATATAATCTAATTCCCATTCCTCTCTTTGTTATACATGCATGACAAGTGGACATCTAATTCAAGATAAACCTCAAAACACACTTCAGTGGCATCCCACTTCACAAAAATAAACATAAAATTCTTAGAGTGAACTGGTACCACCCTCACCCTTACTAGGGAGTTTGTGGGTAGGAGGGTGGTTATGGGGGGAAAAACACTATAATCCAAAAGTTGTACTTTTTAAATTTATATTAAATAAAAGTTTTCTTAAAAAAAAAAAAAAGAGCCCTATCTCTCACTATATACAAAATCAACTCAAGATGGATCAAAGAAGTAAATTTAAGACCTGAAACTCTGAAACTGCTAGAAGAAAACATACAGGAAACATTTCAAGATTCTGGTTAAAGAAATGATTTCTGTGATAAGACTCCAAAAGTACAGAAGACAAAAGCAAAACCATACAAACAGGATTATATCAAGCCCAGAAGCTTTTATACAATAAACAATCAATACAGTGAAGAGACAGCCAACAGCATAGAAGAAACTATTTCCAAGTTATTTATCCAAAAAGGATTAAAACCCAAATATCAGCAACTCAGAAACTTAACAACAAAAAATCCAATTAAGAATCCAATTAAGAAATGGGGCAAAGTAGGGCTGGCACTGTGGCACAGCAGTTTATGCCATGGCCTGCAGCATCAGAATCCCAAATGGGTGCCAGTTGGAGTCCCAGCTGCTCCACTTCCAGTCTAACTCCTTGCTAATTCACCTGGGAAAGCAGAGGAGGATGGCCCAAGTCCTTGAGTTCCTGTGGCCATGTGGGAGACCTGGAAGAACCTTCTGGCTCCTGGATTTGGCAGTGAACCAGAGATGGAAGATCTCTCTCTCTCTCTCTCTTTCTCTCTCTCTCTTTCCTTCTCTTTCAAATAAAGAAAGAAAAACAAATGGTCAGCAAATACATGAAAAAATGCTCAATATCACTAGCTATCAATCAAAACCTCAGTGAGAAATTACCTCATTCTTGTCAGAATGGCTATTACCAAAAAAAAAAATTTAAAAAAAATAAAAAACCAGGGGGAATGATGGGGTTGGGGTTCAGCATTGTGACAGAATGGGTTAAGCTACCACCTGTGATACTGGCATCCCATATGGGCACCAGTTCCAGTCCCAGTTGCCCCACTTCTGATCCAGCTCCCCACTAAAGAGCCTGGGAAAGCAGCAGGAGATGGCAAGTACTTGGCCCTTTGCCACCTACATGGAAGACTCAGATGGAGTTCCAGGCTTCTGGTTTTGGTCTGGCCCAGCCACTTGGCAAGTGAAACAGCAGATGGAAGATTCATTCATTCATTCATTCATTCTCTCTCTCTCTCTCTCTCTTTCTGTTTCTCCCTATCTCTCTGATTCTGCCTTTCAAATAAATAAATCTTAAACAAAAAAAGTAAAAGGAGCCAGTGTTATGGCATAGCAGGTAATGCCACCACCTCGATGCCAGCATCCCATATGTACCCACTGAACAACTTCGAACCAGCTCTCTGCTATGGCCTGGAAAGTAGCAGAAGATGGTTCAAGTGCTTGGGTCCCTGCACCCATGTGGGAAACCTGGAAGAAGCTCCTGGCTTTGGTCTGACCCAGCCCTGGCTGTCGGAGCCATCTGGGGAATGAACCAGCAGATGGAAGGTGTCTGTCTGTCTGTCTCTCTCTCTCTCTCTCTCTCTCTCTCTCTCTCTCTCTCTCTTCCCTCTTCCTCTGTAACTCTTTCAAGTGAGTAAAATAAATCTTAAAAAAAAAAAAAAGTAAAAGTAACAAATACTAGCAAGATTGTGAAAAAAGAACTCTTTTTTTAGTAAAGATTTTTTTAAATTTACTTGAAAGGTAGAGTTAGTTACAGAGGAGAGACAGATAGATCTTCCATCCACAGGTTCACTCCCATAACGGCCAGGGCTCAGCCAGGAACCAGGATCTTTCTCTGGGTCTCCCCCGTGGGTACAGGGGCTCAAGCACTTGGGCTATTTTCCATTACTTTCCCCGGCACCCTAGCAAGTGGAACAGCTGGGTCTTGAACCGGCACTCATATGGGATGCTGCCATCACAGATACAGGCTTAACCTGCTGAACCACAATGCTGGCCCTAAGGCTCTTATACATTGTAAACTAGTATAGCCACTGTGGAAAACAGAATGCAGATGTCTTACAAAGCTAGAAATAGAACTGTCATATGATCCTTCATTTCCTCTACTAGGTATATATCTAAAAGACATGAACTCACTGTATCAAAGACATACCTGCTCCACCATGTTTATCACAGATCTGTTCACAATAGCCAAGATAAGGAACCAACCAAAGGGTCTCTAGTCAGATGAATGGATTAAAAAAAAAACATGGTATACATACACAATGGAATATTATCCAGCCATAAAAAAAGAATGAAGTCTATCACCTGCAGTCAGATGGACAGAACTGGAGGATATAACGCTAAGGGAAATAAGCTACACACAAATACAAAATGTTCTCCTTCCTATGTGGGAATTTAAAAAATAAAACAAGATCCGAATACCAAATAATTGATTACCAGAGGCTGGGAGGAGTGGGAGAAGTAGGAAGAGTTTGGTTTAAAAAACTAGGGGTTGTTGGGTGTGGCTCATTCATTGTGACAACTATACCAATACTAATATGAGATGCTAATAACAGGGGAGGCTGGAGGTAGAGTATATGGTAACTCTTTGTACTACTTCACATTCTTCCATAAACTTAAAACCATTCTGAAACAAAAAATTTTTAAATAAATAAAATGGAATTAAAATATTTCAAAAACACAACAGGAAAATAAAAGAATAAAAACAAATGTGACAAATGGAAACCATATGGCAAGATGGGTAAACTCCAACAAAATAATGGATGAGACAATTTAAAGATCTACGTAAATAGAGACATAACACATTCACGGAGCTGCAAAACAAAAGCACAATGAAGTAACACCAGAATGCTTACAATTAAAAAGACTAACAGTATCAAGCAACACAGTAACATTTAACTGAAAAATCTGGCAAATTATTCTTCAAGAGCCTAAATTAAGAGGGTGGTCCTTAAGACAAAGCATACAGATCACATAAGCAGAAATGACAATATAAAAAAAATGAGTGGATCTTATATTGTTTCAGTCCATTCAGACTGTTACAACAAAATAGCATAAAGTGAGTGGATTATAAACATCAGACATTTATTGCTCACAGTTCTAGAGTAATAGGACCAGTGACCAGTCCAAAACCAAGCACCATGGATTTGGTGCTGTGGTTCAGACAGGACCCTCTTGTGTTTGCACATGGTGGCAGGGGCAAGGCAGCTCTGTGAAGCCTTTGAGACGTGTACCACTCCCATTACTCAAGGCTCTGCCTCCCAAACACCATCATACTGGTGACTAATTTCAATGTGTGAATGTAGAGGGGACACAAACATTTAGACCATAGCAGGTATGAAGAAGATAGAGAAGACTCTACTTGAATGGCATTGCCCTACAACAGGATAAGGATACACCAAAAACAGATTAGGGATAAAGATGGTAAATTTAATTTTAGTAAATGAGATTGAGCTGCTTGTGGGTCATCCAATAAAAGCTGCCCACGAGGCAACAGGACTGAGCAACAGCAGACACATACAGGGTTATATGAAGGAGAACAGTAACAAGGAAAGACAATAGCCCAAGGTAAAAGTACAGGGGTTACTAACATTGAAGGATGAGGTAGAGAAATAAAAGTAGTAACAGAGAAAGAAGAAGGGGCACCAGAAAAAGGCAGTCTCAAAAGTTCCTAGCAAACAGAGTTTACCAGGGAGCAGAGTTTCAAACAAACCACAGAAATCAAGTAAAGCCAGAACAGAGAAAGGGTACCGAGTTTGGCACATGAGACAGTAGTATAACCTTAGCCACAATAATTTCAATGAGATGGAGGCAGAGACTAGCTTACAGGAGAGAGAAACAAGCAAAAAGCAAAGAGAGAACAATTACCAGCCTATACTCCTATTACACTTCCTGTTAATGTTTCCCTTGAGGGCAGAAGGAAAAGCCCTGTGCACTGCAGGTCCTAGGACACCGCTTAGCCCCTGTAGCCTTCTTCCTCTACAGAAAGCACCCAGTTATTTGCTGTCTCTACTATGACACAATTCTTAAAATTAAGAAATCAAAGGGTGAGGAACAACAACCAAGTTCATAAGTTAAATGAGATATTTTTGCTATTTTAGGATTTCTCTTTAAAAATACACGTATTTTTAAAAGAAACTTCTGCCTCCAAAAAACACATCATTATCTTAAGGCAGAGTGGAGGCTGGCGTTGTGGCACAGTCAGCTAACACCTACAACACTGGCATCCCCTATCAGACTGCCAGTTTCAGTCCTGGCTGCTCCATTTCTGATCCTGTTCCCTGCTAATGTGCCTGGGAAGACAGTAGAAGATGGGCCACCCATGTGGGAGACCAGGGTGGAGCTCTAGCCCCTGGCTCCAGCCTGATCCAACCCTGCTTATTGCAGCCACTTGGGGAATAAACCAGCGGATCAAAGCTCTCTCCCTCCAACTCCCTTTCCCTTCCTCCCTCCCTCCATCATTCTGCTTTCAAGTAAGTAAAATAAACTTTAAAAAAAAAAAATCTTGAGGCTCACTGAGTAAGTGGGGCTAGTAGCCAGAAATCACCTTAGAAAAAGACAGGTCAAACAATACCAAGGGTCTCTTTGACTTTGGGGTTTATTCTGAGTACAATAGGAAGCCACCAAAGAATTCAAAACAAGATAGTGACCAACTGAAATAATTCAATTGACATTCTTTTTGTTTTTAGAATGTTAGACTTAAGATTTATTTATTTATTTATTTGAAAGGCAGAATTAGAGAGAAAGGGGGACAGAGATCTTCCATCCATTGGTTCACTCCCCAAATGGCCTCAACAGCTGGAGCTGGGCCAACTCAAAGCCAGGAGCTTCTTCCAGGTCTCCCATGGGGTGCAGGCACCCAAGTACTTGAGCCATATTGTGCTGCATTAGCAGGTAGCTGGATCAGAAGTAGAGCAACTAGGACTCAAACCAGTGACCATATGGGATGCCAACGCTACAGGTAGAGGCTTTATCAGATATGCCACTATGCCAGCCCCGTCAGGGTACATTCTTAAAGACTGCCCTGAACAAAGGTAGAAGGGGAACAAGAGTGAAACCACCAAGACCAGCCAGGAATTACTGTCTCTTAGTGAGAAATGGCAATGGAGTCTACAGGAGGTAGTCGATTAAAAGGATTTGAAACACTGCCTCTCAGCTTTTGACATCATATTTTTCTAATACTCTTACCTTTTTTCATTTACTAGTATAATATTTTTTAAGTTTTAAACTTTATTTAATACTGTAACACTGAGGGTGACAGTTCTTTGAGAAAGTGATTATAAACATGGCTAAAACTTAACCAATCTAGTTTTTGATCCAATCACCTCCAGGACTCCACCTGAAATTACTTCACAGATGAAAACAAAGTATGTGTAGAAGTGATACACTAAGGCATGACTTGTTCCATCAAGAGGAAAAGAAAACACCAAATATTCATCAATAGGATCCTAGCTGAATATCTAAATACTATGCAACCACAAACATTCATCAATAGGATCCTAGCTAAATACTAGGCAACCACAAAATACAACGAGATCACTATAAACAATAATTCCCAAGTATACCATTTAATATGATAAACAAGAGGCAAAATATGTCACCTTTTGTATAAGAAGGAGCTGTAGGGAGGGAATAAAGAGAATCTACATTATTCATTAATTTTTAAACAGGAGAAACAAGAAATGAATGAAAATGATTATCTCAGTATAATTTTTATATAATGGGTGATTTCAAACCATATCAATGGCTTTATGTATTCATAACTAAATTATGTAAAACAGATTAATTAACAAAGGAGTTGGCATTGTGGCATAGCACCCCATTATCACAGTGCCAGTTCAAGTCCTGGCCGCTCTGCTCCAGATCCAGCTCCCTGCTAATGCACCTGGAAAAGCAGCAAATGACGGTCCAAGTGCTTGGGTCCCTACACCCACATGGGAGATCCAGGTGGCTTCAGTCTGGCCCCAACTCTGGCTGTTGCAGACATCTGGGGAGTTGGGAGTAAATCAGCAGAATGAAAATCTTAAATTCTCTCTTTGAAATAAAATTTTTAAAAAGGATTTTTAAAATACCAAAATCCAATGTATATAGAAACTAAATATCAAATTCAAGATATAACTTTAGAGAAAAAAATTAATTCAAGAAACTTTTAAGATCAGTACTCCAAATGCACACTCCAAGGGAGTGTTGTTCTTAACAACGGCAAAAGCAAAACTGCAAGGAAATCTTGAGCTTTACTTCCTAGCTTTGCTTTTGTCAGTGATATTAACATGGAAATCCTGGGGCAGGCATTCAGCCCAATGGTTAAGCACCACTTGGTATGCCAGCATCCCTATCCCAGCCCCAGGTTCAAGTTCCAGCTCCACAGCAGCAGGTGATGACCTCAAGTACTTGGATCCCTGCCATTTATGTGGAAGATCTGCATTGAGCTCCAGGCTGCTGCCTTGGCCTGCCCCTGGCTGTTGCAGGCCCTTGGGGAGTGAAGCAGCTAATGAAGAGATCTCTCTCAATCTCAATCTCTATTTCTCTCTCTCTCTCTCCCCCTCTCCCTCTCTCTACCTTTCAAATAAAATGAAAATAAATTGTTTAAAAAATGGGAATTCTAAAAACTATTTTGTATATATTATAGATAAATACAGATGTACTTGAGAACCAAGATTCTCCCTATGGAAGCAGGGAGACTCAACTATAGATTGGAGAGCACTGTGGTAATGGATTTGAATTCAAATGGAGTCCAGGTTGCTATGGCAAGAACATGGTTTATTCCTCAAAGATTCCTATTTTGGAAGTTTACTCTCCAAACTGGTGGTGCTGACCAGGAGGAAGCTTTTGAGGTGGGCCCAGTGGAAGGCAATTAGGTCAGGAGGGCTCCACTCCCATGAATGAATTACTGTTGTCCCATCAGAACAGCTGTTATGAAGTGAGGCCACCCCAATGCCTTGACCCTTTCTTCATGCAGCCAGTTCCCTTCACACTTCATCATGCTATGACTTGTGACACAACAAGGAAGCCCTTTCTAGAACCCCAACCCTCTGCTGTTTGTACTCTCCAGAACCAAAAGCACAAGCCAAATAAACCTCTTTACTTTATAAATTACTTTGATGTAACAATGCATTTTGTTATTTTTATAAGTTACTTTGTTATAAAAACATATTCCATTGCCCTAGCAATTAACTCATGATCAGTTATTCCCAGACTTAACATAAAAATTAAATAATAAAATGGAAGAATTATGGAATCAACCTTCAGTTTTCTTACTGCATCAACTTTCAAATAAGTATTAAAAAAAAAAAAAAATAGAGAGCCAGTGCTGTGATGCAGTGGGCTAGGTCTCCACTTGCAACACAGGCATCCCACATCAGAGTGCTGGTTCCAGTCTCTGCTGCTCCACTTCCATTCCAGCTCCCTGCTAACACACCTGGGAAGGCAGAGGATGACAACTTGGGTAACTTGGGCTCCTGCCACCCACATGGGAGACCAGGATGGAGTTTCTGGCTCCTGGCTTCACCTGGCTCAGATCTGGCTGTTAGGACCATTTGAAGAATTAATCAGTAAATGGAAAAACCTCTTTTTCTCTGTCACTCTGCCTTTCAAATAAATAAATCTTAAAAAAAAAAAAAAACTGCCGGAGGTACCATCTTTATTATCTGTTTTGATTTTTCAATAAACACAATTCAGAATTCAGAATTTTTCTTTTTCTGCCCATAATGGCAAAAAAGAAGAAAATTGAAAGAGGAACATACTTCACAAGTAATGAACAGAATACAATTAGAAAGATAGCAGTGGGCATGACCAGTGTTATCTAACAGAATTTTCTTAGGTAACAGAAATGTTTAATATCAGTGTTGTCCAATGCAACGGTCAATAGCACTGGAAAGGTGGCCACTGTGACTGAGAAACTAATTTTTAAATTTCATTTAATGTTAATTAAGTTAAACTTTAAATTTAGTAGCCACATGTGATTAGTGACTACCACATTGGCTAGCACAGCAAGACACTAATGATGATGGTGAAAATGATAGCATAAACAAAGTCTCAGATTATAAGCCTTCATATAACAATATTCTGATGAATGTTCTCAAATTCAACAATCAACATAAAAAAATGAACTCAAATGGATCAATGACCTAAATGTAAGAGTTAAAATCATAAAATTCTTAGAAAAAAATAGGTGTATATCTTCATGACCTTAGGGGTTTGCCAATGGATTCTTAGATATGACACCAAAAACACAAGCAACTTAAAGAAAAAATAAACTGGACACCAAAATTATACATTAAAATGTATACATACAAAATTATGCATTAAAGGACTTTATGAAGAAAGTGAAACACAATCTATGCAATAGGAGAAAATGTCTGTAAATCATATATAGCAGAGTTTAATATGTAAACACAAATAGAAAGAACTACAACTCAACAACAAAATGACAAACTAAATAATGAACACAGGACATAGAAATTTCTCCTCAGGTCCTGTGCTGTGGAGCAGCAGGTTAATCCTCCACCTGAGGCGCCAGCATCCCGTATGGGCAACCATTCTACTCGCAGCTGCTCCTCTTCCAGTCCAGCTCTCTGCTAAGGGAAAGTGGTGGAAAATGGCCCAAGTGCTTGGGCCCCTGCATTAGAGGGGAGACCGGGAAGCAGCACCTGGCTCTTGGCTTTGGATCAGATTAGTTCCGGCCACTGCGGCCATCTGGAGAGTGAACCAGCGGATGGAAGATCTTTCTCTCTGTCTCTCCCTCTCACTGTCTGTAACTCTACCTCCCAAAAAAGTAAATGTTAAAAAAAAAAAAAAGGGTTGTAAATGAAAAAAGAGCAATGACTAAAAAAAAAAATTCTCCAAGAAGATACACAAGCAGCCAATAAGCACATGAAAAGATGCTCAACAGCCTGAGTCATTACAAAAATGGAAATCAAAACCACAATGGTACCTCTTCACATACTTCAAAATATTTATAATCAAAAAGATGGAAAATTGGTGTTGACAAGGATGTGGTCAAGTTGGAGCCCTCATACATAACTGGTGGGAATACAAAATTGGGTAGCTACTGTGGAAAACAATTTGGTAGTTCCTCAAAAAGTTAAAAAAGAGCTATGATATGACTCAGCAATCCCAATTCTGGTATTTATCCTAAATAACTAAAAACAGAGTCAGGTATTTAGCCTAGTATTTAAGACACTTGCTTTCCACATAGAAGTGCATGGGTTCAACTCCCAGCTCAGGCTTCTGATTTCAGCTTCCTGATAACAGAGGGAAGCAGTGCTAATGGCTCAAGTAATCAGGTTCCTGCCACCCAAGAAGAAAACCCAGGGAGTTCCTGGCTCTGGGCCATCCCTAGTCGCTGCTGTGGTAGGGTAACTCAGCAGATAAGAACACTCTGCCTTTCAAATAAATAATAATAAATAAAAATAATTTTTAAAAGCAAATCCAAAATAAATATAGCAAACATCATACTTAAAGGTGAACTTTTCAGTTTACCCCTGATGCCCACGATCACCACTTCTATTCAATCTTTCACTAGAGAATTTAGCCAGTTATAAAAGGCAAAGAAGGAAGACAGGACATAAAGACTAGAATGAATAAAACAGGGAAACCTTGAAGAACCACAAATGAGCTTACACTCCCAGTTAGCAATGTAATTTATAAAGCCATAATGATTAAGACAGCGCAGATGTGCCACGAGAAGACAAGCCGATCAGAAAGTCGATCCACAGTCACTGACTGCTGACAAAGATGAGAATGCAGTGGAGACACTCCTTCCAATTAATAATGGTGGAGCAACCAGACATCTACCTGGTAACAAACGAAACCTGACATCAGCTCCCAAATGCACACAGTCAATTCCAGGTGCAGTGTAGCTCTCAACACAACAGGCAAAATAATAAAGCTTAAATACTAAGAAAATAATTGTTAAGATTAAAAATTTCTGCTCATCAAGACAATATAAAAAGTCACAGATTAAAGGAGAAATTGACAATACATAACTGAAAAAACACTCATATCGGGCCTGCACTGTGGTGCAGTGGGTTAAATCACTGCCTGAAAAGAAACGGTCAGGAAACTGAAGAGTAAATCGACACAACAGGAGTAAGTATTTGCAAACTATGCAGCTTATAAAGGATTAATAACAAGAATCTACAGAGATCAAGAAACTCCACAACAACAAAACAAACAACCCACTGGAGAGATGGCCAAAGACAGACATGTTTCAAAAGAGGAAATCCAAACGGCCAACAGATACATGGAAAAATGTTCAGGATCACTAGTCATCAGGGAAATGCAGATCAAAACCACAATGAGGTGTTACCTCACCCCAGTTAGAATGGCTCACATACAGAAATCAACATACAACAAATGCTGGCTAGGATGTAGAGAAAAAGGCACACTAATGCACTGTTGGTGGGAACGTAAACTGGTAAAGCTGCTATGGAAAACAGTTCGGGGATACCTCAGAAATATGAATACAGCCCTACCATGATCCAGGCATCCCACTCCTGGAAATTAACCCAAGGGAAATAATATCAGCAAATAAAAGAAATATCTGCACCTCCGTGTTTATTGCAGCTCAATTCACAATAGCTAAAAGCTGGAATCAACCTAAATCCCCATCAACAGAAGACTGAATAAAGAAATTATGGGATATGTACTCTATGGAATACTATACAGCAGTTAAAAAAGAAATCCGGTCATTTCCAACTAAACGGAAGAATCTGGAAAACATTATACTTAGTGAAATAAGCCAGTCCCAAAAGGACAAATATCATATGTTCTCCATGATCTGTGACAACTAACTGAGCACCTAAAAGGAAACCTGTAGAAATGAAACTGACACTATGAGATGCAATGACTCAATCAGCCTTTTTCTTGACTGCCAAGGAACAGTTTATTATTTTATAACTATTTTCTTTTTCTACTTTTTCTTTTTTTATTACTACTTAATATCACTGGTTGAACTCTTTACTTAACACAGAATTATTCATAGGTGCTTAAATCCAATTGAAAGTTGATCCCACTGAAAAATAAGAGTGGGAATAAGAGAAGAAATGCACAGTTCAGCACACATTCCCATAGCCTTACCCCTAAGGATAAAGCTAAAAACTTGCCAGCCGGCACCGTGACTCACTAACCTAATCCTCCACCTGCGGCACTGGCACCCTGTCGGGGCGCCGGATTCTGTCCCAGTTGCTCCTCTTCCAGTCCAGCTCTCTGCTGTGGCCCGGGAGCGCACAGTGGATGATGGCCCAAGTCCTTGAACCCTGCACCCGCATGGGAGACCAAGTGAAACACCTGGCTCCTGGCTTCGGATCAGCACGGTGCGCCAGCCACAGCGCGCCAGCCAGAGCAGCCATTGTGAGGTGAACCAATGGAAAAGGAAGACTTTTCTCTCTGTCTCTCTCACTGTCCACTCTGCCTGTAAAAAAAAAAAAACCTTGCCTTGGGACTCCAAATCCCATTAAGCTGGGTGGTACTAATGCCACCTTACATGTTAAAGGGAACAATTTAAATGTGTAATGGATCATCAAGATAGGATTAAGTGACCAATGGATCACATAAATAAGATCAAATGTCTAATAACAATAGATAGAAATAAAAAGAGGAGAATGATCCAACATGGGAAGCAGGCCACACAGCAGACTCTCATAGAATGACAAACACTCTAAACAGCACTCTGGCCTCAGAATCAAAATCATATATCCTTAAGGTATTTGGATCTGGCTAAAAAGCCCATGAGAACATGTCAGACATGCAAAGCCAAGACATTAAGGCAAAAAATGGCCTTCATGAAGGATCTCTGTGAGATCCCAGTGGAAAGAAGGGGCCAACAAAGAATGAGGTAGCTTTCTCTGAAGGGAGGAGAGAACTTCCACTTTGCTTATGGCCTTGTCTAAATACTGACAGAGTCTTGGACTCAAAAGGCTTCCATAGCCTTGGCAGCTCATGACAAGAGCCTCAGGTGACCACTGACATCATAAATAAGAGTGTCAATTGTTAAATCAACAACAGGAGTCACTGTACACTTGCTCCCCATGTAGGACCTCTGTCCTTAATGAATTGCACTATGAGAATTAATGGTAAAACTTGTCTTCAAACAGTACTTTATACTCTGTGTGTCTGTGTGGGTGCAAACTGTTGAAATCTTTACTTAGTAGAGTTGCTCTTCTGTATATAAAGATAATTAAAAATGAATCTTAATGAAGAATCAGAAGGCAGAGGGAGTAGGAGGTTGGACATGAGTGGGGGTGGGAGGGCAGGAATGCGGGGATGAAAGCTGTATTCAAAAAGCTGCACCTATGAAATTTATATTTATTAAATAAAAGCTCTCCAAAAAGAAAAAAGTCCTGGCTGTCCACTTCTGATCCAGCTCCCAGTTGGTGCACCCAGAAAGCAGCAGAATATGGCCCAACTGTTTGAGCCCCTGCACCCACATGGGGGAGCCGGATGAAGCTCCTGGTTCCTGGCTTCAGCCTGGCCCAGTCCCTGCAGATGCAGCAATTTAGGGAGTGAACCAACAGACAGAAGATCTCTTTCTCTTTGTTTCTCCCTCTCTTTAAGTTGGCCTTTCAAAAAAAATAAATAAATCCTCTACATTACAGCAAACATTCCAACAGAATGCAGATAAAAGATAAGCAGTTATTTCATTAAAAAAAGAAATTAAAAGTCCAAATAGTCAATAAATGTTTAAAAACGTGATCAACCCCATTTGTCATCACAAAGCTGGCTAGCAAATATGAAAAGGACAAATACCACCAAACAACAGCAAGGATGTGGTACAGCTGGAACTTTCACACACTTCTGGCAGTAAAATAGAACTGAAGACACAAATGCCCTAAAGAGAAAGTTCCAGGCAAAACTAGAAAAAGCCAAATCATTCACCTAAAAAACTAAGAGAATTAGTGAAGAGATAACTCCAGATCTGCAGACATCAATCACAATGCCTGACACTTAGAGAATTTATTCCATATAATCTAATTCCCATTCCTCCCTTTCTTATACATGCATGACGAGTGGACATCTAATTCAAGATAAACCTCAAAACACACTTCAATGGCATCCCACTTCACAAAAATAAACATAAAATTCTTAGAGTGATCTGGTACCACTCTCACCCTTACTAGGGAGCTCTTCGAGATGTCCTCTGTATATTCACACAGCTCACTCACTACTTTCTGCTCAAAAAAAAAAAATTTCTGTCTCTCCCTTACCTTGCTCTGTTTTTCTCCCTTGTCTTATCTATCACAAATCTAGGCATTTTTAACACTGCATATTCACTAAATCCTTTGACTTGGATGACAAGACTTAAAGAAGAGCAGTTGTTCTCTGGAGTGCATGGTTTAAACTATCTGAAGTTTAGTTTGCCATGAAACATTTAACCTCATCACTGAGTAAAATTAAGTATTCTGTTTTATGAAAAATCTTATTATTCACTCTTAGAGCACTTAATTCTCCAAGATTTCTTATTAGGAAAGCATGAGCTATTCCCAAATTCCAAGTGAGAATTACATGAGGCGCTCGATAATAACAAATTACCCTGAACGTTCCAGTCCTACCACTACCCTGCAAATACACCTGTGAAAACCACACCATACACCTTTTTTTGACAATAAAATCTCAGTTCTGCTAATGAAAGAAAATATCAGCTAGACATAAAATACAGATATTCCAGAAACATGACCTTAGCCAAGAACCCAAAATTTCAACACAATGCAATCCTCAGACAAAACCCAAATTTAGCAAGATCTCAGTACAAGGAAATCTCCCTGAACCACTCAAGGCACTCCCTAACAGTCGTGGATCACAGACTTTATGGCATAGGTCGAAGTCTACAAAGGCACTTAAGTAGTTTACATTTTTCCATCAAATATTTTACTGCTAATGGTAAAAAGAAATTTAGTTACAAGAGTGGAAGGAAAAAAATGATCTGAGTTTTACTCTCTTTTTGTAAGAGAATTAAGACTAAGCAAAAACTTTGAGAAAACAAATTATATCTGTCATCTGAAGTAACGAAGAAATAAAACATGTTCAAGCCAGCCAACAGGCATTTTTCAGGTTCAGAAAGTGTTTAGCAATTAAAAACACAACACCATAGTTTTCATTAAAATTTAATTAAAATATCAAGTCTACTGAAAAATCTTAAACCTCTCATATAATTTCAAAGTTTTAAGTAAAATAAGAAACAAAATTGTGAGCTCTTAAAACAGTGGTGTTTCTTATACAAGGTATATGAATATTTATATCCATATAACTGGGACCTATACTACACATATTCTCCCAGTTTTTAAGTCCTGCATAATATGTATCAGGGTCTATGTAATCAAAGTCCTACTTCTGGATTCTTAGTTCTTTCTTATTACAAAGCTGCAGGGAACTTTCCTTATATGTATTTTCGCTAGATCAAAAAAGGAACAAAGTTTTAACTAAAAAAATTTTTTTCTGAAAATACATCAGCATTGATTCTACAAGTGAAAGTGAAAACAAATAATGTTAAAATATTTGATCCTGTAGTACAAATGTCATTTTGGGGGGTTCTGACTCACTCACACCCCTTTGTCGTTGTCCTTTTTATTCAGTGTTCCAGAGGATACACAAGGAAAAAAATCAGAGAGCAGGAAGAAGGTAAAACTTACCATACTCCTCAGAGTTAAAAGCAAAAACACAAAACACCCTCTCAACCCAGGCAGGTCCCACCCCAGGGAAAACTGAGAAAGTAGGCACTCAGATAAGCTCCTTCAGCATTTAATTCCCTCCTGGGAAAGGCCAAGAGCTGAAGTATATTTCACTCAACGTACATAAAGTAAGACTAAGTGCCACACTAACAGAGCTACTAGGACAGCTTTCTTTTCCACATTCAGAATGTCATCTCACTACTTTACAACTGAGTTGGCTTGAAAATGCAAATGAAGTCCCCCCACAAAAATATTTTTTCTTTAATTATTTTAATTTCTACTTATTTTTTGAAAGGCAGACAGATACACAGAGAACTTCCATCAGTTAGCCAGCCACTCCCCAAACACCCACAACAATCAAAGCCTGGCCAGGTAGAAGGGGGGGGCACAGGAGCGCAATCCAGGCCTCCCACTTGGGTGGCAGGGGCCTGACCACTTGAGCCAGGGTCCGCATGAGCAGGCTGCTGGAGTCAGAGCCAGAACTGGGCCTCGAACCAAGTCACTTGTCTATGAGGGCATCGCGAGAAGCATTCTAACTGCTGAGACAAACACCCGCCCCCTTCTCCATTTTCAGGTGAAGCTGTCCTGCACTGAACTATAATGAAAGCATAGTTGCCTAACAGAGTATTTTGCGCTCTGATGAGAATCCTGCCCACTGAAACAGATCCTTCTATTACAGAGTCAAATATATTTATGGAAGGGCTTTATCATCAACTGGGAGTCACTGTACAGACTCAGAAGTTATATGCCCACGCTTATTCTATGTGTGAAGCTAAGCATCAACACGACATAGACAGTCTGGTGACATAGCCAGTGTCCACTGAAAACAGCCACTTTGTTTTCCATAGGACTGTTACTCAAAAGGCAGTTACTGCCTTCAAATACAACTGGACTTTGCTAGCAGAAAGCTGTTCAGAGCACCCCCAAAAAGTATCCTTCATATTTCAGTCACACTAACATCAGAATAAAAACAACAATCCCTCTTTTCACCATCCCAAATGGGAAAAAAACATCAGGTCAGCATTATACCCATTTTGTACCGTGGAAGCCAACGTAACTCCACTAGACTAAAGGCAATGAAAACACCACCTTCCGAGGGTCTGCTTCACATTTTCTAAAAGAACAACAATTGTGAGTGGCTTTGCCAAAAAAGGAACAGTTTTATAACTGGACATTTTTTCTTTCTTCCTTCCTATTTTTCTCTTTAAAAAAAAAAAAAGGCATATTCATGCCTAATGATTTAAACTCGTGAAACCAGCTGAATTTTTCAACCCCCACCTTGGAGAAAGAGTCGCCAAGTTTAAAATCCGACAGTTGTCTATGGTACTAGACCAAAACAGGCTCAGGAAAGGAAATCCAATGGAGGGAATCATCTAAACCAATCAGAACTAAGAAGAAAAGGTGCCCACGGTTCATCCAACAGGTGGCTTCCAAGCAAGCCAGGGTTGGACAGGTTCCATGAAAACCCTCACATAACTGAACTGAGTATCTTTCGAATACATACGTAAGTGGTCATTTTTGTACAGAAACGTCCAATAGAAAAAGTTATGGGTTCTCAAACTGTTCACACTTGGAAGCAACCTCCTAATCTTTCTACATCATAATGCTCTCTAACAATAGGATATGGGACATTTTAAGTCAATTAAATGCTGCTTTTCAAAGTAAGAATTTCAAGACAGGAGACAGCTTCAATCTGAAATATCACAGAAGCCACGGGAAAGTCTCAGGTTTAACAACAGAGCTGTATCTGCAGGACTGTTTAGACAATCTCATTAGGAGATGCCAAACTTTTTCTCCTGACTGGTAGCTTAAAATCGGTTCGTTACACCATTCAAATTAAAATGAACAAAATGGCATTTCCATTTCACAAGTACTAAGCCACCAAAGCCAAGCCTGCTACACGATGCGTCTCCTGACAGTGAAACTGTGCAATCAAGGCAAGAGCAACATAAAGCATACACTTTAGCAACATTTGGACAAGCCAAAAGGAGGCAAGGCGAAAACTTCCATTTTGAGCAAGCACACCCCCCACCCCAAATTCCCACGCACGCCCGTCTCTCAAGTTTAAAGGCTCACTCCCTGTATCAGACAGTCACGCCCCTCTCCCCCACCCCTCCCCAGCGCCCCAAGGTCAAAGGGCTCCGGACGGGACAGCAGCACGTGACAAAAGTTTCTCCCAACACTTTCCCTCTCGAGGCCGGAGGCAGCCAGCGCTCCAACCCGGGGCGGGCGCGGAGCTGCGGCCCACGGAGGGGCTGGAAAGGGGCAGACCGGGGGCGAGCGGAGACCCCCGGCCCGGGGCCCAGGAGCCGAGGGCGCGCGGGGAGCCGGCACCTCCCGAGCCCGCGGCCCCGGCCCGGCCTGTTACCTTTTCCTGCTCCTCGCGGAGCCGCGCCACCTCCGGGGCGCGCAGCGGGGCCGCGGCCGAGGCCAAGGCCGCGGCGTGGGGCTCGGGGTCTGGCGCGGCCTCCATGGCGGGGCCGCTGCAGGCCTCAACGGGGCGAACGAGTCCTAAACAAGTGTTTATGGAGGCGGCGCGGCCGGCGGCTGCCCAGCGCCCGCGTGCTCGCCCTCATGCACTGCGCGCCCGGCGCGGAGGAGGCCGCGTCTGCCTTGGCCGCTGCCTCGGGGGCCGCTGTTCGCGTCCGGGCTGCCCGCGGCCGCATCTCACACGCGCATGCCGCCCGCCGCCGCCGCCGCCGCCGCCGCGGGCTCCTAGCAGCGGGCCGACCGCCGGGATGCAGGAGGCGCCTCTGCCGAGCCCGGGCCCCGCCAGGCGTCCCGTGGCGGCCGCGCCTCCTCCGCAGGCCCCGCCCCGCGCGGCACGCCGGGAAGCGCGCGCAGGCCCCGCCCCTAGCGGAGTGCACGCGGCGGGCGCGCGCGCGGCGGGCCTGGACCGGGGCTGGGCTGGAGCCCAGGTTCCGGCGGCCGGGAGCGCAGCCCGAGTGTGCCGTGCGCCTGTAGCCCCTGTGCCCCACCTCCCCGGTCGGTCGGCCCTATCTCTGGCGGTAGGAGCTGAGTTCATGCACTAAAGCTGTTTCCTAAGCACGTTTAAGTTGGGCAAATTCCACTCTTTCCTGGGCCTTTTGAATGAGTTAAAATAGACGTTTTCGTGTGTATTAATTACTGTACGTATTAGGATCGTGACACATCCAATAATCCACCCTACTAATACTAATATGTTACCTTGGATGACTAAGAGAGTTTTCCCGGGTAGTTTTACCCACAAAATTCCTCTTATTGTAGAACTCCTGTGCCCTGTTTCTCCTCCACCCTTTGAACACACAAGGCGCCGGATGAATCTTACTGAATGGAACTGGGCTTGTCCTAACCTGGTCTTCTCCACCCCCGCCCCGCAGAGGGGAGCGCTGTTCACCCAGGGTTCTGCAGGTGCCCGTGGGCTGGGGGAGCCTGCAGTGAGCACCCCGGTGCACCTGCTTGCTCTACATCTGTTCCCTCACCTCGCCCACCCCCGCCAGCTTCCGTCCAGATCCACCTTTGTTTTTCTTCAAAGAGCAAAAGCAAGGATACCCTGGGGAATGACCAGTTTTGTCTTTTCCTCACTGTGTACCCAACCACCACCACCACCTCTGAACTCACCACCCTGCCCCTCCACCGGCACCACTTCATTCATCCGTCCTCAGCTGCTTGTGGGTTCACTTCTTTCACTCTTGCCCCTGTAATGGACATTGGCCACGGTCCTCCCCATCCCCCTAACCCCTGTTCAGAGGGTCAACCCTGGACCACATAGCCCGGTCTAAGAGCCGCGCATTGCCTTTGTTCCTGGTTGGTTCAGGAACGGACATGGGAAACCCCGCGTGTCGAGTTTTCCTGGAGGTGTGAGAAGGCTTTCACTCCTTCTTTGGAAGCACTGTCATAAGGAAACAGGATCCCCTTGCCGCGCAGGGAGCTCTGTGTGCTTAAGGTAGTCCTGAGCACCGAGTAGACACCCCCTAGGTTCAGTAGGAAGTTCAGTCTGCGCCCAGCAGAGCTGAGACACAGGATCTGTGTCTCATCCTTGACTGCGCTAGGGAAGGTGATTCTGCTTGAAACAACCCGAGTCTGCCTTACCTCTGCACTTTCGGTTCACTAGGCCAGGACATTTTCTGACTGAGCAAAGCAGTTTGCATCACATTTTCTGTTACCACCACCGGAAGGAATCTGAGATTCGCACATCCCAACCCCATTCTCCATTCAGGAGCCTGAATGAGCTTTTCAAAAGGCAATCCAACCCTAACATGTGCTTTCTAGAGCCCTCTACAGCTCCCTACTGCAGCTAGAATGGAATCCAACTATACAAGAATTCTGCCTTATCACACTCACCTTCCCCATTACCTAGGAAGCCCCCTTACACCAGCCACAAAGATTTCTCTGTTCTCCACTCAGACCAGCTTCCACCTCAGGATCTTTGCACTTGCTGGTCCCTCTACCTGAAATACTTCTCCCACACCTTTGCAACACGGCAGGTTTTGTTTCAAATAAAGTCTCTGTTTTCCTTTCCAAAGAAGCTCCTCCCATCTCCCGCAAGCACCCACCATCACCTGGCTTTTTGAAGTTTTCTTTGTAGCTTATCAATCTTTGGAATGGTCGGTTCATCTGTGGCCATGCTGGTCATCAGCTCCCCGAGTGCAAGAATTTGGACTTTCAGCGAGGATGTGCGGCTTCCTTCTGCTAGACCTGAGACCCTGGCCCTGCGGTGCTGCCCTGGCCCTGTGTATGTCTGCTCTGTGACCTCCCCAACTAAGTACAAACACAAGGGAGATGACTTTAAGTGATGGAAGCTAACCAGCCTGCCTCCTGTCAACCGCTCCCTGTCCAATACGAGAACGTCAGATAATCAATCAGATAGGGCAGCAAAAGGAGCTGGGCTTTAACCGCAGGCAGAACCACCGCCTGCTGAGAAGCCTTAAGGGAGAAACTTCACCTCCCTCTGAACTCTCATGCACCTGTCCACCGAAAGTAGAAAAGTAACTGCCCGAGGCTTCTCCTGGACAAGAAAGGCTATCACAAGTGGAAAAGCCAACAACTTTATAAAGTTAGCCTGCCTCAGTATTTTGTTGTAGTAATACAAAATCAACACAGTTGTAAATTTAAAATAGTGATCGTAATCCTAACACCTTAATCTTGGATTTCAGTCCTCCAACATTATGAAAATATAAATTTCTGTTGTGGAAGTCACTCAGTCTGCATGAAATTGTTGAGCTGTCCCTAGCAAACTGACACATCAATAACCCAACCAGGAAAAGAAGTACAAACTAGACCAAAGCTAGGAGAAGGGAGGAGTAACAAAGATTAGAGTGAAGAATAGAGAACAGGAAAACGATAGAGGATATCAATGAGAGCAAAAGATGATCTGTTGAGAAGATCATCAGAAAAACGAGAGAAGACTCAAATTGCTAGAGTCAGAAATGAAAGTGGGACAGTGCTAGTTGTTTTACAGAAATATATGGGATTATAGAAGAGTAATATGAACCGTGGTATTCCCCCAATGGATGAAATGGAAAAATTCCTACAACACAAGCTGCCAAGCTGACCCGAGAAGAAATAGAAAGTCTGAGTAGACCTATAACCTATAACAAGTCTTAATAGACCTATAACAAGTGGTAGACCTATATTAGCTCAGGAATCAAAGAACTCCCAACAAAGAAAAGCCCAGGAACAGCTGGCTTCACAGGTGAATTTTACTAAACCTTTCAAGAATTTACAATAATCCTTCTCAAGGTCTTCAAGAAAACTGAAAAGGGAACACATTCTCTGAGGCCAGTAAGACAAAGACATGGAGAGAAAACGACAGACCACTGTTCCCTATGCAAAAATCTTTGACAAAATACTAACAAACTGAATACAACAGCATATTTTTTATTTAACAGATGGAGTTAGACAGTGAGAGAGAAACAGAGAGAAAGGTCTTCCTCCTGTTGGTTCACCCCCCAAATAGCCGCCATGGCCACAACTACGCCGATCCAAAGCCGGAAGCCAGGTGCTTCTCCTGGTCTCCCATGCGGATGCAGGGTCCAAGCACTTGGGCCATCCTCCACTGCCTTCCCGGGTCACAGCAGAGAGCTGGACTGGAAGAAGAGCAACTGGGACTAGAACCAGCACCCACGTGGGATACCGGCACCACAGGTGGAGGGTTAACCAAGTGAGCCATGACACCGGCCCCCTCAGCAGCATATTTAAAGGGTTATACATCATGAGCAAGTGAGATTTGTCCCAGGGACACAGGGTGGTTCACCTAAGGAAAATCCATCAACGTATTGCAGCATTGACAGAGTAAGGGGAGGGGTTGGTGTTGTGGCGCAGCAGGTTAAGCCACTACTTGTGATGCCAGCATCTCATATAGGAGCTCTGGTTGGAGTTCTCGCTGCTCTGCTTCCAAGCCAGCTTCCTGCTAGTGTGCCTAGGAGGACTGCAGAGGTTGCCCTTGGGTCCCTGCCACCCACATGGACAACCAGAATGGAGTTCCCAGCTCCCGCTTTCAGCCTGGCCCAGGCCTGCCTGTTGGAACCCATTTGGGGGGTAGAGAATGTAAGATTGATCTCTCTTTCACTTGCTCTGCCTTTCAAATAAATCATTAGAAGAGCAGAATGGGAGCCAGTGTCATGGCATAGGAGATTAAGTCACAGCCTGCAGTGTCGGCATCCTATAGGGGCACCGGTTTGAGTTCCCACTGCTCCACATCAGATCCAGTTCCCTGCTAATGCCTGGGAAAGCATCAGAATATGGCCCAAGTGTTTGGGCCCCTGCACCCATGTAGGAGACCTGGATGAAGCTCCCGGCTTTGGCCTGACCCAGCCCCAACCACTGTGGTCATTTGGGGAATGCACAGTGAGTTGAAGATTTCTCTTTCTCTCTCTCTCTCTGTAACTCTGCCTATCAAATAAATAAATAATCTTAAACATAAACAGTAGGGGGGCGGCACCAGAATCCCATATGGGCACTGGGTTCTGGTCCTGATTCCTCCTCTTCCAGTCCAGCTCTCTGCTGTGGCCCGAGAAGGCAGTGGAGGATGGCCCAAGTGCTTGGGCACCTGCACCCACATGGGAGACCAGGAAAAAGCACCTGGCTCCTGCCTTCGGATCAGCTGTAGTTGCCATTAGGAGAGTGAACCAACGGAAGGAAGACCTTTCTCTCTGTCTCTCTCTCTCACTGTCTGTAACTCTACCTGTCAAATAAATAAATTTTAAAAACTTTAAAATAATAAATAAATAATCAGTAGAATGAAGGGGAAAATATAATAATCTCAAATAATACATGAACAGTGTTTAACAAAATCCAAACCATGATAAAACACTCAATAAACTAGCGCTAGGAGGGAACCCCCTCAGTTTAATAAGGGCCAGATAAGAAAACCTATTGCTAACATATTCAGGGTGAAAGAGCAAGATTTTTTTCCCCTCTAAGATTAGGAACCAGACAAAAATACCCACTTTCACCACTTATTTTCAGCCTAGGACAGGATGTTCCAGAGAGAGCAATTAGGCAAGATAAAGAAATAAGAGGCAAACTGGAAAAGGAATAAATTGTCTTCATTGTTAATGACATAACCTTGTATATAGAAAACCCTAAATGATACACACACACACACACACACACATCCAATCAAATAGGCCTTGCAGGATAAAACAGCACACAAGAATCAGCTGTTTTTCTATATACTAGTAATGAAAAATCTGAAAAGGAAATTAGTAAAATAATTTCATTTTTCCTAGCATCAAAAACAATAAAATATTTATTTAAAAAATTTAACCATTGGGCCGGCACTGTGGCATAGAAATTAAAGCTGCAGCCTGAAGTGCCAGCATCTCATATGGGTGCCAGTTCAAGTCCTAGCCACTCCACTTCCAGTCCAGCTCTCTGCTATGGCCTGGAAAAGCAGTAGATGGCCCAAGCCCTTGGAACCCTGCACCCACGTGGGAGACCCAGAAGAAATTCCTGGATCCTGGCTTTGGATCAGCCCAGCTCTGGCCGTTGAGGCCAACTGGGGAGTGAACCAGCCGATGGAAGACCTCTCTCTCTCTCTCTCTCTCTCTGTGCCTCTCTTTCTCTATCTGTGTAACTCTGACTTTCAAATAAATAAATAAATCTTCAAATAATTTAACCATGAAGGTACAAGACCAGTGCACTTGAAACTACAATACATTGCTGAAAGAAATAAAACTGAATTAAGTGGAATGATATGTCATGGGTTGGAAGACTTAATACTGACCAGGTAATAATTGTTACAGACTGAATGTGTTCCCCCAAAATTCATAAGTTGAAGCTGTAACCTTCGCAGAATTATTTCATTTTATTTTTTAAAAAGATGTATTTATTTAAAAGGCATAGTTACAGAGAGAGGGAGAGACACAGAGAGAGAGAGAGAGAAAGAGAGAGAGAGAGAGGAGAGAGAGAGAGAGATCTACCATCTGCTGATTCATTCCTCAAATGTTTACAATGGCCAAAGCTGGGCAAGGCCAAAGCCAGGAGCCTGGAACACCACCTGGGTCTCCCACATGGGTGCAGGGACCCACGTACACGAAACATCCTCTGCTGCTTCCCTAGGCACACCAGCAGGGAGCTGGATCCAAAGTGGAGCAGCCAGGACTTAAACCATTGTCCATATAGGATGCCAGCACCACAGGCAGCTGTTTAACCTGCTGTACCACAACACCAAGCCCCAGAAATAATTTTAAATGAGGTCATAAGGGAAGGGATTAATATCCTTATAAGAAGAGATTCCAGTTCTCTCTCCTGTTTCTCTGTGTTTCTCCATGCACGCAAGGAGCAGCTACATGAGGACATAATGAGACATTTACCAGTCATGAAGGGAAACCTCCCCAGGAATGGAATTTTCCCAGCACCTGGGTTAAAGACCTCTGGCTTCTAAAACTCATGGAAAATAAATTCCTGTTATTTAATCCACCCAGTCTGCAGTTACACAAGCCAGACTAATGTAACTATGCTCCCGAAGCAATCTACAGATTCAATCTAATCTCTATCAAATGCCAGTGGTATGTTTTGCAGAAATGGAAAACTCCATGCTAAAAAGACCTGGAATTTCAAGAGACTCCAAACAACCAAAACAATCTTGAAAAAGAACAAGTTGGAAGTATAACACTTCTGAATTTCAAAAGTTACTACAGTAAGCAAATGCTGAGATGTTGGCATAAGGCTGGTCATATGGACCAATGATCGAGAATCCAGAGCCCAGAAATAAACCTTCCCACAATGGGCAGCTGATTTTTGACCAGCATCTCAATACCATTCAGCAAGAAAAGTCAGTCTCTTCAACAAATGGGACTAAGGAAACTGGATATATACTTGCAAACAAAAGAAATTGGATGCCTACCTTAAACCATATTTTAAACTTCACTCAAAATGGATTAAAGAACTAAATGTAACACCTAACACTATAAATTCTAAGAAAAATAAAATCACAGGGGCAAAACTTTATAATCTTGAATTCAGCAGTGTTCTCTGAAATATGACATCAGAACATGGGAAGTTAAAGAAAAGAAAACACTGCTGGTATTGTGGCATAGTGCATTAAGCTGCCATCTGCAACGCCAGCCTCCCATATGTTCACCAGTTCGAGTCCTGGCTGCTCCACTTACAAGCCAGCTCCCTGCTAATCTGCCTGAGAAAGCAATGGAAGATGGCTCAAGTACTTGGACCCCTGTACCCCTGTGGGAGACCCAGATGAAGTTCCTGGCTCCTGGTTTCGGACTGGCCCAGCCCTGCCATTATGGCCATTTGGAGAGTAAACCAGCAGATGGAAGATCGAAATTGCTCACTCGCTCTCTCTTTTTCTCTCTCTCTTTCTCTCTCTCTCTCCTTAGTAACTCTGACTTTCAAATAAATAAATAAATATTTAAAAAAAAAAACAGTGAATTAGAATTCATCTAAATTAAAACTTCAGGGGTATCATCTTGGCACCACAGTGGGGTAAGCCGCCAACTGTGATGCTGGCATCCCATATCAAAGCACCAGTGGAAGACGGCCCAAGAACTTGGGCCCCTGCTACCCACATGGGAGACCTGGATGAAGTACTGGGCTCCTGGTTTGGGCCTGGCCCAGCTCTAGCTGTTGCAGCCATTGGGTAGTGAACCAGTGAAGAGAAGATATTCCTCTCTCTCTCTCTCTCTCTCTCTCTCTCTCTATCTATCTATCTCTCCCTTTAAAATAAATATTTTTTAAAAAAATTAAAAATTGTTATGCATCAAAGGACACTACCAAGGAAGATCATGTAGATAACACACAGTATGGAAGGAAATATTTACATATCACATATTTAGTAAGAGTTTACTATCAAGAATGTAATGTACACTGCATATTTGGTGATTGATTGGTGAATTCATATAAAACCCAAAAATGGGTAAGGAATTTGAATAGACATTTCTCCAAAGAAGATATACAAATGGTTACAGACACACGGAAAGAGCTCAACATTCCTAGTCACTATGGAAGTGAAAAGCCATGATGAGGTACCACTTCACCGTCTCTGGGATGGCTGCCACTAAAAATAAACACTTTAATTAAAGGAAAGTTGACTGTTGGCAAGGATATAAAGAAACTGAACCTCTCTTCCATTGCTGGTGGGAATGTAAAATGGTATAGTTGCTGTCAAAAAAAATTTGGCAGTTGCTCCAAAAGTTAAACATTAGGGAGCCAGCGCTGTGATGTAGAAGGTTAAGCCTCAGCCTGTAGGGCTGGCATCCTAAATGGTTGCTGGTTCAAGTCCCTTCTGCTCCACTTCCGATCCAGCTCCCTGCTAATGCTCCTGGGAAGGCATGGAAGACGGTCCAAGTCCTTAGGCCTCTGCACCTCCATGGGAGACCCAGAAGAAGCTCCTGACTCCTAGCTTTGGCATGGCCCAGTCCTGGCCATTGTAGCCATTTGGGGAATGAACCAGCAGATGGAAGATCAATCTCTCTCTCTCTCTCTCTCTCTCTCTCTCTCTTTCTATCTCTCTCTGTATTTCTGCCTTTCAACTAAATAAATCTTTTTTTTAAAAAAATAAACATTAAACCATTATATAACCTAGCAATTCCTCTCCTAGTTCTATAGATCAAAGAATCTAAAGATTCAGATACTTGTACGTCCTTGTTCATAGTAGTATACTCACAGTTGCCAAAAGGTGAGGACAACCCAGTGTTCTCTATGTGTGTGTGTACACGTGATGTGCTCATACACGTATCTATGTGTGGATTTTACTCAGTTACAAAAGAGTGAAGTTCTGATACATGCTATGATATGGATGAACCCTAAAAACACGAAACAATGTAAATTGAACATGAAAACACAGGCACAATAAACCAGACACAAAAGGACAGGCATTGTGCTATTCCACTTACAGAAACGTCTAGAGCAGGAAAATTTATAGGAACATAGTAGATTAGAAGTTACCAGGGTGTAAGAAGAGAGGGTTATGGGAGTTACTTCTTATTGGTTGCAGAGTAATTATCAAGCATAATGAAAAAGTTCTGGAAAAACTGGTTATAGTTACACAACATTGTGCATGTACCCAATGCCACTGAATTATGTACTTTCAAACTGTTACAATAGCAAATCTTATGTTATGTATATTTTACCACCAAAGGAAGGAAAAAAAGAAAGGAAGGGAAGGGATGGAAGGCCAGGGCACAGACGCATGGGTATCTCTGTATTGAATGCCCAGATGCAGCCTTGTCTGAAGGGACCCTAAGCTTCTCAGTAACACGGGCGACAGAGCAGGACAAGACAGGGCAGCCACCGAGAAGTCCAGTGACAACTGCAGGCAAGGCTACGTCCAGGCTTCAAGACAACGATATCAGTGTTTAAAGAGGTCCTCAAAGTGAACATGGAAATGGCATATTCTGGGAAAAAATGCATGGATGTAAAAGTTTTTGCACCAAAATAAGCTTCTGTTTTTATCTTCCACGATGTTTTTTGGAGTGCCCTTGCCTGGAGCATATGTTGGCTGCATCTCATATGTGTGCCTTCTTCTAGGTTGGCTTTGTTCTGAAGTCGATTTTCCACATATGTTGGTGAAATAAATAAGTAAATAAATAAAAACGACTGGGGCTGGCACTGTGGCACAATGGCTTAAGCTGCTGCCTCTGGTGCTGGCATTTCATATGGGCACCAGTTTAAGTCCTGGTTGCTCCACTTTTTTTTTTTTTTTTTTGACAGGCAGAGTGAGCAGTGAGAGAGAGACAGAGAGAAAGGTCTTCCTTTGCCATTGGTTCACCCTCCAATGGTCACTGCAGTCAGCGCGCTGTGGCTGGCTCACCACGCTGATCCGATGGCAGGAGCCAGGTGCTTCTCCTGGTCTCCCATGGAGTGCAGGGCCCTAGCACTTGGGCCATCCTCCACTGCCTTCCCGGGCCACAGTAGAGAGCTGGCCTGGAAGAGGGACAACCGGGACAGAATCCAGTGCCCCAACCTGGACTAGAACCCGGTGTACCAGCGCCACAGGTGGAGGATATGCCTAGTGAGCCGCAGCACCAGCCAACTCCACTTCTGATCTAGCTCCTTGGTAACGCAGCTGGAAAGCAGTAGAAGACGGCACGAGTGCTTGGGTCCCTACACCCATGTGGGAGACCTGGCGAAGCTCCTGGCATCTGGCTAGGCCATCGCAGCCTTTTGGGGAATGTACCAGCAGATGAAAGATTCTCTCTCTCTCTCTCTCTCTCTCTCTCCTGGTCTTTCCCTCTGTAACTCTGCCTTTCAAATAAATAAATAGGCCGGCGCCGTGGCTCAACAGGCTAATCCTCCGCCTTGCGGCGCCGGCACACCGGGTTCTAGTCCCGGTCGGGGCGCCAGATTCTGTCCCGGTTGCCCCTCTTCCAGGCCAGCTCTCTGCTGTGGCCCGGAGTGCAGTGGAGGATGGCCCAAGTGCTTGGGCCCTGCACCCCATGGGAGACCAGGATAAGCACCTAGCACCTGGCTCCTGCCATCGGATGAGCGCGGTGCGCCGGCCGCAGGGTGCCGTCCGCGGCAGCCATTGGAGGGTGAACCAACGGCAAAGGAAGACCTTTCTCTCTGTCTCTCTCTCTCACTGTCCACTCTGCCTGTCAAAAATAAAAAAAAATAATAAATAAATAAATAAGTAAATCTTTTTTCAAGCCACCAACATTGCAAGCTGTCACGCACTTACTTACAATCTCAGTGGGAACAGGTGCCTCTTTGTTCCTGGACTAGCTGCCTTAAATGCCCACACTAAAAACACAAAAAGAGGGCTGGAAGACCTTTCTTTCTGTCTTTTCCTCTCACAGTACTCTACAACTCAAATAAATAAGTAAAATCTTTTTAAAAAATGTGAAAAGAGATGGTTCCCCCCGCCCCAGCCAACTTACAACAATAGGGAAAGGTGTTTCCCCAGGAAACTCTGAGGAAACAGGACACTGAGTAGACAGAACCTGAGGTGCCCACTGCACCTTCTGCCTTTGACAGGAGACACTGGCCCCAGGAGCCTGACTGTTGTTTGCCTGCATGTTTTAACCTGCTGTTTTTCTGGTGCAGACATTAGCCAATCATGTAAGTAGCTCCAGAAAGATGAGAGGCCTAAATGACCCACTAAGTGCAGGAGGATTTGTTACATTACAAAAGTGTTAAAAGCCTACTTCAAGGGGCTGGCATTATAGCGTGGTGGGTAAAACTGCCATCTGCCACGCTGGCATCCCACATAGGCACTGGTTCAAGTCCTGGCTGCTCCACTTCCCATCCAGCTCCCTGCTCACACACCCTGGGAAAGCATCGGAGGATGGCCCAGGTCCTTGGGCCCCTGCAGCCATGTGGGAGACCCAGAAGAAGCTCCTGGCTCCTGACTTCAGATCGGCCCAGCTCCAGCTGTTGTGGCCATACGGAGGGTGACCCAGCAGATGGACAAAGGCCTTTCTCTCTAACTCTGCATTTCAAATAAATAAAATAAATCTTTTTTTTTTAAAGCCTACCTCTAACTGACTGACTTTAAAAGGCAATAATTGACTCTTACAAAAACAAGGCCAAGAGTGGCTCTGGCTTCAGGTGTGGCTTGATTGAGTGACGTGAATAGCAACAGGTGGGTTCAGGTTCACCTCTCTGAGCCCCGTCTGTTTCTTCATTCTCAGGGTTGATTGGGGGATTCAGCGTGCTCTCCTTGAGAGAGTGATCCATCACTCTCCCAGTTTCCTAGCAATAGGCTCAGTGCACCTCCTGGGCTCTGCCTGTGTCACACATCCCCTGCTGGGGCTAGAGGCATGGAAGGAGTTGGGGCAGCACCACCCAATACCACAGACCTACAAAGCTCAGGTGCTGTTGCTAAAACGAGAAAGACCAGGCATCAGCCCAAAATGAGGAAGGCCATCTCTGTGATGTGTCATACAGGAGTGGATCGGCCAAGGAGGTCCGTGGGATCATTTAGTTGGAACTCTGGGTCTGGAACTGGTGGCCCAGGCTTCTCCCCCATTTTAAGCCCTGAACTCTAAGTCTTTATGGCTGTGACCTAGCATCAGCCTTGTGGAATAATGGGAAGATGGGGAAGGGGCCAGGGATACGTGTGGCCCCATCAGGCAGTCACTTACCCACAGAGTGACCCATACAGTGGTCCTGTGGTTGGGGTCTCTGGCTCACCCAAAGCCACAGCCCCTTCTTAAGGGACCTGCCTCTCTACCGCCCTGACCCCCACCCCGCCCTGGCATGAGTGGCCCTGCCCCCATGTTAGAATTGGTCCTCTGAGAAGCAGAGGCCAAGTCGGGATTGACATGAAAGAAATGTATCAGGGAAATCAGCTGCGAGAGAAAATGGGGCTCCGGAAGTAGCCATAAGAGCATGACACCCACCTTGTCAGTTGGGCCCCAGGGCACAGAAACAGCAGGGGAGGGAAGTGTGGGTGCAAGCGTCGAAGCCTGTAGTTGAGTACGAAAGAAGGCACAGCACGGTCTCGGGGACGTCACAAGCCAAAGGTGGCCGTGGAAGGTGCCCCCCGCCTCCCAGGAGGGGGCCTGCCTGCCCAGAGGCTGGGCCCTTGTGCAATCTGCTCTCTGCAGTCCACCACCCGGCTCCCGCGGCGTGGACGTCTCAGGGCCCTCAGGCTTGAGGCAAGAGGTTTCAGACTCAGAGCTGTGCGGGGGCCAGGCCCCTGTATACATGAACAAGCAGGGCTGGGGACAGGCAGGCTGGGAGATGGCCACTCTGCCCTGGCCGCCGCCGCTTCGGGGCACTCGGGCTGGCATGATGTCACTCGGCTGGAGAGGCCACACTCCGCACTCCTGTGTGAAGTCATCCAGTGTTAATGTGCTGGCCACGAATGCAACTTTTACAGAAAAAAAATGTATCGAGCCGGCACTGGCGTAGTAGGTTAAGCCTCCACCTACAGTGCCAGCGTCCCATATGAGTGCCCATTGGAGTCCCAGCTGCTCCATTTCTGATCCAGCTCCATGCTAATGGCCTGGGAAATCAGCAGAAGATGGTCCAAGTGCCCCTACACTCACTTGAGAGACCCGTGTGAAAGTCCTAGCTCCTGGCTTTGATCTGGCCCAGCCCTGGCCATTGTGGCCATTTGGGGAGTACATGGAAGATTTCTCTCTCTCTCTCTCTCTCTCTCTCTCACACACACACACACACACACACTCTCCTATTTTCTCTCTGTAACTCTGCCTTTAAATAAATCAATCTTTAAAAAAAATAGAGAGAGAGAAGAGAAGAAGCTGCCACTTGCGACACCAACATCCCATATTGTAGCACTGGCTCAAGTCCTGGCTGCTCCACTTCTGAACTCCAAGTTACTGTGCCAGGGAAAGCAGCAGCAGATGGTCCCTGGCATCCAGGAGAGACCAGGGTGGGGGTATGGGCTCCGGCTTCATCCTGGCCCAGCCCTGCCCACTGCAGCCATCTGGGGAGTGAACCAGCACATGGAAGATCTCTTTCTTTTGTTTCCCCTCCTCTTTCAGATGCTCTGCCTTTCAAGTAAAAGGAAATTTTAAAATACAAGCAAACAAAAAACAGGAGCCAACACTGTGGCATAGTAGGTAAAACCGGCACCTGCAGTGCCAGCATCCCATATGGGCGCTGGTTCAAGTCCTGGCTGCTCCACTTCCGACCCAGCTCTCTGCTGTGGCCTGGGAAAGCGGTGGAAGATGGCCCAAGTCCTTGGGCCCTGCACCCATGTGGGAGACCTGGAAGAAGCTCCTGGCTCCTGGCTTTGGATCAGCTCAGCTCCGGCTGTTGAGGCCAATTGGGGAGTGAATCAACGGATGGAAGACCTCTCTCTGTCTCTACCTCTCTCTATAGCTCCATCTCTCAAATAAATAAATCTTTGAAAAGAAAAAAAATAGCATCTGTGAGTCAAACACACAGGACTATGGTGCTTCTTTTATTTATATATATATTTATATATTTTATATATATTTATATATATAATATATATTATTTATATATTTTTATATATATTTATTTATATATATAAATATATATATTAGAATCAAGGATCTCCAGCCAGGGTGATGTGGAGGGGGACATCCCTGGACTGAGTCTTTTTTTTTTAAGATTTATTTATTTATTTGAAAGTCAGAGTTACACAGAGAGGAGAGGCGGGGGGAGGGTCTTCCACGTGATGGTTCACTCCCCAATTGGCTGCAATGGGTGGAACTAGGCTAATCCGAAGCCAGGACCCAGGAGCTTCTTCTGGGTCTCCCATGCAGGTGCAGGGGCCCAAGGACCTGGGCCATCTTCTACTGCTTTCCCAGTCCATAACAGAGAGCTGGATTGGAAGTGGAGCAGCCGGATCTCAAACCGGCGCCCATATTGGATGCCAGTGCTTCAGGCCAGGGCATTAACCCACTGCACCACAGTGCCAGGCCCATGCTTGTGAGAGGTGCACATTGGCTCCATGCAGGGGGTAGGCTGGAGCACGGGCCAGAGGTGCCGAGAGCCACGCGGAAAGTGAAGCAAATGCAGGGAGGGACAGGGGTCCTGGGCCCGAGGCCCCAGGGAGCAGGTGCTCACAGAGGATCAGCAGTTCCTGACTGAGGCCAGCGCCAACCACTCCGGGGACAGTAGGTGACTTGCAGTCCTTGCGGTTCTCCAAGAAGTCCCTTGTTTCTGTCACTCAGATCTCCTTTTCTTCCTGAGCTCACTTAAGCAGGTCCCTGGGCTTACATATACTATGCTACCTGATTGCAAACCTATTCTACAGCAGTGTTCTATGCTATAAAGCTACTGTAATCGAGACAGCGTGGTTAAAGTAAGAGACAGACACACAGATCAATGGGACAGAAATAGACCCACACAAACAGAATCAACTGATTCTTTCCGAAAGTACAAAGGCCACTCAATGGACAAAACATGGTTTCTCCAGCAAATGGTGCTAAAACACTTGGACATCCATTTGCAAAAAAATTAAAGAAATCTAAAACAAACCTCGGGGGGCCGGCACTGCAGCACAGTGGGTTATAGCCCTGGCCTGAAGCGCCGGCATCCCTTATGGGCACCGGTTCTAGTGCCGGCTGCTCCTCTTCCAATCCAGTTCTCTGCTATGGCCTGAGAAAGCAGTAGAAGATGGCCCAAGTCCTTGGGCGAAGCTCCTGGCTCCTGGCTTTGGATTGGCACAGCTCTGGCCGTTGCGGCCATCTAGGGAGTGAACCAGTGGATGGAAGCCCTCTCTCTCTGTCTCTACCTCTCTCTGTAACTCTTTCAAATAAATAAAAATTAATCTTTAAAAAAATAAAAATAAAACAAACCTCTGTACATATGTCACACCTTATACAACAATGAACTCAGAGTGGATCACAGACTTAAATGCAGAGTACAGAGCTGTGAAGTCTCAAGAAGAAAACATGGGAGAGGCACAGGTGTTGTGGGGCAGCAAGTGAAGGCACCACTTAGGACACTGGCACCCGTCTCTAAGCACCAGGTCATGTCCCAGCTCCTCTGCTTCAGATCCAGCCCTCCGCCAATGTGCCTAGGAAGACAGTGGAAGATGGCCCAAGTGCTTGGGCCCCTGCCACCCACTTGGGAGACCCAGATGGAGCTCCTGGCTTTGGCCTGATCCAGCTCTGGCTTTTGTGATTCTGTGGTTGGAAGATATCACTCTCATCTCTCTCATCTGTCTGTCTGTCTGTCTTTCTCTCTCCTCCTTTCTCTCTGATACTCTGCCTTTCAAATAAATAAATCTTTTCTTTTTAAACAAAATAGGGGGAAATCCATGTGATTTTGGGTTTGGCAATGAAAAAAATTGGAATTTATCAAAATTAATTTTTTTCTCTGTGGAAGGTATCAAAGAGAAAAAATGAAAAAGACACAGACATAGAGAAAATATTTACAAATCACCATCTGATACAGGACTTGTGAGCAGAATATATAAAGAATTCTTAAAGCTTAAGAATAAGAAAATAAACAGCCCAATTTAAAAATGGCAAAAGATCAAAACAGACATTTCCCCCAAGGAAGATATATAGATGGCAAGTAAGCATGTGAAAAATGCTCAGTGTCGTTTGTCATCAGGAAGCACAGATTAGAACGACAGTGAGGGTCAGCGCTACACTTATTACAATGGCGCCCATCCAGAAAACTGGTGATCCTCATTGCTGAGCAGGGCATGGAGCAACAAGAAACTCTGATTGCAAATGGGACAGCCACTTTGGAAGACAGTTTGGCAGCTTCCCACAAAGTTAAACATAGCCTTACCATACAACCAGGCAATCAAGCTGCCAGGCAATACCCAACTGATATGAAAACTAGGTCAACCCAAGACCTGCACTCAAATAGTGATAGCCACAAACCAAAGACGTGAGCTCAGTTAACATGGAGGACGTGGGCCGTTAGCATGGAGGACAAGGGCTCAGTTAACATGGGGGACATGGGTTAACAGAGGATGTGGGTTCAGTTAACATAGAGGATGTGGCCTCAGTTAACATGGAGGATGTGGGCTCAGTCAACTTTGAGGACGTTGGTTCAGTTAACATGCAGGACATGGGTTCGGTTAACATGATAGCATGCAGATCAAGGACGACCTGCTTTGAGTTGGTCACTTCCTGTTTTTGGGCCTCAATTTCCTCCAACAAGGAAAGTGGCCTGGGATTTCAGGGGTGCCCCTACCCTGCAGTTAAGGGAGTCAGGAGCCCACAAGTGTCCTCAGTTGAGTCCTAGATATCATGTTGACCTGGCTGCACACTCAGGGCTGCCAGATGTAGTGAATAAAAACAGAGGTCACTCCGGTGAATTCAACTTCCAGACCCCAACAAAGAAAGTTTCGGTGCAATGTCTGTAATATTTGCAGCACATGTCTACTTAAAAAGTCATAATTGCTCTGAAATTCAAGTTTAACTGGGCCTCCTGTTTTTTTTCTGGCAACCCCAACCCCAGCCCCTGGGAGCTGCTGATGTCCCCTTCACATCCACTGTTCCATTCACAGTAAATACCTCAAGCGTCAGAGAACAGGTGCCTGTCACTCACACAGCTGGCTGTCACCTAGCCGGGCAGCTGGGGGAAGCAGAGGAGCATCCCTTGAGGCCGGCTCCAGCCTGCTCTGGCCCTCACCAATCTCAGAACCACAGGGTTGGCCTGCCAGAGGATTCTCCACCCTGGCTGCCCAGTGGGACTGTGGGAGATCAACCCTTGGGTCTGGCCCAGGGCCGGGAATCGTTTAGTCTTCTCTGGGGATCCTACTTCAGAGTTTTGACTGCCCACAGATCACAGTCCTTTCACAAATTTTCTGTTAACTTTGCATTGCAGTGTAGCACAAGTAACAGAAAACTACCCAAATCCTAATTAGTAACAAGTAACAGAAAACTACCCAAATCCTAACTAGGTGGGCGAATCTTCACAAAGTGAGCACAGCTCCCAGATCTTGGGCTAGAACATTTCTTTTTTTTTTTTTTTAATTTTATAATTTCTTTTAATTAGACAGGTAGAGTTAGACAGTGAGAGAGAAAGACAGAGAGAAAGATCTTCCGTTGGTTCACCCCCCAAATGGCCGCTACGGCCGGTGCTGTGCCGATCTGAAGCCAGGAGCCAGGTACTTCCTCCTGGTCTCCCAGGCGGGTGCAGGAGCCCAAGCACCTGAGCCATCCTCCACTGCCTTCCCAGGCCACAGCAGAGAGCTGGACTGGAAGAGGAGCAATTGGGACCAGAACCCACTGCCCATATGGGATGCCGGTGCCGCAGGCGGAGAATTAACCAAGTAAGTGAGCCACGGTGCCGGCCCCAGCCTAGAACACTTCTAGAACCCCAGGCCCCCTCAGAGGCCCCTCTGCTCACCATCCCCTGTCCCTTCCCCACCCAGCCCTGGTAGCCACCATCCTGAGTTCTAACACCTTCAGGTTGGGGTCACCGGTTTTTAATCTTCATATGCATGCGCTCATACAGGATGCGCTTCTCGGTCTGGCTCTGGAGTCCGGCCTTGTGTTATTTCGTGCAATTTTTTAATCAGAGATGATGGCATCATTTGCAATGCCCCAAGCAAAATGAAAATGCAAGACCCCTTGCTCAAGAATTATTAAGCATTTCAAGGTGGCAATGGCAGAGCCTAAATCAATCACAGGGTCCATCTGAGTGCAGGACCCTGGGTGACTACGCGAGTTAGATGCCCACGATATGTGCCTGGACTCACATGCTTTCCTGTTTGTCAGTGCGTCTCCTCCTTGGGGGCTGCGATGGAGACAAATAATGTTCCTGCAGAGCTGTCCCACCTGCCACTCACGGACACCTCCCCAAAGCCCCGAGTCTGGTGGGAAGGCACTCATTAAACATCAGGCCCACTCTATTGGTGCAGAGTCCAGACACGATGCCAGTCACTGTGGCACCAGGCTGAGGCCCCACAGTGAGTGCTTGCCTAGGCCTCATACTCAGGCCTTCCGGCCCCAGGGGCACTCCCGGCCAGGCAGCCAGGCCCAGCCCTGCCAAGATTCTGCAGGTTGCCAAGTACTGTACCTGGGATGAAGGGAGGCAAGAGGCCCCGCCCACAAGAGACTTTCAATGCAATTTTTTAAAAAATAAATTTCTTCCTTCCTGGGGGCGTTGTCACTGCATGAACTGGACAGTGACTCTGTCAAACCAAGCGAGGTCAACTCAACTGGCAGTGGGGGCAGGACAGGAGGTGAAGGCAGGCAGAGGGCCTGGGAGCCCTAAAGAACTGAATGAGGGAACCATAGCCGGGTTCACACAGGCATAGTCTGGCCAGCCCACAGCTGCTGCACCTGTGCAGCCGGCATCCCCGTCCAACCTTGAGTCCCCGGATCACTTGCTCATAGGACAGAGTCTGCTTGGTTGAGAGCTCTCCCAAGGCTGGGAGAGAGAGGGCCTGGTCCCTCCAGTTCCCACAGGGAGAGAGAGACGGAGGAAATTCCTCAGAAGGAAATCAAAGGGACCTTAGGGCCACAGAATGGAAGCTTGGTGGCAAAAAAAAAAAAAAAAGCCCCAAAGTCCCCTGTGACATACAGAGCTGTTTGCATGGCCAGTACACGGAAGAAGAGGGAGGAGCTCCCGACTGAAAACAATTTTGCCTCTTCCCTTGGAGAAACTTGCAAGCCTTTGTAGAACGTGAGTCAGTGAGCAGTCAGTGTGTGGGAAGTATGGTGTGATGGCCGAGTGCAGGGTTCCGCGCCCCCGAGGTAAGGGCACCTGGATAGCCAGCAAGCCTTGCTCAGGGTGTGATGTGAGGGGATTTCTGGAAGGCATCAGTCCTTGAATCGCTGGTAAGCTGCTGAGCAGGAGAGAAAAGAAGACTGGCCCTCTGCGGGGCTAGTGGTATCATCCCGTCTGTTGAGGGCCCCAACAAAGGGCAGAGGGAGGGCAAATTCACTCTCTTCTGGAGCTGGGCCCCCACCCCACTCCTGTCCTCGGACATCAGAGCTCCTGAATTGCAAGCCTTCAGACTGGGCCTGAATCACAGCATGGCTACCCTGAGTCTCCACTTACAGATGGTAGACTGAGCCTGAATCACAGCACAGCTCTCCTGGGTCTGCACTTACCCATGGTGGACTGAGCCTGAATCACAGCAAGGCTCTCCTGGGTCTCCACTTACAGATGGTGGACTGAGCCTGAATCACAGCACAGCTCTCCTGGGTCTCCACTTACAGATGGTGGACTGAGTCTGAATCACAGCAAGGCTCTCCTGGGTCTCCATTTACAGATGGTAGACTGAGCCTGAATCACAGCACAGCTCTCCTGGGTCTCTACTTACAGATGGTGGACTGAGCCTGAATCCCAGCAAGGCTCTCCTGGGTCTCCACTTACAGATGGTGGACTGAGCCTGAATCACAGCACAGCTCTCCTGGGTCTCCACTTACAGATGGTGGACTGAGCCTGAATCCCAGCAAGGCTCTCCTGGGTCTCCACTTACAGATGGTGGACTGAGCCTGAATCACAGCACAGCTCTCCTGGGTCTCCACTTACAGATGGTGGACTGAGCCTGAATCACAGCACGGCCCCCCAGGGTCTCCACTTACAGATGGCAGACTGTCAGACTCCCCCCCCCCCCCATGACCTGAGCCAATGCCTGCTGACAAACCCCCTCTTCCAGATCTACATACCCACGTGTCCTCCTGGTTCTGCTTCGCTGGAGAGCCCTGACTCACCCATGTGGCATAAGGGGAAAACACACCCCATCAACACCAGCAGTGAGAAGAGGCAGTACAGCCAAGCTCCGACTCACCAATCCCAGACCAGCACCCTCCTGGTCACGCGACCTGAGTGGAGGAATGACCTCCGAGCGACTGGAGAAGAGTGGGAGGGGAGGGACGGGGGTTGAGAATGTGGACAGAATCCCTGTCTGTGACACGAGTATCACATAGAGTCCTGCAGACCTGAGGGTTCCAGCTCTCAGCCACAGGCGGGTCACACGCCCAGGCCTCACGCCGCAACCCCAGGATGGAACAGGCTCCTGTGTCTCGTCCTCAGCTCCAGACCCAGCTAGCGGGAGTGTCCTCCAAGAAAGAAAATGTGAGGACCGTGTAGCTCGTGGACAAGCGCTGCCTAGTGCTTCCTGGGCTGAGCCAAGGATCCCACTGGCCCTCACCACCTCCTCTCCTCAATGCAAGGCAGGGTTATACTCCCGGCCCAAACATGCGGTCTGTCTACAGCAGTGTGGACATTCTGGACTCCATTTGCATAGGCATTTCCCGCTCTGGGTCTGTATAGAGCACAGCATCCCGGCAGGTGCTGGGACAGGTGCAGCTTTGCACCCATGCATCAGCTGGGTAACGCTGTGTCACCGCCCCTACCCACCCAAAGCTCAGTCGCTGGAAAGAGTGATGTCTCACCCTTCGTGAGTGTGTGGGAGCCCTGGAGCCCCACTGCTGTAGGTCGTGCTGGGGCCTTTAGCTGGGGCTCCACATATCTCACCCTCCACGTGTCTCAAAAGCCGGCTTGGCCCTCGTCTTGGAGATACACAAGAGAGCCAGCAGGCACTCAGGGCCTCTCAGACTGGCACGCTGTCACTTCAGCCTCGTTCTGTTGGCTGAGGCTCCCATGACCAACCTAGAGTCAGAAGGAGAGGACATCGCAAAGCTACATGGCAAAGGGATACAAGGACATCACGGGCCAGTCATGCAGACTCCACACCTGTGGTGGGTGGGTGGAGCCGGGGCCAGAGCCTGGGGAGCAGACTGATCTGAGCTGGGCTGCAAGGACATGCCCAGGCCATGCACCGAGGAGCTAGGAACAGCCAAGACTAAGGAAGGCAGAGGCCACCGACCTGGCCGCCTGGAAGCGGCCTGAAGCAAGCTGGCAGTGAGCGAGGATCCAGCCCCCTCCTCCTCCTGCCCGGAAAGGGCTTGAGGGAAGGTGCCCAGGCCCAGGGCAGAGCTGTTCCAAAAAGAAAGAGCAACTGTAGATACATTTGTTTTTATGAAAACCACATTTTTGTGGGTCAGTGCTGTGGTTCAGAGAGTAAAGGAGCTGCCTGCAGTGTCAGCATCCCACATAGGCAGGGGTTCAAGTCCTGGCTGCTCCACTTCTGATCCAATTCCTTGCTAATGCGCCTGGGAGAGAAGCAGAAGATGGCTCAAGTGCTTGGGCCCCTGCATCCTCTTGCATCCGCATTGGAGACCCAGATGGTTCCTAGCTTCAGCCTGGCTCAAGCCCTAGCTGTTGTGGCCATTTGGGGAGTGAACCAGAGGATAGAAGACCTCTCTCTCTCTCTCTCGCTCTCTCGCTCTCTCTCGCTCTCGCTCTCTCTCTGCCTCTCTTCTCTCTGTGTAACTCTGACTTTCAAATAAATAAATAAATCTTTTAAAAAAAGATTTAATTTAGCAATAGCATCTACGGAATCTTGGATATATGCTTTAGTCGCATTTTTATCTAATGCCACAGTAAAACACATAACTTTTGGCATAAAGATTTATTCATACTGTTAAAGAAAGCAAACTATAGTAGAATATATGATGTGGATCCATTTATACAGAGATCGAAAATAGGAAGCGCTGAATGATATTCCTGTAGATCACAGCATTCCGGAGAGTGGCTACCTGCCAGGAGAGGGATGGAAGTGAGGTGGGGGTGTGGTGTTTAGGGGATTTTTCAGTGTTCTCGCTCTTAGCCAGTAGGGTTTTAATACGTTTCACACACATCAGAAGTGATGTGTGTACATATTCACTATTCAGAAAGAAGGAACAAAAGAAAGGACTAATTGTTGCAATAGTGGTTATGAAATGAAAAGCAAACCAAATTAAGGCAAAATTGGCCTACACATAACACACCAATCCTGGCTCATTTGCTGCACTTTGAAAAGCTCAGTCTGGAAGGTCAGGACTCACCCATGCTGATGCTCATCAAGGCCTGCCTGCTCCCCATGTAGACGGCAGGTGCAGAATGGCCCTTGAGGAACCCAGTGTCCTGCGCTGAGGCCCCTCTCTGGGCAGAGCAGACAGCGACGCACAGTCACGCACAGAGCTGCCCTGAGGCAGTGGGGACCCCGTATCCCTCGGCACGGCATCGAGGCCTCTGGCTCCAGCTGGGACTCTCGCATCCGTTTCTGCATTTGATCTCTTTCCATACACTGCTTGTGTGGAAGGACAGGACGACAACCCAGACTCACGCAGACACGCAATCGGGAAAGGCAGGAGGATTTTACCAGCCCTTTCAGGTGACTGAAAATAGTCTTTCCCCTTCCATCAAAACTCAGCAAGTGGCAGTTCCTTAAAGGAAAGTTACAGTGTGGAATCGGAAACCACGGACTTCTGTGCCGGGCTCCATCAAACATCAGTGGCCGACTTTGCACTGTGTGTTTAAAGCGGGTTTCCTTACAACTGTGCAGAGTTAGGTCTGGCTGTTTTATCCAGCCCCACAATCTCTGTCGTTTAAATAGTTTACATTTGGTATAATTATGTATGTGATTAGGTTTGGACTACCATCTTCCTAGCTGCTTTCTAAGTATTTCATTTAGCCTTTCTTTTTTTTTTTTTTTTAATCTTTTTCTGGTAGGTTTTGGTTTGAGTATGTTTTCAAACTTAATCTTAGCCAAAAGGCTGAGAAGTGATGGCTTGAGTATTTCTTAATTCCATTTTTTAAAAATCATTGGTTTCTCATTGATTCATCTGGAAATTTTTGTTTAAAATTTTACATATATATCTTTAATTAACCAGTGTACCCTCAAATAATATTGTGCCATTTCATTTATAGTCTATTGCAGAGATATGCTCCGAATTTGTCCCTCCCATTGTTTGTGCTATGATAAGTTATTTGATATCTATTTCATACATTTTATTGTTATGTTACACTGTAAACTCTCCATAAGTGGCTACAGTTTGTACCAGAGATAGCCAATTACATGATTTACAACAAGGAGAAGAATGTTAACATTTTGCAGGGCTCTTGTTTCTTGAGGTGCATCCAAGTTTCTCGCGGGTACTTCCCAGGTTCTTCCTGACACCAAGTATGTGGCATCATGGAGTATTTGTCTGTAACTGGACTACTTCATTTAGCATGGCATCCTCCAGCTTCATCCAGGTTGTCCCATATGCAAGACTTCTTTCATTTTTGTAGCTTAAACACACACACACACACACCGCTTTCCTGATCCATTGGTCTGTCCATGGACATTCTAGCTGTTTCCATATCTTGGCTACTGTGAATAGTGCTGGAACCTAGGGCTACACTATCTCTTGGAGATGCTGCTTTTAATTCTTTGGGGCAAATACCCAGAGAGGGATTGCTGGGGCATGTGGTATCCTATTTTTAACTGTTTTAAGAGTCTCCGCATTGTTTTCCATAGCAGCTGCACCCTTGCACATCCTTACCAACCGTGCACAAGCATTCCAATTTCTCTACACCCTTGCCAACCACCGCTGTCTTTTGTGTGTATGTATGCTGGTTATCCTGACAGGTTGGGGGAGGCGATACCTCCTAGTGGTTTTGATTGCCTTTCCCTGATGATTTGGGATATTCAGCATCTTTTCCTACAGTTGTGGCCTTTAATGTCATCCAACAGCTAGTCAAGATTCAAATTTCTTGAAGTTAAAAAAAAAAAAAAAAAGAACTCCAGGCCCACCCCTGCTGAGAGGGCTGAACCGCGATGCGATCTGTGTGTTTCAACAGGCTCCCTGCATGGGTCTCACAGCAAAGCAGGACAACCCCCTGCACCATGAGGCTTCGGCCAATACGTCTCCAGGGAGCTTCCTCTGAGAGACAACCATCATCCTGGGAAAGACATTCATTCTAAAATTCTAAAGAATTCTAAAATTCTTTTAGAATTGTTTTGTTGAATGCTTTGCTCTTTGAAGTAAATAAGAGATAGAACACTGCCCAAGTGGCTGAAGTGTCCTTGGATCATAACACTGGTGCTGGGCCCAGTCTCCAGCCCTCATAGATACTGCAGTCGGACCAGTGTATTCTCAGTCCTATGTTCTGTGCTTTGAACATGCTTCCTTAGTCTCTAAGCCCACGTTTGTCTGCCTGGAGCTCCCAAGCTTCTGAAATCTGTTTCCTCCACTCCTTCATTGCCCAGCCACAGGTTGAAGATGGCTTTTGTCCATGTCCCCTCTTTCCTTGGCTTTGAGAAGGTCATGGTCTTGTCAAGACTCATGCCTAGCTCTCGGCACCCTGAAATCTTGTACACAGCTGGATGTCTCCCCAAGGCTCCTGGATCCTCAACTCACGGACATGCAGGTAAAGAGAAAGAGGTACAGGAAGAGAGGAGGCAAAATTGGCCATGAATGGAAAAGAGTTGAACTGGGAGATGGGCATTTACTGTTTCCTACTATTCCATGTACTCTAACATATACTTAAAACGTGACAGGAGAAAGAATGGAATGCACGGGATGGGCCTCCCCCACTGTGCGTGTAGCTTGGGAGGCACAGTGGAGAGAATGTGCTATCCACTCTTAGAATGTTTTTTTAAGATTTATTTATTTATTTGAAAGGCAAAGTTACACAGAGAGAGAAGGAGAAGCAGAGAGAGAGAGAGAGAGAGAGAGAGAGAGGTCTTCCATCCGCTGGTTCACTCCCCAATTGGCCTCAACAGCTGGAGCTGTGCCCATCCGAAGCCAGGAGCCAGGAGCTTCCAGGTCTCCCACGCAGGTACAGGGGCCCAAGGGTTTGGGCCATCTTCCACTAATTTCCCAGGCCATAGCAGAGAGCTGGGTTGGAAGTGGAGCTGTCAGGACTCGAACATGCATCCATATGGGATGCTGGCTCTGCAGGCGGCAGCTTTACCTGCTACCCCACAGCGCTGGCCCCCCTTAAAATTGTTTTACAAAGTAAGCCAGGAGCTTCCAGATGGAGGAGGCTTAATTACACCGCTGCCTGCAATGAATCACCAGGTTCACCCACTCCCAGCCTCCTTCCCAGTGTGATTGCTGTGGCTTCAATATTTGTCCCCCTAAAACTTGGGGGCTTGGTCCCCAAAGTCTTATGTTAATGGCACTAAGAAAGTACAAATTTAATCCAGCTGTGATGTTTGGAGCTGGGCCCTTTAGGGAGTGATTAGCTTAGGCCATTAGAAGCTGACATTGTGGTGTTTAAAAAAGAGATTGGGGGGCCAGCGCTGTGGCACAGAGGGTTAAAGCCCCAGCATCCCATACGGGCACCGGTTTTAGTCACGGCTGCTCCTCTTCCAATCCAGCTCTCTGCTATGGCCTGGGATAGCAGTGGAAGACGGCCCAAGTCCTTGGGCCTCTGCACCCACGTTGGAGACCCAGGAGGCTTCGGATCAGCACAGCTCTGGTCGTTGCAGCCATCTGGGTTAGTGAACCGGCGGATGGAAGACCTCTCTCTCTGTCTCTACCTCTCTCTATATAACTCTGTCTTTCAGATAAATAAAATAAATCTTTAAATAAAAAAGAAAGAGAGAGATTAGAATGTTAAGGTGGAACTCCCATGATTGAATCCTGTGGCTTTACAGGACACACACACATTCCCTGTCTCTTGCCTTGTGATGCCCTGTGCCACCTCTGAACTCTGCCAACAAGAAGGCCACCCCCAGGAGCTGAACCAGTGCAGCCTGCCAGATCTTGGACTGTGAATATCCAGAGTCATGGGCCAACTTATAACAGTTATAAGTTATCTGTCCCTTAGGGCCAGCAGTATGGCACAGCGGGTTAAACAGCCACCTGCAATGCCAGCATCCCATATGAGCACTGGTTCGAGTCCCAGCTGCTCTACTTCCAATTGCTCCCTGCTAATGTGCTAAGGGAGGCAGTGAAAGATGGTCCAAATACCTGGGCCCCTGCCAACCACGTGGAAGACCCAGATGGAATGCCAGGCTCCTGGCTTAACCTGGCACAGCACAGGCTGTTGCAACTATTTGGGGAGCAAACCAGCAGATAGAAGCACACTCTCTCTTTCTCCCCAGCAGACAGAATCAATCTCTGTGTGTGTGTGTGTGTGTGTGTGTGTGTGTGTGTATCTTTGTGACTCTGCCTTTCAAATAAATCTTCAAAGAAAAAAAAAGTGGCTATCCCATATATTTTGCTATAGTGATGAAAACCTGGCTAACACAGCATCAAATCACTTGCGGGACAACTATTCAATGCCATGGTCAGAATTTAACAAGCTCTATGGCCAAACGCTGCAATTGCTACATGGGTCTTCCTCCTGGGGAGCTTACTATTTTTTTGCATTATTTACATGTACTATTTCATTGATTACAATCATACCAAAATAATTTTGTATCTCAGGTATAGAAACCAACCTCGGAGTTTTCTAGTGGAAGCAAAAATTAGCCTGATGAATGACACTGCCTTGGCCGGATCTATAAAGGGTGCCCTCCTATTTTTCTAATTTGTCTTTCTCATTCTTGTTTCACTCTCTTCGGCAACGCAAGTGGCCAAGCAGTGCCACTGCTCATTATTTACATGCAAACCAGGATGCCACGGTTGCAGTGGTCTGCTCTCTGGAGGAAATGGGGTCGGTGTCCTCTATCGCCGGCTGCATACATTATTGACCTGAGGACCCTTCCAGCCCTAAGGGCCCCTCAGTCTGCCCGCCCCGTGAATGTATCCAGGCCCTGAAGCAACATATGCCGTATATCATCATAATGTAAAAACAAGCCCGGGAGAATTCCTGTGCCCGGCCGCCCTCCGGTACCCCTGAACCACGCCTGGCCCTTGCTGAGGGCCTAGAGCCCAGGACAAGCTCTCAGCCTAGGAGGAGCAAAAAGAAGAAATAGCAAGGCAGAAAGAATGCTGCTTTCCAGGCCACAAAGCCAAGCCTCGAACATGTTAACAGTCAGCTCGGCGGAGGGGACAACCCACCCTGTAACCATTTTTAGAATCTGCGCTTTTTTTTCCTCTTTTTAAATAATACAAGTTGTAGATATTTTTTGAAGATTTATTTATTTATTTGAAAGGCAGAGTTACACAGAGGCAGAGAGAGAGGGAGAGAGAGAGAGAGAGAGAGGAGTTCAATTCTCTGGTTCTCTCCCCAAATGGCCACAACAGCCAGAGCTAAGCTGATCCAAAGCCAGGAGCCAGGAGCTTCTTCTGGGTCTCCCACGCTGGTGCAGGGGCCAAGGACTTGGGCCATCTTCTACTGCCTTCCAGACCATAGCAGAAAGCTGGATCAGAAGTGGAGCAGCTGGGACTCGAACCAGTGCCCATATGGGATGGCAGCACTGCAGGCGGCTCTACCCGCTACGCCACCTCGCCAGCCACTACAAGTTGTCTATGAAGTGTACTCTATGGAACTGTTTCAGTGTGGCTTTCATTGTTTCCACCCAAAAATCTGTTTTTTAATTATAAGGTAATACATGACCATAAGAGAAAAAAACAGAAAATGCAAGCATAAAGAATGGAAAGAAATTCAAAATTCCATACGCTCAGGAAAAGCCATTATCACCCTCTCTGTCAATGGCCCGCTGTCCCTTCATTCCATTTACTCTCTCATTTTAAAAAGATGTTTGAGCTAAAGTGTGCTGGGTCAGAGGTCCAGTCATCAAAATGTGGCTCCTTCCCTAAAAGACATCCAGTGCAAACAGAACTAGATAATCATACCTAAGGTTTGCCTATATATACAATAACCAGCCATAGATGTAGACACATTCTTCACACAAAATGGAGTCAGAACCATAAATGCTATTGACCTGATGTGGGGTCTAGCATATCAGAAAAAAAATTGTCAATAGATTCATTTATAACAACAGAAATAAATGCTAAAATTAAACCTGACAACAACACCTGCATAAAGAAAACCAAATACTTGTTTATTGAAAATGGGTTTAAAGTCTCAAAAATGGGGTCGGCTCTGTGGCATGGCAGGTAAGGCTGCCACCTGCAGTGCGGGCATCCCATACGGGCGCCGGTTCAGTCCTAGCTGCTCCACTTCCAATCCAGCTCTCTGCTATGGCCTGAGAAAGCAGTTGAAGATGATCCAACTCCTTGGACTCCTGCACCTGCGTGGGAAACCCGGAAGAAGCTCCTGGCTCCTGGCTTAGGATCGGCACAGCTATGGCCATTGTAGCCAATTGGGGAGTGAACCAGGGAATGGCAGACCTCTGTCTTTCTCTCTCTTTCTCTCTCTCTGCCTCTCCTTCTCTCTCTATGTAATTCTGACTTTAAAATAAATAAATAAATCTTTCAAAAATCTCAAAAATAAGTAAGAACTTCTGAAAATCAAGATATGCATTATATAACATGAACTGATGCTGTCAAACCATGATTCTTTACAAATTAATCTACATATTTGATGCAATCCCAAAGTCCACATGGATTTTATTATAAATTTGTTAATATCCTCAAGTTCATTTGGAAGAGTAAATACCGAGAATAAGAAATTTGTATAAAGCGCAGTTGGGAGTACTTTGCCTGAAGATACCAAAATATAGTTTAAGACATCAGCAGTTAAACACGTAGTGTTGACACAATGCAATAAGAGATCAGCGGACTAGAACAGAAATTCTAGAAACAACTCTTAATTAAAATCGAGTTTAAATTTGACATTTCAAATTAAAGGGGAAATAATGAAGTATTTGATAAATACTGTTGGTATAATTACCTATTGTTTTGGGAAAGAAACTTATACTAAATAACTCACAATAAATGTCAGATGATTTATGGACCTAAACCAATAAAGACTATTATAACATAATAGAGAAAACATGGTATTTTTATAGTTTTTGAGTGGGAAAAATATTCCTAGGTAGATATAGTAGCCATAAGGAAAAAAATTTTTTAAGATTTATTTATTGGGGCCAGTGCTGTGGTGTAGTGGGGAAAGCTACCGCCTGCAGTGCTGGCATCCCATATGGGCGCCGGTTCAAGTCCCAGCTCCTCCACTTTCGATCCAGCTCTCTGCTATGGCCTGGGAAAGCAGTGGAAGGATGGCCCAAGTCTTTGGGCCCCTCAGCCATGTGAGAGACCTGGAAGAAACTCCTGCTCCTGGCTTTGGATCGGCTCAGCTCTGGCCACTGCGGCCACTTGGGGAGTGAACCAACAGATGAAAGACCCCTCTCTTTCTCTCTCCCTCTGCCTCTCTGTGACTCTGCCTTTCAAAAAAATATTATTTATTTATTTATTTATTTATTTTTTGACAGGCAGAGTGGACAGTGAGAGAGAGAGACAGAGAGAAAGGTCTTCCTTTGCCACTGATTCACCCTCTAACGGCCGCCGAGGCCAGCCCACCGCACTCATCCGATGGCAGGAGCCAGGTGCCAGGTGCTTTTTCCTGGTTTCCCATGGGGTGTAGGGCCCAAGCACTTGGGCCATCCTCCACTGCACTCCCAGGCCACAGCAGAGAGCTGGCCTGGAAGAGGGGCAACCGGGACAGAATCTGGCGCCCCGACCAGGACTAGAACCCGGTGTGCCGGCGCCGCAAGGTGGAGGATTAGCCTGTTGAGCCACGGCGCCGGCCTATTTATTTATTTATTCAAATAAATACTATTTACCTGAAAGGTAGAGTCGCAGAGAGCAAGGGAGAGGTCTTCCATCCACCGGTTCACTCTCCAAATGGCCACAATGGCTGGAGCTGCACTGATGTGAAGTCAGGAGCCAGGAGCTCCTTACAGGTCTCCCACATGGGTGCAGGTCCCAAGGACCTGGGCCGTCTTCCACTGCGTTCCCAGGCCACAGCAGAGCGCTGGATCAGAAGAGGAGCAGCCGGGACTCGAACTGGCATCCGCCATCACAAGCAGCAACAAAACATACTCTGCCACAATCAGGCCTCATGAAAAAATATCAATAGATCTAACTGCGCGAATACATCAAACTTCTCTCCAGCAAAAGATACTGCAAACGGGGGCCGGCGCTGGGGTGTGGTAGGTGCCTCTGGTGCCAGCATCCCATATGAGAGCTGGTTCAAGTCCTGGCTGCTCCTCTTCCAATCCAGCTCTCTGCTATGGCCTGGGAAAGCAACAGAAGACGGCCCAAGACTCTGGGCGCCTGCATGCATGTGGGAGACCTGGAAGAAGCTCTTGGCTCCTGGCTTCAGACTGGCCCAGCTCCAGCCACTGCAGCCACTTGGGGAGTGAACCAGTGGATGGAGGACCTTTCTCTCTCTCTTTCTCTCTCTCCCCACCCTGTCACTGTAACTCTGCCTCTCAAATAAATAAATAAAGTATTTAAAAAAACACTGCAAACGATGTTCAAAAAGAAACTTTCATTAAAGAAAATATCTACAACACTTTTCACAGATAAAAGATTAATATCCAAGTTAGATAAGAATCTCCTACAAATCATCAGGAAACAGACAAAATGCTTACAAAAGGGGATGAAGAGCATGAAGGGGAGATTCAGACAAGGAAAGCAAATGGGTTTATGCAAATACACAAAATTATTCCACCTCCCAATGCTCAGGGAAATGCAAACTTAAAGAAAAGATATACTTCATTTATTAGATTGATGATAATTAAATATTTTAGCATTCAGTTTTGAACATGTGAAGAAAATAAAATGGTTGTAAACCACTGATGGGCATGTAAATATTTATTTACATGTTATATTACAATATTATTTTGGTGAGCAACATTTGGAAATATGTTGTAAAATTTTAAAAGTGCAAACCCTTTGACTGTAAGTCTTCTAGAAATAGATCATGCAGAAAGTAAAATTTAAAAAAGCTTGCTTTACTTGGAATAGTTCCTTTTTCTCCATGCCCACCTGTAGTGAGCTGGTTAATCCAGCCCAGTGTCTATGAGCTGTATCAGTGAGCAATAGCTGCTTAACAACCCCCTCAGTCACCGCTTCTCACAGCTGTGGCTGTGGTTGGCTGTGTGCTGGCTGAGCTCAGCATGGCTGTGCTCTGCCGGGTGGTTTGCTGCACGTTTCCGGTCCAGGGAGGCTGAGGTCCTTTCACTCTGTTGGCTTGCTCCACAAGTGTGTATTTTGGTCCTTCAAAAAGATTAGCAAGAGTGATAAACATCAAGCTAGACCAGACAAAGAAAAAAGAAAAGGACAAAGTCTCTGAAAAATACAACTTGTCAACATTAGCACATTCTGCAATAAAATCTGAAGTCCTACATATCTATTGATGAACTCGAGTTGGTCAGTGAACAACATCCCACAGAGAAAACCCCACGCCCAGGTGGCCTCACTGTGACTCCTATCATTCGCTAAGAAAGAAATAGCAGCAGTCTTACACGAAGTGGAGAAAGGAAGAGGGAACACTTCCTAACGTGCCGTATGAAACCAGTAAAATCTAATGAGGACGTTGAACAGTTAAAAATTAGTCCATGTAATTTCCATGTTAGTAGAATAAAGTGGAAAAGGATTTGACAAATTTCATCATCTATTCATGATTAAAAAAAAAAAGCCTTCAGCAACCTAAGAGGGAAAAATCCCTCAATGTGACCAGAGGCACCTTCACAAAGCCTATCTTTAAGATCATCCTTAATGGAGAGATAGAGAATGCTTGCCCCCAGTTTGGGGACAAGGTAAAAACACTAGCTCTTTAAAAAAAAAAAAAAAAGAGTTATTTACTTATTTATTTGAAAGAGTTACAGAGAGTCACAGAGAGAGAGAGAGAGAGAGAGAGAGAATGGGAAGTGGGGTCTTCTATCTGCTGGTTGACTCCTCAAACAGCTGCAATGGCCGGAGCTGTGCTGATCTGAAGCCAGGAGCCAGGAGCTTCTTCTGGGTCTCCCACACAGGTGCAGGGGCCCAAGGACTTGGGCCATCTTCTACTGCTTTCCCAGGCCATCGCAGAGAGCCGGATCGGAAGTGGAGCAGCCAGGACTCAAACCAGAACCCATATGGGATGCAAGCACTCTGCAGGCAGCAGCTTTATCTGCTGCTCCACAGTGCCGGCCCCCAAAAGCTTGCTCTTAACACTTTAGTTCAGTATTATCTTGGAAGTTCTAGCTATTGCAATGAGAAAATAAATAAAAATAAAGTAAAATAAAAGAAAAGTAAAATACAGAATAGAATACAGAAATGTTGGAAAGGAGGACTCTGAAATTATGTACATTATAAGTTTAAAAAAATTTTTTTAAATGTACATTAAAAAATTCTAAAGAAACTACAAAACAGTTGATAGGACTAATAAGGCAATCTGACAAAGTTGAAAGGAACAGGAATAAAATGTAAACAGCAGTTATAATCTGAAATATTAGCAGCAAACCATCAGAAAAAGAAATTTTTTAAAATCTTTAAAATGGAATGGATAAACATAAAATATCTTGGAACAAACCAGCAAGAGACATGAAAATTCTCTACAATGAAGGCTATAGAACCTCACTAAGAGAAATCAAAGACCTAAGTAAGTGGGAAAATACGCCATATTTCTGGGCTGCAAGTTTTTGATATTGTAGAAATGTCAATTTTTCCCACATTTATCTATAGATTCAAAGAAACCCCAGGAAAATTCCACTGGGACTTTGTAAACAGTAACTGACAAGTTCATTTCAAAATGTATATATGGAAATATAAATAACCTGAAGTAATTAAAGCAACTTTTTGAAGACAAAATTTGAGGACTTAGACTCCCTGATTCGACATAGCATCATCTGAAATAATCATGACAATAGAGTATTTGCAAAATAATGAACAATGGAACAAAATATGGACTTCCAGAAGTCCATAAACACCCTAAGTGGTTTTTTTTTTTTTTCAGTTGCTCTGGACAAAGATGGCAAGGCAATTCAATGAGAAAAAAGAAAATGTTTCCAAGAAATGGAACAACTAAATGTGAAAAAGAACATTGATCCTTAACTCACAGCATACATGAAATTAACTTAAAGGCCGGCACCACGGCTCACTAGGCTAATCCTAGTGGCACCAGCACACCGGGTTCTAGTCCCGGTCGGGACGCCAGATTCTGTCCCGGTTGCCCCTCTTCCAGGCCAGCTCTCTGCTGTGGCCCGGGAGTGCAGTGGAGGATGGCCCAAGTGCTTGGGCCCTGCACCCCATGGGAGACCAGGAGAAGCACCTGGTTCCTGGCTTCGGATCAGCGCGGTGCGCCAGCCACAGTGTGGTGGCCATTGGAGGGTGAACCAACGGCAAAGGAAGACCTTTCTCTCTGTCTCACTTTTACTGTCCACTCTGCCTGTCAAAAAAAAAAAAGAAAGAAAGAAATCAACTTAAAATGGATTATCGAGGGTGGCCCCCTGCAGTATCAGCATCCCATATGGGCACTAGTTCTAGTCCCAGCTGCTCTACTTCAGATCCAGCTCTCTGCTGTGGCCTGGGAAAGCTGTAGAAGATGGCCCAAGTCCTTGGACCCCTGAACCCGTGTGGGAGACCTGGAAGAAGCTCTTGGCTCCTGGCTTTGGATCTACCCAGCTCCAGCCATTGCAGTGCTGGCAACCCATCTGGGCACTGGTTTGAGTCCTGGCTGTTCCATTTCCAACCCAGCTCTCTGCTATGGCCTAGGAAATCAGTAGAAGATGGCCCAAGTCCTTGGGCCCCTGAACCCACGTGGGAGAACCAGAAGAAGCTCCTGGCTCCTGGCTTCAGAACAAATCAAAACAAATTATGCATTGACAGACTGCTGATATGGGTGGGGCATTATCCCCAAAAACTTTTCACGGTGCACCAGAGATTTCACTCTTCCGCTACAACTCCATCATGAATGAGATGTTTGTTCCTGTTGCGATTCTGGCAGGATTCATGCTACCCTGCCAGGGCCTCTTTCCAAAGTGATGTCTTACCCATCTGAGTACCTCAGACTCTCCAATTCAGATTTAGCACAACAACCAACATAAGTGTACGGCGGTGCCAAAAAATTTTGAAATCCATGCATAGTTGTTTCAAAATATGCATTTTTCTATGAACTCTTTGAAGACTTCTAGTACAAAACATAGAAACAGAGAGCTGATTTCTAGTAACAGAGAGCAGATCGGAGTCCCTGAGGTCAGGAGCAGAGGGAACGAGGGACTGTGGAGGGCCACAGGGAGCTGCCGGGGGTGGGGGAAGTGTCTGACCTCTCACAGGGGTGCACGTGTCTGCCCAACTCATCAAAGTGTACACTTGAAATGGATATGCAGATTTGTGTATGGAAATTATGCCTCAATTAACTAGATTAAAAAAGTAAAATTCAAAGACATCGAGGGGTGCCTATCAGGAGCTCTTAAAAGAAAAACACAAAAATTTTGACAGAATGAGTTTACTTTGATTGGAATTACGCTGAATTTGTAGAGTAATCCAAGGGGAATGATCATCATTGCACTAGCAATGTTTTCCATTTAGGGACATAGTAGGACTTTGTCTATGCTCTGGGGCAGTGTAAGCAGCACGATGACCACCTAGTCCGTAAGGATTTGATAGACTGAGGCAGTCCAGTAATCTGGGCTGGGTGCCAGGTGAGGGATGGGGGATGGGCAGCAGGGGCCAGGGGACCATCCTGGCTAATAACAAGGTGGAGTTGGGATTCAAACCCTCGTCACTGCCAGCCACCATTCATCTTCACTTTCCAAATGACCTCAACAGGAGTGGTCTTCACCCTTTCTTTGATTGCACACGCTTTCCCGGGGTAACTTACCAAGCATAGAGCTTTCAGCAAAGGCTGCAGAAGGCCCACCTTCTCCCAAGCCCGTCTGGAGTTCACCTGTGACTACGGTGGGCGTTCCCCACGCAGGCTCACAGCTTCCTTCCAACAGCTCGTGCCCCTGTCTGCGCGCTCCCGCACCACGGGAGCCCAGCCAGCTTGGACAGCCGCTTGGAAGTGTCGGGGAGGCACAGCCCAAGGGCGAGTCTCACCAGAAGCGGGACAGAAGCCAGGGAGGAAGGTCCAGCGTTCACATCTCTCAATAGGACAAGCTGAGTGCATTCTACAGGATCCTCGGAGGGTCCTGGGGGCATAAGACAGTCTTCAAAGCATTGTCCTGCCTCACATCCCCTCCTTGAAATCTCTCCGAAATCTACTTGCACCCAAGTCTCTGTCTCAGCTCTGTGGCAGGGGTGGGGACAGTCACAGGAGGCCTGGGAAAGCATTTGGTTCTGGCCCTGCCAAGGCAACCGCAGGCAGAACTCAAAATTCAATCAATCCATAGCAGGCTCATTTCTAAGTTGGTAATTTCATACGGCCCACAAAGGAGGTTATAAATATCCAAATGACCTTTGTCAGAAAAAAGTTTCCCCATCTCTGCGGGGATCCCACACAAAGACATGTGGCCAATATACATGTCCTATGACATTATCTCACTATGCGTATAATAAAACATATGCAAAATAGGCATTTTAAGAATAAGATGAAATGGATGTGGGGGCACAGCAGGTTAAGCAGCCTCTTGGGAAGCCTGCAGCATACATCTGGGTACCTGGTTTAGGGTCGACTTCGGATCCAGCTCCTGCTAACACAGCAGGTAAGACTCAAGTACCTGATTCCCTGCCACCCACATGGGAGACACTGACGGAGCCCCCGGCTCCCGGCTCCCGGCTCTCGGCTCCGGGCTTCGGCCTGGCCCAGCCCCAGCTGTGGCAGCCATCTGGGCAATGAACCAATGGATGGAAGATCTCTCTCCTTCTGTCTCTCTGCCTGTCACTCTGTCTTTCGAATAAATAAATAAAGCTGAAAACAAGAGTAAGAGATAAAATATTTAAAATAATTTATTTATTAACAACACAATCTTTTTGCCCTCATCCAAATATTAATTATGATACTCTTAGTGAGTGGCGGCGTGATTAAAGGCGCTTCATTATTTTTGAAAACCTTGATTAACACTTTGCGATGCAGCAATTTGAAAGTCTGGTTCTGAGTTCATTTTATGTTGATGCTTGGCTTCACGGCTCTGATAGCTGAGCAGACACTTTAGAGAGCCATGTGCATCCAGGCAGAGAAAGGACGTCACCAAACCACGGTGCCCGACTTCCAGTGCCTACACCCACCCACCTGCTAAGCAACCACGCAGAAGGTTCCTACAGAAACACGGCCAGCGAACCTCAGTCTTCTTGCTCGCTGACGACAGAGAGGCATTTTCGTGTTTTCAATGAATAGTTTCACCAAACTTAGATACTGTGGGAGATTTAAATTCTGGTTAGGCCAGAGCTCATCACACTACATTCCCGATGGGTGAACATAACTGAATGAATCGGTCAGATCTGATAATTGATGGCTCACAAATAAGCTTTAAGATGTTCACAGGGAAACCCATGAGGCCAAGGATTCCAGAAAAATGTTGTCAGTACCCTAACTAGTTCGCTCCTGGCTTGAGTGAGGCAGAGGTGTTCGTTCAGCTTTTGGGCCAGAGCAGACCTTGCAAAGCAGAGATAAGCCTGGACTGCTGGGAGGAAATCAATCATGGTGTCTCCGCCCACACAATGCGTCCTTGTGGCGGGGTCAGCCTGCCTGACCCTGAGTCCTGCCTCCCCTGGTGGGTCTGCCCGGCTCCAGGTGGGAGAGGGCAGAGGCCCGGGCTGTGTTTAGAAGGGGTGGAGGTGTGCCAAGCAGAGGCAGCGGCCCCGCTGCCCAGTGGCTGCACCCAAGCTTCCAGAGCTGCAAAGCAGTGCTTGGGCCTGGCACCTGCTATCTGCCACCTTGCCCACTCTGCTTCCAGGCAGGGAGAAGGGGGCCCCAGCATGCCTGCAGCAGAGCCTGGGCAGTAAGGGGCTCCCCCAGCTCTGAGAGACGCTGCACTTGACTTGAAGGTGCCCCCTGGTCTCATCAGGGCAGGCTCTTCTCGACAGGGAGGAGAGAACCCTCCCAAGCCTGACTGCGCACAGAGAGACCCACGCTGTGGTCTACCCCGTCAGCTCTGCACTCTGAAAGGCTAAAAGAGCTAGTCCATGCTGTCTGCGCCACATGGCTAGCCATTATTATGCCCATTTTATGGATGCGGACACTGAGGCTAAGCTCCTCACCTGAGACCTGTAGTAGCTGTGTCTCCTACAGGAAGCCAGCCACAGCAGGGAGGGGAACTCTATGTGGTGTGATGATGGCATGGATTCTAAATGGCTTGAAGAGTAACCAAGGAGCTAGAAAGCAAGGCAACTGTGAGATGCCACTTCAGATCCACGAGATAAGGAAAAAATATATGTAAGTCTTACATTGTGAATGTTGGAGGGGATGTGGGGAAACTGGTCCTCCCGCGGTATAGCAGGAATGTGAACTTGGCAATGAAGACCAAAGCTGAAGATGCCACGGCACTTCCAGGTATACTGCAGACGACACTTGTGTGCCAGGACCTCACTCACTGGAAGTCACCTAAATAGGCAATGGATGTGCCACAGTTCACCGGTATTGTCGGTGCCTTTTAGCTTCCTTGAAAAAAAGGGGAAGCCAAGATAGAAATGACCAAAAGATTAATGTCTACCATTTTTGCATGATGATCTGATTTTTTAATTATTCACACATAGCGGGTGGGTGTTTAGCCTATAGTTAAGATACCCATATGCCTCAGAGTATGTGGGTTTGAGACCTGGCTCCAGCTCCCAATTTCTGTTTCCTCTTAATGCCGACCCTGGCAGGTGGCAATGGTGGCTCGAGTAGTTGGGTCCCTGTCACCCACGTGGAAGACCTGGATTAAGTTCTCAACTCCTGGCTTAGGTTGTGGCCCAGGCATTCGAGGTGTGAGCCAGTAGATGGAAGCTCTCTCTTGGTTTGTCTGTCTGTCTCATTCTTTCTGTCTCTCTGCTTCTTAAATAAATTGTAAAGTTGATGCGGGGGCTGGCATGGTGATGCAGTACGTTAAGCCACAGCTTGCAACACTGGGATCCCATATCAGAACAACTGGAGGAGTCCTGGATACTCCACTTCCCATCCAGCTTCCCGCCAATGTGCCTGGGAAGACAATGGAAGATGCACTACCCATATAGGAGACCAGGATGGAGTTCTTGTCTCCTTCATTTTGGCCTGGCCCAGCCCCAGCTGTTGCGACCATCTGAGGAGTGAACCAGCAGATAGAAGATGTCTCTCTGCCTCTCTCTCTCTCTATCTCTCTGTCTTTCAAATAAATAAATATTTTTAACATTTTTTCATAAAAAGGAAGAGTTTCAGAGAGAGAGACAGAGAGAGAGATTTTCCATTTGCTGGTTCACTCCCCAAATGGCTGGAATGGCCAGGGTTGGGCTAATCCAAAGTCAGGAGTCAGGAGTTGCTTCCAGGTCTCCCACGTGGGTGCAGAGGCTCAAGCACTTGAGCCACCCTTTGCTGCTTTCCCAGGCCATAGCAGAGAGCTGGGTCAGAAGTGGAGCAGCCAAGACTGGAACTGGTGCCCATATGGGATGCCAGCACCCCAAGGATGGCTTTACCTGTTACACCACAGCTCTGGTCACATAAATCAGCCTTAAATAAAAGAGCGCATATGGTGCTTTATCAACACCCAGCACAGGCTGATGTCAAAATGTGTTAGTAGCCCAGCAACCTCCGCCACAAGTTGTCACAGAACTAAATCAGGGGATCATTGTGGTGCAGTGAGCTCCCACACTGGTGCACTGGTTACAGCCCCAGCTGCTCTGCTTCTTCTGATCCAGCCCCATGCTAATTCTCCTAGGAAAGCAGCAGATGATGACCTAAGTACCTGGGCCCTTGCTACCCAGGTAGGAGACCCAGTGGGAGTTCTGAGCTCCTGATTTTGGCAGGGACTAGCTCCTAGCCCCTGCCATTTTAGCCATTTGGGGAAATGAGCCAGTGGATGGAAGACATCCTTGCCCTCTAGCTCTTTCTTCTCAAAAAAAACAAACAAACAAACAAAAAAAACCACTAAATCCCAACTGTAGCCTAATTTGAAAAGCTAAGGGCAGGGTATTGTGGAACCTCTGGGAAGTTCTTATGAGTCTGGAGCTGTTCCAACAAACTCCTTCTGGCACTGCCAGGAGACGGAAGGGAACAGCGGCCCCCTGCCTGCTCCCTGGACTTCCTGGTCTGGCAGAGGACCTGGGCCACAGATGTCTGTGAAGGTCAAGGGTGTCACCTTCTCCCTGGAGACTAGAGGTGAACGGCGTGGGCATCATTCCCACCCCACAGCCTGTGAGAAGCCCACTGGCCTCCACGTAGGTGCCTTGCTCATTTGTGGCTGAGGGTTTTCTGCTTCTGTCTTTGTGTTCCCCTCAACATGGATACAGTCTCTGCGCCTGGTCTCCCCTTCACACTCCAAGGTACAGCCAGCTAAGGTCATGAGATGCTTGGAAGAACAAGGCCCTGGGATTCTAAACAGGGACAGTTCAACTGTGCTGGCAGGAACCAGGCAAAACTGCTTCCTGGAAGAAGTGGCATTGGAGCTGTGGCTTGCCGAAGCAATGACAGAGCTGGAGCATTCAAGAGAGCATGAAAGGTTACTGGGAAACTACTAATTTAGGGGTGCAGCTGGAGCTGCAGCAGCAAGCTGGGGGTAGCTGTGGGAAGCCGTGAACGTCAGGTTAGAAGGGAATTCTTGCTGGAAGGGCTACTGGAAAGAGGAGCTTGTGTTTTTGGTACTAGCCTGACCAAGAGCTGTAAATCTGTTGAGCTGTATCAACACCCCTGTGCACCTGTGACTGCAGATCTGGCCACGTGCTGGGCCACAGATCCCTCACTGATCACAGAGATGCACATGGGGTGCCAAGCCTTCGAGAACCAGGTGCAGGGGCCCACATCAGGGCACAGTGGGCTTAGCCCCTGCTTGCAATGCCAGCATCCCATATCACAGCCTGGGTTCCATGTCCAGTCCAGCTCCCCTGCTAACGTGCCTGGGAAGGCAGCAGCTGATGTCACAAGTCCTTGGGTCCCTGTTACCAACATTGGGAGACCCATATGGAGTTCCTGCTCCTGGCTCCTGGCTTTGGCCTGGCTCAGCCTTGGCTGTTGCAGACATTTGGGAGTGAACCAGTGGATGGAAGATATCTCTCTGTCTCTCTCTATCTGTCTCTGTTTTTGTCTCTCTCTGTCTCTCTCTCTTTCCTTCTTTCTGTGTAGTTTTGCTTTTCATATAAATAAATCTCTTTTTTAATTTAAAAATGCAATGCAAAGCTCTATGTGCAGATTTCTCTCCAGACTCCTGTCCCCTGGTGTCCAAGATGCAAAAGCCAAAAAGCCATGTCCAGCCCCTGATTCTGCACACGGCCCCATCCTGGGGTTGCAGTGGCTCTAGGGGTCTAGACCGTGTCTCTTCTGTTAGCCAGGACTTCTTTGGTTGCAATGGCAATAAATCGGATTCAAACTCCTATAGGGATGCAAAGAAGGGAGACTTACCAGCTCAGGGAACGGAAAGGTCCCACGCATACTGGGACTGGGCGCTCAACCAGTCCTAAGGCCTGGTCTCCTCTCTGTCCTGTCCTCAGCATCAAGCAGCCTCTCTCCATGTTGTAGCTTCATTCTCTCCCCCCAGGAAAGGGCTTCCCTTCCCTTAGAATCTCAAGAAGTGCTCCAGGAAGACACCCCCGTCCTGTGCCCACCCACGAGGCAATGGCAGGGACCAGGGAGGGGTCCGCTGCTCGTCCCGTGCCACTGTGGATCCCCCGGAAGGAGTCCCCTCCCGAACCTCAGAGACTGCAGGTGGGCACGGAGGCCCGTGGCAGTGCGTCTTTGGGAGCAGGAGCACAGGGGCTGTGCAGGACGAGGCCTCGCCGTGTGCTCCTCTAGCTTGTCGAGGGCCCAGAACAGGGCCTTGGCCCCAGTGCGTGGGCTGGTTGGCCGGGGGCAGAGGAGACAGTGTCTCCTCTGTTGCTCCAGCCTGCTTGCTGTGTCCCAGAGCTAAGATTCCTGGCACGTGTGGGAAGAGTGCAGTGTTCTGGGATGGGCATTGGAGAGGGAGAAATGGGAGGTCTAGACTGGACACAGAAGCGGATGTGGCCAGTAAAGTGGCCCAGGAGGTGGCGGGCTTGAAGTGAGACAGGGCAGCCTCTGAGGGTTGGGGTCAGGAACAGGCCTAGAATCTTCCAGCAAGGCAGCAGTCCGGGCTCCTCTGGGCCCTGCAGCAGGCACCACTGTGGGAGGAGGAGCAAGTTCCCTGCCTTGCTTCGCCCCTGCACCCAAGGACACGGTGGACTGCAGAGCACCAGGCTCAGGAAACTGCCTGCACTGCTCCGCCAGCTTTCCCCTGCCCCGGAGACCCCAGACCCATCTTTCTAAAGGCTTCGAAAGAGTCAGAACACAAAAGAGCAAAGAGTCTCTGGGTGCGAGAGTGCAACACGGGATCATGAATATGGTAAGTCATCTTATTAAAATTTGCTGATTGATTGATTATAGCCTTGCTAATCTCTGGGATTCAAATTTACCTGAAGAAGATGTGAAAACTTGGGAATTCTAGTCAAATATTGTAGGATACTGCCTACCTTGTTTCCTTTAAAGCACTTGCCCCCAAATTTTTGGCTTTAAATGCCACATGAATATTTCATAAATATCCCATACATTTAATATTTTAACAATTTTACATCATATCTACAGCACTTTAGTACCTGACTTGTATATTTATGTGACTATTGTTAGAAGTGACTAATTGGGTTTGATTAGCTCCATCATTAATATTCTGTCCATAATTTAACATGCTTCAATAAAATACCCTAAAGCAGTGTAATGATTAGATTTCAGGAATATGTGTTTTGCAATTAAGTTCCTCTTGATTTTGATATGCAGATGAAGAAATGGTGGTCTCGTTTAAAAAAAAAACTGCCCTTATTAACTCAGCAGTATACTCTGAAGATTAGGTAAGAAATCCAAGATTTTCTCTTTGTATATGCTAGTTAAAATGTATTTCAATCAAGCCTATGTGGGCAAATCAGATTTGATTAGTTTAAGTTCACAGTCATTCTATCTAAATGAATAATGTGTCACCTAACATTGCAAAAATTTGATTAATAGTTTATCAGTTAATTAAAAACGGGGTTTAATTTTTCTTTTTTAGGAAAATGCAAGGTAGATATTCCTTGTGTTCATCATAAATGCAAATTATTTCAGCTTGAATCTATTGTTCCTTTTTTGCTTCTTAGCCAACTGGCAAGAAAATAAAGCTCGAGAAAGATCTCTGGGAGGGAGGAGTAGCGGAACTTTCTCCGCTCCCACCAGAGGCTGCCGCGTGCGGCCTGGCTGCCGAGAGATGCATCAGAGTGTCCTTGGTTCCCAGGCAGCCTCAGCTTCCCCCAGCATCTCTCCTCCTTGCCTTGTCCTCCCCTCCCTCCCCCTCTGCCCCCTGCAGTCTTTGGCCACAAGACTTTGTATGTGACAATTTTCATCCCCTAATTCAGTTTACAGGAGCCAGGCAAGCAAAGGAGCCTCTTTCCCCAGGAAAGTGAGAGCGGAAGACTGAGAGCCCCTCCAGTAACTAGAACTCCCTTGTGAATGGGGCCTTGTGAATGGGGCATTAGTCACTGCAAGGCCTGGAGGGCCGGCATGGCATGGGAGAATCGCTGTGAGGCAGGGAGGGCTGGCAGCCATGCTGAGTTCACGAGTACAAACAAGCCGGCACTGCTGCTACCAGCTCCACCCACGGGGGCTCCGAGAGACAGAGCAGACCAAGCCTGAACCCATCCTCCAGGTAGGGCCCTGGCTACTTATCCACCAACTTCTCTTCACCCCTGGCTGAAGGCTGCATTAATGTCTGGCACATCCCACCTGTCTTGTACCTGAGCACAAGAGGCTCCCACAGCCAGAGCCTGTTCCCAGGCAGAGAATGCCAGGCCCTGGCCCAGCTGCATGGAAGGGAATAAGGACGGAGAGCACCCCTGGGGCCTCCCACAGTGCCTCCTGTGTTAAGAAGTCAGTCCAGGAGACCTGCCCTGTGGTGCAGCGGGTTAAAGCCCTGGCCTGCACTGCCCGCATCCCTTATAGGTGCCAGTTTGAGTCCAAGCTGCTCCACTTCCAATCCAGCTCTCTGCTATGGCCTAGGAAAGCAATAGAATATGGCCCAAGTCCTTGGGCCCCTGCACCTATGTGGGAGATCCAGAAAGGCTCTTGGCTCCTGGCTTCGGATCAGCTCAGCTCTGACCATTGCGATCATTTAGAAAGTGAACCAGTGGATGGAAGATCTCTCTCTCTCTCTCACTCTTTCAAATAAATAAAATAAATTAAAAAAAAAAGTCAGTCCAAAGCACTCTGCTAAATTCCTTCTGAGCTCAGGGACGACCTGGCTGTCCTGGGGTGCATATCAGGAACAGCCAATGATCCAGTGGGCCACATACAGCTGTAAGTACAGGCACCATTGCTGTGAACACACAGCCGTGTCAGACGTGGGAAGTGCTTCAGCCTAGGTGGCCAGAGAGGGCTTCTTAGAGGAGGTGACCTTGAGCTTGAGACTCCCAGGGTGAGAAGGGAACTGCCATGTGTGGCCTGGGAGAAAGCTATTCCAGGCATGGAGCCAGGGCCCAAGGCTGCAGGATGAGAGTAAATCTAGTGGGTCTCTGGCTGGAGTCTAGGGAGGGAGGGGCGCACAGGAGAAGTGACCTGGGGGGAGGGGGCAGGGGGCAGGGGCTGACAGAGGCTCTCACCTCGTCTGCCCTGGAGTCACCACAGAGTTCTCCACGAAGAACTCAGACTTACCCGAAAGCCATGGAGTTGCCCACAGAGACCATTTGGGTGGTTCAGTGTTCACAGCATCATAGAGAAAATCTCCCACGTGCTCAAATTTGAGAAGCTCAACATCCGGGAATTAAAGCTCAATCCCTGGCCGGCGCCGCGGCTCAACAGGCTAGTCCTCTGCCTGCGGCGCCAGCACACCGGGTTCTAGGGTTCTAGTCCCAGTCGGGGCGCTAGATTCTGTCCCGGTTGCCTCTTCCAGTCCAGCTCTCTGCTGTGGCCAGGGAGTGCAGTGGAGGTTGGTCCAGGTGCCTGGGCCCTGCACCCCATGGGAAACCAGGAGGAAGCACATGGCTTCTGGCTTCAGATCGGTGCAGTGCGCTGGCAGTAGCAGCCATTTGGGGGGGGTGAACCAACAGAAGGAAGACCTTTCTCTCTGTCTTACTGTCTCTCTCTCTCTCTCTCTCTCTCTCTCTCTCTGTGTCTAACTCTGTCTGTCAAAAAAAAAAAAAAACCTCAATTACTGTTCCCCAGCTGGGAGCATAAGGGAGATTGAGGATGGGCAGGTACCCCTGTGGGCTCAGGACTCCAAACACACAGCCTGTCAGCCCTGCGATGCAAAAACATCAGTGTGTTAATGGCCAAAAACACATGAAAAAGTGCTCAGCCTCACTAGCCATCAGGGAAATGCAAATCAAAGCCTCACCATTGTCAGAATGGCCAAAATCCGAAACAAGGAGTAACAAATGCTGGTGAGGATATGGACAAAGGGGAACACTTATACACTCTGTTGGGACTGTAAACTAGTGCAGCCACTGTGGAAAGTGGTATGGAGATTTTTTTAAAAACCAGAAATAGCACTTCCCACTGTGGCGTAGCAGTAAAACTGACACCTGCAGTGTGTCCTATATGGGCACCAGTTCAAGTCCTGGCTGCTCCACTTCTGATCCAGCTTCTGCTATGGCCTGGGAAAGCAGCTGAAGATGGTCCAAGTCCTTGGGCCCCTGCACCTGCTTGGAAGACCTGGAGAAGGCTCCTGGCAATGGATCAGTGCAGCTCCAGCCATTGCAGCCACCTGGGGAGTGAACCAGTGGATGGAAGACCCCCTACCCTCTGCCTCACTGTAATTCTGCCTTTCAAATAAATGGATAAATCTTTAAAAAACAAACCAGAAATAGACTTACCATGTGACCCAGCGACCCCACCATCGAATATACACTGAAAAGATTTGAACCCAGGGCACCATGTCCATAGCAGCACTGTCCACAACAGCCACAGTTTGGAATTAACCAGGGTGTGGGTCATCAAAGGAATGGAAAGAAACTGTCCTAAGTACACGCAATGCAATGTTATTCAGCTCTACAAAGGAATGGAAATTCTACCATTTGCAGCTAAATGGATGCAACTGGAGGATGTCATGTTGCATGAAATAGCCAGACCCAGAAAGACAAATGCTGCATGTTTTCCTATATGTGGGAGCCAAAATTTAAAAAACAAACAAAATTTAAAAAACAAAGAGAGAGAAAGAAATGCCTGTGTGTATCAGTATTGCTGCAAATACAGTTTTGTAAAACTTTATTTTACACCTCTGTCAAACCAATGGTTAAGAATATTATACTACTATTATTTTTGTTTATTTGAAAGTCAGACAGAGAAGGAGAGACACAGAGAGAAGTCTTCCATCCACTGGTTCACTCCCCAAATGGCCACAAAACCAGGCTGGGCCAGGCCGAAGCCAAGAGCCAGAAGCTTCTTCTGGGTCTCCCATTTGGGTGCAAAGGCCCAAGCCCTTGGGCCATCTTCCACTGCTTTCCCAGACACACTAGCAGGAAGCTGAGTTGGAAATGAAGCAGCCGGGACTTGAACAGTTGCCCGTAGGGGGTGCTAACGCTGCAGGTAGAGGCTTAACCTTCTACACCACAGTGTCAGCCCCACACTACTATAGTTCTTTTTTTTTTTTTTTTTTTTTTTTTTTGACAGGCAGAGTGGACAGTGAGAGAGAGAGACAAAGAGAAAGGTCTTCTTTTGCCACTGGTTCACCCTCTAACGGCCGCCGAGGCCAGCGCACCGCACTCATCCAATGGCAGGAGCCAGGTGCCAGGTGCTTTTCCTGGTCTCCCATGGGGTGCAGGGCCCAAGCACTTGGGCCATCCTCCACTGCACTCCCGGGCCACAGCAGAGAGCTGGCCTGGAAGAGGGGCAACCAGGACAGAATCCAGCGCCCCGACCGGGACTAGAACCCGGTGTGCTGGCGCCGCAGGCGGAGGATTAGCCTATTGAGCCGCAGTGCCAGCCACTACTATAGTTCTAATGATCTGTAACTACCTTAAAATTTACTCTATATGGGTGAAATGGTCATTTTTTCTATTCAATTACTTGTTTGTAACTTGTCTATATTCCCATTAAACTAAATTATTTTTTCTTATCACTTGTTAAACTTCTTTATACTGTAATGTAAATTTAAAATGTTATATCTCAACAACTAAAAGAAAGGGATAAGGAAGGAAGAAAGGAGGAGGGGAGATGGGGAAGCAAGTGAGAGAGGCAAGGAATACCATTATGTTCTTAGAACTGCATCTACTGGGGCTGGTGCTGTGGCATAGCAGGTAAAGCCACCACCTGCAGCGCTGGCGTCCCATGTGGGCACTGGTTCAAGTTATGGCTACTCCACTTCCGATCCAGCTCTCTGCTATGGCCTAGGAAAGCAGTAGAAGATAGCCCAAGTCCTTGGGCCCCTACACCCATGTGGGAGACCCATAAGAAGCTCCTGGCTCCTGACTTCAGATCAGCTTAGGTCCGGCCTTTGCAGCCATTTGAGGAGTGAACCAGTGGATGGAAGACCTCTCTCTCTTTGCCTCTGCCTCTTAACTTTGCCTTTCAAATAAATAAATAATTTTTTTTTAAAGCGGTGGGGTGGGGGTGGCGCTGTGGCACAGCTGCCTGAAACACCGGCATCCCATATGGGCGCCGGTTCTAGTCTCGGCTGCTCCTCTTCCGATCTAGCTCTCTGGTATGGCCTGGGATAGCAGTGGAGGATGGCCCAAGTCCTTGGGCCCCTGCACCCGTGTGGGAGACCTGGAAGAAGCTCCTCGCTCTTGGCTTCGGATCGGCACAGCTCTGGCCATTGCAGCCATATGGGGAGTGAACGACCTCTCTAGCTCTCTGCCTCTCCTCTCTCTGTGTAACTCTGACTTTCAGATAAATAAATAAGTCTTTTAAAAAACGGATTGTATCTACAAAACACATTGAATTTTTTAAAAACTAATTAAAAATAAAATAAAAATTTTTAAAAAGGATGAATGTGCTGTGACGAGGATGGAAATGGCGATGGCATGCAGCTGTGCTTGCTCAAAGCTGCCTGGAGCTACACCCTCCTTGCTTGGACCCACAGCCTCTCTGTTGCCAGAAGAGTCAGGAGAGGACCTGGGTCACATACCACCTGCTTCCCCGTTGTCGTCACCTGGCACAGCTACGGCTCTTGATGCACCGACCCTTAGGGATTTGTTCAACCCTCATCAAAACCCAGCAAGGCGAGGACCATTCTTACAACCCCCATTTTCAGATGGGAAGACTGAGGCCTGGAGAAGGACACCCACCAATGTTACACACAGCAAGTGGGCAGAGGAGGAGTGTGCCGCAGGCAGCCGGCTGCCGGGTTCACTGCTGCCTCCTCACTGTCCCACCTCTGAAGCCTTGAGGGCCTCTGCATTTTTCCAGCCCATTGGCAAGTGGGAAGAACCTACCATTCCCATTTTACTTATGAGCACACTGAGGTAAAGGACTTCCCAGCATCCTTTGGGAAGTAATTTCCGGCCAGGCCTGGAACTGGGGAACCCAAATTCCAGTCGTGGGTGTCCCGCCCCATGCCTCTCAGCCCCTATTAACCCTGCTGTCTCACTGTGGAACATGTAGCCAGGCCCACGGGTATCGATCAAAGGGCCAGGGTCCCCTGCTGTTGGGAAGATGGGAGGAAGAGGAGTGGAAAGGGGGAAGGGGAAGCAAGCAGCCAGCTCGGAAACCCCAAAACAGCATCATTCAAACAAGTCCCAGAAGGGCTCTGAGCACTATGACAACCAGGTTCTGGCTGGGCCCGGTGGTGTGTGTCTGTAAAATTGTGTTCTCCTATGTTTAAATCTTGGACCATTGCAGCTTTGGAAGGATCTGGAAAGACAGAAGACAGAGTCGATTTCTCAGTAGGGAAGGGGGTGGGATCGAAGCGGGAATAGTCAAATTTAAAATCAGAGCGTGTCCCTCAGCTCCAGCCCCCGCACATGGCCGAGCAGGGCTCCCGCTGGCTAATGAAGTCTTTATGGGGCATCTGGAATTCCGAGCGCTGGCCCCACACTGGCGGGCAGAGTCCACGCGGGGGACAGAAGTGGAGCTGTGCCTGTGAATTACTAACTCCCCATCTAATGGCTGGCATGGGGCTGGGGGCGCGGAGCAAAGGCCGGGAGCCCCCTGCAGCTGGGGCTCCCCCCAGAGCCAGGTAAAGTGGAGCTGCTTCAGGAAGGGCCACAGGTTCGAAAGAGGCCGGGGCAGCCATGTGTGGACATCTGAGGGCCCCATTAGCCCTGCATCTGCAGCCTCCCCACCTTGCCGCCTGGTCCCCAAGGCTAAGCAAGGCCCTTCTCCCCGCCAGCAGGGCTCGTGCTGCCAGGCGAGGAGCAGAAGAGGGTTTGGGGGAAGTTAACTAAATGGTTTGCCATCTCCATATAGGTTAATTGAGCTCCTATTGTTCACATCTCATTCAATACTCTTTTGTGCACTGAGAACACGCAAGGAAGCTGACACCTGCTTTAACAGAGAAAGCAGGGGAGAGGGGAGAGGGAAGAGAGGAGGGTCCTACCCAGGGTTTGCGGCAGCCATGCCCACGCAGGTGCGGCCTAGGCCTCCAACCCCTCCTGAGGGTCATTATTGTGCTCACTTCTTAGGTGCAGAAGTGAGCTTAGATGAGGTTACGGGTCATACACCTGTTGGTCCTTACCAAGCAATAACTTGTAACTAATGCGCTTAGACTTTGCCCTCTTTCTAGAACCAGCCTCATGTTTCAGGCTGTCATTTGGGACTGTTGTGTTATCCCAGGGACAACTGAGGTAGACCCTAAGCATGAACGTATCAGTCTTTTCTTGGGGTGGAATCAAGCTGGGTTGGTGCCAAATAGTCCTTGGGGCTACCCTGGCTCCTACCACGACCCTGAGCTGGAAACTGGGCATTGCATCAACTCTGACCTTAGGGAGACACCAGCCACTTCCTATGGGTGACAATGAGTACTTATTAGTCACCTGCTACACAGCCCAGTCCTGTGCCAAAGGACATGGCAGTGATGAGAAGTCACAGACCAACTCTGCTCAGGGAGCCGAGTTTCTACTTGGGAGCTGATGAGCACAGTCAAGCATTGGCTGGGATTTCCCACCCTCTCCTTTCAGCGTTTCTCTTGAATCTCTGGATTTCACTCTCAGGAGTCTACACAAGGGACACCCCTGCCCCGCAGGCCTCTGTCTCGGCGCTCTGGGCTCTGTCTCTGACCTGCACTTGGGAGCCCTGGCCCCCAACGTCCATCCCACTCCACTCCACCAGGGGCTGGGCCCACTGTGAGCAGCATCCAGCACCAGGTTAGGGCCTGGCACACTCCCGCCCACCCACTCAATCATTCCATCGATGCTTCTGGAGTGCCCACTGTGTATCAGACTCTGAGCTGGGCACTGGCAGACTCCAGGGTGGCGCTGAATTCAGTAAACAATAATGCCTGGCCAACATAAACTCTGGGAGCTGCTGTGAAGGGGAAGACCCCCTGGGGGAGACCCCCAGGCTGGAAGTGGGGTGTCAGGGATGCCTCTACCCAGGGTGTACACACGCGGTGCCTAATAGGTGCTCCCAGCTTGAGCAACATGTCTGAAGGTCATGGAAGGAAAAGGGACAGAAGTGGATAAAGATGCTCCAATGACAAACAGGCAAATTAGCCCGACTGTCTCTCCCAGAATCCTCCTGGGCTGCAGTCAAGGTGACTCTGGCCATGCCCCAGAGCTGAGACAGGAAAGCTGCAGGTCCCAGCACCTGCGCTGCCCCAGCTCTGCCTGTTTCTGAGCCTTAACCCGGGGTGGGGGCTCCGCAGAGAGCTCCTCAGCAGAGGCAGTGGCTGGGCATGGTGGGAACCCGGCCAGGAGCAGGGCCTGCTGCTCTCTGGGAGGGATGCCTGGGGGCGAAGACAGGACAACGTCTCTCTGGGACGCCCAGCTGCCCTGGGCCCAGGGGCTCAAGCTGTGATATCAGGACGAAGGCGCCGGTTTCTGCTTCACACAGGTTCTCCTTGGTGCTGTCAAAGATGGCGGCAGCTCCAGGCTGAGCGCTGCAGAAGGAGAGCGTGCTTCGTTAAGTAATTCCCGCCAAATCCTGCCATTCAGCCTGATTGGCTGAGCTTAGCTCACCACGCAGCCCTGAGCCAGTCACAGTGGCCGCTGGTAAGAAGTTCTGCTCTGTCATTGGCCGGTACTGGGCAAGGCACCCAGCCTCCCCATTCCTACTGGAGCAAAAATTAGCTCCGCCCAAATCACAGACTTGGAATGAAGGAAGAAGGGTGGGGTCCCAAAGTAAATGCAAGGTGCCTGGGACAACCAAAAAAAACCACAGCAGAAAGGAAAAGTCTCCAAGGGGCAGACTCGCAGATGGAGAGGCGCTGTGCCGGCTCCCAAGAGCTTCATGGAAGGGGTGACGTCGGGATGGCTTCAGAGATGGGGCGTCCCTGGGAGCAGCAACCACCGGGCCATTTTCCACGCTGCGCTTTCTCCTTCTGCAGGTGCCTTTGCTCTTAATTACACCCAGAGAGCGCAGGAAAGTGGATGCAAGCGATATTTATTTTCTGCTCTGAGCCGGGCGCAGGTAACTCACCAGGGGCATCTTTCTTAATGAGGGAAGAAAAATGTCAGAACAGCGATCAGCCGCGTTGCACCCAACGGACTTAAAAATAAGCCAAAACAGCCTGAAAAGTCGTTTTGCTTTAGCTGGCTGTGTACATCATCCAGGATGAGGGGGTGGGGTTTTCTCTCTGTGTCGGGAGGGTGGGGTGGACAGGACACAGAGGGGCTGTCATTCTGAGGATTATTTTATTCTGTTGAACCTAGCATTGGAGGCCCAAGTCCACACCTATTCCAGCCGAGGTGCCCGTGGCTCCTGCTACTACAGCGCCAGGTCTGGGTTCTCAGTCCCTGTCCGGCTGCCTCCTCCCTCACTGCCCCCCCCAGCAGGTGTCCCTTTGATGTGAATGGAGTGGGGGAAGGGCTGAGGTTCTGAGCCCTTATGCAAACCTGGCGAGCAGGGACTGCCCTGGACTATTAGAAGAAACGGAGGCTCAGAGGGGCCTCCTGTGCCACACAGCCTCCTTACGTGCTCCATCCAGTGGCTGTGGGGGGCGGGGGTGAGGGGATGCGCACTGGGGTTCTGTCTCTCTCTGGACCTTGTGCTTGGAGCATGGGCACCACCAATCATTTCTGCAGCTGGACCAGCAGTCGGTGGATCGCTCCATAAGGGCTTGGGGGTGGCCAGAGGGGCTGCAGGGTGTGGGAACTAAGTCCTCACTAATGCCAGGCCAGCGGGAGAGGGGTGGAGGAAGTGGGTGAGGGAGTCCTCCATGAGATGAAATGAATGTGATCCCGACTGCCTTCATGTAGAGCAGCTGCGAGAAGGAAGGGCCATGAAGGAAGTGAAACCTGCCGGGGCCAGCACTGTGGTGCAGCGGGCTAAGCCCCGGTCTGCAAGGCCGACATCCCATGTGGGTGATGGTTCAAGTCCCGGCTGCTCCACTTTCAATCCAGCTCCCTGCTAATGTGCCTGGGAAAGCAGCAGAAGACAGCCTAAGTGCCTGGGCCCCTTTACCAATGTGGGAGACCCAGAAGAAGCTCCTGGCTCCTGGCTTGAACCAGGGTTGCGGCCATTTGGAGAGTGAACCTGGATGTAAGATCTTCCTGTCTCTCCATCTGTAATTCTGTCCTACCACTCCCTAAGGGGACAGAGGCACTGAGCCCGGGGGACAGGCGAAATTTCTCTCCCTCCCTTCCTTCCTTCCATCCTTTCTTTCCTTCTCTTTCTTTCTTTTTCTCTTTCTTTATTTCTTTCTTATTTATTTGAAAGGCAGAAATACAGAAAGAGAAGGAGAGAGACAGACACAGAGAGAGACTGAGACAGAGAGAGAGAATCTTCCATCTGCTGGTTCCCTCCCCAAGTGGCCACAATGGCCAAGGCTGGGCCAGGCCAAATCCAGGAGCCAGGAGCTTCTTCTGGGTCTCCCATGTGGGTGCAGGGACCCAAGTATTTGAATCATCTTCTGCCACTTTCCCAGGCACGTTAGCAGGGAGCTGGATCAGAAGTGAAGCAGCCGAGACTCAGACCAGCACCCACATGGGATGCCGGCACTGCAGGCAGAGGCTTAGCCTTCTACACCACAGCATCAGCTGACAGAAATAAAGCCTGTCCCCAGGGCTCAGCGCCTATGTCCCCTTAGAGAGCAGCAGGTCATAGGAGAGAGAGCCCCCTGCAACTGGCTTTCTTGGGAAGGGGGACTGGCGCCCCCCACACACACACACTTTTTGCACAACCTAGAAGGTGAGCTATTGAGAGACAGAGGGCAACAGTGACAGAGAGAGGTGAGTGTGCAAGACCCGACGGCAGGAGGCTGGCGAGGTCTGGCCGGCTCCCCCTGCTCTCTGCCCTCCTCCTCCAAGGACTTCCCCACACAGGTGCTTCTCTGACTTCCAGGTTGGCGACAGGGGACCTAGCCGCAGGCTCCCCATCCTGACACCACCCTCCCAGCAGGGGGCGCTCTCCACACAGCTGCCTTGGCCTTCATTTTCAGTAACTCCTCCTCCCCAGCCCTGCAGCCCCAGGGATGGCAACGGCCCCAGTGCCCCCGACCCAGGGTGCTGCCTTCTCTTCATGGGCCCCCCTTTGTTTTATGAAATGCCCCAGATAGCCAAACAAGCATGCCACCTGCTTCCTGCTGACACAGGGACATCCTGGGCTCCTACCCTGAAAGGGAAGGGGACCCATATATGGCGCGGAGAGAGACCCATGCCTCTGAAGTGAGAGGCTGCACCCCCTTCACAGGTCACAGGGCATCCCAGGGAGCCGGCCCGGCCTCTGTGGGAAGCGCCTTCTCAGAAGGGGCGGAGCTTCTCTTCACACCTGAGCCCCCGCCTCTCGCTGGATGGTGAGTGTCCCCTGGCACCCCAGGAGCCGTCCCCAGAGGCCAGCTCTCAAGATAAATAAATAAAACCGGCTCTGCCTGCACTCTGGCTACTGACCGGGCTCCGGGCCTATTTTTAGAATGTAGGCCAACTCCTTCCCAGAATAGACAAGCCCCGCTAATCCAGGAGGGAGGCCTGGGAGGAATGAAGACATCCAGTCTAGATATGAATTAGTCGTGAGTATATTATTTGAAGAAATGTTGAACAGCTAGGCAAATATTTGATACCTTCGAATTGGAGCCGGCGTTTTCAAGGCAGCGCGCGTCTGTGCCAGAGGCACGGCTGGCTCGCCCGCCCGCCCGCTGCTGTACCTGGTGGCTTCCCCGGCCACCTCCAGCTGCACGCTGAGAAGTAATTAAACGGCGTGCCTGCCCTCGGGGACAGCGCCTGGTGCGTCTGTGCAGCCAAAGAGCGTTTTCTTTTTTAACGTCTACTTCTTTTCCGTAAAGTATACCTGCACCTTGCTGTAGGAAATGCGCCCTCTGTCCCAGTAGGCGCCTTTATTGGCAAGGGTCCGGGTGCACGGTCCCCTGCGAGCACCCACTAGTCTGTGGCCCTAGGGAGGGGGTTCCTGGCAAAGCCACCCAGTTCTCCAGAGCTCAGAAAACAGGCCTTGCCTCTAAGGCATGGGGGCTGGTGTGGGCACAGCTCGGGGAGCCTCTGTGCCCCCAGCAGTGGCGAGCATGGGAAGCCCGGAACCTGTCCGCAGGTGTCCGAGCCGTCCTAGCACAGCTAACTGCACCCGGGCGTGGAGGCCAGCACGGGTACCCTCGGTTTCCAGAGGGGGAATAAAATCCACCCACACATACACACGCGCGCACGCGCGCCGTGGCCAGTGTCCAACCCTGGCGCGTGAACGAGTCGAGCTTGTGAGTGACGGGAGTCAGAAGGGCTCTGCTGACCGCCCTGTGGACGTAGCCAGAGCTCCAGCTCACTCTCCGCGGGCGCTTTCCCCGGGGCCCACGGCTTCACCTGCGTCTGCCCAGGCAGTCCTGGCAAAGGCCGCACGAGGCGTGCACTTCTCCCACTTCGCAGATGGCACAGCGGGGTTCAGGGGAGAAGGCCCTGCCGCGTGGCGCTCCCCTGGGGCAGGGCGCAAGCCCACAGCCGGGCGCCTACCACCGCGCACACCGGCTCGCTGGTGGGCACGCCTGCAGCTCGGGTTCTGCCAAGCACCGCTCGAGAAGGCGGCGCGGGGCACCCCGGCTGCGTTGCGCCCGCGGCAGAGGCTCCAGGTGAGGGGATCTGCACCCCCAGCCCCTGGCCGGGCGCCCCTGGCCTGGTCCTCTCCACTCTGCGCCGCAGCTGACCCGACGCTGCCGCCAGATGGCAGCATACGCTTTGCGATTGCGCCGCCTGGAGCGAGTGGGCACGGGGCCCCGGCCTTAGGAGCCCACCCGCGGAGCCCCCGGGAGCCGGCCTGCCTCCGACCCGGCTGGGCAGCGCCGCCCACACTGGGGCGCTCCGGCCGCGGGGGATTCTGCCGGGATCCCCCTCCCCACGCGTCCTCTGTCCGCCGCCTCATGCTGTGCCGGGAGCGAGCGCGCTGATTGGCTTGGGCGGAAGCCCCGGGAGCCCGACGAGCAATCAGCCCCGGTGGGCAGGGGGCGCGGGCCCGGAGCGCACGGGCGGGGGCAGTCACGCTCTTCCCACGGGAGGGGGCTGTCACCCCATTCGGCCCCCTGGAAAGTGGTACGGGAGGTGGCCCATTGATGACAGGGCGGGACCTTGCCCCAGCCGAGCCCCCGCGAGGCCATCACTCCCGACAGCGCCCACAGCTCGACCTAGGACGCTAGGGAGGACCAGTCTGGCCAACAGTCGGGCAGGCCCCGTGAGCACAGGAGAGGCACTTTCTGAGCCGGCTCAGGTGGGTGCCTGGGGGAAGGGGCTGCAGAAAGAGAGGGGAGGCGAGCCGGGCTCCAATTCGGAACAGACGGCGGTCAGGCCACTGGCAGCCCATGCGCGGCCTGAGCAAAGCCGGCTGGAAGCTCGGGTCGCCCAGGGAGCCCAAAACCTGCAAGTGAGGGCACACGTGCCGTGCGTGATCCAGGGGGCTTGGGGGCCCGCCGAGTCGTACCCCGCACTCCACAGTGTCGCGGGCGCCCGGGGCGGGGGTGGGGTGGGCAGGGGAAAGTGGGGGAGCCGGCTCCTGCTGTGGCCTTCCAGGAAATGAACGTGCAGGGTCTCTAAGTGAGCGCTGTTAAACCCACTACTAAGAACCAGCTCCGAGGGCCAGGAAGTCCAAAGAACCTCCTGGCCGGACTCCGCCTGCAGCCGAGGTTGTGCACAGCGCGCGGCACCAGAGCCGGGCCGGGCCGGGCCGCACCTGCTGCAGCAGCCCCGGGGAGGCCGCGGGTCAGGGGCAGGGCTACACGGGCAGTGATCCGCCGCTTACTGTGTGCACACACATGTGCATACACCTGTCTTTAGAAAAGGAGTAAAACCAACGGAGTGAAACAAAATGCAAAGGGAATAAAAAAACCAAAGGTTGGAAAGGCAGTGGCGTGCAGGGCCACCGGCAGCCTCCAGGTACAGTCCCAGCTCTGTCACCCGCTCCTACAGGTGCAGGTGGAGGGCTCCGCGTCTCTGGATCACCTAGAAAGTGGGACCCCACAGGATCGCTGAGGGCAAAGGGAGGCCCTGCGACCTGCTGGTTTTGGTCCAAACACTGGACTGACCTGCCCTGGGCTGCACACAGCTGCCTCCATCTCTCCCAGGCTCCTGCGCTGTGAGCAGCCGGGCAGTGGGTCTCTGAGCCCCGGCTCTATCAGATAATCTGATCTGCCCACTGCCTCAGGAGGCACTCGCCCCCTCAGCACCTGTGCCTGCTCTCAGATCTCCACTGAGCAAAGGGCTGCTATAGATGGGTAACAAAAGGGCAAACCACCCAACAGAAAAATGGGCCCAGACGAGTCAGAGGAGCTGCTTTCCAGAGTTCCGTGGGTTCAGCACCCACCACCGTGGTAGCAGCTCACAGCAGGTGGGGCCGCCAGGTGTGGGAGGCGCCCACCTATCCAGGTCATTCCAGCTGGCAGGGTAAATTGCTACAGGTTTTGTTACAAAGTAACTGCATTACTTATTATGATTTAAATGTGGCAGGAAATATTTTTTAACCTATTAGCCTATGTTTTGTTTTTATCCACTTGTCACTGCCTCCCCTACCCCATCACCTGCAAGCAGCTGAACTTTTTTTCTTAAAAAAAGATTTATTATTTGAAAGTCAGAGTTTCACAGAGAAAGAGAGAGGCAGGGAGGGAGGGAGAGAGAGTGAGAGAGAGAGGTCTTCCATCTGCTGGTTCACTCCCCAATTGGCTAGAGCTGTGCCGATCTGAAGCCAGGAACCAGGAGCTTCTTCCTGGTCTCCCACATGGGCCCAGGGGCCCAAGGACTTGGGCCATCTTCCACTGCTTTCCCAGGCCATAGCAGAGAGCTGGATCGGAAGAGGAGCAGCTGGGTTTTGAACCAGTGCCCATATGCGATGCTGGCACTGCAGGTGGCGGTTTCACCTGCTAAGCCACAGCAACGGCCCCAGGACTTTTTTTTTGAAGGAGAGAGAGAGAGAGCGAGCTCCCATCTGCTGGTCCACCCCTAAATGGGCCAGTCTGAAGCTGGCATCGGGGAACTCAGTCTGAGTCTCACATGGGCGGCAGGGACCCGCGCACTTGAGCCATCAGTGCTGCTCCCCAGGGTGCACATTAGCAGGAGCTGGAGTTGGGAGCCAGCACTTGAACCCAGGAACTTTGACATGGGTTGGGGGCATCCCAACCAGCAGGCTGCCTGCCCCTGGGGCATTCTTTGCTCATTATCTCAGGAGAGCCATGGGAATGTGCAGATAATTTTCTAGCTTTGGAAAATCAAAGCCTAGGTGAACAGAGAAAGCACCTGGACGTGGGAAGAGATTTCAGAAGGGAGCTCCACCCCTGACCTTCCCTGACCTTCAGTACAGGTTCCCTGGGCGTGGCCTGCTGGGGAGAGCAGAAACGGAGGGGGTGTAATGACAGCCAAGACACTGGCCCCGAGACAGCAGGGCCGGGCTGCCGGCCACTCTGTTCTCTCCTACAGTAGGCAGCCCTCTCCTGCATTGCTGGGCTGTGGATGGGGCAGGCAGAAGTCCTTGGACAATGCCCACCCCAAACCCCCACCTCATCCCCACCACACAGATCCAGGGGACCTGCCTGGATGGAAGGGTTGCGGAGCCCCGAGGGCCACTGCAGCCGGCGTGGACCCGCAGCCGAGAACCAGACGTTCCCCACCAATGCCTGGGCATTTTTGCAGGTCTGAATTGAGGCCCAACTCCAGAGAAAAAGGGTGCGCTCAAATGAACAGAGATTAGCTGTCTATGGAATTGAAATTTTAATGGAAAGCTGCGTTTCCGTCCTGCACAGCCCAGGATCGCAGCCTTGGCATCCAATGTCCTTGACCTCACAGCCCCACTCTGCAGGCGCTTCTGAAAATCTCAGCAAATAAAAATATCTGTGGCCCCAAACTCATGCGGACATTTAAACATCGAAGTCTTACCTTAAGGGTCTAAGGGGCGCCCTATGGGATGGCCTCACTGCAGGCAGCGGCTTTACCCACTATGCCACAGCACCGGCCCCAACCCTTTAAATTTTATTTGTAAGTGGCACGTAATTGTATGTAGTTAAGGGGTACAACTTGATGTTTTGATACACATGCACACTGTGTAATGATCAACTTAGCATCATTACATATCTTCACCTCATTTATCATCTCTGTGGTGACAGCATTCAAAATCCTCTCTTGCAGCCATTTAGAAATATGCATAATTGCTCATGGTGACAGAGACCACAAGGGCTGACCCCTCCTCATGGAACCTCGTGCCCACTCAACAGCTTCCCCGGCTTCCCCTCCCCTGTCGTCTCCCAGCCTCTGATGAACTCTTTTACTTTCTCCTTCAGTGAGATCAGCTCAGGATTCCACATGGGAGTGAGATGATGCAGTATTTGTCCGCTGTGTCTGGCTTTTTCACTTGACATATGTTCAGCTGTGTTGCTGCAAATGACTGGATAGCATCCTTTTTATGGCTGAGTAGTATTCCCTTGTGTGCATGTGTGTCCCATTTTCCCTCCATTCATGTGTTGGAGCACACCTGGGCTGGCCCTGTGTCTTGGATATTGTGAACACTGCTACAGTGTGAGATGACTGGCTCCTACCATTGTTCTTTTTTAAAAGAGTTATTTATTTGAAAGTCAGAGTTACACAGAGAAAGGAGAGGAGAAGAGAGGAGAGGAGAGGAGAGGAGAGGAGAGGAGAGGAGAGGAGAGGAGAGGAGAGGCGAGGCGAGGCGAGGCGAGGTGAGGCGAGGCAGAGAGATCTGCCATCCGATGGTTCACTCCCCAGATGGCCGCAACGGCCGGAGCTGTGCCGATCCGAAGCCAGGAGCTTCTTCCTGGTCTCCCAAGTGGGTGCAGGGGCCCAAGGACTTGGGCCATCTTCTACTGCTTTCCTGAGCCATAGCAGAGAGCTGGACAGGAAGTGGAGCAGCCGGGACTCGAACCAGCGCCCAAAGGGGATGCTGGTGCTTCGGGCCAGGGCAATAACCCACTGAGCCACAGCACCGGCCCCTCCTACCATTGTTCTGCTTTTCATTTTTACAGGAACGTCCCTGCTGTTGTTGGGAATCACTGTACTAAGTTACAGTCCCACCAGCAGGGTAGGAGAGCTCCCTTCTCCAATCCTTGTCCGCAGTCACCATCTTTCGTCGTTTTGATACTGGCCATTCTAACTGGGGTGGCTGACAGCACACTGTGGTTCTCATGGTCACTCCCCATGACGAGTGGTGCTGGGCATTTTTTTTTTCATATACCTGTTGGTCATTTGAATGTTTTCTTTTGAGAAATATGTGTTCAGGTCTTTTGTCTACTTTTAATTGAAATAGTTGGGGTATTTTTGGTTTTGTTTGTTACTACTGGGCTTCGTATATTCTGGAGATTAGCCCCTCATCAGGTGGAGAGATTGCAGACAGTGTGCCCTTGCTCTGCTGAGCCTCCCTTTGCTGGGCACAAGGCCTCTGAAAGAACGCCGTCTGTCTGTCTCCATGGCCCCACCCAAGACACCGAGCCCCCGAAGCACTTCTCCTACGTTTTCTGCTGGCCTTACTCGCAAAAGTCTCTAACCCAATTTGAGCTGATGTTTGATGTAGGGCGCTAGTAAAGCTCCTAAAATTTGCTCTTTTTAAGATTTATTTATTATTTGAAGGCAGAGTTACAGAGGCAGAAAGAGAGAGAGAGAGAGGTCTTTCATCCTCTGGTTCACTCCCCAGGTGGCTGCAATGGCTGGAGCTGGGCTGATCCAAAGCCAGGGGCCAGGAGCTTCTTCCAGGTCTCCCACATGGGTGCAGGGGCCCAAGCACTTGGGCTCTACTGCTTTCTCAGGCCATAGCAGAGAGCTGGATCAGAAGTGGAGCAGCCGAGACTTGAACCAGCACCCATATGGGATGCTGGCACTGCAGGCAAAAGGTTTTACCTGGTATGCCACAGCGCCAGCCCCGGTACTAAAATTTAGAGATTGGAGCCGGTGCTGTAACATAATGGACTAAGCCTCTGCTTGCAGCGTTGGTATCCCATGTGGGCACCAATTTGCATCCTGGCTGTTCCTTTTCTGACCCAGCCCTCTGCTATGACCTAGGAAAGCAGTAGAGGATGGCCCAAGTGGGCCCTATAACCGCATGGGATACCGGGCTTCTGCCCGTGGCTCCTGCCTTCAGATTGGCTCAGCTCTGGCCATTGTGACCATTTGTAGAGTGAACTAGTGGATCGAAGAACTTTCTGTCTCTCCCTTTCTCTGTCTGTAACTCTATGTCTCAAATAAATAAATAATAAAATTTTTTTAAAAAATTAAAGATTTTTGATGTGGTTCTGAGATTCTGGATAAATATACCAAAATTAATGACTTCTCAAGGCCCACCATAAATGATTAGGAATAGAAATGGGGAGGGGGGGCAATCTATGCACAGTGTTCCCAAAATCCAGAAAACAACAGAGAATGAATTTAGCCAGGAACGTACTTACGAGGAGACAGTTTTTAGATCCTATTGAAGACTCATTTGCAAGCTATGGCATGTTTCTGGATGGGAGGACTTACTATAGTGAAACAGCAGTGCGCCCCAGAATCGCATCTCAGTCGGAACCACGCTGGTCTCTGCCTGCAGGGCTGCACTTGGTTTTCCTCCCTCTGCCCTCCCACGAGCCCTACTGGGAAGCCGCGTGGAGTCACAGGCCGCCTTCCACGGGGCTCACGTCTTCTGTGGTCCTTGCTCAGCTTAGAGCGTTTCCTGCCGACTCTTGGGTCGACTCTGGAAATACACAATTTTCTACACATTATCTATTTCCCTCTAGATTACTGAGTTCGCTACCTGGCGCACTGAGAAGTCTGCACTTCAGTTTTCTCATTTCTAATTGTTTTTGTTTGTTTTCTTCTTTTCCTAAAAACCAGACTTTCTGGAAGTCTTTAACTGGTTTATAAAAGGCTCATGTTTGACCTCCTGTACCTTATACGCTTTCCAATTTTGATCTCAGTATTGACAACAGTTACCTGTGTTATGCACCGGCTTTCCCTCTGTGTGGCCTTTTTCCTGGTTCTTTTTCTAACATCTTAAATTAAATAAATACTCAAACGGTTCTTTTTTCACTTCGGTTTCCAATAACAGAAGAACTGATTTATTGTAAAATTTCCTCTGATTGCAGCTTTAGCTTTGTTCTTCAGTTTTGGAGGAAGATATTCTTCTGAATTGCTCTTCTGACCGACATTCGGGAAAAGGTTGTTTAATTCCCAAATATTACAGCTGGGTTTTCCTTAATGATTTTTTTCTTTGGCGGGGAGGGGATCGTTTAAGCTGCTGTTTTCACTGTGACCTCTGGAGTCTCGATTTCACTGGGATTTCCTCAGGTTCTGTTTGTGGGTAAGGACTTGCCTGGTGTCTGGGAGTGTCCAGGAGACAGAGGGAAGAATGGATATTCTCTGTATACAGAGTGAAACCCACTGCAAGTCAGCTAAGCTCCTAACTATTACTGAAATCTTCTACACCTCCGAATGCTAAGATCTACCACTGTCTGATGGGGATACAGGACATCATCATTACCCAAGAACAGTTGTACTAGAGGGAAAAGAAAAGGCAGTTTAAAGTGGATCCACTTGGAGGAAGGTGAATTTTCATGCATTACATAAAAAGGCTTCATTGGCATTAATTATGAAATTATAAGAAAACACAATATTATGAAAACACATTTACTTCAGCCAAGATTTACCAAAATTTAGGTTACAATGCAACAAAGTAATAGTTTTAAAAATAATTAAACTAAAAATTAATAAGATAATAATTTTAAAATTCTTATACACATGTGTAGCAGCTAACTTTCCTATATGTAGTTATACTGCAATAAAATGTGTGCTTAACAACAATAAATCCAGGGGCCAGCACTGTGGCACAGAGGGTCAAGCTGCCCCTTGCAGCACCAGCATCCCAAACTGGAGCCCCAGTTGGAGTCCCCAGTGCTCCACTTCCGGGCCAGCTCCCTGCTAATGAGGCTGGGAAAGCAGCAGGTGGTGGCCCAAGCACTTGGGTCCCTGCCACCCACACGGGAGGCCTGGGAGGAGTTCTCGGGTCCCAGCTTTGGCCTGGCCCAGTGCTGGCTGTTGAAGCCCTGTGCGGAGTGAAGAGCTGATGACAATCTTTCTCTCTCCCTGCCTCTACTGCCTTTACTCTCTCTGTTTTTCCCACTCTCTCTTTCTCTCTGATTCTCTGCCCTTCAAATAAATAAAGTTTTTCAAAAACACTGTCAGTCTAATGTTGACTTTTTGGAGTAGAGTGTTTCCAATAAAACTGTGATAGTCTGGTGGCGCACCCATCGCTCCACATTTGACTTCTGCAATACCAGTATGTTTTGCAAATGGTAATTGATGGTTCAGCTCTAGTCCTAAGGGCCTCTCTTAATCTTTGCTATTTGTATCAGTCACATTGCATTTGACAGAAACCCAATTTAGCAACTGACGAGAGGAGCTTATTTTTCTCATGTGACTAAGAGTCCAAGGGCAAACAGACGGGCCACGCCACTGCCCACAGGACGCCTCGCAGCCTCTGTGGCTCCCCCGGCTCTGGCTCTGCTATCCTTAAGGCATGGCCCGCCTCCTTGTGTCCCCAGGATTCACACCCATGTTCCGACTCAAGGACAGCGGTGACACTCGGGACGGCTTAGCCTGTGACGAAAACAAGAACTTTCACACAACCGCATCGTCACCTGGCTACCCCTACCTGGTTGCAAGGGGTCTGGGAGGGGAGAATTTTTAACTGACCACAACACATCTGAGCAAAAGCAGCTTTCTGTCAGTGGCAAAGAATGAACAGGAGGTCACGGTTGAGAGCTCTGGAACATTCATCGAGCTGTTTTCTTGTGAGACATTTTTCCTCCTGGGATGAATTCCCTCCTCTCTCAGGCAGGTGTCTGCTACAGCCGTTCAGATGCTGCCAGGGAGGCCTGTCTCAACGTGTGTTCACTCCAGTCCTGCCTGCTCCCGGGTCCAGCTTCCTGCTACAGCCCACCCCGGGAGGCAGCAGGTGACGGCTCAGAAGCTGGGTCCCTGTCTCCCACGTGGGACACCTGAGTTGAGTGCAGGGCTCCCGGCTTCCACCTGGCTCGGCGTTGGCTACTGTGGGCACCAGGCAAGTGAACCAGCACATGCCAAGTCGCTCTCTGCCTTTGACAGAAATAAAATGAAAATGCAAACAATTATCATTTCTGTCCTCCATTTTTCATCAATCTCACTTGGTCAGTGGTTCTGCATGTGACTGAGAAATTCTCCCATACTTTCGAAAACTTCATAAAATCCCACTTTTCGTTCAGAATTTATGGTTTCTCTTTGCATCTGAGTTGGATTCCATCATATTAGGGGCTCTTTCTTTTTTAAAAAATATTTATTTTATTTACTTGAAAGGCAGAGTTACAGAGAGAGACAGAGACAGAGACAGACAGAGGTCTTCCATTCGCTGGTTCACTCTCCAATGGCTGCAACAGCCAGAGCTGAGCTGATCCGAAGCCAGGAGCCAGGAGCTTCTTCTGGTTTCCCACGTGGGTACAGGGCCCTAGTACTTGGGTTATCTTCTACTGCTTTCCCAGGCACATCAACAGAGAGCTGGATTAGAAGTCAGGACTCAAACCAGCACCCATATGGGATGCTGGCACTATAAGCAGAGGCTTAACCTACTATGCCACAGCGCTGGCCCCATATGGGTGTTTTCTATGACTAACAAGAGGCTAACCATCAAAACTGCTGATGCATTTGCCCACGGCAGATGCTAACAGAAACCGGGGCGGGGGGGGGGGGGGGGCGGTTAAGCAAGGGGTCATTCTACAAAATCTCAGTTCGTTGGTACCTGGACTCAAACAGTGGCTTCATGTCCAGCTAGCTGGGAAGCTGTGAGCAGATTACTCAACCTTTCTGTGTCTATACTTCCTCCTTTGTAAAATGGAGGTGGCTTATCAGTGACTTATTTCTGCAAAATAAATCAAGAAATTTTAAACCACCACCATTTCATTTTCTCAGGCAGGTCAGCTATTGGGGCTCAGCTTGGCGGTTCTTCTGCTGGCACCTGCTCATGCAACTGTGGTTACCCGACAACTCAGCCAGGGCTGGATGTCTAAGACAGCGCACACCTGTACCTGCTCATTGCCGCCTGGCCACTGTCTTCAGCAGGCTTGTCCAGGCTTCTACACAAGAGGGCAGAAGCGTTCCAAAACAACAGGGTGGAAACTGCAAGGTCTCTTGAACCTTAGCTCAGAGGTCACAAAAGGCAACTTTTTTTTTTTTTTAAGATTTATTTATTTACTTGAAAGTCAGAGTTACACAGAGAGAAGAGAGGCAGAGAGAGAGAGAGAGAGAGAGAGAGAGAGAGAGAGAGAGAGTCTTCCATCTGCTGGTTCACTCTCCAATTGGCCACAATGGCCGGAGCTGCGCCAATCCGAAGCCAGGAGCCAGGAGCTTCTTCCTGGTTTCCTACACGGGTGCAGGGGCCCAAGGACTTGGGCCATCTTCTACTGCCAAAAAGCACCTTTTTAAAGATTAATTTATGGGGCCAGTGCCGTGGCATAGCAGGCTAAGCCTCCGCCTGTAGCACTGGCATCCCATATGGGCACCAATTTGTGTCCCTGCTGCTCCTCTTCCCATCCAGCTCTCTGCTAATGGCCTGGGAAAGCAGTGGGAGATGGCCCAAGTAGTTGGGTCCCTGCACCCTCATGGGAGACCTGGAAGAATCTGTGGCTCCTGGCTTTGGATTGCCCCAGCTCTGGCCATTGTGGCCATTTGGGGATTGTACCAGTGTATGGAGGACTTTTCTGTCTCTCCCTGACTCTGCCTCTCAAATAAAATAAATGAAATCTTTTTTAAAAGAAGATTTATTTATTTGAAACTCGAGAGAGAGAGAGAGAGAAGAGCAAGATCTCCCATCTGCTGGTTCATTACCCAAATGGCTGTAACAGCCAGGGCTGGGCCAGGCCAAACCCAGGAGCCAGGAGCTTCTTCAGGTCTCCCACATGGATGGAGAGGTCCAAGCACTTGGGCCATCTTCCACTTCTCTCCAGGAACATTAGCAGGGAGCTAGATCAGAAGTGGAGTATCCAGGACTCAAACTGGCACCCATGTGAGATGCTGGCAGTGCAGATGGCAGCTTAACCCACTATGCCACAGAGCCGGCCCCACAAAAAACTTCTACCACGTTCCATTGTCAAAGCAAGTCACAAACCCAGGCTAAAGTCAATGGATGGAAAAATAGACTCTACCTCTAAAAAGGAGGAGTGGCAAAGTAACGTTAGAAGGGACACATGTACAAGCACGTGGCAATCATTACAGTCATCTCAGCAAATACACGGTGATGACCATGATGCAGTTTATGGTAGGGACTGCAAGGGTTAATACACACAAATGCTTAGAACCTACACCTTTGGCTGGCACATTACAGGTGCTCCATGTTTGTTAGTCTTCTTCTTCTTCTTCTTCTTCTTCTTTTTAAAGATCGATTTATGGGGCCAGCGCTGTGGCACAGTGGGTTAAAGCCTTGGCCTGAAGCACCAGCATCCCATATGGGTGCCAGTTCCAGTCCCGGCTGCTCCTTTCCCGATCCAGCTCTCTGCTATGGCCTGGGATAGCAGTAGAAGATGGGCCAAGTCCTTGGGCCCCTGCACCCACATGGAAGACCCGGAAGAAGCTCCTGGCTCCTGGCTTCAGAAGGGCACAGCTCTGGCTGTTGTGGCCATGTGGGGAGTGAACCAGCACATGGAAGACCTCTCTCTCTGTCTCTACCTCTCTCTGTAGCTCTTTCAAATAAATAAAATAAATTAAAAAAAATATTGCTGCTGTATTAAGCCAGTGATTTATGGGGTAGTTGTACCAACAACAAGAGGAGCCTGCTAATAAACAACCAATATTCTTTACTATAATACTATTTATTATCAGGTATCAGCAACTCCCAGCTCCTTGCCTTGGGATCCATAAGTACCCTCCTTCCCTTCTCTTGGACTAAGCAGCCCCACATCAGCACCTTCCCCACCAGGTCTCCCACTCTGGGGAGTGCAGTGCACTCACCTGCTGCTGAGTTCGCCCAGTGTCCGTCTGCCTACTCATCGCGGTCAGAGACCCTCCACCCTCTCCCTCCCTCCCACCCGCACTCTGCCACCAGAGAAACGAGTCACTCAGGATGAACCCAACGCTTCTGCTTCTGCAAACTCGGCCACAGAGGATTTGCTCCTGCCCCTCCCCTCCTGTGCCGGCCTCCCCTCTGCTTCTACACCCAGACACCGCACTGCAGGGTCAAGTCTGCCGGGTAGGGGAGGGCCCCACGCAGTGAGTCCTGTGGCCACCTACTCCCCTTTCCACTCACAGCCACTCACTCTTCCTGTGGGGAGCACAGTACCCTGACCTTGCTCAGGGAGCTCCCCACCTCACCTCCCACCCCGTCCCTCTGCCTGGTGGATTCCAACAGTGGCCACAGTCCCCGGCTCAGGGTCGGGCACAGAACCCAAGGGCTCCCATCAGAGCAAATCCCAGTGCTTCTGGGCTTCCACAGGGAAGAATGTGTCCCTCTGTCACGGAGATTTCTCCTTGCAAGGCTAACAGAAGCCTGGAGCTGCTAGGGTGGCTGTAAGAAAGGTTTGCTGGGGAATGAGACCAACACAGCAGAGAGCTAGAGAGACGGAGCCGGGGGGGGGGGGGGGGGTGTGTGTGTGTGTGGAGGGGAGGAGGGAAAGGCAGGTGGTGACATCCCAGAAGCAGGCTGACACCAAGAGCAGGAGTCAGGTGTCAGAGGGTTCGTCCTGGCAGGCTTGGGTGGCCCCTGTGTCCCACAGAGCACGGCACATATTCGGGGAAACTTTAACAGACTTCGCAGGCAGGTCCTTGAGGGTGAGCTGCTGACAGGTGTCACTGACAAGTTAAATCATTAACCGCCACTTTCTTCTGCTTACAGGCCACGTGACTGTAATGGGGCTGTGTGTCCTGATCAGCCTCACTTGTTTACAACTGACAGGAAACTGATTCCAACTGGCACAAACACCCAGGGCGCTTATTAACTCACCCATCGTGTCACAGGGTAGCTCTGCCTTCGGAAGAGCCAGGTGCAAAGATCAGAACACCATAGGGTTGGGGCGGGCATTGACACAGCGCTTAAGATGCCGCTAGGGACATCTGCCTCGGTGCAGGTCCCGCCTCTGCTTTTGAGTGGAGCTCCCTGCTACTGCACAGCCTGGGAGGCAGCGGATGATGGTGCAAGTACTCGGCCCCTGCCGCAAACCCGGGGCACCCAGAGTTCATTCCAGGCTTCCGGCTTCCACCTGGCCCAACCCTAGTGTTACAGGCATTTGGGAAATGAACCAGCAGATCGAAGAGTTCTGTCTCTGTACCTCTGTCTTTCAAATACATGAAAATGGGTATCTCTAAATAAATAAATAAAGACTGTGGGACTGTCCTGGGCTTTGTTCTCCTTGCATGTCAGATTTCTCTGAGTGGCAGGGAACGTGGCCGTGAGCCTCACCTATCTGATTGCACTTGTAAAAAATCCTGGGGAAGGATCTTGATTGGCCCAGAGTGCATCACATGTCTGCCCACGTGGCCAAGGCCAGAATCTGTTGTCACAAGCAGGAAGGTTGGTGCAGAGGTGGCCTCCAGGGGAACCCCCCCCTTTTTTTAAATTTATTTGAAAGGCAGAGTTGCAGAGAGAGAGAGGGAGAGAGAGATCAACTTTCCATCTATTGGTTCATTCCGCCAGTGGCCACAACAGCCAGAAGTTGGCCAAGCCAAAGCCAGGAGACTGGAACTCCATCCAAGACTCCCACACAGGGGCAGGGGCCCAAGCACTTGGGCCACCTTGCACTGCTTTCCCAGGTGCATTTAGCAGGGCACTGGATCAAAAGTGGAGCAGCCAGGACTTGAACCGGCATTCATACGGCACTTCCGGCATGGGAAGTGGTGGCTTCACCTGGTGTGCCACAGTGCAGGCCCCTGCAGTCAGTCTTACCTTTGTCCACCTGGGAGGGAGAGTAAGAGAGGGGAGAACTCACTGGGGGGAAGCAGGGAACTCCGCAGACAGCCCAGCCAGCCTGGTGTCTAATCAGACAACAGAGCCCAGGACACAGCACACCCCGGTCTCAGGCAAGACTCCTCCAGGCAGGGGCACTGACAGCACCGTCAGGATGAGGGTGGGGAGCGTGCAGGGAAAGCTGGCTTGCCTTTGAATTATGCAGAGTGGAGTGTCATGGTGGCTTTGATGGTGTTTAATTAAATATTTGGCACATTTAATTAATTAAATATTTAAACGTTAAATACAGAATCAGATGTGACTTAGTGGACATTATATCTCTACAGCCATTAGTCATTCATCAGGCCTCTGAAGGGAGCCTCTGCAGCCTCGGCGCCCGCCCCCCACGTGCACAGACTCCGGGAGACACCTGGGGAGCAGCATTAATTAATCACCGCTGGGGGCTGCACTGCACGGGCGCTGCTGTTGCAGGATGCCACGTGTCACTTGGCAGGGCTTCTCTTGCTCGGTCCCAGGGCCACCGTACAGGACAGTGCCGCAGCCAGGGTCTCCTTTCCTGATGCCAAAATCTGCCCTACACACACACAGCCTCTTCCAAACACAGCACCCGGATCCCAAACCACACGCTTGCGGACGGCTTCCTCGGCTCCTGTCCCGTGCCCCTCCCTTGCCTGGGAGGGGTGCAGGCTCCTTGACAGAAGGAGGGAAGCTGCCCCCCCCCATGGGGGAACCTGCTCCTTCCAGATCGCCCTGGCTTAGTGCTCCAGGAGCCTCTGGGGCACTCAGCCCCTGACCCCGGCCAACAGCGAGGATGGCTGAGGTCGCTGGAGACAGCAAGGTAGGTCCGCTGTTGCCTAGTGCTTGGGATGGGAGGGTGTCGACGCCCCCACCCGGGCCTGGCCCAGGTCCAGTGGGAGCCCAGATATGAGGGATGGGGACTGGGGGATGAGGAGCGGCCACCGGGCTGCAGCCACAGTGGGAGATTTGAACAGTCTGGCGAGGCTAGGGGGCTCCCTGCTGGCCTCAAGATAAACCCTAGACTCTGCACTCCACACTCCGGCTGTCCTGGTCCTGCTGCCCCCTGCCCGGGGATCCAGCATCCTGTGGAGGCCCCAGACACCCCCAGGGCTGGGCTCTCTGGATCTTGGTGTAATTTGTTCCTTCTGCCTGAAATCTTTTATCGTACTTCAGGTCTCACGAAGTCAACTCCCCAGGAAGCTCCCCTGGCTCGGGGACCGGAGGGATGGCCAGGCAGCCCCACACAGGGGCAGCTGGATGGCCACTCGACTGTCCCCTCTGGTCTCCAGGGACACCCTAGGGCCTGGATCCACAGAGCTCCCAGTAGGTACCCTGAACCCTGCAGCGTATGGATTAAGAAACAGGGGAAGCTAGTGCGTAGGAGGGCAGCCAAGAGGAAGGCTCAGAACTGCCACCTACTGGCCACTGAGAGAAATGTCTGGAAGTGCACCAGAAACAGCAGACCCGAGGGCTCCCTGGAAGGGCTCCCATCTCTCCTACCTGGGCTTCCTACACAGCATGGGACCTGGGAGAGGGGAAAAGAGTGGGAGGGGAAAAGGGGAAGAGGAGGGCCCCCGGATATTATTTGAAAAGAGTCAGGAAAAAAAAAAACCCAAAACCGATTTAAAAATCAACAACGTAATACATTTCATACCAAAGTGTGCACAATGCAACCCCATTATGCTTTTCCTAAGACAACTGAAGGATTTAATCTGAAAGCCATTGATTTTTTTTTTCCTGGAATGGCACAGGTGTGCTCCAGAAGGAGCCACACCCCTAAGGCTGTCCGGTGGATGGGTGGGTGTCTCTGCCTCTGGGACTGACCTCATGTGGGGGCTGGGACTCCAGAACCAGGACCCAGCAGCCCCCAGGAGGCTGTAGCAGGAACAGGCTGGTCCTAAAAGGGCCTGGCAAACGAGGCCGGCCCTTGCCCCTCCAGGCTTCAAGGGCCCTGCACCTCCGTCATCGGCCAGCCCTGGTGCAAACCTGGTCCCCCAGGCTTCAGGGTCCAGGCACCTCCGTCCCCTCTCTGGGGCAGCCACCTCGTGGCCCTCCTTGGCCTTGTGTCCCTGCCCTTTATAAACATGCACTGGGCCGGAGCCATGGTGTGTGGGGGGGGGCTCTTTCGGAGGGAAAATTAAGCACAATGACAAACTTAGTTATTCATGCACACCATCAGCCTGCGAGCCCTGATTATGCAAACCCTGTGTATCCGAGTGACTGAGCCCGCTCATCAAAGGCGCCACCGGGCAGGGAGGCCGCTGCCGGCCCAGCCCACCTTGCCTGCCGCCTTTGTACTCACTGCTCAGCCCCTCACCGGCCACCGGGCCGCGCTCATGACGCGGGGTCCCCTCTGTGCTCCATTTTAAAGGCTTAATTAACCTTGTGAGAGTGGCGGGCCCCCTGCACCTGGCTATCTGCTGCATGGGTACTGAAGGCGCGCGGTGCGGACCATATGGTATTTCAAAGAGCAGAAGTTGAAAGTACAGTACATATTAATTCCTTCCACAGAGAGCATTAAAGGGGTGTAAGTATTTTATTAAAGCCTATATGTGCTTGCACGTGTGCGCCCGTCTGTGTGCGTGTGTGTGTGTGCACAGCAAGCGGAAACAGAGTTGACGCGCAGAAAAACTGAAATGACACAGATTTATTTTCATCTCTCTGCCAGCCCACCCCATAGCAACAGTGAAAACTTGGTCTATGTAAACTCGAGAAAACAAGAAATATTTTAGCAAGTCGTCTCAGCTCATGGCTAGTGCCAATTTTCCCTCTTTTTGGAAACACGAGCCGTCTCCCCCGTGTCAGCACTGAAGGCAGGGTGGGAGGCGGCCGGGGCCAGGTCACCAGCGGCAGCCCGGGGACCCGCTTTCAGGAGAAGAGTCTGGAAGCCAGGCCAGGGCCAGCCCACCCTGGTAAGGCACTAAGCTCTCTGACCCTCAGCCCCCAACCTCACAGGTTGTTGTGGGGCTGGTGCTGTGGCGTAGTGGGTAAAGCCACCGCCTGTGTGCCAGCATCTCATATGGGCGCCAGTTCAAGACCCGGCTGCTCCACTTCGAATCCAGCTCTCTGGCTATGGCCTGGGAAAGCAGTAGAAGATGGCCCAGGTCCTTGGGCCCCCAAACCCACATGGGAGACCTGGAGGAAGCTCCTGGCTCCTGGCTTCAGATGGGTGCAGCTCTAGCCATCGCAGTCATCTGAGGAGTGAACCAGCAGATGGAAGACCTCTCTCTGTGTCTCTCTGCCTTTCAAATAAATAAATAAATCTTTAAAAATAAATAAATAAAAGCAGCAGCAGCAGCTCAAACAATGGGCTTAGAGCAGCCCCAGACATGGGATGCACCTGCCTCCAAGGCCCTGGATGTGAAATTTGGAGAAAGGCTTCTTACTGCTGATTCTTTCCTACCCGGCATCCTCTCTGCCTTCTCTTGGTAACACATGCACCCCTGCCCTCCGGAACCCCTTTCTGTCCCAGCGATTGGCCTTGGGGTGGTCATGACCAAGGCTGACCAATGAGAGGCCTGCATCTCTCTGGCCTCTGGGACTGGTTCCAGGACAGTCACACGACCCACAACAGACCAGTGAGGCTCAACTCTGAGACTTTTGCTGGAATTAATAAGGAAGTCTTTTTATCCCACAGACTGGGGACGCTGGGAGTGTGGTGCTCACTGCTAACCTAGTCTTGGGCGATGTAGACTCCCCAGGGGCCAACCCACCTCTCCTACAGAAACTGAAACCCTATACACCGAAAGAAAAGCAGACCAGGCAAGCCGGTCAGGTGCAGCCTCTCTTCAGAGACGCAGATCTGCCCCATCAGAGAGCGAGAGCCCCGTGGAATGCCGGGCTGCCCCTCCCTGACCGCCTGCAGGCCCACAACACCTCTGCTGGGGAAGCAGTGAGTCAGTGGGGCCTGTGCCCTGACCTTAGGAGCACTGTGTGTAGGGGTGGGGGAGGCTGCTTAGGGAGGGGCCCTGACCCTGGGTCCCCAGAGGCACACCCTGTTTTCACAGGACGACATGCCAGCAAGGCCTCAGAAGTTCATCAAAAGCACAGCTCACCGGTGTCACAGCTGCAGGGACCTGGGACCCTTCCGGGCCTTCTCCCCTCCCCCCCTTCCCTCCTGATGGAAAGGCAACTTTTCACCCAGACCCATTTACCATCATCAAGTCTTGTCTTCGACGGCCGGGGTTGGGGGTGGGGCGCTGTGTTCAGGCTCCGAGACACAATCGGGAATTTTCCGTTCCCTGCTGACAACTGAGGGGTGCACTTCCCTCTTAGGCGAGGTCACCGCCAGGTTGTCCCAGGCACGCTCTTCTCCTGAGTTCCAGAGGCGGACAGTCACGGGGACCCTTCTCAGCCACCCAGGGTCCTTCCTCAGAGGCTCTGTCTGGTCCTGGCCAAGGGGCTTGCAGATGACCGATTCTGTAGACCAGACACCACAAGATCAAACCCCGACTCAGGCCTCGGTGGACAGTCAGCCCTTGGTGAACAGCACTGGGCACGTTCCCTGCAACAGGACCACCTCCCTGGCTTAAAGTCCAGGGAATAACAGCCACAAAGTAAGTGACTGGAGAAGTTAAAAACAGGTGGGGGAGGGGTTTTAGGAGGGGGGCCCGGCAATCCGAGCACCAAATGCCCAAAGCTCTTGCTGACTGTAGAACCACATACAAGTAAGACAGTCGCCTAACAGCAAGGCTGAGGCAAAGAACACTGAGCTGAGATTTCAACCGCTGTGCTCTGCAGGAGACAGTGTACAGGCTGAGAACAACTTTATCGAACAAAAATCAATATTCTTCACATTTAAAAACTGCTAAGTGATCTAAGTAAAAATCCTCACCCACACACAGATGTAACAGATGAGGTGATGAATGTGCAAGTTTGATTTAAGCATCTTAAGTGTGCATTTTACAATGTATACCTATTCCAAAACATTATTTTGTATACTGCAAATCTATACAGTATTTGTTCATTATACTTTATGAAAGGGGGAGTGGTAGGCAATCAGTACTCTTCAGAAGAAATAAAGAAAGCAGAGTCTCCGCAATATTTCACCACAATTTCCAGAACAAAATCCAAAATTGCCTGACCCATGCAGATAAGAAACCATGACCCAACAGTGAAGATCAAATGTTTTTTCCTCAATGGAGAAAAAGGAAAAGAGAAATAAGAAACCCAAAACTGATGGAACAAACAAAACAAACAGAAAAATTGGTAAATTTCAACTCAACTCACCAGTAATTACACTAAATGTAATTGGTCTAAACTTTCTAATTAAAAAGCAGAGATAGATAGGACAAAAAGCAAAATCAAAATAATTATTGTCAGCCGGCACCGCGGCTCATTAGGCTAATCCTCCGCCTGCGGCGCCAGCACACCAGGTTCTAGTCCCGGTCAGGGCGCCGGGTTCTGTCCCAGTTAATCCTCCTCCAGTCCAGCTCTCTGCTGTGGCCAGGGAGTGCAGTGGAGGATGGCCAAGTGCTTGGGCCCTGTACCCTCATAGGAGACCAGGAAAAGCACCTGGCTCCTGGCTTTGGATCAGCGCAGTGTCATTGGAGGGTAAACCAATGGTAAAGGAAGACCTTTCTCCCTGTCTCTCTTTCACTGTCCACTCTGCCTGTCAAAAAAAAAATTGTCTAGGAAAAAATATGCTAATTATAACTATTAAAAGTACAAAGACAGAAAAAGAGAAACAATAAAAACACTTACTGTTAAGAAAGTGCTTTTTTATTTTTTTAATATTTCTTTATTTATTTGAAGGTCAGAGTTACACAGAGACAGAAGGAGAGGCGGGGAGGGGGGTCTTCCATCCTCTGGTTCACCCCCCAGATGGCTGCAATGGCCAGAGCTGTGCTGATCCGAAGCTAGGAGCCAGGAGCTTCTTCCTGGTCTCCCATGTGGGATGCAGGGGCCCAAGGACTTTGGCCATCCTCTACTGCTTTCCCAGGCCATAGCAGAGAGCTTGATCGGAAGTGGAGCAGCCAGGACACAAACGGGCGCCCATATGGGATGCTGGTATTGCAGACAGTGGCTTTACCCACTATGCCACAGTGCCGGCCCCAAGAAAGCTTTTTTAAAGATTGATTTTATTTATTGCAAGACAGAGTTACAGAGATAGAGACATAGAGGGAGAGGTCTTCCATCCATTGGTTCTCTCCAAATGGCTGCAATGGCTGGAGCTGAGCAGATGCAAAGCCAGGAGCTTCTTCATTTAGGGTGCCCCTTTAGCTTCACTTAGGAGCTCCACATTTAGGGTGGAGTTGTCAACCCTCTTTTTTCAATAATTGATAGAATAAGTAGAAAGTAAGATCATAAAAGACTTGAACAAAGCCATCCAACAACTAAACTAGCTGGCATTCACAGAACACTGCACCGTACACGTTTCATTCGGTTGCATGCAGAAATGTTCATTAACTTAGAATTCAGTGACAAAAACATATCTGGAAAATCTCCCAGTTTGGTAACTAAATAATGTATCTCTAATGAAGTTAAACAGCAAACCTGTGATAGATCAAGTAGGAATCATAAGAGTTAAAAATACTTTGAAATGAATGAAAATGACAACAGAACATAATAAAATTTGTGGGATATAGTCAACTCAGTATTTCAAAGGAAATTCATAACCTGAAATGCTCAGAGTAGGACTGGCATTGTGGCACAGTGAACTAAGCTGCCACCTCCAATGCCGGCACCTTGCAATGGAGTGCTGATTTGCTTCCAATCCAGCTCCCTGGCAGTGTGCCTGAGAAGGCAGTAGAGGATGGCCCACGTGCTCGGGCCCCTGCCATCCACATGAGAGACCTGGATAGAGCTCTGGGCTCTTGGCTTCATCCTGGCTGATTCTGGGCCATAAGCATCATTTGGGCAGTGAACCAGCGAATGAACGAACTCTCTCTGCCCCTGTTATGGTGTCTTTCAAATAAATAAATAAATCTTTGTAGCCATCTGGGGAGTGAGCAAGCAGATGTAAAACCTGTCCCTCTACCCTTCAAATAATAAATAAATACATTGTTTTAAAAAGATCACAATAAAAATAAGGCCTAAAGCCATTTATAAAGGTTTTTTTGTTTGTTTGTTTGTTTGTTTGTTTGTTTTGTTTTGATAGGCAGAGTGACAGTGGGAGAGAGAGACAGAGAGAAAGGTCTTCCTTCTGTTGGTTTACCCCCCAAATGGCCTCAACAGCTGGCATGCTGCACCAGTCCAAAGCCAGGAGCCAGGTGCTTCCTCCTGGTCTCCCATGCGGGTGCTGGGCCCAAGCACCTGGGCCATCCTCCACTGCCTTCCTGGGCCACAGCAGAGAGCTGGACTGGAAGAGGAGCAGCTGGGACAGAATCCAGCGCCCCAACCAGGACTAGAACCTGGGGTACCGGTATCACAGGCGGAGGATTAGCCTAGTTAGCCATGGTGCCAGCCCATTTATAAAGTTTAAAACTTAACCTCAAACAAGTAAACTATGAAAGAAAATGAAAACTTTTTTTTTTTTGACAGGCAGAGTGGACAGTGAGAGAGACAGACAGAGAGAAAGGTCTTCCTTTGCCGTTGGTTCACCCTCCAATGGCTGCCGCGGTCAGCGCGCTGCGGCCGGCGCACCGCGCTCATCCGATGGCAGGAGCCAGGTGCTAGGTGCTTTTTCCTGGTCTCCCATGGGGTGCAGGGCCCAAGCACTTGGGCCATCCTCCACTGCACTCCTGGGCCACAGCAGAGGGCTGGCCTGGAAGAGGGGCAACCGGGACAGAATCCGGTGCCCCGACCGGGACTAGAACTCGGTGTGCCAGCGCCGCAAGGCGGAGGATTAGCCTGTTGAGCCACGGCGCCAGCCTGAAAACTTTAAATATTTGAAATTGGGCCTTCTTCTTTGAAGAGGTGAAAATATGATACAAGTTTAGATACACTGATCAAAAAAGTTAGTTCTATAAGGAATAACGAAGCGCTTTCCACAACACACCTTTGAAACCAGATGTGAGCTCTCCCCACACCCCAGTGGGACAACTCAGAGGGGCACGAGCTAACTCACTCCAATCCTGGCGCGGTCAATCTGGACACAGCACCAGACCCCAAGGCCTGGGTCCGGCCCCTCCCCGCTGCAGATGACAGTAGCAAGCACACTTCTATTTTAAAAATGGAGACTTCCATGACCCCTCCCTTCAGTCTAAGTAACTCATGCCAGCAGCCCACAGAACTCAGGGAAAACACTGCACTCCATAAAGCAGGAAACATACGACACAGATGAACGGCCCATGGAAGAGATGGAGAGAACAAGGCTGGGGAGAAGGGGCAAACAGCTCCATGAACCTCCCGCTCACTCACTTGCTCTCTCTACAACTCTGCCTTCCAAATAGAAAAGACACTGAAATTCTATTTTTTTTTTTTTAATTTATTTATTTATTGGAAAGACAGAGTGACAGACAGGCAGATACAGAGAGACAGAGGTCTTCCTTCTGCTGATTCACTCCCCAAATGGCCACAGTGTCCGGGCCAGGCCCAAACCAGGAGCCAGAAGCCTCTTCCAAGTCTCCCACATAGATATAGGGGCCTAAGCACTTGGGCCATCTTCCACCGCTTTCCCAGGCACATTAGCAGGGAGCTGGATGGGAAGTGGAGCAGCCAGAACTTGAACTGGCACCTCTATGGGATGGTGGCACTGCAGATGGTGGCTTTACCCACTATGCCACAGTGCTGGCCCCAAGACACAAAAATTCTAAGCAGTACCGTATCTATTTTAAAATTGGATTCAAATTATTCTTCCTACAAAGAAAACTCAAGGCTCAAGGAGCTTCACTAGTGAATTTTATCAGACATTATAAAAGGAGCCATAATACCAAGCCTACAGAAACTCTTCGCAAGCAGTACCTCCAAGTCACTTTATGAGGCCAGTCGTACAGGATAGAAACATTACAAGAAAAAAAATCTAACACAGACCAATATAACTTTAAACACAGGTACAAAAGCTCAACAAAATTTTAACAAATCAAATCTAGAAATATATAAAAGTAGGCTTTATCACAACACAGGGATAGGTCTGATCAAAAATGATAAATCAATATAGTCAACCTCATTACTCAATAACAGAAGTATCTCATTATGTTAATGGATACAGAAAAGGCCCTTGAAAAATTCAACATGTATTTGTGGCTAAAGAAAAAACATCTTCAATCTGATAAAAATGCATCTTTGGAAAGCCGACGTCCAATATCACCGTTGAGGGTAAGAGTGGATGGTGGCCTAAGGTCAGGCAAAGACGATGGTTTCCCTCGCCACTCATACTTAGCACTGTCCTAGAAGTCCAGACCAAGGAAATCAGACAGCAAAAGAGACACGCAAACAGATCAGGAAGGAAGGCTCAGGCTGACTGCTCACAGGTGACTGTCTATGCGAAAAAGCCCCCCAAATATACAAAAAAAGAGAAAAAAGCCAACAAGTATCACCCCAAATGCCTAATAATAAACACAGCAATTCAAGAAACAAGGAAGGCAACATGATGCCACAGAAGAACACAACACTTAAATACGAGAATGTGAGGATGAAGAGACTGACAGAATGACAGAAATGGAATTCAAAAAACTGATCATAGGATTACTTAGAAGAGATCAGAAGCAAATTCATGAACTAAAGAAATCCGTACATGACAGGAATGAAAGTTTTTCCCACAAAATTGAGATTTGAAGAGAAATCAAAATGAAATGTTGAAATGAAGAATTCAATAGAACAAATATATGGTGGGAAGAAGAAGAAGGAAGAAGGAGGAAGAAGGGTCTTAGGTTTTCCTGAAGGCATGGAAATAGAGAATGAATTGATAGCTTTTTTAGTGAAATAATAACAGAACTCTTCCCTAATTTGGAGAGAGAAAGGGACATCTAAGCACAGGAAACACATAGAACTCTAACAGACATGGCCAGAAAAGATCTTCACTATGACACACTATAGTCAAACTCTCCACAGTAAAACATAAAGAAAAGATTTTAAAATGAGCAAGAGAGAAACACCAGATTACTTTCAGAGGATCTCCAATTAGACTCACAGCTGACTATTCATCAGAAACCCCACAGGCTAGGAGAGAAAGGTGAGATTTATTCCAAGCGTTAAGAGAAAAAAATTGTCAACCCAGAATACTGTACTCTACAAAGCTCTCATTTATGAATGAAGGTGAAATAAAGACCTTCCATAACAAACAAGAGTGGAAAGAATTTGTCAGCACTCGTCCAGCCCTACAAAAGATGCTTAAGGATGTGCTACACATAGAAACACACAAAGTCCTCACTATGAAAGAAGGTGAAGGCAGAAAATCTCCCAGTAAAAGTAGAAAGGAAATCCAAAGGAAACAATAAGAATATTTATGGAAAAATGGCAGGGCCAAGTCAAGTTGTTACTTATCAGTAGTCACCTTGGATGTAAATGGCCTCAGCTCTCCAGTTAAAAGACACAGACTGGCTCAATGGATTCAAAAACAAAACCCATTATTTGCTTCCTACAGAAAACACGTTTCACCAACAAACTTAACAGGCAGACTGAAAGTGAAAGGTTGGAAAAGATATTCCATGCTAACAGAAACCAAAAAAGAGCTGATATAGCCATCCTAATATCTGACAAAATAGACTTTACCACAAAGACTGTTAAAAGAGACAAAGAAGGGCACTATGTAATAAGGGATCAATTTAACAGGAAGATATGACTATTATAAACGTATATGCACCTAACTACAGGTCACTTGGCTATTTAAAAGAAACGTTAATGGATCTAAAGGGAGAGACAGAGTCCAATATAATAGTAATAGGGGACTTCAATACTCCACTTTCAGCAATGGACAGATCAGACAGAAAATCAGCAAGAAAACAGCAGAGTTAATCGACACTATTGACCAAATGGACCTAACAGGTATCTACAGAACTTTACATCCTACAGATGCAGACTACACATTCTTCTCAGCAGCGCATGGAACTTTCTCCAGGATTGACTACATTCTAGGCCATAAAGCAAGACTCAGCAAATTCAAAAAAATCAAAATCATACCATGCATCTTCTCCAACCACAATGGAATGAAGCTGAAGTCAAAAACTCAAGAATCTCTAGAACATATACAAATACATAGAGACTGAACAACATGCTTCTGAATTAACAGTGGGTCATTAAAGAAATCAAAAAAATGTCTAGAAACAAACGAAGATCGCAATACAACATATCAAAACTTATGGGATACAGCAATGGCAGTGTTAAGAGGAAAGTTTATAGTAGTTGGTGCCTATATCAAGAAATTGGAAAGGCACCAAATACATGAGCTATCAATGCATCTCAAGGACCTATAAAAACAACAGCAAACCAAACCAAAAACTAGTAGGAGAAAATAAATAATTAGAATTAGAGAAGAAATAAAATTGAAACAAAAAAATACAAAAGATCAGCAAAACAAAGAGCTGGTTTTTTGAAAAAATAAAGAAAATTGATCCACCATTTACCCCATTAAGTATAAAAAGAGGGAGAAGACTCAAATCAATAAAACTAGAGATGAAAAAGGAAATTTAACTGCAGACACCACAGAAATAAAAATCATCAGAAATTACTACAAAGAACTGTATGCCAACAAATTAGGAAACCTAGAAGAAATGGAGAGATTCGGGGCCAGTGCTATGGCATAGCAGGTAAAGCTGCCATCTGCAGTGCCAGCATCCCATATGGGCACTGGTTCCAGTCTCGGCTGCTTCACTTCCAATCCAGCTCCCTGCTAATGCACCTAGGAAAGCAGAGGAAGATGGCCCAAGTCCTTGGGCCTCTGCACCCACATGGGAGACCTGGAAGAAGCTCCTGGCTCCTGGCTTCAGATTGGCTCAGCTCTTTTCTGGCCATTGTGGCCATTTGGGGAGTGAACCAGTGGGTGGAAGACCTCTCTCTGTAACTCTATCAAATAAATAAAAATAAATCTTAAAAAAAAAAGAAATGGGCAAAGGACTTAAACAGCATTTTTCAAAAGCGGAAATCCAAATGGCCAACAGACACATGAGAAAACGTTCAGGATCACTAGCCGTTAGGGAAATGCAAATCAAAACCACAAAGAGGTTTCACCTCACCCCCGTTAGAATGGCTTACATACAGAAATCAACAAACAACAAATGCTAGTGAGGATATGGGGGAAAAGGGTACCCTAATCCACTTTTGGTGGGAATGCAAACTGGTAAAGCCACTATGGAAGACAGTTTGGAGATACCTCAGAAATCCAAATATAGACCTACCATATGATCCAGTCATCCCTCTCCTGGGAATTTACCAAAGGGAATGAAATCAGCAAATAAAAGAGCTATCTGCACCTCCATGTTTATCACAGCTCAATTCACAATAGCTAGGATATGGAATCAACACAAATACCCATCAATTGAAGACTGGATAAAGAAACTATGGGATATGTACACCATGGAATACTATTCAGTGGTGAAAAAACATGAAATCTTGTCATTTGCAACAAAATGGATGAAACTGGACATCATATTTAGTGAAATAAGCCAGTCCCAAAAGGACAAATACCATATGTTCTCCCTGATCTGTGATAACCAGCAGAGTACCTAACTAAAAGGTAATCTATAGAAGTGAAAATAACACTTCGAAATGTAATGAATTTGAACAGCTCTTGTCTTGACTGTTGAGGAACAGTTTTTTTTTTCCCCATACAATTTGTGGAAATCTTTACTTAGTACAGAGTTAATTGTATGTTCATAAAGTTAACTGAAAATTGATCTTAGTAAAAAGAAATTTTTAGAAGAGGGAGGAGAAAGAAGAGTGGAAGTGTGGGTGGCAGGGTGGGTACGGGGGGGAAGAATCACTATATTCCTAAAGTTGTATTTACAGAAAACATAAATAGTTATACATTTAAAAAAAAGTTAAGAGTGGGAATAGGAGAGGGAAGAGAAAGGAGGGTTGGAGCATGAATGGGAGGGATGGCGGGTGGCAAGTATCACTATGTTCTGTACATAGGAAAAACATGACGCTTGTATATCTTAAATAAATTTTTTTAAATCTCACAATAAAAAGACTAATTATAATTCTGAAGTAACCAAAACAGTATATAAATATAATATCTAGAAATATCAAAATAGTATATCAATATACAATTAATGGAACAGAATACAGAATCAAGTACAAAATTTTATTTTTTTAAAGATTTATTTGAAAGACAGAGTTACACAGAGAGAGAAGGAGAGGCAGAGGCAGAGAGAGAGAGAGAGAGAGAGAGAGGTCTTCCATTCGCTGGTTCACTCCCCAAATGGCTGCAACAGCCAGAGCTGCACCGATCTGAAACCAGGAGCCAGGAGCTTCTTCCGGGTCTCCCACGTAGGTGCAGGGGCCCAAAGGCTTGGGCATCTTCTACTGCTTTCCCAGGACACAGCAGAGAGCCGGATTGGAAATGGAGCAGCCGGGACCCAAACTGGCACCCAAATGGGATGTCAGCACTGCAGGTGGTGGTTTACCCACTAGGCTACAGAACCAGCCCCGAGTATAAAATTTTAACTCAAAGGAGTCCACAGACCTAAACATAAAAGATAAAACTGTCTATCAAACTATCAGAGGAAAGCATTTGTGATTTTGGATTAGGCAAAGATTTTCTAAATAAACCAAAACAGCCCATTAAAGAAACCATTAAAGAAATTAAACAAACCATTAAAGAAAAAAAATGATAAATTTAGAATCCTTTTTTTTTTTAAAGATTTATTTATAGGGCTGGCGCTATGGTGTAGTAGGCTAAGCCTCCGCCTGCGGTGCCAGCATCCACCTCCTTCTCTCTATTTCTGTTTTTCAAATAAATAAATAAATCTTTTCTTCTTAAGATTTCATTTATTTATTTGAAAGGTGGAGTTACAAACAGAGAGAAAGGTCCTTTATGCCCTGGTTCACTCCCCAGATGGTCACAATGGTCAGGGCTGGGCCAGGCCAAAGCCAGGAGCTTCTGTGTCTCCCACGTGGTTGCAGGGGCCCAAGCATTTAGGCCATCTTGTGCTGCTTTCCCAGAATGCATTAGTAGGGAGCTGGACGGGAAGTAGAGCAGCTGGGACTCGAACCAGTGCCCACATGGAATGCTGACACTGTAGGTGGAGCCTTAACCTACACCACAGCTCCAGCCCCTAAATTTAGATTTCATAAAAAGGTAAAACCTGCTGTTCAAGACTTAGGAAAATAAAAAGGCAAGCCATAGACTGAGAGAAAATAATGTCAATACATCTACTTGCTGAAGGACAGCATCCCTGGTGTCCATCTCAAAAACAAGGAAGATCAACAACCAATTGAAAAGTTGGCAGGAGGGCTACTGCCCTGGCTCACTTGGGTAATCCTCCGCCTGCGGCGCCAGCACCCCAAGTTCTAGTCCTGGCTGGGGCACCCAGGTACTAGTCCTGGTTGCTCCTCTTCCAGTCCAGCTCTCTGCTGTGGCCCAGGAGGGCAGTGGAGGATGGCCCAAGTGCTTGGGTCCTGCAACTGCATAGGAGACCGGGAGGAAGCACCTGGCTCCTGGCTTCGGATCAGTGCAGCGCCGGCCATTGTGGCCATTAGGGAAGTGAACCAACAGAAGGAAGACCTTTCTCTCTCTCTCTCTCTCACTGTCTATAAATCTACCTGTCAAATAAAAATAATTTTTTAAAAAGTCAGCGGGGTGGACTTTTGAGTTAGCTGTTAAGAAACCATTACGATGCCCATACCCCATGTCAGAGTGCCTGGGGCTCACGTCCTGACTCGACACTCCATTCCAGCTTCTTGCTAACACACAGCTAGGAGCCCGTGGTGATGGCTCAAATAATTTGTGTTCTTGTGACCCCTGTAGATCAGGATTGAGTTCCTGGCACCCGACTTTGGTCTAATTCAGGTTGGTTGTGGGCACTGAGGGAAAGAACCATGAGACAGGAGCTCCGCCTGTCTGTCTCTCCAAACATAACAGGACAACGCACTGAAGAGTCAGTTCACAGAAGATACACACTTAGCAACAGGGGCAGGCAGCCGGTGCAGTTCAGCCACTGCTGGGGACACCAGCATTCTGCTTCAGAGGGCCTAGGCTCCAGCCCCTGCTTGACTCCCCGCTCCAGTTAACGCCCACCCTGGGAGGCAGCAGTGACGATTCCAGGGCTTGGGAGACCCAGAGAGAGTCCCCAGCACCTGGCTTCAACCCAGCCCAGCCTTGGCTGTTGCAGGCATTTGGGGAGTGAGCTCAAGGATGGGACATCTCTGTCTTTCGGTTAAAAAAAAAAAAAAGCCATAAAGCAAGATGTTTTGCTCAAGGACACCCAAAGTAAACCCACCCTGGGGAATTACTGCACACTCACTAGCTACAATGACAAAGATGCTGGCCAAACGGCAAGCGGGGAGGATGGGAGCGGATGGATGCTCACGCTGCTGGTGGGGGTGTCAAATGGTACAACTACTTCAGAAAACAGGATGCCCAATACACAAACACTTACATGACCCAGTAATCCTGTTCCAGAAATTTCCAGGTGTAAAACATATGCCAACATGAAGTCTTCCAATGACTGTTCATGGTGGCTTTATTCACAATCGCACCATACTAGAAACTACCTAAATATCAGTCAACAATCGGACAGATAAACGTGTCCCAGAACTAGGACCAACACTCCTTCCAAACGGAGAAGAGCCCAGTAGACACATGACAGCTCCGACGAATCTCAGACTTTATTCCCAGCGAAAGGAAGCCAGGCACAATAGGTCCAGTAGGATTCCATTTATAGGAACCTGGAGAAGCCACAGCAAATGTATGGTAGGGCGGTGAACCAGTGCTTGCCTGGGGCTGGTGGGGGGAGGGGGCCTGACCACAAAGGAGCAGGAGGGAAATCTGGGGGAGGGGTGACTGAAATGCTCTGTATCTCGACTGTGGCAGTGTTTATTCTGGGGTCTATTTTCACTGTATTTGAAAGGCAGAGAGACAGACAGACAGAGATCTCCACCTACCGGTTCGCTCCCTGAATGCCTGCAGCAGCCAGGGCTGGGCCAGCCCAAAATCAGGAGCTCCATCCGAGTCTCCTGCATGGGTGATGGGGCCCAAGTACGTGAGCAAGGATCCGCTGACCACTCAGGACACATTAGCCGGATACACAGGTCCACAGCTGCACCAGAAGTGAAGCAGTTGGGACTGGAACCGGCACTCCTGATAAGAGACGTGGATGTCCCAAGCACAAACTTAACCACTGTGCCAAACGCCCACACCTGCATCTTCTGAGAGCTGACTTCAGGGCTGGTGTTGTGGCACAGCATGTTAACCTGCGGCCTGCAGTGCTGCATCCCTTAACAGAGAGCTGACTCATGACCCGGCTGCTCCACTTCTGCTCCAGCTCCTTGCTAATGTGCCTGGGAAACCAGCAGAGGATGGTCCAACTGCTTGGGTTCCTGCACCCACGTGGGAGAACCAGAAGAGTTCCTGGTTCCTGGTTCCAGCCTGGCCCAGCACTGACCATTGTGGTAGCCTGGGGAATGAACCAACAGAAGGAAGACCTCCCCCTCTCTCTCCCTCTTTCTAACTATCTTTCAAATAACTATAATAGATTTAAAAAAAAAAAAAAAACCTTACTTGAAATGAGTGCAACTTTTTATAAATTATAACCCAGAAATTTTAAAGTGTACTGTGGCTTTAATTTTTAAAATAAACTTAAAGATGGAGAGAGAAAACCTCAGCAGCAATAACCACGTAAGAGCTTGTTATAGCGTATATTAAATGTTCAGCAGGTGGATACCACGGCGCTCTGTGCAAAGGCTGCAGGGAGCTGAGCGTGTCGCTGAGCTGGGAGGACGGGGACAGCCTTGCACCCGGGTCCTGAGGGACTGGCTGTGAAGGGCGACACAGAGAAGGGGATGCATCCCCGGGCTTCTGTCTGCTGCAGTCACTGGGGAATGCAGTCCTAACCGGAGCCAGGGCTGTTCTGCACATAGTGTCATGGAAGCTCACAAGACCATGGCGAAGGCTGCCCCAAACAAGCGTCCAAACACTAAAAACCAGGTCCCATGCATCATCCGCTCTGCACTAGCTTGCTAAGTGATCTGGAGTAAGCAATTTTCCTTCTCTGGGCCTCAGTTTCCCCATTTGTGACATGAGGGTGCTGGACAAATGCCAGTTGCCAACACTGAACATTTCCTAGGGATGTCTGACCCTCCACCCACACCTCTCTACTCCCATCCCTGTGGTCCTCATCACAGAAGTAATTCTTGTTTTTAAGGATTGTTTCTGAAAGGCAGAGAGAGGGGTCATCCACCTGCTGGCTCACTCCCTAAACAGCTAGGTCAGATTGAAGCCAGGAGCATGGAACTCCATCCTGGTCTCTCACATGAGTGGAAGGGGTCCAAGCACTCAGGCCATCTTCTACTGCCCTCGCAGGCACATTAGCAGGAAGCTGAATTGGAAGCAGAGCAGCTGGAACTCAAACCAGAATTGCAATGCGGGATGTGTAACACAGGCTTACCCCCCTGCACAACCACACGTGTCCATGGAAGTATTCTGTAATACACAAGCCCTGGGGAGGGAATGCCAGCCTATGCAACGACACCAGACACACTCATTGTCACCTACGTGCCGTATGACGACCGCTCAGTGAACCGATACAGAAGACAGAGTGAAAGGCTCTAGGAGTCACGATTCCCGGCTGGGCCTCCGACACCCAAGTGCAGATGCAGTAACTGGCCTGCGTTGCTGACAGCTGTAGCTCAAGGGTCTCAGAAGCCCACCCCCTGGACTGTGTCTTCCTAGCCAGGGCCCGCCGCAGTGGGGCACGAGGATGGCGGTTCAGCAGTCCCAGGAAGTCAGAGCCTTTCTCGGGTGGCAGTTCCATGCCCCACTGGCCAAGCCTGGGTTTGGCCCCCACCCGGCACTGGTTTCATGGAGGTGCAGCCTAGGCAGCCTCATAGGGTCCTGGTTTAAAGTTCTGCTGTCACAATCTTGAAACTCCTTCTTCCTTTTTTTCAGTTCACTCTATTCTTTCATTCATTTTAAAAGCAGAGAAACAGAGACAGACAACCTTCCATCTGCTGGTTCACTCCCCAAATACCTGCAACAGCCAGATCTGGGCCAGACCAAAGCCAGGAGCCCAGAACTCAGCCACCACAACTCCCACATGGGCAGCAGGAGCCCACACAATGAGCCACCACCTGCTGCCTCCTGGGGCGCACGTTAGCAGGAGGCCAGAACTGGAAGCAGCCCCAGGATACAAAGGCAGGTATTTCAGTGTGGGATGCTGGTGTCCTGAGCAGCAGCCTAAGTGCTGTGCCAAAAGGCTGCCCCTTGAAACTCTTAGTAATTGCTAAAAGACTGATTTATTTGAAAGGCAGAGAGACAAAGAGGAAGAGAGAGAGATACACACAGAGAGACAGAGACAGAGAGAGATATCTTATCTACTTGTTCATTCCCCAAATGCCAACAATGGCCAGGCCAAAGCCAGGAGCCTCAAGCTCTATGCTGCCCTCCTAAGTATGTGGCAGGGCCCAAGCACTTGGGTCACCATCTGCTGCCCTCCCAGGCACATTAGCAGAGAGCCAGATGGGACGCAGAGTGGCCATGACTTGATCCGGCTTTCTGATGGGAGCTGCAGGCGTCCTGAGCGGTCTAACCAGCTGCGCCACAGCGCCCGCCCCTCAGTAACTTCTGAAAAGGCCATGCCACTGCCGTCTTGCTCCGGGCCACATAAATGACCGTGCTGGTCTGTGCCCAACCCAACACAAAGCCTACAGTCTGAGAATGGGTGAGAAGGGGGAGACAGGGAAGGGTGAAGGCAGAAGCAGCAGACACCCGCCCTGGATGCTCAGCCTGTGACTGTTACTATTACTATCACTGCAATACTCCCTTTAAATACAAATCACTGTAACTGACGTGAGGACTGTCAGAATTCTGGATGAGAAGGAGGAGCCACTCTGCGCGTTCCAGTTCTCCAGAAAACAGAGCCAGTGGGACATGCGGCGATGCGTCACAGGAACTGGCTCACCTGTTTACTGAGGCCCCAAGTCCCCCAGGCTGCGGTCGGCAGGCTGGAGAGCCAGGACATCTCAGGGTCCCCAGGGGCAGGGAGCCAAGGGCGCAGCTCTCGGTCCTTGTCTGCAAGCTGAGATCCGCACCCAAAGGTGGCGGTAGCTGCGCCAGCCTGCTCAGGAGGGCAGGCACTCTCCCCACAAGCCTCTGGCTCTGTCTGAGCCGTCAGCGGGTTGCATGACACTCACCCAGGTTGGGTGACGGGCTGACTCCAATGCAGAGACCCTCACAGACACACTGAGCTGTGTGGGCATCCCTTAGCCTGGTCAGGTCAACTGGGGAAATGAACCATCCTACGGTCCCTGCTCCACCTCTCTTCCTCCCTCCCGAAGGGCTGCTCTGTCGCTCCCACAGCTCCAAGGGCAGCCTCATCCTGAAGCCACGTGGGACTGGGACTCGAGTTAACTGGTTCTAATGCATGCCCTGCTTCTCGGCTTTTGAGGGTTCTCCACACTCTGGTGATTATAAGTGTGTGGGGGAAAAACACACCAAAAAAAACAAGGAATGAGAACGTCCACCAGTCAGTGCCATTTGAAAGAGAGGGAGGGGGCTGGTGCTGTGGTATAGCAGGTAAAGCCACCACCTGCAGTGCTGGCATCCCATATGGGTGCCAGTTTGAGTCCCGGCTGCTCCACTTCCAATCCACTCTCCACTATGGCCTGGGAAAGCAGTAGAAGATGGCCCGGGTCCTGGTGCCCCTGCACCCACGTGGGAGAACTGGAAGAAGCTCCTGGCTCCTGGTTTCAGATGGGCGCAGCTCCGGCTGTTGCAGCCATCTGGGGAGTGAACTAGCAAACAGAAGACCTCTCTGTCTCTACCTCTGTCTCTGTAACTCTGCCTCCAAATAATTAATAAACAAATATTTAAAAGAGAGAGAGAACGGAGAGAACTGGTTCCGAATATCTTCTTCCCCTTGACTCCAACCCCCTGAGTTAGGCTTCATCTTTATTCCCCACTCATTGGGAAGAAAACCAAGACTTACTGTGGCAGGGTCTCCCACCCAAGTTCACATCTCTAGAAGTAGAAAAGGGTCTAGGACATAGGTGTGTACACTCCAAGGCCAAGGCTCTGCCCTCTAAGTCCTGTCTATTTTGATCTCGATTCTTTGATCCCTGATTCCTTACAGGTGTAGTACAAATACACCTAACCCGTGCAGACAACCCTAGCCCAGCTACTGACCTACTCTCTCCCCAGTCAAGTCCACAGTCACTTCCTGAGAGCAGGAGCAGGGGAATCAGTGACAAGAGCTGAGAAACCAGGGCTGGCATGTGGCATCCCATGTGGGCGCCGGTTCAAATCCTGGCTGCTCCACTACCAACCCAGCGCCCTGAGAAAGTAGCAGTGATGACCCAAGTCCTTGGGCCCCTGCACCCACGTGGGAGACCCGGATGGAGCTCCTGGCTGCTGCTTTCAGCCTGGCCCAGCCCTGGCTGTTGTGGGCATTTAGGCACTGAACAAGCAGATGGGAGATACATTCTCTCTGAGTCTGCCTTTCAAATAAGTAAATAAGGAAATCTTAAAAAAAAAAAAAAATGCAGAAACCCATAAAACCCTCCCAAAGGCAGACACAGATACCATCTTTGGTCTCATTCCTGAGAAAGCAGAGGAGAATCAGGCTGCCTTTTGCTCTCAGCTTTCATTCACCAGCTTCCCCAAGTCCCCCCCAAAGGCCAAGAACTGAACAATTCCATCCCCCACGAAAGCCCCCATCGCTGTCTTCATTCACCAAACTCTACGGGACGAGGCCCACTGCAGGAGACACCCACAACTCTGTGCTCCTAAATACCAATGGAGGCCTCTGAGCAAGAGGAGTACACCAACACTGGAACTGCTGCTGCCCCAGGTGCAGGGCTGGGCCCCGGGTGAGACAAGGAGGTGCCATGGGCCTCACAGGGCCACGCAAGTGGAGGGTGACCCGACACTGCACGCCTCCTGACGTCTCTGCTGCACTGCTCACCCCAGTTAGCCCTAGGTGTGCACACGTGCAGTTTTGCTACACCCGCTCACACACTAACAGTCTCTCCTAGCACCAGACACCATCTGGCTTCCTGAGGTGGGTCAGTCGGGTGGGCCATCCTCTGCTGCTTCCCCAGGTGCACCAGCAGGGAGCTGGATCAGAAGGGGAGCAGCCGGGACTCGAACCAGCGCCCATATGGGATGCTGGTGCTGCAGGTAGCAGCTCCACCCGCTATGCCACAGCGCCGGCCCCAGAATTTACTTTTCAAGTTCCAGTAACGTTAGGCTAGAATTTTTAGTGGAATTGAATTAACTATACAGATTGTTTGGTAGAAAACTTAAATTTCTTTAAAGTTAAGACATTATCCCATCATTTATGGTCTTTCTTTAAAAAAATAAAAACAAACATCCAGGTCTTGGTGCTGGAGTTGTGGTATAGAGTAGAAAGCCGCCGCCTGCAATGCTGGTATCTCATTCGGGTGTCAGTTCAAGTCCCGCTGCTCCACTTCTGATCCAGCTCCCTGCTAATGCGCCTGGGAAAGCAGCAGAAAATGACCAATTGTTTGGGCCCCCACCCATGTGAGACACCCAGATGAGGCTCCTGGCTCCTGGCTATGGCCTGGCCTAACCCCAGCAATTACTGCCATCTGGGGAGTGAACCAGCAGATGGAAGATCTCTCTTTAAAAAAAAAAATCAGGTCTTTTTAAATCGATGCATTAGAATTTTAAATTTTCTTTTTTTTTTTTTTTTTTTGGACAGGCAGAGTGGACAGTGAGAGAGACAGAGAGACAGAGAGAAAGGTCTTCCTTTGCCGTTGGTTCACCCTCCAATGGCCACCGCGGCCGGCACGCTGCAGCCAGCGTACCGCGCTGATCTGATGGCAGGAGCCAGGTGCTTCTCCTGGTCTCCCATGGGGTGAAGGGCCCAAGCACTTGGGCCATCCTCCACTGCACTCCTTGCCACAGCAGAGAGCTGGCCTGGAAGAGGGGCAACCGGGACAGAATCCGGTGCCCCGACCGGGACTAGAAACCGGTGTGCTGGCGCTGCAAGGCGGAGAATTAGCCTAGTGAGCCGCGGTGCCAGCAATAAATTTTCTTCTTAAAGATCTTGTGTAGGGGCTGGCGCTGTGGCGCAGCAAGTTAAAGCCCTGGCCTGAAATGCTGGCATCCCATATAGTCCTGGCTGCTCCACTTACGATCCAGCTCTCTGCTATGGCCTGGGAAAGCAGAAGATGGCCCAAGTCCTTGGGCCCCTGTATCTGTGTAGGAAACCCGGAAGATGCTCCTGGTTCCTGGCTTTGGATTGGCATAGCTCCTGCTGTTGCGGCCACCTGGGGAGTGAACCAGCAGATGGAAGACCTCTCTCTCTGTTTCTACCTCTCTGTAACTCTTTCAAATAAATAAAACAAATCTTTTAATAAAAAAAAAAGATATTGGGTATTTTTCATTAGGTTAATGCATAATACTTGCATTGTTACTGCAAAAGAATCTATTATTAACTTTAAATTCTCATCTTTTTTTTTAAAGGTTTATATATTTGAAAGTCAGAGTTACACAGAGAGAAAGGTCTTCCATTCGCTGGTTCACTCCCCAATTGGCAGCAATGGCCGGAGCGGCGCCGATCCAAAGCCAGGAGCCAGGAGCTTCTTTCAGGTCTCCCACCTGGGTGCAGGGGCCCAAGGACTTGAGCCATCTTCTACTGCTTTCCCAGGCCACAGCAGGGCTGGATTGGAAGTGGAGTAGCCAGGTCTCGAACCGGCACCCATATGGGACGCCGGCGCCTCAGGCCATGATGCTAACCCACTGCACCACAGCGCCGGCCCCTTTTCATCTTCTTTTAAAAAAAAAAATTATTTATTTGCAGAGCAGAGTTACAGACAGGGAGACGAAGAGACAGAGAGAAGGGTCTTCCATCCACTGGTTCACTCCCCAAAGGCCACAATGACCACTGCTGGGCCAGACTGAAGCCACAATCCAGGAGTTTCTCTTGGATCTCCCAACTGGGAGCAGGGGCCCATGCACTTGGGCCACCTTCCAGTGCTTTTCCACGTGCATACGCAGAGAGCCCGATAAGAAGAGGAACAGCCAGGACACAAACCAGCACCACATGGAATGCCAACCCCACAGGCAGAGGCTTAGCCCACCATGCCACAGGGCCAGCCCCATAGTCTTAATCTTAAACCGCCTGTTCAACTTTTTCATTAAGTCAGTTTGTCTGCCAAATGTTTTGCTTTGTGTTTGAAGATTTATTTATTTTATTTGAAAGACAGAGTGGCCATGCACTGGTTCACTGCCCACATGGCTGTAACATCTGGGGCTACGCCAGGCCAAAGCCAAGAGCCAGGAACCCCATTCTGGTCTTCCACTCAGATAGCAGGAGCCCAGGCACTTGCGTCATCCTCTGCCTTTGCAGGCACATTAGCAGGAAACGGTATCGCAGAGGAGCAGCTGGGAGGGACTTGAAGTGGCACTCATACGGGATGCCAGCATCACATTCAGCAGCTTAACCTGCTGCCCTACAAAGCCAGCCCTTATGCTCTAATCTTAATAAACTGCATTGTGTGACAGGACTGGCGCTGTGGCACAGCAGGTAAAGCCACTGCCTGCAGCACCGGCATCCCATATGGGCGCCCGTTCAAGTCCTGGCTGCTCTCTCTCTCTCTGCGTAACTTTGACTTTCAAATAAATAAATAAATCTTAAATAATAAGCCACATTGTCTTACTTACTTATCGTGCCTACCAAATGTTTTCTGTTTTTGTTTTTGTTTTTTTTTTTTTTAACAGGCAGAGTTGACAGTGAGAGAGAGAGAGAGAGAGAGAGAGAGAGAGAGAGAGAAAGGTCTTCCGTTGGTTCACCCTCCAATGGCCGCTGCGGCCGGCGTGCTGCGGCCAGCGTACCGCACTCATCCGATGGCAGGAGCCAGGTGCCAGGTGCTTTTCCTGGTCTCCCATGGGATGCAGGGCCCAAGCACTTGGGCCATCCTCCACTGCACTCCCGGGCCACAGCAGAGAGCTGGCCTGGAAGAGGAGCAACCGGGACAGAATCCAGTGCCCCGACCGGGACCAGAACCTGGTGTGCCAGCACCACAAGGTGGAGTTTTAGCCTACTGAGCCAGGGCACCGGCCCCAAATGTTTTCTAACCATGTTGCCTTTTGCTTCCACTCCTTGCATCGGTTGGTTTCTCACCTTCTGGCACTGGCCAGGACTTTCAAGCTCTGTGTTCACAGAGCCAGGGCCCAAAGGCATCCACCCCTCTCTTCTTTCTGCCGCTGGCCAAGCTGAAGAGGTTCAGGTTTCAGACTAACGCTTACAGAAGTTGAATGCAACCGTCAGAAACCTGCTCTTGAGAAAGATCCCTGCTGTTGTGGGAGAAAAGACAGGAGGTAGACAACGGATCCGGACCGAGCCCAGGCGAGGCACGCTGCGGCTTTTCCCGGCACGGAGATGAGTGTAGCAGAGAATCACGGTGGAGGGGGGCAGGATGATGGGATTCGGGGCTGGGGACACCGAGGGGTCAAGGCGGAAGCCCTGGCTGGCGTTTGGTGCTACAGTGAAGGCGCCACTGGGGACACGCTCCTACCATATGGGAGTGCCTGGGTTCGAGCTTGCAGCTAATGCGCACCCTGGGAGGCAGCAGGGGGCCAAGGAAGTACTTGGTTTCCTAAGGGGAGACCCAGATTGAGTTCCTGAGCCCTGGCTTCAGCTTGGTTCAAGCCCCAGCTGTTGGGAGCATTTGGAGATAAGGAGTTTCTCTCTCTCTCTCTCTCTTGTCCCCTTTCAAATAAATAAACTAGAAAACAATTTAAACAACGAAAGACTGAAGTCCTGTCTGGGGCTTGTGGAGCCAGCACATCCCTCACTGCAGAGATCAAGGAAGAGGGGCTGCACCTCACGCAGGCGGTTCAGGGGAGGCCTTCTGAAAGAGGGCAGATGTAAGAACTCAGTGCCTTGGGGCACACTTTGCGGCCCATGGGTTAAGCTGCCACCTGTGACACAGGTTCAAGTCCTGCCTGCTCCACGTCTGATCCAGCTTCCTTCTAATGCGCCTGGCAAGGCAGCAGACGCTGGGCCCCTGCCACCCACACGGGCGACCAAGATGGAGTTCCTGGCTCCTGGCTTGGTCGTGGCCTTGTCCTGGCCCTTAAGGCCATTTGTAGAGTGAACCAGTGGACAGAATATCTCTTTCTCCCTCTGTCTCTCCCTCTCTCTGTCATTCTGCATTTTCGATAAATGAATCTTTAAAAAAAAAAATGGTGCTCTGAGCGCGAGTAGTCTGGGCGGGAGGCTAAGGATTCAGATGTAGTTAATGCTCACAAAGCACTTAGGAAAGTCCCTGGTACACCTAAGTTAAACCAAAGATCTCTGTCTCTCTCTGATGTGCCTTTCAAATAAATAAATAAATCCTTTAAAAAATCTTTTTAAAAAATTTTAAAAGGATAGATATGTTCCAGAAGCCCGGAATCCAGAGCTCCCGAGGCCTGAGCCCTGGGCAACAGGAACCTGGGACGTGAGACAGCAGGAGGGTGGCCCCAGGAAGACAGAAGGCAAGGACCAAGGCCGAGGCAGTGGCTCTGCCGAGGAATCTGGGCGCGTACCTTTTCGAGTTTCATCCGGTTGTCTCTCAGAGCCAAGGCCAGCCCCAGGCGGCCCGCGCACCTGCTCCTAGCCGCCACGGAACACGTGGCTGAATCGGTGGCCGGGGGAAGCCGCTGGAGCGCCTGCGCACACCCGGCCCGCCCGGCCACGCCCACGGCTGTTCTGGCCACGCCCCCTCCATGGTGCGCGCCCCGAAGCGGCCCTGCTCTGGGCCTGACTGGGTCGCGCGCCGGAGCAGCGCGTCTCCAAGCAAAGCTCTTGCCCTGGGCCGCCTGGGGAGTGAGCGGCCAGCTCCAGTGGCCCAGGCGGACGTCGGGGCGACATGAGGCCGTGCTCTCTCAGCCCGGCGCAGCGCAGCCCTAACTGCAGCCAGGGCCAGGTGGCAGCCGGCCCGCCGCCGCGACGCCGGCGGAGGGGGCGGGCCGGGGGTGGAGCCTTTCAGGGGGCGGGGCTGCATCACGTGGGTAAACACGCCGCACGTGGAGCGCAGCCTGCGCGCGGAGGGGCGGGGCCGGCTGCGACTCGCAGCGCTTGCGCCCGCCTGGAGGCCGTGTTGGGCGGCGGCGGCCGAGCCCCGGACCGATCGTCAGTTCTCTGGTTCTGCTAAGCCCATAATAGCCGTGGCAATCCTGCCAGGTCCTGCCCAGGACAACATAATAGCCCTGCGATAGCCATGCGAGGTGGGAGCTGCTATCCCATTTTCCTTGTCTAGAGCCACGTGGCGACCAAGCGGCGCGACCACAGGCAGCCCAGCCCCGAGGCTCTGGGGCCCTGGGGGTCCCGCTGCCGCGCCTCGGGGCTGGGCCTGGCCTGGGACTCCCCGGTGAGGCCTGGGTTGCACAGGTGGCGCCCCCAGAGGAGGCCCAGGCGTGGCGGGGATGGAGGCGGCCGGGACCTCTGGCCCCACCTCGCGGTAAACCAGACAGCGCCTCCTCCCCTGACTGCTCTGGGGCCGGGGTCGGCTGCGCCCCCGCCGAGGCGGCGCCCAGGGTACGCGCAGCTCTTTCCCGGAGCGGCGTTCTCCCGGCAGGCCTCCCTGCTCTCCCCTCCTCCTCCTCCGTTCGTGCCGCGTGACTGACCCGGGGGCGCCGCACGCAGGATCGGCTTGGGGCCTAGCCGAGTTATCCGCCCGGCCTGGCTGGGGCCTGGAGGCCTTTAGTGGGGGGGTGCGGGGGGTGGCCTAGGAGGGGAACTAGAGCGCATAGAGATTTATAGAAGCGCATGGCCCCCGCAGGAGCTGGGCTGCCAGACTCCGGGGAGGGGTTAGTGTTGGGGTCCACAGGAGCTCCTTATGGGACATCCCGCTGGAAGGGCGCGGGGCTGGCCAACCGCGGACGGTGAAGCCAGGCTTCCTGCCTGTGACCTTGAACCTCCCCCTTGTTTCTCTCTCGGTTTCCACTCTGACGTGGGGCCTGTAGGACTGTGGGAGCATGAAGTGACTCAAAAGGAGAAAAGCGCTGACGGAGGGCTGTCCCTGGCCCCTCGCTGCTGGGGAGGAGCCCACGTGGTCGGGGACCGCACTGTCCTGCTCTCCGAGCGCCCCCCCAGGTCTGTTTTCTGGGAGTTCCCAGGCGGATTCCTTCAGGGACTCTCCCTAATGGCTGCGTAGCAGGGACACAGGCCCGGCAGAAGCCAGGTCCTCCTCCATATGCCCCCCCACTCACTGGCAGCATCAGTCTGCCCCTGTGTGAGAAGGACATCCCCTGTGCCTCCCCTCCCAGGACAAACGGCCATAAATGGCCAGCCTCCCTGCTCGACCACAGGCTGTTGGGGGTGGAGTGGGGGGAGCAAACATGCTGAGTGGCTTCTGGGTGGCAAACATGGGCTTTGGCTAGTGAATATCTTCCCGGTCCTGTTTTCTCCCCGCAGGTCACCCTGGGGGATGTCTGAGTGCAGGAAGCAGAATTAGAAACCCAGGGATAAGCATCGCTTAAGCTGTTGCTTGGATACTTGCATCCCATCCCAGAGTGCCTGGTGGGAGTCCCAGCTCCTCGGCTTCTGACCCAGCTCCCTGCTAGTGCAGCAGATGGTGGCTTAGGCACTTGGGCTCCTGCCATGCGGCTGAGAGAGCAGGGCAGAGTTCCTAGCTCCTGGCTTCAGCCTGGCCCAGCCCTGGCCTTGCAGGCAGGCAGATGGAGAGTGAACCAGCAGGCCGAAGATCCCTCACTTCCTTTGTGTGCCACTCTGCCTTTGGAGTTGATGAAAATAAAAATTCTTTAAAGCTAGAAACTCAGACACAGGGAGACACCAGAAAGGAAAATTGGGAGACTTGAGGGCGGGGGAGACCTGCACCAGGATCAGCCCCCAGTGGGCTCCTCCCACCCCTGAAACAGGGTGGTAGATTGACCTCCTCACAGGGGCGTCCAGAGCCCTCCTTGCATTCTGGCCTGGCACAGAGGCCCGCTCTGTGCAGTTCGGATCGTTGAGCGGGTTAACGGGGGTGGATGCCCCGTGGCAGCCAGAGGAGCCCCGCTCTTGGAAGAAGGGTGTTTGCAGCTGTTTCGTAGCGCGCCTGCCTCTGCTGTCACTCATCTGGGAGCGTCTTTGTTGTTTCTGTACTTGCTGGTTGTGCCAGTCCAGTGTCCCTTCCCTTTTCAGGAGAGCCAGGCAGTTCTGTTGGGCTGACTCCAGCGCAGCCCCGAGGATTGGCCCACGACAGGTGCTTGGCCGGTCAGAGCCCGGCACTGCCCTGGCTGCAGTGATCAGAGAAGGGATACACTTGTGACACGAGCTGGACCCCTGAGAAGCCTTGCCAGAGGCCAGGGACACCTGTGAATCCAGAAATGCCTTTCTTATCCCCTAGAGGTTTGAATTGTGTTCCGCTCGCAGCTGGATGCCCTTATCTCCTCCAGCTGTGGCTGCCACTTCTGGAGGAGACGGGGGTTCCAGGGCTCATCAGAGGGGGAACCAGCCTGCAAGTGGCTCCGCCAGGGTCCCCAGCCTGCTCTGCCTCTCTCCTCACCTGCTCTGGGTTTCCTGACCAGAGTCTGTGGCCACCCAGTCCACAGAGGCTGTGACTGTGTGTGCTCTGGGCCTCTGCTCTCTCCGTCTGTCTTGTCAATAACCGTACCCAGGGCTTGGATGGGAGGCTCTCAGCAATCAGCAATTGAAAGAATTCATGTGTCACCGAGGCTCCTCCAGCTGCCTGGGATCTGGGTGGTTCAAGCATGCCTGTGTGTCCAGAGCATCCTGTCCCACTCAGCCACCTGCCCTAGCACATCCTGGCCCCCGTGAGGCAGCCCCTTGCCCCCTCTTCTTCCTGGCTCCACCCTGGAGCCCCTTCCCTGGCTGTCTTCTGGACGGCCGTGTGGCCAGTCTTGGCAAGTTGCGTAAGGGATGGGTTGTCCACACCAAGCCGCCCCTCTGGGTCCCCTATCCCAAACACTTGCAAGAGTACCAGCGTGCCAGAAGGGGTGAGAGAGAACGCACAGGAGGAGTGCGCTGGCTGCCAGGATGCAGGCTGTGCGCCTCCCAAAATGAGCAGCCGGCACATCTGCCCAGAGAAACAGGGAGGCCCAGAATCGCAAGCTTTGTTATTTTTACTTTTTTGGAGCGAGGGGCCATCTGTGCAGGTTTGTGCTTGTCTGGAACAAGCCGGATTTGTCGAGGAGAGTCAGATGCGGGGTGGCTTTGCAGGCTGTCATGCTGAGACCTCCTCCAGGAGCTGGGGTGGCAACGCTGATATATATATAGCATGCCAGGGTCCAGCAGCTGTGTGGGGTGAGTGTGCATACGGGGCCTGCACCAGAGGCCGCCAGCCACCTCAGCAAGGCTCCGCGCAGCCTTGGCTTCACCGAGGATGCCAGGAGGACCGAGGACCACCTGCTGTGACTGGAGGCTGTGTCAGAGGTGGGGGTGGGGGAGGCTCTGACACCCCCACTGTGGCCATCAGTCCCTCCCAATGACCATAATGAGCATGCAGGTGCACACGCACCCTCAGAACGTACTCACGGCCCCTGCTGTGAACAGCAGCTCACCCTCCAGCCCCTGCCTGGAAATCCCAGAACTGCCCCGTGTGTGCTGCAGGTAGAGATGGCCATGCTGGGCTCTTCTCGCAATAGCCAGGGCCACCCTGCAGGGGACCCCATTCTCAAAGTTCCTTCTGGCATTGTCCAGGTGTGGCCCTCATCTTAACAGCTGGCCAAAGCTGGTGCCACAGCCCACCCAGCACGTGCTGACGGAGTATCATTCCAACAACATGGGTGTCAGGCGTGTGCATTTGTCTCTCATCTGTAGCAGAAAGCTTTTGTCCTGGCTGCACGCTTCCCTCAGGGCCTCTCTCCTGGGCCAGATGTGTGGTTGGCCCTGGGAGCAGGAGGAGGAAAGGCCACGGCGTTTGGCACCTGTCACTGTGGACACTCTTTGGAGAGGATGAGAAGTGACTTGAGATTCTTGTGGTCATGACTGTGCCTCTCAACACCTTCCCCTTTTTCTTTTTCTCAAGATTTATTTATTTGGAAGGCAAAGTTACAGAAAAAGAGAGGTCTTCCATCTGCTGGTTCACTCACCAACTGGCTGCAACAGCCAGAGCTGGGCCGATCCGAAGCCAGGAGCCAGGAGCTTCATCTTCGTCTCCCACGTGGGTGCAGGGGCCCAAGAACTTGGGCCATCTTCTACTGCTTTCCCAGGCCATAGCAGAGAGCTGGATCGGAAGTGTCGCATCTGGGACTTGAACCGGTGCCTGTATGGGATGCAGTAGCTTAACCTGCTGAGCCACAGTGCTGGTGCCACACCTGCCCCTTTCTAACTTATGCCAAATGCAGTGGACTCTAACTACAGACAAGATTGGGGGAAGACAGCAAGGCAAAACTTATTCTTTTTTTTCTATCTTTGAAAGAAACCTATATGTGAGGAATGCGATTGGAGGGGCATTCAGCAAGAGGGGTCCCAAGTCCAGAAATACTGCCCCAACACACACGCACACGTGCACACACAGCCTGCAGTCACTCCACTCACAGGGACTCAGTGCCGATGTCGGAGGACCTATGTGTGGGATTACAGCAGAGCAGAGCAGAGGAGAGAGTGGGCAGGGGCTGGGGACGTGGCCAGCCGGCACTGGCAGTCTGGGATAGGGCTCCAGCGTGGTTTCCAGGGCCTCGCCCAGTCCCAGGCTCGTGCTGGGCTGTGAGCTTGGGCAGACAGCCTTTTTTTTCCTTCTTAGCAGAAACAAAAGGATGAAATCATTAGCATCAATTGGGTACATTCAGTGTAGGTTCCTGACACGCCATTGTTAAGAAGATAAAAGAAATGGCATTAATTAAACCCACCCCGCCGCCCTTTGTGCTTCCTCATTGACGTGTGCATCTATCTCGTCCCACAGACGGCCACGCTTCCAGCCGCCCTGGACATGGCTAAAATGAACCGAGCAGAAATCACTCCCAGGGGCGGGCCCTTTTCCCAGTGCGTTTTCTGCATCACAGGGGCAGAATCGGACAGAAGAGGGCCCAGCGGCACAGTGCGGGTGTCCACATGAGGAAGAACAAAGCCCACCCCACAGGGGAGGCCTCTGAGGGAGGCCCAAGGCCCCCAGCCCAGATTCCCGTGCAGGCAGGGCCCCTGGCCAGGCAGCCAGTGACCCTTCAGGCAGCAATCTTGGGTCAGGGGTGGGAGGACCAGTCTCTCTGGCTGCAGCTCTGGAATCTCACCCGCCCCACCTCTGGCCTTGAGGTGCCTTAGCTGGCCTAGGGTCAAAGGTCACCCGTGGATCACTGGGAGGCCTGGAGGCTCGGGGGTGGGCCCCCTGCTTGCCAGTGGGATGCTGCCCTGTGCCCTGTGGCCCTCACCCCACCCAGTCTGACATTTACAGAAAGGAAACTCACAGAGGTGTGATTGCAAACCCGAGAAAGCTCCCCAAACTAGTGTTTCATCACCACCTGGAAGACAGAGCAGAAGCAGAAAGAAGCTATTAACCCCTGCAAGGCCAGGCTCCCTCCCCTGTGGGTGCAGAGAGACCTGCTGGGGCCTCCTGGCCTCTCACTGCGCCGGCTGGCTGGAGGCTTGCAGCCCCCACAGACCTTGGGGTTAGAGTGAGACTCCATGCCTGAGCAGGCCAGGTAGGTGAAGGAACAGGGTCCAGGCGTTGTGCACCGCGCAGTGACCACAGTCAGATGATCTGGGTAGAGATAGGTTCTCCCGGCCATCATGCAGGAGACGTACAAGCAGCGCGCACGAAACCAAGTGGCCGGCCGGGGAGCAGGAGAACTGGGCAAGAGTCCTGGGGCTCTGGCAGGACCATGACTGCCCCTCCTGCCCGCAGGGCCGCCCCAGGCTCAGGACCCGCATTTTGCTTGTCAAACCCCTTAGCAATCAAGCACATCCAATCCTCGCCAGCCTCAGGGAGGGAGGCGGTGCGGGCCTTCAGCAGAGTCTCCATCCTGCAGAGACTGAACATACCGGTGCTCAGCAAAAGGGACACAGAGAATGTTCTGGGTGACTCAAACTGGGCCTGCTGGAATACATTAGCTTTGGGTTGTTTTTAAGAAAGGGATGGGACCACTGGGATTGTTCCTCACAGTCCCACCCTTGCGACTCTCCCAGGAGCTGGAATTTGATGATGTGTGACTGCTGTGCTCAGAAATCACCCAGAGCCTAGATAGGAGCTTGATTGATTCCAATCCGTGTCTCAGTTTTTGATGCTACTTTTAGAAAACAATATGGAGGGGGCAGCATTGTGGAGGAGGTGAAGCCACTGCCTGAGAAGCCGGCACCCTATGTGGGCACCGGCTCCTGTCCCTGCTGCTCCACTTCTCATCCAGCTCCCTGCTAATGGGTCTTGGAAAGCAGTGGAAGATGGCCCAAGTGCTTGGGCCCCTGCTCCCTGTGGGAGACCTGGATGGAGTTCTGGGATCCTGGCCTGAGCCTGGCCCAGTCCCAGTCATTTCTTCCATTTTGGGAAGTGAACAAGTGGATGGATCAATATAGGCAGGCAGATAGAATAAAACCTATTAGGTCTGTGAGCTGGAGACCACGCCCTCCACCATGCCCCCGTGTGATCTCACCTGAATGCCCATCTGCCCCTCAGACCATGCAACCACTCCCCCTTGGAAAGCATATAAAAGGCAAGGAGCCCCAAAATCGCTCTCCCTGCCTTCGCTTCACTACTCATGCTAAGCTACTTGTGGCTGCTCATAACAAAACACTTGCTCCACGTGGCTTGTTCCTGGCCTGCTCTCTGCTTGGGATGGACCACAACTTAGCTTCTAGACTTTTCTTTCTCTCCCAGATAAAGTCCTCACTTTCCTAGGCATTTCTCTCACTGAATAAAATTCTTAAAACTTACCATGTTGTCCGGTCTATTTGAGCCAGTATTCAGGATTCTTCTCTGAATAGGTGGCAAGAACCCACGTGCTTATTGATACTGAAAAAATATTAATACGCAAGATGGTATCAGGATGACCCAGGTCCTCTGATGTGAGTCACCCACAGCTTAACCAGTGTCTTAACTGTTGGGCAAAATACCTGCCCAGAAATAATTTCAATGGAAATTAAAGTCCACGACCCCAAACACTGGAGTAGATGTGGGGGCTCTCAGCCTCCCTGAAAGGCTAGGGTAGGTGCCAAGGCACATGCCCTTTGATGTGGAAACTCCACATCCAGGGGTGTGCCCTGGAGGAAGTCACACGCATGGCACGCACATGCTCGGGGGTCACTACCGCACCATTGGCGATGGTGAGAAAATCTGGAAACCAATTTGTGGAGCAGAACGGGAGGGAATATATATTTGAAGGCACTTCAAAAGATGCATGGAAAAAATGGAATAACAGATAAGTTTTTTCTGGTGCAAAAAATTTTGAAAACATGCATAATTTTTTCATCATACTCATTTTCCGTTAACCCTCTGAAGACCTGCTGCATTGTAGTATACTCACAAGACTACCACAGCTAAAAATAATAAATTCAACCGTCCATGAATCAACATGGATAAACCTTGAAGATAATATGGAAAGAAAATAGTAAGTGCTATTGTGATATATAGGGCTTGATCACATTTATTTTATTATTTTATTATTTTTTTAAACATCCAAGGCAGTGTTCAATGCAAGTTTACTTTTTTTTGCATATAGATTCAAATATAAATGATAAAAGTCTAAAAAATGAATGTGAGAATCATGTACACATAGGCCTGAGGTGGTTATTTGCTCTGAGAAGGAAAGAGCACACGCTTGGGAAGGGACCCCAGACTGTGCCTGGAACATATTCCTTGGGGAAAAAAAAAAGTGACGTGAAGTCCATTTAGCAAACCTGAATGATGGTTCCACATGTACTCGTTTGTATTATTCTCAGCATTTTAGAATTGTTGCCAACTCGACGGGTGTGGATCAACCTCACTGCTTTATTCCGCGTTTCACTGCTGACTTTCAAGCTGAGCATTCATATATGTTCTGTGTGTTCTGCCAGTTCCCGTTTTTCATGAGAATATTAACAACGGAAGGGAAAGGGAGCTTCCCTTGAAGGTTCTGAAGCCTGTGTGGCAGCAGAGATCCACGTGGGATGCACCGCAGGCGGGCGGGGGCAGCAGTGCAGGGCAGGGACGTGGGCAGCCCCTCGGGCAGGGCCGATTTCGAGATCAGGGCTCATGTGGCTGATTTTTTAGCCAGTGTCCCCACTGCCTGCCTTCTGCTTCCCCATGTCCTGCCCAGTGCTTTTCTTGTGGCACAGAGACATATCCCGGGACTTGTTCCCTCAACGGCTGGCCCCCTCCCCTCCCTGCAACCTTGGGCTTCCTGCGGCTGGGGAGACCACGCCCTTCCGCAGTGTAACCGGCAAAAGCTGCTTGCGCTGGGGTCCCTTCTGCCTCTTCCTCCGCTCCACTGGTGCTTCTCCGTGACCGCTGCGGAGGACTCCACCGCCCGCCTCCGGAGGGGCGGCCTTTCACACCATGGCCCTCATGGGTATCTGCTACTTGCAGGTGCACCCGACTCCTGGACCACACCCTCCGTGCCTCTGGCTCCTGCAGTGGGGAGGCCCTGAACACAACAGGAGGGCGTCTGCCGCATCAGCATTAAACTTCATCAGGAACATGATTTCACAGGGCGCAGGGTGGAAGTGTTTATTTGATAAAGGGTAGTGCTGCCTCCCTGACTGAGGCTTCTGGGGACTGGGACCTGGCAAAGCTGTGAAACTGAGCCCGTCTGAGTCTTCTGGTGTTACATTTGGAATTAGGACAGGGTAGGAAAAAAAAAATCTATGCTTATTGAATACAAAATGCAATTGTCTGTCAGTGCAGGAGCTGAAGTATCTGCAGCAAATTATATTTAAGGCTCTATTGTCACAGGCAGATTAGCTAATGCTTGATTTTAAGTATAGGCTCCTAATGCTATTACTCCTGGTTAACTCTGCCTGGCAGGTAACCTGGTGGAACAAATGACTGCATTGCTTGAATAACATATTTGATCAAATAGGACAATTCCTTCAAAAATTGAGTTCTCTGTGGCAATTTGAGACCTGTAATCAGCAAATTAGATGATTACAGCAGGGATAAAAATAGTCTTCTAACAATGTCCAAGGTATAAATGTGATTTGAATTTCAAAATGTCGAGCATGTGGTAGGCGAATGCACGGTTGGGTAAATACGACTAGACATGATCAGATTTGATTCTTCTTTGCATCCTTGCTGAGCCGCAGCCTCATTTTGCCCAAATAAACTCCAATCTTGTTTGTGTCAGAGTAGAGGTTAGAGCAGATCAGGCACCAGACTCCTAATCTTAAAGGGCCCCCCAGCTCTCCTTATCCGCCTCAGGGACTCGGCGTGCACCTCAGCATCATCTGTTCACCAAACAGTTATGAAAGAACCTCCACGAAACCATAAGCTGCCCAAGTTCCGGGACCATTTCAACAGCCACCACCTAAGACCCAGAGATGACACCAGCTCTGGTTGTGTCAAGTAAATTCTGAGAGCCAGGGCGGGGCACGCTGTTGTGGTATTCCTTACCGCAATCCAGTCTGTCTCCATGGCCTGCCACTGGGTTACTCCATTCCTCCCCCTTTAACCTAAGTTAGACCAAGGGGCTCCCAGCATCTCCACCCCATGTCGTTCCTGCAGGTGCATTTTGCTTCAAACCATAAACTCACCCAAGCTGACCTCGCTGTCATTTTCACCCCCAGTCTCACCTGGTTTTAGCTGAATAGCACAACGAAAATGACTTGGGAAACGGGAGCATGGAGCCCACCATTGAACGGCCAAAGTTAGCCACAAACTGATGAGTAAGTCCAAGTGGCTCCTCTAAGAGGGGAGACTCAGCTTTTACTGACTAGCAGCTCTAGGCCTCTGACGGAACCGTGGAAATTACTGATCACTATGGATTTCATTTACCATCCAGGACGCAGATGACTGACAGCTGCCTGTGGCAACAGAATTTGGAAATTCTGATTTTCCAACGATCTACATGCGACATTCTGACTTCAGCATCGTGGCTCGCCCAGCGATCTGTGGCTACTCATCTAGATGTGACTGAACTGCTGCTAGCTCGTTTGTCAAGCTCTCAAGCGTATCATACGACTTGGGAAATGTTTTCAATGCCACACTTTTGCATAGGAAACACCAAATGCAAATTCACCACCCAAGATGAAGTAACACTCGGAATTGTATCATCTGATTAAATACCATTGCGGGTAGATTTAGAATGCATTTATTAGGAAAACAGTATCAAAATTTGCCACAACTACAACATCCATGTCAAAAATAGGCTCTTTCCAATCTCATACAAATACGGGACAGGTGTAAACGGGTCCTTCTTTTACAGATTTTCACAAAGATAAAAGAACAAATTGGAAATAAGTGGTATTTATTTGCTCACCCACCCTCCCCCCCAAGCACACCAGAGCACTCTGGAGTGCAGCACACTGTAGACAAGCCCGCGAGGGCTGTCCAACAGGGAGCAAGGCGAGCTGTTCACTTCAAGTGGACAGGGACCGCTAGCAAGGCACTTGGCGACCTCATCGACGGCCGGGGCGCAGACTGTACGCAGACATCATGGCCTTGAGCCACACGCAACGTTACTCGGCATCTTCTGCCTAAGAGCATACTTTCAGGCTACTGTGCTAACAAGTTCTCCAACAAAACTCGATCGATTCCTCAGGTGAGGATCTGGGCCAGGCGAAAGGTATTAAATAATACTAATTACAGATTTTTGCTGACCTTTAAGCAGTCCCAGGGAAGAAATCAAACCCACGGATCCTGTTGGATGTGGACATGACTCAGCACTGCTGCTACCGAGGCCCAGTGACCAGGGGTAAGCAGGCTACTGTGAGAGGAAGACCACACTGGAGCCTCGCTCCCGGCCCCGGGGCCTCAGAAGGCAGCCAGGGCCACCCCAGAGGCTCACTCCCAAGGTTTTCTTTCCAATGTGTTTGCTTCAAAGACTTGAACTTCAAGAAGCATGAAGCCAAGAATCAGAATTTGATTACAGGCACACTAAATGTTTGACTTCTTACTTAAATTACCAGACATAGCTCATAAAACCAGCTGTCTCAAAGACAGTATTTTCTTTATTAAAAAACGGAGAGACATAGCAGCACTTAGAAAACAAGTTCATAAGAGGCATTGTACGCTGTCAACTGATAGTGTGAAGGGGGCAAGCCCCAGCCTGGCTGGCGTGGGCTCGGCGTCACCGTGCTAGCTCACAGCCACCTGCTCCACTTCACACGAGGCACCCAGAACACCCAGGGGGAGCCCAGCTGCAACAGCGGTGCTCCTCCACTTCAAGCCTTTGTCACCACGAGAACAGTCAAGTCAAGTATCACCCTCCGTAGCAGCATCGGGAGCACTCATTGGTGTTCTGGAGGTGGCTGGTGTACTTGACCCACTCAGTAAAAAAAAAACCTAAGCATTCAATAAAAACCACTTCTCCCTGTCCAATGTCGTCCACAGAAATACTTTTGCTGTGGAAGAGCCGCACTCCTCCACTGAAATCTCTGTAAAAGCTGAGGCGCGCCTCTGCGGCAGCAGACGGAGAACCGCAGCAGGCGCTTCCGCACGACTGTCTTTGGTGCAGGCTGCCGGGGCGGTCACACTGTTCCCTGCTCACTGTTCTGCTTCTTACTGCTCGGTGGGGGGGTGAGGACCCCCGTGGGGAGAGGCGACATCCTATTCTGCTCCGACAATATGGCTTTCTTTGCTTGGGCTTTGTCCTGTGGACAAGAACCAAAGGCAGAAGTGTCAGAGTGGGAGCACGGGGCCGGGTGGCAGCAACCAGAAGCCTCTCCCGAGGTGGGCGAGGGGTCGAGCAGCACGGAACACAGCGCCCATTGCTCCGAGTTTCTCTTGTTCAAGGACTGAGAAGAACAGACGTTTCTGTGGGGCATCTGGAGCCTGCTTGGAGGACAGTGAGTGGGAGACTGAGCAGGGAGAGCACTGACCAGCAAATCCAAGCTGTTGATGTGGGTCTGTATGTTGTGCGCGTCTTCGGCGGGAACCCCCCTGAAGTGCTTCAGTTTGGAGCTTCCTGTCTCTCTTATAACCATGGCAAACGGAACCATCCACTTGACACACTTCTCGATGTCACACCACTGATACCCTGCGACGGAAAGAAGGCGCAGGCTCAGCCCGAGCGTGCCAAGTTCAACACAGCCTGCCTGCGAGCTCACCGCCAGGCGAACATACCTGACACTTTCTGCATCAACTCGGATGACGAGAAATGGTACAAGGCGGAGGCAGCGAGGACACCATAGGAAAATTCTAGGCAGCCGACATCCAGGACACAGAGATCTAAAAGCTACAGAGAAGGAGAAAAAAAAAACCGCTGTGGCAGGTGGGCGGCCGGCACGCGGCCCTGCAGGGTCCTCGCCCTGGCTGCAGGGTGGCCGCCTACCTCTGCAATCTGCGTGAAGATTTGCTGGGGATACTGGGGCAGTAGCACCTCACACACATCATTCAGGTACGCAACCTGCATGTAGACGTTCAGCCAGGACACAATGGTCAGTGGACTTAAATGCCACTTAAGGGCCTAGAGGGAAACAGAAAGGAGACCCACGGTTGAGAAATGAAATTCAAAATACAGCCACGTTTCGTGCCACAGTGTGGCCAGCCAGCGAGCACCCACCAGAGGCACGCACCTCTCACGAGGAAAAGACATTACGTGTGTGTTTAAGAAATGGCCGAAAACTTAACTTGTAACCTACCTTCATAATCACTAACTCCATGGTAAGAATCTCGTCCCCTGAACAAGCCCCGTCGGTGACATAAGCAAACTGGTGCAGCTTCGGAGGGTAGATTTCCTAGAAGAGGACGAAGGAGGGACTGTGAGGAAAAGGCCCATCTCCCAAACAGCTCCGGCCTCCGCCGCACCCGCCTGGCGCGGAAGGAGAGGGCTCCCTGTGGGACCAGTTCAGGAGTCCGCCGGTGCCTTACAATCTGCTCACTGCAGAGGAAGGGACACTCTCTCCGCATAAACCCGACCTGGCCTCATGACCAGAGTCTGGAATTCGCATCTTCTCAGTATCTTTTTGAACTACATGTCTGAAAGTCTGGCCCATATCCTCTTCTGTAATCACCCCAAATTTTACTTTTTTTTTCATGAGGGTCAGTATTTATTTATTTACATTTTTATTTATCTGAGAGGCAGAGAGAGAAAAAAATCTCTTATCTGCTTGTTCAATCCCCATATGCCCACAACAGCTAGGGCCGGCCAGGGCCAAACTGGAATCCCCCGTGTGGGTGGCAGGAACCATTTACTCCCAGGGTTTGCACCAGCAGGACGCTGGGGTCAGGAGCCAGAATCGGCATCAAATCTGGGTGCTCCAGTGTGCGATGTGGGGGCCTCAGCTGGCATCGCAATTGCTAGGCCGAACGCTTGACCCCCAAAACTGGCTCCTGGTGGTTCAAAGCTCACTTTTCTCTGTCTTTTCACAACGTTGTGCTTAAGGTAGCTGCAACAACCTAAGTATTCCATATACTCACTCCACCTCTCTGCTCAGCTGGTTTCCAGCCCTCTGGGCATGTGTCTCAAATTAGAAAAATGTAGGATATGTATTATAGACAAGTGGTTGATCTTGTGCCCTAATCTTAGCAATGCTCATGAAACACATTGTTACAGAACAAATACTGAAAATGATTTACCTCGAGTTTGGCAGCAATAAATAAAGATGAGATCCCAATAAGCTGTAGAAGCGTTTTTACAATATTTTCTTGTGTGGCCATGTACCGATCAAAGAAATCCTGTGCCAAGTAAAACGTCTCCCTGTGAAGCTTATAGACTTCACACACCTGAAAGATATTCAGTGCGTTTCAGAACAGGTACTTGAACAACAGCAAAAACAACTTGGTATAACCAATCACGAGAGATGACAAAGAACCTGGAACTCAGATATAAGGACAAAGTGTTCTGTGATCATGTAACCAGAGAACAAACATTCACAGGCCACAGAAGATACATTCACAGCCAGGTGAAGGTAGCACTGAATTGTCATGGAAAAAAAACAAAACAGAACAGAACTGCAGGTTCTCAAAGAATGCTGCCCCCCCCCCCCCCCGATTATACATTTCATTATGATGTGGAGACATTTCCTCCCACCTGAGCAATATCAATAAGAATGTCGAACAGTGGGAACGCAAATGTACGTAAGGACTACAGCATGCCCAAACCACTATAAACCCCAGGAGGCAAAAGCCTTTCTAGAAAGCACTAAACAAGTGACCCAGAGACCCAGGTTTTAGATTTGGCTCTAACTCAGATTGCACTTCAGATTTCTCAAACTTCAAAACTAGGACAATGCTTGCCTTGCCCACCTCACAAGAGCCTGGTGCAAAAGCACACGCGATGGGATTGAATGGACAGAGGAAATATCAGACCTCAGTTCCCCACCATCGAATGCCTGATTATGCGTATAGAGCTCCATGTGACACCACCGCTGTCACTCCTCTCCAAGCCACCTCATGGAAGTGCAGATCATGGAGTGAAGATGCAGAAGAGGAGCCAGAAAAACCATATTCAGAATGCTGCCAGGAAACCCCACAAGGGGCCAGGCATCATGGCACAGTGCGTTAAGCGGCTGTCTGCAATGCTATTAGAGCGCTGGTTCGAGTCCCTGCTGCTGTGTTTCACGCAGATGAGGACCCAAGTGCTTGAACTTGGATCCCTGCTGCCTACGTGGGAGACTGCATGGAACTCCTGGCTTCAGCCCAGCCCAGCCCTAGCCATTGCAACCATCTGGGGAGTAGACCAGCAGATGAAGATCTGTTTTTCTCTCTTCTCTCCATTATTCTGTCCTTAATACATAATAAAAAGAAATTTTTTAAAAATTAAGAACAAAATTCTATCAATCACCTAGGCCTATTTCTAAGGTCCAGGCGTTAGCTTCTTTTTTCTTTTTTTAAAGGCAGAGTGACAGAGAGGAGAGATGGACAGAGATGCAATGGTGGTGGTGGGCCAAGCTGAACCCAGGAACCTAGAACTCCATACGGGTCTCCCACATGGGTGGCAGAGATCCAGGTACTCGGGTCATCTGCTGCTGCTTAGGCACATTAGCAGGGAGCTGAACTGGAAGTACAGCAGCGAGGACTGGACCCAGAGCTTTGATAACGGTCTCCAGTGTCATAGGTGGTGGATTAACCTGCTGTGCCACAGCACCAGCCCCAACCACATTTAGCTCTTTATAGAAACATTCCTACAAAGTATGAGGAATGTTGAACTGTTTATTCCTCTTCTAGTCCACACAAATGCTGCCAAGAAAATATGGCTGGCAAATACCACAAAGTGACTGACTGGCCTGATGAGGGCACACCGAAGGCAAGGGGCAGCACATGGCATGGGTCACTTCCAGGAAGCCAGACCCTCATCATCTGCACAAGTGTTCTCTCCTCCAGGGACCTGCCTGAGCTGTCCTTCCACTTCACCCACCCACCTTACAGGGGTATCCCCGGAGCTCCCCCCTGCCCTTACTCCAGGCACTGTCTGTAAGTCACTCACAGTCCATCCCAGGAACAGGTGCACTGCTGATAAAATTTCACTTTGTATGTTTAACAAGCCTCTTGGTAATTTGTAATAACTTGTTCTTTTGATCAACTGTTGCAGAAGGACACCAGTATGATCAATAAAAGACGTGAGCTTTTTCGTAAGGATACCATTGTGTAGGGAAAGGGAAACGCAGTCCCGCAGTCACAGAGGAACACTGCCAGATCGGACTTTGAAAGATAAGGGTGTTCACACATTTTTACAATTTATGATAGTGCTATCAAATAGCTGATATTCACATTCCAGCAGATAGAGTCAAAAGCAACTTAATGAACAAAGCTCAAATATCAATATTTACAATTTATTGGAAATACCTTTGCAACTACTTGAACTTGATGGAAAAAAAGTAGATGCCAACTTTAAAATAGCTAAGGGGTAAAGATATTTTAGAAATTCTTTTAAGGGGCCGGCACTGTGATGTGGCATGTTAAGCCATTATCTGCAATGCTGGCATCCCATGAGTGCTGGTTCAAGTCCTCACTGCTCCACTTCTGATCCAGCTCTCAGCTATGGCCTGGGAAAGCAGCAGAAGATGGCCCAAGTGCTTGGGCCCCTGACATCCACATGGTAGACCCAGATGGAGTTCCAGGCTCCTGACTTTGGCCTGGCCACGCCCTGGCCATGTGGTCATTTGGGGAGTGAATCAGTGGATGGAAGATATCTCAGACTCTGTCTCTCTCCCTCTCTTTGTAACTCTGCCTTTCAAATGAGTAAATCTTTAAAAGAAAAAAAAAGAAGAAATTCTTTTAAGAAGGCAGACCAAAAAAGGTCACATAGCTTCAGAGATACAGAGTGTCTCAATGGAATCAAACACACACAGAGTTAGAACAGCAAAGAAAAAAATCTAGAAACGGTCAATGCTTCCAGTGAACGGGAAACTGCAAGCTCACCTCCATGAGCCAGTCCAGAAGAATCGCTCGCATTTTAGGCTGCAGAAGAGGGTGTCGCTGCAGAAAGTGCTGATCCCTTAAGTACTTCTTTTCCTTGTTTAACATGATTTTCCAGACCTCCTCTCTATTTGCCCAGCTACCACGAACAAACAAACAAACACAAACCACACAGCTGTCAGTATGCCTCCATACCAACGAGGACTAACAACGTGGAGTGAGAGGCCTGAAGCCACGTGGCAAACCCAACACTCACTTCAGAACAGGCAGCGGCGAAGCTCTGGCTGGTGCCAAGCTATGAGGATCAAACGTGGAGTTGGCGTAGACCGGCTCATCATCTTCCTTGTCGGGTGTGGGGATCGAGGAGCAGGGGTCTGCACGTACTGCATCGCTGTCCCACGGCTGCCAGGGGAAAGCAAAGCGTAGAATGTTTCATGTCAACCAGCTAGTTTTATATTAGCGAGCACTTCAAAAAATATCTCCGTCACCCTCCCCAGAGGTTCGAAGTTGAAATTGGAGCGACATGGGAAGTACAAGCCGCAGGATGACTCCAGGCTTTCATCTCTATCACTAACTCCAGAGTCTAGACAGTGAATTCCCAAGAAAACCAGGCAACCAGGAGCATCTTAGCCTCCACGTCAGGAGAAAAATGAGGTTTTTCTGCAGGCAAAATGGACACAGGAGAGTAAAATAAAAGTGTAAGCAGCTCTTATTTTACAAAAACAAAAAGCACAAATTAATTTGCAGCTCAGTAAGATACTGAGCATGACTCCCCAAGTGCTAAAAAGATGCACTGTGGGATTATCTGGTCCAAATTTAGAGATTTTTTCTTTTTTTGAGAGACAAAGAGCTCTCGTCTGCTGGTTCATTCCTCAAATGCTCACAATGACCAGAGCTAGAAGCCGGGAGCATAGTCCAGGTCTGTCACACAGACGACAGGAACCCAATACTGCCTCCCAGTAGCATCAGTGGGAAGCTGGAATCAGGAGACAGAGCCTGGGCTGGGACTCAGGCGCTCCAGGGTACAATGTGGGCCTCGTAACCACTAGGTTAAATGCCTGCTCCGGAAACTTGCCCTTTTACAGACACAACCAATCTAAAAGGTCTTAAAGTGAAACAGAATTTTCAAGAAATATAGTTATATAGCAGCCCATATTCACATGTTAAAAAAGATCAAAAATATAAATTGGCTGTCATCTTTAATACAGCATCTTCATTTTAAAAACAAATCTATCCAATGTGCCACCTTCCTTTAGTTACGGGACCAGCCGAATACATTCAACAATGGAGACCTTTTGTTTTCCTTAACTCTAGACAAGACAAAACACATGTCCACCTGGCTAAAATCACATCAAGTGACAGGCACAGGTCTTACCAAGTCCATGAAGATAGCACCTGGGTGCCCTGGAAAACCTAAGTCCTACCGCAGAGCCCACTCACACATCTGATACAGAACTCATCATTAAAGTCGGAGACACTGGGCTTCTCTGCAAGATTTCAAATGCCCAGTTGTAACCATCAATATTTGGAAAAGACCAAGGTCATGTTGTCACTTACAGTAGTTTCTTTTTAAAGCTACTATTTGCCATCCTACTCTGCAAAAAACCCAAAGTTTTACTTGTGACACTTAGAAAAGTAACTAGGGAGCTGATCCCACTGGGAAAGTCTGCCCCTTGTCATTTTTTCTGAAAGCAGAGACCCTGACTGTCGACCAGTTTACAAAGCAGACAGCTGGGGTGACAACCCACGAAAAGAGGACACCTGGGCCCTAAAGACAGTGCCTGCTGGCAGCACAGCACACCCCCACCTTCAGAGGCAGCCCCAGCACTTCAGCGAGAGGAGCTAAGCTGGATAAAGCTCTTCCCCTAGCCAGCGTACAAAGAATTGAGCATGCAAATTATCCACGACAGCCCCTGCCAACAGCTGTGTGAGAAAGGCCACTCCTTTCAGTTCCAGCATCCTGTGCTGGTAGCATTTCCTGGACTCGAAGAGGCTCATGTTACACCTGCTAGACGTTGCTCTTCAGCCAAGGAGTTTCAGTTTGGAAGGTACGAGCTGGGCATCACCGCCTCCAGCAAGATGGCACCTCTGAGAACAAGGCTTTGGAGATTAATGAAGCAAGGCCCAAAGACAAGCGAGGTGGACCTCAAGCAGGCATGGTTTCTGAAGCTGGCCTTTCTAGGAACCAGTGGATGAGGATAATAAAGTCAGTGTTCTGTCACCAGGGTCTACACCAAGTCTCACAGGCAGCACGGTCCCTCTGACTGCATTTAGGAAGGAACGCACTAACAAGAGTCTCACTGCGAGTGCCTGACCAGCCCTGTCTCTTGGTGCCGCTGTTCCTTATGCAGAAGCTTCGGAGAAGGAACTAACAGTCAGATTCTGCTTCAGATACAAGAGCTGGGCCTCACGAACTACTGAACAAAACAGACATGCCAAGGAGATGTGACAAAGGATCTTCAGAACAACCTAAAATGACAACGGTCAAAGGCTCCGTGTGGCCATGGAGCAGACACTCAATTCAGCACGCTAGCTCTTAGCGGCTCAAGGTTGTTAATAGTTGGCTGAACTGTGAATCTCCACAGTGAAATTCTGCATACTTAACAGGCAAGAGGCTCTGTTGTAACCCCTAACTCTAGCTCTATGAGTTTTCACAAAGAAATACCAAAGACACATGGATAATTTTCAAGCTGTCTTCTCCATAAAATGTGCAGAAACCTGCTAACATTAACGTGCACAACCATGAACCCGCCTTCTCGTGGAGACGGCCTGTTATCCCTGTGTCGCAGGTATCACCTCCCTAACATCCAGGGCAGAGCCAGCCCCGTCTTGGGCACCCCAGGGCTGCTCAGGTTATCCTTGAGAACAGACACAGCTCTAGCAAAACACCAAGAACTCAGTATGGATGGCTTTGCTTCATCTTTGCTTACAAATTTGTCTTCTCTTCAAAACACACATGGGGTTTACCTTGAATTTCACCAAGTACAGATTCATTTTATAACACCCACAAGATCAACCTGCTTGATTAAACGTTTATTTTTTTTTTTAAATGGGGGAAAAAAGGAGACTATTTGGGGATGTGCTGTCTTGTTTCCTTTTCTAGAGTTAAGTATTTCCAGCAGACAAGGAAATGCACCCCTTTCAATAGTCATTGGGTCCTCCCCAGAAGTGCTTAGGAGTCTTAGCGCAGTGACAAATGCCATTGTAACAACATGGCCCACCCTTCCAAGCCCTTCATGCCTGAAGCCAGGCGCACGGCTCCTGATCTCAACAACGCGAGGTGCTGCCCACTGCTAAGCTAGCTGGGGCCAGTGCACTCAGGTCAAAGACCGGTCCCGCTCAGCTTTTATCAGTGGCAGAGTCAGAAGGCCTGGCCAGCTAGCGTGGAGATAGGCTCCTTCCCACACTGGGGCCGTAACTACAGTCTCCAGCCATTTCTGGAGGTAAAGAGATAATGCAAGCTTTTTCTGCACGGAACTTCTGATATTACAACGATATCACGCTGCATGCAGGGAAGGTGGCAGGAACTCCCTGAGGAGGGGGCAGACAAATGCAGTCGTCAATAAGGAAAGCATTGAGACACACACATCACACTCCTGCTGCAGCCAGGGCAAGGCCCGGGCAGCACAGATCCTCGCTAGATGGGCTGCGAGAACTTCTGGGGCCAGAAGGGGAAGCAGAGTTTGTAACCTGACCTAAAGGGGATGGGAGAAGCCCTAAAGCACCATGACCATAAGCCACAGGTGTGGACAGAGGAGCGGTGGCTGCTCACACACACAGAGTTCACTGGCTGTGGGGGATAGGTGGTGGGCCCAACGCTGCCCCCACACAGGACTCCGCTTCCTCCTGGGCCACAGGAGAGGACAGAGAGGACTCCAGGGCCACTCCGGGTCTTCCCGGCACACCGTGCGCCCTCAGAGAGGACCAGCCAGGAATCCTAAGACCAGCGCATGCCCAGGCACACTGTGGGTGCGGATGGGGAAAGAACTCTAAGCCAGGGTCCTCAGCAGGAGAGGAGACCTGGGAAGTCCTCTGGACTCAGGGTCGGTGGGAGGCCCTCCAGGCAGGCCCAAGGCCCCAGCACACCTACCTGACTGCCGCACTGGCCTCGCACAGTCCTGTCAATCTTGGCAATTTCCTCATCTGGATCCTGCAAAAACTAACACAGAACCACCCCCACCCCCCAAGGACGCACACCAAACAACCCAAAGACAAAAACACAGAGAGAAAAGGGGGGACAGTCGATTAGAGTGTGAGCACTGTTTCTGCCCCAAAGAGCCCACCCACACCCCCAACACCCTGCAGCAAACCCGGGGCAGACCCCAGCCTGGTGCCCAGGTAAGATGGAGGGATTAGGACTTCTCCCCAACCTGTCTCCTTTGTACTCACAACGGCCACATTTGCCTTCCTTTTCCTGGACCGGACAGAGAAGTCGCTGCCGCCGTCGTCTTTCATGGTGCCCCGTTCCTTCGCATCCCTGCAGAGCCAGGGTGGCACCGAGGCAGGGGTGAGCCCTCTCCCGACCCCGGCCGCCCCTCCCCCACCGCCGCACACCCTGCCCGTCCCACAGCGGCCGGGCCACTCACCTCTCCTTCCTCTCCCTCGGCATGGCGCGGGGCTCCAGCTAGCACCTCGGGCCTGGGGGCACCAAGTGGGCAGCGAGGTGAGCGCCGCAGGCCGCGGGGGCCACAGCCTAAGGGCTGGCCCCGGGCACCCCTCCCCCTCCCGCGCGGGTGGCGGCGGCGGCGGGAGCCTCCCGGGCCGGCCGGGAAAATGGCCGATGGGCCCGGGGTGGCCTGTCACCCGCCGCGCCGCCCGCAGCCTGCGACCCCGGGTCCGAGCCCGGGATGGGGAAGGCCCTGGATACCCCCAGAGACCCCCCCGCGCCAACCCATCACCTCCCTAGGGGCCGGGGCTGCCTCAGCCTCCCCTCAACACCTCTCCCTACCCCATCCCCGGGCCACCCTGCCCCGGGGCACCCCGCGCTGATGCCCCCGGGACCCGGGACCCGCCCCACCCCCACTCCCACCCCCACCCCCACCCCCACCCCGGCCCAGATCGGGCGCTCGGGCAGTCGCCCCGCGGCGCCCGTCCCCGCAGCCCGCGGCGGGGCGCTTACCCGAAGCCGTCCCGGCGGCAGACAGCGGCGCACGAGCCGGGGCAGGAGCCAGGAGGCTGGAAGCGGCAGGCGAGCGGAAAGCCGGGAGGCGGCGGCGGGCCGAGCGCGCGGCGGTGGCGGGATCCGCGCCTGCCCCCTACACCGCGCTGGCGGCCGAGCCGGCTGCTCCTGCGCCCGGCTTAGAGCGGGACATTTAAAAATCCCTGCGCGCGGAACCGGCCCCGGCCCGCCCTCGCGCCTCCCCGCTGCCTCCGCCCCGCCCCGCCCCGGCCGCGAGCCCCTCAGAGCCAGCCCGAGGGCGCGGGCCCGCCCAGCGCTGCCCTCAGAACCGCCTCCGCCGCCGCGCCGGCCAGCGAGGCGCTCGGGCCCGGGGGCGGGGCTCCCGCCGGGGGCGGGCCGCGGGGCGGGGCCTCGCGCCGATGCCGGGAGGGGCGGGGCCAAGTGACAGGGCCTGCGCGCCAGACGGACAGGACGCGGGACGTGGTGGGCGGAGCCGGAGGGCCGTGGCGGGGCCTGCGCGGGGCGGGACGCGGGAGAGCCGGCCGGCGCGCGCGGAGGAGGGCGGGGCCGCGCCGGGCGCAACGCGGGAGAAGTCTGGCGCGAGCGCCGCGGAGGGGCGGGGCCGAGCGGCGCCGGAGTGGCAGAGAGCCGCGTGGCGGGCGCGGGGGGAATGTAAACACGGCGAGCGGCCGGGTTCGGGCCCAGCGGGTCTGGCGTGGCCGATGCGGGAGAGCGTGCGGCCCTCGGCACCCGCTGTCCCCGGGGCTGCCGCGCGTCGCTGCCGCTGCCGCGCGCGCACCGTCCCGCCTGGCACGTCTTCCCCGCCCCTGAGACGCCGGGTTCCGGGCCCTGCGTGTCAGGGCGGGGATGTCCCCAAGGTCACAGCGCCCGGGGCCTGGGCCTAGAACCAGGGCCGTAGGGAGCCGCGTCTGGGGCCCTTGTGTGCGTCCATCTGCCAGTGCATTTGTTCTTTCATTCGTTCCACTCATTCCAGCACCTTCCATGTGCGTCTTCCATCTGGGCCCTGCCCCAGAAGCCGGAGCGGCAGAAGGCCTCCTTGACCCGGGGCTTCCTGTGCAACCATCTCTCACTTAAAACCTTTCTGGTACTTGCCACCCACCCCAAGTCGTGTTTGGGAATGCATGATTGAGAAAACCCGGAGGGAGCCCTGTGGAACTTACAGGCTGGTGAGAGTGACAGATACGGGGCAGCTGTCACTCAAGCCTAGCTTCTGTGCTCAGCTTGGAGAAGAACCGCGCGCCAAGGCCTTCCTTAGGCATTCTCAGCCTTGTCGTCCCCAGAGCGCCTCTGTCAACCCCATAGGTCCCAACCAGCAAATCCCCGGCAGCCCAGGTGCTGCAGGCCGGGAGCCAAGCTCCTGAGCCCTAACCTGTGTCCATTAGTGATAACAGAAACCAGCCTCGTCAACAGCGTGTCCAACGTGGCAGCTCTGTGCCGAGTCCTTCCAAATGTCGGCTCCCACGGACTCCACCGCAATCCTGTTGATTCTGTGACTATCCTGTTTCACAGATGCCTAGCACCCTGGTGAGGAGGAATCACTCCGGACATTGCCTGGCGCACAGTGGCTGCTCCGTGCACGAGTGACCGTAATACAGCTAGGACAGAGTGTCCCTTAACTGCCACCAGCCAACAAGGAGCATTCCAGATGCTCCGAATCCTGGCTGACAAGATCTTGAGCAATGGAGTGCGTGAATGAGTTTTGTTGTGTTCATTCTGTGGAATACTACACAGCAATACAAAACGTGCAGCAGCAAGAATGAATCCTGCAGGCGCAACGTGGAGCACAAGAAGCCACGCTCGTTGCTTTGACGTGTCCGTCTGTTTGAAGCTCAGGGAAAGGAAAAATCAGATGACAACGACAGCAGTCAGGACACTGCTTACCTCTGGGGTAGGGGCAGTGGCTGGGAGGGGACTATGGAAGTGTCTGAGAGGTAGACGGGCTTTCTATCTGGACCTGAGTGCTGGCTGCATGACTGTATGCGTGCAAAATGGTTCATCGGGCTGGGTCCTAAGATGCATGCACTTCACTGAATGTGTCTCCCCAGGATGGCGCAAAAGCACACCCAGGTAACCAGTCCATGATCAGTAAAAGAGCGTTCAGTAAACTACATGAAATATCCAAGATTTCCTTGTAAAACAGGCTTTGTGTTAGATTATTCTGTACACTTAGGATAGGCTTGGAGAAGGTGTGATGTTCAGCAGATTAGGTGTATGAAACACATTTAAAAAAATTTATCCATTTGAAAGAGTGGAAAAACAGAGAGGCAGAGACAGAGAGAGACCTATCTCTACTGGTTCATTCCCCCAGATGGCTGCAACAGCCAAAACGGGGCCAGGCTGGAGCCAGGAGCTTCATCTGGGTTTCCCACATGGGTGCAGGGGCCCAAGCACCTGGGCCATCCTCCACTGCTTTTCCAAGTGCATTAGCAGGGAGCTGGATTGGAAGTGGAGCAGCTGGGATTTGAACCAGAGCTCATATGGGATACTGGTGTTCCAGGTGGCAGCCTAACTGGCCGTGCCACAGCACCAGCCCCTAAAATGCATTTTTGACTTGTGATAGTTTCCATTTACAATGGGTTTATCAGACAGGACCCTATGATAAGTCGTGGAACATCTGTACTTCCATAAAAAAATCAAATAATTGGTTTTCAAAAAAAAAATACAAAGCAAGACACAACTGCCCACTCGGGAGCTGCCAATCTGGCAGGGAGGCAGTCGTTTCCATACAGAGCAACAAGGGCTGGGCTGGGAAAATTCTGGAGCTATGACTTCATGTGGGAAGGGGGCATCAGGCCTAGCCTTGGATGCTGAGGTTGCATCAAGCAGGGAGCAGTAAGCCAGGAGAATGAATCGCTTTATCAATAGACCAGACAAGGCTGTGCGAACAGCCTGCACAACAGCTGGGAGTCTTCAGAAGTCTGCTGATGCCCGGTTGGCTGGAGCAGCTCACCTGTGTGTGTCTGGGTTCATTTCATTCTGCGTCTGCTTCAGAGCTGGAGTTCCCAGGCAGTAACTCGGTCTTGGGGGAGATTGTAGACTGCAACTGTGGTGGACCAGCTGCTGTACCGGGAGAGCAGCACCTCCCCTCTGCTGTGAGACTTCAGCAAAGTTCTTTCACCTCTCTGTGCTCCAATTTCATCATTTTTTAAAGATTTATTTGAGAGGCAGAGTTTCAGAGACAGGGAGAGAGACAGAGAATGAGAGAGCCAGGTCTTTCATCCACTGGTTCACTCCCCAAATGCCCACAATGGTCTGGACTGGGCCAGGCCTGGGCCAGGCCTGGAACTCCATCCTGGTCTCCCGTGTGGGTGGCAGGGGCCTAAACACTTGGGCCATCTTCTACTGCTTCCCCAGGTGCATTAGCAGGGAGCTGGATTGGAAGTGGAGTAGCCAGGACTTGAACCCATACCCATATGGTATGCCAGTGTCCCAGGTGCTGGCTCAACTCACTGCACCACAATGCCAGTCCCAATTTCCTCATCTTTAAAATACATGTGATTCTTATTGTCCCAACCTCAGGATTGCTGTGGGGGAATAAATATGTTTATATCATGATGCCCTTGCAACAGTCTCTGGCACATAGTAAGTGCTCAATATGTATTGATCACTGCTATTCATAAAGATGGGTGGGAACATTTGCTTGGCTTCGTACCTGATCCACGCCCTAGGGATGGTGGAAGGGTGAAGACAGGAGACAGGATACAGAGGTTAAGTAAGATCCTGGGGTGGGTAAGGGGGAAGTCCTTCCAGCTAGCATTGCTTAACATGGGGCCCCAGACAGGCTGCAGGGACCCAGGAAACTGCCCACTGGCAATGCGGGGCCATCCACGGAACTGTGTGCCCTTGCCTGGGCAGCTGGGGCATAGCTTTTACCAGCACCTTTAAGTCCTCTTAGAAAGACAAGGGGCCTGCTGCTGGAACAGGTTGATCATGGTGGCGGAGCACAGCGCCAGCCAGGGCTTTGCTGTCAGGCAGGGTTGGACCGACTGTGGCTGCCTGGATGAGGCCATATGTGGAAATACTGGAAGAGGGGCCAAAGAGGCTGTCCTAGTGGGAGCTGAGGGGTGGGGGCCAGGCAGGCTGAGCAGGACCAGAGAGGCACTGCAGCCCAGCATCAGGGAGCCCAAGTGTGGGAAAGCCCTGGAGGCTTGGCTCCCATCCTCGCTCAGCCTGGGAAGTCTGCCTGCACAGGCCTGCCAGGGCAGCCAGCACCCAGGGCCCCAATCCACGCTCCCCAAGGCTCGATTTCCGCTCCCACTGCCACGGACGGACCCCGAGCTGGGGGGCCTGACAAAACAATGGGTGGGTCCAGCCCTGGCTTCACCCTTCTTACACTGGGCAGCAGGTCCAGGGCACACTTCTTTAGACAGAAGGCTCTGATCAACCCGAGAGTTCAGTGAGGATTAAAAGTCTCCTTTGCACATAGTATGGGGTTGCAGCTGCCGTGGGTAGACTCTGTGCTAACAGCAGGGTGGCAAGAACAGAGATGACTTGGAAGAGACTTGCAGGAGTGGGGGTGAGGGAGCAGGTTGGGGGGTGGGGGCAGATCTGCAGCCACAGGCTACCCGCGCACGTGGGTCAAGGCGCCCACTGCTTTGTTCTGCGCCTGATCACCATAGCCCCAGCTTTAATTTAAATCTCCTCTTTTTGGGTTTTTGGAAGACAGGCACAGCTGCAAAGCAGAGCAGGGGCTTGGAGAGGGGAGGCTCTGGCATCTCCTCCTGGTCAGGGATCAACATTTTTCTCTAAGCACCACCCTCTTTTGCACTTTGATGGGAGAGGGGCCTTGCCCAATCACAGCACCACATTCCTGGCTTCGGGATTGGTTCAGGCCAAGGCATATGACTCACACCGGGCCAATGACAACCCTCAGGTGTTGCTAAGCTGCCTGGAAGTGGGCCTGGAGCCACAAGGCCATCTTGCCACGGAAGTTGACCTTTAGAGGAAAGCCCTGTCTGCAGTGCACAGCCAGCGGTGCTGGGAGGCAGGTTTCTGACCCCTTTAGCCCCCAGGCCTAATCAAGCACAAGACTGGATTACTGGGAACTTTCCTGATGCTGGAGCCAATTAATTATTATCATGTCTTTATTTAGCCAGTTGTGGTTGAGTTTCTCATAACTTGCATGGGTGTCCTGAGTAAGCAAAGAGAATGAACTGTGCAACTCTGTCCTGCCTCGGGGCAAAGCCTAACTGTGGTCCCCCAGGCCCACACAGGCCCTTCTCTTTAAGGTCATACATCCGCCAGTGCCTGGTTCTGGGGGTGCCACGCCTGAGTCTGCGAGCAGGCATTGGGTTCATTATCTCAACTCCCCAGCAGTCCTGGCGCCCCTGGTGACCCCCCTTTATCCCTGGCTCCCATTGGTCAGACAGGAATCAATTTATGAACCAGCCCGGCACTGCCCAGGGCCAAGCACTCACGGGTGGAATGGCTTGGCCCTGCCCGGCAGGAACATCTCACACACACTCTGCATGCAAGCCGGACGCTGAGAGGACTCACCACCCTAAACACCACGGGACAGAGGTCACAAACAGACGCTGGCAGCGCTCAGAGTATTCGCACAAATTCGAGCTCCTGCAGACATGACAGCTTCTGGCTCACTGAACAATAGGGCGATTTGGCAGAGGGGAGCCTGCACCTGTGAGGAGCGACAGCAGGAGGCTGTCCTCTTCCAACGGGACAGCTTCTCTCTGGATGGTTCCTCCTCTAGGGATCAGCCCGACCTCTGCTGTCTGACCTTGGAACCCCACGTAGGAATTCAGAGCTGACTCAGAGCCTACTTCTGTAGGGTTCTGGATGAGGGAGGGTCTGGGTTAAATAAAGAAGAGGGAGAGGAGGAAGAAGGGATTGAGGAGGGGCTACACTGATAGGATCCCAGTCCTAGAGACCTGAGCATTCCCCGGAGCCCAGCCCAGGTCCTGGGAAGGCAGGTTGGTTTCGTAAATAGATGGATGAATGAATGGGTAGGGGCAAAGGTGAGCCTGACAGACAGCCTCTTCCAGGTGGAGATAGGAAGGCAAGGGGGCCGGGTGCATGGGGTCAGGGGCACATTCTTTGCTGGTATTAGGGACACAAAGGAGATTCCACACTCAAGGCCAGGGCTGCCCCCACCTCCCTCCCTCACCTCTCTCTCCTCCTGTGCTTGGCAAGCCTCTCCACCTTTAGCCTTTCGTGACAAATGATATTTCCCACTCAGATCCACTGGTTTGGAAGAGAAAATCTACCGTCCTGGCCCTAAGTGGGAAATCAGCCTCGCCTGCCACAAATGGGAGGAACGCACCAAGAGATGTATAAGGAAAAGCAAGGGGCCAGCACTGTGGCATGGCGGGTAAAGCTGCCACCTGCAGTGCCGCCATCCCATGTGAACGTGGGTTCAAGACCCGGCTGCTGCACTTCCCATCCAGCTCTCTACTATGGCCTGGAAAAGCAGTAGAAGATGGCTCAAGTCTTTGGGACCTTGCACCTGCATGGGAGACCCAGAAGAAGCTCCTGGCTTCAGATCGGTGCAGCTTCAGCCATTGCAGCCAACTGGGGAGTAAACCAGCGAATGGAAGACCTCTCTCTCTCTCTTTCTCTCTCTCTGTGTAACTGACTTTCATATAAAAACAAATCTTTAAAAAAAAATAAATAAGGAAAGGCAGAACTGCCGTGGGGCAGAGTCTGCCCAAGCCTTCAGCCGGTTTCAAAAAGGGTATGACTGAGATTCTGCTTAGGGGAGCTCCCTGGACTAGTCAAACCTATGAAGACACAGTTGATTGGTGGTTGCCCGGGGCTGGGGCGGGGTCCTGTTGAATAGGAAAGGAGTTTTCGGAGGTCGGTGAGGGATAGCAGCAGCAGCTGTGAACACGCTGAATGCCACGGGTAGCAACGGTCGTGACTATTTTGCTGTAACATCTTTTAGAAGCTGAGAAAACTTCAGAGACTGTTAAAAAAAAAAATAGAGACTTTGCGGCCAGTGCCACGGCTCACTAGGCTAATCCTCCACCTGTGGCGCCAGCACCCCAAGTTCTAGTCCCAGTCAGGGCGCTGGATTCTGTCCCCAGTTGCTCCTCTTCCAGTCCAGCTCTCTGCTGTGGCCCGGGAGTGCAGTGGAGCATGGCCCAAGTTCTTGGGCTCTGCACCCGCATGGGAGACCAGGAGGAAGCACCTGGCTCTTGGCTTCGGATCGGCCCAGCGTGCCGGCCATAGCGGCCACTTGGGGGGGGGGTGAACCAACGGAAAAAGGAAGACCTTTCTCTCTGTTTCTCTCTCTCTCACTGTCTAACTCTGCCTGTCAAAAATAAATAAATAAATACATAAATAAATAAATTAAAAAATAGAGACTTCACAGCTCCAAACTGAGAACTTCTTGATGCAGCAAACAGGAAGAGAATTAGAAAAAAAAGAAAACTCATACTGGGAGGTGTTATTATTTAAAATTAATACAGAGCACAGTGTTCAGTGTAAGGTAAGAAACAGCGGACGGGGTGCAGAAGGCCACAGGAGGGCTGGCACCCCGGGGGGATGATGGCATCTTGGAGAGCGTCCCATAGGAAGAAGCCTGAAGCAGCGGCTGAGGCCAGGGTGTGGTCCCCTGGGCCACGACACGTGGGTCCCAGCCCCACGCCTCCTCTCAGCGGACCTTGGGGCAGTCACGTGACATCTCCACTCACCCTTCTCCCAAGTGGCTGCCGCACACCGCACCCCGGGGTGAACTTGGCACTTCCCTACCTGTGCTCCGTCCTAGGAACCCGCACCACCATTCACTCAGTGGCTCAGACACCAAACCTGGCGTTTCAATTTTCCCCTGCCCTCGCTCTCTGCAGGCCTCAGCAGGCCCCAGCAGCTCGGCTCGCTGGTCCCCCAGATATTTCCAGGCTGCTTCCTTCTCTGCCCCATCCTAGACCAAGCCACCAACTGCTTTGCCTGGAGGGCTGCTCCGTGTGCGTCCTGAACAGGTCTCCTACCTTCGATGCCCCTTCCCTGCTAAGATGCCACTGTCTCCGCATAGCTAGTGTCATCTCTTTCAGAAGTAAATCCCTTGAGACCTGCCCCTTGTCAGTACCATCCAAGAGCTTCACCTTGGCTGTAGCATCGTGTCAGGTGGCCCCTGGGTGCACAGGGCACTGCCTGGCTCTTGCTGGGCTCTTCCCCAGGGCGCTGTCTGTCCCAGCTCACTGGCTCACGTCCCTTGTCGGTGACACACCAGGCCTTTGGCTTCTTTGGTGCATATGCACCTGCTGTGAACCCCCAAGCTGCTCATTTCCCAGAGTTTCCCAGCCACCAGCGCCTTCACTGTCAATATCCCCTCCTTTCCTAGCCACCTGCTCTCAACTAGGCTGCTTCCGTCTCTAGACAGTTACAGACTGAGCATCCCTCGTCTGAAATCCGAGATGATCCCCAATCCGAAGCTTTTTAAACACTGGTGTGATGTCATAAGAGGAAAATTCCATGCCTTGAAACTTGTTTCATGCACAAGATTATTGCAAACACTGTGTAAAATCACTTTCAGGCTATGTGTGTAAGGTGTATAGGAAACATATATTTTTTAAAAAAATATTTACTTTTATTTGTTTGAAAGGCAGAATTACAAAGACAGGGAGAGGCAGAGAGAGAGGTCTTCCACCCTCTGGTTCATTCCCCAAATGGCTGCAACGGCTGGAGCTGAGCCGATCAGGAGCCAGGAGCTTCTTCGGTTCTCCCACGTGGGTGCAGGGGCACAAGGACTTGGACCATTTTCTACTGCTTTCCCAGGCACATTAGCAGGGAGCTGGATTGAAAGTGGAGCAGTCAGGATTGGAACTGGCGCCCATATGGGATGACAGTGTTGCAGGTGGTGGCTTAACCCATTACGTCACAACGCCGGCCCCAGGAATTTTATTTTTAAACCTGGGTCTCATCCCCAAGACATTTCATACGGATATGCAAATTTTGCAAAGTCTGAAATCTAGTCCTGGGTATTTTCTTTCTTACCTTTCTTCAATTTTATCTCTGCACCCTGTTTTGTTTTTGTTTTTACTTATAAACATTTTCAAACATACACACAGGTAGAGACATGATAACACCATGAACACTCACATGCTTCTCCCACTGGTTTAATAGGGAGGATGTTGTCACAGTTGCTGCACTGGGCCAGGGCTTTTTTTCTCAGCTGAGGAATTTCAAGGTGAATTCCAAGCATGATGTCATTTCACTTCTACATACTTGTGAATGCATTTTTTAAAAATATTTATTTGTTTGAAAGACAGAGTTACAAACAGAGGCAAGGGCAGAGAGAGAGAGAGAGAAGTGTTCTATCCACTGGTTCACTCCCCAAATGGCTGTAATGGCCAGAGCTGGGCTGATCCAAAGCCAGGAGCCAGGAGCTTCTTCTGGGTCTCCCATGCTGGTGCAGGGGCCAAGGACTTGGGCCATCTTCTACTGCCTTCCCAGACCATAGCAGAGAGCTGAATCAGAAGTGGAGCAGCCAGGTCTTGAACCAGCACTCATATGGGATGGCGGCACTGCAGGTGGCAGCTTTACCCACTACACCACAGCACCAGCCCTGCGTATGCATTTCTAAAAGGTAAAGATGTTTTCTTATACAACCACCATGCCAGTAACATCTAACAAAATAAGCAATAATTCTTGGCGTCATTCAACACTCCATCTCAAATGAAATCCCCCCCTTGTTTCAGATCCGTCTTCCACACGGGATCCATGGCCACACCTGCTTGTGGGGGCATCAGTCTTCTGCATCCTGGTGAGGCCCCTGCTTGTCCATCTTTGCTCCAAAGCCAGAGCCACCTCCTGCAGAATCATTTCACTGTCTGCACTGGTCGGTTTCCTTCTTCATGAAGTTGTGTGGCTCGTTCCCTCTTCCTCGGACTCCCTGCAGATGCAGCAAGCTCTCGAAACCCGGCTGAAGTTGTGCCTGGAGGTGACGTGTGTGTGTGTCTTGTGTGCATGTGTGTGAGTGTATGTGTGGGTATGTGTATGTGTGCATGTGTATGTGTGTATGTGTGTTATTGCCTGCACACCCCATGATGTCCAGCTGTCTCACTCGCATCGTGCTAGGATCAGCCAGTGGCATCAGGTGGTAACAACCCCCTCCCCGATTGTAAAGTGTCCCCTCAGCCCCTCACTGTATACATTCGTCCATTCGTTCATCAAACACTCACCTAATAGTCTTATGATTGCTGCCTGAAGTAGTTGTTTGATCAGAGTTTGCAAAATGGGGTGCATTTCCCATTTTCCTTCATTTCTTCGAAATCAGCAGCACCCCAGGGGGTGGGGGCGGGGCGGGGGAACAGTTTGCTGTCCTACAGGCAATGGGGGGGTGCATATTCTGTAGGGAACTTAAGAACTATTATTGCAAAGTGCACTGCAGTCCTCTGCTTCTTGTCACTGCTGTGCCCTGGCGATCCAGAGCTCCGTGGGTAATGAAAGCTGCCTCCCGCCGGAGTGCGGCACCCCACCTCCACCCCCACCTCCACCCCGGCACCCCACCTCCACCCCCACCTCCACCCCCACCTTGGGAAGCCACTGTTTATTCGCTGGAGGCTTCTGCAAGGAATTTTCCGGGGGGGGGGGGGGATTCGGTTGCTCACATGGCGATGCAAACACTCCACCCTTTCCAGGAAAGCCCACGTCTTTATTCTTCCGGCGCCTGAGAGGTTCATCCACAGTTGCACTGCGCTTGCTTGCTGGGGGCCCCTTGCCTGTCAGATCGAGGCTGCACACAGCACACAAGGGAGGCGCGCCCCTTTTCAAACATGTGCGTGAAAAATGTGTGAGTGAAGGCTGGGGGGGTGTGGGGGGCATCACAGTGCTGAGTGGGGGCAACATTCCTGGGAGAAGACCTGGGGGAGCCACAGCTGGGGCTGGGACCGAGCCTGAAGTTGGAAGGGGCAGCGCTGTGGCTGCAGGAGCAGGGGCTGTTGTCTGTGCCATGCATCCCCCCATGGAGGAGGGGGACTGGATCCCAGGGCAGCCGTGCCACCACCTGCCTGCCCCAGGACCCCGCGGGGGAGCCGCTTCCTTGGGAGCCGCTCGCTACCTGAGCACAGAGATTCGGCCACCTTCTCGGCGAGCATCCGCCTCGCTCCCTCTCTCTCTCTCTCTAATTGCTCTGTTTTCCTTCCACTTCCCAAGCGGTTGGCTAGTAACACTGAAGTCTGTTTTCTATACATAGAGAGAGTTAGCAAACACAAACTGTGCAGGGAGCCGCGTTCCATCTTTACGTTATCAACACAGAAAAGCAAGAAAGCTCCAGGTTAGACCATCTGCAGCTCAGCCCCGTGTGCGGACGCCGTACGGTGTGAGTGCCACAGCACATCCCGGCCTCCCTCCCACGCCCTGCCTGGCCTGGCCCACTGACCGCCCGTCCCATGCACAGCACTGGACCACCAGCAGGAGCAGTGGAAACCTGCCCTCAGTGGGATAGGGGTCCAGCTGGAAGTCAGTCGACCAACATATGGCAGTGGGAACTCTCGAGAGAGTGGGGTGACATAAGCAGGATGACGACAGATGGTTCAGACAGGCCTCCAGGAGGGGACGCTGGAACTCACCCTGAGGCACTATGGGAGAGCCTCCCAGACACACCCAGCAGTCTGTGCAAAGGCCCGGGGTGCAGGAATGAGCTCCCCATGGCAGAACTTGCTTCCCCGAGTCTGGGAGCGAGGGAGAGTGGGCGACACAAGGAACAGGAGAGAGGCAGAGCAGGGAGTCTGGATTTCACTCTGATGCTACCAGAAGCCCCTGGAGGTGTGAAGTAGCAGCTGTGACCTGCCTGATTTACATATTTAAAGGGCACTCTGCTGCTCCTTAGGGAAGCATGGACCCTGGGGGACAGGGGAGATGAGAGCTAGGGAGACCAGGGGGCCAAGCTGGGCAAGATGGCAACTTGATCAAGGTTGGGGCAAGGTGTGCACAGGGGCCAGGTATGCCTGCAACAGAGAGAGCTGCCCGGTGCTGGGAGGTGTGAGGCCCTCCACACCCAGGGCTGCAGGGCTGCTGCTGGCTCGCCTAGCTGGGTGAGGCCAGGGCAGGTGGCTGTTTGTCCTGGTGGGGATGCCCACCTCCCAAGGCCCCGAGTGTCCCGGCCAGCCTTGCACCCACCCTGCACTTCCTGGGGGCCAGGTGGCCCGCCCTGGAATTTGCAGCTTCCTCCTCTTCTGCTGTTTTCCTCCTAGCCTGCGCCTCTCTCCAGCTTGATCTGCCAGTATCACATTCAAGCCTCGGCTCCAATGCCGCCTCCCCCGGGACATGTTCCCCGCTGCACCGCCTGCAGAGGCCACCCTGGATGCCCAGGGGGTCCAGCCTGTGACTTCCGGCCCTATCCATCACTGAGGGCTCTCTGACGACGGGGCCCGAGTCCTGCCCGCCTCTGGCCCTCTTCGCTGACTTGGTCAGAATTACTTTTATTGCCAGTAGCAGAATCTTGCTTCCAACTGGCCTAAGGAGAAAGGGGATTTACTGGCACCTGGTATCCAAAGTGTGGGGACTTCAGGTACAGCTGGCTCCAGGCCCCACTGGGCAGGGCTGTGCCTGTGTTTCTGTCCTGCTGTCTGGCTGGCCCTCGGCAGGTGGCGGCTAGGACGGCCCACTCAGCTACCCTAGCAGAAGCCCCAGTCTTCACGTCCCTTGGTCTGGCTTAGATCATGTGCCCGTCCCTGTCTCAGGGCTCTGATTGGTTGGGCTTGCATCACATGCACACTTTAGGGTTTTGAGTGGGGCTGATACAGAGCAGGCGAAGCAGCACGAGCCCTTGTGAGGGTCCTCCCTGTCTAGGGTCCGCGGGTTCATGCCCCTCGCTCCTGGACTCCTGCCCCCAGCTCTCCAGGAACACCTTGGCACTGGAGCGCTGTGACAGCCGAGGCTACTCTGCCCTCCCCCTCCCCCGACAGACAACTTCATTCTCCTTGCAGCCACCAAGCGGGGTCTTCCTGCCATGTCAGTAGCACACATGGTGCTTGAAGCCCTTGAGGGCTCCCCAAGGCCCCCGAGATGAAGGCTACTCACCCTAGGAGGGCGTGTCTGGCCAAGGGGATCTGGCCTACGTCCCTGCAGCCCCATCACCTACTTCTATCGCTTCCTTCCTCTGGCCCTTCTCCAGGCTCCTCAAACCACCTCGAGTGCCCCCGGTGCCTCTGCCTACAATACTCTTGCACTGCTTGTCTGATCAGCAAACTCAGCCTCTTCTACACCCAGCTCAGGCATCGCTTCCTCCGGGAAGCCCTCCAGGACTGCCTTGAGCAGTTCTGAGCACCCTTTGCTGGGCATACCTAGCTGCTCACCCCTCTGAGCTAGGCTGAGTCAGGGTGTCCCTCTCTGGCCCCTGCCTGCTGGTCAAGTGTCCATATTTTCCCCATCCGTCTCCTGGGTGCCTTGTGCCAGGCCCAGTGCCGGCACCTGGGTATAGTCTGTTGACTGCACTGAGGATGCTGGGTAGTGTGGGATCTTCTCCCCACCCAGGCCCACGGTGTAGTGCCCGGCACACAGAGATGCAAAGTAAGTACATAAATACACAAAAAGTTGAAATAACAAGAGGAGGAAGTAAAGGAAGGTGAGGGCAGAAACCAATTCATTTTGCTCGCTCACTCTGTCTCTCTGCTTGTCTCTCTCTCCACCCTGTTTACACACACAGCAGCCCAGGGCTCACAGCAGACATCAACAAGACCATTACCATGGGGCCTCCCTGGGAGCCCCGGCACTCTCAGGAGCCTGAGCTGGTGCCGAGGCAGCCGCAGCTGACAATGGGCTGGACTTGGGCCTTGGCCTTGGCTGGCAGAGTACGAGACCGTTGGCAAAGCAGGCATGAATGCTTCCTGAGCGTGCGGTGGGCAGGCGGGCTCCCTGCCTATGGCAGACACCCTTTGGGACCCTGGGGGTAACTTTCTACTTTCTAGTGAGGAAGCCCCAGCAGGTGCCCCCATAGCCTTGGCACTTGGGTCTGCATCTCCTTCAGATCCTGGCAAAGAATCTCTCTCTCTCTCTCTCTCTCTCTCTCTCTCTCTCTCTCTCTCTCTCTCTCTCTCCTTTCTAAAAACTTATTTGAGGGCCCAGTGCAGCAGTGCAATGGGTTAAAGCCCTGGCCTGCAGCACCAGCATCCCATATGGGCGCCGGTTCAAGTTCCAGCTGTTCCACTTCCAATCCAGCTCTCTGCTATGGCCTGGGAAAGCAGTGGGAGATGGCCCAAGTGCTTGGGCCTCTGCACCCACGTAGGAGACCCAGAAGAAGCTCCTGGCTCCTGGCTTCAGATGGGCTCAGCTCTGGCCATTGTGACTATTCGGGGAATGAACCAGTGGATGGAAGATCTCTTTTCTGTAACTCTTTTAAATATATAAAATACATCTTTTTAAAAAACTTATTTGAGTGAGAGAGAGATCTTCCATCCACTGGTTCACTCCCCAAATGCCTGCAACATCTGGAGCTAAGCCAAGGTGAAACCAGGAGCCAGAAAATCAGTCCAAGTCTCCCAGTGGGTGGCAGGAACCCACTGAGATGAGCTGTCATGTGATTCTTTCCAGGTGCATTAGCAGGAGGCTGGATCAGAAGCAGAGTAGCCAGAACTCCAACTGGTACTCCTATGTGGGATGTGGGCATCCCAGGTGGCAGCTCAACCTACTGTGCCACAATGCCTGCCCACGGTCAATCAGGGTTTCTTGGTGCCAACTATTTATTTATTACTACGAATTTATTGAAAGGCAGAGTTACAGGGATAGGGGAATACGCACACACACACACAGAGAGACAGAGACAGACAGACAGACAGAGACAGACAGACAGAGAGAGATCTTCCATCCTCAGGTTCACTCTCCAAATGGCCACAACAGCAAGGGCTGGGCTAGACAGAAGCCAGGAGCCAGGAGCTAGGAGCTTCCTCCTGGTCCCACGTGGGTGCAGGGGCCCAAGGAGCACACAGGGGATGCTGGCACTGCAGGCAGCAGCTTAACCTACTGCCTCACAATGCTGGCCCCCCTTGAGGCCATTTCCGGGCTGTTTTCCGGGCTGGTTTGAGTGGTACTGCTCTTGGACTTGGCCATGTCTGCGCTGTGATCCTGAGGCACTGAGGCCTGGAAGAGGGAGAGAACTTTCCCTTTCTCTTAATGGAATTGCTGGGGCAGGCATCCGGTCGGGCAGCTAGGACCTGGTTGGGACACCTGTGCCACATATCGGAGTGCCTGCTTTCGAGTCCTCCCGTGATGGATGGGAGGCAGCGGGCGACAGCTCAAGTCCCTGGGTCCTTGCAGCCGTAGAAAAGTCTCAGATCGAGTTGTGGGACTCTCTGCTCTTGTGGACACCAGCTCCGAATCCTGTCTCACCTCTCGCCCTCAGAGGAGGGCACAGATGATGGCCTGGTGAGCTCCCCCACAGTGTGTGCAACACATTTTGCACACGGTATTTACATGCATGTGTGCACAGGTGCACAGGTGAATGCACGCACTCACGATGTGCGGCATCGCTCTGTAAGATCAAAAACCACTTGGAGGGGGGAAGATGCCCTGAATTTTATTTTACCATTACTTTCTTTTTCAGGAATAAGAAATACTCCCTGGAGCTTCCTCCGCAGAACAGAGCCCACGCGTCTTCATCCCTTGCTCCTGCAGTCTGAGATAACGTCGCTCCCCTAGCCACTCCCCCTGCTTCTGACATTAGGATGTTCCCTGCCACGTTGTGGTGCAGCAGGTTAAGCCACCCGTATCAGAGTGCTGGTTTGAGTCCTGTCTGCTCTGTTTCTGATCCAACTCCTTATTTATCTGCCTGAGAAAGCAGCAGAAAATGGCTCAGATACTTAAGCCCCTGCACCCACCTGGGAGTCTTGGATGGAACTCCAGGCTCCCGGCTTCAGGCTGGCCCAGCCCAGGTTGTTGTAGTCATTTGAGGAGTAAATCAACAGGTGTAAGATTCTCTCTCTCTCTCTCCCTGTCTCCCCTCCCTCCCCCACCCTCCCCAGGCCACTCTGCCTGTCAAATAAATTAAAAAGAAAAGGCCATTCCTAAATATCTGTGCTGTCTCCTTGTCTCTCCATGCAGTTCCCGACTCAGAGACTGGCGCTGTCTCAATGTCCCCAGTGGAAGGAAAGGCCCCTCCCCGCTGGTGCTACCAGCAATCCACCTGTTCTCTGAGCCTTGTTGGTATCTGGCCCCAAAAGAACAGGCCATGGCATGCTGGGGACTGCACAGGCTATGCTGCTGTGTGAAGGCCCCACTCCCACGGGTGGGTTCCTCTGACGGTGCTTGGACCTGCTATGGCCAGCCTGCAGCAAGGCACCGAGGTTCACTGGGAGCCCGGGTCCTGCCTCCTGGGGTGCCTGGTCTACATGGACCACACAAGCCAACTGCACACCCCCTGTTCACATCAGTTCTGGTCTGGGCCGGGGGCTAGGACAGGATTGGGTAGCTGCTCATGGCAGGCTAGGGCAAATGACTCCCATGGGAACACAAAATCAAACTGGAAGATGTCTGCCTCTCCGGACCCAGCACCCTTGCACCCTGACACTCAGTTTGCACAGCGCTGTCCCTGAGGGAACCCCGATGGCCCTGCCTGAGCCCCCTCCCCCGTGGCCCCTGCCTCCTAATTCCGGAGGGCACCACCATTGGCAGCTCCACGGGCAAGCTTGGCGCAGGTGCCAAGTGTTATTTCACTCTCCCAGCTTCTATTTCCACAGCTCGGCACCTGCAAAGCCCCCGTCAGCCTCACGCCAATGAGAGGGGGCTGTGTGTGTGTGTGTGTGTGTGTGAGTGTGTGTACCCACGTGCGAGCCCACGTGCAGGGCTGCCGGTGCCCGCAGGAAGCCGCGAGGGAAATTTCCACCACAAAGACTGTATGCCTGTGAGAGAGCGGGAATTGCTCAGCAAACTTCAGAAGCGATCAAAATGTCCTTTCCATAAAGTCCCAGCTTAAAAAATGTTAGCAGGTGCATGCACAATAGCGAGTCAGTTGGGATGGATTACTCGGGGACGTCATTTCCGCTCATTCCAGATTATGAATTCAGAGCATAATTTTCTGTAAATTGTCATTCTTGTCTGGTAAGGAGAGCTACATTTTCTCATATGGAAAAAAAAAAAAACCACCACCACCACTAGGCTGGGCCCCTGCTCCTTGCACCTGCAGAAAGACCCCTGCATCGCCCCGGGGACTGCTGGGTGGTCTGGAGCTGGCCAGCAGTGTGGCCAAAGGCAGAAGTGGCCGGTGAGGACTTCATGATACAGGGAAGGGTGTGGGATGTGGTGTGCGGGGGGGGGGGGGGGGGGGCGAGGTGCAGGAGGCCAGGAGAGGAGGGGGCTCATCAGCAGGGCATCGGGAATCACGTCCACTCTTAATTTGTTCCCTCATTCATGTTGTTGACTGAGCCTGCAATGTGTAGGGACCCCTGCCAGGCCCTGGGGTTGCAGTGGCGCTCAGACTTCTCCCCTCCTGGGGTGGGGGGAGAAGCAGAGAATAGGGCCAGGGTTGTGGGGGTGGCGGGGAGGGGACGGTGGCCAGAGCCTGCTTGAAGAGGAGGAGCCAGCTGCATTCCTGGAGCCTGGACTACGGGTGTCAGGCCTGACAGTGGAGCCAGCCCAGCTTGTTCTACAAGGAGAGAGAAAAGGCCGGGGAGGTGGGAGCTGAGGGTGGGGGCAGGGGTGGAGGCCAGGCCAGGTTGGGGCCACAGCTCGGACATCAAAGAGCATGAGGAGCCACTGGGTGGTTTTGAGCGAGGAGGAGGAGGAGGGCCAGGCTAGTCTGGGTGCTGGAGAAGCCCCTCAGGCTGTGAGGACAGGAGAACTGAGGATGGGAGTGGGGAGGGAGCTGCAGCTGCCTCACACCTGCTGAACTGAGCCAGCCTGCCGGGTCACACCTCCACCCTGCAACCCACCCTGCCCCTCACGGACCCCCCAGGCTCCGTGTACCTCTTCTCTCCATGGGGCTTAGGGAGGGCAGTGCCTCGGGAGGCATTGAGGCTGTTCTCTGTGATCATGGCAGGAGGCCTCAAGACTGGCAGAAACTGGGACTTAACCTAGCAAGGGACTCATGTTCACCTCGACTCAATCAGGTGCAAGTGAGAAGAACCCAAGGGAGACCCTTGGGCTCTCGCTGTCATGAGGTGCTGGGGCTTCAGGTCTAGCCCCTGCTTCTCACTGCCCCTCCCCCAGGACTGAGCCTAGGAGGTGCGTGTTTGGTGCAGCAGCTAAGACACGGCCTGGGATGCACACTTCCCATACTGGAGTGCCTGCTTAGAGTCCCGGCTCCTTGCTTTCCAACTTAGCTACCTGCCATGCACACCCTGGGAGGCAGCAAGGGATGACTCAAGTGCTTAGGTCCCTGCTAACCACGTGGGAAAACGAGATTGAGATCCAGGCTTGTGGCTTTGATCTGGCGCCGCCCTTGCTGTTGTAGGCACCCAGGGAGTGAAGCAGTACATATCTCCCTCTCTGTTTCTGTCTCTGCCTTTCAGATGAAAACAACGAAGAAAAAGAAGTGGGGGCTGGTGTTGTGGTTGAGCAAGTAAAGCCGCTGCCTGCAATGCTGGCGTTGGCGCCAGTCCATGTCCCAGCTGCTCCACTTCCCATCCAGCTCCCTACTGAGGCACCTGGGGAAGCGGTGGAAGGTGGTCCAAGTGCCTGGGTCCCTGCCAATCACATAGAAGACCTGATGAAGCTCCTGGCTTTGGCCTGGCTCAGCCCCAACCATTGCAGCCATTTCTTTCTCTCTCTCACATTCTCTCTCAGTAACTGCCTTTCAAATAATAAAAAAAAAAAAAAAGTGGAGGCAAAATCTTCCATCTGCTGGTTCACTCCCCAAATGGCTGCAACGGCCAGAGCTGCCAGAGCTGCGTCGATCCGAAGCCAGGAGCCAGGAGATTCTTCCAGGTCTCCCACATGGGTACAGGGGCCTCAGGACTTGGGCCATCTTCTACTGCTTTCCTAGGCCATAGCAGAGAGCTGGAGCAGAAGTGGAGCAGCCAAGACTCGAACCAACGCCCATATGGGATGCAGGCACTGCAGGCAGTGGCTTTACCAGCTATGCTACAGCACTGGCCCCCAACAAATGGATCTTAAAAAACAAAAGCAAACAAACAAAAACAACTATATCCATAAAGAAATTTCCCTGTAAGGAATGAGGAGAAAGACTGGAGGCCCCACCCCACACACATGCTGTCTGGGAGCGTGATGTTAAAGTTGTCTCCTGTCACTGCTCAGCTGACATTAACATGGTGGGCTGCAGAGAGCGTGGCCAGGACGTCTGAGCCCCAGGTCCCCAGCAGCTGCAGGTGTCCCAGTGCAGGCCCTGGGAGTCCCATCAGTGAAACAAGGAGCTGGGCCAGGTGCGGCTTGCAGCGGGTAGGCATCGTCCGAAGTCCTGGTGTTTGCTGGAGGCTCTGCCTGGTGCCGAGGCTCTGTCTCTCACCACCGCTGGCTCCAGGCAGGCCTGCCAGGGAGGAAGGCACCTTTCCCCCTTTCTCCTGGGATGTTCAGACTCTGGGGAGTTGGTGCTGAGCTGTCTCCTCCTTCCCAGCAAGACGGGAATGCAGGACCGCCCTTGCCAGCCGCTGCGGTGCTGCGGGCACCACGCGTCCTGTGCTCTGAGCTTAACTGGAAAAGGCGCCAGGGACGGCGGAGGTGTGATTGCTATTATTATTGACCATAAAAGACTTGACAAACGATTGCAGAATCTGCGGGCGCGGAGGAGTCTTCGCTCCTGGGGAGAGATTTGAGGGCTGTTTTAAGAGTCTTTGGGAGCCCAAAGCCACAGGCGCGGGAGCGGACTCGGCGGGAGCCTTCGGGAGCCGACAAGTCTTTGATTACCTTACATCTGCTTTTATGGAAACTTCTGGGAGCAGCCGAGGGGAAGCAGAACTGTAAACAGCGCAGTCGGTGCGGCTTCCTCACCAGATTGTTAATGGGGACCCGCTCACGTGGCTCCCCGGCGCCGTGCGTGGACCCAGCCCGGGTCTGTGGCAGGAGTTATTAAATGCTACGAGCACACGGAGGGCAGGGGCGAGCCGCAGACGAGGAATCAGAGTTTTATGCCCCTCGGTTCTGCGCAGTAAAAGAAAATATCCCCGTTAAGTGCGAATTAATTGGCTCCTGTAATTGGCGCGTGGCGCTGCCTCCAGCCTCCTCGGAGTGCAGTGGAGGAGCTGGGGGGCTGGGCACTGGGCTGTAGGCGCCTGAGGCTCTCGGGGCAGGGCCTGGGTCCACCCGGGATTTCTGCTGCTCTGCGAGGAGCCTGCCTCTCGCCCGTCAGCCTGAGGACTGTCACCCTTGACTCCTTTTGCATCTTGTTCCTCCAGGAGGCTGGGTCCCAGTCAGGACCCCGGGGTGTATGCCTCATGTCTACCACCTCTGCCCTGACAGCCTGGTCAGGCCACTGAGCACAGTTGCATGTGTTGTGTATTACACAAGAGCATCTGGCTAAAACCCATCCTGGCCCTGCCTGTTCCATGCCATGTACTTTGGGGACCCTACCAGCCTGGAAGGGGCCCCTCTTCCTGAGGGCACCCTGCTAGCTGACCTAACCCCTGAGCACACTCCCTACACTGCAGCCACACCTTATTATCTCCCTGCTCCAAACACACCCTGGGACCTGTGCCTGCACCACTTCTTTCTGTTGGGATGCCTTTCTCCTTTCTTTTTTCTTTTTTAAAAAGATTTATTTGTTTTAAAGTCAGAGTTACAAACAGAGAGAAGGAGAGGCAGAGAGAGAGAGGTTTTCCATCCACTGGTTCACTCCTCAACTGGCCGCAATGGTCGGAGCTGCGCCCATCCGAAGGCAGGAGCCAGGAGCTTCCTCAGGGTCTCCCACGAGGGTTGCAGAAGCTCAAGGACTTGTGGCATCCTCCACTGCTTTCCCAGGCCATAGCAGAGAGCAGCCAGGACTTGAACCAGCGTCCATATGGGATGCCGGTGCTGCAGGTAGCGGTTCAACCCACTACGCCACAGCGGCCCCAGCCTTTCTCCTTTCTGTTCATCCACGTGGTGCTCACCCTTCAAAGTCCAGGAAGACATCAGTTCCTTCTCCGAGCCCTGCTGTGGAGGCTGCAGTGAGTGCCTGGGCTTCTCCCACAGGCTGGGGTGGGAGATCGCCCCTGCCCGACTCTGGCCACTGTCCTCAGACCTGCACCCGATCCTGCAACACACGGCTGATTGGTCCCCGGGGGCAGATGACTAGCCAGGCTGTTCTAAGCTGCTCACTGAGCTGTTCTGAAATTGCAGCCAGGACATGGGCTAGGTGCTTTAGGGAGAAGGATGGTGTGAGAGCTTGCGGGGGGTCCTTGTTTCCTTCCCAGCTTGTGGGGCTGGCTTTGGAGAATTAAGGACATGCAAAGAAAAGGCCGCCCTGGCCCTTGGGCTGGCCCCTGGTCCAGGCACATCTCTCCCTGGCAACCCTATCATTAAACACACACCTGCCTAGGGGAGGCATTGCCCTTGGGTGTCCACCTGAGGAGGGGGCTGCCTGGATTTGAGGAGTCTATGGGAAAATGAGCAGAAAGATAAAGAAGAGGGGAGGGGCCGGCGCTGTGGCACACTGGGCTGAGTGCCCCCCTGGCGGTGGGCATGTTGGCGACACCCTTGCTACAGTGCCCAGGGACTGCTGTGACTTGGAGCCATGGCTCTGCCACTTCCCGCCGTGAGCTCAGGTGAGCAGTTTGCCTTTTGAAACCTCCAGGTCCCCTCGAGGACCAGGCGGGGGTTTGTGAGAACCGATAGAGCTCGTGGGGCAGCCCCACGGCCCATACCTGTCCCCTCCCGCAAGGTGTGAAGCTGATGTTCACGCTCCAGGCCTGACAGCATCCAACAAGCCCCCACTGTGCTAACCCAGCACTGCCAGCCCAGAGAGGAGGTGAGCCAGCCCCTCCTGAGGGGAGTCGGCCACCCCGGAACTGGGCACCCGCCCCTTGTGGTGCAGCCCCAGGAAGCGAGGGGACAGCTGCCCTCTGCCTGCTTCTGTGTGGTGACCAGGCTGCCCCCAGCTCCCGCCTGGCTGAATGGGCCAAGCGGTGGAAATTACAGGCTATGCAAGCTGTTGAGAAGTGTCCAATTTTGTCTACAATGTAGCAGATGTCCCCAGCCTCCCACAGAAGCGCCCAGGACTTCATCCCATTGGAGGAGTGAGGTGTGTTGGAAAACTCTGCAGCCAGCCCGGGGGGGGGGGGGCTTTCAGGTGGGTTGTGGGTGTCCCCAGCCACCGTGCAATGCTGGGCGACCTCTGGGAACAACTCCTGGCTCTTGCAACACACTCCAGCTCCCTTCCCGGCTCCTGCACCTCTGCCCTCACCTGACACCCATGGAACCTGCCGTCTGCATTCATTTCTCCCAAAGCATCTTTGCAGGGACTGTTCCCTCTGTGGGGAGAGCTGGTCCCCAGATCTCAGTACCAGCCCCCCATTGGAGCCCTCCTGGTTTACAATGACGGCTCCTACCCCCACTCTCCGTCTCTGTCCCCACCCTGCCGCGTTTCCCCTAGCCCACTTCTTCCCCTCCTGCTTTATTTACAGCTGACAGTCCCAGCCTGCCTTGGCCTCTGTGACAGCCACGGCTGTGCACCCTTGTACCCCCAGATGCATGGCTGTCCTCTGAGTGGAGGGTGGCGGCCTCAGCCTCTCTCATACGTGGGCGGGGCCGTCACCAGCATCCATGACATGGCAGCCTGTGGCCTCTGCTCCCTGCCTCCCAGTGGAGCCATTTTTATCTATCTATCGATCGATCGATTGATATATTTATCTATTATCTATCTGAAACTCAGAATTATAGAGAGAGGGAGAGACAGAGATCTGTATCCATTAGTTCACTCCCAAAACAGCCACATTGGCCAGTGCTGGGCCAGGCAGAAGCCAGAATCCAGGAGTTTCTTCTGGGTCTCCCATACAGTTGGGCCGTCTACCACTGCTTTTCCCAGGCCATCAGCAGGGAGTTGGAAGGGATGCTATGCCACAATGCTGGCAGTGGAGCCATTTTGTCACCTAGAGCTTCCTGGCCGGCCTCTGTCCTCTTCCTCGGACGGTCCTGCAGAGATGTGGAAGCACAGGCAGGTGCCTCGGCCTTCAGTGGGGCAGGGAAATTATTCTCGCACTGCAGGTGGCCGTTACCTCTGGGAAAGGCTTTTCACAGGACAGAGCAGCGTGGGGCCGGCATTCTGACGTGGCAGATACAGCTGGCCCCTGCAGTGCCAGCATCCCACATGCGCCCTGATTTGAGTCCTGGCTTCTCCACTTCCAACCCAGCTCCTTTCTAATGCAGCTGGCAAAGCAGCAGAGGACGGCCCAAGTCCTTGTACCCCTGTACGCACATGGGAGATCCAAATGAAGCTCCTGGCTCCTGGCTGCAGCCTGGCCCAGCCTTGGCTGTTGGCAGTCATTTGGGGGAGTGAACCAGAAGACACAATATCTCTCAGTCTCCTCCTCCAACCTCTGCTCTGTAATTCTGCCTCTCAAATAAGTAAATCTTTAAAAAAAATTAAAAAAAAAACAATTAAAAAAAGAAAGAATAGCATGTGTCAAGGCCCTGTGACAGGTGTGAGCACATTCTAGAAACAAAATGTCAGTGTGACTGGGGTGTGGAGCATAGGTTTGGCCACAAGGACAGGTTGGGTGGATCTGGATTCTACAGAGCCTCGTAAGCTGAGGGGTCTCCTGGGAGGTAAAGCAAGTGTGTTGGGGGAGGGGGCGACTTCCAAGACCCCTCCTGCTCCCAGTGGGCTTCCCCATCCTGGCAGCTCTAGCCTTTTCCTCATGTAGTTACCACAATTAAAGGTGCAGCTGCTTTGCAGGGAGCATTCAGCCCAGCAGCTTAAATAGCAGTTAAGGCCCCCAGGGCCCATATGTTCGAGTCCCAGCTCTGATTCCAATTCCAGCTTCCTGCTCTTGCTCATCACCTGTCCTGTAGCAGGTGATGGCTCCAGTAGCTGGGTTCCTGCCCCCCATGTGGGACGCCTGGCTGGAGTTCCCAGTTCTGATTCAGGCTGGCTGTTGCTGGCATTTACGGGAGTGAAGTGGCGGCTGGGAGTTCTCTCTGTCTGTCTCTCTATCTGTTGGCCATTTCAAGAAAAAAAAAATGCTGTCCAACTGGGCTCTCCAGGAGGGGTTGAGGAGGCACAGCCCCAGGCCTGGCTGCACTTCACTTCTCCTGCCCCATCCCCCAGAGGCTCGGCTCTCTTAGCCTTCTAACAGGTGTGCAATTATACCCAGGCTGGGAAGAGCAACGGAGGACTGGAAACGTACGCACAGGTGAATTGGAACTTTCCCCAAATAGGAGAGAGCAGGAGGTGGCAGCAGGGGCTGATGGAGGTGCTATTTTACTGACCTGGGGGAGAGCCTGAGGGAGGAGGAGCCACCCGGTGGGAGAGGCCATGAGGGTGCACTGTGCAGAGCCTCTGTAAACGGGGGGGGGGCAGGATTACCCCCACAGGGCACCCTGGGCAGAGGCCGCCCCTTGTGAGAGAAGCAGGCTATATTACTTAGCTGGGGTCTGTGCCTGCAACCCTGTCCTCTCTGGCTGAGACCTGCCTCAGACCTGGTGGGGAAGGCTGTCCCATGTGAGTGTCCACTGTGTCTGCCACAGTGCAGTGAGACCCAAGGTCAGCTCTGGATGCAACCCCTGGGTCCCTCATTCAGCATGAGGTTCCTGTGGCCTTGACACCCAGCTGTCTAGTCTCTCCCCTTTCGGAGGCTCCCGGTCCAGGCCACAGAGCCAGCAGCACTGTGCTCCTCTGAAGGCGGCAAGGAGATCCCAGCAAGCCTTGCGGTCTTCGCGTGCAGCCGCCTGTCTCTGCCTTCCTCTGCACGTGGCGTCTGAGGCCCTGTGTTTGTTATCACAAAATACCTGACACAGGTAAAGGAAAGAGACACTGGGGCCAGCACTGTGGCGCAGTGGGTGAAGCTGCCACCTGTGGCACTGGCATCCCATACGGGCACCGGTTCAAGTCCCAGCTGCTCCTCTTCCAATCCAGCTCTCTGCTGTGGCCTGGCAAAATAGTGGAAGACGACCCAAGTGCTTGGGCCCCTGCACCCACATGGGAGACCTGGAAGCAGCTCCTGGCTTCTGGCTTCGGATCAGCCCAGCTCCAGCCATTGCGGCCATTTGGGGAGTGAACCAGTGGATGGAAGGCTTCTCTTTTTCTGTCTTTTCTTCTGTCTGTCTTTAACTCTACCTCTCAAATAAATAAATAAATAAATAAATCTGGAGAGGAGAGGAGAGGAGAGGAGAGGAGAGGAGGGGAGGGGAGGGGAGGGGAGGGGAGAGGAGAGGAGAGGAGAGGAGAGGAGAGGAGAGGAGCCAGCACTGTGGTATAGTAGGTAAAGCTGCTGCCTACAGAGCCAGCGTCCCATATGGATGCCGGATTGAGTCCCCGCAGCTCCACTTCAGATCTAGCTCTCTGCTATGGCCTGGGAAAGCAATGGAAGATGGCCCAAGTCCTTGGGACCCTACACCCTGTGGGAGACCTGGAAGAAGCTCCTGGTTCCTGGATTTGAACTGGCACAGCTCCGGCTGTTCCGGCTAATTGGAGAGTGAGCCAGTGGATGAAAGACACCCTCTCTCTTTCTCCCTCTCTGCCTCTCCTTCTCTCTCTGTGTAACTCTTACTTTTGAATCAATCAATCAATCAATCAATCTTTGAAAAAAACAAGGAAGAAAAGAGGCATTATTTCACGCATGGTTTTGGAGGCTGGAAGCCCGACGAGATTGTCACGGGCTCCAGTGCCCAAGGACAGGAGCATGGGGCTGACGTTGTGGCACAGCGGATGCGGCACCAGCAGCCCTTCTCAGAGCGCTGCTTTGAGTCCTGCTTCCAATCTGGCTCCCTGCAAATGTCCTGCAAAGGCAACAGTTAATGGCCCGAGTATCTGAGTCCTTGCCACCCACATGAGGGACCCGGCTGGAATTCTAGGCTCCAGATTCAGCCCCAGCTGTTGAAGTCATTTCGGGAGTGAACCAGTGGCTAGAAAATTTCCCTCCCCCCCCCCCCGCCTTATTCATTAATCAATTAATTAAAAACAACAGGACTGTGTTCAGGAGGACAGAATCTTGAAAGAGGAACTCAGAGAGGCTGGCAGGGTGGGGCATGGCCCTGGATTTCACAGCAATCCTCTCAGGAGACCCATCCGGGTCCCACCGGAAACCCCTGAACCCCCATTGGGGCTCACTCCCGACTGACCTAAGCGCCTCTGGCTAGGCCCCGCCCCGATGGGTTCCACACTGTCTGCCAGCACCGCCATCCTGGAGAGCGAGCTTCCAACACATAGGAAGTCCTCATCTGAGCTCGATTGTGTCTGCAAAGATCCTATTTCCAGATGAGGTCACAGTGGAAGGCACTGGGGGCCCCCAGTTCAGGCCACAGCAGTTCTCACCTGGGGATTTTCCATGTGGGCCAGGGAGGATGCAGAATCTGCCTCAGTGTACCGAGTAAAGCAGGTGTTGCCATAGAAACCCAACTGGGCAGAATCCATGAAGATTGACAGTGCACCTGCAGCAGTACTTCTTGCTGCCCGCGTGGAGACTCTCCCGTCCCATGCAAGGAGCCATCAAGGATGGATACTGGGGGCAGTTTCACACTCAGGGGTGGTGGTAGGCAGGGTAGACAGACTCTGGGCCTGTCCACTGCAGGGTAAGGAGCCAGGTCCACACCTCCTCCCCCGGGAAGCACCTTGTCGTCTGGGGAGAGCAAGGTGCGGGACTCACTGTGTGCCAGGCTCTGTCTCTGGACACTTCCAGTGGGTGCAGCCAGGAGGAGGGAAGCAAGGGAAGTGAGGCAGCAGGACCCAGAGAGGAATCCCAGAGCACCCCCAGGATAAGACAACAGCCCCTTTGGCCTCACCCTGCACCTGCACGGAGAACGTCTTCATAAAGAATTTTCAAGAAAACTCATCACCTCCATGGGACACAGGTGGCACATAGCTCAAGGCGACTCCTGTCTTTCATCTCTTGGACTCTGGGGTTTTAGATACAGCCCTGAGGCCCAGGTCACCTGCCCTGGGAGTCCCCAGGGGTCAGAAGCATGAGGGAGGGGCGCTGGTGAGAGGGGTTGGGAAGAGGCCTGGCAAGTCGCTGTGTCTACACCACGAGCAAGGGGCCCCACCTCCCTCACCAGGACCAAACCTGGTCCTGTGGCTATGGTGTTCTGGCCACCTGAAGGGGGGAAGGGCAAGGACCGGAGCTTGGCTCAGGAAAGGGACCGCTTGGCTTCTGGGCCCCCACAGCCGGGGAAGAGCCTGTGTGGTGCTCTGATCTCTGTCTGCTGAGCAGAAGTCCCGGTGCAAAGTGCACAGAGCTGCAGCCTGCCTGAGGGTGACTTCAGCTGATGGTGAACCTGTGGGAAGGAGCCCCGAATTCCCGGCTGAGCTGTCCCAGGGCCAGAACTTTTCCATGCCAGGAAGCATGGGCGTTTAGCTGCCAGGGATGCACATGGGAGTCCTTGAGTTCTATTCTTGGCTCCGGCTCCTGACTCCAGCTTCCTGCTAATTGCAAGCCCCAGGAGGCAGCAGGGATGGCTCCAGTAGTGAGGTTCCTGGCGCCCACCCGGTAGACCCAGACTGCATTCCTGTTTTCTAACTTCAGTCTGCATTGCAGGCATTTGGGGAGTGAACCAGCAGGTGGTAACTCTCTCTCTCTCTCTCTCTCTCTCTCTCCATCTCTCTTCTTTCCTCTGTCCCTTTCTTCCTCTGCCTCTCACATTAAACGATAAGTGTTTTAAGAAAACGCACAATTGTCAGAGAGGGGTTGTGTGTGTTGTGTCCTTCCTGGTGGAGGTGGGAAGAGCCCTTGGCGGATGCTGGGTGTCTGAGACAGGCCCCACAGGAGTCAGGAGTGCCCCGGGTTCCCTCGACAGAGGGCACCTGTGGGTCCTTCTGTGGTACCTGAGCTAGGGTCTGGGGAACCGAGGGGAGGGAGGCAACACACTTGAGGAACAGATCTGACAAATCTGGAGGTGCGTGGCCCCGTACGGGATCTGGCCTGCGTGGGGCAGCTGCCCCGAGGAAGCGCCCAGCCTCTTGCCTGCGGGAAATCTTGCACAAGCCCCCAACGTGTCAGGGTGAGTTCTCCTGCCTTTGGTACTTCTTGCCTGCTACGAAGAGAGATGTTGCTGATAACTGAAATCAAGAATGCCTCTTTTCAGGTTTCACCTGGCTGCCATCTAGTTTGAGCTAGTTTATAAACTACAAAGGCAGGTAGCTTCCCCGCCACCCTGTTCACCAGCAGCGCCACAGCACCACGAAATCCAGCCGCTGACCCGGGGATCTGCAGGCCCCTGGAGTGCTTGTGGGTGGGAACAAGACAATGAAAGCATGCTGGGTGATCACCGTACCGTCACATGTATCACTAGTCGTACAACCTGGTGCCGATGGTGACTGTCTTACCAAGGCGGCCGAGTTGTCTAAACAGCCATATCGATTACCAAGGCCCTGTTTGGGGAGGTGGTGGCTTCAGGTGGGAGGTTACAGAAATGCGTTTGCTTGCAGAGACCTTAGCTCCGCTCCCATTTGACAAATGAGTGCATCCATCAATCCAGCTGTGACAAATTAATTGATCCAACTATAAATAAGAACGCAGAACATCGACAGATGCAGGCTCAATCTTAGTATCCAGTGGAAACGAGGAGACGGGGCATGTGTGGGGTCAGCGTGTGTGTCTGCTGATTCCCGGGGGCCAGCAGCTGGCTTCCGTGGTGCTGCAGATGCGCAGAGCTGCAGTGGAGTTGTGGATGTGTGCATCTGCACGTGTGGGAGGGTCAGCACTGCGAAGGTGTGGGTGTGTATACGGGGTCAGCGCCAGGGGTTTGTGCACGGGCACACAGAAGGCATAGTTATCAGCTCTAGCTGCCGTAACCGAACATCAGACTGGGTGTCTTAAGTAGCAGAAACCTGTTTCTCATGGTTCCGGGGGCTGCAGGTGCACTTTCTCTGGCCACGCTGTCTGGCTGGCCAATGGCAGCTTCTCGCTGTGCACACGTGCCCGGTCTGTGTCCAGATGCCCTCTTGGTTGAGGACATCAGTTCAACTGGGTTAGGGCCACCCTAACTGCCTCATTTTATCCTCATCACCTCTTTAAAGGCCCTGTCTGCAAATATAAAGGGGACTTCAGAAAGTTTACGGGGACAGAACTTAAAAGGTGACCCTTGGGTGACAAGCCTTTGAAATCCATGGCTAGCTTGTTCATACTACGCTTTTTCCGGGCACTGCTTGAAGGCCTTCCTGCAGCCACCCTGTGCGGGTCTGGGCTTCCCCTATGAACGAGTACACCGCTGCCACACACACACGTGCGCGCACACCTGTCCACGCGGGCAGGGCGCCTGGCCTCCAGTCCGCCAGCCTCCATTCTCTGCTGCCCCTAGTGGTGACAAGGCAGTCCTGCAGAATTGGCAAGGCCCTGAGGATCTGCAGGTGTCTTCCGCCCTGCTGGGACCTGGATTGCTTTCTTTTCTCTGCATTTGACTTACTGTCCTGACTCTGGATGCCCGGCCCCCTGCCCCAAGGAGCCAGTCCTTTGTCCAGCTTCCCACTCCTTCCATTCTGCAAAGTATTCAGCATCTCGCACAGAGCCGAATATGTGGGGGTCCCTCCCATGTTGGGGGCACTCTCTGTACCCTCTGCCTGGCCTAGGGAGCCCTGGGCCTGGGGCTTGGCGCACCTCGAACCTCAGCATCCAGGCCCAGCCACCCCTCCCTCACTGAGGCCCTGCCGGGTGGGTCGGGGATTGGAGCACCCCAGTCTCCCCCAGGCTTGGGAAGGTTCCCCTTCCTCTCCTTGCTCCCAGTGCTTCCAGCGCCCCAAGATTCAAAAACAGACACCCCAGGGCCTGTGGTCAGGCGGGCACTGCAGCCACTGAGGAGGGTCCCGTGTGCCCAGCGGCATCGTACGGACGCCAGCAGGGCCCAGCCATGGGCTCTGGTTTTCTCTGAGAAGCAGAGAATCCTTCATTTTCCTGTCATTCCTCTCCATTTTTAATTGTTGGCAAGGCCTTCAAATTCTTTCAGAACTGTGTTAAAGCAAACATGTGCCAATCAGATGCAGTCTCGACTCAGTTCAAGCCCTAGGGGAGGAATTTAGACCCAGAGCCTGGGAACGCAAGGGGACTCTGGATGAGACAGGGAAGGCCATGCTTCCACTGAGAAAGGCTGTGTGAAGGGGACTTGGGGGACAGGACGCAGGCCTCACCCTGGCTGGCGCTACCATCTCTGTCCCCACCCTGCTGGAGGGGGCTGGGGAGAGCAGTTGGAGCGGATCAGTGGGTCCAGCCCTGAGGAGGCAACACCGGGCATCTTTGTCCCCTGCTGCTGCTCCAGGCCAGGCTCCCCCCCCCCCCCCACCAGCCCTGGGCCTGCGGACCTGCTGACCTCCCATCGGCCTCGGCCCCTTGGCCGTGGGGTTTCATTCCGTTCCCACTACCCCCAGATCTGCACACTTCTGGGCCCTTCTGTGCATATGCACGGAGCATCCCTCCCGGAGAGCCCTCGCTGGCCTCCCTCCCCTCCTTCCCGTCTTGTCACTTGGTGCTGCCTCCAGGGGACTTGAGGGTCTCATTTCTTGTGGCCTCTCCACTCCTGGAAGGTCAGCGCTTCGACCCAGGGAGCTTGGCTGTTTCATTCACAAGTCCGTCACCAGTGAGAACTCAATTGCATCAGTGAATGGATGGGTGGACGGGCGATAGGGGCATGGAGGGTTGGCTGGCTGAGCCTGGTCCTGGGTGGTGGAAGGGTCAGCTAGTTGGGGTGGTGCACATGGGGTTCCAGGCTGGAGACTGCGGTGGACAGCAGGGACCACTTGTTGCTCAGAAGTTGTGCTCTGGCCCCCAACTGCTCCAGCAGAGGGACCAGCCCGGAGCAGAGCAGGGTGCTGGGGTTTGGTCACCCACCAGGGGGCCACAGGAAAGTTCTGCTCCTCTGGGCTCCTGAATTGCAACCCCCAGGGTGCCCCTCCCCCACCAGGTGGGGGGGGAGCTCGTGAAAGGTCCTGTCTGTGATGCCTGGGTAGGCTGAGAGAGTGCACACCTAGAGGCCCGAGTGTCCAAGCAAGCAAAGACAAGGAGGCCCATGGGGCAACTGTGCACGAGCAACAGCTAGCAGCATCTGAAGTGTCCTCAGGCACCAGGCAGCACTGGCAGGCTGGCCAGCGCCTGAAGCACCTGTGTGGATTCCAGGAAGCTGTCCCCCTTGAGCAGGTGCAGGACAAGTGGCGTCTTTGTCTGTGGATCAGCACAGCTGTACCTGGCCAGTGAGCAAAGCTGATACAGTCCTCACTCTCCTGTGCCACACATCATCAGTAGTACATTGTGGGGAGGGACACAAGCTAAGGAACGATATGCATAATATGGTACGGTTCATAGGAGGGAATCCTCAGAAAAATGATATAATTTGTGTGGCTGCAAATCTGTCATTTGTCAGTCTATGATCTGTTATCTATCTCAATCAATCCTCTATCATCTACAATCATCCACTTACCTATCATCGTCAAGAATCCCTACCTCCCTCCTTCTATCCATCCATTTGACTCATCCATCCACCCATCTACCTATCCACCCACCCACCCATCCATCCATCCATCCATCCACCCATCCACCCACCCATCCACCCACCCATTCATCCATCCACCCATCCATCCATCCACCTATCCACCCATCCACCCATCCATCCATCCATCCATCCATCCACCCATCCACCCACCCATTCATCCACCCACCCATCCATTCATCCATCCACCTATCCATCCATCCATCCATCCATCCATCCATCCACCCACCCATCCATCCACCCATCTGTCCATCCATTCACCCACCCACCCATGCATCCACCCCTCCACTTATCCATCCACCATCCACAGATCTATATAAATATGTAGGGTAGAGGTCTGGTGTTGACACCCCAAACTGGGTATTCATGTTTGTCTCTTGGGGAAGGGGCCAAAGGGGGCTTTCGGCTGCTGGCTGTGTTTTCATCTGTTAAGAGACCAGGTGCTTAAACAGACACCATGCACCCCTGGTCTTGCCCAGGCCCGACCGGGCCTTGGAACCTGCTGGAATCGGGAGAGAACACTGCTATCTGTGCTGTGAGTACCCAACGCACCACAGCTAATTATCTGGAGAATTCTGCCACTGCCTGAGAAGCGGGAGCTGCTGCTGCGTACCCGCCAGCTGTGGGGGATTTTAGGGAGCCAGTTTGGAAACTGTAACAAATTCGCAGGTAATGATGCTTGGGTGAAGAAGCTGTTTGTAAAAGCACCCAGTGGAGCTGCTAAAAGTCACGTTCACTGTGGGAGAGGCGAAAACCTAATGTGTTGCTGGTGTCTGAGAGAGCAGTCGCACTTGTCCTGGGAGTGTCACTGCGGAGGGAGGGGCGGGGTGCTGCCAGCCTGCCCCAGGCCCAGCCAGGCCCTTGACAATGGTGGTGGAACAGTGATGACCAAAGCGAGCCCTGGCTCTCCCACACCTGCTGTCCAGGTCCACAGAGGCCACACAGACCCTCTCTCCTTGGTGTCATCACCCCTACGATGGCACACCCACGTGTTCTTCCATGAGCCCCAGGATTACCGTCCTCTCTGACCAGCGTCCAGGGCCTCCCCGGAGACGCCCTCTGTTGTCTGTTGGATTTGGGGTCTTCTAAACATTGTCTGATCTTTAGCCCAGGGTTTCTCAGCTCTGACACTGTTAGCACCTGGGGCTGGGCAGTTCTGTGTCCCTGGGTGTGACAACCAAAGACATCTCCCAGCATCGCCACGTGTCACAATAAAATAAATGACAATGAGAACTCGTGCATGTTCCTCTTTGTCATCCAGCTCTCGTGCTTCTGAGCTGCTGCGCACTTTCGCCTGGCGTGGACGCCTCACTGTGCACTCGCTGCTCCCTAGTGATGGCGAGTCAGGGTCGTGGCCTGGGCCTCTTTGTGTCCGATTTCTCCAGGGAGCGCATGTGGACTGGGGAATTGAAAACCTTCAGCCATCCCAGCACAAAGAAATGGGATGTGTCTGAGCTGAGAGAGGTGGGAGTGGCCCTGGGCTGGTCATGGCACACTGTGCATTTACTGGTGGGCCACAGGGGACCCCGGATATGTGCACACTTGCTCTGTTGAAATACACACTGGAAAGAGAAATGAGAAGGGTTGGTGTTGTGGCGCAGTGGATGACACTGGTGTCCCCTGTGTAAGCCCCAATCTGAGTCTCGGCTGCTCCACTCGCAATCCAACTCCTTGCTATCATGTGTGAGAACACAGCAGGTGATGGGTTCAAGTGCTTGGGGTCCTGCCACCCATGTGGGAGACCCAGGTGGAATTTTAGCTTGGGCTTGGGCTGGCCCTGACTATTGCCACCTGGGAAGTAAACCAGTGGATGGAAGATCTCTCTGTCTTCCTCTCTCTACCATTCTGTTTTTCAAATAAATAAGAAAAGGACCTTTGTTTTTAAAAATTTGCCTATTTATTTGAAAGTCAGATGTGAGGGAGGGGAAAGAGAGAAAAAGAGAGAGAGAGAGAGAGAGAGAGAGAGATCCTCTATCTGCTGGTTCATTCCCCAACTCCTGCAATGGCCAGGGCTGGGCCAGACTGAAGCCAGGAGCCAGGAGCCAGGAGCTTCTTCTAGGTCTCCCTCATGGATGCAGGGGCCCAAGAGCTTGAGCCATCCTCCATTGCTATCCCAGGCGTACTAGCAGGGAGCTGGACCAGAAGCAGAACATCCAGGACTCGAACTGGCATCCACTGGGAGGCTGGCACTGCAGGCAGAGGCTTAACCTTCTACGCCACTTTGCCAGCCCTCAATATTTTTTAAATCAAAGCTTTAAAGAACGACATGTACAACATGTGCAGCCAGTTGTGTCTCCCGGTTCACCGTGGGCTTCCTCCGTCCCTCCAACACACAGCATCCCATCCCGGAAGCCACTCTCACATGCCGGGCTCAACCCTCTGCGTCTCGTGGGTTCTCTTGCCATCCCCATGGATGCCTGGGGTAAAAATCCACCTGCCCAAGGTCATCTGCCCAAGGTCAGGTTGGGTGGAGATAAGGTTGAACTCAGGCTGCCTCGCAAGGCCATGCACTCGTAAATCAACACAACAGAGAGCCTAGAATCCCTGGGCAACTTCTTTGCTGGATTTTTACCCAGTCTGTAGTCTGTAACCCACTTTCTTTAGGTGCTGTGGTCCTTGGGTGCTCGGTGTCAGCTCTGAGCCTCAGTGTGCCCATCTGCAGTGTTGGCCTAGCGCCCCCTGGCCTGCCCACTTGCAGGACTCTGGTGTCCACGAAAGCATCTCAGAGCATTGTGGTGCTGTGCCTGGCGGGGAGCGGCACCGTGAACATGCGCTCCGGCTACTGCCGTCTCTGTCCCCAGTGCTACTCGGAGGACCACAGCACTGCTGCCTGCCCAGCCGCCCGGCCTGGTTTTCCCCAACCTCAGGCAGATAGGGTGAAAGCAGCATTTTCAGATGCAAATTTTCCTCTAAACCACGGACGCTTTAAGACCACCAGATGAAGCACAGAAAGTGCTTCACAATTTCTTTCGGGAGCCTTCGTTCTCAGGGTTAGAGCATCACGTGTGGGTATATGTGTGTGTTGTGTGTTTTTTTAATCCTGCTATCATGAGCAGCAGGTAGCAAAATGTTGATCTCTAATGTGTTAGTAAAACAGCATACATTTGAATATTGGCTTTTTCTGCCATCTGCACCAGTTGACACTGTTTTTCGTACCAGCTTATTACATTTCTTGTACAAACATACTTTTGGGTGTCTCTGTTGATTTATGCTATAGTGGCTCTGGCATTTGTGCTAAAATAGCATTTTAAAACTTATAAAATATTGCTCTTTATTCCTTCCTGGATTCTTTGCCACTTGACAAACTCGGAAGCAGCAGATATTTGCTGAGGACCAAGTTTTCTGTCCTGGGTCTCTTGAGGGGGCGGTGGGGCTGGGGACAGGTGAGTCCCAAATGGCTCAGGCCCAGGGAGCAGCTGGCAGGCGTGGGGTCATGACTTCCCCTGGGGCAGCCTGATGGGTCCAGCAGGGTTATTTTTAAGCCCCAAATATGAAAACAATGAAGATGATAGGATGCATCTCTATGAAGCTGAAGGCGCTCACGTTAAAGACCCGTCTTGTTCTTTGGTTCTGTCCCTCCTGCCTCTGTGACATTAGAACGCCCTTTACTTGGGTGAAGGTCGAGGATGACAGTCCCTTCCTCTCAAACAGCCTTCCTGGGCAGCCATAAGCTGCTGCCCCATGCTGGTTGTCCAGTTGGTCTGGGGGTGGTCTTAATGCTGTAGAACCCACATGTCCATCAGGAAGTCCCTCTACTAGGGCCTGCACCCTGCAGTGCTGAGGGCTGGGGCCGGGGCTGGGGCAGAGCATCTGGGGGAGGGGCTCCTCCCGGTCCTGGGGGGAGGCTCTGTGGAACTGCCTGGCACCTGCAGCCGGCTGGTGCATGGATGCCACGTTCTGTCACTCTGAAAAAAAAAAAAATCTGTGCAAACTGCCACAGATGGGAGGAAGAGCCGATATTCAAATTGGAGGCTGTTTTGCTAGCACGTTAAAGATGAACGTGTTTTTACTGGCTGCCACAAACTGTAGCAAGATGAGTTTTCCTTTTCTGAAAGAGAAGCAGAAGCAGCCTGTTTGGGGGCTGGCGCTGGGGGTGTGTGTGGGGGTGTTGGGTACCCCCTGCCACTGCCTGGCGGAGCCCAGGGTTCTGAAGTGCAGCCCCATGGGCAGCCCTGATGTCTCACCTAGTCGGGGCCTCCTTCCTCCGCCTGGTGTACTCCAGTGCCCAAGTGTGGTGATGGTGACAATGATGATGGGAACTAGCCTCTGGGCCAAGTGGAGACCTCCTGGGAGGCATTCCGGTTGTACCATCTAGCAGAAAGGCACGGAGAGGCCACACGGCGGAGAACCGGGGCTTTAGCGTGTGCAGCCGGGTCCAGAGGCTGTGTCCAGCTCCTACGGAGCAGCCCAGCCTCCCCACCCCACCCAACAAGACTGTCTCTGCCCTGGGCTCCCACACCCCGGCCGGAACGCATGGTCAGCCGCTTCCTGCCTCTTCCTCGGCCCCCAGTCTAGTCCAGGGGACAGAGGGGCCTCTGCCGGTCTTCATGGGCTGAAATGGGGCTCTCCACCACGAACCTCATCTTAATGGCTATACAAGCCGGAGGCCAGGTCAGGGACACTCAGCACCCGCGGGAGTGACACAGGAGGCGGTGTGGGTGGGGGTGGTGGGAACACAGGGGAGCCATGCGCGGAGCCCTGGGGCCCAGTCCCGGCGTTTTCTTCTCCTGCTGCCTGGAACAGGGTCTCTCCCCCCGGGGCGCCCTCCCGAGCGCCTCGGGGCCGCCCGTCCTCTGCTGGTCAGTGGCGGAAACGCAGCCGGCCTCCGCGCACGTGGGCAGAAGGCCCAAGGTGGGGGGTGGGGTGGGAGGGACCCTGTGGGGGCCCGTGCAGGCACAAAGGGTTCCTGTGGCGAGGTGGGAGCCTCGGCTTCTTCCTCATGATCACCCTGGTCTGCCGACCAGGAGCGAAGTCTCTGACAGGCTCATCCTCCCTTCCTCTGAGTTAGGGCTGTCCCCTGTAGGGCCAGCAGAGGCTCACGCACAGGCCAGGCCAGAGGAAGAGGGACCTGCATGGCAGCTTTTTAGTCCAGTGAGGCAGAATCAGGAGGAGACCTTTGAGATGCAAGAGCGCTGATAGCTGTGGGAGCCCTCCCCCCAAGCCCCGGGGCAGGTCATGGGAGCCCTGTGACCCTGCCACTCCCTCCACACACAGAGCCTTGTAAAACCTGGGAGTCTCGCTTTCCTCATCTGTGAAATGGGCACATTGGTGATCACTGAGGTTGCTGCTTGGTGCTTCTGGACTCCGATTCCAGGGGACACCCCTCGCCAGGCTGGCCCGGGTGCTCTGGAAAGGAGTGTTCACCTGGGGGTGCAGGAGGACAGAGGAGAAGGACTCAGACGGAATGCAGCCTGGGACTCCACAGGGCACTCCCTCTCCCGAGCCCCAGCCCCTGCCCTGGTCTCCTGCCAATGCCCCGTGACGATCATCCTGGGTGGGTTTGATGTCTCACGTGGCCTCTTGTCCAGCTGTGAGCATCCTCTGCACCCCAACAGGTTGCTCAACACATACCTGCAGATGAGTCAGGACCTCAGAAGTCATCCCAGCCAGGCCCCTGCCCAAAGCGGCCGCCTCACTCCTCCATCTTGGGGCACAGACTGGGAGACTCTTGCAGAGGTCCTCACCCGGAGCAAGGTGACCAGCAGAGGCCCCGTATCATAGGTCTAAGTGGTTCATGCATGGTGGTGATCGGGGCTGACACCCAAATGAGGTGTGTTCTTTCTGCCTGCCTTGACTCATAGGACTTCATGCAGGGCCGTTCAACCTCGGCCCTCACAGACTCCGTGGAGCTCAGCACTGGCCCCTGGCCACCTGGGGCTGGGCTCTGGCCCTGCCTCTCTGTCCACCCTCCACTCTATGGTGCAGTGAGGACAGCCCAGCCAGCAAGTCCAAGTCCTGCCCCTAGTCCCCCCCCACACCCCGACACTGCCCTAGCCATCTTTGGGGCTCCTGGCCCTCAGCACCATGGACACCTCAGGGGATGCTCTCTGTGCTGGGTGGGGTGTCCCGCACAGCGTCAGCTGTTGGTGGCACCCTCAGCCTGTGCTCACAGGATGCCAGTTCTGGCGTGCTAGGTACCCTGAGTGTGGTCAGGAAGGAGACCCCTTCCCCAGGGATGGGACTGCCCAGAGGGAGGCTGTGCTGGGTGCCCACACCCCCCACAGGAGCAGGACACCCATGGAAGCAGCTGGTGTGGCCCAGATCTAACCAGTTCAAAGACCCGAACTCATCCCTTGCTCCGCAGCCTGCCCCGGTCCCAGAGAATAAGCGACTTTCTTTCCCCGGGCTCTGCATGGGGTCTCTGAGACTGTGCACCTGCTGGTCCCCTCTTGAGTCAGCACCTGTGTACCCTGCATCCCTGGCTCCTTCAGCGTCACCCCAGGGAGGTGCGTGCCACCTCCCCCCTAACCTCCTCACCCTGGCAGCCTGAGCATCTGGCCATGCTTCTGCTCCATGCGCCGGGTGACAGTGTAGTGACAGTGTGCAAGATGGAGTGCTGGTGTCCACGCCCGGCAGCCAGCGTGGGGCTACAGTGCAAGCACCAACGTGATGCCCAGTGCTTAATTCGGTTGCATTAACAGAAGCATAGGACCTGAGATGAGGGAGATAAAACCTCACAGCCAGGCTCCCCGAGCATGACAGATGCCCTGATGGTATCTACAGAAGGCAATGTGGCGGGGCCTCCGGGGTCTGATGGTGTGACAATGACACAGAGGCGCTGCCTACGACCCCATCCCCTGCCTCGTGGGGACAGAGCAGGAGAATGAACTCCTTTACTGCAAGCTGAAACGTAGGCCAGGAGGCTCCCACAGTGCTCTCGCCTTGCTGCCAGGGGGAGGCAGGGGCTGTGCCTGCATGCCCAGGGCCTCCTGCGTGGAGCCTCGGAACCCAGGCCGCCGGCTCTGGGTGCAGGACAGATAGGGACAGAAAGGGCTTCGCAGTCGCTTAGAGAAGGAGCCTGCCTGGGGGACTACCCTGCCTTCTGCCCAAGGCTCCTGTAAACCTCAGCCCACCCACCCAGGTTGGGGTCTCTACCCATGGGCCAGCTCCTCCGAGTCCCCACCAAGACAAGGGATCGCACCTGTCCCCGGGGCAGCATCCTGTCCCCACTCAGCCCCACGGCTCGTCAGTCCCTGCCTTCTGGGTCCCACCAGTGTCCACCTGGGGTGGGGATAACAGCCTGGCCCCTCCACCTCTCACTCGGAGTGGAGAGAACTCCAGGACACGCTGCTCCCCGGAACCCTGCGCCCCTGGGAACCCTAAGCCCGCCGGATGCCGGTGGCAGGGCGATGTCAGGTCCCACCACTGGACTCCTGGAGCCCTCACGCTGCAGGCCCTATGGGGTCGGGGCCTGGCTTTGGCGCCCCATTTGCGGGCTTGTTTTGCTCTGCTTCAAGCTGTCAGAGGAACATGCGTGCGATCTGCTGTTCTTTTGAAGACAAGTGGAGAGGCCTGTTTTGTGCAGCCGGCCGGCGGGCAGCACGCGGGGGGCGGCGCCAGCTTCCAGGGACGGCTGCCCTGGAGGTGTTCCGGAGGCAAACGCCCCTGGGCTTGGGGACGTCAGTGCCCAGGGCACACCCTCCCTCCACCTGCGCCGGAACCTGCCTTCCTGCTGGTCCTCTCCACCAGGAAGAGGGGCAGGGTGGGGCCGGCCCTGTTCCTTACCAGGATCCGCCAAACCTGCAGGCGAAGCCCGGCGGAGGGACACTTCTAACTGCCGCCGCCGCTTCTTCAAGGCCGGGCTGCTCGCACCAACCCCCTGCAGAATGTGGCAACCAGGCTTACGAGACACTTTGTGAAGCAAACACCTGCCCATGCCAGGTCTGACAGAATAAAAGAACAAAACCCAGATGCACACTGGTGCAAGGTGCGCCTGACTTGGGAACGGTTTCTTTGCGCAAGGTCCAGCCGCAGCCGGGCTGAGAAGGATCCATTGCATCCTGCCCATCCGCCTCACCAACGCCTCTGCACGTGGCTGCGGCACCCTGGCCTCAGCACCTCCGTAGGGAGGTAGCAGCCACTGCTGTTAGAAGAGCAGGAGCTGAGGTGGGTAGACCGTCACCTCCCTGCTGACCCCAGGAGGGGCCCGGACCCCCGGATCCCAGCACTTATGCCCCAGTCCCTACATGGGCAGGTGGCTGTACTTCCGGGAAGCCAGCAGCCCCTTGGGGTGGCGACTCCACCCTGGGCCTCCTCCAGGACATTTGCGTGCTGTGGGCACCCCCCCCCCCCCCCCGGGGCCATCAGATCCCTAGCGAGGTCCTCACCATCCCCTCCCATGCTCAGCCGGGTCTGGGCAGGAGGTCATGTGACCAGAGCTCACCAGTGACAGCAGCAGTGGGATGGAAGGCGGGGCCCCTGCAGCTCCTCACCAATGGGGGGCAAGCTTGCGTGTGGGAGGAGTGGGGGGGGCCTCCTGCCTGAGCGCCCCCATGCACTCTGTTTACATGAGCTAATGCATTGTTATTCCTTCAATACTTTAATTTACATTCCACAAGGATTTTTATTCACATGTAACAATTGCGTCGGCTTATCGATATTTAGGACACAAATGCCTCGTGAACTGATCCAATGCTGGTGATTAGTATTTTCGCCTCTCTTTACCATTTCTTAGGGTTCAGAGGCTGTCCCCCTTCCGGGTACACGTCCAGAGGAGATGAAACCAGCACATCCGCCAGACGCCTGCACCTCCGTGTTCAACGCCGCACAATTCACAGCAGGCCGGGTACGGGATCCAGCTAGGTGCACGACAATGCGGAATACTATGCAGCCATAAAGAATGCAGTCCTAATGGCTGGGACTGGGGGACATTGAGTGAAACAAGCCAGGCACAGGAAGGCTCACATTTTCTCTGACGTGTGGGAATTGAGCGTTTCTCTTGTATTTGCCTCGATGTCCATAGCACTTGGGCTTTCTCACTGGCGTCAGAAAGCATTCTGACAAACCCTCCAATGGGATGCCTCTTTGTCATCCAAAAGTTTCCGCTGGCTCTTCCTGGCGGCCTCTGTGCCTCAGTTTTCTCATCTGGTAAGTGGGGATAACAGTAGTCCTGGTACATGAGGTGGCTGGATGATAAATGAGTGAGTGAGGGCAGGTCTGCGAAAAGTGCCCTGGGCACAGCCATTGCTGCCTCCGTGCCCACGGTAACTGCCATGGCTCCGGTCGTTCCACACCTAGAGCCCCACCCCCTCCTGGGATTTCAGCCCCAGCCAAGCCTGAGTCCATGTTGGGCCACAACTCTGGCGCCCAAAGCAGAGAAAGAACCCCTTGGGCTGCGACTGGTTTGAATTTCCAATAATTTATCAAGAATCGAGAGCCTGATTTCCTCGGGGAAATATTAGTTCTTAGGTTTACAAAGTGCCTCGGTTGTAAATACCCATAAAAACGACAATTTGTTGAGCCGTATTTATTCTTAAGCCGGTCAAAAGATATTAGCATGTCTGACTGTGTAAATCTGCCAGCTCCCAAGCTCCTGTGTGCTCCGGGCGCTCCGTCTGGCTGGGTGTGAGCGAGTGAGATGCTCCTGCCAGGGCTGGGGTGCGAGTGCCAACGACCCTGGGCCGTCACGGCGGGGTTTGTCCAGCAGCTGAGACCTGCAGGTGGAAGGCAGGGCAGGCTCTGGCCCCATCAGGGAAAACCTTTGGCCAGAGAGCAGTCCTGGGGCTGGGAGGCCTGACCACTGGGAAGCAGAACCAGGCTCTCAACTTGACCTTCTGAGAGGCGGTCCTCGGACCCCCGACGGGCCTGATGCAGCAACTGATGCTACCTCCCTTCCTTCAACTCCTGGACACACTCTCCTGCCCCTCCCCCAAGCACTGTGTCCACAGACACTGCTGCCCCCCAGCTGCGGTCTGCGCCCCCCTCTGTCCCGTGTCCATCTTGACGCTACCCACAATTAAGTCTCAACTTACAGCCGTCTCTCTGGGCTGCCCTAGCACTTCCAGTTAGGATGCCCCAGTGTGGGACACAGGCAATCTGCTTGGGGCCGGTGGAGCCTGTGGTTGGGGTCTCCCAGTGTTCTGAGCTCTGGGATGAGGCTGAGCCTAGAGCCCGGCCCCTGTCGACACCCTTTGCTGTTCTCCCTAATGATGAGAGCCAATGAAACAGCAATCTTTTTTGAAAAGATGTATTGCTTACTTACTTATTTGAAAGGCAGAGAGAGGAGGAGGGACAGAGGGAGGGTGGGGAGAGAGGGGAGAGAGGGAGAGAGGGAGAGAGGGAGAGAGAGAGAGAAAGAGGGAGGGAGAGAGAGAGAGGGCTTCCATCCACTGGCTCACTCTCCAAATGGCTGCAACAGCCAGTTCTGGGCCAGACTGAAGCCAGAAGACAGGAATTTGATCCCAGTCTCCTATGTGGGGCATAGTGTGCTACCTTCCCAGGCATGTTAGCAGGAGCTAGATTGGAAGCAGAGCAGCCGAGACTCAAACCAGCTCTTTGATATGGGATGCCGACGACACAGTGGCAGCTTAACCCACTGTGCCACAATGCTAGCCCCTAACTGTCCCTCTTGACGGACAGCCCAGCATAGCTTGTTCCTCCCATGCACCCTCACTGGGGCTTAGAGATGACTACCCCGATTTGGAGATGTGGAGGCTCAGAGGGCAGTGACCCAGCTCTTTACTGGAAGGGCTGAGGTTAGGGGCTAGAATCTGGGCCGTGGTCCCCTCTGCCCGAAGCCGGCTGCATGCTGAGGGTAAACCAAACAGGAAACCACTGCTCAGGTGATCAGGCCATTCAGGGCGTGGGGAGGCTGTTTGTTTAGGAGAGCCACAGCTCAGTCCTCTGGGTACATGCACAGCTCCCGAGCGCCAGGCCAGTGTGTTCTGGAGGCCGATTTGTGCAGTGGGCGCTGTGAGTGGCAGGAAGGGAGGCAGTGTGGAGGAGGCTCTGAGAGGCAGGCGGCGTTCTGTAGAGACCTGTGCCCAGTGCAGGCTGGTGAGCGAGGCCCAAAGCCCTGTGTGGCCTGGGTGACAGCAGTGTCCCACTACCACCCCGGGGGCATACGCTTTTTTTTTTTTTTTAAATAGATTTATTTAATTTATTTGAAAGTCTGTTAGAGAGAGAGAGAGAGAGAGAAAGAGAGAGAGAGAGATCTCCCATCTGCTGATTTGCTACCCAAATGGCTGCAATGATTAGGGCTGGACAAGACAGAAGACAGGAGGCAGGAGCTTGTTCTGGGTCTCCCACCCCTGGGCTTCTTCCACTGCTTTCTCAGGCGCATTAGCAGGAAGATGGATTGGGAGCGGAGCAGCGGGCACTTGAACCAGCACCTGCATGGGATGCGGCACTGCAGGCAGTGGTTTTACCTGCTGTGCCACAGCACCAGCCCCGATCCACGGTTCCTTGTGATGGACGCTGGCTGGTTGTGTCGGTCAGCTTTTCACCAGCACAGCAAATAACGCGAGAGGAGCCAGTTAAGAAGGTTTATTTTGGCTCGCGGTTTTGGAGGTTCACAGTCCAAGATGGGGTGGGCTCAGGATGGCAGTGGGGGAACAGGTTGTGGAGGAAGGAGACCCACGGCGAGCCAGGAGGCGGAGCGAGAGCAGCTGGGCCCACGCGGGCTTACAGAACTACCTTTCGAGGGCTCGGTCCCCTGACCTAACCACCTCCCAGTGCCTGGGCGCCATGACCAGGACACGCCTCCACTCTCAGTCCATCAGCCGTTAGTGTGAGGCACTGGGGCCACTGTACTGACTGCTGCAGGCAGAGTTTTCACAGGTGGGGAAGAAACCAGAACACGTGGCCGGTGGTGGGGGCATGGCCGGCTGGACAACAGATCCCACACCAAGGGCATCAGGAGTGGTGGGCGGGGCCTGGGGCCCCTCGTGTCTGCAAAGCCCTCCCCGTCCCAGGTAAGCACGCCGCCTTCCATTTGCCAAAGTGCCGATAAATCACAGCTTCTTCCTCCCACACAGACACTCGCCGCCTTTTTATCCCAAACATTCGCCTTGCAGAGTTGACAGAAAGGCTATAGATTTCCCCCCAAATATCCATTTGCCTTGCCATTTATCTACTTTGATCTGAAGTACAGAACGTGGCGGGTGCCTGGGTAAATCACGCGTTTCCTGTCTTCCGGAATGGGTTTGCAAACGCTGATTTCATGCCGTTACCATTTTTCTGTTTCGAGCAGTAAATCAAAAAAGTATCACCCACTCATGCACTTTTCAAAGTGATGCCTTTCTGGGCGCAATCGCACGTGCCCACGGAGAGCCGGCTGCGCACCGTAAATCCACACCTTCCAAAGCTTCCCCTTAAGTACACTGGTGACATAAATTGGTGCGGGGCAAATTTATTTATTTAATAGGTTTATTCTCTTAACTGGTCTGATAACCATTACTGCTCACCGTTTGGTGTGGGGGAAGGAAGGAGTTCTTATTAATTTATCTGATTTATTCCTGCGGCCGATATGTATGTAAAAGTGTTCCTCTGGAAATGAGGATGGATGTAATTTATTGATTAAGCAGGTTGAGTCGTAACTGGCCTTCAGGGATCCCCATGCCAGAGACACTGGGAGAGAGTCCTGCAGTAAAGGAACAGGAGGAGGGGCCAAGGCGAGAGGGAGGACGGTGTGGGAGTCTGCACTGGACAAAACTGGTCCTAAACCTGGAAGAGGGCCCAGGTCATGAACCTGGAGTGAGTGGGAAAGTGAAGGGGGGCGGGGCTGGGGGTGGGGAAGACGGGAGTGGGAGGGAGGAGGGAGGGGAGAGAGAGAGGAAGGAAACGGGGGGGGGGGGTTGGGGGAGGGAGGGAGGAGGAAGAAAAGAAAGACAACACTAACAGCCCCGATATGTTTTGGCAAAGTGAAGATAAAAGAGAACCTGCTAATCAGGCTCGTGTAAACTTGCTCGCTTTTGTGAATCTTGTTGGTGGCTCCTGATGGCGTTGGAGTGAAAGCAGAAAGGCCCAGCTGGCGGAGGCGAGGGAGAGAAATGCAGAATTTTTAGCAGCTCAGGTTTATTTTTAGGCAGTTAAGGAGTATCTTTAGCTCCCCAGTAAATGAGTCCGTCAGAAGGCCATATATGAACTAATTAGAATGTGAAAATACAGAGTGCTCATGAGGACCCCCACGGCCGAGGGGAGCTGCTTGGGCCCCTGCCCCGGATGGCACCCTGCAGCCCAGGTCACGCATGCGCAGCCGGGAAGGGCGCAGGGGCCAGCTGGGCGCTGGGCGTGGAGCTCCCGGCGGTGCCAAGCAGGCATGCCTGCTCCCTTCTCGCTTGGGGCGAACTGGCAGTGACCTTCAAGTGACATTTGAGTGACCAGTGTGTGGGGGCGGGCTGAGAGCTGGCAGCAGTGGACCTCCAGTCGGGCGGGGGAGATGCGTCCAGGAGAAGCTTTGCACGGAGAAACCTCCCAGGCCGGCCCACCCCATCCGTCCCCGGGTTATGCTGGCACCTCCCTGGCTCCCTAAGGAACGCCGTACCCTGCCGGGCGCTGGCTGTCACACAGCAGACCTGAGACTCACACGTCCACATTCCCCTAATGAGGGCAGAGCCTCTGTACAAGAAACAAGGATGTGAGCGTGTGAGTTTTCTTAGACCCTTGCCGATTTGGAGGGTGACACTTTTTTTTTTTAAGATTTTTTTATTTACTTGAAAGGTGGAGAGTTTACAGAGAGAGAGAGAAACAGACAGACAGACAGAGAGAGAGAGATATCTTCCATCTGTTGATTCACTCCCAAAATGGCTGGAATGGCCAGAACTGGGCCAGTCCAAAGCCAGGAGCTTCATCTGGGTCTCCCATGTGGGTGTAGGGGCCCAAGGACTTGGGCCATTTTCTGCTGCTTTGCCAGGAGCATTAGCAGGGATTGGATGGAAAGTGGAGCAGCTGGGACTTGAACTGGCACCCCTATGGGATGCCGGCACTGCAGGTGGCTGCTTTACCTGCTACACCACAGTGCCAGCCCCAGATGTGGGTCCTTGAACCATTCATTCACCCCTGTCTCTCATGACCTTGAGGCCTGGCACATAATAGGTGCTCTAAGCGCCCCCATTGAATGGTGAGTGACAGCCAGAACCAGCGAGACAGGCAGGGTCAGAGTGGCAGCCCCACCTCCCCAGAGGCGAGGCGGCCCCCTGAGGACTGTGCAAGAACACCTGCCAGGCAGTCCACGCCCGCTGCCTAGCCCTGTCCTGATGGCCACAGGTGCTCCTGGACCTATCTACACATCTGGATCTATCTACAAATACACCTAGCATATCTCTATCGCCTCTATCATGTCTCGCTCTAGTTATCTATGGATTTATCAATTGATTGATCCATCCATAGAATCATGAGTGTGGGGGGGAAGTGATGTAGCACAGAGGGTTACGCCAGCACTTGCAACACCAGCATCCCATATCAGAGCACTGGTTCAAGTCCCGGCTGCCCCACTTCCCATCTAGGTCCCTGCCAATACCTCCGGGAAAGTATTAGAAGAGGACCCAAGTGCTCGGGCCCCTGCCACCCATGTGGGAGACCTGAATGAGGTTCATGGCTCTCAGCTTTGGCCTGACCCAGCCCTGGCCACTGAGGTCCATTGGGGGGAACCAGTGGAAGGAAATCTCTTTCTCTCTGTGTGTCTCTCCCTATGTTTGTCATTCTGCCTTTCAAACAAGTAAATGTAAAAAACCGGACAAAAGAGAGAAGCCATGAGTAAATATGGCTGTGTTTGAAAGCTCAATATGAGCCCCAAACCCTAGAGAAGGCACAGAGAGAAGACGCCATTACAGTCTCTGTTCCCACCCCAGGTCAGGTTAGGGTTCGAAGGCAGCGTATGAAACTGGGGGGTTGCAAACGCTCAGTTCACAGCAGGGAGTTACGGCCCAGGTCTGCTGACGGGCGTCCCTGTGGACTCTGTCCCTACCCGCGTTTGTCTGGTCAAGTCACCGGGTGGCCCTGGAGAGTCCACAGTTAGGCTGTCAGTCCCCTCTGAGAGTGGAAGCACACCTTTGCACTCTGCGGTGGTGGGGGGTGTGTTTTAAGCTGCAGACTCATAGTAGGTTGGCAAATGTTTTCAGACTGAGCTAAGTGCTATACCCTGGAATAATGACCAGGGACGCACCTGCTTCCCTGACCATTGGTCTTGCCTGGCTATCCATTTGGGAGGGTCCTTCAGGGCTGGGTCCTCCCAGCTGCCTCCTTATCTGTGTCCCCCACCATGGAACAATGTCCCCTGACTTTCCTGTTGGGTACCCCCTAGGGATGGGCTGCTTACTACCTCCCAAGGCAGAACGCCTTCTAGGGCCGGCAGCTCATCTCAGGGGACGGCCATCCTGACGGCAGGTGCACACATGCTCATCCAGTCACCTGCTGGTGCCAGACCCTTCACTGCACAGGAGGAGGCCCCTCGGTCCCTGTCCGTGCGGACTCACCTCCTGGTTCAAGGCAGAAGAGGGGGACCGAGGAGGCTGGGGCAGCTGAGAGCAGACAGGAGTCGGGGTTGCTGAGGAGGGCCCTGAAGCACTGAACCAGCAGGGAAGCGCAGCCAGGAGTCCGAGCCCGAGCCCGAGCACAGGGTGTTTGAGTGGCGTGGCGGACGAGGGAAAGGCAGGTGGAACAAGCGTGGCTGGCAAACAAGCAGGCTCCCTGCCTCCTGGAGATCGTCTCCACAGCACCCCTGGCTTCCCCTGGCCCCGAGGGCCCCAGCTTGGCCTGGGCTGTAAGCCCTGGAGTGCACTTTGCCTGCATCCAGACTCTCCATCGGCTGCAGCCCAGAGACCTGGGGTCAGCCCTGGAGGCCCTTTCCTTCCATGCCCACCTCCAGGCTATCGTGAGGTGGGTCCGGCCCTGCAGCAAGGGTCTCCCATCCCGCAGCCACTGTGCTCCCATGCCCCTCATCTCCCAGCAGGACCCCCAGCCAGCCGCCTCCTGGACTGAGCGGCCCAATACCATAAGCTGGGGGCTGGATTGGCAGGCAGTTATTTCTCATGCTGCTGGAATGCAAGTCTGAGACAGTGACATCAGCATGGTCGGCTGCTGCACAGGCTGGATCACTGCTGTGCACTCACATGGCAGGGAAAGCAGGGAGGAGGGGAGGTGAAGGGAGACTGTGGGGGAAGGGGGAGGGGGGAGGGGAAGGGAGACTGGGGGAGGGGGGAGGGGGGAGGGGAGGATCTGCTTTCTTATAAGGGCACTTACTGCATCACGAGGGCTGCACCCTCATGACCTCCCTAACCCAAATCACCCCAATCCCATCGCACCGGGGGTCAGCACGTGAATGAGGGCGCTTAGCCAGTGTCCGCAGCACCTCCACAGGCCTGCTGCTCACAGCACAGACGCACCTCCACCTCATCTAACCCCTCCCCTCCCCTCCAGTGGCTCCCCAGGGCAGAGTCCCCAGACCTCATGGGCTCGGAAGGCCCCACAGGTGCAGGCCCAGCAGCCCCATCCCCGCTTCTCCAGCCACTGCAGCTGACCGCTGCCTGGGCTCCGCAGCCCTGGGAGGCCCTTCCCCATTTAGCTGCTTCCACTCGGCCTGGATAATTCCCCACCCCCCTCCACACCATCAAAAGCACCTGCCTCACTTCTGGCTCCCTTATACTCCCAGGAGACAGGCAGCCAATCAGATAAACCTTCTGCAGTACTGGCTGTTCTATGCCAGAGGGTCTGTGCTCCACACCCGGGTTGCAACCTTGCCTTCGGCCTGGGCCTGGGCCTGTGGGCAGCTGGAGTCTTAATGGACAAGGACCTGACAGGTGTAGGGGGGTGGTAGCAGTGGCCGAACTAGAAAGGTATTTGCATGATAACTCCTAGTAACTAGAGTTGATCTTGAGTATTTTAAACAGGCGTCCTGGTTGCAGTGGAATAAGGGCCACTCAGGATGCCCACATCCCCTGTAGGAGTGCCTGACCCAGCTCCTGGGAGGCAGCAGATAATGGCCCAAGTCCTTGGTTCCCTATACCCACATAGGAGACAAAGATGGAGTTCCTGGCTCCTGGCTTCAGCCTGGGCCAGACCTGGCTGTTGTGGGCATTATTGGGGAATGAACTAGTGGATGGAAAATCTTTCTCCCTTTCTCTCTCTGTCACTCTGCATTTCAAATAAATAGATCAATGGTAGAGAGACAGCTAGATATTTAAAACCAAACAACAAGAGACCTAAATGAAACTATGTGCTAGGCCACAGAGCCTAATGACAGGTGCTGGCCTGTGTCAACACACCTGGGAGGCAGGCCTAGGACCTTGGACCTCTGGGTCTTGGAACAGGTCAGCTGCTACATGGCTGGGCCCAGGCACACACATCCCTCCCCCTCCTAGCTGGAAATCTTGACATCCGGGTCTGAGGGGTATCAATTGCGTGCAGACAGGCCCCTGTAGTGAAGGAGCCGGTGGGAGGTGGGGGAGCCAGGCAGGCAGCAGTCAGACTGGCTCCAGTTAAAAGCCTTGCACTGGCAACTTAACAGGCTGTGTGACCCTGCAGAAAGTTATCACCCTCTCTGAGCCTCTGCACAACAGGAGTTGAGCAGGGGGCTGGGGGTAGGGGTTGAATTTTAGGACATTCCTGTCTGTTCCCAAAGACTACTGAAGAACAGTCTTCAAGGTCTTCTAAATGGGCAAAATAAGCCTGTCCTTGGGAGTGCCTCTGTACTGGGACCCAGTGGGAACAGGGACCGCGTGGTCCCTGGGAAATGAAGCTTCCCATACACCTGCTCGCTGCAGCCAGGAGGGGCCATGCCCAGCCTGGACCGCAGACTAGGCAGCCCCAGGCAGCCCCAGGCCAGTGCAGCTTGATGCCTGCTGGAGTTGCTTCCTCTCCTGCACCAGGGGGGTGCCTGCTCTCCTGGGGGGCCAAGGAGGGGCTGCGAAGCAGCTCATTAATCAGGAGGGTCCCTGGTCCTCCAGCCAAGGAGGAAGGCTTGCCTCTGAGGCTAGCCTGCGTCCAAGAGCAAGGACGCCAGTCACATGGGCAAGCGGCCCCTTTCAGTGCTACGGACAAGGGCTAGACTGAGCTCCAGGGAGCTGGGGCCAGAGGTGGACACAGCAACAGGGCACAGTCTTTGGTCTGAAGGTGGGAAATGCTGGAGGCAGATGGGGTACGAGGTGGAGTAGCCTGGGAAGGAAGGCCCGGGCTTCACACCATCCAGGGCCCTGCAGGCTCTGAGAGCGAGCAGAGGACCCTCAGCCAGCGCTGAGCCTCCCGGGCTGCAGGCGGGGCAGGGGGCCCTGGGGTGGGGACGAGCAGATACCAGGAGACGAGGCTCTGACACTTGGAGGGTCCACGGGGATCCCGGGGGCCAGAGGGGCCCACGTGTATGGACACACTGCCCCCTGGCATGGGAACAGGGAGACTCAGCCCTGAATGACCAAGGACAGGGCTTCATTTCTGCTTCCATGAGATGAGACGGTCACAGACACGGGGTTCATGGCCCAGAATGAAGAGATTCTCAGCAGCGTCAGGGCTGTGATTACTGGCTCCGGTGTCAGGACTGAGACCACTTCTTCGAAGGCGCCTAAACTTTCAGAGTGGAAGACCTCACCACCCAGGAGGGTTCTGAGCACACAGCGAGAGCCATCAGATCAGAGGCGAGGCCGGCTTCTCACATGTTTCTCCCTCTCTCTCCTATCAGCCTCCAATCGCTAAACAGAGGCCAGCAGCCCACATGGGGGCCCCTGATCTTAACAAGCGCTCCTACACCAGGTGACTTCTAAGCTTACGAACGATCCTCAGAGGTACAGCCTCTCCCCAGCCGGGGGGCAGTCCTCCCTCGGTCCCAGGGCTCAGCTCTGCTTAGAGGGAGTGCAGCCCAGCCCCCACCCCCACTTATTCATGGGAGCAGAAGTCCTCATGGTGTGTGCGCAGGTGCACGTACACCCACTCCCGCCACTCCGAACTCCCCTTCTCCTTAGCAGCGCATCCCCTCCCTCCCCATCGCACACCCAAGTCTCTTCCTCCTCATCACATCTGCATCTTGGCCAAATGCAAATGGAAAACAAACCACTCATGAAGCCAGGGAAGCAAGCCCTCCAAGGCTGGGGGATTTCACGAAGTCGCTGAAAGTGGTGTGGAGCGCGGCTTGGCTCCCATGGAGAGCTCCTGAGCCCCTGGCTGAGCTAACCCAGATAGATGACAATCAGAGGGAGATAACCAGCAAGAATGTTGGTGGATAGGCGGTCCAGAATTACTTGAAGGCAAGATAGCCCAAGCCTCAAAGGTTTTAGGAAAGTGATCAGTTTGTGATCGACCTGGGGAGGTCTAAGTAAACCATGTCATGTGCTGTCACCGCGTGCTCTTGTCAGAAAAGGACTGTCTCCTTGAAAATAAAATCCACAGTTAACTCAGTCTTCTGAAGGTTTAGAACACAGGGGGCTGGCGCTGTGGCCCTGCACGGGAAGCTGCCACCAGCAATGCTGGCATTGCACGTGGGACATGTGTGGGACACGTCAGAGTGCTGGTTCAAGTCCCCGCTGCTCCGCTTCCCATCCAGCTTCCTGCTAACGCATCTGGGAAGGCAGGAGAAGACGGCCTATGTACCTGGGTCCCTGCCATTCCTGTTGAAGACCTGGAAGGAGTTCCTGGCTCCTGGGACCAGCCTGGCCCAGACCTGGCTACTGCAGCCATCTGGGGAGTGAACCTGCAGATGAAAGGTCTCTCCCTCTTTCCTTTCCAAATAACTAAGTCTTTAAAATAAGAATTAGAAGGGGCCAGTGCTGTGGCATAGCAGGTAAAGCCACCGCCTGTAGTGCCAGCATCCCATATGGGTGCCAGTTTGAGTCCTGGCTGCTCCATTTCTGATCCAGGTCTCTGCTATGGCCTGGGAAAGCAGTGGAGAATGGCCCAAGTCCTTGGGCCCCTGCACAAGAGTGGGAGACCTGGAAGAAGCTTCTGGCTTCTGGCTTCTGGTTTTGGGTAGGCTCAGCTCCGGACATTGCAGCCACCTGGGGAATGAACCAGCGGATGGGAGACTTCTCTCCCTCTGCCTCTGCCTCTCTGTAACTCTGCCTTTCAAATAAAAATAAATAAACCTTTAAAAAAAGAATTAGAGGACAGAGCTAGTGTACCTTAAATTCTAATTTAATTAAATAAAATGTTTTAAATAAAATTATTTTCAGTAGTTTATAGTTTAAATGGATTCCATCTGGGGTTTTTGGAACAAAAGTGTTCTCAGTAGACAAAGGCGCCCCCTATCGCCCTTCAAGGAGTTGACATTTTTCTTTGCTTTTGCTTCTATGAAGTTGACTAATTCATGAGTGATTACACTGTTACTTAAGTGATCCATGTATTTTTTCCTAACTCGTTTTGTAATTTTCTCAAAAAATCACTGAGAAGTTACAAAACACGGCAAGGAACTCGTCTCTTCCTTCACTCAGATTCCCCAAATGTCTCCGCGTCACTACGTTTGTTTTATTACTCCTGAAACGTTTGAGATGTTAGAGGCACAAGTCCCCTGTCCTCCTGGAGAGTCCTGGATGTACTTCTTTAAAAACAGAAACTCTGTCTTGAGCAACCACAATGCATTAACAAAATCGGGAAGTAACCCCTGCTACACTACTGCCCTAATCCTCAAATGCCACTCGCCCGCCCCCGCGAGCCGCTGCCATGACGCTGCGGGGACCTGCGTTGTCGGCAACGTGACCGGCGTCTCGGGAAAAGTCTGCAGAGGGTGGGACTCCACTCGAGTGTCTGGCCATCTGGCCAGTGTGGTACATACTGACACTTGCCATGTGCCAGGGACTATGCCAGAGCTGGGACCCAGAAAGGAATCCTACCCTCACCTTACCTTTTTTTTTTTTTTTTTTTTTGACAGATAGAGTTACACAGTGAGAGAGAGACAGAGAGAAAGGTCTTCCTTCCGTTGGTTCACCCCCAAATGGCCGCTACAGCCGGAGCTACGCCGATCCGAAGCCAGGAGCCAGGTGCTTCCTCCTGGTCTCCCATGCGGGTGCATGGGCCCAAGCACTTGGGCCAGCCTCCACTGCCTTCCCGGGCCACAGCAGAGAGCTGGACTGGAAGAGGAGCAGCTGGGACTAGAACCCGTCACCCATATGGGATGCCGGCACCACAGGCGGAGGATTAACTAAGTGAGCCACGGCGCTGGCCCCATAGACCTTATCTTCAGAATGACTTAACCAAGATGAGCAGCGAAGTGTCAGAAAGAAAATCACACCTCAGTGACATCTGATGTGCTGTTCCTTCCCCCATGGTCCTCAGACGGCAGGGTGCAGAGACAACTTCACTACAACTTTCTTTCTTTCTTTTTTTTAAATTGGCACATCATATTTTATATGCAAGGGTACTTCAAAAAGTTGGTGGGCATGAAATTGCAAGATCAGCTTCTGGTGCAAAACATTTTTGAGGTCCCTGCATACAGGAGGTCTGCAAAACGTTCACAAAAATGCATCACATGGAGATACTGTGCATGGATTTTGGAAATTTTTTTGCACCAAAATAAGTGCATCTTTTAATTCCATTTGCCACAGGCATTTTAAGGCAGCCTCACACTGAGGCGGTGCAGTGTGATAATTTGATTTAAGTATACAATGTATTATGTCACTAGAGCTTTATTATTATTATTTTTTTTGACAGGCAGAGTGGACAGTGAGAGAGAGAGAGAGAGACAGAGAGAAAGGTCTTTCTTTTGCCGTTGGTTCACCCTCCAATGGTCGCCACGGCTGGTGCACTGTGCTGATCCGATGGCAGGAGCCAGGTGCTTCTCCTGGTCTCCCATGGGGTGCAGGGCCCAAGCACTTGGGCCATCCTCCACTGCACTCCCTGGCCACAGCAGAGAGCTGGCCTGGAAGAGGGGCAACCGGGACAGAATCCGGTGTCCCGACTGGGACTAGAACCTGGTGTGCCGGCACTGCAAGGCGGAGGATTAGCCTATTGAGCCGCGGCGCCAGCCACTAGAGCTTTTTGAATCTTCTCCCTACCTGTGTTTATAACCCAAGGCAACACATGTTCCGCATGGGCATTCCGAGCACGTGCGCAGGAACACACAGGCAGAGCCAAACCCAGGAATATTCTGGGGCCGCCACGTCGGCACAGCATTAGGGGCCTCGGTGGTCTGGCACTGTGTGTCCTGTGACGCTCAGAAGGAAGCACAGTGTTTGGCGCAGGTCTGCTGTTCTAGAAACAGCATCACGGTGACATTTCACCTGTCTATCTTTGTAAAGGTTTATTTATTTATTTGAGAGGAAGATTTACAGACAGAGGGGGAGAGAGAGAGAGAAAGAGAGAGGCCTTCCATCCCTTGGTTCACTTCCCAAATGATCACAATGGCCACAGCTGAGCTGATCTGAAGCCAGGAGCCAGGAGCTTCCTCCAGGTCACCATGCAAGTGCAGGAGCCCAAGGACCTGGGCCATCTTCTACTGCTTTCTCAGGCCACAGCAGAGAGCTGGATCGAAAACAGAGCAGCCAGGACATGGACTGGCAGCCATAGGGGATGCCAGCACTGCGGGCGGAGGCTCAGCCTACTAGGCCACAGCACCGGCTCTCACCAATCTAGTTTTCAGATGGCCTGGAAGACTGATACTTTTGAGGGAGTCCAGAGCCGGAGCAGAGTCTGCTGGAGCTTTTGGCTCCAGTACAAGCCACCATCCTGCCCAGGAGCCTGTGGTGGTAGACCGTGGGGGCGGCTCTGACGGAGACGGGAGCTGAGGATGCTCTGGCTGGCTTCCGCAGTGCACGCCTGTCTGGAATCGGCTGTGCCTTCTGCTGCACAGGGCTGCTCACCGTCAGAACCCAGCTCTTGGTGTGCGGCTGGGTGCTGGCAGATCCCACCCCCAGGACGGCGAGGGACCATGCTGCTGGAACTGGCTGGCGTGGCTGGGCATTCACGTAGTCACAGACGGGGAAGGCACAACGGCAGCCCTTCTCACCGTGAAAACGGTGCACTGGGACCAGGCCCAAGGAAGTGCAGTGTGAACGTGTACCTGGAGCATTGCTTCAGGGCTGGCGCAGTGGCCTAGCGGGTAAAGCCGCCACCTGCAGTGCCGGCATCCCATATGGCTGCCAGTTCATATCCTGGCTGCTCCACTTCCAATCCAGCTCTCTGCTGTGGCCTGGGAAAGCAGTAGAAGATGGCCCAAATCCTTGGGCCCCTGCACCCACGTGGGAGACCTGGAAGAATCTCCTGGCTCCTGGCTTCAGATCAGCGTAATTCTGGCCGTTGCGGCCATCTGGAGAGTGAACCAGTGGATGGAAGACCTCTCTCTCTGTCTCTACTCTGTAACTCTTTCAAATAAATAAAACAAATCTTTAAAAAAGCAAAACAAAACAAATGAAAAAACACATGGAGCATTGCTTAACCATGAAGTGGAATGAAGTCCCAGTACCTGCCCCAACATGAATGAGCCTTTAAAATACTGTGCTACGTTTAGTAAGCCAGTTATAAGAGGGTGAATATTGCATGATTCTCGTTCTACACAATACCCACAAAAGGCAAATTCACAGAGACAGGAAGTAGGTGCCTGGTTACTGGGGGCTGAGAGGCGGGGATGAGAAGCCATTGTTCTATGGTTACAGAGTCCTTGGGGGAGCGAGCGATCCACACACTGGGACACCCTCATCCCATAGCAGAGCGCCTGGGCTCCAGCGCCAGCTCCAGTCCCACCGCAGCTCCTTGCAGACCATGAGAAGGCAGCAGATGGTGGCCCACCGACACGGGAAACCTGGATTGAATTCCTGGCTCCTGGCTTTGGCCTGGCCCAGCCCTGGCTGTTGCAGGCATTTGGGGAGTGAGCCAGTGGAGAGAAGATTTCTGTCTCTCTCTCATTCACTCCCTTCTTTCAAACAAAAATAAATAACTAATTTTTAGAAACAGTTTGGCAATTTTTGGAAATGGTAGTGGTAGTTGCAACATTGTGATGTAATGCAAACCTGGTTAAAATGGCCATTTCGTGCCATGTATGGTTCACCACCAAAAAGGCAGTGATAGTGCTGGTGGGGCACCGGTGCTGGTTACTTCAAGGAGTTTCTGCCTCCGGGTAGGGACGGCCAAGTCCATTCAGGACTCGGGACTCGCTGGGGAGACCTGGTCTGCAGCAGCTCTGGGCCCACAGGGACCAGGCGTAAGGACTCAGAATCCCCCGGGGCTGAAGGCGGAGCCGCCTCAGCTGGTGCTCAGGGTGAAGAATCCCCGATGCTGGCACAGGGCAAGGGGCATCTGGCAGGGTTGCTGTCGGAGGGGTCAGTGACTGTCGCTTAGGGCTTCGTCCACAGCAGGAGTGTGGCCAACTTCCACCCTGTAGACCAGGGATGGACTGGACCCAAGGGGCCTGAGGTTGAGGTGGGAGACTATCCCGCATGTGCCTTGTGCACTCCCTGCACCCTCTAGATCTCAGCGAGTCCAGGAGTGGCTGTGTGGCCAGTTCTGTGTCTGCTCCATACAGCACGCCACTTCCAGCACACGGTCTACTTTGGCCCAGGGATCCCCGAGGACTGTGGCTGGGAGAGCTGAGCCCACTCCGCGTGCACGTGAGCAGCCTGGAGGGTCAAGTGGCTAACGTCCCCCCGGACCCCTCAGCCAACGGGGGTGGGCAGAAAATTCTGGGACAACTGCTATGTACTTCTCAGACATCCCCACAGGACGGATTCCTGGAAGCCTACAGAGGTGACCAGCCGTGACAATGCTTTCTGTTATTAGCTACAGTGCCTGAGAGAAGCTAACGCACCTAGGAGGGAGGTTGGCCTCAGCCTCTTATTTCAAAGGGTCACATTCAAAGATCTGGTGGGCCATTCAGCTGGTAACAGACGAGAATGGTGGAACGTGTGAGAGGGGAAGCAGAGAGGGGGCAGGGGCGAACTTGGCTTCTACCAGCTCCCTTTCTGAGAGCACATCCCGCGACCCCATCATTAGATCCAATCTCCATCCTCAGGCCACTTGGGATTTGGCATCAGCTTAAAAAAGATAAGAACAGAAAGCAGATGAAATGCAAGTACAAGTATCCTTGAAATTCTGCAGCATCACAGGCTACGTAGAATGTTCCAGCTGTGCACATCCAGAATGCTTTCATCACAGTAGAAACGGCGAAGGCATACGTTGTGTTCAACGTACAGTCCTCATAAAGCGAAATGCTTGGTTTCTTAGAATAAAATTTGGAGGGGGGCGGGCAGCATCGCCAGCGCTCACCAGCACCAATGGTTCCTGGATTTCCTGATCTACAGCGCCCCCTAGTGCTATCTTCTACTCATGTCCCTAACTCCGTGGCGCAGCCTCAAATTCCGCCTCAGCCGAAAACAATGGCTAGTGGGAATTCGCTGCGGGAGACTTCTTTCGTTGACTTCCCTTGAAAGAGAAGACATCAGGTGTTTGAATCTGGAGGATGAATCTGTACCACTCCTATGTTTAACATAAGCTATCATGTTTGATGCTTCGTTAAGCTTAGCGTTAAGCTAAGCCAGGTGGACTGCAGAAGGCACCGTGCTGAGATCTCCAATGAAAACGACTGATGCTTTCACAGGTGACCAGCAGAGGTGTGAGACCAGCATCCGAGACGTCGTTGCCTGGTGTGCGCAGGGCAGACGACGCCACTCTTTCCCACCTCAGACTTCCTCAGCCTACCTGGCTCAGAAAGAGATGTGGGAAGCATATTCTCTCTCTCTCTTTAAAGATTTTATTTATTTATTTGAGAGGGAGAGCTACAGACAGAGAGAGAGGGAGGGAGATACAGAGAGAGAGGTCTTCCATCCTCTGGTTCACACCCCAAATGGCTGCAACAGCCGGAGCTGCGCCAATTTGAAGCCAGGATCCAGGAGCTTCTTCTGGATCTCCCACACAGCTGTAGGGGCCCAAGGACTTGAGCCATCTTCCACTGCTTTCCCAGGCCATAGCAGAGAGCTGGATCAAAAGTGGAGCAGCTGGGACTTGGACTCGAACTGGCGCCCATATGGGGTGCCTGCATCACAGGCAGAGGCTTAGGCTACTCACCACAGCACTGGCCCCTAGCATATACTCTGTTTATCATCCACCCCACAGCTGATTCCAGTGCACCTATGCTGGGGACACAAACCATCCTAAATGTCCTCCAAGCCAAGAAGACAGCCTTGCCCCAGCCATGGTGTTGCAGCTTTCTGTGGAGTTGGGCTCAAGGCTCTGACACTCTCCCGTGGGTCTCAGTCTCAGACACTGGGTAATTCATATGCATGAGGAGGCAGCGGCATTTGTGGTGCAGTATTAAGGCAGTATTAAGGGCGAGAATTTGATTTGAAGTGAAGGGAAGACAAAGAAAGGTGTGAATTTAGTTCCAGACTGTGTAGAGGATGAAAAAAGCTGTTGTGCTTTGGCTCAAGACGCTGTGGATCTGTCCCTCAGTGCACCTGTCCACAGGTGGCTGGGATCCACTCCCTCCACGCTGCCCTTGCTGTTCCTTGAGAACAGTTTCAGAAATCCCCAAAGTCGCCATGTGGGCACCAAATGATCCTGTAAAGTGTGGGCACATTGCACGCCAAAACCACCCGAAAGAAACTTAAACCGGTTTGTTCCCTCAAGATGGCTTTTCTTTGTTTTCGCCGGCAGCCTGTGGGTATGTACATGCATCGGTGTACAGCCATAATGGAAAAGGCTGATAAATATTAGGCAATGTTCAAAGAACTGGGAGAGAGGAGCTGATAAACTCTCAACATAAAGGAAAGATAAGAAAGCAGAGGAGCCAATTGCCTGATTTGATCAGATTATGCTGTTATGTCGAAATATTGCACCACAACCCATAAAAATGCACAGTATTACCTGTTAACCAAAAATTTTTTGTAATGTTTAAAAAAGGAAAATAGGGGCTAGTATTGGGGATGTAGTGGGCTAAGCCACCACCTGCTATGCCAGCATCCATAGGAGTGCTGATCCGGGGCCCAGATGCTCCACTTCTGATCCAGCTCCCTGCTAATGATGAGACCCAAGTACTTGGGACCCTGCCATCCATGTGGGAACCCGGATGAAGCCCCTGGCACCTGATTTTGACCTGACCCAGCCCTGGTCATTGCGGCCATTTGGAGAGTGAACAAGCAGATGGAAGATCTTTCTCTGTGTCTGTCTCTCCTTCTTTCTCTCTAAGTCTATCTTGCAGATAAGTAAATTAAATATTAAGAAAAAAAGGAAAAGGGAAAGTGCTAATAAAAGAAAAAGAAACCCAGGGTGGAATTTTCCCAGCAGCTAAGACACTGGTTTGGGAGGCCTCAGTGAGTCCTGGCTCCACTCCCAATCCAACTTCCTGCTAATGCGCACTCTGGGAGGCAGCAAGTCCTTGGGGCCCTGCTACCCATGTGGGAGGCCAGATCGAGTTCCTGGACCCCAGCTTTGGCCTCGCCTAGCTCTGGCCATTGCAGGCATTTGAGAAGTGAACCAGCACATGGAAGCTCTCTTTCTCTCTCTCTCTCTCTTGTTCTGTGCATCTCTCTGCCTTCCAAGTTATATATGTAATTTATGTGTATGCACATATATAGTAACATATGCATATTGTAAAATAAATATATAGTTTAAGAAAAAAAAACAGAAAAATTGACCACAGTGCTGTGTCTTCCAGGAAGGGTCATGTGACTCATGGGAGCAGAGCCCCTACTGTATCCCCTCCCCTTCAGAAGAGGAGGGCATCAAGCCTAAAAGTTTGGCCGCATTCAAGGCAAGACATCAGCTCAGAGCTTTGGGCCTCCAGCTGCTGAGGCCTGGAGTGGACAAGCAGCCCGCTGACACTGGCCAGGGGAAGGGGCGCCCAGGGAGGGTGTGGCAGGGAGTTGGAGGCTGGTCCAGTGCATTGAGGAGAGAGCAGCCAGAGGTCAGTACTTGCTGAGAACCTGGCTGGGCCGAGGGAACTTCTGAGAAGCAGGATGGCTGCGAATTCCCTCCAGGGCACGTGAAGGGCTGTGCTGTCACATCCCAGCTCCTCGGGCCGAGTCCGCAGCACGGGCCACCTTGTGTCTGAGGCGCTTTAGGGAAGTCCCTGGGAAGACGTGGGGCTCCCCCCTCACTCAGGCCAGGCTGTGAGCAGAGGAGAAGTGCAGGGGGTGGGAAGGGGGGTGCCTCAGGGACTGGGAAGAGGCAGGCTTCAGGAGCACCCAGTCAGGAGAAAGCAGGAGGAGACTCCCGGCCGACATTCCACTGCGAGCGGGTTGAGGACTTGAGTCACATTTGTTTATTAATGGTAAGGGAGACTGTTAGTAACCCCAAAGTCTTGGAGACAACAAAAGGCTGATAAGTATTAAATTCTTTTTTTTTAAAGATTTATTTATTTATTTAAAAGTCAGAGCTACACAGAGGGAGAGGGGGAGGGAGAGGGAGAGGGAGAGGGGGAGGGAGAGGGGGAGGGGGGGCTTCCATCCCCTGGTTCACTCTCCAGATGGCCTCAACAGCCAGAGCTGCACCGATCTGAAGCCAGGAGCCAGGAGCTTCTTCCAAGTTTTCCACATGGGTGCAGGGGCCCAAGCACCTGGGCCATCTTCTACTGCTTTCCCAGGCTGTAGCAGAGAACTGGATCAGAAGTGAAGCAGCCAGGATTTGAACCTGCACCCATTTGGGATGCCAGCACTGCAGGCGGCGGCTTTATCTACTACACCACAGCGCCAGCCCCAAATTATTTTTTTTAATTAATTTATTTATTTGAAATGCAGAGTTACAGAAAGAGAGAAAGAGAACGAGAGAGAGAAAAGTCTTCCATCAGCTGGTTCACTCCCCAAATGGCTGCAATGACTTGGGCTGGGCCAGGCTGAAGCCAGAAACCAGGAGCTTCTTCCTGGTCTCCCACGTGGGTAGCAGGAGTCCAACGACTTGGGCCATCCTCCACTGCTCTCCCAGGTGCATTAGCAGGAGCTGGATAAGAAGCGGAACAGCCTGGAATCGAACTGGCGTCCATATGGGATGCCGGCACTGCAGGCCGTGGCTTTAACCCCGCTGTGCCATAGCGCTGGTCCCAGTATTAAAATTCTTACTGATACAAATAGTGAGAGAAACTGTGTATACCAGTTGCTCTTCTGGACACCAGAGACACCTGGGAGAACAGGACATCATGAGTCCACTGTCGTGGACCGGACTTCCGGGTGGGAACCCAGTGCCCCACGAGGGTGGGCGAACACCCTCCAGCCTGCTCTGCTGAAAGACGTGGCCTGCAGGTAGCCTAGAATGCTTGACCGGGGTGTAGGAACCCCAGGCGTGGCACTCGGGGCGCAGTCTTCCTCCCTGAGCTCCCTGTGTGACAGCCCTGTCTGCGGTCACCCTCTGCTCCACGACAGCCCCGATCGCTGTATGTGTGGGAGGGACACACGAGGGGAACCTTGTCGCTCTCGGCCACGATTCTGTCCCCCAGTGTGGAAGGGGAGCTGGCACCAAACAGGACCCCGAGGCCCTGGTTATTGGCTTGGGAGACATGAAAGGTAACTGACCGCTTTAGTTATTTGATTAGAAAAACAAATAGCACATGAGGGCTTTAGCACTATGGTCGTCTCCCCCAGCTCTCAGAAAGCACATATGCTCCAGTACCAAGGACGATCCTTTGTGGTGACCTGCAGGGACCCACGCCTGCTCGTTCTCGTGCCTGTGGGCAGTCCTCCACCCCATTAGTGAATCCTGGATGTTGCGACCAATAGGATGTGAAGACACGGTGGCACTTGTCTTCCAGAGGTAGGCCATAAGGGTACCGGGTCTCCTGCTTTGCTTTTTGGGTCACTGGCCTGAAAGGAGTAAGCCCCTTGGTCCTGAGCCCACCTGCGGCGGAGCGGAGGCCTCATTGCCCACAGCTGGGACCAACTTGCCAGGCCAGGGGATGAGCTGCCTTGGGAGCACCTCCCCCTGCCCAATGGTCCCTTTGGATGTCAGCCCCTCCGATGCAGCCCAAGCAAGGGCCACCCAGTCATCGCATGTCCAACTGCCCGAGCCCCGGGAGCCGGGAGAGCCGGCAGATGTCTCCTATCAAGTATCTGTTACCCAGCCACAACAGCAAATGCACCGACGTGGGTGCCGCTCCTTACTGCTGGTATGGGCGTTTTCTCAGCTTCACATGAAGTTTCGGAAAGAAAACTTTGTAACTATTACCTGCTTAAAAGGTTACAGCATGTTGCAGTCTGCGCTGCGGTGGCTCACTAAGCCAATCCTCTGCCTGCGGCACTGGTACTCCGCGGCGCCAGTTCTGTCCTGGTTGCTCCTCTTCCAATCCGGCTCTCTGTTCTCTTCTCTCTGTGGTTCGGGAGTGCAGTGGAGGATGGCCCAAGTCCTTGGGCCCTGCACCCACATGGGAGACCAGTAGGAAGCGCCTGGCTCCTGGCTTCAGATCGGTGCAGCGTGCCAGCCATTTGGGGAGTAAACCAACGGAAAGGAAGACCTTTCACTCTGTCTCTCAAACTCTGCCTGTCAAAAAAAAAAAAATTGCAGCAAAGGTCCTTAGTTCTGCCAACACAAGGGTGTGAGCAGACCCTACCGCCAGCCCTGGAACTCCCAGGCTTAGGAAACAGGGTTCAAGTGCAGGGTGTGCCCGTGGCCCAGGTGGCCGGCAGGGGGCGCTTCTGCAGCTCAGCACCAAGGATGCTGGGGTCTCCGTGGCGGGGGCCGAGGGACAGATGCCAGTGATTAAGGAAAGACCGTATTTCACATAAGACATAAAAATCGGCCATGATTCATTTATCTTGTTGACGTGGCCTGCAGAGGACTTGCAGAAGGTAGCTCGGCGTGCACCAGGGGTGTTGTCTGGGAGGGCTTTGCACACCGTGGCGGATCCACTTCCGGTCTTGCGTGGGACATAAATGACTTCGTCATGTGCAGCTCTGTGTCTTGCTCTCTGTGCACAGGGCAATGAGTGAGTACGGCGCCCTCCCCTGCCCCCCAGCCCCATGCATAGACAGGCACCATGGCCTGCGGGAGGAGGTGGAGCTGCCCAAAGTGCCCGGGGCCATCGTCCCCAGCCTTCCCAGTGCTCCACTGTCTACTGCATGTTGGCAAGCCACGGTGTGGGTTCTGTACCTTTCGGGTTTCTGCAGATAGTTTGGGGAGCTTACCCAGTTCACTCTGCGAACCTTCGGCACCTGCGGGGCCTCAGATCCTCGGGGCCGGGTGGCGAGTGGTGACAGCCTCCCCCCTGCCCTGCACAGTCCCAGGCAGTCCCAGGCCCTGCGCTGCTCCGCAAGCCGCTCCTCTGCTAAAGCCTGGCACCCGTTGGGAACCAAAACCTTGAGAGGAGCGAGGGTACAGGGCCTGGCACCTGCCAGTCCCCATGCTGCGGGAAGGGGCCTCTTGGAAGAAGACGCCCCAGGTAAGCCCAAAGATGACCCGTTGCCCCCGAAGGCACCCTGTTCAAGGCCTGAAGGTTGGGGTGAGGGCCCCTCAAGCCTGGTGGGGGACGTGGGGTGCAGCCGCTGTGCTGCACTTCAGGCAGGTGCCGGCAGGAGGCGCTGAAGAGCAAGTGCGGGCCAAGCAGGCCCCTTGGCCACCCGTTTCCTCCCTGAAGTCAGACCCGTGCTCCCCCAAAGCTGCTGGGATTCTACAGTGGACAGCCCTGCTGTAGGGTGGGAGTGGGGGTGGGGTAGGGGAGAAGGCGAGACTCCAGAGACCTCACTGTTGCCAAGAATCAAAAGCACGCCCTGCAAATTCCAAGGGGCCTCTCTCCAGGCGCTCCAGGCTGTGGGGATGTTTTTCATGCTGGAGAACTTCCCGAAATCCTCTCCTCCCTGATTTTCTCCGTATTTACTTGTGTGTGTGTGTGTGTGTGTGTGTGTGTGTGTGTGTGTGATTTGTTTGGGAGACAGAGGGAGAGAGCACCCATTTGAGTTTAACTCCTAAACGCCCCCAGTGGCTGCAGCCTGGCTGTGAACTAGACACCAGGAACTCCATGTCTGTCTCCCACGTGGGCGGTGGGAACTGTCCCCAGTGCGTCGCCGGGTCTGCACCTGCAGGAAGCTGAAGTCCAGAGCTGGCTATGGAACCCAGGCACTCCGATGTGTGACGCCAGCGCCTTAGCCAGCAGCTTTACTGTTAGCCCAAACCCGGGCCCCATGTGTGTGTTTTGTCACCCCCTGCAGCAACCCCTCCCTTTCCGAAGGCACGCTGCACCCAAGGGCCAGCCCCCGCAGCTCGCTCCACATCTCCTCCTCACTCCTTCCTGCTGGAGAGTTGTGGCCGGGAGGCCAAGAGGCCTGGAGCTTGGTTTTGATTCTGTTGATCTAGGATTGGGGAGTTCTGGGATTGGGGAGCTCTGGGGTTGGGGAGCTTGGGATTGGGGAGCTCTGGGACTTGGGAGCTCTGGGACTGGGGAGCTCTGGGGTTGGGGAGCTCTGGGACTGGGGAGCTCTGGGACTGGGGAGCTCTGGGGTTGGGGAGCTCTGGGGCTGGGGAGCTCTGGGGTTGGGGAGCTCTGGGGTTGGGGAGCTTGGGATTGGGGAGCTCTGGGACTGGGGAGCTCTGGGACTGGGAGCTCTGGGACTGGGGAGCCTTCCTTCAGTGGTTCCAGACTGTAAGGCAGAGAGAGCAGGTTCTCATGGTGCTGGATGGCTGTGGGCAGGCATTCTGGGATTTCCCACAGTCCTTAGATTTGCCCTGGGCCTGAAGCTGGACCTGAAGTCCAAGATTTGAGGACCACCCTTGCCCAGAGGGGCTGCTTCTTAGACGCAAAGACCTTCCCCCTTGGGTCAGAAAACAGGCCCTGGAGTCTCAGCTCTGCTCCACCTGCAGGAAGCTCTCCAGGGCTCAGGATGTGAGCTAGAACATCTCCAGCTCCCAGTGTGCCCTGCGCTAGGAAGACACTGCCCGAACGCACCTGATGTTTCAGCGTCTCTGTCGTCACCGTCACTGACCTCAAAATGCAGTTTGTCAGCTTCATTGAATGCCAAGTTTGTCGGGATCTCGTCAGTAATAACACAAACCACGCAGGTGACACTCACGGTCTAAGTGACTTTGGTAAGGAATTGTGTGTCCCACAGGCCACCAAGCAAGCACACGCCAGGGGTGACTTCCCAGGAGGCGTCTTGGAGAAGACACATCCTGCCTTTGAACAAAGTCTCAAATATACCCAAGTTCCCCAAAAACGGGAAAGAAAGGCTACTAGCGAAAAAAATAAAACAAACAAAAACCACACCAAATCTGCAGCAGCATTAAAGTAAAACTACTTGGGAGAAGAAAAAATTTCCATCCTATGTGCAATTTGAAATAAAAACTTCCGAATTGTAATAGTGACTACCATAATTTTCTGTAATAAAACATCTATTATAACAGATATGGCAATACAATAAAAGTCCTATTGTTCCAGAAACTGTATTATAACTGAAACAGGATAATTATAGAAATACTTGCGTGAGAATTGCATGTTCAACAGAACCATTGAAAGCCATTCTTCTCAGCCTGCAAATAAGTCTTCTGAGCACAGACCTCTTCAGCAGGATCTGAAACAGAGGGAGACAAGGTGCAGTTGGGAGACAAGGTGCAGTTAGGAAAAAAAACTATGCTGGTAGCACAGCCCTCCCAAGCCCCCTGGGGAACACATGCAAGGTGATTCCAGGACCCTGCTGCAGGCTTCTGCCCTTACCGGGAATACTCAAATCCATGCGTAGGGCTTTTTTTTTTTTTTTTTTAAAGATTTCTTTATTTATTTTGAAAGAGTTACACAGAGAGAGGAGAGGGAGAGAGAAAGAGAAAGAGAGAGAGAGAGAGAGAGAGAGAGAGAGAGAGAGAGAGAGAGAGAGAAGAAAGTCTTCCATCCACCGGTTCACTCCCCAGTTGGCTGTTGTGGATCTGAAGCCAGGAGCCAGGGGCCTCCTCCAGGTCTCCCATGCGGGTGCAGGGCCCTAGCACGTGGGCCATCCTCCACTGCCTACCCAGGCCACAGCAGAGAGCTGGATCAGAAGTGGAGCAGCTGGGACCTGAACCGGCACCCACATGGGATGCTGGCACCGCAGGCCGTGGCTCTCCCTGCTACACCACAGTGCCAGCCCCGTGAGTAGGTTTTGAAGGAGGACACCTTGGTACATCCTTGTGGGAGACAGATTTTTGGGTGACTCCCAGCTCTGTCAAGTTCATCTGTAAATTCTGCCTTGGAATGTCCAGCGTTTTAGAACCCTTGGCCCCTGGGAATGCTTTGCAGGGATCCAATCGGATGCTGAAAGCTTTGCTGGTCCTGCCAGCTCCCTACCTGCTCTTCAAGGCTCCTGTCTTCATGCAGTCTGCACACTGTCGAGGGTAGGGGCGCTCCCCGCCACGTTCTAACAGAGGAAATTGAGGACTACCTGCTAGCGAGCAAGGGTTTGTCTGGAGGCTGCGTCTACACTGGAGGCACACTGTTTTCACTTTTCACTGATCTCTATTTTTTTTTTTAATGTGGCTTTGAGGAAATTGATGAGGATTAGAGAGGAGGGAGGGGCCAGAGGACCTGCAAGGCATCCCTTGTCTCTCCACTCCTGATGGACCACGTCCCATCCCAGGGAACTCGGCACCTGAAAGAGCCCGGAGAAGATTCGCAGAGTGCTGACGGAGCTCAGGGACTGCGAGTGTACTGGGGGAAGCACTAATAACACAAGACCCTGATGATAACACACAGTCAACACCATGGCGAGTACCGAGAGCGCTGCTAAGTGGTGGCTACAGGGACACGATAACCGTCTACAAATATTTGAAGGATGTAAACACTAAGGAAGCAGATGAATTAATTATTTAGGAGAGCAGTGATGAAGCCCCAGACAAGATCATTACCAGTAACAGAGCCACCTTGTTCCTTGTCAACCCTTTCCGAACCAAGCTCTCCCTAAAGGCAGTGCACATGGCCCTCTTGACACAGGCTTGGCCTATTGTGCCACGGAGGGAACATGTATGCCCCATGCATGGGCTTGGATTCTAATGATCACAGTCAGCATTTGGTGAATACCTGGGGTTATGGGTTAAAATCGAGTTGCCTGGGGGCTGGTGTTGTGGCATAGTGGATAAAGCTGTCGCCTGTGATGCTCACTGGTTCATGTCCCAGCTGCTCCACTTCCCATCCAGCTCCCTGCTTATGGCCCAGGAAAGCAGTAGAAGATGGCCTAAGTGCTAGGGCCCCTGCACCCATGTGGGAGACGTGGGTGAAGCTCTTGGCTCCTGGCTTCGGCTTGGCTCAGCCCTGGCCAAGGGGTAGCCACTTGGGGAATAAACCAGTGGATGGAAGATCTCTCAATCTCTCTAACTCTTTCAGATGAACAACATAAATCTTTGAATATACATAAATTAAATTGTGTTGCCCAAAAAGATGTGGAAGTCCTAACCCTGTCGCTGTAAGTGTGGCTTCATTTGGCTCTAGGGTCTTTGCAGATGAGATCAAGTGAAAGCGAGGTATTAGGTGGTATTTCTGCATCTTTAGAAGCAGCTGGAGATTCGCGCACAGACGCAAAGACCCAGAGAAAGTGCTCTGGGGCGGCAGAGACAGAGAGGCAGCTGCAGCACCAACTGCTGGCGACCAGAAAGAAGCTGGGAAGGGGCCTCCCCGGCAGAGGATGCCGCCCTTTGAGAAAGATAGTCCTGGGGCAGGTGCTGTGAAGCCGCTGCCTGCAACGCCAGCATCCCATCTGCACAGCTGTTCGAGTCCCGGCTGCTCCACTTCCAGTCCAGCTCCCGGCTAACGCACCTGGGAAAGCAGCAGAAGATGGCCCCAATGCCTGGGCCCCTGCACACACACGGGAGACCCAGAAGGAGCTCTGGGCTTCAGCCTGGCCCAGCCTCAGATGGTGCGGCCACTTGAAGAGTGAACCAGTGGATGGAAGACCTCTCTCTCTCTCTCTCTCTCTCTCTCTCTCTCTCTCTCTCTCCCTCTGCCTTTCAAATAAATAAATAAATAAATCTTTCAAAATAGACATAACGTCGACCCTAGTGGATCAGTCTGCTAGAGCAAAATCCCCCTCCCCCACGGGGTCATTTATAAACAGCAGAAATGGATTTCTCCCAGTTCTGCAGGCTGAGAAGTCCAGGACCTCGGGTGAGGCCGGGTCCCCAGAGGTGGCACCTTCCTGCTATAGCCTCACTAGCCACAGAGTCTCTCAGGCCACTTCTGCAAGTGCCACCCATGGCAGGAGCCTCATGACTAATCACTACTGCCACCCATGGCGGGGGCCTCATGACCTACTCACCTCCCACAGAGCCCACCTCTCCTGCCAGCACACCGGGGATTAGGTTGGAACGTGGGCATTTTGCAGGCACAGTAGCATTCAGCCCAGAGCAGGGGGGCCCAGCCCTGTCCACACCCCAGTTTCACATTCCAGCCTCCAGAACAGGGAGACAACTGTGGTGTCCGCTCCAGGCCACCCAGTCGGAGGCCCTCTGTATGGCAGCCCCAGCAGATGAGTGCGCCTGGTAGCTGTCCACTTGGGTGCTCAACACTGCATGTGGAAGGGATGAGGGGGGGCAGGGAGACCTCCCTGGCACATAGGGGTCAAGGACTCATCGTCCCAGACAAGGAAACAGAGTCCCTTTAAGCATTACCAAAGCAAAGCTGCCGGCCGGGCTGGCACACATTTCCCTCAGAGAGCCTGTGTTTGCAAGGGGCCCAGCTGGTATTCTGTGTTGCACTTCCAGGCTCCCACGTGGGCAATCATGTTATGACTTCACTCGCGGAAGGATGCAGGCCCCCGGCTGCCGTGGGATGGCCACTCGCGTGGACTTCACACGCTGCCCTTTGCACCGAGCTTCCGCTTTGCGGTTTCCTGCATAGCACGTCCGCATCTTTGCCCTACACCCTGTCTCTGGGGCTGGAGTCAGTTCTCTCGTGCACCGCCAGAGGGAGCCCGCGGCAGAGGCAGGGCCGGCCTCCCCCAGGCTGACACAGCTGCGGGTGGGCTATTCTTAGCTTCAGCTGACTTTCTCTCTTGAAAGTCACGCAGAGGCGAGTCAAAGTTCCCATCCGGCTAGAGAGGGAGTCGTTCCACGCCAGGAGAACCCGGAGTTGGAGAACCCTCATAATGGGGATAGAGGACGACACAGTGACAATAGGGTCCTCTGGTGTCTAGCAGCCCCCGGGATAGCCAGGAAGGGTGCTGGGCGCACACACACGCACACGCACACACACACGCACGAGCCTTGGGCTGGACACGCCCAGGCTGGCGTCTGCACCCCGAGGCTTCCTCACTGGGCAGCCCTGGGCGGACCACCCTCTGTGTGTGTAGCTCCTGCCACGTGTGATTTGGGTACTGGACCGCTTGGAGCCCGGGCTGAGTGGGCAGTGCAAAGCCCCTCTGATGGCTCCAGCAGCACGGGAGCTTGGGCGCTGGGCAGAACTGGAAACAGGCTGTCTCCTCTCCCCGGCCCTTCCTCGGCCCTGCCCCCTCCGGCCCTGCCCCCTCCGGCCCTTTGCTCGCTCCCATGAGGCTCCCCTGCCCCAGCTCTGGCCTGACTTCTGCCCGGGAGGCCCCTGTGCACACACTGGGGCCAGCTGGAAGTCCACTCTGGCCAGCGGTCACCCATGTTGACTTGGCATTTCTCTTTTTTTTTTCCTTAAACTTCCATTTATTTATTTATTTAGAGACGCACAGAGATTGCACTCGGCATTTCTGACCCTGTCTTCCCTGTGCCCTCTCCCTGCCCAGACTGGAGAGGCCAGGAAAGAGCGCTCCACCCTAGAGACCCCTTAAGGCACCAGGAAGGCTGGAGGGGGCCCCGAGTGGCACCGTGGGTGAGTGCTGGAGGCACAGGTGCAAGGCTAAGGGGCACCCCCAGGAGGGTCCCTGGGGGCCGCAGGCACTCGGCTCCTGCCCTAGCCGCGATCCCAGCGTTAGTCTAGGGCGGGGGCGGGGGTCCCGGCCCGCGCCCTCGGGGACCTCCGCGGCTTGGGCCCGGCCTCTGGACTCGGATGCCCGCGACCCGACGCCGGTCGACCCGGAAGACCCCGTGAGCCGGCGCCGGAAGGCGGGGAGGCGGGGCCAGCGAGCCGGGCCGTCACCGCCGCCGCCGCCGCCGCCGGGGCCTGTGCGACCCTCGGCGGGGCGCGTGGGGAGCAGGCGCCGGGGCCGGGTGGGCCGTCCCGGGCTCGGGAGGGCCCGCGGGCCTCGGTCACCCCGCGAGCGCGGAGCGGGCCTATAACCTGGGCACACCCAGGTAAAGGTGCGGCCGAGGGCGCGGCGCCGGCGTGGCGAGGGGACAACCCAGGCGCTTGGGGCCTGGAGGCCTGGGGGCGGCTTGGGGGCGGGGGCTGGGGTCCCGTTCCTGGGTGAGGCCAGCTTCTGTATTTCTGACCCTCGGAGTGCCAGTGTGCGTTTTCCATGTGAAGAAACTGAGGCACGGGCGGGCGGTCCTCACTCCTGTAAGCAGCAGCCCCCCCCCCCCGCAGTCACTGGGTGTGGGTGGGGGCGTGGGTGTGGAGCAGCGCACCTGCGTGGGGGCCGCACACCTGGCCGCTCCTCGGCCCTGGATTGCAGAAGCAGAGCCCCGTGACCTGGTCCGATATATTTTAGATATCTCCTGCAGCTAGGGGAGATGGGCGTTCCTACAAGAAACGGAGCCGAGGCGTGGGCATTGGCTTCCCCCGTGCCGTGCAGCTGGGCTTCCCATGACCCGGGCCGGCCTTGTGCACACATCTGAGTCTGAACTGGGTGTGGCCCTGGGGGGTGGGGGCGACACTGCCCGTGAGGCTGTGCCCCCCTGAGTGCTCTGCTGCCTCCTCCCTCCTCACCCCTTCTGCCCATGCTCAGACAAGCACCTCGGGGTTGGAGGACCCGCTGGCTTCCCTCTCTGGAGACTTTAATTTTTTCTAAAAAAAAAAGCGGGGGGGGGGGGGGGGCTCCGGAGATGGGTTTACAAAGCTGCCTTCCACAAGAGTCTGTTTTTAAAAAAAAAAAAAAAAGATTTATTTATTTATTTGAAAGAGTTACAGAGGCGGGGGGGTGGAGAGAGAGGTCTTCCATCTGCTTCTTCACTCTCCAACTGGCCACAACAGTCGGAGCTGCGCCAATCCGAAGCCAGGAGTCAGGAGCTTCCTCCAGGTCTCCCACGCAGGTGCAGGGGCCCAAAGACTTGGGTCATCTTCTGCTGCTATCCCAGGTCATAGCAGAGAGCTGGATCGGAAGAGGAGCAGCTGGGACTCGAACCAGCACCCATATGGTTTGGCAGCACTGCAGGTGGCGGCTTTACCCACTAAGCCACAGTGCCAGCCCCCACAAGAGTCTTTTGGTGCTCCAACTTCTGAAATGACTCTTGCAAGGAAATGAGGGGCGGGCAGCCACAGTGCTCTCATTGACCCCTCACTTCCCCTGTCTGCAGAGGTCGAGGCTTGTGCCTGGGGCTGGCCAGCTTGGACTCAGTGGAGGTTGGGGGTAGTAGCACCATAAGGCTCTATCAGCCCGGGGCGGGGAGGGGTTGGGGTTATAGGGAGTGAAGTGTGTGTGTTTCTTGCTGTGGAATCCAAGTATAGAAAACCCATCTCAGAAGTGGCGTCCGGGCACCTGCAGGCCAAGAGTGGCAGGGCCTGGGCTGTGCCTCCCCTTTTCCTAGATAGTTGACAGATGAAAAGCTCGGGTGTGAACCAGAGCTAAGCCGGCGGATGGTTCCACATCTTACAGTGGGATGTGTGGTTTCTGGCCGGTGTTACGCTGCAAGTCCTTCCTCTGGGTGTCTTGATCCGTGTTTGCAGTGAGGCTCATTTTGTTTGCTTTTCAGGGCTGTGGCCACCTGGCAAGCCAGGCTGTGCCCTCCGGCTCCCTGTTTCTGGGTGGCTTCTGCCAGGTCCAGCGCCTTCCCTGTGATTAGCGATGCTGTTGTCATGACGTCCGTGCGCGGACAAACCTTGCCCACTGGAGGAGTGGAAGCAGCTCCCTTCCAGGGAGGAGGAGGAGCTGGAGGAGCCGGTGGCGCCGTCTGGACAGGGCAGCTGGAGCAGGGACTGGCTGGCCCGAGTCTTCCAGGCCTTGGGTAACCCTGTGAGGCCTTCCTGTCCATTGCCTTTCGCCCCTCACTTGGCTGGAGAGGCCTGGAGAAGCCTGTTTGCAGCGTGGGAAGAAGGAGGACTGAGCGAAGGCCCAGACACCCTGGCCACGCTTTCCCAGGGCCTTGCCTTGCACAGTTGGGTCAGAAGTACAGAACCTCCCCTCCCAGGCCCTCTGTAGCTAGCACAGCCCCACATGGCTCCTGGGCACTTGTGGGAGTCATGGATGTCAAGGATGTCAGAGGGAAGGAGGAGGGGAGATGGAGAGCGCCCCCCCCCGCCCTTTCTGGGACCAGGGCATGGACTCAGTGCCCTCTCCCGGGGCCGGGAGATCGGTGTTACATACCTAAGAGATTTCTGGTTCTGGATTCTCCTCGGCTCCAAAGCAGGTCGCATAACCCAGAGTTACTGAGCAGTAGACTCTGCCAGTCCCTTGCGGATTCTTATTGTGTTCAGTCTCCCTGAATGTTTCTTAATGTTTATTTTCAATTACTTGGAGGGCAGAAAGAGAAAGAGAAAGAGAAAGAGAAAGAGAAAGAGAAAGAGAAAGAGAGGGATCAGTCTCCCATCTGCTGGTTCACTCCCCAAATGCTCACAACAGCTAAAGCTGGGCTGGGCCAAAGCCAGGGACCTATAACTTCATCCGGGTCTCCCACACAGTGGCAGGGGTGCAAACACTTGGGCCGTCGTCTGCTGCCTCCCAGGGACGCTCCCAGGGACTGGCAGGGAGCGGGTTGGGAATCACCTGCCCTGGCGGGCTGTCAGTGTCCTGTGTGCAGAGCTGTCCCCTCTGAAGAGCAGCAGGGCGGGGACGCTGGGGGTGCATGTCCGTACTAGACGCTTTGCCTCCGCCCTGCTCACACCTCACGAGCGTGCAGCCCGTGGGAGGCCCACCTCCAGCCGGGCAAATGCCCGAGTGGGCCCGGATCCCGTCCTCTCCCCTTCCCCGGCTTGGTGTTAGCGCAGGCGCCCCATCACGTAGAAGAAGCCATGAGGATCTTGAGACGTCCTGGGCTCCGCCAGGCTTTGTGTGTCGAGGGTGGCCTGAGCCAGTGGAGGGGCCGCTGCAGGAGGGGCAGAGCTGTGGCTGGGTGGCGCCTTCATCTGTCCTGAGTCAGCAGCTAATGGGAGGCAAAGGAGCCCTTGTGTCCCCTCTGCTGCTTCTGTTTGCTCGTAGCTGGCTGCTGCCCCGAGTGCTCTGTGATGGGGGCTTCTCACTGCTGCCTGCGCATGGTGGGGATGTGGCCTGCACACAGTGGGGCTGCGGCTCCCTCCAGAACGTCGGGGCTCTTCCGCTCATGAGTGCTCTCCCCTCGGCTTTCCCCCAGGGCCTGCCAGGATGCCCGTCATGGTAGAGGACATCATGAAGCTGCTATGCACCCTCTCCGAGGACAGGAAGATGAAGGCGGCCGTCAAGCACTCGGGGAGGGGTGCCCTGGTCACGGGCACTGTGGCCTTCGTTGGCGGCTTGGTGGGCGGCCCGCCAGGACTGGCCGTGGGTAAGCGCAGGCCAGGCAGCCTGGGCAGGGGTAGGGGGTTCTTGATAGCTTTACACTTGGGGTGGGGGCTCGTGGCTTACTGGTACTCTCAGCTCAGCAGCTCCTGGACTAGCTGCCCACCTATCCCCTGCCACCCACAGGGGAGACCCAGATGGAATTCTTGGCTCCTGAATTTGGCTGGCCCAGCCCAGCCAGCGTGGCCATTTGGGGAGTGAACCAGTGGATGAAAGATCTCGCTCTTCCCCCTGCCCCCTCTCTGTAACTCTGCCTTCCAAGTAAATAGGAAAGACTTGAGGTAGACCCCGCAAGTGTCTGCCTCAGAGCAGAGCAGGTGCCCCCACAGCTGCGTCTGCATGGCTCTCTGCAGGGGCACGGGCTTTGCGGCCTGCTGTCAGAGTCAGCCCTCGGCGGGTGCTCTCTGGCCCATGCTGCACTTTTTTAAAATAAGGTTTTCATTTTGGAAGAATAGTAGATTGACAGCAAGTTGCAATACATTCCCACGTATCCCTCACTTAAGTTTAATTACCCTAATGTTAACAAGGATCATGGTACATTTGTCAGAACATTATTGTCAACCACTCATATTTGGATTTCACTGGTTTGTTTGTTAAGATTTATTTATTTATTGAATGGCAGAGCAGCTGGGGGATGGGGGACAAAAGAAAGAGATCGTCCATGTGCTGGTTCACTCCCCAGATGGCTGCAGTGGGCAGGGCTGGGCCAGGATGAAGCCGGGAGCCCATACCTCCACCCTGGTCTCCTGGATGCCAGGGACCATCTGCTGCTGCTTTCCCTGGCACAGTAACATGGAGCTGGGAAGTGGGGCAGCCGGGACTTGAGCCAGTGCTACAATATGGGATGTCAGTGTCACAAGTGGCAGTTTCTTCTCTCTCTCTTTTTTTAAGATTGATTTACTGGGGCTGGTGCTGTGGCACAGTGGGTTAATGCCCTGGCCTGAAGCACCAGCATCCCATATGAGCACCGTTTCAAGACCCGGCTGCTCCGCTTCCAATCCAGCGCTCTGCTATGGCTTGGGAAAGCAGTAGAAGATGCCCAAGTCCTTGGGCCCTTGCACCCATGTGGGAGACCAGAAGAAGCTCCTGGCTCCTGGCTTCAGATCAGTGCAGCCCCAGCCTTTGCAGCCAGCTGGGGAGTGAACCATCAGATGGAAGACTTCTCTCTCCTCTCCTCTCCCCTCTCCTCCCTTCCCCTCCCCTCCCTTACCCTCTCCTCTCCTCTGTGTAATTCTGACTTTTAAATAAATAAATAAAAAGAATAAAACCGCAACCCTTTAAAAAAAGATTGATGTATTTATTTGAAAGGCAGAGTTAGAACAGGGGAGGGAGAGAGAAAGATCTTCCATCTACTGGTTCACTCCTCAGATGGCCACAATGGCCAGGGTTGGGCCAGGCCAAACTCTAGAGCTAAGAGCTTCATCTGGGTCTCCCATGTGGGTGTAGGGGCACTTGGCCCATCTGCTGCTGCTTTCCCAGGCACATTATCATGGAGCTGGATCAGAAGAGGAGCAGCTGGGACTTGAACTGGCGTCTGTATGGGATGCTGGTGCTGCAGGTGGTGGCTTAACCCACTCTGCCCCAGTGCCGGCCCTAAACTTCACCAGGTTTGCTTAGTGAATCTTTCTTTTTTGGTTCTAGGTTCCAGTCCACAATCCCACAGTGCTTGTAATCTGTTTCCTAGTCTCCCCTGGTCTGTGCCAGCTGGTCAGACTCTCCTGCTTTCGTGACCTTGGCAGTTAGGGGAGGAACCAGGCAGGTGTTTGATTTGTCCTGTGTGTATCTCATGGTTAGACTGGAGTCGTGGGCCTTGGGAAAGAAGTTTGCTCAGAGGTGACAGTTCTCCCTTGCATCACCCCAGGGCACACGGCATCCGCTTGGCACCCCTGTGATGCCAGCCTGGCTCCCTTGGGGAAGGTCACGCACGCCGGGTTTTTCCACTGTGAAGTCTGTTTCCCTTCCACACACTGTTCTCCTGGGTGACTCACAAAGGCCAGATGGCTGCAACGTTAAATATATCTGATTGCTGATATTTTAAAATTGAGGCATTCTAAAGATACAAACCCGGTATTGTGTGTGGCAGGAATTGGCTGGCCTGGGGGAGCAGCTGCCCCCTCCGGCAGGGGCCCAGCTCTCGAGGTCGGCACAGGCCGCCAGGGCCCGCCTCACTCCTGTTGGGCAGCAGCCCGGCCCCTGAAGCTACTTGGGTTTGGACTCAGGCTCAGGGTCCTTCCCCCAGCACGCAGCATTGCTCGGATGCTCCAGCCCCTGCGAAGCCACCCTCACTGGGGAGTAAGTTTGCATCCTGTCCAGTGGCAGGCAAACAAATAGTAGACCATATTCAGTGTGTTCCTCTTTGCAGAACCTGGAGGGGTTTTAGGAGAGTGTCGCTTTAAGAGACCAGCGTCTCCTCATCTGTCCCCAGGGTCCTGTCACCTCCTGAGCCACTGGAAATTTCCTAGGCTCAGGGGCGCGCATCAGCCACCCCCATGGAGGGAACTTGGCCTCCCCACTGCATAAAGGGAGATGGCGCAGGAAGTGGGGCCGCCCTTGGCCTCGGGAGAGGACTTCGGCCCGCACTTCATTTTGCATCTGTCAGTGCAGTGCCTAGGCTTGGGTGGTCATTACCGGAGCCAGGTGGAGCCAAGATGGCCTGAACCTCAGGCCTCCCTACTGCCCGCGAGGTAGGCACGGGGCTGAGCCCCACTGCACTCACCGCCCCATCCTTGTTTTCCAGGGGGTGCCGTCGGGGGCTTGCTGGGCGCCTGGATGACCAGTGGACAGTTTAAGCCAATCCCGCAGATCCTGCTGGAGCTGCCCCCGGCCGAGCAGCAGAAGCTGTTTAAGGAGGCCAGCGCCATCCTCCGGCACCTGGACTGGACCGACGCCGTGCAGCTGACCACGCTGGTCATGGGCAGCGAGGCCCTGCAACAGCAGCTGCTGGCGATGCTTGTGGGCTACATCACCAAGGAGCTGCGGGCGGAGATTCGGTACGAGGACTAGGCTGCCCCTGCCGGTGACTCTGGCTGTGCCTTGAGATAACCCTGCGGCTCGCGGGTTGCCACAGGGTGTCGGAGGAGCCTCCAGCGGAGTGGGGTCTCCTGCTGGAGAGGCTACCGCTGTGCTGTGACGTGTTCTAGAAATTACTTACCAGCATGCCCTGGCGGCCCTTTGACCCGGAAGCCGTTGAGAAGCAAGGATGCACCTATCTCGGGCCTCAGAGGCAGTTTTCTGCGTTCCCTGTCAGGTGCCTGGGCGTTTGGAGGAAGTCCCCGTGGTCCCAGTACGCTTCCTTCGCCCTCCCTTCTTCCAAGCACCTGTGCAGGAACCGGCCCCTCAGGCCAGGGGCTCAGGACCCAGAGCGACCTGTGCCAGAATCATGTTTACCTCCCAGGCGTGCTGCGCCCTGTCCACTGACTCCCGAGCGGCTTCCTGGAGGAGGCGGTCAGCTGCTGAGCCAGGCCGCAAGCATGAGGTGCGGTGGGCCCCTGTCCTGCTCGCCGCATACCCAGCTCGCCCCCCTGAGAAACCCTGGTCACGCTTGAGTTCCATGTTTCAGATGAAACCGTTTCCTTAGGGGGCGCTGCTCTTTCTGAAGCGGCGGGTTCAGAAGCCATCTCTAAGAAATGTCCCTAGCCAAGGATTGCCCTGACACCTCGCTCCAGTGACAATAAATTCTCCTCTGAAAAGGCACTTTCCCAGGCGTTTTGTGTACAGCATCGCTAACATTCAAATGGCTTCGCGAGAGACAACAGGGAAAGTTCCAGAATGAAGACACCTCCCCTCCTCCACCCAGAGTCCCATGCCTGACTCCTCCTGCCTCCCCCACTGGCCAGGGCCCCTGTGCTGCCACCACTGTGCACACAGCCCCCAGCCCCTTCTGGCAACCAGAGAGTACCCTATGGGGGCCCAGGCCCTGGGGCAGGGTGGGGCCTTGGGCGCTCTCCCGGGTCTGGCAGGCCTGGAGGCCGTCCTCCAAGCAGAGTCTAACCCATGGTGATCCAGGCAGGACCGAGCCTTTGGTTCTGTGGGAGAAACTGCGCTTCCAGCGGCCTCTCCCGGCCCGGGTCAGGAGCCCTAGCACCTAACTCCTGAGGGGGAAGTCGCTGTGATGGCTTCTGTGCCGCTGGAGTTGGGGCTGGGGGCAGCTGAGCAGGGCTGTGCGTCCTGCCTAGCGAGCCCCTCACACAGCCCCTCCCGTGGGACCCACAGCGGGGCTGCGCTGCACGCGGTGGTGTGTTAGCTTCTGAGGCCTTTGAGGTTGACCTCTCGGTAGTGTAGGCACAATAAAGTCTTCAGGTTCAGGATGAAGACCTTTTTCCCATTTTGAATGAGACGCCACATTCTGCGCTGGCTTGCAAGCTCTCCTCCAGGGACGCTCGGGGTTGCACGGCACTCCCTTCCTGTAGCTGGCCACTGCTCTCATGGCCAGGGCCAGGCCGCACAAGGCGGACGCAGTACCGCAGTCCTGTGTCCAGGGAGCCCCTCTCCCCGGGAAGAACACCCCAGAGGAGCGGGCCGGGGCCCGACCGTGGACAGGCAGGACTGGGGGTGGCCCGGTGCCTGTGTGCCCCCACCCCGCTCCCGTGCTCTCCTGCGTGCGCCCCAGGCACTCTCCCCACTCTGCAAGTCCCCTGTCGGCCCTGGGGGCTTCAGTGTTTACATTTCTGTGTCTTTGCAAAGATGGATTTATTTGTTTTTGAATAGTGAACATTGGCCTGGCACAACCATTAAAAGGTGCCAGAGGGTTCAAACTGAGGAAGACGCGCCCCCAGCAGACCCCGAGGCAGCCACTACTGCCATTCTTACGCATTCTCTTGATGGTTTTACAGTAGCCTTGCACGTTTCCTTTGTCAACGTTTATTGCTGAACACTTGGAAAAATCTGAAAAAAATCCGGTCAAATAAAACTCAGTACCAATTCCAGCACCCCGAGAGCCCCTGCTAATGCAGTTGGCATCTTTCCTGTGTGTGTTTGTAACACCTCTGCATTCCTACTGTCCTTGCCTTCTGGGGCACACATGTCCATTACCGTTACACAGCACCTTCCATGGAGTTTCAGATCCCCGGAAACCTTTGCAAGGGCTGGGTGGTGTTCCGCGGGGTCTGCCCTCATCCCCGGCGGTGCTTCCCATCGCGGGTGTTTACTGTCACAATGCTGAGTGAGCCCCTTTGTGTGACTTCTCTGCATGGCTTTAGCAGCACAGTTGGGCTTCCTCGGAATGAAATTACTGGATTAAAAAGTGTGCAGTTAAAAAGAAGTGTCTTGGGGCTGGCACTGTGGCTCAGTGAGCGAAGTCTCTGCCTGTGGCGCTGGCCTCCCATGTGGGCGCCAGTTCATGTCCCAGCTGCTCCACTTGCAGTCCAGCTGTCTGCTGTAGCCTGGGAAAGCGGTAGAAGATGGCCGAAGTGCCTGGGCCCTTGCACCCATGTGGGAGACCTGGAGGAGGTTTCTAGCTCCTGGTTCCTGGCTTAGGATCGGCTCAGCTCCAGCTGTTGCAGCCAACTGGGGAGTGAACAAGCAGGTGGAAGACCTTTCACTCTGTCTCTCCCTCTCACTGTCTATAACTCTACCTCTCAAAATGTCTTTAGTCTGTTTTTTTTTTTTTAAGATCGATTTATTTATTTGAAAGAGTTACAGAGAGAGAAGGAGAGGCAGAGAGAGAGAGAGGTCTTCTATCTGCTGGTTCACTCCCCAGTTGGCTGCAACAGCCAGAGCTGGGCTGATCTGAAGTCAAGAGCCAGGAGTTTCCTCCAGGTCTTCCCATGTGGGTGCAGGGGCCCAAGGACTTGGGCCATCTTCTACTGCTTTCCCAGGCCATAGCAGAGCGCTGGATTGGAAGTGGAGCAGCCGAGACTGGAACCGGCGTCCACTTGGGAGATTGGCACTTCAGGCGGTGGCCTTACCGCTGCACCACAGCACCACAGCACCATCCCCTGTTTTATTTGTTTATTGGAGAGGCAGAGAGAGAGAGAGAGAGAACGAGAGAACTCGCTCTCATCCACTGGGTCACTCCCTAAATACCTGCAATGGCCAGGGTGGGCCAGGGCTGATCCAGGAGCCGGGAACTGCATCTCGCTCTCCCGTGTGGGGAGCGGAACCCAAGTACTTGAGCCATCAGCGCTGCCTCGAAGCCTGTGCACTAGTGGGCCGTGGGGTCAGGAGCCGTGCAAGGGGCGTGGGTGTCTTAAATGGCATCCTCCTTGCCACATCCCTCCCCTCGGGCAACACTCCCCTCCCCCAGCAACAGGGTTTGCGGGCTCTGGGCTCACTGCACCCTCGCGCCCAAAGAGCCTCGTCTGTGGGTGATCGCCGCCGTCCAGGTTTGCTCCCTTTGTCTTTGGGTTACAAGTGGGGTCGACAGGCCTGTGGCAGGGCTGCTGCCCTCCTGGGACCTGAAGAGCCCCTCACCCCCCGCAGCAGGCTGCCCAGGGGTGCTGTGCGCCCCAGCGTCCCCAGGCGGCAGGCCTGGCCCTCACAGAGGGCACCATCACCCAGTGCTGGCCACAGGGTGCCAGGGTGACCAGGCCACCTCGGTGCAGGCCGCCCGTACCCTCGAGCAAAGCCGTCTACCGGCGGCCGGTGTTCACCTGCTTCCGGGGTTCTGAGGACCCAGCTGCTCCCTGGCAGGGGCTGTAGTTCTCTTGCCTGCATCTGGCCATGGGTGTGGCGGGGGGGGGGGGGGGGGCGGGGGGGGGCGGCGGCCGGACCGCTGGTCCTCCTGTCCGTGGTTGAGATGCGCCCCCTCGTGGGCGATCCAGGCACTGCCTGGCCGCCCTTCCACCGTGGTCACCACTGGCCCCGAGGGTCCGGCCTCTGGAGTCAGGAGGGGCCTGAGCTCTGGCATCAGCCCTGTGTCCTGCAGCCTTTTTGCATTTAAAGCAGAACGCCGCTGGATGCTGAGCCACCAATGCATGGCAATTAAGAGACCCCAGGCTTCCTCTGGAGCTCCCAGGGTAGGGGAGCACCTGCTGGGGTCAACATGCCGGGAGGAGGCGTGGGGGTCCCAGCCTCCAGGTCAGCCACAGGGACCCCCCAAATTCTGGTGAGTAGAGGAGATTGAGAGGTATTTCCAAACGACTGACATAGCCAGGGGTTGTAAGAGTACTTTCCTTATTCTCAGTGTCAATTAAGTACAAGTGTGACATCTAGCAGGTATCTGTGCCAGTTGATGACAAAAAAATTAAATACAAGTGATCAAGCCCAGAGCTGGCAGGGTGTTGCGTACACACACACACACACACACACGTGCATGCGGGGATACGTGAGGACATGGTGTTTGGGGAGTGATTTGTGGGGAATACACAAGGACCATTAAAACGTGTATACGTTTCAGCCAATCAATGTCACGTCCGGAAAAGCATCCCAAGAAAATAACTGCAGTGGACAAGAAGCAAAGATACCAAGAGCGCTGCTGTTCGCAACAGCAGGAAGAAAGGGAGCCAGTGCCAGAGCTGGCCGGCAGGGGCGCTGTGACTGTGACTGTGGGCAGTGGTGGGATGCCGGAGCCACGGCAAGAACAGGGAGTGCACAGGTGCCTGGAGTGGTGCAGCCGGCCGCACAGTCACACCTGTGTGCCTGGGAGCAACAGGAGGAACACAGTGGCACTGGTGGCCCTGGGCACTGCCAGCCTGGGACACTGTGGCTCGCAGGGAGCAGAGTGCAAAGCGTGGACATCTCGTGCTGAGGGGGCTCTGAGGTCTAAAATGCGAGTCATGGGATTGGCGTTGTGGTACAGCAGGTTAGGCCACTGCCTGCCCCTCCGGCATCCCATATGAGTGCTGGTTCAAGTCCTGGCTGCTCTGCTTCCGATCCAGCTCCCTGCTAACGCACCTGGGAGAGCAGTGGAGGATGGCCCAGGTACTTGGGCCTCTGCCACCCACATGGGAGACCCAGATGGAGTTCTAGGTTCTTGGCTTTGGCCCAGCCCAGCCCCAGCCATTGGGGCTACTTGGAGAGTGAACCGGCAGATGGAAGATTTTCTCTGTCTACTTTTCAAATAAATGAATTACAAAATATTTTTTAAAGTGTGACTTGTTTATGCGTTCCTAAACCACACAGGAGCCAGCTTTGTCAGATTTGGAGAGCTGGACACACACTTCCAACTCCTGGGTCTGCCTCCCTGGGGCATTCAAGGCCACCATGACTTGAGACCAGCCACAGCCACATAGCCTGGTGCTGCCCGCGTTCCCATTAAGTCCCAAAGCACAGCCCGGGTTCCTTGTGCCTGTGCCCATTGGAGGTGCGAGGGTGTGGGGCCCTCTCTCACGGCGGCACTACCCAATGGAAATGCAATAGAAGTGCACACAGGAGCCCCGTCTGCCACTTGAGTGTTCTGATAACCACATTTCTCAGAAGTAAGAGCAACAGGTGGAATTAGCTGAACAACATACTTTATTTAACCCCATATGCTATCATTTGTGCATGCAATCAACATGAGATTACTTATGAGACATTTCCACAGGAAGCCTTTGAATCTGCTGCATATTTTGCGAGAACAGCACGTTTCAGTTCTGACGAGCTAGGTGTCAAGCCACATGTGGCCTGCAGCTGCCCTATTCCCCACCTGGGCGGTCAAGGACACAGGGGCTTCCTGTAAGGGGCAGGAACTTCCTCTGTCCCTGCTGTCTGTTGGGAGGTGCTAGGGGCTGGGTTGTGGCGCCCAGCTTGACACGGTAACCTCTCGCGTGACTGCGGCTGGAGACGGGACTGAGGGAGAGCGTTAGGTCTCATGGGGCCCTCCTCATGGGACTGGGGTCCTCACTAGAGGAGGCGCTGGTCAGCTTGCTTGCCCGCTCCCTCCTGGACACGAGGACTCTATGAGGAGCAGGAGGTGGCCGCTGCTCGAACCTGACCATGCTGACACCTCAATTGTGGGCACCCAGTCTCTTGAATGGTGAGAAAATCAATTTTCTGCAGCTTAAGACACACAATGCGTGGTATTCCGTTATGGCAGCCTGAGCTAATCAGATTTAGGGGCAAGGGCGTTTTCCTCTGCCTGGAGGGGTCAAGTCGAGCTGGGAAGTGAAGCCTCCTTCCTGGGTGGGCCTGCACATCTCCAGGGAGAGAGTGTCTTGCTGCAGCCTCTGAGATCCAGCCTTGCCCCTGCCACAGAGCTTTCAAGGGTGGCATCCCCGAGTCCCCTCCTCCCCACTGCACCTGCCAAGCTGGGTGTCACTAAGGAAAGACACCTGCTTGCACCACCTGGCCTCTCTCCCTGCTTCTTCCTTTCTTCCTTCCGTTTAAGAGACGGGGAGGGGGAGGGAGGCAGAGAGAGAGAGAGAGACAGACAGACAGACAGACAGAAAGACAGACACCATCCACTGGTTTACTTCCAAGAAGCATGCAGTAGCCAGGGCTTGGCCAAGTTGGGGGCTAAGAACTGAATCCTGGTCTCCAAACATGGGTGGTGGGAAACCAAGTATTTGAACCGTCACCTGCTATCTCCCAGGGTCACTTTAACTGGATCGGGAGTGGAGCCAGGGCTCAAACCCAGACCCTCCAGTGTGAGATGCAGGAATCCCGACCGCTAGGCCGAATGCCCACGGCTGGTCTCACGTTCAGTCTGCCATCAGTGCTCTCAAATTGTTAGCAGCAGGTTCTTGTCTTCGTGCAAGAAGGAATCCAGACCTGAGACAGAGACCATGGGCTAATGAAGGGAAGCAATGGAGAGAGTTCACCTGCTAGGCCAGGAGGGCGTTTCTGGAGAGAACTGAGCCCAGTCTGCACTCACACTGCGGTTTTTATGGACCTGGGCGGGGGTTCCTGTTCTCCCCTCCTCCCTCTTCTGGGAAACTGGGTGAGCGATTTTTCTGGATGTGCAGTTTCCAAAAATCCTCCCAGGACCTTCTCAGCACAGCGTTATTGGACCTCACGGCCCCTCTGTGCAGGGCAGGGGGATTCCCCTGAGCTGCCCCCCTGGTGTGGGCTGAACCCCCCCTGCCAGGCTGCTGAGCAAGCACAGGGACTGCAGGTGTGATGGCCACTCTGCTTTCAGGGTCATGTCCTCGCCCCAGTGTAAGCAAGTCCATTTTCTGTAACAATCCTCATTTCTTCCTGTTTTCATTGGTACCTCTCCCCCACGTAGCCTGCTTGGCTCCCTTAACAAAGCAGGGATACAGACCTGCCCAGTCCAGTGCCTCTCCCTCTAACCTCGTCTCTCCTGGGGCTCCACGCCTTCCTCTTTGTCCCCTCTCAGGTGGTGGCCTGCTTCCTGCTTCACAGGTCAGAAGAGAATGCCCACTGCCCACCTCTGCACCCACAGAGCCCGTCTCTCCTCCCGTTTCTATAAACTGACCTTGCTCTTTAAAAAAACACAAGTGACAAAGGACGAAGTAAGCATATGGGACTTCATCGAAATTAAAAATGTTTGTGTTCTGGCACCAGTAAGAAAGTGAAAGACAAGCCGTGGCTAGAATACAATAACTGCAGAGGATGCATCTGACGAGGGCCTGGAACCCAGAACAGGTGCGTGGATTCCAAACGCTCACCGGGAATGCGTGCTGGGAAAAATCTGTGCGTGGACCTCAGAATCGTTTGCACTAATAAACTTACCTTTTCACTCCACTTTTGCACAAAATCTTTCACGTACTTTGTCTAAAGAACTTGCATAAGGGCCAGTGCTGTGGCTGCAGTGCCAAATCCTATATGGGCACCGGTTCAAGTCCCGGCTGCTCCTCTTCCGATCCAGCTCTCTGCTATGGCCTGGGAAAGCAGTAGAAGATGGCCCAAGTCCTTGGGCCTCTGCACCCACGTGGGAGACCTGGAAGAAGCTCCTGGCTCCTGGCTTCAGATTGGCGCAGCTCTGACCAATGCAGCCAACTGGGGAGTGAACCAGCAGATAGAAGACTTTCTCTCTCTCTCTCTCTCTCTTTCTTTCTCTCTCTCTCTCTCTGCCTCTGCCTCTCCTCTCTCTGTGTGACTCTGACTTTCAAATAAACGAATAAAAGAGAAACAAATGCCTCTGCCCTCTAGCTGCTCCCTCACAGTGGGTTTCTCCAGTGAGTTTTCCAGTCTTGCTCTGGTCAGCTTGCCTTCTGCTTCCCAACCCCTTCCAGCCCTGCTCCTACCACCTGTGGACCTCTTACCAAGGTCACCCCTGTCCTCCCTGAGCCCACACCTAGGGTCAGCTCTACTTGACCATGGGCAGATTGGGCACAGCCGGTGGCTCTCCCTTTGCTGGGCCTCCCCTTGCCTCACTGGCTGCACCTGCTCCCTCCTCTGTTGCTTCTTCCCCCAGATGGAGCTCCACACTCCTGGTTTCAGCCTGGCCCAACTGTTGTGGCCTTTTGGGAGTGAACCAATGGATGGGAGATCTCTCCCTCTCTCTCCCTCTCTCTCCCTCTCTCTCTCCCTGTAACTCTGCCTTTCAAATAAAAAAGTTAAAAAATAGATGGAACTGTCCAATTGTGACATCAGTCCAGCTGTGCTGACATCTGTTGTCCTCCCTGCAGACAGGTGTCTAGTTAATCAAAACTCAGGAGAGGGAACAAAGGTAATCGCTGTCTTCTCTGGTGGGTCTTTAGGCAGCTAAGAGGCTGTCACAGTGAGGGCCCCTCTATGATCGGCTGCTCTCCAAGTGCGTTTAATTAAAAAAAATCAGCAAACCAGAGTGCCATGTTGTGGGGTGAAATTGCCTGGACTTTTTCTGTTTTTAAAGGTTTAGTTATTTAAATGCAGAAATACAGAGAGAGAAGGAGAGAGAGACATCTTTGATCCACTGGTTCACTCTCCGAGCAGCTGCAACAACAGTGAGGGCTGGGCCAGGCCAAAGCCGGGAGCCAGGAGATTCCACTGGGTCTCCCACGTGGGTGCAGGGGCCCAAGCACTTGGGCCGCCCTCTGCTGCTTTCCCAGATGCATCAGTAGGGAGCAGGATTGGAAGAGGGGCAGGCGGGACACGAACCGGTGCCCCCATGGGATGCTGGCACCGCAGGTGGAGGCTTAGCCTACTATGCCACAACACTGGCCCTGTGGGCTTCTTTAATAGCATACTTTTATATTTATTGTCTGCCTCCTTAATTCTTCCAGAAGGGGAGTTATTTTTGTCTGTTTTGTCCATGATGTTCTCCCCAGTGCATGCCAAATGGATAATGTAAATAATGTAATATTTGCTGGATGAATAAATAAATAAAATATAATATTATATAATGTAAAATATATTTTATTATGTATTATAAAATTATTATATATGAATATATGTAATATGTTTTAATGTTTTTATAATATAAAATTTATTATATATAATATAAATATAAAGTCTGCAGTTTCCTCCTTTCATTCTGCATCAGTGCTAAGCCATGCATCCCACAGAGCTGTCTCTTTGGAACCAGGCCTGGCCCGGGAACCATCTCAGGCCCAGGCTTCCTGCTGCCCGCGAGCTGCGGGAACAGCTCTGATTACAGGGCAGCACCCGAGAGCCGCATTCCCCAACCTGCTGGGTGAACACGGTGAAAAGGACCGATGAAGCCAAGTGTCGGTGAGGAAGGGGAGCAGCTGGCACTCCACACTGCCGGGTAGTGTGCGCTGGCACAAGCTCTACACCCCCCGAAGCCAATGTCGATACGCTCGTGCCCAGGGATTCCACTTCTGGTTAGGAACCTAGCAGAGATGAGTGTTTAGGTCCAGTAGAGACGTCTGCAGGAATGTGTGCAAAATAAACCCCAAGTGGAAACGACCCTCCATGGTGGAATGGATGAGAACTTGCAGAGGGTTCCTATCATAGAATAGCGCAGTGCAAGACAGTAAAGAACCCATGCCCACAAAAGCGGGGAGGAGTCTCACAGATGCAACGTCCAGCAAAGGAGGACAGAGCAAAACGATAGCTACAGTGGGACGTCATTTATACCAGGGGTCTTCAAAAAGTTCATGGAAAATGCATATTATGAAAATAAAAACTATGCATTGATTTCAAAGTTCTTTTGTAGCAAAGTAGACGTTTTCAAGATTTATGTTCATTTGAAAGGCAGAATGACAGATAGAGGGAGACAGAGAGAGATCTTCCATCCATCTCCAAATGACTGTAGCATCCAGGGCTGAGGCAGGCTGAAGCCAGGAACCGGGAACTCCTTCAGGGTCTCACAGCGGGAGGCAGGGTCCTAAGGGTTTGGGCCCTCATCACTGCCTCCCCGAGTGTGTGAACAGGAAGCTGGGTAGGGAGTGTGGCAGCCAGGACTCTGATATGGAATGCTGGCACAGCAAGCAGCGGCTTAACCCACTGTGCCACAGCGCTGGCCCCTAAACGTCTTCTAAATCCATTTTCCCATGACCTGTATAAATACCTGCATACAAAGGTTTTAAAAAGAAAACCAGAAAAAAATCTTAGGATAGAAATCAGAACAACAGGCAGTTAATCCTTGAAGACAGATAGCTCTGGGTGGGGTAGAGGGAGCCTTCCGGAGCCCTGTGGCTGTGGGTGGTACTCACGTGTCGCTGTGTCAGTCTCACCCAGCTGCACGCTAGATTTACGCGCTGCGCTGGAGGCAGGCTGCACTTCAATTCAAAGGAGAGAGAAAAAGAAAACAAAGGAGTCCCATGGGAGGATGGCCCAGGTGGCGGCTGCCCTTCCCAGCCATGTGTCTTGGAAGACTTATTGATTTCCTAACTGCTTACTCCTTGACCTTCGGAAAGCTGATCAGTACGCACAAGGGCGTGGCCCCATGGGGAAGACGCGGATGCTTGTACGCACAGCGAATCCTGGAAGCCCTCGGTCCTTCTGCGCCCCTGCGCTCCCTCCTGCAGAAGGGCCTGCAGCCTTTGTCCAGTCAGCTTTGCGTCTACCCCATGTGCCTCCCAGGGCACCCCGAGCGCCAGGTTTCTGACTTGTGCCACAGGCCACAGGTTTTGACTTGAATATCCTCTGTGCCTCCCAATGTTCTGCTTTCATTTTTGTTAAAGATTTATTTATTTATTTGAAAGGCTGAGTTACAGAGAGAGAGAGAGAGATCTTCCATCCACTGGTTCACTCCCCAAATGCCTACAAAGGCTGGAGCTGGGACGATCCGAAGCCAGGAGCCAGGAGCTTCTTCCAGATCTCCCACGCAGGTGCAGGGGCCCAAGGACATAGGCCATCTTCTACTGCCTTCCCAGGCCATAGCAGAGAGCTGGATTGGAAATGGAGCAGCCAAGACCTGAACCAGCGCCCACATGGGATGTCAGCACTGCAGGTGGCAGCTTCAGCCTCTACACCACAGCGCCGGCCCCACTGCTTTCAGGTTTTGGAGCTGCTCATTTTGGGGTGGATTTCTCTCCAGCCCCAGCTGAACCGTTCCCCAGATTGCGTCTGCTTGCCAGCCATCAGTCTCATGCAGGGGGTAAATCGGGACCCCAAAGCACATGCACCGGATTCCTTTCCCTAGAATCTTCTGAGAGAGATCTGGAAGTGACTCACCTGGGACCACAGGGACCGCTCATCCTCCTGCACAGGTGGGAGAGGCTGTTGACCACGGTCAGGGGGCAGATGTGGCGCTTGTCCAGATCTATGCCCCATGCCCATTGCTAGAACTGAGCTGTACAAAATCACGTGACTGAGAGGAGGATGCGCAGGGGGAGCCACAGGCACAGCCCACCTGTGGATGCTCTCCTGCAGCAGGGGGGCAGGGGCTGTGAGCACAAAGGTGTGTGAAGGTGAGGGAACAGCCGGGGTGCTGAGTGGAGAGGGCATGGGGAGCCTGAGCCTGTCCCGAGGCTCAGCTGAGCTGGACTGCTCAGCCCCCAAAATGGGTCTGGGCAGAAGCCCAGGGTCCCTGCCTTTGCCAAACCTCCCTTGCCACGAGCGAGCCTGCTTCGTCCCTTGCTCTCTCTGGTCCAACGCCAGCGCTGGCCTGGGGAAGGAGATTCTCAGGAATCGGGCGGTGCCAGGCAGTGGCTGGCTTGGCCTGGGGCTCGCAGGCTCACAGGCCTCTGTTTCCCGAGGTGGGGCTGGAGGTCCTCCCGGGCTTGCTCACTGTGTGGGGTCCAAGGGAAGGAGGGTTTGGGGTGGTGGTGATTTGTACACTGCATGGTTTCCAAATTCCTGTTGCAGAATCCTGGACCCCTGGGACTGCCGAGGGCAATCGAGGAGTCACATGGAACCCAGCTGTGCTGTGAACAGCAGTGCCCCTGGGGCACGGGGAGGGGGCAGTGGCCAGGAGCCATTCTCCAGAAAGCCTGTTCTTTGGGGTCGGAGCCACTGGCAGGACCCCCAAGCCGATGCTCCAAGGACGGAAATTTCCCCTTGTTTTTGCCCAGAAATGCCTGGCTCCGCCTGCTCATGAGCCTTGCTCTTCTCTCCTCCACCCACAGGCCTGTTTTGGGCGTTGGAACATTCTGGTCACAGCTGGACTCCGGGAGGTCAAGGGGAGCCAGCAGGCGATCAGAGGGGGGTATGGGCTCGGGGAGGCCTCTGGTGTGGTCACGGTTACTCATCCTGCCCTGACCCTGACCAAGTGTCAGGGGCGTGTCCACTCTCTGGGGCCTTGGCTCCCCAGCCTCAACAAGGAAGGGACCGGGGAGGAGGCCTGAAGAGCCTCCCCTGGGGCCTCGCGCCCGGCCTGGGGTGAGCTCTCCGCATGCACTCTGTGCCTCCCTCCTTTTCTATTCTGATCCGAGGCAGTGGAGGCCTTGAGAGGGGAGGTAGCCTGGTGAGCCTCAGCCTCCCACTCCGCTGCAGTAGGAACCTGCATGGCGGCGACCTGCACAGCGGCGGGCCCTTGCCCACCTCCGTGGCCTTCCATGAACTACTCCACACGGTGTGCCTCAGCTGTGGGCCTGGGGTACCTGCAGGGGCATGGGAGAGGGCAGAGAGCAAGGGAAAGGTCTCGGGAAGCACGTGTCACAGAGGCAGGACCAGCAGGACGGGCAAGCCCAGCGGCACAGTTTGGTCCTTTAGTTTTGCCAAAGATTTACTTTGAAAGTCAGAGTTAGAGAGAGAGAGGGAGAGAGAGAATCTCCCATCTGCTGGTTCACCTTCCAGCTGGCCAATGTGCCCAGCACTGGGTCAGGCTGAAGCCAGGAGCCAGGAGCTTCATCTGGGTCTCCCATGAGGGTGGCAGGAGTCCAAGCACTTGGGCCATTTTCCACTGCTCTTCCCAGGCCACTAGCAGGGAGCTGGCTCCCAAGTGGAGCAGCCAGGCACAAACTTGCACCCACACGGGATTCCAGCTTCGCAGGCAGGAGTTTAACCCATTGTGCCACAATGCTGGCCCAGGGTGGCATGGCTTTGCATGTGGACTTTAAGTGTTTGTGACATCTTCTCCATGTCCCCCAGGAGCTGAGAAGGTCACGGTGCCACCTCCCAGGACAGGTCTGAGGGCGCACACTGAGGAATGAGAAACGCACCTGCTCCTGGAGAGCTCAGGCCGCGAGGCCAGGTCACAGGCGGCAGAGGGCAGCTGTGGAGCCGTGGAGCACAGAGGGGTTGGCCACGCCGCCCTGGGCAGTCCAAGAAGGCTGCAGAGTGGAGGTGGCACTGGACTGGGGCTATGGGCAGGGGTGCAGAGTGGCAAGCAGAGGTGGGATCTGTCGGATCTGTCTGCCTGGCGTCCCCTGGTTCTGCTCTTGGGCACAGTTTCACCTCTGCTTCGGCAGAGCACACGTGTGGAGGGTGTGGAGGGGCCCGGATGCAGCAGGCAGGCTTTGCTGGCTGCGGGTGTGAAAGTCCCACACTTGGAGACAACCCTTCCCCCGCCCGGTCCACAGCCCCCAGGAGGGTCACTTCCTGTTGGCTGGGGTTAGCGGAAGTGGCTGCCTTGGTTTGCACAGGTAGCCTGAGAGACTTGGGATCCTGGCTGAGAACGGGGTCAGTCCCCCATCTCCCCGGGCCATCGCACCCTGCCCGTCCCCTGTGGGTCCCTGTGTCGCTGAGTCATTGGCCTCCCGCAGCAGTCGCTCAGGGGAAAGCTGTGTTTACTGGTTTCAAGAAGAGAGGGGGGAGGTTGAGTTCCGGGAAGACACCGCTCGCCTGAGAAGCAGGGGTTAGGGGAGCTTCCAGGACGCTCACGCCGCAGGCGTCTTCCCACACCGCGAGTTCCAGACTCCTGACTCAGGCTGGTTCCTGTTTGTGGCCCGCTCTGAGCACAAGGTGACCAGATAAGCCTTCTCTGGAACAGCGGCTCTGAGAAGTGACCTCTGCCCTGTTCCCGTGCCCACATCCTACCCTGATGGATATGCCTGCCTGCGGTGGCCCCTGCTGGCTACGTTCACAGATCACGCTGGGGCAAGACAGAGGCCAGATCCAGCAAAAATCACCTGCTGCGGGGCCGGCGCTGTGATGTAGCAGGTAAAGCCGCTGCCTGCAGCGCTGGCATCCCATACGGGTGCCACTTCGAGTCTTGGCTGCTCCACTTCCGATCCAGCTCTCTGCTATGGCCTGGGAAAGCAGTAGAAGATGGCCCAAGTCCTTGGGCCCCTGCACCTGCATGGTGACCCAGAGGAAGCTCCTGGCTCCTGGCTTCCAATCAGCTCAGCTGTGGCTCTTGTGATCATGTGGGGAGTGAACCAGTGGATGGAAGACTTCTCTCTCTCTCTTTCTCTCTCTCTCTGTAACTCTGCCTTTGAAATATATATATATATATTATATATAAATATATACTTATATATTTATATATTATATAAATATAAATACATTTTATATATAAATATAAAATGTTATATATAATATAAAAATTGTATATAGATATAAAATACAACAATTTTATATATATATAAATCAGCTGCTGCTAACTTGGCTAGTATCCCTGGGGTAGCCCTTGGCCCTTGACCTACAAACAGATCAGATGCCATTTCTCCGGAGAGCTGTGCCTAGGCCGGGTTACAGGGGTACTTCCTACCCCTACCTAGGAGGGCAACTCATACTCAGTGTCTTGGGGAGAGGCTGGTCCCTAAACCCAGGTTCAAGCCCGCACTTTCTCATTCCTGTAGAAAGTACCACAGCTCACTGAGCTAATCCTTCGCCGGTACCCCAGGTTCTAGTTCCCGTTGGGGCGCCGGATTCTGTCCTGGTTGCTCCTCTTCCAGTCCAGCTCTCTGCTGTGGCCCAGGAAGGCAGTGGAGGATGGCCCAAGTCCTTGGGCCCTGCACCTGCATGGAGGAAGCACCTGGCTCCTGGCTTTGGATTGGCGCAGCACGCTGGCTGTAGCAGCCATTTGGGGGTGAACAACGGAAGGAAGACCTTCCTCTCTCTCTTTCTCTCTCACTGTCTAACTCTGCCTGTCAAAAAAAACAAAAAAAACAACAAAAAAAAAAACACAACACCTCACCTCAGCTCCAGAAGTGAAGCTGGTATGCTGTTTCATCACCCCCTGCCCCATTTCCTACACAAACACTTGGTGCCAAGAACAGGGCGGGACAGTTATCATAAACACAGAGTCCCCAGTCCTTGTGGAGACTGCAATCCTCTGAGGTGCAGGCAAACAGGAAGCCCTCCGAGCTCTTCTTCTGGAAGCTCCTTCCTCTCTCGGGCTCCGGCCATACCTCCTATAGTCTTAGGATGGCTTCATGTGACCTGGCACCAGCAGGGGCCAGGTGTGCCTGGGGCCAGCACACCAACGACCTCAGTAAGGGACGGTCACGGCTACCAGCAGCACCTGCGCCCCACCCCACTACCAATTATCAAGGAGGATCAAGAATCCTGGGGTCCCCAGGAGCCATACTGGCTCCCTGGCCTCGGGCAGACCCGAACGATACCAGCACTCAGGCTGGGGGGCCTTTAAGAAAATTTGGCATCTGAGATTCTGCAGGAGGGGCCCCTCGATCAACCCCCTTACAAAGGCCTTTCCCTGGTCAGAGTTAGCCCACCCCTGCTGACCCCTGAATACGGCGGTCTGAGGCCTGACCTCAGTTCCAGAATGCGCCGTCTATGCTGGATGCTCTCGGCTGACCACACTTCCCGGCACTGCTCCTGCAGGGGCTGCTCACTGCGAGGGCACTGCAGGGCGTGCTGAGGCGAGGGCCAGGGTACTCCAGTGCCCCTCAAATGTGTGGGCCTGGCCCTGGGGGCCTTTCCTTGTCCTGGAGTCCTTAGGGACCCGAGGCTGCTTCCAGGAAGGCTCAGCTCCGGGCAGGGACACGGAGTCCATGCACAGCCAGGAGGAGATTCGGGGGAGGGGGGGGGCACTTGGCTGGCAGGACTGTTGGTTCCCGCGTCCTTGCCAGGCCTGGCAAACCAAGGCCCGGGCAGGAGTGTGAGGGCCTGGACCCAGCCCTGCAGTACCCCTGCCAGGCCCCAAGCTCCGGGGGCAGGGCCTGGCCTGACCTGCCCAGGTGTGTCAGGGCCACGGTCAGCTGTGTGACCCCGAGGAAGAGCAGCTGAGGCCCGATGACCTTCCCCACCACAGTGGGCTGACGCGGCGCCCAGCAGGGAGCTGTGTGAGATAGCTGCGGGTCCCTGGTGGCCTGGCTGTGGCCGCCATCTGTCCCTGCTGTGGGAGGGGTGATCTAACAGCCTGGGCGGGGCCCCCGCCCACCAGGCTGATGACAGGGTCTCAGGAGGGCTACAAAGCTGTTGGTGTTGGAGATGGCGGCCCGGGCGGCCCCTTCCCCTCCCACTCATGCTTCCCTTCCTGAGGTCCCGGTCCCCAGCAATCCCATGGTTCAGTGCTCTTGGCTGGGCCTCCCACGGTGGCCTGGGGCAAGCACTCAGCCTGTGTGATCATCCTGCTCCCTGGCACCCTCTGCTGTCCTCTGAGAGGCTGAGAGGAGGCAGGTGCCTGGTTAACACAGCAGCACAGCACGACAGGAAGGAGGGCAGCTGAGCAGCTTCCGGTCCACACCGCAGGTGCATGTGGCCCAAGGAAGCCTCAGTCCACCCCCGGGGATGCCAGGAGCAGAGAGCACAGCCCCTGTGCAAGTCCATCTCCACTCTCCCTGCCCCATCCATCGGCACAGTGGCAAGCTCTTTCTTGAAAAGACTGATTTTTTTTTTTAATTTTTTTACAGGCAGAGTGGAGAGAGAGCGAGAGAGAGAGAGAAAGGTCTTCCTTTGCTGTTGGTTCACCCTCCAATGGCCGCTGCGGCTGGCGCATCACACTGATCCAAAGGCAGGAACCAGGTGCTTCCTCCTGGTCTCCCATGGGGTGCAGGGCCCAAGCACTTGGGCCATCCTCCACTGCACTCCCGGGCCATAGCAGAGAGCTGGCCTGGAAGAGGGGCAACCGGGATAGAATCCGGCACCCCGACCGGGACTAGAACCCAGTGTGCCGGCGCCGCTAGGCGGAGGATTAGCCTAGTGAGCCCTGTGCCGGCTTAGACTGATTTATTTATTTGAAAGGCAGAGTGACAGAGACAGACAGATTTTCCATTGACTGGTTCACTCCCCAAATGCCTGCAACAGCTAGGCTGAAGCCAGGAAACAGGAACTCCCTCTGGGTTTCCCATATGGGTGGCAGGGCCCAAGCACTTGGGCCATCTTCTGCTTTCTTCCCAGGCGCATTAACAGGGAGCTGGGTGGTAAGCAGAGTAGCTGGGACTCAAACCAGCACTTGGATATGGGATGCTAGTGTCATGAATACCAGCTTAACCCTGTGCAGCACAACACCAGGCCCCAGGGCAAGCTCCCAAAAGCAGAGAGCAGACTTGCTGCCAGGCTGCTGAGGCCTGCAGTGGCCCCAGCCACCCCTGAGCTCCAGGTCACGTGGGCTCCTTTCCTGCTGAGTCTTGGCGTGCACTGTCCCCTCCGCCTGGGCCGCCACCTCCCCAGGTGGCACGGCTCTCCCGCTCACTTCAGTGCGCGCTGCCCCAGGCTCCCGGAGCTGCAGGAGCCTGGAGTCAGAGCTCATCTCTCATTCTCGGCTGTGTCCGCAGCACCGCGGAGGGGATACCGCAAGCATCAAGGAGCAAGTCTGAACAGAGGCTCTGCAGAGGCTGCTGGCCAGGCTCACACCCCCATTGCTCAGGGAAGCAGTGGCCCTGTCCCACCCTGTGGGGTGACAGCAAGCCTGGGTGCTGGGATGAGGGCAGAGCGCCCCTTGCCCGCCAGCCTGTCCTGCCTGTGGCCTGGGGTCCTGGGCCCGCCTCTGTCCTAGGCAGCCGCAGAGGTGAGCTCACTGCACGCTCTGGGCCTCCCTCCTGCTTCTATTCTGATCTCTCTCAGCAGCAGGCAGTCCCATCTCCCATCCAAATGAACACTGCCCATCCGTCCCTGAAGTTTTCCAGCAAGGGCGGTTCTGGGGGAATGGGGTTGGGACAAAGAGACCAGTGGCAGGGCTGGCACTCCCTGCCCCGCTGTTGCCTGGGTGAAGGGGAGGGGCTGCCTGGCCGGGGTTTCGGAGAGGGCACCAGGTCAGTCTTCAGGAAGCGGCCACTCACCCCTGGACCTGTCCAGCCCTGTGCCCTCTGCCCAGGCAGAACCAGCCTGGACCAGTCTAGGAGGCTCTGAGAGGCCCACAGAGGAGGGAAAGTAAACAAGTGGTTCTTGGAAGCACCTGACCCCTCCCCCAACCTCCTGCCTGCCCCCAAGGGTGACTTCGAGCTCACAGCCGGCCTTGCCGCCCCGAGCGCTGGTGGCAGCAGCTCCCAGGACTCGGCACTCTGACACAGTCCCCCAGGGCCCACATGTGCACATTTAGAGCTGGCCGAGGGGAGGCCACGTTGACCAGAGAATGAAGCCCTGACGCTGGGGTTTCAGACACCGTGCCGTGGCTGGGGGAGGCTTTTCCAGCTCCCAGTTTGCTTCTCTGGCCAGCAGTGACCCCACTCTGTCACGGTGGGGCTCTGGCCAAGGACAGTGGGGCACCGGGGAGCCTGGTGTGGCAGGTGGCAGGCGGCGGACACTCAAGCTCAGGCCCAGCACACGCTGGCTGGGCAAGGCCAGTCGCTGCACCTGGCACTGCACCCCTCGGCACCATCCTGGGGCCAGGCCCGGCCCAGCCAATGGCTCCCTGCTTTCTCTACTCCATCACTTAGCTAATCCACGCCAGAGTGAACAGGGCTGCGGTACGAGGCGTGGTCACAGCAGCCAGGCGGGGCCGTGTGCTTGGGGAGCCCAGACAAGGTGCGCTGTGAGTGTTGGTCTAAGCGGGGCTGTGTGAACACTTGCTGATTTTTGGCCCCCAGCACAGGCTGAGTCACGTTTCAAGCAAGGACACCCCCAGGCTTGCAGCCTCATGAGTCAATCAACTTTCTTACTGTCAGTCTGGGTGCGGTTTCTGTCCTTGCAACTAAGAGCCCTAAGAGAAGTTGGCTTTCTCTGCCGTGGGGAGAGCTGAGGACGGGACAAAGAGCTCTGTACACCTGGCACCTGGACAGAGAAGAGACAGGGCAGAGTCCTTGCCAGGCTGCCACACCCTGGGCCTGCTGGGGACCCACAGGGCAAGGGGAGCCCTCCTGCCTCGCCTGGCAGGGCCCAGCCCCTGGTGGTGGGCACCAGCACAGGGGCTGGAGAGGCCTTGGTTCCTGGAGGTCCCCCAGACCCATGCTCTTCCACGGAAGGTGTGTTTGTCCATGGTGGGAGCGGGGTTCTTTTTTTTTTTTTTTAAGATTTTTATTTATTTATTTGACAGGTGGTTACAGACAGTGAGAGAGAGAGACAGAGAGAAAGGTCTTCCTTCCATTGGTTCACTCCCCAAACGGCCACAACGGCCGGAACTATGCCGATCCAAAGCCAGGAGCCAGGTGCTTCTTCCTGGTCTCCCATATGGGTGCAGGGGCCCAAGCACTTGGGCCATCCTCCACTGCTCTCCCAGGCCATTGCAGAGAGTTGGGCTGGAAGAAGAGCAACCAGGACTAGAACCGGCGCCCATATGGGATGCTGGCACCGTAGGTGGAGGATTAACCTAGTATGCCATGGCACCGGCCCCAGAAGCGGGGTTCTAAGGCTCTGGGCCTCCAGAAAAGAGAGGACCCTGACTCCTGTCCTGCCTTCTCTGCACTCTGAACATCCCTGGGGTCCCTACATCCCAGGGTAGCTGGGTCATCTAATTCAAGGGCTTGTCTGGCGCCTGGAGGGCTGCGAAATGGCACTTGTTCCCCAGACGCCTCCGTGTCTGGGGACTACTGAGAGGAGTGGTGAGTCCCTTAGTGCACAGAGGATGTTGGCTCCGAGAACCCGAGGGCAGGAACCAGCCCCATTCTGCACCTCCTACCACCGGGCGGGGTCCTGGGGCTGCTCCTAGGGCTTGGGCAGTGGAGCCGGCTTGCACCAAGGAGCTTCGCAGGCCTGCGTCAGCTGTGAAAGGCCGACCAGGAGACGCCCGAGGCGTAGAACTCCACGTGGCTGGGCCAGTCGCCGTCCCCGCTGCCCTCCTTGTCCTCCTCCGAGTCATCATCATCGCCACTGGATGCCCCGTACAGGGCTCCGGCCCGCTGGGCCAGCTGTCCTGGGGACCCCTGGCCCTGCTCCTCGGCCTCCTCCTTCAGCTTCTGGGCAGCCAGCTCCCGGTAGCAGAGGCTGCACACGCGCAAGGGCTTGGGCGAGAGGCGGGGCAGCAGGAAGCGCTCGCGGGAGCACTCGGCGCAGACCACGAAGCCACACTTGCGGCAGTGGTGGCGCCGGGTGAGGGCCGAGAAGCGCGTGTGCGTGCAGCGCATGCAGATGTCCGTGGCCTTGTCGGGGATCCAGGGCGCCGCGTGCTCCGTGGTGGGCTGGCGGCCCGTGGCCAGCAGCTGCCGCCGCACACACTCCTCAATGTGGCTGATCCACTCCTGGCGCTCCGTGGTGGAGGCGGCCGACACCACGAAGGACTTCTTGGCCGTCTTGATCATCCAGCGGTTCTTGGCCTGCGCGGTCTCGGGCAGCGGCTCCAGCGTGACCTCCTCCAGCGGGATGATGTGCTGGCTGCGGTACTTGCGCTTGCTGAGCACGATGCTGCCGTACACCAGGATGTCGTTGAAGAGGAAGAAGATGCGGGGTTTGGCCTTCTTGCGGCACTCCTTGGTCAGCACGCCCTCGCCCAGCAGCACTCGGCCCGGCAGGGCCAGCGGCTGCCCGGACGCCCCGAAGCAGCTCTCCACCGCCGCGATCCGCTGGCTGTTGATCTCCGTGTTCGCTAAGTGGTCCACCATGGCTGGGCTGCAGCAGGAGCAGACGAGGGGGCATCAGCTTGCCCAGGCACGGCCAGGGGTCAGAGCCACATGGCTCACCCCAACCCCACAGCCCACTTACTACCCCATCGAGCACCAGCAAGCCCACCCAGCCGCCAACACCCACTACACCAGAAGCTGACCCTATATGAGGAGTAAAGGAGCTCCTGGGAGGTGAAGGGAGGTGTCCCGACCCAAGGAAGGGGAATGTGCAAGGCAGGAAAAGAGGGTGCCACTGAGCAGGCCTCACTGGGCAGCAGAGACCCAATCCCCCAGGGGGCAGGGAGACGGGCAGAGCACACCTCAGTGCTGTCCAGCCAAGCAGCAGGGAAGCCGGGACACTCAGCCTCTGACCCCCGTCAGCTGCTCCCTGGGGCGCTGTGGGCCCGCCTCTCGGCTAGAAGGATGCAGGTGCAGTGCACGTGCAGGGCAGTGTGTGCTGGGCAATGCAGGTGTCTGCAACCCCAACTCTCCCATCCACCACACCGAGCTGTCCCTTGCTGGCACACTAATCACTCCATGTTGGTGGCTCAGACTGCACCCCAGGCTGCACTCTGCTCTGTGCACATACTCCCTTTGAGCCCACCAGTTTCACAGCTCTGAAGACCACCTGAACGCTGTCAGCTCCCCAGCCCTGGCCCCTCCCCTGAGCCAGACGTTTGCCACCCACCTGCTCATCCGGTACATTCCACAAAATCAACACCGAACCCAGCTTTCTCCCAAACCTGCTCCTCTCAGCTTCTCTTCTCCATCACTAGTTCAAGGCCAAAACCTGGGGACACTCAACCACCCATGCACCATCACCTTCAACTCCCAAGTCCAGCCGAGCCACCTGCTCTCAGCACACAACTCCACCGCCATCTACATGAGCAAAGGGCCTCTGTGTCTCGCCTGAAACAGACCACCCCACGCCACCTGTGCCTGTGACCGTCTCTCAGTCCCTATCCCTTTCAGAAAGCCCAGCTCAGCCAGCTGCTTGCCCCACCCAGGAGAAGGGTCGGCAAACCATGGTCTGATGGTCCCATCTGGCCCACAGTCTGCTTTTATAAATAAAGTTTTATTGGAATGTAGCCACATTCATTCACTTATCATTGTCTATGGCTGCTTTCACCCTGCAATGCAGAACTGAGTGGTGGGGACAGCAAACCATAAGGTACTTGTCGGGACCAGGCATTCTTTTTTTTTTTTTTAAGATTTATTTATCTGAAAGGCAGTTAAACACACACACACACACACACACACACACACACACGGAGAGAGTGAGAGAGAGAGTCTTCCATCTGTTGGTTCACGCCCTAAATGGCCCCAATGGCCAGGGCTGGGCAAGGCTGAAGCCAGGAGCCTAGAATTCCATCCCTGTCTCCCATGTGCGTGCTTGGGACACAAGCACTTGAGCCATCTTCCACTGCTTTTCCTGGCACATTAGCAGGGAACTGGATCAGAAATGGAGAAGCCAGGGCTGGAACTGATGCATGTATGGCAGGCTGGAATCACAGGTGGTGGCTTACTCCGTTGTGTCACGTGCCAGTCCTGGGGCCAAGCATTCTTGTCTATGATTATATGCTGGTTGCCTTTTATTTCCCCACTTAACTCTGAGCTTCTTGAGCACAGAAGGCTCTGCTTATTTATTCTCTATCACCAATTATTTTTTTAAGATTTATTTATTTATTTGAAAGGCAAAATTACAGAAAGGGAGAAATGGAAAGAGAGATCTTCATCTGCTGGTTCACTTCCCAAATGGCCATAACAGCCAGGGGTAGACCAGGCTGAAGCCGGGAGCCAGGAACTCTATCTGGGTCTCTAATGTGGGTGGCAGGGATGCACCTGGGCCATCTTCTGCTGCCTTTTCAGGCGCATTAGCAGGAAGCTGGATGGGAGGTGGAGTGGCCAGTACTCCAACCTTACTGGCATTCTGATACGGGATGCCAGTACTGCAAACTGTGGCTGGACATGCTGTGCCTGCTCTGAGTGCCAGGCATGCTACAGGTGCTTCATACACAAGCTCCCAAGGGCCTGCCATGCATGCATGACTCAGCTTTTACCTGCACAAAGGAAGTGGGTGAGAGCTAAGCTCTCCACCCGCACATGCGCACACGTGTTCAGGCACACACAGCATGCCTCTGACCGAGCTGGTCACACGCACGGTATCTGGGTCACCACGCCGCAGTCTGTATACTCTGTAAATCACACTGTCAGCTGGCAGCCACAGCGGGGCCTCACTGGAGGGGTGTTGCACAACAGAGACACTGAGCCCCTCGAGGCACACAGCAATGCTTCATCAGGTCACAAGGAGCCCTGAGAAGGGCAGCCTTGGGCACCTTCTGTAAGAACCACTGCTTCGGGGCTGCTGGGAGAGGCGGTACTGCAGACTTTTGGATTATCAGTGACAGCCCCGGGCTGCTGCCACCACTACTGATCTCCAGGCCCCAGGCTGATGCAGTCTGGCAAAACCAGAACTGTGTCCCCTACGGTCCATCCCTTCCAGTCCCACTGGGCCATGCCGGGGCCCTGGGATGGTTTGGGGGACTCCACTACGGAGAAGCTCAGTGTGTGGCAGACACAACTGAAGCACCTGGGAGCGAGGGGAAAGGGGACAGAACCAGGGTCACTCACTAGTGGAGAACAGGGGTCAAAATGGAGTAGCCACAAATGCTGAGCAGGAAAAAGCACCTGCAGAACCTTGTGCCACCATCTATGCAGAAATAACACAACACTGGCACAGCACTGTGGCACAGAGGGTAAAGCTGCCGCCTGCAGTGCTGGCATCTCATACGGGCGCCGGTTCAAGTCCTGGCTGCTCCACTTCTGATCCAGCTCCCTGCTATGCACCTGGGAAAGCAGCGGAGGATGGCTCAAGTCCTTGAGTCCCTGCCACCCCCGTGAGTCCTGGGCTCCCAGCTTCAGCTCGGCCCAGCCTCGGATGTTGTGGGCATTTTGGGAATGAACCAGCAGACAGAAGATCATGCTTTCTGCCTTTCAAATAAAATGAAACAAACAAACAAAAAACAGAAAAAGGAGGCAGCAAATGTATGAAGCCTAAAACTGAATTCTGGGAAGTGTGACCACAAGCTTCTTTCTTTCTAAGTCGAAAGTTCTCAAAAGAACAAAGTCGCAGGACTGAGTCTGGGTTCGGTTCTGGGTTCTATCACTGTGGATGTGGAACAGGTGTCACTATGGGACACCTGGCTGGGCCTGGCAAGGAGACTGCACAGCACGGTGCCTGGGCAGCCCCAGCAGACACAGGAGCTCTGAGGAGGGCAGGCCACGTGTCCCTCCAGCACACCTGTGTGCGGAAGACGGATCTGGCTGCTGCCAGAGCTGGACGCAAACCCCACCCTGCAGGAGCACAGTGAAGCTGAGGGGCTCTGTGCCCAGACAGCAGGCGGCTGGCTCCAGGCCTGTGGGGTGAGGGGAGCTCTGAGTCCAGCTTGTCCAGGTCCACCTCCAATAGTGCCCCCAGGTAGACAGAAGTACTGAGCAGTGCCCAGGAAGGGAGAGCCGTGGGCAGGCAGGGGCACTGCACCCACAGGGGGCCCAGCCAGCAGAAGGGAGAGCCTCCGACACGGTCTCCAGGGCCCTCAGAGGGGGCCACACTGCTCTGCCCCCGCCGACACTGATACTCAGGAAGGCAGAGGGTTTCCAATGGAAAGGGGAGGGGTCTGGGCTGGGAGCTGGTCTTGCATGCTGAGGGTTCCTGGGCCCTTTGTTCTGGAGCCTTCATAGGATCCCCGATTGGGCAGGGGCCCCGACAGACAACATCCACTTACTGTCCAGCCCTTTACACAAAAGGTTTGCTGACCTCCGAGCTACATCCCTGGGTGCTATAAAATGCTTACTGGCCGGGGCCAACACTGTGGCACGGTGGGTGAACCCATGGCCTACAGTGCTGGCATCCCACATGGGCGTGCCCACTGGAGACTCAGCTCCTCCACTTCTGATACAGCTCCCTGCTAATGCACTTGGAAAAAGAAGTGGAGGATGGCCCAAGTGCCCATGTGGGAGACCTGGAAGAAGCTCCTGGCTCCTGCTATAGGCCTGGCACAGCCGTGGCCATTGAAACCATTTGGGGAATGAACCAGTGGATGGATCTCTCTCTGTCTCTCTCTCTCTATAACTCTGTCTTTCAAATAAATAAATAAATCTTTAAAAAAAAGATTTATGCCATTCTCTTTTGAAGGACCTACATGCCAGTTGACTTTCTCCAGCTATTAACTAGATTATTATAGTCTAAAAATGCACTGTTCACATATTCAAAATGAAGCATACTCTTCAATGCATTTTAGTTTGGACTCCATTTCAAATGTTAGTATCATTACATCTTCCCCTCCCCCCAGTACCTTGCATTGTATTTTTTCTACTCTAAAAAGATGCAGTGAATTTCTCACCTAAAAGCCACCTGTTTATTTCATTCTTCACTTGCAGTACCACAGAGCACAGTGCCAAGGAGAGAAAATTCTCTCTGTGTTCATCTGTTTTCAGAGGAGAGTCTGACTCTGAGGTCACACAGGCATGGCCTCAGGCCGGCAGGGCTGAGTCTGGGTCTCTTTAAAAATGGTGTTTGAGGGGCGGCGCTGTGGTGTAGCGGTGTAAGGCTGTCACAAAACACACCAAACACCGGAGTAAGGGAAAGGGTTTATTGGGGGAAACCCGACAGATAGGAGGGGGTGAAGAAGGAAAGAGCTGGAGAGCATAAGAGAGAGGAGAGAGGTCAGGAGATGGAGAGAGACACACAGAGAGAGAGAGAGCCATGTGTTCAGGAACAGGTCCTCTTAAAACTTCGCCAGGGGGCGGGCAGGGAAGTAGGAGCAGCGAATCCCATTAGGATGGGGGTGGAGCTGACACTGGTGGTTGGGCTATGGGGTCACTTGGCTTCCAGCAATGGTGGTGGGGCTGGAGCCTAGGATGGTGTCAGGATGTAGACTGCACCATAGATAAGACTTCGGTATTTTACTAACAGCGGGTAAAGCTGTTGCCTGCGATACTGGCATCCCATATGGGCGCCAGTTCTAGTCCCGGCTGCTCCACTTCAAATCCAGCTCCCTGCTCATGCACCTGGCAAGGCAGCAGAAAATGGCCCATGTGCTTGGTTCCCTGCCACCCGCTTGGGAGACTGGGATGGAGCTTTTGGCTCTGGCCTGGCCCAGCCCCTACCATTGTGGTTATTTGAGGAGTGACCTAGTAGAAGGAAGATCTTTCTATTTCTCTCTCTGCCTCTCTGTAATTCTGCCTTTCAAATAAAATAAATCTTAAAAAAAAAAAAAAAGCTTAATGATCAACAGCTACTGCAGGGACACACCCAGAGAAGCCACAGGGCCCTGTTCCAGTGGGACATTGCCCTCAGTGAGGGATGTACCTGGCCAAGGCCACAGAGGACGTCAGAATCCCAGGGGCGCTCAGCAGCCTGGACTTTCCCTGAGCTTTGTGACTGGGCTCCCCTTCCATTCAGGGACCTCAGCTCCAACCAGGCCCACACGCTTCAACCCTGCCTTTATCTTCAAACATTTCCCAGTGCTGGACACTGTGCTAAGCACTGGGTGACAGCAGGCAGCCAGCAACAGGCCCACTGCACTTTCTCCTGATAGGTGGGCCAGACTGGCAGTAGCTTCTGACAACCAGGAAGGAAAGAAAGAAAGTTGATCGCCCTGGGGCCGGCATTGTGGCGCAGCAGGTAAAGCCGCTGCCTGCAGTGCCGGCATCCCACAGGGGCGCGGGTTTGAGACTTGACTGCTCCATTCCCGATCCAGCTCCCTGCTTATGTTCCCCGGGAAAGCAGCAGAAGTTGGCCGAAGTGTCTGAGCCCCTGCACCCACATGGGAGACCCGCAAGAAGCTCCTGGCTTTTGGGGGAGTGAACCAACAAATGGAAGATCTCTCACTGAGTCTCTCCCTCATGGTTTCGGGGTGGTGATGGGGTGCTCTGGCCTTCAGGACCTGCACGAGGTAGAATAAATGAAGTGGAGGCCACATAGGAAGCAGCCAGGAGGCAAGCGGGGGTATGAGGTCACGGGGACAGCACAGGCCAGGCTGCAGACCCACAGGCCAAGGTGACAACCTGAGTTTTCTGCAGGTGTGGTGCCTTCTCCTCCCAGGGGCTCCCCGCAGCTTTATCTGGCCCTGAGCTTCCTGGAAGGCCCTCTAGCAAGATCAGCAACAGAGAAAATAAAACAGAGGTGCCATTCACTGAGTGCCGCCGGCGGCTCGTCTGGCACTGTGTGAAGCACATGACCTGTATTAGCTCATTTAATCCTCACAAAAGTCCCTGCTGGGGAAGGTTCCATCACCACCACCTGCGCCAAGGTCCCAGCTCTGAAATGACCACGAGCTGCTGAAGCCCCATCTCTACCTTATTTTATTTTTAAAAACTTATTTATTTGAAAGGGAGAATTAGAGAGAAAGAAAGGGAGACAGAGAGAGAGAGACATCTTCCATCCGCTGGCTCACTCCCTGATGGCCGTAATGGCCAGAGCTGAGCCTGGCAAAAACAGGAGCCGGGAGCTTCTTCCGGGTCTCCCAAGTGGGGGCAGGGGCCCAAGCACTCGGTCCTCTCCCGCTGCTTTCCCAGGAGCATTAGCGGGAGCCGGGTCAGCAGTACAGCAGCCCGCAGGCCCTGCAGGCAGCAGTCTTACCTGCTCTGCCACAACACTTGCCCCTGAAGGCTGATCCCAACCAAAGAGAATCAGAAATCCTCCTGTCCAGAGGGTTAGCTCCTCTCCAAACACTCCCCGCCCAGGGTGGCCAGGGCCGCTGCCCCCCACCTTGGCTGGGCTGCCCCACCCCGCCCCCACCCCAGGCCACAGGGGCCCCTTCCCTCCTTGGGGCAGGCAGGTCCCTTAGCTCAGCAGAGCTGTCTGCCGCCTGTGTGTTGGCAGCCCCGAGGGCTGACGTGTGCAGGGTGAACTCAGTCACCTCTCAGCTGACACGGAGCCCGGTGGGAGTCGTGGCCAGCTGCAGAGGTCGACCCCAGCCTCCCCCGGCCTCTGACCCCAGCTCGGGTAGTGAAATAACAGCTTTGTCTGTGGATTCCAAGGAGTCTCTGCCTAGGGCTGTGGGGATCGGGTTTCAGAGCGCCCGGGGAAAGTCCGTTTTCCCTCCTGTTTCAGGGAGAGAGAAAAGGCTGGCGATTCCACGCACCTCTCCGTGCATCCCGACAATCAAGCCTCACTCCTTGGACGGCTCCCACCTAGAGCCACAAACCACCGCTTCGGCGCCAGGCGGCTCCTAAGAACCAGCCAGGGCAGCGATCGCGTGGAAAGCCCGCCTCCAGCCGACAGGGACCGGGGAGCGAGGCCCCGACTGCAGCAGGCGGCCACGACTCCCCGACACGTCGCCGCACCCCCGTAGGCATCACCCTGGGGTCCGGCTTCACCCCTGAGCACCCCCACCCCCACCTGCTGGCTCCGCTCTCCCCAGAGCCCCTGCAGTCACCCAGCCAGCCGGCAGTGCGCGTCCTTCTCAGCGCTTCTCCCGTCCAAGTCCAGGACGTCGCGCCCGCGCAGCCCGGGAGCAGCCTGGACGGGGCGGCCCGGGGGTTCAAGGAGATAGGGGCTGCCAGGCAGGACTCCCGCCTGGCCCGCCAGCCGCGGCCCGTCTCGGGGGCTAAGGAAGCGCTTACCTTCTCCGCGCGGCGTCCGCGCCCGGCCAGCCAGCAAGCAGCCCAGCCCGCGAGCCAGCACTCGGCGGCGGCGTCCCGCTGGCCGGCCTCAACCAATCCCCGCGCCGCCCACGCCGCCCGACGGCCGCCTCGGCCAATCGGAGCCCTGGAGCGCAGGGGGCGGGGCCGCTCCGTTCCCGAGAAATGCGCGCGGGCGGAGCGGCCGAGGGGCTCGGTCCGCGGTCGGAGCCTCAGGGCGCTGGGCTGGGCGGGGCTTGCTCGGCATCCCTCGCGGGGGCGCTCCCCAGTTGGACCCCACCCCTCCTCTAGCCGCCTTTTACTGCCGCCGCGCCCCTCGCCTCCGGCTGCTCGGGCCGTGAGGGCACGGAGTTGGAGGCTCTTAGCCCTGCCCGGGGCGTCCCGCTGTTGACAGACCCGTCACCCCTCCACTGAAGCTCCGGGGCGTTAATCACCCCCATATTGGAAACCAGCGGCGCTTTAGTTTCTATTTTAGACTTTTCGTAGTTCAAACTTACACTGAAGGAAAGAAAATAGTTTGGGGGGCCCAGCCCCGGGCTCCTCCTGCACCCCCCACGTCCCTCGGAGTGAAGTCCACAGCCCTCGGGCCCCAGGAGGCCTCCGTCCAAGCCTTCCCATCCCACTGGCTTCTTCTTGTTCCTCAAAACTTCAAGGCCGTCCCCACCCCTGGGCCTTTGCACTCCCTCACTTCAGAGTGTCACCTCCTCAGAGGCTCTCCTGGCAGCCCACAGCGGCTCCCTGCCTCACCCCGCCTCTCTCAACCTCACCCTGTCCGAATCCCTTCCGCCAGGCTGTGAGCCCCATGCGGGGCTGGGCTGCTTTGTCCATTCCTTTACTGTGGATCAACGCTTAGCGCGATGCAGCCTATGTGTCTTGTAGATGCCAGTAGGACAGAGCCCCTGCCCTTCGAAGAGGAGCTGACCCCTGCCAGGGCAGCGCCTGCTGGGCTAGGCCCAGCCCTTCGGCCTCCTGCTCATCTCTGGCCTGGCCCCAGGGCCTCTCTGCTGTACACAGACCTTCCGGTCAGCCTCATGGGGGCTGGGTGTATTAATTTCTCCCCCAGGCTCTTGTCTTGCACCCATTCTGAGTGCAGACACGTTTAAGTGCAAGAAGTGTGGTCAGTTTTTATTCAAAAGATGAGAAAGTGAACACACACACACACACACACACACACACACGAGCATGGGTTGCCCCACACAGAGAAATACCCATCATGAGTGGACAGTGGGCCAGGAGATTGCCCCAAAGGTGGGGGGTGGGGGAAGGGAGAAAGTGAGAGAGGCACCTAGCAGCCCCTCCAGCCGGGGTCTGTGACAAAAGACCCTCCCAGTTGTCGGCCTCTTTTATGGGGGGGGTCTCCACATTTCACGGCATAGTCCCCCTTAGGTCCCCGATGAAGCAGCTGCATCCTGGAAAGAGGCGTTTTGATTGACAGGCTGGAGGATAGTGGCACGGGGGGGGGGGGGGGGGGGGCTTGCAGCCACCTAAAGACCTGCCTGCCTATTGCCGTCGGTCTCGAGCCCTGGCCCCAAGCGCTGCTGCTGGAAGGTCTGAGCCCTGCTCCCCTGGCTGATTCGGGTGAGGCTGTGTGGCGGAGTCCTGCCCGGGAGGTGCCGTGGAGCCAGGGGGTGAGAAGGGAAGGGGATGGAGGGAGGGAGGAGAGAGAAGGCCAAGAGAAGAGGAAGGGTGCAGGTGACCGGCAAGTTGAGAGGGGCACCGGCTGTGGCCTCAGAGAGCCCTTGTCCCCTCCCACCCCCATTACCCTCCTGGGAGAGGTCAGTGTCCAGCAGGGACCACAGCCTGGTAGGGAGCCTCTGAGCCAAATTTGACCTCTCTGATGTGTCTTTTGGCCTCGCCAAGTATTTCAACATTTAAATACGTCGTTGTGTGAGAGTCTGCGGAAGATCAGAATCTCCAGCTCCAGTTACGTCAGCGTGCTCGATAACGCGGGCCCTCATCCCCACCAGGAGCTGTCCTTTCTGTTCTCCCATCCCCAGTAGTCCCCGCCGCCCTCTGGACTTCCTCCATGGCCTGCTCTACCCACACTTGGACCCCCAGTTAAAGGAACATTTGTGCTTATGAGGGACCAGGTCCAGGCTCCCAGGGGCTGAGGCATATGACCCGGGAGCTCAGTTGGGTCCTTGCGACACCGGGACATGCTGTTCCAGGTGTGCACACTGCTTGTCTCTGGCGGGTGGAAGGAAACTTCAGGCTGAGCTCCAGGACTGCCCTGGGGCCCAGATCCCTCACCCGCAGGGCAAGGGCTGCACGGAGGGTGGGTCCTGCCTGGGGAGTGCGGTTGGCCGTGAGATTTGGGAGAAAGCCGGTCCCCCGGGAGGTCAGGGCCGGCCTGTTTATGGTGGCATCCTAGCACCTAACACCTGCCTGGCACAGAGCAGCCTCAGGAAAGAGACGCCTTTTCAGGACTCTGGGAAACTGGAAGGAGGACGCAACCTGTTGGTCCTGGCATCGGGAGACCCCAGCCTTGCTTGGCTGCTGGTCTGGGGTCCACCATGGCCTCAGTCTCCTCATCTCTCCCGCTCAGGCATTCTCAGGGCGTGAGTGGAGTCTGGGAAAACCCCCGAGCCAGTGCAGAGTCTGCTGTCCAGCTGCCTGCTCCTAGTAGCAGCGAGGAGACCTGGGCGGAGGGCCCCGCTGCTCCAAAACAGAGAGGAAAAACTCGTGACTCAGGGGAGGGCAGAGGCTGAGTCAGCTAAGCCACAAGCCATGGAAAAATGAGGCTTCCTTGAGGTTTTTTTCTGCTGCCGCCCAGACGGCAGGAACTAAGCAGGTTTCAGGAAGATTTTCCAGCGAGAGATTCTGGCAGGCCCCTCTGTGGAAAAGGCCAGGGATTGTCCTTGGATCGCTTGCTAAGTTCTGTGTGCCAAGCAGTACGTGCGAAACACTGAGGCTATCTTCTCTCTCCCCACACTGCACCTGTTATGCCCGTTCCTGGTTTAAGAAACTGACATAGACACCAAAGTATGCAGGAGAGAGGAAATCAATGGTGCAAAATAGTATCAATTGGTAAATCTAGGTCAGGGTCAGCCAGTGTTTTCTTTAAAGGGCCAAATAGTAAGTTTTGGGGACCCGACAGTCAGGACCTCTGTGGCACCCGCCCAGCTCTGCTGTGGTGGAGCAAGAGCAGCCGTAGGCGAAGACATAAACAGTGGGTAAGCTGCCTTTAAGAACACCCGTGTTTGATTTCCATGTGTTATGAAACATTCTTCCTTTTCAAGTTTTTTTTTTTTTTTTCCCAACCCCTTCAAAATGTGAAAACCATTCTTAGCTCACGGATGGGACAAAAACAGGCCACAGGATGCAGTTTGCCAGTCCGTGATCTCTGGCTGTTCACTGCACTCTGCTTGCAACTCTTTGGTCAGTTTAAAAACTTTCAAAACAAAATGTTTTCGAAAGAAAGAAAGAAAGAAAGAAAGAAAGAAAGAAAGAAAGAAAGAAAGAAAGAAAGGAAGGAAGGAAGGAAGGAAGGAAGGAAGGAAGGAAGGAAGGAAGGAAGGAAGGGAGGGAACAGAGCTCCTCTTGTTTATAAGGGGGAGGTCCTGAAGCGGACTCCACATGTCTGCTTCCCAAACGACCCCACTCTGCTTTCTTCTTTTTTTATTAAAATTTCTTTTTTAAAAGATTATTTATTTATTTGAAAGTCAGAGTTACACACAGAGAGAGGGAGAGGCAGAGAGAGAGAGAGAGAGGGAGAAAGAGAGAGAAGTCATCCATCTGCCTGTTCACTCCCTAATTGGCCTCGATGGCTGGAGCTGCACCAATCCGAAGCCAGGAGCCAGAAGATTCTTCCCGGTCTCTCACAGGGGTGCAGGGGCCCAAGGACTTGGGCCATCCTCCACTGTTTTCCCAGGCCACAGCAAAGAGCTCATCAGAAGTGGAGCAGCTGGGACTCAAACCAGTGCCCACATGGGATGCTGGCACCGCAGGCGACGGCTTTACCTGCTACACTACAGTACCGGTCCCTCCACTCTGCTTTCTGTATCAAGAGTGTGCACAAGACACAGAGTCACAGAGCTGTGGAAACGTGAGACACTTTGGCAGGGTTTCCACTGCTGTGGTGAGGAAGATTCGCTCTAAAGAAAGAAACCCTAAACTATTTGGAAAACTGTGACTTTCTTTCTTTTTTTTTTAATGATTTATTTATTTATTTGAAAGTCAGAGAGGAGATGCAGAGAGAGCAAGTGAGAAAGAGAGTTTCTTTACTTCACACCATCCAATGGTTCCTCCCCAACTGGCCGCAACAGCCGGAGCTGTGCCGATCTGAAGCCAGAAGCCAGGAGCTTCTTCCAGGTCTCTCACAAGCGTGTAGGGGCCCAAGGACTTGGGCCATCTTCCACTGCTTTCCCTCAGCAGAGAGCAGCCAGGTCTTGAACCAGCGCCCATGAAAACTGTGAAACTTGTGGGCTGGATTCCTGCAATGGTGTTGGATCTGAACGTGAGACTGACCCTCACTGCACTCTACTAAACACTAAAACCAAGCTGCAGGGGCACCCCCCCCAATGTCAATATTTATGCCTTTCCCTGTGCTTCTGCCCCATGTTTATCATTCCATCTGTTTGCACATCCTCCTTGTGTTTGCAGGCATTGTTGTCCTAGCTTCCCATCCCGGATTTTCCCCCTTGAGGCTCCAGCTAGGTCAAAGGGGGAAGTAGAAAAATGAAATAAAAACAGAAAGACTGCCCTTTGATAAATGCTTCGAATGGGTGGAGCAAATACTGTGAGCAAATATAACCTTCAGCTAGTTTTTCAGGTAAAATTCCCGTTTGACAGAGTTCCATCTGGGTCACTCATTCATTCAACAAACGGCTTGTTGCCACTGTCTGAGCGGTGGACGAACTGGCTCTGCCCTTGGGGGCAGACACATGAGCATGATTTATCCCCAAGGAGTGAGGGCTGCTCACCTACCCCCCAGCTGAGAACTGTCTTCGTTGGATAACACATCTTGGAGAGCCACTTTGGCACTGAGGAGTCAGCCCTTGGTGTCTGGCTGCCAGCCAACTTCTCACCTGCTGCTTTAAAGCCAGGGACAGCAATTTTCAGGGCCAGGGACAAGCAGGTGCACACACGGTATAGGAGAAGGCCAGGGGCAGCTCTCTGCGTGAGGCATGGGGCCAGGGTGGCTAGCAAAGTTTTCAAAGGAAGGAAGGGTGGGTTTTTAAATTTAAATTATTGATTGAGCTTCCTGTCGTTGCCCACATTTTTGCCATTATCCTCCAAGTTTTCATAAATTCATGCTCCTGCTGGTAGGAGTATAAGTAGTCGCAGTCACCCTCCATGGAAAGTGCTATGATGTCATCTTTCACATTAGAGGATGCACAGAGATCTCTGCCCAGCTGGTGCGTGGCCAGGAGTTTATCCGTGAGTGTTCATGTACTGTGCGAAAGGCCCTGTGCATATATTCGCTCATTGCAGCTTCAGTAGGGAAAGATGGGGGACAACCCCACATACCGCTGATGAGAGTGGGTAAACGCATTACAGCACATCAGAGAGTAGAACAGCTTAGCATAAGTAAAGGCAAGGAGGCAGGCCTGATGTCCTGAGGTGGAAGGATTTCCAGGATAGTGAATGAAAAAAAGCAAGGTGCATGACGGTTTATAAATGCAACTGTGTATGTGTAAAATATTGTTGGCAGAAATCCCAAGAAACTGGCCACAGTGGTTCCCTGGGTAGGAGAAATGGTTGGCTTTGACTTGCGGGAGGGAGACACACAGGTATGCATGCTTGTGTCTAGTCCCCTCTCATGCTAAATAAAATTGACCCATGTAAGCAATCAGATACGTAGAAAGATGACTTCGAAGGGTAGGTCAAAAAGACATGCGGCTTCTGCCTGGCTCTCTCGGGTCACTCACTCTGGGGGAGGCCAGCTGCTTGGTCATGAGGGTGGACAAGTAGCCCTACAGAGGGGCCCACGCAATGTGAAACAGAGGCCTCCTGCCAGTAGCCTGCACCAACTGCCAGCTGTGGGAGGAGCCCAGGAAGGCCCGGAGGCCACTGCAGCCCAGGACAGCAACTTAACTGTAACCTCATGAGAAACCTTGAGGCAGAGCCATCCACAGAAGCCACGTGCTGTCACGCACGGCTGTTGTTCCAAGCTTCTACATTTAGAGGTGACTTGCTACACAGCAACAGGTGGGTTTTGTACTGTTTGCATTTGAGCAAGTCCAATATGCTCCTGCTAATATTAATCCTAACAGTAACCCGAGGCATGCTGGTGTGGTGGATAGCTTGGGACTGTTGCAGTTAGGTCGATGTGAAGTGGCGAGATGGGACCAAGTGCAGGCTCCACCCGGGTACCCAGAGAACAAAGAGCAGAATGACTTCCATGTATGTGTGTGTTGGGCATCTGTGCAGGCACTGTACGGCCCTTAGTTGCAAAGATCTCAAATGAGCTGCCTGCAGGACCCATAGACCTTTTCTAAATTGATGCCAGGGTTGGTTAAATAGTAAATATTGACAATATCAAGTACCAGTCAAGATATATGGAGCGCTCATACAATGCCAGAGGAAATAAAATTGGTGCGACTACTTCAGAAACCCACTTGGTAGTGTCTGTTAAAGCTCCATATACATGATCTTATGGCCCTGAAATTCTACCTAGGAGAAGAAATCCAAGAAAAATGAGGATATATGTTCACCAAAGTATTTGTGCAAGGTTGTTCATCAAACATTATTTACAGTAGCTCTAAGGTGAGTGCAACCCAATGCCCATCAATAGTGTAAGGAGTAAATAGTGCATCTTCATACAATTGACCAATTTTCAGTGATAAAAAGAATGCTATTGGGGCTGGCGCTATGGTATAGTAGGTAAAGCCGCTGCCTGCACCACTGGCATCCTATAGGGGAACTGATTCAAGCCCAGGCTGCTCCACTTCTGACCCATCTCCCTGCTAATGTGCCTGGGAAAGCAGTGGAGGATGGCCCAAGTGCTTGGGCCCCTGTATCCGTGAGGGAGACCTGGATGAAGCTCTGGGCTCCTGGCTTCGGCCTGACCCAGCTCCAGTCATTGTGGCCATTTGGGGAGTGAACCAATGGATGGAAGATCTCTCTCTCTCTCTGTCTCCCACCCTACCATGCTCTCTCTCTGCCTCTCATTCTCTGTAACTCTTTCAAATAAATAAATTTATTTATAAATCTTTTTCTTTAAAAAAGAGTATTACTACACAAAACATCATGAGTGAATTCCACAGACCTAATGCTTGTAAGAAGTAAACAGTTGATTCCTTTTCCCTCTATTTTTTTCATTTTTAAAATTTATTTATTTGAAAGGCAGAGTTACAGATATAGAGAGGAGAGACACAGAGAGATCTTCCATTTGCTGGTTCGTCCTGCAAATGGCCACAATGGTCAGAGCTGGGCCAAGCCGAAGCCAGGAGCCAGGAGCTTCATCTGGGTCTCCCATATGGGTGCAGGGGCCCGATCACTTGGGCCATCCTCGGCTGCTTTCCCAAGCACATCATCAGGGAGCTGGATCAGACAGGCAGCAGAAGGCACTCAAACCAGTGCCTATATGGGCTGCTGGTGCTGCAGACCGCAGCTTAACCCACTGTGCCACAGCGTCGGCCCCAGCTGGTTCATTTTCAAAGGAAGATGATTGGCTGTGAGTGGACAACTAACTGCTGTAACTGCTAGGTTACATACACATGAAAGTTCTTAGGCACACAGGATGTTAGTGACTAAAACAGCTGAAGCAAATGCTGGGAAGAGTGTAACTCCACGGTCCTCAGCCAGTGAAGACCTGGGGAGACACTGCTTGCTAGGAAACAGCTTGTTGTAAACCCCCTGATTGTGCCTGCCCACCACACCCGGTCTGGCAAGAGTAATAAAGTCTTGCTTTTGCTACTTTTTCTGTCTGAGTCCACCCTTCGAGTGGACAGGTGAGGGAGTTGCTCACATGCTGAGGGAGAGAAGTCAGACGAGCACACACAGTGTGATTTGAAGTTCAAAGAGCAAAGCTGATGTATGGTAATAGGGGCAGAACAGTGGGTACCATGAAAGGGGTCCAGTACTGATTAGGAAAGGGCAGCTAAAATATCTTCTATAAGTTTATATCTTGGTCCTGGTGGTGAGCCCAGGTGTATATGCCTATGTAAATATTAATCTATTTGTGCACTTTTAAAATGTCTTCTAAAAATATTTTTATTACTTTTTTAGAAAGATTTATTTATTTATTTGAAAGGCAGAGTTACAGAGGGGCAGAGGCACAAAGAGAGAGAGAGAGAGAGAGGTCTTCCATTCTCTGGTTCACTCCCCAAATGGCCTCAATGGCTGGAGCTGTGTCGATCCGAAGCCAGGAGCCAGGAGTTTCTTCCAGGTCTCACACACAGGTGCAGGGGCCCAAGGACTTGGGCCATTTTCCACTGCTATCCCAGTCCACAGCAGAAAGCTGGATCGGAAGTGGAGCAGCCAGGACTCAAACTGACACCCATATGGGAGCCGGCACTGCAGGCGGCACCTTTACTGGTTACACCACAGCGCTGGCCCCTTTATCTATTACTTTTTGACATATTTTTAATTTATTTGTGCACCTTACTGAATGCATGTCAAATCTCCATAAAATAAAATACGTATTCCCCACAGGGCCGATGCTGTGGCGTCATGGGTTAAGCCTCGCTTGTGGTGCCAGCACCCCTTATGGCCTGCTCTTCCTCTTCCAGTCCAGCTCTTCTTACAACCTGGGAGAGCAATGGAAGATGGCCCAGACGCTTGGGCCCCTATACCCACATGGGAGACCCGGAAGAAGCTCCTGGGTCCTGGCTTCGAATTGGCCCAGCTCTGGCCTGTTACAGCCATTTAGGGAGTGAACCAGTGTTTGGAAGACCTCTTTCTCTGCCTCTCCTTCTCTCTGTAACTCTGCCTCACAAATAAATAAATAAATAAATAAATCTTAAAAAAAAAAAGTTAGCTCTCTGGATTCAGAATCACCCCTAAAGGCATTCGAATCTGGCTAAAAAGCCCATGAGAGTTTCTCAGGCATGGAAAGCCAAGACACTGTGGCAAAAAATGACCTAAATGAGAGATCTCTGTGAGTGAGATCCCAGTGGAAAGAACGGGCCATCAAAGAAGGAGGTACCTTTCTCTGAAGGGAGGAGAGAACTTCCACTTTGACTATGGCCTTGTCTAAATAAGGTCAGAGTTTGTGAACTCAAGAGGCTTCCGTAGCCTTGGCAGCTCATGACAAGAGCCTCGAGTGATTACTGATGTCATAAGAGTGTCAGTTGTTAAATCATCAACAGGAGTCACTGTGCACTTGCTCCCCATGTAGGATTCTGTCCTTAACGTGTTGTACTATGAAAATTAACAGTAAAAGTAGTCTTCAAACAGTACTTTATACTTTATGTGTCTGTGGGGGTGCAAACTGTTGAAATCTTTACTTAGTATAGAGTTGATCTTCTGTATATAAAGATAATTAAAAATGAATCTTAATGAAGAATGGGATGGGAGAGGGAGTAGGAGATGGGATGATTTGTGGGTGGGAGGGAGGTTATGGGGGGAAAAAACCACTATACTCCAAAAGTTGTACTTTGAAATTTATATTTATTAAATAAAAGTTTTCTAAAAAAAAAAAGTGCGCTCCCCATGGGAGCCGGCCCTCTGCAGGGCCTCCAAGAGCCGTGTATTCTGCAGGTCCTGCGGGAGGTCTCCTCCAGGGGGGTTCCTCTTTCCCCAGACATGGGGCCTTGGGGGGCAGGAGTCTGGTTGGGGTGGGCAGCTAGGAGCCGAGCCGGGCACATGTCACTGAGGCTTCCTCCCCCAGTGGTGGCAGCCATGAAAATGCCGCGCTCGGCCACCTGCTGCGGGAGCGGGAGTGTGGCCAGCGGAGAGCCCTGGTGCTCTCTCCACACGCTCGCGTGAGTTTATTACCAAGGTCTGCCTTCCTCCAGGCTGCCTGCATCCAATGTCCGGGCGTGGCAGGGCGCTGACGCCAGGCTGCTGGCTGCCCGGGGACAGTGTGGCACAGAGTGCGCCTGGGCCTCAATGGCACCTCCTTGGAATTGGGCGCCGAGGTCTGCATCTCTCCAGTGTCCGGGACACACTTCCCCCACTCCCTCCACCTCACCCTTCTCCCGCGACTCAGGAACCCGGCTCTGGTCGCCTAGAGACTGTCCATATGCCCTGCCTCTGCTCAGCCCGCTCCTCATCCTCCGCCCCTCCACCCCCATGTCTCGCCGCGTGTCCACTGAAGAGAGATTTTATCTGCTGGTTCACTCCCCAAACGCCTGCAACAGCCAGACCACACCGAAGCCAGGAGTCAGGAACCAGAACCTGGCTCTCCCAGGCAGGTGTCAGGGGTCCTAATACTTGAACCATCTTCACTGCCTCCCAGGATGCCTTGCCAAGAAGTTGGCTGGGAGGCAGAGCAGCAGTGCCCGCCCTGGTGTTACAAGGGACAGCTTAACCCACTGCATCACAGGCCTGCAGCTGGACCTATGCTTTGGAAGTTTACACAGCTCACTGTTTTTTTCTTTTCAGACTTTGGAGTTTTGCATTGAGACAGAAGATTTGGGGGTGCTAGCTAAAATGGAGAACCTACTGCAATCTACCTGTACAAGCAGTGTTCAAAACATTCATGGGAATGAATATTATGGAAAAAAGCCATGTGGATTTCTGTTTTTGCATCCATACAAACTTATCTTTTAATTCCATTTTCTGGAAATTTTTCAAAGTAACCTTGAGTATTCCACAGATTATAACTAAAAGTTCTGGGCCAAACATATACAGTTAGTACTTGAAGACTCCAAAACACAAGACCTAGAATCTCACAATGGGCCATTCAGAATGTCCAGGATACAATCCAAAATCATCCAGCACACAAGGAACCAGGGAAATGTGGCTAATTCTTAACAGGAAACACCAACAGCTGTCAACACAACGTGACCCAGATCTTGGCATTGCATTTCAGCAGCTGGTATACCTTTCTCCACGAGGTAAGGCTAAAAACTCCTGAAATGAAAGGGGAAGGGCCTCAAATCAGTGACTGAAGCTTCTATCTTAAGGATTGAGCAAATAGGGGCTGGCATCGTGACACACAAGGTTAAGCCACTGCCTACAACGCTGGCATCCCATATTGAAGTGATGGTTGGACTCCCACTTCCGATCTAGCTCCCTGCTAATGAGCCTGGGAAAGCAAATGAAGATGGCCCAAGTGCTTGGGCCCCTGACTCCACATGGAGACGTGGAAGAGGCTCTGCTTTCCTGGCTTTGACCTGGCACAGCTCCTGCCTCTGGTGAGCCAGTGGATGGAAGATCTCTATTCTCTCCCCACTCCCCCTGCTATTTAACTCTGCCTTTCAAATAAATAAAATTTAAAAAAGAAATTATATCAGTTCTACAAAGTTTCGTTCAGTGTGTAAGACCAGTATTATCCTAGTACCAAAACTAGAAGACAGTATAAGAAAACTATAAAGTAACATCTCTCATAAATGTAGACGTAAAAGTCCTCAACAAAATGTTATCATAGTGAATCCAGCAATATATAAAAAAGATAATACATCAAGACCAAGTGGGATTTATCCTAGGAATTCAAGGCTGGTTCAACACTTAAAAAATTCATTTGTCGCATATAGCAATATATTTTCTGTGTATGCATTGACTTTTTTCCTGTGAACTTGCTAAATGCACTTATTAGTTCTGTTGTCAATAGACTAACCATTGTTCTAGAAGTCCTAGCCAGTGCAACAAAGCAAGAAAAAGAAATTAAAGGAAATTGGAAAGAGTTAAATCTCTATTCTCATATCACTTGAGAGTCTGCATAGAAAGTCACAAAGAATCTACAAAAACATTCCCAGAAATAATAAGTGCATTTAGTAAGTTCACAGGAAAAAAGTCAATACATACACAGAAAATATATGCTAACAATGGAAAATTTGGAAGAAAAACTTTTAAAAACAGTACCATTTGCAATGGCCTCACAAGATGAAGCATTTTTGTATGTCTAACAAGTGTATTTAGTTTTTACACTAAAAACTATAAAACACACATGAAAGACATCAATGAAGAACTAAAAATAAATGAAGAGGCAATAACACATTTATGGAATGGAAGATTCAATATTGTTAAAATTTCTATTTTCCCTAACCAATCCGCGTTAAAACTTCAGTGGGATTTTTTTAAAAGCTTTATTTATTTATTTACATTGAAAATCAGAGAGAGAGAGAGAGAGAGAGAGAGAGAGAACTTCCATCTGAAGGTCCCTCCCCAGATGGCTGCAACTGCTGGGGCTAGACCAGGCCAAGGCCAGGAACCAGGATCTTCGATGGGCCTCCCACATGGGTGCAGGAGCCCTAACACTTGGGCCATTTTCCTCTGCTTTCCCCAGCCCATCAGCAGGGAGCTGGACTGGAAGTGAAGCAGCCTGGACAAGATCGGCGTCTCCATGTGGTGCTGGAGTTGCAGGTGGTGGCTCCAGCTGCTACGCCAGCCCCAGCAGGATCTTATTGTAGATATTGACCAGCTAAAATTTATGTGAAAGATGAACTGAAATTGCCAAAAGGTTTCAAAAAACAAAACCAAATCAGAGCAAAGGACTCACATTGCCTTTCACTACAGAGCTGAGACAGTATGGTTCTGTCAAAAGGATGCACACACCAATCAGTGGAGCAGAACAGAGTACAAAGGTGGAACCCCACAATATGATCAATCGACCTTAACAACGGTGCAAATACAGCTGCTGAAAGGAGGACAGTGTTTGCAATAAGTGATGCTGGGAAAATTATAAGTCTGTATGCAAAAATAATGAACCTTGACTTGTATGTCCTAGCTTATACAAAAATTAGCTCTAAGTGGATCATTGACCTAAGTGTAAAACACCAAACTATGAAACTTTCAGGGAAGAGGGTTTTTTTTTTTATTTATTTATTTTTGACAGGCAGAGTGGACAGTGAGAGAGAGACAAGAGAAAGGTCTTCCTTTGTCATTGGTTCACCCTCCAATGGCCGCCGCGGCCGGCACACCACGCTGATCCGAAGGCAGGAGCCAGGTGCTTCTCCTGGTCTCCCATGGGGTCCTGGGCCCAAGCACCTGGGCCATCCTCCACTGCACTCCCGGGCCATAGCAGAGAGCTGGCCTGGAAGGGGGGCAACCGGGACAGAATCCGGTGCCCCAACCGGGACTAGAACCCGGTGTGCCGGCGCCGCAAGGTGGAGGATTAGCCTGTTGAGCCACAGCGCCGGCCAAGGTTAGTTAAAACCTTTGTGAAACGTTTAACATGGGAAATGCTGAGTTTTTAGACGCCAAAAGCATGATTCTTGAAGAAGAAAAGATAAATTGGACTTTCTCAAACTTAACCTCTTTCTCAATCAAAGGCACAGTTAAAATAAAATAGCAGCCACAGTCTAGGAGCATTTGAAAATCACGCATCTGGAAAAGGGCTTTTATCTAGGAAATATTAAAAACTAAAACTCAACTAAAGGAAGCCTAGCAGCGCACTCTGTGAAGGGTATTGCCGCAGACGCTTCGCCAAGAAGGTGCTGTGGCTGGTGAGCGTGCACTTGCCTGTCAAGGGCTCTGTCTCTCTTTACCACACTTCCGAAGCTGGCCGTGGGCAGCGCTGAGCACAGCTGGTCATCTGGCCATTTGCGTCAACTCCCATGTGGGTGCAGGGGCCCAATCACTTGGGCCATTCTCTGCTGCTTTCCCAGCCACATTACCAGGAAGCTGGATCGGAAGTGGAGCAGCTGAGACTCGAACCAGCATCCATATGGGATGCCGGTGCTGCAGGTAGTGGCTTTACCTGCTATGCCACAGTGCCGGTCCCCATTTCCCACTCTAACTCCTTTCATACCAAGCACTGGAAAGTAAATAGAACAGCTAGGACTTTCATACATTGCTACTAGGAATACAAGATAAATTGTGAAACAGTTTGGTATTATTTTTTTTAAAAGATTTACTTATTTATTTTAAAGACAAAGTTACAGAGAGAGAGGGAGAGACAGAAAGAGGTCTTCCATCTGCTGATTCACTCCACAGGTGGCTGCAAAAGCCAGAGCTGGGTCAAGTGAAGCCGGGAGCCAGGAGCTTCTTCCAGGTCTCCCACGTGGGTTCAGGGCTCCAAGCAGTTGGGCCATCTTCCACTGCTGTCTTAGGAACATTAGCAGGGAGCTGGATCAGAAATGGATCAGCTGGGACTCGAACCAGCACCCCCATGGGATGCTGGCATAGCATGGCCTAACCTGCTCTGCCACAAGGTTGGCACCTTGGCAATTTCTTACAAAGTAAAACAAACATTCATTATATGATTCAGAATTCTCACTTCTAGATATTTATTCAATCGAAATAAAAACTTTTGTTCACATAGAAATCTGTTAACAAATGCTTATAATGACTCTATTAATAAAAACCAAAAATTGGAATGATCCAACATGCTTCAAGTAGTGCATGGATGAACAAAGTATAATCTATCCATAATGAAAAAGAAGCAACCAGTTACTGACTCATCCAGCAATGGACGTGAATCCCAAATATGCTAGCGGCAAGATGCCAGACTCCAGGAGTTGCACACTGTATTCTTTCATTCTTTCGTTCGTTCCTGAAATAGGAGTGCTTCCTTTGAGGATCCAGAACATACTAGAAAGGGACTGTGTGAGGGGAATTCGGGGGATGAGGAGAACTCTTGAATTTTGATTGTGGGAGCTGTCAGACTACTCTGTGTATTTGCCAAAATGCACAGAATTATACACTAAAAGAGTGAAATACCCTGTAAATAAACATTGCCACAGGGGCTGGCATTGTGGTGCAGTGGGTGAAGCTGCTGTCTGCATCGCCAGCATCCCATATTGGAGCACTGGGATCGAGTCCCACCTCCGCTGCTTCCAATCCAGCTCCCTGCTAACACACCTGGGAAAGGAGAGGCTGATGGTCCAAGAGCTTGTGCCCTTGCCAACCATGTGGGCGATCAGGATGGGGTTCTGGGGCTCCTGGCTTGGACCTGGCCAAGCCCTGTGTGCTGCAGCCTTTTGGGGAGTGAACCAACAGAGAGAAGCTCTCTTTTTCTCTCTGTCACTCTGCCTTTCAAATAAAGAAAATAAATCTTTAAAAAAATTAAAAATAGAAGCAAATATTTCTTTTTTTTTTTTTTGAGAATAAACAAAGGTTTATTTTTTCATTTGAAAGGCAGAGTTACAGAGAGAGAGAGAGAGAGAGAGAGAGAGAGAGAGAGAGAGAGAGAGGAAGAGGAAGAGAGATAGAAGCAAATATTTCTAAACTATAAAGCTTTGTACTTTGTAACTGAAAGTCTCATAGCACACATAACATTTTCCACATTCCTTCTTCACATGGTTGCCAATTAATTGAGATGTTTGTGTGTTTGTTAAGCTCGATGTGTTAAAATTCCAAGAGAAATGGCTAAGTCCAGGAGTGGAGTTTGGCGACCACGAAGGCAGCAAAGACGGTCTTGCTGGGAAGCTTCCATGGACCGATCGCTACAAGGGTAGGAAAACAACAGGCTCCCATTGTCTGAGACCCGCTCTCCGTGCTCCGGGTACAGTTCCTGCTTCCACCCTCCCAGGAGTTTCCCAGCTGTGTCCCAGGAGACCAAGGTCAGAGCTTCCCCTCTTCTCCAAAGCCGCAGGAGGGAATTTCCTGGCAATGACAGCAGAGGGGGAAGCTCAATGCCAGATTTTCCCTCCCCCAACCCTTAACAGGCAGAACTAAGTAAAACAGCAAGTCAAAAACAGAGCACAGTAAACGGGGACGTCCCAACGCCCCCTCATGTCAAGGGAGATAAAATAAAACTAGAAGCAAACGAACAGCAGGCTAGGCACAGAGCTTGCTCTACAAAAGCAAAGACAAAGATCCTGCTAGATGATTTTCTTTTAATAATTATTTGAAAATCAGAGTTACACAGAGAGAAGAGAGGCATGTGGCGGCGAGGGGAGGGTCTTCCATCTGCTGGTTCACTCCCCCATTGGCTGAAATGGCCAGAACTGCACCCATCTGAAGCTAGGAGCCAGGAACTTCTTCCGGCTTTCCCACACAGGTGCAGCGGCCCAAGGGCTTGGGCCATCCTCCACTGCTTCTCCAGGCCACAGCAGAGAGCTGGATCAGAAGTGGAGTAGCTGGGACTTGAACCGGCGCCCATATGGGATGCTGGCACTGAAGGCGCGGCTTCACTTGCTATGCCACAGCTCTGGCCCATGGATGTCTTTCCAAAGGGGTGACTAAAATAAAACAAAAAGGGGGCCGGCACTGTGTACAGCGGGTTAACGCCCTGGCCTGAAGTGCTGGCATCCCATATGGGCGCCAGTTCGAGACCCGGTTGCTCCACTTCCGATCCAGCTCTCTGCTATGGCCTGGGAAAGCAGTGGAAGAAGGCCCAAGTCCTTGGGTCCCTGCACCTGCATGGTGACCCAGAGGAAGCTCCTGGCTCCTGGCTTCAGATTGGTGCAGCTCCGGCCATTGCAGCCAATTGAGGAGTGAAACAATGGATGGAAGATCTCTCTCTCTCTCTCTCTCTCTCTCTCTCTCTCTCTCTCTCCCCTCTGTGTAACTCTTTCAAATAAATAAAGAAATCTTTAAAAAAATAAAGGGAAAGAAGATTCCAGAAATGAGCTGGCTTTTGATGCTGCCCCAACCCCTCACTTCCAACCCTGAAGGCCTTGAGAGAGAAGACAGAGCAAGGCAGGGAGGGGCGTTGCTGTGGCTCCAGCTCCCTGCTGCTGCGTCTGGGAAGGCGGCAGTGAATGGCCCAGGTCCTGGGCCCTGCACCCACGTGGGAGACCTGGATGAAGCTCCTGGCTCCTGGCTTCCATCTGGGCCAGCCCCGGCTGCTGCAGCCATCTGGAAAGTGAACCAGCAGATGGAAGATTCTCTCTCTCTCTCTCTCTCTCTCTCTCACACACACACACACACACACACACACACTCTGCCTTTCGAATAAATAAAATAAAGCTTTTTAAAAATCCAAAAACAAAAAAAAAAAAAAAAAAAGGGAAAGGGACAAAATTCTGGGGGAGACCTTGGTAAGACCTTCTGAAGATAGCAAACCAGAGTGAGGTTGTCTGCACCTTTGGGAGCACGTACAGGAGCCGTTCCGTCTTCCACGCCCCCACCATCTCCAGCGAGGCAAACTGCCCAGCCTCCTAGCTTGGCTTTTCCCTGGCTGGGCGTGCACAGCTCCAGGGGGCCCATCGCTCCAATTCTCCCCAGCCAGCGACAGCATTGAGAAAGTGGACGTCAGAGGTTTGGCCTGAGGACATGCAGGAACTCTCCCCACCTAGCGGGGCTCTGGGCTTCCGTTTCCGCTGGTTGCAATGAAGAGAAGTGTGCAGAACCCAGAAGCAGAGACTGTTGCTATTTCAGAGTCAGCACTGGGGAGCTGGGGGTCCCTCTGTTGCCTGCCTGTTGGCAGTGGCTTTGCTCTCCAGGGCTGGCACTGGGGAGTGTACCCCTACTGTCACCTGCAGCCTGGGGGCAGGGGGCGACAGACCTAGAACACTGACTGCCCCCGTGGTCCCCACTCTGGGGCTTACCTGGGGTCAATAGAAGAGATTACACAGGGAGCTTCAGTAGTGGCCTCTGTAGGTGCCTGTGGGTGTTTGTGTCTACTCTCAAAGCCAAATTCACAGTCCCCTTAAAGTCCAATTAAAAACAGATTTTGTAATTTAAAGATTTATTTATTTATTTATTCGAAAAGTAGGGTGACAGATGGGATGGGGAGGGGCAGGGAGAGAAAGAGAGCGATATCTTCCATATCTGGCTCATTTCCCAGATGGTTGCCAAGGCTGGGGCTGGGTCAGGTCGAAGCCATGAGCCAGGAACTCCATCTAGTTCTCCCACGTGGGTGCAGGGATCCAAGCGCTTGGGTCATCTTTGGTTTCTTTCCTGGGTGCAGTGACAGGGAGCTGGATGGAAAGTGGAGGAGCCAGAAGTCGAACTGGCACCAATGTGGTGGTGACTTAACTCGCTGCACTACAGTACTGGTCCCTTTCCTTCTTTTATGTAATTGAAAATACTTGCTCTAAACCAAGGACAGACAAAACAACAGCAGGAAAAAAAAAACCTCAAATATTCCTTCAAATTAAATTGCACAATATAAAAACAAAACTCAGGGGCTGGCGTGGTACAGGGCATAAAGCTGCCCTCTGCAGTGACGGCATCGCATATGGGCAATTGTTTTTATCCTGGCTGCTGGACTCTCAATTCAGCTCCCTGCTAATGCACCTGGGAAAGCAGCAGAGGATGGCCCAAGTGCTTGGGCCCCTGCACCCACATAGGAAACCTGGATGAAGCTCCTGGCTCCTGGCTTCAGTCTGGCCCAGCCCCGACCACTGTGGCCATCTGGGGAATGAACCAGTGGATTTCAAATAAATAAATTTTAAAACACACACACACACACACACACACACACACACACACACAAAGGTACCGAACTGTTTATCTTGAACCTGTGTTCTCCCTTCTCCTCTCCTTCCAGGAGGAAGTGCTTGGATCTCTGAGCTGTTTTGTCTGGGCTTCCTCAAGGCCTGTGAATGTACAAGAAAGTGGGTCCTAGGGCTGGCATTGTGGCACAGCAGGCAATGGTGATGCCTGTAATGCAAGCATCCCATATGGGCACTGGTTCAAGTCCTGCCTGTTCCACTTCCGATCCAGCTCCCTGCTAATGCACCGGGGAAAGCAGCAGAGGATGGTCTGAGTGCATGGGCCCCTGCACTCACGTGGAAGACCTAGAAGAAGCTCCTGGCTCCTGGCTTTCACCTGGCCAGCCTTGCCTCTGTGGCCACTTGGGGGAGTGAACCAGTAGACAGAAGTGCGCACTTGGGTCCAGCACCGTGGCTCACTTGGTTAATCCTCCGCCTGAGGTGCTGGCATCCCATATGGGTGCCAGGTTCTAGTCCCGGTTGTTCCTCTCCCAGTCTAGCTGTCTGCTTTGGCCCAGGAGGGCAGTGGAGGATGGCCCATGTGCTTGGGTGCCTGCACCTGCGTGGGAGACCAGGAAGAAGCACCTGGCTCCTGGATTTGGATCGGCGTAGCTCTGGCCGTAGTGACCATTTTGGGGGGTGAACCAGAGCAGCAGGGACAGTACCATGGGAGGGGTCCCATGGGAGATAAACAGGTGCTTGTATGGGGTACTTCCTCCTCAAGGCTCGCCTCTTTGGTCCACACCCAGCTTGGCTAATTCTCTGCATACAGCGTTTTAGTTTGCACCTAGCTCAGAATTCTGCACAGGTGCTGTTGGGTTCTATTTTTTTTTTTTTTTTTTGCACACCACACACTCAAAATGGTGGTGTGGGTTGCTACTACCAGCATAGGCAGGTCACATACGAGGGCTGTTCTGGGCATGCGTGCAGGTTGGAGCAGTTCCTAGCAGGGCAGTTCTGGTCTGGACGCTCCTTGCTCCTGATCCGTTTGGAGCTGGAGGATGGATGCACAGCAGGTTGGGAGGGGCTTGACTGAGTGGCTCCTGCTTCGGTTCTGTCTCGTAGTCAGTGTCAATCAGAGACAAGCTTTTCCCTGGTCCAAGGCCGCTTGGATATTTGGAGTCCAAATCTCCCTACTCGACTGATGTTTTTGCTGAGTGTTTCGTAATACACAGAACAGATTTTCTCAATGTGCAGCACTGCATCTCACTGAAATCCAAAATGTGTGAGACAACCTCAAAAAGCTTGTGGAAAACTGGAATTAAAAACATGAATTCATTTTGGTGCAAAAACAACTTTTGGCACAAAACTTTTTTTTCTTAATACACAGAAAATTCTTTTATGAAGAAATTGCAGGAATATCAAAAATATCTTTGCACCAAAATAACTCACTTTTTAAAAAAACAGATTTAGTCATTTATTTGAGAGGCAGAGTTAGAGAGGAAGACAGAGAGAGAGGAAAATCTCTCCTTTTTTTTTTTTTTTTTTTACATATTTTATTTATTTACTTTGAGAGGGAGAGTTACAAACCAAGAAAGGAAGAGACAGAGAGTGAGGTCTTCCATTCGCTGGTTCACTCCCCAGTTGGCTGCAATGGTCAGAGCTGCACCCATCCAAAGCCAGGAACCAGGAGCCTCCTCTGGGTCTCCCACGTGGGTACAGGAGCCCAAGCACTTGGGCCATCTCCTACTGCTTTCCCAGGCCATAGCAGAGAGCTGGATCAGAAGAGGAGCAGCCGGGACTCAAATTGGCACCTACATGGGATACTGGCGCCACAGGTGGAGGCTTTAGCCCACTACGCCATAGCGCTGGCCCCTCTCGCTTTTAATTCTAGTTTTCATCAAGATACTTGGAGTGTATCTTGTGTTCTTTTGGTCTGGAACATTATCCAGGTCTCCGCCCAGAGGGGTGCTTTCTTTTCAAGGTCATTAACATCCAGTTGAGCAAGTTATTCATTGCACAAAGATGCTCAGCCTTCAGGCCCCTCACCAAGCTGTGTCTGTGGGCTGCTCCAGTTGGATGCACGTCTTCCTCTGCGCACACTCCCAATGCATCCTGTGCTAACCCTGCCGTTGCTTACTGTGGGGTGTGATGATTCTGTTTCCCTGGAGGCTACAAGGCCCTGAGTTCTGGGACATGGGCCCATATCAGTAGTTGTTGCTCAATACTGTTTTCTGTGTATTTGAGTTGGATCTCTCTTTAGGAGCACAAACAAGTTACAGAATGAAATAGAGGGGCTGGCATAAGATGCAACAGGTTCCCCTGCTAGCAGTTTGTGACACCAGCATCCAGTATGGGCGCTGGTTTGAGTCCTGGCTATTCCACTTCCAATCCAGCTCCCTGCCAATAAGCCTGGGAAAGCAGCAGAAAATGGCCCGAGTACATGGACAGCTGCTACCCATGTGGGAGACCAAGGTGGAGTTCCAGGCTCCTGACTTCCTGGCCAACTTGAGTAGTGAACCAACAGAGGGAAGACCCCTCTCTTTCTCTTCTCTTTCTTTCTCCCTCTCTCTCTCTCCTTTTTATTTTTTTTTAAGATTTATTTATTTACTTGTAAGTCAGAGTTACACAGAGAGGAGAGGCAGAGAGAGAGAGAGAGAGAGAGAGAGAGAGAGAGAGAGAGAGAGAGAGAGAGGTCTGGAAGCCGGGCCACTCCCCAGCTGGCCACAATGGCCAGAGCTGCACTGATCTGAAGCCAGGAGCTAGGAGCTTCTTCCAGGTTTCCCACATGGGTGCAGGGGCCCAAGGACTTGGGCCATCTTCTACTGCTTTCTCAGGCCATAGCAGAGAGCTGGACTGGAAGTGGAGCAGCTGGGACTTGTGCCCATATGGGATGGTGGCACTGCAGGCTGCGGCTTTACCTGCTATACCACAGTGCCAGCCCCCTCTCTCCTTTTCTGTCTGTCACATTTCCTTTCAAATGAATAAAATACATCTTTTTCTGCTGTGAAGCGGAAATTCGTGCTGTGGGCCGACTGCACACCGTGAGCTCCTGGTGGGTGAGGGACCTGCAGCAGGTGGCCACAGGGGACAGCATACATTTTTAAAAAATTTATTTGCTTGAAAGAGTGCAGAGAGAGAGAGAGAGAGAGATCTTCCATCCACTGGTTCACTACCCCAGCAGCCATGACAGCCAGGGCTGGGCCAGGCTGAAGCCAGGAGCCAGAAGCCTCTTCTAGGTCTTCTACCTGGGTAGCAGGGGCCCAAACACTTGGGCCATCTGCTACTGGGTCTGCTGCTTTCCCAGACCATTAGCAGAGAGCTGGAATGGAAGTGCAGCGGCTGGGACATGAGCCAGTGCCCATATGGGATGCTGACCTTGCAGGCGGCAGCCTTACCTGCTGTGCCCCGATGCCGGCCCCAGGCACTCCTGGCTTTCATTGTATGATTGATGTCCTGTCGTGGCCCCTGAGCTGGGTTGTTAGCAGTACTGCTCTGGGCTGTGACAGATGCTTCAACGTGCCACCCCCCTCACTGGGGCCACAAGTGCTGCCTGAACAGGTGCCAAGGGCAGCCCCTGAGCCTCTCCCGGCTGTGCCAGCATCTGCGTGAGCTCCCCCAGGGTATTTGCTGAGCCCTCGGAGAACCCAGCCTGGGGCTAAGGCCTGGGCACCCAGCCCTGCCATGCTTGTTATTCCGGGGAGGACTCTGGGCCGCCCTCCTTTTCCTCTGCATCTCAGTTGTCCCACCTGGACAAAGAGGACAGGTGCTCCCTGCCTCATAAGCTGATACGGGGCTCGTAGGTTTGGTGTGGATGATGGGGCTGGGTAAGCGAGGCTTGGAGGGCTGGGCAGACAAGATGAGAGACCACAGCCCAGGCTGGAGTGGACAAGTGCTGTCTGACTTCTCCTTACCTGGAGCCCATGAGGCGGCCTGGGGAGGCAGGGGAGATGCAGAGGCTAGCAGAAAGGAGAGCAGGTACGGAGTGCAATGGTGTGCTGCATGTGAGTGAGCACACGTGTGTCTCCAGAGGCTCGTGTGTGAATGGACAGTACTGCTGAGGGCATGTAACCTAAGGCCAGGCTGCCAGGGTTCAAATTCCAACACTGCTTTGGGCATGTGGGCTAGCTTCTCTGGGCCTCAACTTTCAGATCTGTAAAATGGGAATAGGATGGCCCGATATTGGCGTCATCAGATTGTTGTGGAGTTCCTGTGAATTAATACAGGGAGAATGCTCAGAACAGTCTGGTGCATGATCCGGGAGTGCTTGCACATCAGCAAGGCTGTGTGCACGCTCACAAGGCATCTTTGAGCATGTACCTGCTCACATGCACACAAAGAGGATGTGTGCATGTGTGTGGGTGGGTGTATTCATGCACACGGGTGTTGATGGGTGTTCATTTGTGTGTATGAGGCCTGTGTGTGTCTGGGGGTAGGCAAGAGCCTCCCCCAACTCTTGGTCCATCAGCCCAGCACAGGCACCGGGGGCCCCGAGGCACGGCCAGGTGAGCCACCACCCTGTGGTTGCCCATCCAGGGTTTATAGGAGGTCCTCGCGGGGTTTATCCAAGGTCTCTGTCCTGAGGTCCGGGGCACCACTTCAAGGCTTCAACAAACAACAAAGAGAGCCTTGCTTTCCTTGTCAGTTGTTGGGTTACTCTGTCCCTCAGAGAACAGGGATCATGTTCTGGAAGATTCCGGTCATCCTCAGCTCCATTTCCAACCGGTTCAAGGTCACACAGCCAGCTGCTGGCTGCCTGGGTGAGTAAGACAGCGAGGCAAAGTTGGCAAAGCCCTGCCCCCTGGCACACGCTGAGATCCTGCAAGTGGGAGTTGTGGGACAGTCCGAGTCTCACGGGACTGCAGGACATGGGGACAAGGCCCCCCCTCAGGGGATCGCCACAGGCATGAAGCGCTGTGGCTGGTTCTAAATCCCATGAGGGCTCTGTCTGCTGCACCTGTGCAGTGCAGAGTCACCTGGGCTTCCCGAGTTAGCAGAGGGCCCCAGTGACGCTGCGTGGGCTTGTGGGTATACACATACGTAAACAGAGGTAGGTACTCCAGTGTGACTGCTCCTGGATCCTGCAGCAGATCCTGCAGCAACCCCTCCCAGGCTGGGCTCCCCGCCAAGCGAAACTGCTCTCTGTACCCCCCCATCCCGTACCAAAGATCAATTCCACCTGTCATTGAATTTTATACAGATGGGACATAGCATATGGATTCTTGTGCCCGTCTTCTTTCTCTGTTTGTGACCGTTACCCATGTTGCTGTGTGAGGTAGCACTTTGTTCATTGTCATCACTGTGTAGATCTGCATCACTCTGTACGTGTCCATCTGTCAGGGCTGCACAGCTGGGAGCGTGCTGCTCGGGCTACTGCTGCTAGTGGTGCTCTGTGAACATCCAAGTACATGTCTCTGGGTGAACGTATGTACCCATCTCTTTTTAAAAAAGGATTTGCCTATTTATTTGAAAGGCAGTTACAGAGTGATGAGAGGGAGAGATTGGGGGTGGGGGAGAGAGAGAGAGGTCTGTCTGCTGGTTCACTTCCCAAACTCCATCCAGGTCTCCCCATGCAGGTGGCAGGGACACAGTTACTTGAGCCACCACCTGCTGCTTCCCAGGGTGTGCATCAGAAGGATGCTGGGATCCCGTGCAGCCTGGGACTTGAACGCAGGTGCTGCAGCATGGGATGCAGGCATCCCAGTGTCTTTGCTGCACCAACACCTGCCCTTGAGCCCATTGCTGAAGGGAAAACAGCAGATGGTGGTCTTCGCTGCTCAGAGGCAGCGCACCTGTCAGCTTTCATAGACATTGCCCCAGTTCTCCAAGTGGTTGTGCCAGATGCCCATCCGGTAACCATGTACGGGAGTTCCTGTAGATATCATCTTAGCCATTTTTATGGGCTTGTAATAATAAAATAATAATGTATTATGGTTTTAATTAGAATTCCTTTAATGATGAATGAGGTTGAAATCCCCCCCCCCCTTTTGTCATTTGGATCTTTTGCCCACTTCTCCATTGGTTGGGCTATCTTTTCCTCATTGATTTAGATGAGTTTTAAAAATAAAAATAGATTCTGGTTAAATATGAGATTACTTCAAAATGTTTATGGCAGTACAATTAAAATGTAAGTTTATTTTTGTGTGTGGGGGGCTCCAATCGAAAAGGAAACAAAGTTGCTAAGCCTGTGCTCCAGTTTGCCCAGTTTGCCGCACTGCCGCATCCCAGTGACTCAGCGTTTCCAACAATCCAAGATGGCCCCCCGGGGGAGGTACCTAGCCGGACAGGAGACTTCCGTATTCATGAACAGTGTGTGTCCTTGGCTGTGATTGGCCCTTGAGGGCAGGCCCGGCTCGTGTCCTGCCTTACCTTTCAGCTAGTTGGCTCGGTTCCCTTGTGCCCTGGACAGCCCCCTTTCTGTGTCTATAAAAGCTTTTCCCCCTCCCAATAAAGTCGAGAACCTGGCTGCACCCTGGGCCTTGACTGATCTCCTGGCTCTGGTGTGGTCCCTTTGCCGCTGACACTCATCATCCCGCTAGGCCCCCGAGCCCCCCAGGCTGGCCCTGAGGAGCTCTATTGGACCTGCTGCCCCATGATGAGCAGCATATTTTGATGCCAAAAATTTAAAATTCATGCAGAGGAGGCTTTCAAAAGTTCGTGAAAAGTATATATCATAGAGGACAGCGCTGTAGTGCAGCAGATTAATGCCCTGGCCCAAAGTGCCGGCATCCCATATGGGCGCTGGTTCTAGTCCGGGCTGCTCCTCTTCTGATCCCACTCTCTGCTGTGGCCTGGGAAAGATGGCCCAAGATGGCCCAAGTCCTTGAGCCCCTGCACCCATGTGGGATCCCTGGAAGAAGCTCCTGGTTCTTGGCTTCTGATCAGCGCAGCTCCTGCCATTGCGGCCAATTGGGGAGTGGACCAACAGATGAAGACCTCTCTCTCTCTCTGCCTCTCCTCTCTCTGTGTAACTCTGACTTTCAAATAAATAAATCTTTTTTTAAAAAGTATATATCATAAAAAATCTATGCAGAGGTTTCACAATATTTTGCACCAATATAAACTTTTCTTTTTTAAAGATTTATTTGTTTATTTGAAAGTCAGAGTTACATAGAGAAAGGAGAGGCAAAGAGAGGGGGAGAGAGAGAGAGAGTGGTCTTCCATCTGCTGGTTCACCTCACAATTGGCTGCATGGCCAGAGTACTGCAGCCAGGAGCCAGGAGCCTCCTCCTGTCTCCCACGAGGATGCAGGGACCCAAGGACTTGGGCCATCTTCCACTGCTTTCCCAGGCCATAGCAGAGAGCTGGATTGGAAGTGGAGCATCTGGGTCTTGAACTGGCACCCGTATGGGATGCCAGCACTGAAAGCAGCGGCTTTACCCGCTATGCCACAGTACCGGCCCCAAATTTTTCTTTTAATTCTACTTTTCCATGAACTTTCTGAAGTTCTCTCTTGATTGCAAATATCTTGTCCCACTCTGTTGCTGGATGTTGCATCCCAGTCCGGGCTGCTCTGCTTCTGACTCAGCTCCCTGCTGATGCACCTGGGAAGTCAGTGGAAGATGACCCAAGTATTTGGGCCCCTTCCACCCACGTGGGAGACCTGGGTGGAATTCCAGGCTCCTGGATTTGGCTCCTGGCATTGACCTGACCCAGCTCCAGCTGTTGCAGCACACTGGGGAGAGAGCCAGTAGATGGAATATTTCTTTCCTTGTCTCCTTCCTTCTGTCACTCTGCCTTAAAAAAAAATCAGAATCTTCTAGAAATAGTTTCATTCCTATGATAAAATGAAATTCGTGAGAAAAAGTGGCCAACCTCTCTGTGACAAGTGACGATTATGCAGGAATGAGAGTGGCTTATATTGGGGAACAAGCCAGGAATAACTTGTTCACAGAATTGCCAAGAAAACAGAGTTCTTTTCTCTGCTGTCAGGATTCTGATTGCCTGAGAACTTGCCTCCTGGGACTGCAATTTCCGTGGGTGAGCTGGGCGCGCGTGCTTTGCCCCCCGCCTCCTCTCCCATCCCCGTGATCACTTCAGAAATAAGCGCCAAGTGGCCAAAATCAGCTCGTGGAAGATTGCAATCAACAGCAGAGCTCTGAAGCCACTTCAGTGAGAGCAGATTTCCCTGGGACATTTCAGGGTCATTCATTAGCATATACAGGAGGCCTTGGCTCCTGGGCACACTGGGCACCCCAGAGGTACCACGCCTGGGCCCAGAGAGTAACCCTTGGCCAAGGCAGGTAGCCTGAGAGCCCCTGGAGTGGCTGCTGGTCTTTTGTTCTCTGGGAAGTTGGCAGTGCTTTGTGGTAGCCTAGAACAACCTGTAGAGCTCGTGAAGGTTTGTGGGGCAAGCAGGGGCTTCGGGGTCCAGTGTCCCGGGTTCAAATCCCCGCTGTTTCATCTTGCCAGCTGGGTCAAGTTCCTGAGGCTCCCCAGCTGAGTCTGGATGTTAATTGCCTCTTGTAACTGCTGCTGAGATCTGACGGCATTACCTGTGGGAGCACTCAGCAGTGGCTTCATCAATGCTGGTTCTTTTATTTTTTTTTTCCCAGGGACAGTGAAGCAACAATATATTAAGTCCCTTCTAAAGGAGGGATGGGCCAGGGGAGAGAGCACGTGATTCTTTTTTTTTTTTTTTAAGATTTATTCATTTATTTGAAAGTCACAGTTACATAGAGAGAGGCAGAGAGAGAGAAAGAGGGGGGGGGTCGTCCATCCGATGTTCACTCCCCGATTGGCTGCAACGGCCAGAGCTGCACCTATCTGAAGCCAGGTTCCAGGAGCTTCTTCCAGGTCTCCCACATGGGTGCAGGGGCCCAAGGGCTTGGGCCATCTTCTACTGCTTTCTCAGGCCATAGCAGAGAGCTGGATGGAAGTGGAGCAGCCGGGTCTTGAACCAGCACCCATATGGGATGCCGGTGCTTCAGACCAGGGCATTAACCTGCCGTGCCACAGCGCTGGCCCCGAGAGCACGTGATTCTTCAGGAGGTGCTACTGGAGCCCTGCCCACACCCTGCAAGCTGACGTCCCTGAGGGCACCCTCCAGAGCTCCAGCACTCATCTCTGTCTACCGCGTGGTGATTCAGAAGTGCCAGGGCAGCCCCTTTCCAACCAGCACTGGTGGATCCATGTCCCAGCTGCCTCACCCTTCTGGTGGGTAAGTAAAGCAGGCTCCCAGAGTGCCAGTGGTGATCCCTCTACAGGACAAGGTCCCGAGCTGGAAGTTAAACGCTCTGGCTTAGAAGTGAGGCTCACGGCTCCCACTCAGGCCTCCAGGGCTGCAGTTATTTCACGGCCGAAGCAACCACAAAGGGACCAGGAAATCAACTCTCCCCCCTGCCAGGAGTGGCCAGCACAGGAAGCCCTGGGCAAACAGCATTAATAATCATTACAGCAGCCCTCAATGGCCAGGCTGGGGCCACACGCCCACTTCTGTGTATCACTGCAACAGAATGTGAGGAATACAAGTGACCTATTGTGATCCACTTTGGTACTGTATTATAGTCTATTCTATCTCGTAAAAAAAAAAAAAAAAATCATCGTTCTCCAGCCAACAGACTCAGCAAAGTTGTGATGCAGAGTTTGGAAACATTAGTTCAAACCATGTCTCTGCAAGGCATGCTGGGACATGGGCCGAGCCTGGGGGGGTGGGCCAAGGAAAGCTCTCAGTACAGTCCCAAAACAACGCCCGCGTGCCTGCTCCTGACAGCTTGGGGACAGTCACTGATTCGCTCGTTCATTCCGGGAGCATCTGCACCCAAGCCCAGCTTTGGCTGAGCCCTGGCACTCAGGCAGGGGTGAATTTCTGAGTTCCCAGTCCAGGAGGCAGGTGTGTGTTTATGTAACACCATGGAAGGGTCGGGACTAATGCAGGCCGCTAGGGTCTGGGGTCTGAGTGGAGGGGCGCCTGGCTCAGCCTGCAGCCCTGTGTGTGGGAGGGTGGGGCACTGCTGTTTCCGGTGCCCAAGTTTCTCAGGCTGGTGCCTGGAGGTCATGAGCCAACATCAGAGGAGCCAGAGCAGCTGCGAGGAGCGCCCACTTTGTGCCTGGCCCCTCCTACAACATGGGCGACAATTCCTGATTTTATAAGGGAGATCCTGCTGACGCCTGGGCCCGGGCAGGGCTGTGCAGCGCCCGCAAGGCCCAGTCCTCTGCCCCAGCACGGGAGGGACTTGGGAAGTCAGCACTGTTCCCGGCGCTGGACAGAGAGAGGGTGGCTGAGTTAAGTGGCCCAGAAAGAGCTCTCCGAGGGGGGAGTGGCTAACCTGCTCTGCAGGGCTGGCCTGGCCAGACTGATATGGACTGTGTCCTCCCTAAATCCCTCTGTTGACACCTGCTCTCCAGTGTGATGGCATTTGGAGGTGGGGCCTATGGGGGGGGCATGATGAGGTCATGAGGTGCAGCCTTCACAAATGGGATTAGCACCTTCTTAAAAAGACGCCCCAGAGAAACCCCGGGCCCCCCTGCGCAGGAGCACACGGGGAAGGTGGCCGTCTACGAGGAACTGGGTCTCGCCAGACACCAGGTCTGCTGGCACCTTGCTTGGACTCCCGCCCTATCCATAGCCATGAGAGACCAATTTCTGTTCTTTGTGTGTCATGGCGTGTTTGTTATGGCAGCTGAGTGGTAAATACTCGGGGGTCAAGGCTGGGCTGGTGCGGCTGCAGTGGGTGACCATCATCCCTGGCAAGCCTGGTCACATTGGTGTCCGCCTGATGGTGGGGCTTAAGTGGTTCGGGTGCTGGGCCATGCTGGCCTCCTAGGAGGACGTCGCCTTTGCTTCTCCCCCAGGGCGGGCCAGGAGATGCAGCAGCTTGGGCTTTAGGGGGCACCTGAGTGGTGGGGTCTGCCAGGAAAGAACCTGTGGCGGGACCTCTGTCACCTGACTCGGGACTGCAGCCCCAGCTGCCCTACTTCACAGAGCCCAGGAGCCCTTGTCTTCAATAATGAGTCTTCATTATTTAGGGCCACAGCTTACCTTTTACTCAACAAAGCCGGGATGGGGCTGTCACCATAAAGACCCTGGAATGGGGCCCAGGCGGCTGGCAGGGCCTCCTCCGAGAAGCATAAGGCTCGTAGAGCGGACCGTAACTATCATTTACATTAATTAGGCAGCCGGATAATAGGGTGTTCAATAGTTATTGCAGTCTTTAAATTCTGCAGCAAACACCACCAGGAGCCAGAAGCTGGCAGGGGTTCGTGCCTTTGCAAGAAAAAAAAATCCCTGTTCTCACCCAGGCACAGGCTTTAAATTCAGGGGAAAAGAGCTTTTTTTCAAGTTCTGGAAGAACAGCTGGTTTGGGGGGAGGGTGCCAGCCACGTGATCCACCCACTGGCTGCGTGACCCTGGGTGGATTCAGCTCCGGGTCCTCAGCCAGCAAACGGGCCGCCAGCACCCAATCTGCCGCAGACTCCTGGAGCTGTCCGAGTGCTCAGGGGAACTTTATCTACCGCACGTGCTTCACAGACAGGTGCCTGGAGGTCCCTGGAGGTGGCCTGCCTCAGGTCACAAAGCCAGGCCTGACAGACCCAGCCCTCCAGTGCCCCCAAGGTGTGCCCATAGGGCCCCTGCTTGCACTCCTGCCTCCCCACCCACCCACTCCTTTTCCTCCCAGGAGACGGCAGCTACAGCCTCACTCCCAGCCTCTGGGCACCTGGTGGGGCTGTGGGTCTTCGGCCCACTGGGCTGTGGGCAGAGGCTCAGATCGAGGCTTGTGGGTGGGGGAGGTGTGCAGCGTGCACCCCTCAGGTCTGTTTCTGTGTGTCCCCCATGCCAACATCCAGGGCCTGACCGTGGACGTCCCTCCCAGGCCACGGCCTCCTTGCTGGTCCCGCAGTCCTTTCTCTGGTGCCTCCAGTTGCATCTCAGCCACTGTCCCCTGCAGGCCCCGCTTTCCACCCTGGTTCCCCTGCAGGAGGCTGCAGCTCAGCTCTATGGCCTCATCTGAGGTTCAGGTCCTTAGGGGAGCCTGATCACGTGTAGACCTGCCAGGACCCCCGACACAGCCCCAAGTCCCTTCCCACCGCACCCTGCGGCCCCGCTGTCCCTGTCACCCCTGGCTGCCTTACCCACTGACCAGAGGTGTCGCATGGTGGGCCCTGGAGGTCTGTGGCAACCACACTGGATGACAGTGCTGCTGAACTCTAGTCTCCAGAGGCCCAGGGTGGAGAAAGAGCCAGTATTTGAAAGCTTGGGGAGATGTTTAAGTTGTGGATTTGGGGTCGGCGCTGTGGTGTGGTGGGTAAACCTCCCACCTGTGCCATAGGCAACCTACACGGGCACTGGTTCTAGTCCCGGCTGCTCCACTTCCTATCCAGTTCCTTACTAATGGCCTGGGAAGACAGTGGAAGATGGCTTAAGTGGTTGGGCCCCTGCACCCACGTGGGGGACCCGAAAGAATCCCTGGCCTTTGTGGCCATCTGGGGAGTTAACCAGCGGATGGAAGATGTCTCTGAGTCTCTCCTCGTTCTCTAACTCTGCTTTCCAAGTAAGTAAATAAATCTTTTCTTTAAAAAATATGTGGATTTGGTGCCAAACCACATTTCTTAGGATTTTGGGTTTCCTGACTTTATTTATTTAATACTTATTTATTTGAAAGACTTAAAGGGAGACCAAGAGAGAGAGAAAAAGAGAGCTTCCATTCACTGGGTCAATCCCCAGATGGCTGCAATGGCCAGGGCTGAGCTGGGATGAAGCCAGGAGCCAGGAATTTCAACCGTGTCTGCCACATGGATGGCAGGGGCCCCAACACTTGGGTCATCTTCCACTGCTTTTTCCAGGCCATTTGCAGGGAGCTGGGTGGGAAGTGGAGCAGCCAGGACCTGAACAGGTGTCTGTATGGGACGCTGGGATCACAGGCAGTGGCTTTATCTGCTGCGCCACAATGCCGGCCCCTGGGATTCCTAACTTTAAATCTGTGATTCTCAGGCAAGGGCCATAGGAGCGCCCGTTGAGAAACAAGCTTGCCAACGAGATGCTGGAATGACTTCAGATCCTGCTTAAGCAGCCCTGTGGCAGACTACTTTTTTAACAAATGTTATTCGTTGAAGTCTAATGTACACAGCGAACACACATCTTAGGGGATGTCCTATGCCCCACCAGCCGGCAAGGTCGCCTTGTTTTCCAGCCCCCAGCGATGGAGTCGCATCTTCTGGGGGTCAGGTGATAAAGGAGCAGGCTAGGCTAGGAAGCGCACTGCAGAGCTGGGCCCTGGTCTCCCAGGCGCTCCGTGGCCTGTGGGAAGATGCCATGGTGCACAAGCCCCCACCGTGGCAGTTTCCGGCTGTGCCTTGAACTTGCAGGCAGTGGAAGGGTGCCTGGGCTCTCCTGGGCCTGCGCTCCGCCCCTCCCATACACCCAGTCGAAGGCCTGCATGGTTGTGAAAAGCATGACCATCGTGCACTTCTGGGTCAGGCTGAGCCTCACGCTGCTGTGTGTGCCCACCCTACCCAGCATGGGAACCGTACCCCTGGCTTTTTTCCTGGTGGTGGTTGGGGGAGGAGGGTCAGAGAGTACTTAATGAACACTGGTTATATGCAAGGCAGTGTTCTATACTGCGCGGGGGAGTTTCGGTGGTATTCACGGAGCTTACACTCGAGTGCAGGAAAATGACAGTGAACGAGCAGGCATGGAGTTGCACACTGAGAAACCATCTGTAAACGAAATGTTAGAAGCAGCAAATGTAAGGCAGGGAATCTGACAGAGACTGGGGCAGGAGTGGGGCTGCTGAACTAGGGCAGTGGGGCCATTGTGAGAGGGTGGCGGCCAGTGTGGGCAGGTGAACGCAGAGGCTGCTACAGACTTTAGTGCAGGGGAAGCCAGGCTCAAGACGGGCAGCGCCAGCGCTCCAAGGGCAGCAGAGGCAGACTTGAGGGCTGCAGGGAAGGCAGGCGGCCTGGGCAGGCCAGAGGAGCAGGCTGGGGTGGGTGAGGCGCCGGCTCCGGCTCTGAGTGCAGCAGGAAGGCACCGTGTTAAGCTCGGGAGTGGCTTCACCCAGGTCACCCCGGCTGTAGGATGGCCTCGGTGCAGCTTCTGCACTGAGGGGCTGTGGGCAGGTCAAGGTTGGAGCAGAGGCGATGAGAAGGGCTGGAAGGTGAGCCAGCAGCACCGAAGGAAAAACGGGATGGGGCACGAACCCCAGGGAGGAATCGAGGCTGGCTCTCGGGTTTCCCACCCGGGTACCTGAGGCAGGATTGTGGGCATGGGGTTGTGGAGGAGTTGACGGTTTTGAGTGTAGCTCATTGGGTTGGGACATCCATGAGGGCCCATCGAAAAGCCTGTGGGAGGGGCCCACGTGGTGGCAGAGTGGGTAAAGCCACTGCCTGTGATGCTAGCATCCCACAAGGGCACTGCTTCGTGTCCTGGCTGCTCCACTGCTCATCTGGCTTCCTGATGATGGCCTGGGAAAAGCAGCAAAGATGGTCCAGGTGCCTGGGCTCCTGCCACCCACGTGGGAGTCCTGGACCAAGCTCCTGGCTGCCGCCTGGCCTCTGGGGATAGATGGAAGATTCCTCTCTTTGTAACTTCGGCTTTCAAATATGTAAGTCAATCTTAAAAAGAAAAGTTTGAGGGACATGATGTTGTCTATTTTCTTGCAAAGACTTTTGAACTGCATGCAATTTTTTCACAATAGGCAATTCTATGACTGTGTGAAGATCCTTCATGTGCATGAATTTCAAATTTCGGGGGGTACCAAATCAGGCTTATCTTTTAATTCTGCTTTCCACAAACATTAAAAAAGTTGCTAATTTTTGTTTATTTGAAAAGCAGGGCAACAGAGAGAGACTGAAATTCTATCTGCTGGCTTCCATCTGGATGCTCCCAGCAACTGGGGCTGGTCTAGGCCAAAGGCAGGAGCCAGACTCCAACCAGGTCCTCCTCCAGGGACCCGCGCGCTTGTGCCAGCACCCCCTTCTCCCAGGATGTGCGTTAGTAGGAGGCTGGAGGGTCAGCACCATGCACTCAGATGTGGGATGTGGGAACTCGCGTGGTGCCACAGTGCCCACCCCCCATGGCTTGCAGTCGACAGCCAGGTGGGGGTGTCAGTGGGCAGTCTTTTCCATTCTATCAACAAACACCTGTGGGGCACCTACTGCAGATCTTCACTACAGCAGTCTTTAAAGCTGCTCCTTAGGGAGCCTAGTTTCCAGCTGGGGGAGGCAGACCACAAACGGGGCCTGCTGGGCCCGGATGGCACAGGGTTTTCAGTCTCACGTGTGTCTGAAGTAGAGATGCGGCCACCGAAGGAAGCTCCTTAGGGAGTCTACTCCCCAGTCTTATCAATGGCACTAACGGAGAGGGGTAAAGTTTAATGCAATTATGGCACCCAGAGGTAAGTGCTTAGATTCAATCAGGGCACTGGGGTGGGACCCCTGTGACTGAACCCTGGTGGCTTTTTGTTTTTAACGAGGAAACCATATTTATTAATCACGATTCACCAAGGGCACTTTATTAAATATTATCCACAGCTTACGTTGACATCTGTCTGCAGAGAAATCTTATACATTACTCTCATTAAGAAAATTAGCACTTTTGCAAACTAAATTTAGTTCCTTCAAGTAGCATATTCCCTAATTCTGTAGTAGGGTTTGGTTTTACTTAGCTATTGAAGACAAATCTCTCTGAAATTTATCCATTAAACCTCAGGTGGGCACAACATTTATTCTCTGCACATAAGAGACACAGACGCAGATGGTTACTTGTTCCCTGTCTTGTCATGAACCACCTTGGGACTCTCCCAGCAGGAATGCTGTCACCATGGGTCAAACAATGGTGGCCACCGATCTTGGCCTTGAAACTCTAAAACTGGGAGCTAAGTCAACCTCTTTTCTTCACAAAGGTAGGCTGCCTCAGGCACTTATAGTAACAAAAAGCTGCCTAATGCTGACGGAGGAGGGAAGTCGGGAGTGTGGGGTAACAGAAGTGGGTTTGAGGAGGGGACAGCTGAGCAAATGCAGATGAGGCCAAGTAACATAGAGAACTGACCACTGCTGTTGGAAAGAGGCATGCGTCCAGTGAGAGCGGTTCAGAGGAGCAGTGAAGGCAAAAGCTACGTCCTGGTTTACATTTTAGCACACTTCGCCCAGTGCCACCGACTCACCACCATCAATGCAGCCCTGTCCTAGCCTGCTCCGTTTCATGTGACCCCTGATCCACGATCCCTTGCAGGGTGACTTAAATATCTGGTGTTGACTGGGACTCTCTGGATGCGGTCCTACACCCTCCACTCAGTCCAGGCGCTCAGGCTGTTGCACCAGGCCGGAACTCTTTCTGTGAAAGGTGTACTGAGGGCCATATCCTGGCTCTGGAGAGTAGTGTTTCTTTGGGCCGGGCTGACCATGAGACAAAACGACTGAACTCCACTCAGTACCTGTCCACTCTGGACCCCTCTGAGGGGCCCCTCAGTGGACGGCTGCTCTGACATTCCTGTGTTCAGCCTGTCTCTGCCTGTCTACTTAGCACTGTTCGTCCTTCACAGCTCAGGAAAAATTAGCAAGAACGTTAGTGACTCCGATTTTAATTTGTCTAGCACTCTTGTTAATGATGTCTATTTAAGACATCCATTAAAGGCCCATGAGGTTAATTAAATGGACAATTCCAATACGGTTCTATTAGAACCCCCTCTATTAAATTAATATTATAGACATTTAACAGATGTCTTAATTAGGCATTATAGCTAAGCAATGCAAACTAAATTAAAGCTAAAGCCATTGTCCAGAAAGAGGCTTTTAGCCATAATTTATGGCTTTTCGGAGGAATGTTCATGTTTACTCTTTAGAACCTGAGAGATCGCTTGTTTGATGATCTTTTCCGGCATCCAGAGAGCGCTGGCCCCACAGTCTGCAATCTTAAATCGCAGCCCAGATGTCAGAGCTGGAAGAGACTTTAGGCACCATCTGGAGTCCACCATCCTCAAACATCGGTGATGGCAGGAAGCAGCTGGGGTCTTGATAAACACGCAGCTCTCAGGGTCCCACCCCGGGAGCTGGCTGCCGACTCCGACGCAGGAAGCTTCAGGATGGCATTCCAGGAAAACTGGACCTAGTCACATGGCCCCACTTGATGGATGGTGACACCGAGGCCCGGGACTTCAGGACTGGGTGTAGTATTAGTGGAATCTGACACTCTGCCCTGTGGATTAGAACTTTTCTCACAGTTCCTGCCATCTCTCCCCTTCCACTACATTGGGCAGAACCTGAGGCAATGCCCTGTGGGCTGGAGCCTGGCTCAGCGCCCTGTGGGCAGGCCCTCCCAAGCCCTCTGGATTCTCAGGGTGGCTCTGCAGGCCCCTGCCTTGAGCACCGATGCGACCATGCCCTTCACAGCTCCACAGCCGTCCTCCCAGGAGCCTCCTCTGCTTGCTCTGCCCACCTGTGTGCGCACTCATTCCCCCAACAGACTGGGCCTGGGCCAGGGGGATGGTGGGAAACTTGCCTGTCTGTGAAGATGAAGGGAATCTAGCAACCCTGGCTGGAGCAGCCCTGAACCTAGACACCTGTGTGACCAAGTCACAGAATCTGGGTGAGCGGAGCTCAGGGTCCAGCAAGGACCAGGTGAACTGCACCACAGGACGGGCACTGGTGCCGTCCTGTGAGGCTTCCTGGCTGCTCCGAACCGCACTGGGTCTTTACGGAGATAATTAAAGTTAAAGAGGTCGGGGTGGGGGGGGGCTTGATCCCACAGGACTAGGGTGCTCTTAAGCAGAGGGGGAGACCCAGAGCTCATGCTGGGCAAAGGCTGTGTGCGGACAGTGAGAAAGCGGCGTCTGCAGGCCAGGAAGCAAGGCCTCACTAGAAACCAACCTCCCGACCTGTGAGGAACAAATCATTCCAGATGCCCGTCTGCTAACGGCCACGACCCTCGCTGCCCTCCCTCTCCTCTCCAGGTGCTTCTCCTCTCGCAGAGGGGCTGCGGCCTGGCCTCTGTGGCCTACTCTGCAGCCGAGTCCTCCACACACAGAAGTCCTGCGGAACCGCAAAGGGCCTACCTAGGCCAACGCCTTCCTGTGTCCCATCCTGAGGTGCTCACCACTCCTCTCCTTGGGCCTCGACAGCACCTTCTCCGGGTGTTCACAGGAGGCCGACGGGCTTCATCTCACATGGGCCTACATGTCCAAGGCCTCAGCTCCAATGGGGTCCTATTTCTTGGGCAGTGAGGATGGTAAGATTGGATACATCACCGTACATGATATGCCCCACGGGGCTGGCATTGTGGCACAGTGGAGGAGTAGACTGCTCCTCCCAACATCAGCATCCCACATCAGAACACCCGTTTGAGTCCTGGCTGCTCCACTTCCTGCTAATGCACCTGGGAAATCAGAAGATGTCCCAAGTGCTTGGGTCCCTCCACCTACGTCGGAAACCCGGATGGAGTTCCAGGCTTTTGGCCTGGCTCAACCCTGACCTTTGTGGCCATTTGGGAAGTGAACCAGCAGAGGGAAGCTCTCTCTCTCTTCCTTTTTGTCAATCTGCTTTCCAAATAAAACAACACACATAAGCCGTGTGCTGAAGCTCAGGGAGGGGAAGAGGACAGCCGTGTGTACGCCCTGGGCCTGGGGCCTTGCTCTGTGCAGCAGTTAGCACACCTTCGTCAGGCAAGGTGCTCTGTCTGGCCTGGACCCTTTCCCCTCCTCTGCACAGGACCCAGAGGCCAGGAGGCCTTGGGGACAGGTGTGCCGCAGCAGCAGCAGCAGCTTCGTGGCAGGTGGGCGTTCTCACCAAGCCCCTGTAGGGAGGGACGAGTCTACACATGAACCAGTGCTCACTCGGAAACCTGAGTCTACACCAAATCAGAAACAGATCTCATGTGGCAAGTGGTACCAATCTGGAACACAACTGTGTATCTCCACAACGTGGGGTGCCTGTGACACGTAGGGGTGGGAAGGCAGCGTGGTCTGGGAAGTCAGAGCACCTACACTGCTACGAATGGGGCCGCTCAGACGACTGTGTCCACTGCAGACAGCCTTCCTCAGCGGGAGACCAGGCGCTAAAGGGACCACACGCCGTGCTTCACAGCAGTCTCTCCTTCGTCCTGGCAAGCACCCGGCTGTTCTGAGCACAGCTCTGGAGCCAGACTGTGGGTTCAAATCCCAGTTGTTCCCGTCAGTCCGTGAAGCTTTGGGCAAGACAGAACGTGGGAGTCTGAGGCTCCCTGTGGCAAAACGTGGAGGGCCACACCCCAGGGAGCAGCTGCTGGACCAGGTGGCGCTGAGGCTTAGCTCCGTCTATACCCTGGGCAGCGGTGCTTGTGCGCTAAGTGGGGTAGCACTGAGCTGCCCGAGACAGGTGGGGAGCAGCAGACACCCCAGAGAGGGAGGCAGGGCCAACACTCTGGGTGCAGGCTGAGCCCCTGGGAGGTACAGAGGCAGAGCTGGGCCTTCCAGCTCTCCTGCCACAAGGTCACGACTCACACTCCCAGTATGAGGAAAAGCACATGAATCCTGACCCTGCGGCTCTCCTAACACCAGACAGTGGAGGCTGCCCCTCCTCCTATTCCAGTCCCCGACCTGTGTTCACTCTGACCCTGCACAGAAGGGCCTCATCTATGGGCCACATACACACACTGGCACACAGAACTGTCAGACTGAGGTCACGTCTTTCAGCAGCAAAAACACACCAAGACACCACAAGGCGCCTCTGCTGGGGACCGTGGCTCTCCCAGCAGGCTGGACCCTGGACAGGGCTGCAGACTCGCCTTCCTGCAGGCGACCCAGCTCTGGGGTCCACCATGCTGTGGCGTGACAGTGCTGCGGCAGGTTCCACCCACCTGTACCAGAACCACCAGTGAGACGCACAGCCAGGCCTGGCATCCTGCCTGTGTGGCCCCGCTCAGCCGGAACTCCTGAGCCCAGAGTCCCTGAACAGCAGCCCCTTTCCTGCAACAACAGGGTAAACAGCTTAGGAGCTGCCAGGGTTTGAAGGAACGCGTCAGTCACGCTGCGCCACTGTGAAACACGGTGCCCGGAGGCAGGTGTTTCCTGAGACAGGTACAAAGTACCACCCAGGTGCGACTCTGGGTCCCCCTTTCCTTCCAACCTGGCATCGAGAACAGCAGGCAGACTTCCTCCACTTACAGCCTGTTTATGGCAACACGTGACCTTCATTATGATATGAACAACTGATTCTCTGGAAAACACAGGGAAGAGTGAGAAAGACAGACCCGAATAATCCCACACTTCCAGTCAACCAGTCTTCTCTCTCCACAGGTAACGCAGAATTGAGACCACCTGGAAACATCAGTGCGTCTGTTCCCTGACCTCTTCCCTCCGTACCTTGTGCAGCGTCCCTTGCTCTTTAAATGTCCTTAACTCGGATTTGCACTGGCTGGAGGTCTGGAACCAGGATATCTGGGTGTTTTCCAACTCCGGCCGTCATAAACAACTGCCTTGGGTAGCAAAGGTTCACAGGTCAATTGTCCCCTTTGCCTTGAACTTCTTTGCAGACCGCTCACTTGATCGCAGCTGGAACTTGCTGCCATAAATGTAGGAGATAAAGCCATCTATTTCCACAGTGAACACACAGTTTAGCTTGGGGATCACTGGAAAAAAAAGCAAAAAGAAAAAATGAGGGACAAAATCCTGTTTACATTTACGTAGAATATGCAAATACATGGAAAAATGGAATTAAAAGAGCATGTGGGGCCGGCGCCACGGCTCACTTGGTTAATCCTCCGCCTGCGGTGCCGTTCTAGTCCTGGTTGCTTCTCTTCCAGTCCAGCTCTCTGCTGTGGCCTGGGAAGGCAGTGGAGGATGGCCCAAGTGCTTGGGCCCTACACCCGCGTGCGAGACCCAGAAGAAGCACTGGCTCCTGGCTTCAGATCAGCACAGTGCCAGCCTTAGCGGCCATTTAGGGGATGAACCAATGGAAGGAAGACCTGTCTTTCTCTCTGTCTAATACTCTACCTGTCAAAAAAAAAAAAAGAAGAAGAACGTATGCATGGGGGCCAGTGCTGTGGCGTAGTGGGTAAAGCTGTTGCCTGCAATGTCAGCATCCCATATGGGCGCTAGCTTGTGTCCCAACTGCCCCACTTCCAATCCAGTTCCCTGCTAATGGCCTGGGAAAACAGCAGAGGATGACCCAACTGCTTGGAGCCCTGCACGCACATGAGAGACCAGGAAGAAGTTCCTGGCTTCTAATTTTGGCCTGGCCCAGAGCTGGCTTTTGTGGCCATCTGGAGAGTGAATCAGTAGATGGAAGATATGTCTATCTCTCCCAGTCTCTCTATAGCACTAACTTTCAAATAAAAAAGTACATCTTAAGAAAAAGAGTAAGAGAAAGGATCACATGTGGGCATTTGATGCCGTGGGTAAGATGCCATTCCTGGCTCCCACAGTCCATACTGAAACGCCTGGGTTTAAGTCCTGGCTCTGCTTCTGATCCAGATTCCTGTTGCTGTGCATTGTGGAAGGCAATGGTGATGGCTCAAGTACCTGGGCCCTGCTCACCCAAGTGGGAGAGCCAGACTGGGTTCCAGGATCCTGGCTTGGCCTGGCCCAGCCTCAGCTATTGTGGTCATTGAGGGAGTGAACCAGTAGAGGGAGAATCTCTCTTGTTCTTTCAAGTAAAGTGAAAATTTAAAAAAAAAAAAAAAGGTTACTGTGTACTCTCCATGAACTTTCTGAGAATTCCTTGTATTAGTCATAAAACACCTGCATCACAGAGCAAGCTATTAGGAATCAAGGAAATCTAAAGGCAGCAACCAAGGACCGTATGCGATTATTCATACTCTAAATATAACTCAACACCTCGTTTTCAGGGTCAAAGGCTACGGATCAAACTCTCAGCACCAGAACTTCCCAGAAGGTCTGCCGCAAACAGGTTTTTCTGCGTAACTTTCAGCTGAGCTCCTGGCCTAGGCTCCGCAGTGGGGGAGGGAGGGGGCACTCTGACACCATTTGCTGAAGTAGAACGTGCGGGGAAAAGGATAGGAAAACTCACACCCCAAAACTAAAGCCACAAAACCTTGCCTCCACTGTGGACGTCTCTGGACTTGTGCAGCAGTCCCAACGTGTCTGCCAGCGGAACCCGAAGTGTCACCACCACAGCACAGCTGGTGGGCCTCACGGCCAGGCGCTGCCTTGCCTTCCTCCCTGACTCTCCTCTGGAGGCACAGGCGTGGGCCCGGGGAGGCCCCAGACAGACCCAGGTCTCCCGAGGCACAGCCAAGCAGCTCTTTCTTCCCGTTGGCCCACTCTGGCTGGGACCACTGGCCCTGCTCACCAACACCTCCAGGGAAAGCCTGGACACAGACGGACCCTGCGGGCTGCGACGTGTGCTCGGTAAGCATCAGCCGTCTGTGCTCACTCAGGAAGCCGAACCTAATTCTTGGAGGCTCCAGGGAAGGGTAAAAGCAGCAGCTGGGGAGGTCACAGCCCCAAATGCCTTGAGACACGGTTCCTACCTTTCAGGCGATCTTCTTTGGTGATAATTTTGAAAACATGCTTTGTTTCCTGTAGAAGGATTCCTGTGACGCCCACGTACGAGGGGCATTTGGATTTTGTGACTGAAAGCAGAAAAGCAGTGGAAGGCTCAGGCCTCTGTAGTGCTGGGGGGTCTCAGGGTTCGGGGTGCTGGTCCCACCCTCCCAGCTACCAGAGGAAGAAAGGGAGCACCCAGAGGGTGGAGCTCCCTAGCTGGGCAGTGACCAAGCTGGGTGAGAACCCAGCTTCCCAATCCCCTGCTCAGTGCTCTGCATCCCTGGGCTGTCCTGACTTGGGCTTCTGGGACCACAGCCTCAGGGCTCTGGGAAGGATTCTGGACCCTAGAGGTCAGCGAGTGCCCAGCACCCCCAAGGCCCAGTCTGGTTGTCTGGAAGGACAAGAGTCTCACTTGAGGGTCTAAGTGAGCACCTGTCCATCACACTCCCCAGCCCTGCTGCAGAGCTGCCCAGCAGTGGGTGATGTGAGGCAGCCCCTGCAACAGGCAGCAGGCCCCTGGCCTCTATGTAGTCAAGAGACATTCCCTAACCACCTCCCAGTGCCGGCACCGTCCTAGGTAGGTGCTGGGGCCATAGCACTGACCAAGGCGGCCCAGGACCCTGCTCTCATGGAGCTGGTGTTCTAATGGGGGCAGAGGGCTGTGCGGCAAAGCAGTTACCTTTTCTGACAGTTATGTGCTGAGAAGAAAACGGGCAGGTTAATGAGCACGGAGGGGCTGCCTTTCGGACTGACAGTGCCTGAGAGGAAGGAACTGGTGGAGGGAAGGGGCACACACAAAGGCCCCGAGGCAGGGTCCAGCCTGTGTGGGAAGCAGGGAGCAAGGCCAGTGTGGTCGGCCTTCTGGCCATGGCTCTGGAGGGGCCTTTTAGACCACACGAAGCAGCCTGAATTTCACACAAGGGGCAGCTGTCAGGAAGTTTAAAGCAAGGAAAGGGCATGACCTGACTTGTGTTACAAAGCCTTCTCTCCGGCTGTGGGGGGTGAAAGGGAGAGGAACAGCGTGTCAGCCAGGGTAGGGCTGGGGGCTGCCGCAGGCATCCCGAGGTGGCAGTAGTTTGGGTTCAGGTGCTAGGATGTGCTGCTGGACTGGAGCTGGGGGTCAGGAAAGGAGAAAGCTTCACACTTCCCAGGCTGTGGCCCTGACTCCCGGGTAAACAGTGGCAACCTCCAAGGGAGGTGGAAAAGCTGGGGCATGGGGGGCTCCATTCGAGGAGAGTCTGGGAAAGTCTGCGATGCCTCCTGGACATCTCTGAGGCAGTGACGTGGATGAGGAGGCTGGAGTCTGCCCTGCAGATATCAACATGGGAGCTGTCAGTCAGAGCTGACATGTGAAAGGGACCCTGTGTTCAAGATTCCAGGCCATGGGGGAGTGTCAGCAGCCGCTGGGCTGTGTGGGATCCACCAGGAGTTTGTGTGGAGAAGGCACAGAGAGACCATTCACAGTCGCCCAACAAGGAGTCAGTCTGGCTACGGCAGCCCTCACTGCTGGAGACGTGGAGACATCTCAAGGAACCCATGTGGCGAGGAACACATCTCACGCTGCAGCACCAGCAAGTGATAGCGTGAGCATCTGGGTGGCCATGTGCTCTTAGACAAATTACCTGAAATAATAGCTCCATGAAGATCTGCCTTTAACAGCTTGGCTTGAATCATCTGGGGCTGCCTATGAAGTAAACAGAAGCCCTTAATTTATACCATGATAAGGAGTCTGAAAGAAGCAGACGGGTCTACAAACTTCTGCAGCCAGGCATGAGACAGCTGGTTCCCAAGGCTGCATTTATAAGGATCTAAGACTCGGGATGTACCCCAAAGGGCAAGGCTTCAGAAATGCAACTCACGTGTCTGGCTTAAGACCATTGCACAGGTCCCGGATGTACTGTTTCCAGAGCTCGTGTAGAGGGAGAAAAAGACTGTACCTGTGATAAAGCCAGAAATAGCAAGGAGTTAGGCATCCTGGACTCGGGATTTCAACACCCAAGCAACACAGAGCTGGGCAACAACACAGGGACCTGGGATCATCTGGGACCGGGTGCCAATCGTAGTCCCACTACTGATGATCTGACTAAACCCAGCAGCTTCACTCTGGGACCTATTTCTTTACTGCCAGAATTTCTTGAGGCTAAGTTTCCATTAACGAGGAAAGGAAGCAGTGGTTCTTTGCCCCTCCATCCTTCATAAGGGCTGGATGCAGCCATGATGGCTGGAGCTCAAGCAGAAACCTTAGCCCATGAGGAACGTAAAAGGTGGTAGTACCTGGGTCCCTGATGGCTGTGGGTCTGCCCGCCACCCCAGCCCAGGGTAGGGTCCACCTGAACTTCTCATGAGAGAGAAATACAGTTCAGTCATGATGAGGTTTTCTGTTACATGAACCCGAACTTGTTAGTCCTCAATTAGCTCCTGTTCGGTAACGGGTCTGTCTGGAAGTGAGCGAGTGGAGGGGGAAGGGGAGGGAGCAGGTGGGAGGGCCCTGAAGGCCTTCCTCCAGGGCTGCAGCTTGTCTTCCGGGGAGCCTGTTTACCTGCAGCCGAGAACCACAGCTCAAATTCAAAGTGAGCTTTCGGCATGAGGACCCCTGTGAGGCAGACACAGGGCAGGTGGCAGCAACTCCTCCACCCAGAGCCCAGCTTATTTTGAGAGAGAGGTCATGGGCAAAGTGACAAATGCAGATGGTTTCCTGGGAATGTGGGAGGCCGCCTGGCTTTAGAGCGCTCAGCGAAACCTACACACAGTCCCAGGACATGCAGACTCAGACCCGTCACCCAGGAGAGGCAGGGGGCGGGACAAAGCGAGGAAGACAGGGGCCAGCCCTTGCAGAAACTTCCCAAGTGCGTAGGCAGCATCTTTTTCTGGCAATAAAATGCCAGTGGGTGATTCTGTCCAGCGCTATTAAAAGCTCCTAAGAGTTGTATATTAAGAAATATCAGTTCCTCTTTTCTAAGAAAGCGAGAGACAAACAGCCTGTTGCCACAGGCAACAGACTCACTTATGGTACTGGTGTATTAGTTATGGCTAGGACAGAAGCCAAACAATAAGCTCTCCCATCTCACCATGCCTTGCAAGGAAGTCAAACCCAAACACATTTCAAATTGGTAAAGGAAGACTGCCCCCTTGTGGCAGAAGACAGACAGGTTGCCTGAGCACTAAGTGGGCTCCCCTACTGCAGGGTAGGGCAGAAAGGCGGGCTCACCTCTGCTGCTCAGGTTTAATGTCAAAGAGCCGCAGATCCCTCCTCTGCCTGGCAGACAGGCCTTTGGGCTTCTTCTTCTTCTCCTTCGGTTTCCGGCGGGTGAAGTACTCCAGGACCACAGCTTTGCGGTGCAGCTGGTTCTCTCGGGCCTCCTGGCTCATGTGGGGCATGCTCCGCTTCAGGAAGGCCTTCACGAAGGCCTCGGCCCGCTGGGCTCCCAGGTGCTGCATGGACATGGACGTGAGGCAGTCTGGTGCCCTCTGCACCGTGTGGGCAGCCCAGGGCCGCGGGCACTCCCACCCACCACTCCCGAGTCGCTGCACAGCAGATGGGCTGCCTGAGCTGACCCATCTGTCTATCCACTGAAGCTCACACAACCTCTCCTCTGCCAAGTGTTTGCCGCCCACAGCTGTCAAGATGTGAAAGTCACTCTCTATGCCTATTCGTGAGTTTGTCACACACAACAGCCATCGCAAACACTGATTTTTGTCTTGCTTGTCTGAGGGCATGCTAGGGAGGATAAAAGTCCTTTACATTGGGAAGATGACTTCTGCCACTGCTGGCAGGGAGGGGAGCTGGTGAAATATATGACAAATCTATTTAATCAGACATGAGCACCTGAAGGTGGGCTCAGAGTAGAACCCAGCCACGGCCATGAGGGACGTGACACTTAACACCAGGGAAGCGGCAGAACCTGGTGCTCCAGGCCCGGCCAAGCTCAGAGGCTGGGGCGCCCGTCACGGCCCGCTCTCCTTGGGTTTCCAGCCCCGTGGCTATGGCCCAGCTCCACTCCGAGAGGCTGTTCCTGCACTGCTCAGAAAAAGGAAGTGTCAAGTGCACCCCCTGTGCGCACAGCAGAGCCGACGTACCAGGAACGGGCACAGCTCTGAGAGGCCTTCTGGGCAAAGTAACTGGCACAGCTGAGTGACTCCTGAAACGCCCCAGGCACCGCGACCCCTCCAGCCGGAGTTCCAGCAATCTGCTGCTTACTCGGCAGTGGCGCCCTGGCCGGAGCTCTCCACGGAGGTCCTGCCTCCTGGCTGGGCCCTGTCCTGGGCCCTGTTTACATCAGCCAGGCTGTCCACATGGAGACTTTGGTTAGCCCACGGACTGAGACTCAATCTGTCAATAGTGATCGAGCCCTCCCTCCAAGGGAGAGAAACCGGCACACAGTATGGATGGCAGGAACTGGATGTTTGTTTTGAATCTTTGGATGTTAACTACAAAGTAGTGCATTACCAACATGATTACTATGAGGACAGAAATTTGACTCTTTCCAACACATAGGGGCCCCTCTCTCACGGAGAATAAAGGCCTGCCGGTCTTTCAGAATCCTGACTTCTGTGCAGCTGACAAAGCATGTCGGAGCATCAGGCTGCAGGTTTCACTTAGGGAACACGATTTGCAAGCCCTCCTGAGAAGGGCAGGGGGGCACGAAACAAGGTCACACACTGGTGCTCAGCTGGTCAGGTCTTGCGTGGGCACGGCCTGGTACCCCCGAACAGTGGGAGACGACACAGATCAAGGAGCCCCACTTTATGAAACCGGACTCCGGCACTACAGGAAAGGAGGCTGGCGAGTGGACCAGGCCATCAGAACCAGAGCGTGGCCAAGCCTTGGATATCTCCTGGAAAGATGAGGCGTAGGATGTGAACCAGGGTTAGGCTTAGAACCAAACGGGGTCACCTTCACCATTACCTCCTACAGTGCTCCCAGGCCTCCTGCCACAAACCGTACCTGAACATCAGATTCTTCTTCCTCTTTCTGAGATAAGCCATGGTAGATCACAGCTGCAGGGTTAAAGAGAAGAAGGAAAGATAAACTACTGTTGGGTATGGCTGTGAGATCCAAGGCCTTTAAGCACAAATAGCTACGCTTATTCAGAAGCAGGAGATGGGGTCAGCACAAAGACAAACCGCCAAAGCTTTCTTGGATTCCCCTTGTGCCCTATGCCACATCCATCCTGGAAGACCCAAGGTCGTGGTTTAAAAAGAGTGCCTCTCAGGGGCCGGCACACGCAAAGCTACTACCTGCGATGTCAACATCCTGTATGGGCATCGGTTCTCATCCCAGCTGCTCCACCTGCTGATGGCCTAGGAAACCCAGCTCCCTGCTGATGGCCTAGGAAAAGCAGCAGAAGATGGCCCAAGTGTTTGGACCCCGGCCACCCGTGTGGGAGACCTGAATGAAGCTCCTGACTCTTGGCTTTGGTCTGGATCAGCCCTGGCTGTTGTGGCCATCTGGGGAGTGAATCGGGATGGAAGATCTACTTCTCTGTCTTTCCCTCTCTGTAATGCTCTCAAATAAAAAACAAAAAACACGCCTCTCAAACTTATTAAAATGTGGATTCTTGGTCTCCATCCCCAAATTCTGAATTTCTAACAAGTCTGAAAATGCTACTGTACTGCAGGTCAGCAGATCACACTTTGAGTCGCACTGGTTTAAAATGCCACAAATCCCACAAACCCGAAGCTTGAGCAGTTGCTATCCCTAATGAAGTCACTCACTTAAAATTATATGATATAGCTGCTGAGGTCACATCTTGGAAATTCTGCATTTCGTTGATTTTAAGATGTTTAAAAATATTTTTCACATTTTAGTATCTATGGAACTGGAATCTATGATTGATTGTCTGTATGTATGTCTGTATGAATCTATGTATGATTGTCTGTAGTGAACAGACAAAACATACCAGGTCTTTTTTCAGACTCAAAACACTGATCAATGTCATTTCAGTTTCTAAAAGCTTCCACACTCCTGTTTCTTACTCAACTTATCTATGAAAGAAAACGACGACACTGGTGACAGTACAGGCATGAGTGCTAAGAATGAGGCCAGAAAATGTGCATCACACCAGAAATCTCCCCCTAGTCCTCTCGTGCTGCCCTGCAAGCAAACCGAGGTGCTTCCGAGTTCTATCCGAGTCCAGTTCTTCCTTACAAGCTCCCCAGAGCACAGCCGGCAGGGTCTGGAATCCCAGGAATGACTGCTACCTGTCACAGCTGTCTAACTTCAGACCTGGAATTCTTTTTTTTTTTTTTTTTTTAAGATTTATTATTTATTTGAAAGGCAGAGTTGGAGAGAGAGAAAGAGAAAGAGAGAGAGAGAGAGAGATCAATCTTTCACTCACTGGTTTACTCCACAAATGGCTGAACCCTTTATGCCACAACGCTGGCCCCCAGATCTGAATTCTTTCTGTAACAATACACATCTAATAGTTGTTGAACACGACCTCCCTCCCAGGCATCTGATTAGAAGCTACACACATATGATCTCAGTATTTACTATACAATCCTTTAAAGTAGGGATTCCTACGGTGCACACGAAGCTCAGGTAACGCTGAGACAGTTTGTTCCCATGGGCAAGGAGTGGCAGAGACGGAAACCAGAATTCCCATCCAGCAGCTGGCGTGGTGGTGAGAGCTAAGCAGTCACCTGTGACAGCACCGGCGAGCATCAGAGCGCAGGTCAAGCTCTGCTGCGCTTTCAATTCAGCTCCTTGCTATTGCTCCTGGGAAAGCAGTGGAGGGTGGCCCAAATGCGTGGTGGGGCCCTGCACCGAGTGGGAGACTTGTGCTAAGTTCCTGGCTCCTGGCTGGCCCAGCCTCGGCCACTGGGGCCATGTGGGGAAAGAACCAGCGGATGGAAGCTCGCTCTCTCCTACTCTTTCTCACCCAAGGCGGTGTCTAGGCTCAGCTCTCCGGTCGGTCCTAAGGCACTGGGGTGGTAATATCACTCCCAGGAGCCCCCAGCGCGGTACAGCAGACAGGTCGCAGGGAGGGGCAGGACGCGGCCAGTCACCCGGGGAGGTGGGGCTGGCTCGGTCGGGCCCTCTGGCAGCACCACGCACCCGCGGGCGGCCGGGGGAAGCCTGCCTCCAGCCCGAGACCCGCCCCAGGCTGACCGCACTCTGCGCCTCGCCTTCTCCTATGAAGGAGGGCCGTTTCCGTGGCTGTTTTATTCGTGCTCTGCAGCGGCAGGCAGAACAAGTCCCCAACCCTTCACGGCCCTTCGCTCACTTACTCTTCATTCTGGGGCCCCTTCCGGTGCGCTCTGATGACGTGTCCTCAGGCGTCACGCACGCTTTCCCTTTCTCCTCTGCGTTTAGTCGCTCTTCTTCACCACAGCCTTTCTCGTGGAAGTGTCTGCTGGAATGGTTCCTTGCACCCAAGCCTGAGCGACCCGAGCGACGAAACGACTTCTCAGCTCCTACGGGCAGCTGAGGTCTGCACTCGGAAATGGCGCCTCACGTGACGTCACCGACGCGCGCCTACCTAGGATGGCGCATGCGCCCCAGAGCGGACTCCACTGTGCCCAGAGGCGCTTAGGCGGCGGGCGGGGTTGTGGTCGCTTGTGTTTCTTGGGGGGATTTCAGCTTTCGTCTCTTGAAGGTGGGGCCGTAGGGCTGGAACTGGGGCGTGTGGGATATTTGTGCAGGCCTGGCGTGGCGGGAAGACTGGCAGTGCTGCGGTCAAAATCCTAGACCAGCACCTGTCAGAGGTCTGGCCTTGCCCTACCTCCGCAGCCGCCCACAGCGGGTCCCCTTGAGTCGACCGCCCCTGCATTAGCTTCTGCTGTTTCGGTTGCGGCGGCGTTGGGGGCCGCGGGGTAAGCCGCTGCCTGCGCTGCCAGCATCCCATTTGAGCGCGGGTTGGAATCCGGCCGCTCCTCTCCGGCAATCCGGCTTCCTGTCAGCGTGCCTGGGAGGGCAGTGGAGGATGGAACCAGCAGATCTGTCTCCAGCGCGGCCTTTCAAATAAACAAATCGTTAGAAATGATCTGCAGTTCACATTTGTCTAGAGTTGTGTTGTGCAGCTAGAGCTAACAACAGTGTGCTGTATGCTGGACGCTCACTGAGAGTAGGTGTTGAGCGTTCTCACCACAAACACTAGATAAGTCTGTAAGGTGGTGCGTGTTAATTAGGTCGACTTAGCCATTCCAGAACGTGTGCACATTTCAAAACATGGTGGACGCCACAAATATATACTCTTGTTGGAAATTTTAAAAATAACGAGATAATAAGTTTACATTTGGTGGTTCACACAGTCTCCGTCCCACAGAATCCTATTTTTGGGCAACTGGAAGTCTAATACCCTCTTGAGAGTTTACATTGACAGTCACCTACATACAAAGTGAATGCATTCAGGCTTATTTGCACGAGGCCACGTTATTGCCACTGGATCGCAGGGCTTACGTTCTTAAGATCAAAATGGCACAAGGTCCCCACCGAAAAGAAAACTTGAAGCCCTGGGGATGTCACAGTCGCTGCTTTCCCACCTGTACAGGTTTCTTTCAATGGCTTTATGACAGACTATGTTGAATATTCTAGAAAAATTTTGGGACGGGCATTGTGGTGTAGTGGGTTGAGCCATCCCTTGAATACCAGTACCCCATATGGGTGTGGGCTGGAGTCCCAGCTGCTCCACTTCTGATCCACCTCCCTACTAGTGCACCTGGAAAAGCAGTGGAGGATGGCTCAAGTGCACCCACATGGGAGAGATGGAAGAAGCTCCTGACTCCTGGCTTTGGCTTGGCTCAGTCCTGGCTGTTGTGTGACCATTTGGGGAGCAAACCAATGGGTGGAAGATCTCTCTCTCTCTCTCTCTCTCTCTCTCTCTGCCTCTCCTTCTCTCTGTGTAACTCTGCCTTTCAAATAAATCAATAAACCTTTAAAAAAGAGAGGCCCTCTTTAGGATGCTTGCATTCCATGTAGGAGTTCCAGGATTTCAGTTACAGCTCTGCTCCCAATTCTTAAAAAAACAAACAAACAAACAAAAGGATTTCATATACAAGCTCAAAAAGGCTAAGCTACAAGAATTAAATGAGCGCCTATCTGAAAATCAGAACTCTCCCTATAAACACCACAGCCATGGATCTAACGCCTGTGACCAAACAGTGGAAAAGCTTTTCTTGCATTGCTCTCCTCCACTTTTAGACTAAAAGAAAATGCCATTGTTAGCGGCATTTCCTGCCGTTCCTCTGAGTACAGTAGGAGCGAGGGTGGTGAGCCTGAAGAAGCACCCACAAGCCTGCAGGGAGACCACTGAACCTTTGTCCTCTGTGAAAGCTGTGGTCCACCACGGTAAGAACTATCCAGTCACATGCACATACATCCGCATGCGTGTACACGTTGATACGCTCGGACATTTGTGTGAGTATGCAAGGATGCACATAATCCCCCCTTTCCTCTGTGTCTCCTTGCCATGATTTTAGCAAGTGTGTGTGAGGGATGAGGCGTTCCTGCTTTTCTCCTCCCTGACACCCTTGTCTGCACTGTGGCTCCATGGCGGTCCCATGGCTCTGTGGTGGTACCACGCATGTGTTCAGGCACGGCCTGGAAAAGCCAGTGTCACCTGCATCCTCACGAAGCTGGAATAGGCCCCGAAACTCGAGATGGTGAACTTCCCGGGCCCTGCTTGACCGCTGCTCTGTCCACCGAGCAGACAGGGAGCAGTGGGTGGAGCTGGTGGGGATGGGGAGGGCCTGAGCCCTGTGGCACCTGCAGATTTAACGGTGCCACAGAGGAGTGTCCACTCTGAGGGAGACGGAAGAGACCAGGCTGCAGGGTCCCAGTGCTAACCCTGGACTTGTCTGCAGGTGAGCCGTCCTGCAGAGTAAATGGGTTCTTGGGCTGCAAGGTGCCTGTGTTAGGCTGACCTGTGGGACTGTGGTCTTGGCGCATACAGCCTGTGTCCGTTTCTGAAGTGCAAGTTTCCCAGGCTTTCAACATGGCCTAAAGGAACCAAAGACCCCCGGCTCTCAACCTTGAACTCCGTGCTTGACCCACTGAGGGCAGCTCCGTTTTGCTTCCCGTGCTGGAGTCTGTGTGGGTGCGGGACTCTCGTGGGTCCTAAGACACCTGCTTCACTGGCTTTAGGAGAAATTCCCAGAGCACTGGCAGAGCTGGCAGGGAAGGCACGCTGCCCGCATGGGGCAGGTGTGTGGGCAGCTCGCAGGGTCCCTTGCTGGTCCGGCTCTGGGCTCAACTTCGGGGCAGCCATGGCTCCAGGCTGTGTGTGTCCATGTGGATGAGTCCACTCTGGTCCCAAATAAGGGACGGGGGAAAGAGAAGGAAGCTGAGAAGAACTGGAATTGGGGCGGAGCAAGGAAGCAGGAGGCTGGCTTTGTGCTGTTGCAGTCTCAGGTGGGAACACAGCTCCTCTTCAAGACACTGCGAGTCAGGGGGTTGGGGCAGGGGCTGAAGCCATTGAACCCAATTCAGAGAACTCGGTGGCCCCGCAGCACAGCTGCCTGTTGGAGGAACAGGTGTGCCCATGTGTGAGAATTGTGGTACAGCGGGTGAGGCTGCCACTTGGGATGCCCACATCACATGTCAGAGTGCCTGGTTCAAGCCCTGGCTACTCTGAGCTTCCAATCCAGCTCCCTGATCCCTGTACGCGGGAGGCAGCACCTGTTGGCTCCCTCTCCCTCCCCCTCTCCCTCTCCTCCTCCCCCTCCTTCTCCCTCTCCCTCTTTCCCTCTCCTTCCTCTCCCCCTCCCCCATCTCATTCTGTCATTCTGCCTTACAAATAAATAAATCTTTAAAAATAAATGTCTTTGGACCCAGAGCCGTGGTGCAGTAGGTAAATCTTCTGCCTGTGGTGCCAGTTCTAGTCCCGGCTGCTCCTCTTCCAATCCAGCTTTCTGCTGTGGCCTGGGAAAGAAGTGGAAGATGGCCCAAGTCCTTGGGCTCCAGCACCCGCATAGGAGACCGGGAAGAGGCACCTGGATCCTGGCTTTGGATTGGCGTAGCTCCAGCTGTTGCGGCCATTTGGGGAGTGAAGTCTGAGCTCCTGGCTTCAGCCCAGCCCAGCCCCAGCTGTTACAGGTATTTGGGGAGTGAACCAGTAGGTGGAAGATTCATTCTCTCTCTCTCTCTCTCTCTCTCTCTCTCTCTCTCTCTCTCCCCATCTCTTTCAAATAAATTAAAAAGTGTAAGTAAGCATTTTTAAACAGGGATGCCCTTGCCCGGGGGGGATGGCAGTACCGTTGCGTCTTTTGCCGTCTCTTCTGTTCTTCAAGACTCTGCTCCCAGCTGCAAGTACAGAATGTGACACCCCCCCCCCCGCCCTGGAAGCTGTGGCCCCGAATCCTGAGAAAAGAACTTTTAGTCACTAGACCAGAACCAGAGGTGACCTGGATGTTTGAACTGGATGACACATCAGTCATTTAAATGCATCACGCAGCATAGAAGAAAAGCTAGATCAAAGGAGTGAACAAATGTGAAATTCCAGAGTGAAAAGCTGTTTCCAGGGGCTGGTGTTGTGGCACAGCGGGTCAGACTCACTCGGGATGACTGCTTCACAGAGAACCAGGAGTGCCTCGGTAGAGTCCTGGCTACTCTAGCTTTGTGCTGGTTCATGGGGGAGGCAGCGGGTGATGGCCCAGGTACTTGGGTTCCTGCATGGATGAAGGACACTTTGGTGGAGTGCTGGGCTCCTGGCTTCAGCCTGGGCCAGCCCTGGCAGTTGTAGGCGTTTGGGGAGTGACCTGTTACGGTGGCTAGGCAGACATGTGCAAGAGGGGCCGAAGACACTGGGAAGAAGATGAGAATGTTTAAAGAACATGAGGAGGGGCCAGCGCTGTGGCGTAGCGGGTAAAGGCACCGCCTGCAGTACTTGTATCCCATATGGGCACTGGTTCAAGTCCCAGTGGCTCCACCTCCGATCCAGCTCTCTGCTATGGCCTGGGAAAGCAGGAGAAGATGGCCCAAGTCCTTGGGCCCCTGCAGCCACGTGGGAAACCTGGAGGAAGCTCCTGGCTCCTGGCTTCGGATCAGTGCAGCTCTGGCCATTGCAGCCAATTTGGTAGTGAACCAGCAGATGAAAGACCTCTCTCTCTCTCTCTCTCTCTCTCTCTCTCTCTCTCTCCCCCTCTTTGCCTCTCCTAATCTGTAACTCTGACTTTAGAATAAATAAATCCTTTTTTTTTGTACATAAAGAACACGAGGAAACAAGCCCCGAAGCAGAGCAGCCATTGCACCTGCCCTCACGGCCCTTGTTCAGTCGCCCTGTTAGCAGGGGTCCCGCCCTCTCCCTGGGAGTAGCTCAGGGAAACCCCCTGCCCTGCACCAAGGAGACAGGTAGGTCCACTAACACTGTGCTGATAACTTCCTGGGAGGATTTTCGGGAACTCCACATCCAGAAATCCCCTGCCCACCGTTTCCCAGAAGGGTGTGGGGTGGGGCAAGCAACGGGGGACCCACACTCACTACCAGGGCGGGTACATGCTCGCCCTTGTCTGGGACTCCCGCCTGGCCTGGCTGCTCTGCTCTCTTCATTGCTTCTCATTAAACCGTGCTGCCTCGTTGACCACTGCACCACGTCTCATGTCCGAATCCTTCCTTGAGCAGAGACAAGAGCCCCTGAGCAGCCCATCTCCAGTAACTGTCTCTGTGTCTCTCCCTCTCTCAGTCACTCTGCTTTTGAAATAGCAGAGGGGCCAGCAGTGTGGTGCTGTGGGGTAAGCCACTGCTTGAGATGCCAGCATCCCGTATCAGAGCACCTGCTTGAGTCCCGGCTGGCCCACTTCACATAAAGGTCCAGCTAATGTGCCAGGGAAGGCAGTAGAAGGTGGCCCACAAGCCTGGGTTCCTGCCACTGACGTGGGAGACCCGGATGGAGGTCTTGGCTCCTCATATTGGCTTGGCCCAATCTTGGCTGTTGCAACAATCTGGGGAGTAAAGCAGTGGATGAAGGATCTCTCTCTCCCTCTCCCTCTCCCTCTCCCTCTCCCTCTCCCTCTCCCTCTCCCTCTCCCTCTCCCTCTCCCTCTCCCTCTCCCTCTCCCTCTCCCTCTCTTCCTCTCCTCCCTCTCCTCCTCCTCCTCCCCCGTCTCATTCTATCATTCTGCCTTACAAATAAATAAATCTTTAAAAATAAATATCTTTGGGCCCAGTGCCATGGCGCAGTAGGTTAATCTTCTGCCTGCGGTACTGGCATCCCATATGGGCGCGGGTTCTAGTCCCGGCTGCTCCTCTTCCAATCCAGCTCTCTGCTGTGGCCTGGGAAAGCAGTGGAAGATGGCCCAAGTCCTTGGGCTCCAGCACCCGCATAGGAGACCGGAAAGAGGCACCTGGATCCTGGCTTTGGATTGGCGTAGCTCCAGCTGTTGCAGCCATTTGGGGAGTGAACCAGCAGAGGGAAGACCTTTCTCTCTCTCTCCCTCTCACTGTCTGTAACTCTACCTCTCAAGTAAATAATAAGTAAAATATTTTAAAAATATCTTTAAAAATAAGTTTGTGTTCAAATTTAACATTTTCATAACGACTGAGACTTCTCCCCCAGACCACACACCTTTGTAATCATCTGATAAAGTGTTTATCGCCTGGGGGCCTCCATGTATTTTTTTAAAGATTTGTTTATTTGAAAGTCAGAGTTACAGAAAGAGAGACAAAGAGAGATAAATCTTCCATCTGCTGGTTCACTCCCCAAATGGCCTCAATGGCCGGGGCTGGTCCAGGCTGATGCCAGGATCCAGGAGCTTCATCAGGGTCTCCCACTTGGGCGCAGGGGCCCAAGCACTTGGGCCATCTGCTGCTGCCTTCCCAGGCACATCAGCAGGGAGCTGGATCAGAAGTGGGGCAGCTGGGACTTGAACTGGAGCCCACATGGGATGCCGGCACTGCAGACGGCGGCTTTACCCACTAAGCCACAGCACCGACCCCTTTTGTTTTAAGCAGGAAGCATGCTGGCTGTGTTTAATGGAAAGAAATACTAGGGAGCACACACCTGCTAGAACAGACGGGCGGCCTGGTAAAGCACGGAGGACATAGTCTGTATCCAACTGGGGCTCGTAAAAGAATGGGGTCCAGGTCTTTGTGCTGTTCCTCCCCTCACCCCCTCCTGGACAGAGGGCTTGGTGGCTGTGACTGGGCACAGTTCCTCCCAAGGTCTTATTGCCCAGTGCAGTCAGACTGGGGAATCCACCTGGTGCCTGGCAGAGGGGATTCCCCTAGGGGGGTCTTCCCTGATGAAAGGCTGGGACCACCCACAAAGTTTTTCAGCCCCCCCCCCACGTCTCATTTGTTAAGTGCAGGGAGCCCTGGGGACTCTCACCAGCCTCACTGCAGCCCGTGGGCCCCCTGTGTTAGCAGGAGAGGACTTGGGAAAGCTGCTGGGGGGAGCTCAGGGCCCGAGAGCCACTTGGCACTGCCAGGCGTCCTCTGAGGATCTGGGCGTGGAGCAGGCCAGCCTGGGGACTAGACCCACTGCTCGTGTGGGCTTTGGCCACTGTCAGTCCCCAGGAGGGAGGCTGCAGCCCCTACGGGGAGCACTGGCCCTCATGTCGCATGCAGCACTGGTCTGCAGAGGCCTCAGGGCCAGGACGGGGTGCAGCTGCCTTTCTGGGAGCTCAGGGCGGCTCCTGTATTTCTCGCAGGTCTTGGAGTCATGGTGGGGGCCCCCGAGCTGTGTGTGTCCTCGGCACACGCCCAGGGCCTGTGGGTGCTTCCTGGTGGAGCAGTGATGGTTGACAAGGACACTTTCCCACTGGGAGCCCAGAAGAAACTGCCTGGTGCCTGGCCAGGGGTGGGTGATGGGAGCAGGTGCCAGTGACAGCACCCCGTTGCTTATTGACAAGGATCGAACCTTGTAAGAAATGACAAGTCTCCTTCACGCCTGAAGAATAACTGGATGTGACATTAACTTGGCCACTGGACGATGACGGGTTGTATTGGCAGTTATTATTTATTATGGGTTTATCTGTTTTTCCCTCCAGGTCTAGCAGGCTACAAAAGTACTCGGATTGGCCACTAGATGGCAGTCTGACACAAGGAATGAACCTGGGGCTCGCCGCGTCCGCCTGAGCAGGAGAGCTGCCTCCCCCCACACTTGTCCAAAAACCAGGTTTAGTGGCTGCCTCAGACAATCGCAGCTCTCGTGAGTGACTGGGACCTCGGACATGCGGGAGTCGGGTCCTTTCCGTACACGCCGTGTAACTGGATTTTCACCGACACTCGCAGGTCACACAGTGCAGAGTGAAGAGGTTTACCGAAGGTGGGGGTTAGAGGTGGCGGGCTCGCGCGGGGAGCGCGGCCGCTGCGGGACGGGGCTGCGCCCGCCGCCACACGCAGTCGGACTTTCGCCCGGTGGCCGCGAGGCGAGCGTGGGCGCCTGGGCTTCTGGGGGGAAGTCGTGCCCGACACAGGGCAGCTGCTGCCCTTCGGGTTCCTTTATCCACTTGGAGGACGCAGAGTGACCAGCCGGTGACACTTGTGGGGGACATGTGACGCAGGAGCCACCCGATTGCAATCTCCCCAGTTCCTCGCGCGGTGTGCAGTAGCAGCCGCAGGCCAGGCGCACGGCCGAGCAGGGTTCCCGCGCTCCGGGCACAGCCCTGAGCGTCCGCGGGGAGGCGCGCAAACCCCGCGAATGCGGGGTCCAGGAAAGCCCGGGCTCCCGCGCGGGCTGGCCTGGCGCCCGGACGGCGGTGGGAGCGCAGTCGCCGTGGGAGCGCTGGCGAGGCAGGGGCTGGGGGCCGGGCGCGCCGCTCCCCGCTCCCCGCTCCCCGCCGATCTCCCGGAGCTGAAATTGCGCGGGGGACCCCCCGCGAGCGCCATCGCCGTGCTCTTTCCGGGTAGGACCCTTGCCTGCCGGGCGCCGAGGGTCCGGGCAGGTGGTCGCCCCGCGATGGCAGGCAGAGGGGCCGCGCTGTGGGGGCTCCCGGTCACCGACGCCGGAGGCCCTCCTTCTTCGTTATTTTATAATTTTTAATCAGGTCATTGATCAGCAACATGGATCAGAAAGAAATCACGCTTTGTTGGCCACATTCTTGGAGGAAGATCCCTGGTGTGCATTCTCATCAATTACCGCGCTGGGCCCGCGTTGGAAAAGGGGGGGCGCCAGTCGTTGGGGGAGGGGAAGACTCACTCGCAGGCCGGCAGATCCCGGGCTGCCGAGCCACCCAGCGCGCGGAGGTGGACGGTGCCCGGGAGCAGGCCTGTCCAGGGCGCTGGTGACGCGGGCGCCTGGGCTGAGGGTAGGGGCGGAGACAGAGCCCGTGGTCGACCCCACTCAGGCCTCCTGGAGCCCCGTGCTCTGCCCCTATTATGAGAAAACATCAAGTTCCAGGGGCTGCCCTGGCCTGGGACCGCGCAGCCGGCCTGGCCATGGTGTGTGCTGGACACTAAGCCCGGAGTCCCTGCCCTCTGACCCTGCACCTGTTCAGGGCCTTCCACTGCCGTCCAGCTGTCCTGAGGGAACCTGACTCCTGGGCACCGCCCCAACCCCTTCCACTTCCCAGTGGACCATTTGACTTTGGATCCGTTTAGGGGAATTTTCAGCCCAAATCACCATTATAAGAACCAGGTGTGGGTGTTAGTGGGACCAAAATGTCAAGAAATTGGGTTTAGGTGAACTCAAAAGGGAATGTGGGGCCCAGCACTGTGGCTTAGTAGGTAAATATTCCGCCTGTAACTCCAGCATCCCTACCCTCCACTTCTGATCCAGCTCCCTGCCATGGCCTGGGAAAGCAGTAGAAGATGGTCCAAGTCCTTGGGCCCCTGTACGTGTGCAGGAGACCCGGAAGAAGCTCCTGGCTCCTGGTTTTGGATTGGCCCAGCCCTGGCTGTTGCAGCCATTTGGGAAGTGAACCAGTGGTTGGGAGATCAATGTCTCTGTCTTTTTACTTTTTCTGTATATGATTTTCCAATTAATTAATAAATCTTTTTAAAAAAGGAATGCGTTCCCGTATCATCAATTTGGGGTCAAACATTGGGTGGTTGAGAGAAGGAGTGAGGATTCCTACTTCCCTGAGATTTTTCTTAACATTGTGTGTGTGTGTGTGTGTGTGTGTGTGTGTATGTGAGAGAGAGAGAGAGAGAGAGAGAGAGAGAGAGAGAGAGAGAGAGAGAGGGAGGCTGGGGCTAGGCTGGGTCAAAGCCTGGAGCTGGCTCAGTCTGGGTCTCCCATGTGGGTGAGGGGGACCCAAACACCTGGGCCATCACTTCCTGCCTCCTGGGATTCGTATCAGGGCTAGAAGCAAATCCAGGCTTGCCGGTGGGGCAGGCATCTTAACCCATGTCTTAACCACCAGACCAAAGTCTTGCCTGAAGTTTAAAAAACGAAATAAGCAGTCAGCTACTGCAGATAACGTTGGCATCCCCGCCCAGTGGCAGGCAGCTGGACCAGTTGGTGTGCAAGGTTCCCCTCGGCTTGAGGCCTTGAAGGGGCTGTGCTACACGGCAAACCTGGACTCCGGACCTCCCGACGGCACTGGTCTCATAGGTGGGGACCCCAGGTCCCCGGGAGCTGTATTTGGAGATGGGCTCTCTGGGAGGTAGTAAGGTTTTCATGAAGGATTGGACACAGACGCTGTTCTCTCTGTGCCATGGGGGAGGACACGAGGAGAAGGCAGCCATCTGCCAGCCAGCAAGAGAGCCCCAGACCCCCAACCGTGCTGGGGCCCCGACCCCCAGCTGCCAGAACCATGCTTATGTGCACAGCTGTCGTTCTAGCCCCTCCACCTGCGGTATTTCTGGACACCGCCTGGGGAGTCTGGACCGTTGCATCTTGGGCCAGCAGCTCTGGGCTCCGGGAGGAGGACCCCTGGGCTCACAGTCGGGCTCTCCTCCAGTTCTGGTGAGGTGCACCAGACTCCTCTAAACAAGCAAAGAAGAATCTCTTTCCTTCAGAGTTTCCTGGCTATCTTGAAAAAAAAATGCAAACAACTCAACAAATAATCCTTTATCAAAACACCGTTGTGTGCTCCCAGGGACACTCATCGATGGCTAGGGGCACGTGCGTTTTCCCCGCTCAGGAACCAGCCAGAAAGTAGCTGCAGTCAGCACAGGGCAGCCTGCCCGGGAAGCCACAAGGCTCCTGGGTCAGGGAGAGACCCAGGACTTTGTTGTCCCGCCAACAGCAGTAGCCAGGGCAGGAGCAGCCTCTCGTGTCGGTTTCCTGCATTCTGATTTCCCCAGGGCAATGCTGGGGGCAGGGGCACGTGTGCGCTGGCAGTGGGTTGTGTTATAGGCAAAGTGCCCTCGGGGTCCCTGACTGTTCTCTAACACGCAGCCAGCATGCTCCAGAGGGAGAGAAAATCCGTACCATAAATAGCCTGAAGAAAGCCCAGAGAGCGGCCTGCGTTGCATGTGCCAGGGAGATGGGCTGACCCGTGCTGCAGGGGGCGCCCTCCTGCTGGACACCACCTCCTCAAACTGACCGTGTGCACTTGCGGGTGCCTGAACCACTCCCGGCTGGTTGAGGTGTGGGTTGAGGCCGTCCTGATCCCAAACCAACCAGGCCCCGGCTGCTCGCCACTGGACGGCCAATTCCCCAGACGAGAGCTGGTTAGAAGGGTTCACTCCACAGAGCTGGCAGCCTTTCCCTCCCGCAAGCCGGCACGACGGGGCTTTCAAAGGGAGTCGCTGCCGGTGGAGGCTAGAAGACCCGGAGAGTGCATGGACCAATGCTGGTGCCTCGGGAAACCCAGGGCGTCTGCCAGGCCGAGGCTTCCCACCAGGGGGCGCTCAGCTGCCATGGTTCACGGCTGCACACTCCCTTTAGCCGGGTGCCACGCAGCAGCGTCATTCAGGAGACCAGCCACAGGTGAAAAGGGAAGGGAGGGTGCCGGACGCCTTCGTTGGGGCACTTGGCGTTCCTCCTCTGGAGTGGGGTGGGGGAATGAATTCTGCATATCCAGTAAGAAATCCGAGGTCACGTGGCAGATGTTCACTGAACAGTTACAGTGTGTGTGTGAGCGCGCGCAGGGCGGGGGTGGGGGTGGGGTTAGGGATAGGGACATCCCTGTCCATTGCAGCCCGGTCGCTGTCCTTGCAAAGCTTGAGGCCAGCTGGGCGGGACCACGCCCTGTGTGAGCTGGGGCAGGAGGAGCCCAGGCTCGCTCTCCTGCACCTGGGCGGCTCTGCGCCCTTTAGTTCCCCACAAGGGGCTGGTCTAGAAGAACCTTCACGACCTGCTTCCCTGGGGGCCAGGCCCAGCTCCGAGCCCTTTGGCTCAGGGTTTCTCACCTAGCCATCTCAGAGTCAGTGGGGGCCTCGGTCATCTGCAGGCTTGGCTGGGCTGGAGGACACGCCCCCCTCCACGATGCCCCATTGCATGGATGGGGGCGGGGGCCTGCGTTCCGTGCCCCTTGTGTGTTTCCATTGGGCTGTCCCAGTGTCAATCCATCGGCCGGCTGCTCCTGGAGTGGACAACCTAAGAGAGAGCAGGGGAGAAACTGGGTGTCCTCATGGCTTCCTGGGCAAAAGACACCCTCATGTCTACAACATTCTGCTGGTGTCCTGACTGTGGGCGGGGCCAGCAATGCCAGGAGGCCCCAGCCGTGGGGACCGTTTTGGAGGCTGACAACTGCAAGGATGTAGAGATGGGAAACAGCCCCCAGTCCTCCCTCGACAGTCCTGCTCCTCCCTCGGCCTCCTGGTGTCACCTCTGCCTCAGGTCCCAGGCAGCCAGGGGAGCTGTGAGGGTGCCCTGGAGATGCCTCTCATGCCTGCTCATGACCACACAGCTACCCTCGCCAAGAGCTTTGCTGGAGGGAAGTGGGGAGCAGCAGGTGGCCCCCTGCCCCGGCTCCTGCTGGGCCCCCTTGTTCTGCTCCAGGGCGGCAGCTGTCTCTGCCTCCATTGCAGCTGCACCTCACGTACCTGGGGGGGAGGGGATGGTGGTGGTGGCAGAACAAAACAGCAACTTTTACTTTGCTGACCTACATTGGTGGCGGCTAAAGCAAGGATGCATTTTTCTCCCAGGGCCCAAGGCGGCCCCCAAACGAAGTTTATTTAATAAAGGAATTAGTTCCAGTTGAATTCTCCAGAAGGAAGCAGGGTTTCATCTGAAGCAAAATGGAAGAGGCAGCTCCTGAAAGCCGTTTCCTAAGCACGCGTGACTCACCGTGGGAAAACGCTGCGCCTTCCAGGCTGGGGGTGTGCTGTCGCCTTCCTCTGCACTCCTGCCCCGCATGTGGCAGGTGCACCTTGGGGCTGGGTCTCCTGCGTTCTCCACTCCCAGAGAGACCTCTCAGGACTGCTGCCTTGGAGTGGGCCCCTTTGTTATTTTTTTAAGGATTATTTATTTATTTGAAAGGCAGAGTTATATATAGAGAGGGAGAGGTATATATATAGAGAGATACAACAGCCAGGGCCAGGCCAGGCTGAAGCCAGGAGCCAGGAGCTTACTCTGGGTCTCCCATATGAGTGGCAGGAGCCCAAGCACTTGGGCCACCTTCTGCTGCTTTCCCAGATACATTAGCGGAGAGCTGGATTAGAAGTGGAGCAGCCTGGAGTTGAACCGGTGCCCGTATGATATGCCAGTGTCACAAATGATGGCTCAACCCACTGTGTGACCTGCTGGCTCCTCCTCCAAGGGGCCTCTGTTGGGTTTGCCTCACAGCATCTGCTGCCCTCCTGGGTGAAACTGACCTGAGTTTCATTCAAGGATCCCTCGTCCTGTGTTCAGCCCCATGCACCCAGTGGAGCTCTGACCACCCCCCCCCCCGGCTGACCTGGGCTCACCCAGTGGGCACATTCAGGTGCCCTGCCCTGGCGGTTGGCTCTGAATGAGCACATGGCCCAGGCTGGGCCCTGAGCACCAGATTACTCAGCTCCAGGACATCCACTGGGCTGGTGGACCTGCCGCCTCCAGCTCACCGCCGGCTGTGGCCACCTGCGCACCAGGCCGACCTGGGAGAAGACCCCAGGATACCTCCATGCACCGGGCCCTTCCACAGCTGAATCTGGCCTCTGGAATTCTTGCTTGGCATCATCTGATTAGGACTGCTGGTTTGGGAGCCATGGGCACTGCAGCCCAGGCACTTGTAGAAACCAGGAGGCTGCACTTCGTGCGAGGACCACCGGCTGCAGGAGCAGCTGCCGGGAAGTCTTCAGTGTCATGGATGTGGCTCCGTGCACACGCCTGCTTCCCTCTCTGGAGACTCTGGTTCTCCTGTAGCCAGAAACCAAGCCGCGTCCATCTTCACATCCCTGGCGCTCATGGCAGGTGGACAGCAGCAGCAACAAACTTCACATCTCTTCACTCGCCTGTTCGGCTGCAAGGGGCACGTGGGGTGCCATCTGAGGGGTCTTTGTTCTCTGCTCTGATGTGGACAGAGACGAGATGTCCAAAAGGGCAGCTGGGAAGGGAGGCTGGTCCCCAAGGTGAGCCCCAGCCCTGGGCTTGGCGGGAAGTGGACTGCTCCAGCCCCTTGGGTGTCCCAGCTCCCGTATTACAACTGAAGCAATTAGAGATAACACAGCAGTGATTGAAAATGCATCATTTAAATACTGAGCTTGGTGCAGAGAGAGAGTAAACGCACAGATTTCTGGCTGCTGTTTCAGCCTCTCGAGGCAGTTGTGGTTCTGATTCATTACTTGTGTCCGGCCCGCAGCTCTCTGCTGTGGGACGCCGAGAAGGCTCCCGGGTGGCATCCACGCTGCCCGACTGCCGGGCAGCAGCATTCCGCAGGCAGATCACGTTCCTCGCGGCTCTCGTGGCCCCCTGACGCTTTGCCGTGCCTTACTAGAGGACTGGCTGACAGCTGCCTTGTGCCTTCCAGCTCTGTGCCTCTCTTGGGGCCAGTGGGGCCGGCTGCTGGGTCAAGGAGTGGAGGAAGGGGCCGTGGAGTGAGAGCTCTGTCCCCAGAGCACAGGTTTCCAAGGCAGTGGGCCCAGGCTGGGATTTCCTGGCTCTTTTTTTTTTGATCGTGATGGAGAAAGCCAGCCCTGGAGACTGCAGAGTGCATGGCCCCTGGCCCCTGAAGCTGCACCGTGAGCCCGTAGGGACGGCTCAGCAGGTGCTTACCAGAGCTTGCTGTCCGGCGTCCCGACACTGTGACCTGCCTACCTTTTGGGTTAAATGTCTTTCCCCTTTGAAGCATTGGTGATGGGGTTTTTAAAATGTTCTCGCTCCTTTCCAAACTGTGTGGTATTAGGTTGAGCCACGTGAAATTGCCAGTCTTTGCTGGTTTGGGCCTATAAACATGGAACGTTTGCTGTTACTTCATCCTTTTCACCAATAAACATGGATGGATGGATTGAACTTTTACTCAGTCATGAGAAGCTGAGTGTCTGGACCCCACAGTGTGGCTGGAGGGCCTTCCTGGCAGGAGTCAGCAGTGATGGGGTCTGGCTTGACGGCCCCCTCCCAGCAACCCCCAGAACCCCCTCCCTCTCGGGTGAGGCTTGGCTCATGTCAGGAGCGTTCACGATCCACTGCCCCTTTTTTTTTATTAAACATTTATTTTATTATTTATTACAGAAAGAGAGAGAGAGAGAGAGAGAGATTCTTCTATCCCGTGGTTCACTCCCCAAATGGCTGAAACAGCCAGAGCTGAGACGATGCGAAGCCAGGAACATCTTCTGGGTCTCGCGTGTGTGTGCAGGGGCCCAAGGACGTGGGCCATCCTCCACTGCTTCTCAGGTACATTAGCAGGGAGCTGGATCAGAAGTGGAGAAGCTGGGATTTGAACTGGTGCCTATATGAATGCTGGCGCTGCAGGCCGGGACTTTAACCTGCTGCACTACAGCGCCAGCCTCCCTAACTGCCTCTTAAACCATGAGGAGTTCTGTGATGTTGTGATACTGACCTGCCATTGGGACAATCCCAAGTGCAGGGACAAAACCCTCAGCACGGACTCTGTGCAGGCAAAGTGTTCAATTTTCTGTCTTTGGGATGGAAGTGCCAGGGACCCACAGAGGCTGTGTGTGTTGCACGTTTGCCATGCTTCCCCTGGCCCAAGCCAGGACAATCGAGTTAAAAGTCAGTCTGTGGCTTTGTATCCAGGAGGATGTGCAACCAGTCTGAATCTAAAGAAAAATTGGGGGCCTGTGCTGTTGGCACACTGGGTTAACACCCTGTCGTGAAGTGCCAGCATCCCATATGGGCGCCAGTTCGAGACCTGGCTGCTCCACTTCCTATCCAGCTCTCTGCTGTGGCCTGGGAAAGCAATAGAAGATGGCCCAAGTCCTTGGGCCCCTGCACCCGTGGGGGAGACCTGGAAGAAGTTCCTGGCTTCAGATCGGCACAGCGCCAGCCATTGCAGCCAATTGGGAAGTGAACCAGCGGATGGAAGACACACTCCCTCTCTGCCTCTCCTCTCCCTGTGTAACTCTGCCTTTCAAATAAATAAATAAATCTTATAAAAAATGGACTTAAAAGCCCCCAAACTTGAACTTCAGCTTTCCAGACTCAGGGTGGCTTAGAGACCATGTTGTTTACAAGGTTTCAGAAATTCTAGAGAAGAGCACAATCAAAGAAGAATAAAGTATTGCTTTCCAAGCACACATCTCAACTTTCAAACTGCCTAAAGTGATTTTATTCAACAGTCCACCTGCCAAAAATCTCCTGACTACATCTGTGTAAAGGGCTGAGATGGTGGTAAATGATATTCCTATCACAGAGCTAGAGGAATTGCAAAATCTCTGTCAAAGTGTCGGTGACCGCTCACTCCTTATTATAGCTCAGCTAACCGGAAGTCTCCCTTCCTGTCTGCCATTCCCATTGTTGAGAGGGGCAGATGGGAAGCTTAGTGGAACTGACGAGGGGATGAGTGGGTCCTCCTTAGCCAATCCCATCATGCCATGCAGCTCCCAGCATGCACAGTGATGTCAGCATCAGCTGAGAGCTTCTTAGAACTCAGGCTCTCAGACCTAACCCCAGACCCCGAGAAGTAGGATCCATGTTTTAATCCAATCCTCCCATGAGCTGTGTGCAGAGACATCTGAGAACAACTTTCCACCATGGTATCTTCCCAGATGGCAACAGTGCTGTGTACTTCCTCAGCAGCAGGGGGTGAGGCTGGTAGAGTGTTGGGTACCACAACTCCATGTCATGCTTGATTGGATCAGGATGGACACGTGACCCAAGCAGGGCCAATTGGAGCCCTTCTCTGGGAATTTAGATTAAGCAACGTGAGAGGAGGAATGGGGGGGGGGAGTTGCAGAGGGAGGGAGGATGGATCGGGGAGGGAGACAGGCACAGTCCCTTCTCTGGGAGCTGGTGGGGTAACACGTGCACTTGAGAAAGGGTCATTTTTCACCGGCAATGGGAGCCAGTGGGTAAAGAGAGATTGAAGCAGGTGTGTGGACAGTGGGCAGTGGTGGTGTCTGTGTCCAAGGTCAAGTTGCTGGCAGACTCAGTGTCTGGGGAGGGCCCTCTTCATGGTTTACAGATGGTGTCCTCTCTTGAGTCCTCACAAGGTGGAAGGGGTGAGGGTCTTTAGATGGGCGCTAACCCCATGAGAGCCATCATGACAAACTCACCTCCCAGGGCCCCACCTCCGGATGCCACCACTGGGATTTCAGCAGGACGTGGACATCCAACCCTCAGCCACGCCTTCATGAGCTGGTGCCATCCCCACCCTGCAGCATGGCTGGGATCCCACCCCTGGGTTCACGAAGCTTCCCCATATCCCGGTAGATAGCCCAGCTGACCATCTCAGCCAAGGCGTGTGTTGGCGTCCACAGAAACTGACTCTGTGTGATCCTCTGTGGTAAGAACGTCTTGGTGGGGCTGAGGGCATCGGGGTTCAGGGAGCTAAGCTGATGAAGCCGCAGCCAGGGCCATGCAGCAGGCATAGGGGGATCCACATGGCCACTGCCACTGCTACGGGCCTAGGAAAAGGGCTGGGAGCTGTGTACTGTCCCTCCCTGCAGGGAGTCCCAGTGGCTCAGGCTGCCTTCTGAATCTACTGCCCACAAGTTTGCACACATCAATAGCACAGCGATTTCCCCAGGAATGCCCAGGTTAGGCCACCATGAAAGAGCAGATGCTGGACAGTGGAAAACCCAGATCTGCATCCTCATCAGAGCCTGAGGCAAGGACTTCCGGGCGGAGCAATGTGTTCATTTATAAGAAACAATTTTTTAACAGGTAGAGTTAAACAAGTGTGAGAGAGAGAGAGGCAGAGAGAAAGGTCTTCCTTCCTTTGGTTCACTCCCCAAATGGCCTCCATGGCCAGTGCACTGCGCCGATCTGAAGCCAGGAGCTAGGTGCTTCTCCTGGTCTCCCATGTGGGTGCAGGGCCCAAGGACTTGGGCCATCCTCCACTGCCTTCCTGGGCCACAGCAGAGAGCTGGACTGGAAGAGGAGCAACCGGGACAGAACTGGCGCCCTGACCGGGACTAGAACCCGGGATGCCGGTGCCACAGGTGGAGGATTAGCCTAGTGAGCCGCGGCGCCGGCCCATTTATAAGAAAATTTTATTATTTATTTTCATTTATTTGAAAGGCAGAGAGAGAGAATATTTCCTTTGCTGGTTCACTCCAGATGCCCACACAGTCAGGGCAGGGCCAGGAGGAAGCCAGGAGCCAGGAGCCAGGAGCTCAATCCAGTTGTCCCATGCCAGTGGCAGGGACCCAAGTATGAAACCATCACCTGCTGCCTCCCAGGGTGCCTTTCAGCAGGACACTGGAATTGGAGCCAGAGCTTGAACCAGGCTCTCAGCTGTGGTACACATTTTAACCCCTCTTCCAAACACCCAGCTACAGGGGAAGTAATTGACCTGAGAGTGATTCCAGACAGAGCCTGGTTGAAGGCAAGGCTGAGACAGGATGGGTTATCTAGGTCTGCTGTGGGCAGGAGGCTTGGCGGGGAGCAGGGGTCTTCATGTTCACGGATCCTCCAGGTCACCTCCTCCTCATGCCCCCATGCACTCCTTGTTCTTTGCATAGGCACTGGGTGGACAGGTCCTGGGATGTGAGGATGCCCTCCTGAGTGATCTCTCTCTGCTGTACAGCAGGCTCAGTGTTCTGGAAGCTTCCACCCCCAGTGTGACTGAAAGCCCGGCACACCTAGAGGTCACATCTTTATCTGGTTGAAGGAACAAAGTAGCTGCCCCTTAAATTGGGAGTAATTTCCTCATGAGCTCCACATTGAAACCCTCCTTTATATCTTTACCAGGGGCATGAAGTGGGCAACAGAGACCTGTATATTTAGCAATATGCAAGGACAGACTCGCTCACTCTCTGGCTTTATGAATTTCTATGATTTCCAGTTTGGAGAAAATGTATCCTTAGCTTGCCAAATACCATTCATCTCTTTAATAAGTGAAAAACAGTTTCTGAAATACTTCTGGCTCAATAGGTCATTTTCTTTCTTTCTTTTTAAAGATTTGTTCATTTACTGAAAGTCAGAGTTACAGAGAGAGAGAGAGAGAGAGAGAGAGAGAGAGAGAGAGAGATCTTCCATTGCTAGTTCACTCCCCAAATGGCCTTCATGACCAGGGCTGGGCCAGGGCTGGGCCAGACTGAAGCCAAGAACCTGGAGCTTATTCCAAGTCCCCAATGTGGGTGCAAGGGACCAAGCACTTGGGCCATATGCTGCTGCTTTCCCAGGCACTGGTAGCAGGGAGCCGGATCAAAATTGGACCAGTTGGGACTCTAACCAGTGCCCATTTGTGATGCTGGCACTGCAGATGGCGGCTTAATCCACTGTACCACAGTGCTGTTCCCATGGTAGGTCATTTTCTTAGTTCGTGCATCATGAAATTTAGTGGGAATGGTCAGTTCCTCATTTATTTGACTGATCTGAGTTTTCCACACAGCCTGCAAGGGCAACCTTTGCAAGGGGACCTGCTGATTCATTTACAAAATCACCTGGCCCCCTTGCCCTGTTTCTGTTCTCTTGGGTGACTCTCTGGGTGCCGAGCAACCCAGCTCTGGCCCAGGTAGTTGTATCCCACGGGAGTTTCTCTTGCTAGGTGTGATTTGTGGTGTCTGTGGCTGACCCCGCTCCCTCCCCCCATCTAGCTCCGTCAGGGCAGGTTCCTCTGCTGTCTCTCCCAGGCGCCACCTGCTGGATGGCTCAGGACGCGCCCCTCTTAGGCGGCTGGCTCCGTGTTCGCTGCCCGCTGTGTGTCCCAGCCCTTGTCCAGCACTTTGCGCATGATCCCGAGTCTCCCGCACGGCTGCCTTTGGCTCGGACACTCTGAGACACACTGGCACTAGTTTCCACACCTCCACCAACCCTGGAAAGAGATGCACTAGGGCTGCCACTTGCAGTGACAGCCGCTGTGAGAAAGCGCTGGATTTGGCCCAAATGGCAGCAGTGGTCACAGGGGAGACCCAGATGTCCTGTGTCTAATTGGACTCCAAGCACCGTGGAGAGGGGAGGGCTCCCCAGGCCATGCAAATGCCACTTCAGCTCAATTCCAGAAGTGTCTGAGGAGCCCTGGCTGCCTCCTCCACTCCCCAAAGGGTCACAGTGAGCTACTTCCCCTCTTGGGTCCGCTCCTAAAGCAGTCTCACTGGAGTTTCACTTAACTGTGGATGTGTTAATTCCTCTTGCTCAGTCATCAGCTCCTTTACGAACCACAGCAGCTCTTGCTCCATACAGTGCTGCAATAATGTGTGTTTGTTGACTGACTATATGAATGCAGTCAAGAAGGTCCGGGCTCTGCAGAACCTATGGGTCCATGGCACCCAGGACTCCCCACAGTCCCCAGGGTCCCCTGCCCCTGAGTCCTGGATGCCACCACTCTAGCTCCTGGGAGGCGTTTTGCAGTTGGGAGGATGCAGTAGGAGCTCACCCACTGCAGCTTTGCCTGCTCCCAGACACTGTGCTCCCACATCAGTGCTCCCACACCCAGCCACCAAGGCGCTGGGACGGGAAAACATCATATTTCTGGAAAGCTTCTTTTCTTAGACCGCATGAAAACAGGTCCTAAGTTACACCTTTACAAATTGAATCTTAAATTTGAGGGGATGAAATTGTCTCTTTTTTAACCAGAAATATTTTATTACTTTCACCTTATTACAGAAGCAATGCAGATCGGTCACAGAGAACTCAGCCGGCAGCCGGGGCATTGAGTGTGCACCCTCCCACTGCATGGAGACATAAACTGCAGCAACTCGGCAGATAACCTTCCTGATCTTTATTCGTGTGTGTGTGTGTGTGTGTGTGTGCTTCCTTCCTCTGTATAATAAAACTGAGATTCAAATCCTATTTTAAACATGCTACAGGAGCTTGCTATTTAAAGGAATTCTAAAGTGAATCCTTTTGAGACATAAACAATTCCTGGGGGGATTTACCTGTGCTCTTGGCTCAAAGTCCAGGAGATATACATTGTTTATATTTGGGGGTAGGTGATGTCTGACAGTCTTTGCAAATTTCTCTCTCTGTCTCTGCCTCTGTATCCATGCATGCATCCATCCATCCATCCATGCATCCATGCATCCATGCATCCACGCATCCATCATCATTCACCCATCATGTATTTCCTAATTGAATGCTGAGAGATTGACACAAGAAGGCAGGCAGGAAAGCCAAAACCAGGTTGATTGAGTGCCCTCCACAGGGAGCCACATGCACACAGTGCCACATATTTATGTCGTTCCCCAAGGACTGGATTACATGGCAAAAGATTAACATCCCTCCTGCACAAATTAAAAATGCTCTATTATTTGCAGCATGGAGCGGACTAGCTGAAGATCAGCATCGTCTCTTTGAACAACATAATTGAATGTCTCTCAGCCTGAACCCCTCGCTGTATTGATTTGAATTAATTATTTGTGCATTTGTAATCCCCTGGCTTCCCCAGCCCAGGAGTGCCCCACATGGCAACTCTGCATGGCTGCCTCCTCCCAAGCCATCACCCCTAGTCTGGGAGCCTTTGACAGTTCTTAGGACAATTAATCAGTCAAATGGAATCAGTTTTTGCTGATAAAGGAGAGTCTAGCCTGTAAAACTGACATCCCATTTTATGGGAATTAATGCTGTGAAAAGCCACTGTGGGCTGCTTTAGGTAAAAGCACTGATTTGGAGATCTTGGGAGGGATGGAGGGGGGAAGCGAAATTGACCATGTGTGGCTCTGAGCAGGTCAGAGGAGGGCACTTAAGCAATAACAGCCAGGTCTTTTGGCATTCAGGGAGCCGGAACACACTCCGTTAATTGGTTATGTAGATAAGAGTATGTTGTAGGCACACTGTAGACCTTCCAAAGCAAAACAGAAAATTTTATATAATCCCTCCTTCTTCCCTCTAAAAAAAGAACAAATAAAGCACATGGAAGCAACAGTTGCCAGGCAGAAAACTCAGGTCATCTGCTGTCCAGTTTAACTTTGTTGCTGTGTTCTTGCTAGGAAACTGGATACATGGTATTTGAAGACATCAATTACTTACTGGGGACCTGGACTTCTTTCACTTCAGTTCTCTTTAGGGAGCATCTCACCCTGAAAGGTCCAAAGGTGACCACAGCTGTCTTCTGACCCTGGATTGGCACAGGGAGAAGGCAGCCTGCAGGCTGGAGCTCAGCCCCTCTGGGTGCAAAGACCCAGAGACCTCTACCTGCAGGAGGCAGGTGGGTGTGGGGCATCAGGGAGCAGCAGGGCTTGTCAGGAAGTGGGGGCTCCGGGCCCCCTTGCAACGGGAGGGTGGCTGTTCTTTGGCACCCACCGATTTTTGCCAGGGAAGAATGTGGACCGTGTGTGACTGCATAGTGTCATTGTTTCAGGAGAAGCCAGAAACGGGGATTTTCACACGCGAGCTCCTGATATTGTAGGGTCAGGGTAAAAATCTTTCTGCCGGCCAGCCAAAAAACACAAGCAAGCGACCTCTGTTGGGACGTTGAGTTACCTGTGAATTTGTCCTGGAGGCTGTAGAAGGGCAAAATCGTTCTTTTGATTTTATTGTAACATAAATCCCTGCTAGGATTCTTTTCCCCTTTCATTTGCTTTTAACTTCATCTGCACAGAATTGATTAATTACTGTCCTTGTTTATGATATGCTGTCACCATTGATCTGTGAATGACATCATTCATTTTTTCATTCATTTTTGATAGCACAGTAAGTACCCTAAGAGCCTGACCTTCGGCCACCTGTGGACTCCTGCTCTTCCTAACCCTGTCTCCACTCCAAGGTTACTGCAGTCTAGTATGCATATTCAATGCTTTCTTGCTTCCTTTGCAGATAGGTTATTCTTATTTGTGTATTTGTCATAGGAAGTCTGTCTGTCTATCCATCAATCCACTGATCCATCAGTCCATCAAATCATCATTCCATCAATTCATCCACCTACCCATCCATCTAACCATCCATCCATCCAGCCAGCCATCCACATATCCATCCATCCATGCATCCACACTTTTAACTTTATGAAAAGGCTGTTATACTATATGCAATCTTTCTTAGAAAGCTTGTATTTAGGCCGGCACCGTGGCTCAACAGGCTAATCCTCCACCTTGCTGCGCCGGCACACCGGGTTCTAGTCCCGGTAGGGGCGCCGGATTCTGTCCCAGTTGCCCCTCTTCCAGGCCAGCTCTCTGTTGTGGCCAGGGAGTGCAGTGGAGGATGGCCCAAGTGCTTGGGCCCTGCACCCCATGGGAGACAGGAAAAGCACCTGGCACCTGGCTCCTGCTATCGGATCAGCGCTGTGCGCCGGTCGCAGCGCACCGGCCACGGCGGCCTTTGGAGGGTGAACCAACGGCAAAGGAAGGCCTTTCTCTCTGTCTATCTCTCTCACTGTCCACTCTGCCTGTCAAAAATTTAAAAAAAAAGAAAGCTTGTATTTAATAAATATAAATTTCATAGGTACAGCTTTTGGATTATAGTGGTTCTTCCCCCCATACCTGCCTTTCCCACCTCCACTCCCTTCCTACCTCCTATTCTCTCTCCCGTCCCATTCTTCATTAAGATTCATTTTTAATTATCTTTATATACAGAAGATCAACTCTATATGAAATAAAGATTTCAATAGTTTGCATCCACACAGACACCCAAAGTATAAAAAACTGTTTGAAGACTAGATCTACCATTAATTCTCATAGTACAACTAATTAAGGACAGAGGTCCTACATGGGGAGCGAGTGCACAGTGACTCCTGTTGATTTGACAATTGACACTCTTATGACGTCAGTGATCACCCGAGGCCTGCATGCAGTCTTTTGAGACTGTCGTTTTTTTGACAAAGAGACGCTCAGAGTCACCACTCGGTGGCTGGCTGCTTGCGGTTCACTCACGGTGACGTTTGTATCAGTTTCCATCGTGAGTCGCTCCTCTCACCTGTTTGTGGTGAGACCCACTCTCCTGTATACGACAGCTTGTCTGCTGCCAGGAAGTTTTTGCTTACATGTCCCCTGGTGCATATGAGCAAGAATCCAACACTTAGGAGTGGAATCTCTGGGTCAGAATGCATTTGAATGCTCAACTTTAAGTGCTTTCCAATGCGGGTGTAACAAGTTGTGTTCTCTGTGCATGAATGAGCTTGTGGATTCATACCCTCTCTGACATTTGGTACTGTAAGACTGAAATGTTTAGTATTCAGTGGGTGTGATCACTGTGGCTCTGATTTGCAGTTCTGTTCATCACCACTGAGGCTGGATACTTGAGATCCATTTACGAGCCGTATTCTCTCTCCTGTGATAAGGCGGTTCACGTCTCTTTTTCATTTTTCCCACTGTGTTGCTTGTTTCCTTATTGATTTCTAGGAAGTCCTTATACACTCTTTTAAAATATATTTATTTAGCCGGCGCTGTGGCTCAATAGGCTAATCCTCCGCCTGTGGCACCGGCACACCAGGTTCTAGTCCTGGTCGGGACGCCAGATTCTGTCCTGGTTGCCCCTCTTCCAGTCCAGCTCTCTGCTGTGGCCCGGGAGTGCAGCGGAGGATGGCCCAGGTGCTTGGGGCCTGCACTCCATGGGAGACCAGGAGAAGCACCTGGCTCCTGGCTTCGGATCAGCGCAGTGCGCCGGCCGCAGCGGCTATTGGAGGGTGAACCAATGGCAAAGGAAGACCTTTCTCTCTGTCTCTCTCTCTCTCTGTGTCTAACTCTGCCTGTCAAAAAATATATATATTTATTTACTTATTTGAAAAGCAGAGTTGGTGGGGGGGAGAGGGAGGGAGAGAGAAGAGGGAGGGGGAGAAGGAGAGGGAGAGGGAGAGGGAGAGGGAGAGGGAGAGACAAAGGTCTTCCATCTGCTGGTTCACTCCCCAAAGGCCACAGTGGCCAGGGCTGGGCCAGGCTGAAGCCGGGACCCAGAAGCTTCATCCTGGTCTCTCATGTGGGTGACAGGGACCCAAGCACTTGGTCCATTTTCTGCTGCTTTCTCATGCTCATTAGCAGGGAGCTGGATCAGAAGTGGAGCAGCTGGGACTCAATCCGGCGCACCATATGGGCATTGCATGCGGCAGCTTCACCTGCTGTACCATGACACTGACCCCCCTTGTATACTCTTGATATGACTGCATACTCTTGCTGATTGTATTCTCCAAATATCTTCATTTTATTTAGGGTGGCTTGATGAACAAGTGGTTACAACATAGTCCAAATTATCCATTGTTTCTTTTATAGCTAGCACTTTCTGAGTCTCATCTTGGGAATCACTACAAAATCTAAAAAGCGTCACCTGTAATCCTACTGAGTCTCCTCATCACTCCTCCCTTTAACATGAATCAGTTGCAGAGCCGGTCTTTGCTGGGATTGGGCTAGTTGGTGGCGGGTTAGACTTGGTGTGAAGTCACGCTTTCTGTGACCTGAGATACCTTTTTGTCACTCCCACAGGTCTTTGCCTTGTACGAGGGGTCACCTCTGGTGGTGCTTCCAGACTTTACCTCATATTGTGTCTGCAGCCACAAAGGGTGGGGCCCTCATACAGGCTACAGATGTTCTACGTGTTTCTGGGAGGGGCTAAACGGTGTTTATGCAGGGGTGGGGGTGCTGGTTCTTCTGGGAGCCCAAGGGTCAGAGGCACCACTGTGTGAAGAGCGGGTGTCCCGGTTGGCTGGGGTCTCGCTGGGGCTAGATCATTCCCGCTGCTCTCGCTCGCTGGGAGGAATCTGCTAACACAGACATGTACATCACACAGGCAGCACCTGCACCTTGGGCTTTCTGGCACGGAGGATGCACAGTGCTGCCCGACCTGTCTGGAAGAAGCAGTGCAACAGTGAGCAGGAACTGTTCCCCTGCCGGTGAAGGTCAAGGCCCTTGGCCCCTGCTCAGTGGCTCCTGCATGGCGTCTGCTTCCTCCCCACCAAGGGCAGTCTCCTTTGTTTCTGGGTCAGAGCTGCAGCCAGGCATGCGGGGTTATTGAGCGAGAACCAAAAGCCAGAGCCCCACTGCCCCTGTTCACGTCACCTGTCAAACACTTCCGTCCTTCCTCAAGGCCAGGCCCGACACGCCGGCTGCTGTCTCAAGGGCACAGGTGCAGCAGCACTGGGGCTGCAAACCCATGGGGGTGGAGGCAGCCCTCGGCCCACTGCGGAACGCAGGGCTCCTGCACTGGCTATGGAGTGTGGCTCCCTCTCCCACCACCCCTGGCTCGCTCAGCCTCTGGCTGGGGTGAGGTTTGTACTCCCCTCAGTTTGGTGTAGATGGCGACACTGACCCACACCCCTCCACAGCCCCTTCGAGCAGAGCGGGCCGTCCTGGCAGGCTGGGGCCAGGGTGCCTGCTCGCCCTCAGCAACTTTCTTAGACTGAAAGAAATCATCTTGTCCTCGGGCCCCCTCCTGTGTCTGCCCTGGGCGCAAACCAAAATGCCAAGGAAAAGCGGTTTGTGTGGTGAGTGCAACACTGTGTCTCCTGCCCCTGGTAGGTGCTTATCACTCTTGGTTTGCATGGCAGCTCATAAAATCCAGTGCAGGCTGCCCGTTCTTTGTCCTGGGGGTTCTCAGAATGCTGCACAGGAGACCCCCGAGAGCACCAGGCCACGGTCTGCATTGTGGACTCCGGGCATCTGTTGGTCATCTCCTTGCCTTGTGTCCAGGGCTCTAAACCAGCATGGGTGCTGACACCGGCCCCACAGCAGACAGCCCCAGGGGGAATTGCTTGAGCTTTGTGTGTGGCCCCGCTGGGTCTGAGTTCCACCGGCTTCTGGAGGCAGGAAAGGCGTCTGCTTCAAGGACCCTGGCCAGCTTCCTCCGTGGCTTCCTTCCTGGAAGAGCTCGGTGCCCGGATGCAGACTTTAGGGTGACCCCTCTGTGTCTGAGGTGCTACCTCATTGTGCAGAACCAGGCGATCAGTTTCTCCAAAGTGCACCTGCCTTCCCTTCCCAGCATGCATCACGCCAGGATCAGGAACTCCCGGGCCAAGGCAGGACAGCCTGTACACTACAGAGGGTCTGGTTTTGGTGACGGGAAGTGGCTCCTCAGCTCCCTGCTCATGTATCCAGCGGGAGCAGCAGTCCTGAGCTCTCCTTCACATAGCCGTGCCCACTCACGAGCTCCACACGGGGAGTCTCTTGTCCAGACTCAGATTCTCCTTCCTTTTAACCAAATGCAGCCAGTCAAGTCAGTCCTAAGCCAGTCGGGGTGCAGGGTCGGGGGCTTCGGCTGCAGTAATAAGCAGCCCCCAATCTCAGCAGCCTCAAGTGGCCAAAGAGGACTCCTCGTCCTGCTGCACATCCAAGTGCTGGCCAGCAGGGGGAGGCTGTGCCCACTGCAGTCCCCCGGAGGGCCCTGGCTGCCAGAGCTTTGGGAGGCCTTGAACTAGCAGCACAATGCTGGGAACTGGTGCTCCTGCTGCACCATGCATGGGGCCAGAGCTGGCATCCCAGCTGCTGCAGGCCAGGGAGCACAGTCCTACCAAGTGCCTGGCCACAGGAGAGTGGAGGCATTTGCTGAGCAGTATTAATGACAACCTTGCTTATCTAAACTGCAGGTGCAAAAATCTGGCTAGATTTAAACCCGTCCGTGAGATCTGGATATTAAATGCCCCCGGGCATATCAGTTTCTTTTCTTTTTAAACATTTATTTATTTGAAAGGAAGAGAGGCAGAGAGAGAGGGAGAGACATAGAGCGAGGTTTTTCATCCTCTGCTTCACCTCCACTTGGAAGTGGAGCAGCTGGGGAGGGGGGGGATGCTGTGGCACAGTGCCACATACAGTGCCGGCATCCCATATGGGCGCTGGTCCTCGTTCTGGCTGCTCCACTTCCGATCCTGCTCCCTGCGAATGTGCCTGGGAAAGCAGCAGAAGATGGCCCAAGTGCTTGTGACCCACACCCATGTGGGAGACCCAGATGAAGCTTCTGGCTCCTGGCTTTGGCCTGGCCTAGCCCTGGCTGTTGAAGCCATTTGGAGAGTGAACCAGCTGATGGAAGCTCTCTCTCTCTTTCTGTTTCTCCCCTTCTCTCTGTAATTCTTTCAAATAAATAATCTTAAAAAAAATATAGGAGCAGCTGTGACTCAATCTTACATGCTGATATGGGATGCCAGTGTTAAAGAGGTGGCTTAATCCACTGCCCCACAATGCTGGTCCTAGGTGTGGGTTTTTTTTTTTTTTTTTTTTGACAGGCAGAGTTAGACAGAGAGAGAGAGAGACAGAGAGACAGAGAGAAAGGTCTTCCTTTTTCTGTTGGTTCACCCCCCAAGTGGCCGCTACGGTCGGTGAGTTGCAGCCGGTGAGCTGCGTTGATCCGAAGCCAGGAGCCAGGTGCTTCTCCTGGTCTCTCATGCGAGTGCAGGGCCCAAGGACCTGGGCCATCCTCCACTGCACTCCCGGGCCACAGCAGAGAGCTGGCCTGGAAGAGGGGCAACCAGGACAGAACCGGCGCCCCGACCAGGACTAGAACCTGGGGTGCCGGCGCCGCAGGTGGAGGATTAGCCTAGTGAGCTGCGGCACTGGCCAGATGGGGTTCTTTTAAGACAAATGTAACTTGCTCCAAACCCACAGATTTCAGTCTCAAGCAGAGAGCCTGTGCGGAAGGTCCCACCAATGACGCTTATAATGATAAATGCCCAGAAAATGAGTCTGACCAGGAAACTTCATGGATTTCAAAACGTTTCTGCACAAAACAAACTTAGCTTTTAATTCTGTTTTTCCATGAAGCTCTTGAAATGCCCTCCTCGTCTCCAAGCAGGCTGATGGTGGCACAACTGGTCTGAGCGAGCGGCTCTTGAGTTGCATCACAGTGCCCCCTAGTGGTCTTCTTCGCTTCATGACAGGCTGGGCGCTCCTGTCACTCCTCCCTGGGGAAGCCGGACAAGGGCGCCCATCTGTTCCGTGTGGCCTCAGCCAGGCGCCCTGGGCTGTCCTCCGCGCTGGGTGACATCCAGGCAAGAGTGCAGCTGGTGTCAGGGAACAGGAGGTTACGGCATTCAGGCCGCAGCGAGCATCAAGGCTTAACATTCATAGAGGGCTGTAGAGAGGTTATTCCAAAGTTGTTTTTTATTCAACTGTTATTCAGCAATATACAATACGGTTTATAAACAAGTGTCTGGCCTTGTTTCCAATCTTTATTTAAAAATAAATATTATTGACAGTGGATTTTAATTATGATAAGATGTCTTTGTTTAATCAAATGTCTCAAAAGAAATAATTTAATTAAAAAAGCCCCCAAAGGAAAAAAGTAAAATAAAAAAAAATCCTAAACACAATAATCTACTAAAAAATATTTTGCTTTGTCAGAAAGGCGTAGACCCAACATTTTCCCCATATTATCCTAAAGATAACTGCTCAACAGTTCGTGCAAAATGAAGACTTGGAGGAAGAGTGTAGAAAAGAAAGATACATCAAAGTAGAGAAATGTTGAGCCGTGCACACTACACGGTCCAAACTCCATCGTATTTGGAAACTAGATGCATTATTTTAGGTGTTCTACATTTGTGTAACTTCCCCAAAAATATGATTTATTTTTATTTCCCACGTGGCTTCTTCATGCTTTTCTCAGCCTGTCCATGTCCATCTGGCGACGCGGCGGCCCCCAGGGGCTGCGGCAGATGGCGTCAGTGCCCCAGCAGCAGCCGCAGGACCTTGTGCACAGCTAACAGGAGCAGGGACAGCAGCGGGTCTGTGGCGTAGCTCGGGCCGGTGCCTGCAGAGGGCGAGAAGACAGGCAAGGCTAACAACCCGACTCATGAGAACCCGGATTCACGAGAGAGCCTGGCGGCCCTGCGGGCAGGCAGGTGCACCTGGGGAGCCTGGGAGACTTCAGCACCCAGCTGAGGGCCGGCGTCCGTGGCCGCTCTGGTCTAAGGCCAGAGCAGTTTGCTTTTTACTGCTCCTATGTTTGAGGAGCCCACTGCGGTCAGACAGAGGTGCTCCAGGCTGGGAGCGCCTGTGCTAGGCTGCAGTTCCAAAGCCCAAGTCATTCTCTTACTTCCATGAAAGACAATGGCTTTCCCAGCCCCCAGGGCTTGGTCACAAAGTGTCCTCAGCGTTGGAGACCCGGCTTCCTCCCCTCCTCCGTGAAGACGCCGTGATTGCACCCAGTTCCATCCTTGGTGGGTTCCCTTGACTGCCCGCAGAGTTGGCACAGCTCAGCCCTGCCTTAGGCACCCTGATGTCGCTGGACCTGCATCCTTCCACAACAGTATTGTCAGTAAGTACCTCCCCATTCCCCAGCTGCTGTGGGAGCCCCGGCAGCACAGAGTGGGGGAGTCCTCAAGGACTGACCGTAGCTTCCTCTGAGCCACTCCCACTGTTTGTCCGATGCAACTGCTAACTGGGCCCCTGGGCAGACCACTGGGGATGTTCTAGCCTCCCCTGGGCTACATGCCCAGCTCCTCATCTGCCGTCAGAGTCTGCCCAGTCATGATCCAGCCTTCTCACCTGGCAAGTACACGCTCCCTGCAGGGTTAGGAGAGGAGCAAGCACAGAGTCACTGCACCTGCCCCTCGGAGCAGCCAAACCCTGGGGGGCATCACTGCTACTCGCTGACGCTTAGGCACGGCGACAGAAGCGGTCTGCAGCCCTGCCCTGCACACCTGTACACCTGGAAGCCTCTCTCCTCTGCCTGGGGCCCTCCAGCCTCAATCAACAGTGATTTGGGAACAAGGCTGGGCCGGCTCCCAGGCCATAGCAGAGAGCTGGATTGGAAGAGGAGCAGCCGGGACTAGAACCGGCGCCCAAATGGCATGCTCGTGCTCCAGGTGGAGGATTAACCTACCGTGCCACAGCGCCGACCCTTCCCTAATCACTTTGGCTCTGGCTATGAGTGTCTGGGTCAGAGTTTATATCTTGAGTGTTTCCTCCCTGTCTCCTTTACTAAAGGAATTGACAAAGGATCCAGCGTGGAGCTCCAGGGTTCCGTGCGTCTGTCCATCTGGGGAAACGCCGGCTGTGCTCAAGCCTCTGAGTGGAAAGGGGGCAGGGCTGCCTGCTGTGCCGGCCGTCCATGGTTCAGGGTCTCTGGCCTGATTCTGAGACCCTGCAGAGCAGCACGGGACAGGCCAGCCTGGCGCGTGCTGCCCTTCCCTTCAGGGTCTCATTTGTCAGAGTCATCATTGCTGGCCCTCCTGCAGCTTGGCCCCGAGGGCCACTGTGCCTCTGGCCGTCAGCAGGAACAATCACAGTGCAGCTCCTCAATGGCTCGCATCCCTGGGGAGGCCAAGGAGTAGAAGCAGGGATGGCCGGGTGCCTGGGTGGAATTCACCGAGGAGCAGGTGTTTGGAAAACAAGGATCTGGCCAGCAGAGCAGAGGGTGCTGTTGCCCAGGCACGCGGGACTCACGGGGCCAGAGCAGGCTGCATGTCTCCCAGATCTCCTGGCTCACATCTTTATTCTCCTGAGAGCAGACCCTGGCTCTCAGGCAGGTGCAGGAGAGACAGAACGAACTCACGTGAGGCGTGTAAACGGACACACATGTGCACAGGATGCCAGGAGAAATGGCTCATGGACTGGTGAGCCAGGCAAGGGAAACCTGGCCAGGGGACCTGGGGCCCAGGGGACGGGAGGAGACATCTGAATGTGCCTCTTAGTGCTGCTGCTCACTGTCACCAGGATGCTCTCACCTACTCAAGTTTGCAAATTGCACACTTTCCGGGAGAGCCTGCTTTGAAGCCACCAGCCTGCCACTCTGTGCCCAGTCACGCTGGAAGCTGCAGGGCCAGGAGGCTGCAGTAGTGGTCTCCAGGGGGACTGTGCCCATGGAGGGTACAGCCCAGGGTCTGTGGGGTCTCTGCTGGCGGCCAGCTGCCTGGGGGAGGGAGGCGGGCTTTGGGTGAAACTGCATTTCCTCCCCGGCCCAGTATTGCCTCATGGATGGAGGTGGGCAGTGGGCTGGCACCAGAGAGAGGGGCTTCCCAGCCTTAGCCCTGTTGCCAGCATGCTGTGTGACCATGGACAGCACTTCCCACCTCTCTGGGTCTGTGTCACACATGTCCATCACATGGGGCTGTGCATGGCTCTGTAAAACTGGAGGCTGGTCTGTCCCACCAGGCTGGAGTTCAGATGAAGCAACACCATGGTGGTTGAAACGCTATAAAAAAATGGCCACAAAACCCCTTCTGCACCCCCAGCACCCACTTCCTACACCGACTCTGGGCTTGGCACCATTGCTTGCCTTGGCCAATGGCGTATTATCAGGTGTGAAGTAAGCATAGGCTGGACAAGTGCTTGTGTGGTGGGGTATGCCCCTCTGTAGTGGCTCTTGGGCCCACTGCTGTATGAACAAGCCTGGGCTAGCCCAGACCCATGAGGTGCCCCAGCTGAGGTCCCCCAAACCAGCCAGCTCTCAGCGGAAAGAGCCCACCCAAGACCAGCATAACTGTCCAGCTGGGCAGTGCCCCCATCGCTGAGCCGCAGAATCGTGAGCTAAACCCGTCGCTGAGGATGACGGTCCCCTGTTACGCAGCACAGCTCGCCAAGGCAGGCACGTCAACAAAAGGGTCTGGCTGCCAGGCACGCAGGTGCTACAAGGAAGGGCCTGCCTGACGCCTTCTCTGGAAAGGGCTGGAGAAGAACCTGGTTAGGCGTGTCTGTCAAGAGAACTTTCCAAGCTACAAGAGGCAGAACAAGCTGTCTCCTTCCCCACTTATCTCAAGACCGCCTTGGGTCTTTGTTCCCAGGGTACGGGCCCTTTTGCTCCGATATTCATGGGACACACACACACTCCCTTTACGCTTCCCACACGAATCAGGGTCAACCAAGGAAGAAGGCCCAGCAATGGTTTAGAGTTCGGGAGTCACACAGCCCGGGGCCAGGTGGTGCCTCCCTCAGTGACAGAGGGTCCCTCCAGCTCTTGGCTGTGGGACCCCCTGCACACTTGCTGCCCAAGCCACTGCTCACTGCTGCCTGGATCACTGTCTGGGTGACAGGTCCCTCCTCACCCTGACACCACACAGAAGGGCCCGGCATGGGGCACCCGGCTAAGTGGAGTGGGACTCCCGAACCCTGTGGACACTTTTCTTAGGTGGCATGGAGACACCTGCGCTCCTAGGGGCAGGAGGCGGGGCTGGCAGGGGGCCGGCTGGCGTGGAGGCTGCTGTGTGGGCTGGAGGCAGTCTCTCCATCCCCTTTGTTCCTGGGAGTCCCAGGAGAGGCCCAGCGCACACGGATTATCTGTCCAGGTGGAGCTGGCTGCCCCGGCTGCCTGGGAAGCCAGAGGAGCCCTCTAGTGGGAGACTCACCCTTCACACCACATGGGCATCGCCATTTGCCAACCGTTCTCAGAGGGATCACAGCTTCTTTGGCAGATGCTTAAGATGGTAATTAATTGTTATCATTTTATCAATGACAGAGCAATTTTCATCATTTCAACAGGGGACAGAACAAGTGACACACAGGGGCCATTTAAAGGAGACCTCTGCAAAACACAGGGGCACACCCCTTCCCACCAAGGGCCCACCAAAGGCTCCAGCCCAAGCAGCTTCCAAGTGGGAAACTCCCCGTCCCTGTTTGTCTGGCGGTGGAAAGTTCCAGAGCCATCCAGAAGCTGTGAGGTCCCAGATGTCTCATGATGACAGAGGAGGGGAAGCCTCGTTCTCCCGTCCTCCATGTCCACACTCTGCCCACGCTGTCCACAGGCCAAGCCTGAGTTAGGCTCCTGCACACTTGGGCCTGGGTGTCCCTGGGCACGAAGTGTTTGGTCTGTGTGTGGAATGGAGAACCGAGGGGCCACCCTGTATGCATCAGGCTCACAGGACGGGGACAGCCAGCCGGGGCAGCCTCTGCTCCCTGCCCACCATTCTGGGATCAGAGCTGCTTCCCTGTGCCTCAGGTCGGGGGATGGCTGCTGCCCCTGCTGTAGTCTGCAGCACCGGGCCTGGGAACAGCAGCCAGGGCCAGCCAGGCCCAGGGGCCTGCAAACAAGGGCTTGCCCAACTTGGGTCGCAGGCTGCTTAGTTTGTTTTTCCTTTTCAGGTTCGAGAAAAGTGAGTGAAATTCAGACGCATTGGAGGCCTGGTTCTGCACGGAGAAACGGACAACAGGCTGGCTCTGGCTCTGGCTCTGGCAACCCGAGTTGGATTTCGTTCTGAAGGGTGACACGGAACGCTTAGCCGGTACCTGACTTGCTCTCCGCAGTGTCCCGCAGCCAGAGATGAGCTGGACCAGAGACGGAGCCAGCCCACAGAGAGCTCAGACGAGGACAGACCCTGCTGCGTCTTGTGCCTTCAAAACCCATCCTCTGAGCGGTAGGAGAGTCAGACAACCAGCCACGGCCTTGGGGGGGGGGCCCTCTCTGCACCAGGGTGGGGGTGCGGTTCTGCTGCTAAGGAAGAGGTTAAGAGGGCCATTCCCAGGCCGTGACGGGGCCCTTGAGGACATGGACATCATCTAGCCACAAGACAGGAGCAGCTGGGAGTGGACCGGCTCTTACACCTGCTCTGGGCTCCCAAGCGGTCAGCTGCACCCTGGGCACAGGCCCAGGGAAAAGGCCCCCGTGCCCGGCTTCCCGGGGCCAGGGCACACCGAGTTCCTCTGGGTTCAGAGGCTTTGTGGAGGAGACAAGGAGAGGGCGTTCAGCTTGGCCCCTCACTCTTCTCCCCAGCTTCCCACTCCCTGCTCTGCAGCCACAGAAGCCCCGTCTTGCACAGAGCCCGCGAGACACGGAGAGGCCCTGTGGGCTGAGCGTGCCTTCCAGAAGGGTCTAGTTTGGATGCCTACATATGGAGTTTGGTTTTATTAAGAGATGGCATTTTCTTAGCTTTTTTTTTTTTTTAATTTTGTTTGAAAGGCAGAGAGAGAAGGGAGAGAGAGGGAAGGAGAGATCACCCATGTGCTGGCTCACTCCCCAGGTGCCCGCAACAGCCAGGGCTGGGCCAGGCCAATGCCAGGAGCCAGAACTCCGTCCAGGTGCCAGGGACCCAAGGACCTGAGTCATCACCTGCTGCCTCCCAGGATGCACAGCAGCAGGAAGCTGAAGTCAGCAGCAGAGCTGCTGTGGAGACGATCTGGTGACCACCGTGCCAAATGCCCACCCCAGACTCGTAGTAATTATACATTCTACCCCCAGGGTGAAAACTGGGAGAGGTTTGCCCAACAGCGTGGCAGAACATCTACTGTCCTGGCTGCTGCCCAAAGCCTGCTGTCTGGGGTTCCCAGCCATGGACTGCCGCATGGTGGCTCCTGGCAGGCATCACCCCAGCCTGCCCTCCAGCCCCTCAGTGCCAGGTACTGCCCCCGTGCCTGCACGGCTGGGCCCCTTTTGCTCAGTCTGCCTCACTCACACCCATCACCCAGACCTGGCCCTCTGTAGGGGGCTCCCAGCCACCCCTGGTGAGCAAGCTCCTTCTCTGATGTGGGGACAGGCCCTCAGGGCTTCCTGATGGTCACCTGAGCCTGCCCTGTCCCTCTCCCCTCCACCCCCCGTGGGCCCTGCAGCAAGCCGGCTGTGCTCCAGTCCAGCCGCTGTGGAGCGACAAGACACCACCTTGCAAGGAGCCAGCTTCCCTTGTTGACATTTTAATTAAAGCCTCTTCACGGATATTTATTCAAAGGGAGTCAGCAAGGAATAATTGAGCACTAACGGAATTTGTTTGGGTAGAATTAATTTCTGCCGTAAAATTAACGCGTGCTGGCAATTGGGGCAAGAACTTGGAGCAACTAACGCCGCTGGGTTTTGAAGGGAATAGAGATCTTTGACAGAAAAGTCAAGCATGGGACTCGGAGCAGTGAGACAGCGGGTGAGTCGCGGGCCTGCCCGTCCTGTGCCAATTGCGCCCTGTGCACCTGTCCCATCCTGCCCCATCCCGATCACCTCCAGCCCCCTGGCAGCCAGATCCCAGGTGCGAGAGAAGCTGTCCTTCCTGCAGGTGACATCATGTCCACTGGGGGCGATACCCAGGTGGCAGCCTCCATGTCTACTCCCGGGATGGATGTGGGTAAAGGCTGAGGGGGTGGGTTGCTGGCTGTTTTGGCCATTTCTTGCTGCACACTCCCTCCCTGCCACAGCCCAGTGACAGACGTGACCTCCAGGGCACATCCCAGCCTTCAATGCCCACCTTCTCCGCAGGTGCACCTGGGCGACTCTCCCTTAGGTGCAGAACTTTGCTCAGTCCCCTCTGCCCGTAGGACAAAGCCGCTGGCTCAGGGCCAGGCTGGCCTGCTCCCCAGGCCTCTCTGAGAACCGCCCTCTGCAGGAACTCTGCTGCCAGCTGTGTGCGCTGGGCCGAGGCGGACCCTGCAGAGTGGCTCCCCACTCCTTTGCCATTGGCTACGTCTGAATGAGCATTGCCATTGCAGATAAAGAGTGGACAGTTTTTTTTTTTTTTTTTTTTTTTTTTTTTTTTTTTGGTACAAGAATAACCCCTAAACAGCAAGGGACACATTCCTGTTAAGATATTAGTGCTGGGGCCGGCATAGCTATGAATGCCTGTGACTCTGGCATCCTATATGGGCCCAGGTTCAAGTCTAAGCTGTTCTGCTTAACCAGCTGTCTGCTAATGTGCCTGGGAAAGCAGCGGAAGATGGCTCAAGTGCTTGGGGCCCCCATGGGAGACCCGGAAGAGGCTCCAGGCTCCTGGCTTCAGCCTGGCCCAACCCTGGCCATTGAGGCCATTTGGGGAATGAACCAGTACATGGAAGCTCTCTCTCTCTCCCTCATTCCCTCTCTCTCTCTGTGACTTTGCCTTTCAAATAAATAAAAATCCTTAAAAAAAAAGATATTATCCTGTGTATCTGAAACCCAAGTGTAACTGGCCACCCTGGGTTTTGTTTGCCAAATTGGGCAGCCCTATCAGGGCCACACTTGGGTAAACCACACGGCTGGGACTGAACCCCACCTGCGTGGCACCTGTCCCTTCCCAAGCCACCACACTCAGCCCTCTCAGGGTCAAGGTGGGGGGACTGACTTCCCCCAGCACCTCAGCTGCACCCAAGCCCAGGCAGCTCCAGGGGGAGGGGGATGCCTGAGTGTTGCTCCCGGACTTCCACATTCACATGGCCCACCTTGTTGCCAGCTCCTCTCCAGCCTCTGTCTCTTCTCAAACGAGATCTGGCCCCACAGGACCCTCGGATGATGTCACCTCGGGAAAAGGGTAAATGGGTCCTTTCTCTGTGGGCCGCCAGTAGTGGCGGCAGAGGGGCCACAGGCGGTCCCCAGGCAGGGAAGCTGGGGCTGCCTCCCTCGGTGCGGGCCCAGTCTTCACCTGGGGAACCCCGACTCCATTCTGGGTTCCCTCATCCTTGAGGCTGCAGGTGCTAACCGTGCACCTGCTGCCAGGAGGCGCACTTGGCCCTTTATAAGAATCCTCCTGGCCGGCGCTGTGGCTCAACAGGCTAATCCTCCGCCTTGCGGCGCCGGCACACCAGGTTCTAGTCCCGGTCGGGGCGCCGGATTCTGTCCCGGTTGCCCCTCTTCCAGGCCAGCCCTCTGCTGTGGCCCGGGAATGCAGTGGAGGATGGCCCAAGTGCTTGGGCCCTGCACCCCATGGGAGACCAGGAAAAGCACCTAGTACCTGGCTCCTGCCATCGGATGAGCGCGGTGTGCCGGCCGCGTGCGCCGTCCGCGGCAGCCATTGGAGGGTGAACCAACGGCAAAGGAAGACCTTTCTCTCTGTCTCTCTCTCACTGTCCACTCTGCCTGTCAAAAAAAAAAAAAAAAAAAAGAATCCTCCTTCACCAGCTCGGTAGTAGCCATTTCTCCTTTTCCAGGTGAGGCCCAGAGAGGTGTAGTGCATTGCCCAGGGTCACACAGCTGCTGGGAGGCAGAGGGTTATCTCCTGGGCTCCTTAGCTGGCCGGAAGCCTGCTGGACCACAGCCAGTGAATCAAGGTTTGCCCCAAACTCCCTCAGTGCCCCAACAAAGCTCAGAGCACCAGCAAACCGGACTCCCACATGGAGGCTGGGTTTGTCCATGCGCTTCTGCACCAGGCTTTGCTTGCACTGTCCCCACTGCGACAGCGCCCCTTCCTTTCCTCTCTGGCTCTCCAGAGCCCCTCCTCCTGTCTCCTGCACTCCAAGTCCAGCCCAGAGACCCTTACAAGGCAACTCAGTCCCTCTGCTGTGCCTTCCTACTCCTGCAACAGCTCTCCCCCGACCCCAGCAGGCCAGTCCCCGAGCCCCCAGCACTGAGCTGGGGCTGCCAGTCCCATGCAGAGTACACCACCCTCCCCTCAAGGCCTTCCTGCCCCAGGGTGAAGACCTAACCCTTCACCCACGCCTCCTTTCTAGCTCCATCACCCGTCTACACTGCTGCCCTGGTGCCTCCCCATTCACCCAACCTGCCCATTCTCCATCTCTTTGGCTGTCTTAGATGCTGGGTTTTCCCGGCCCTGCCCTGAGACTCCCTTTGTCCCCTGTCCTCCAGAGCAAATTTCATCTCCCATCTCCTGTGGGCTGTGTTTGGGCAGCCGCGGCTGTGATTAGCTTTTTTTTTTTTTTTTTAAATATTTTATTTATTTAACGTGATTAGCTTTTGACATTTGTCTCCTGTGCTGGGGGCCAAGTCTGGGAGAGCAGAGCCCGGGACTGGCTCTGTTGCATGGATCCCCAACACCCAGCACTCTGCCTGCACCGTGAGATCTTTCTGGACTGACTGAGCTGGTCATGGGGCACCAGACACCGGGCCCTGTGCCTCCCACACAGCGTTCCATTTTCAATCTTCAAATCCAAGCAGGGGCTGGCGGCCTGGCTCTCGGGTCCTCTGGGAGAGCACGGGGCTGACAGAGAGAGCGAGCTCTGACCTTCCACATGCCCGAGGCTCAGTGCGTACATCTCTCTCTCTAACGTTTGCTCAGGATCATTCCCTTGGTTCCAATCCCTCTTCCACTATGCTGCACACAGTTCTTTATAAGCCACTTCAAATTCCTCCCTTACACAGTGGCACACTCGCACATAAAGTATTTGAATGATTTTATATAACCTGAACATTGATATATAGATTATATATTCATATACAAGGGTACTTCAAAAGGTTCTTGGAGGGGGGCTGGCATTGTGGCACAGTGGATTAAGCCACCTACTGCAGTGCCGGTGTCCTATATCAGAGCGCCGGTTCGAGTCCTGGCTGCTCCAATTCTGATCCAGCTCCCTGCTAAGGCACCTGGGAAAGCAGCAGAGGATGGCTCAAGTGCTTGGGCCCCTGCCACCCGCATGGGAGACCCAGATGGAGCACCTGGCTTTGCCTTGGCCCAGCCCCAGCCATTATGACCATTTGGGGAATGAACTAACAGATGGGTTCATCTTTCTCTCTCTCTCTGTGCTTGTGTCTACCTTTCTCTGTAACTCCGTCTTTCAAATAAATAAAATAAATCTTTTTTTAATAAAAATAAATCTTAAGAATGATAAGTTCATTTTTGGCACAGTTTTGAAATCTATGCATAATTTTTTGTATTCTGCCTTTTCCATGTGCTCTGGAAGACCCCTCACACACACGCTTCCAGACGCTGTTGCTTGTTTTCAATCTAGTAAAGGAGCAGAACCTCCTTCCCCAGCTAATCCCTGCGTGGAACCCACTGATGAAAGCACCGGAAGCCAAACGGCTTGGGCTGGAGCTGGGGCTGAGCTCTAAGGGGCTCGGTGGGGCCCCTCCAGATGCAAAACTCCCAGGATTTAGGGGCTCCGGAGTGCTGGGGGCCCGAGCACTCAGCCAGAGACCATCCCTCCAGGAAGTCCCTGTGACAGTTCTGAGATTTAAACCCCAGTGTCTATGGGCAGCTCCCCTCCCACTGGCAGTCATTCCCAGGTCAGGCCAGTAGGGGGCACTCAGTTCCTGGCCCGCCCCACGAGGGCTGCTCAGTGTGTAGGTCCCAGCCTCAGCCTCAAGCTCCGGAGCCAGGGTTGGCTAAGCAGAGGCAGGAGCCACAGAGCCGGGACACAGCAGCAGCTCTTTCCTGTTCCGATCTGCTTCCAGGTTCCACCTCGGTGCCACCTGGATCCTTTTCTGTGTCACCCTGAGGACTTTTTTTGCAAGCACAATTTAAGCGAAAAGGTTAACGCATTGTACTGCCCAGGGAGAGTGCTCCGAGAATTCTATAACACGCGCTTGTTAAGTAGAATTAGCACAGAGGCGCTGCCCAGATATGTCACGCATTAAAACATGACTCTGTAGAATAGAGCGCATTATGAATTATTGCCTTGTGTATTTTTTTTTGGTTACATTAGTCTTTAATGCACCTACAGTTCTTCATCTGCCCACCTGCAGGTCTGATTTTTTTAAATGCCTGAAAAAATACAGCAACATTAACTTTTACATGGACGATAATCACCCGGCATCCAGCCTGCAGAGGGGTTAGGAGAGCTGGGGACCGGCTGCGCCCATTGCTCTGCTCATCTCTCTATCCGTGTACAACAGCCCAGGTGCTGAAGGCAGAAGCACAAGATGGCATGGAACTTTGGGCCACGCTGCCGCCTGGGACTTTCCTCCCCAGAGCCACCTTCCTGGGAGACATGGCCCAGGTGTGCAGTCTTCAGGTGCTGGGAACTCCAGCCCTAAGCATGCTGAAGCCCTAATCCTCCCCCGCCCCCACAAGGGTTCACTGGTGTCCCCTACCCAGCCGTCTTTCCACCTGTTCATCGTCCTCTCTATCCCTCACTTACCCATACAGACATCTTCCCACCCACCCATTGGCTATTTTTCCACCCATTCGCAACCCACTCATTCTTCCGTCCACACATTCCTCCTTACTTCTGCCCATCTATCATCCACCCTCCCACCCACCACTCACCCTTCCCTCTGCTCCTGCCCTCCACTCACTTCCTGGCTGCCTGTGTCTCACCCATGCACCTCACCACCCACCCAGACATCTATCCACCTGTGGTCACCCTCCTACTTGCCCTCTACCCCACAGTCCTCAGGGCAAAGCCAAATCTCCCCAGCCCCTCATAAGAGGCTGAACAGTGAATCCCTCTTAACTGAGTCTTTTGCTCCCCTTCTTTGAGTTCACTTCCCCAGACGGAGCAACCTGGCTCTCTGCTGCCCCAGGACTTTGGCATATGCTATTCCCTCTTCCTGGAAAAATCCTTCCCTAGCAAACTCTTAGCTGTCTTCTAGATCATGGCTCAAGTGTCGCTTGCTCAAGGAACCCTTCCCTGACTGGGTCACACGCTCCTTTTCTTGGCTCTCATAGGCCCTGGGTTTCCCCCAACTGCTTGATTGGTGCCTGTCTCTCCCTCTGTCAGACTCCCAGGATCTCACTGATCCTAGCCATACTGTGCCCTCCGTGCCTAGAGCAGCTCTTGTACATACAAGATGCTCTGTGGCCATTTGTTGAATGAATGAATGAATTAGTGCCAAGTGCAGTGAACGTGGGAGTGAGAGTCAGGTCTGCCCTCCAGGGGTGTCTGTCTTGGTGGGGTCCTCTGCCAGGTGCTGACCCCAGGAAAGAAAAGAAAGGCCGGGTGCACCAAGGCACCTCTGCATTCCCCTGACGACGCAGGGACCAAGAAGGCCACTCTCAACCAGCCTGCCTGGGCTCCACCTTTCCCGAGAGCCTCCTGGGTGCCCTGGCTGAGCCCTGAGTCCGTCCTCAGAGCACCTTCTGCAAGGCCAGGCAGATGCTCTGGGTAGCCCCCGCCCCTTGGCCTGGGCCAGGCCAGATGCCAGCTGGCCAGGAACTCCCAGCCCCAGCTCAGACGGAGCCTGCCATGACGTCAGCCCTCCCTCCCCCCCGTCCCGGGCTTATTAAAGATCCTTCTTCCAGGCCAAGTGGCATTTGTGCGAGAATCAATTGTAATAAAAGTCGCTAGAAGGGACTGACATTGCAGCTGGGTTTTCCTGGCTTAAAGAAAACCCAACTTCCTCCAGAGGAGAGCTGACGGGCAGTGTGCCAGGGGTCAGCAGAGGGAGGGGCTCTGGGCAGACCGCAGGTAGCCCACCCCCACTCCCGGCAGCTCCTGGGAGTTGCACCTTCCTCTCCTGAGTTCCTGGGTGCCAAGCAGCAGCCGCACTGGCAGTCACTGGGCGCAGTGGGGCATGGTGCGGGGGGATGGGCAGACTGTCAGCTTGAAAGGAGGGTGCAGGAGCAGGCGAGGAAGAGCCCGCAGCCCGCCCCAGCCTGCAACAGTGGGCATCCCCTCCCCGCGGGGCACGGCGCTTCCCATGTCTCCCTCCTGGGCACAGGCCAGTGGAGGGGACTTCGGGAACCTCCTGTCCATTGGAGGCCTTCCTGGGAAGCCCTCTGGCTACTAGATACCATGAAGCGCCTTCTTTCTGCCCCCCCCCCCCAGGGAACTGCACCTGTCCAGTCCCTCAGGGGCTGCCTGGCCGGCCTGGGCCCCACCCCCTCCCCCAGCCATGGCCACCTGTACAACAAAGGCTGACCAGGCACAGCCCAGGGGTGGCTTGCCCCAGGAGCAGAGTGGGCACTGCCAGGCCCCGGGGGCGCACATGCAAATGCGGGGATTTCATTGGCTGGTGGAATGCGGGGCAGAGAAGCTGTGCTCGCTCACCAGGGAGCCCAACCGGCACCTTGCTGGGCCATTGCAACCTGATGGTACTGGCTGATCTGAAGCTCTGTCACCTTCCTCTGCTTACTCCTCCCACCTGCCACTCCGTGGCCAGGATGGGATGCAGCTGGCAAGAGCTTCTGCAGAGCCTCACCGACGCAGGGACCGGGGCGTGGCCCTCCAGACCGTGAGCGCACCAGCCGCGTGGCCCTCCAGACCGTGAGCGCACCAGCCCCGTTCTCTTCCTAGGTGGCCCACCCCAGGCATTTTGTAACGGTCTTGAAAAGCTGTCACCTCCACTCCCCACTGGGTGTCAGGTGTCCAACTGGGTGCTCTTAGGAGGTGCCCTGTTGACAACTGGCCTTCACGGACTGCTGAGGGGTCCCCGGCAAGATGGTCACTTTAGAGCGGAACAGAGTAGGGCTGGTGGGGATGGGGGAGAGAAGGTGCAGGAAGGGGTGGGGGAAAGCGTTCTGAAACATCCCCTTAGACTCCTCATTTCCTGCTGATACCACAAAAAAAAAAAAAAACCAAAAACCAAAACAAACAAACAAAAAAACCCCTTTCTTCTTAAATCAGAAACCAGTGTCAATTGAAGCCTGCGAAAGTCGCCGGGTGGTAATGACGGAACAACAAACCACCCTTCCCAGGAGCGCCCCCTGTCGGCCACTGCCACCAGAACAAGCTTTGCAAGGGCCAGCGCATAGTGGACTGGTGTGGAAGAAGCCACCGGAGCACAGCCCATCACACTCCGGCTGGCTGCTGAGGGCGCCGCCGTCCTGAGCTCCCCCTCCTGCACCTGCTTCTGTCGCTGGCTGATCAACAGCAGCTAAACGCGACCCCAGAGGAGGTCAAATGGGGTCATCCATCCTGGTATTTATAGCGCTGAGAGCACCGAAGCCATGGAGAAGTGGGCTTGTTTCCCCAGAAGCAGCACCGGGGAGGCGGCTTGGCAGCTTCCTAATGCGTAGGTGGCACCGGGGACTCCCGGGGGCTGGGCCTGTGTGCTGCTCCTGCCCGGGGTTCCCGTAGCCCTTACGTAAGACAAAGCAAACCTTCTGCCTCTTGGGCTGTGGCTTTCTGAGAAGAGCCTGGGAACACTCAGCAAAGCCGGGGGAACAACAACAAAAAAAGATGATCCATTTTTCCCCGTGCTGCAAAAAAAAGTCTGAAAACCACGCTGGTGTCTCCCACGAAGCCCAGGGATTTAGGCCATAACTGAGCCCTCGCCACTGTTCCCACGGAGCAGAACTAATCAATATCACATCACAAAGCACTCAACCTCGCTCATCCCCACGGGCACTTGGGGAATCCTTAATTCACAGAGCCGTGTTTAATGAGGAGGCCCAGCTTCGTGGGCCCAGCTCACCGTGACATTTAGGAAGTCTGGCCTTCGGCGCCTCTCTTTCCAGCTGGGGTTACAAGCAGAGCAGGGGGCTGTGTCTCTGGGGTGCAGGTGGGGAGAGGGTGGAGCTGAAGTGAGCTGGGGCACACAGTAAGTGCTCGGTGAAATGCAAGTATTGTTTACCATGATTCTAACCCAGGGGCAGCTCTTTTGTCCTTAATTTGGGATTTTTCTTTTTCTTTTTCTTTTTCTTTTTTTGACAGGCAGAGTGGACAGTGAGAGAGAGAGAGAGACAGAGAGAGAAAGGTCTTCCTTTGCCATTGGTTCACCCTCCAATGGCTGCCGCGGCCGACGCGCTGCGGCCGGCGCACCGCGCTCATCCGATGGCAGGAGCCAGGTGCTAGGTGCTTATCCTGGTAATTTGGGATTTTTCTTTTTCTTTTTCTTTTTCTTTTTTTGACAGGCAGAGTGGACAGTGAGAGAGAGAGAGAGACAGAGAGAGAAAGGTCTTCCTTTGCCATTGGTTCACCCTCCAATGGCTGCCGCGGCCGACGCGCTGCGGCCGGCGCACCGCGCTCATCCGATGGCAGGAGCCAGGTGCTAGGTGCTTATCCTGGTCTCCCATGGGGTGCAGGGCCCAAGCACTTGGGCCATCCTCCACTGCACTCCCGGGCCACAGCAGAGGGCTGGCCAGGAAGAGGGGCAACTGGGACAGAATCCGGCGCCCCGACCGGGACTAGAACCCGGTGTGCTGGCGCCGCAAGGCGGAGGATTAGCCTGTTGAGCCACGGCGCCAGCCGTAATTTGGGATTTTTCAAATGACTAGCCAGAGACTGGAAAGAGAACGTCCCACTTGCTGTCACTGTCTCTGTCCACGAGGTACAGCGTGGGAGGGGAGGTCTCGAGGAGCTTTCCTAGGACTCACATGAGAGTGGACAGTACTAGCCACAGGAGTCTTCCCCAAGCCTGCAATCACACACTGCCTACAGGAAGCCTTCCCTGGCTGCTTCAACTGGGTCAGGGAGATCCCCATGGGGATTCCCTTTAACACAGACAATTCTGTTCCAGAGCTTGCTGGGTGGCCGGATTCCCCTAGGCCTGGGCCCATGGCTGCCATTTGTGGTTGCTGCTCATGGGGAGCGTGGGGGTGAGCCCCGGTAGGGCTGCTGGCTGCGGAGGGAGAGGGAGCCAGGCAGTCGACCACTGCCACTGTCAGGGAGAGTGCAGGCAGCTCCTGCCAGTTGCGAGGCTCAGCTATTTCCTTCCTCAATCCCTTCCTCTCCTCTGTCTGGAGGCTCAGAGAGCTGCCCTCTCTCTTCTCTGGGACATCTTTGCCAGATTTATTTTCTCCTTGATTATGACTCCCATGGCACCTCGACACTGGGAGGAAGAGTGGACTGTTTAAGGGGTTTGACGCCCGTGGGCCCAGGGTGATGGGCAGACCAGGGGTGAAGCCCTCCACAGCCTGCTGGGGACCTGCAGGCCCCGGCCCTGGAGGTGCGACTGGACACCGGGTGGGCAGCGTCACGGTCTGCTAGGGTCGTGCCGGCACCACTTCCCCGGCTTTGTCATCCACCCGGGAACGCAGGTCAAGATGCAGCGAGTGTCTTCACCTTGCCCACAGCCCCCTTTGGTCACGGTTTATGGTTGCCATGGCGACACCCAAGGATGCTCCCCCTTTATGGTTCCCAGCAGCCGTCACACCCATGGCCTTGGCTGTCTTTCTCTCATTAGTAACTGAAATATGGAGAACCAGTTGTCCGTGTGGGTACCAGGCAGCAGTCTACCACACTCAGCTGTCGCCCTGTGGCGGCCACGGTGCCTATCTTTGGAGCCAGAGCCCCCAGGCTCACTGGAGGCTCACACGGCACAAGTCTGATCCTGAGGTTTCTTTGCTGGGGAACCTCTTGCCAACACATGAGCTGTTCAGTTGCAAACTGGATTCTATGGAGGATGCACACAGCTGCAGTGTCTTTCCAGGTTAGAAGTGTTTGGAAGATATTTCTTCACATTCTTTCTTTCTCTCTCTCCCTCCCTCCCTCTCCCTGAAACAGCAACCAGCAACAAAGTGTTCATGAAAAATGGGTCAGCGTTCAGATTAATTAGGAGCCGGATTCATGGACGCGGCTAGGAAGACGCCCAGCCTCCCTCGCCGGCTGTGCTTGGCTAATCCAGCCCATGTTTATTTTTAAGCACAAATACCAAAATGTCTCTTGACAAATGAGACGTGAAACGAATGAGTTTTTGCACATAAACTTTTAGTGCAAATATGTATTTGGCTGGGTTGGGCACATATGGGGCCTGGGCTGGCTGCCTGGCTGCAGCCATAGCTCAAAGAGGAAGGTGAGAGTGATGTTTGCTCTGTCCTTTCTGGCATGGGCAGAGCAGTCCCCTGAACAGACATGGCTTGCTGTCACTGTCACTGCCATCCTGGGGCGACCGCTTCACGGGGGCTGGGACCACTGCCGAAATCACCAGTCTGACACAGCCACGGTGCTCCTCCCAGGCCAGGGATGAGCTCCCCACCCCCATCCTCCATCCGCCCTGCTCTGCTCTGCTCCAAGACCCTGGAGGCCCACCTGTAAAGTCTGCATCACCTGGTGCCCTTGGCTCCAGGAGAGTTTGGCCAACTGGAAGCCCTGGGAGAAGAACGACAGACAGGAGGAGCGTGAGGGCCTTGCTGGGGCACCGTGCGCTGGCTGTGTCCCTCCCCCGTGGCCATCTCTCCTCTCAGGCAGCTCTGTTGCAACCCTGGGGACCTGCAGCCTCCCCTGTCGGCTGCTGGAACCCTGTGCCCTAGGTTCATGCTCCCGGGAGGCCCCTGCGTGCCGGTGATGGCTGCCTCTGCCAGCACCCTGGCTGAGATCCCCTGTAGCTACAAGTGTCCCTCCACCCAGACACGGCAGTCCCTTCTGACCCCCTTGCCACCCAGCTGCTGAGAACGGTGAAATGCAGGTGCCAGGCCACCTCTCCAGCAATCGGCTGGCCTGTTGACTCCAGAGAGGCTGCGTAGCACCCAGCACTGGCAGCTGAGCTCGGGGCACTGCTGGGCAACATAGTGCTAGCAAGCGGTTATTACAGCCCACAGCCTGGGTGGTCTGGAACAGCTGAGCCGAGATGGGCCACAGGCCTGGACGTGGTCCCCTCCTTGGGATCGGGGCTGTGCAGTGTGTTTGTGGACCAGTGGTCGTGGAATCCACTCCTTGTGCAGAGAGGGACACACAGGTGCTCACAGCAAAGGGACTCTCCTACAGGGAAGGAGGGGCTGCAGCTTCCCTGACCTCTTCTGGGTCTTCCAGAAGGGAGCAGGAGAGAAACTCAGGGTTCTTGCTCAGGTGTCTACACTGTTCCTGGCTTGTTCAGGAGCTGGCAAGGCCCAGCGGGTGACAGAGACCCCAGGAGCCACTGCGTCCCTATCCCAGAGATACTGCCTGTGAGCTTTGCTGGCTCCCAATTGGCACTACTTCAGCTCCAGGGAAGGCAGAGAGAAGCCACCAGCCCAGGCTGCCGCCCTGACCTATGCAGACATTAGCGTTCTGTCCTGAGGCTGGCAGGAGCCCAAGGCCCCACTCCTGGGATGGCCCTGGACACTATGCCACCAGAACTGAGCTGCCATAAAGATCCCTTATCTTCTAGGAAGGAAGGCACTGTCCACCCCACCTTCCATGGATGGGATCCCGGCTATGTGGGTGACAGGGCCTGGAGTGCCCCACTCTCTCTTCCTCAGCCCCTTGTCGCTAGGCCAGGCAGTCAGACCAGTCTTGGTTGAGCTCAGGGGTCAGGCTTTGGCCAGGGGAAGAGAGACATTCAAGCAGGAATAAGCTATGATCTTGAACTTATCACCATTCTGTGAGCACTACCAGGTTCACTCTTTAAGATCTCGTTCCTGGGGGCTGGCATTGTGGAATAGTGGGTGAAGCTGCTGTTTGCGATGCTGGCATCCCATATGGGCACCAGCTCAAGTCCTGGCTACTCCACTTCCCATCCAGCTGCCTGCTAATGGGCCTGGGAAAGCAGCAGCAGATGGCCCAAGTGCTTGGGCCCCTGCCCCCATGTGGGAGACCTGGATCGAGTTTCAGGCTCCTGGCTTCAGCCTGGCGCAGCCATAGCTGCTGTGACCATTTGGGGAGTGAATCAACAGAAGGAAGATCTTTCTGTCTTTCCCTCTCTCTGCAACTCTGCCGTTAAATAAACGAATCTTTTGAAAAACACATATCTCGTTCCTTTGGTACATCCTTGACCAAAGCCTCTGCCCAATCCTGTAGTCTCCAGTTGCCATTCCTTGGTTTGGCCTGCAACAGCCAGCCTCAATTTCATCTCCTTCATCCCCTCCTCTGCAGCCAGAATTACTCATGGCTATAGCGATAACAATAAGCCTACATGCACAGCAATACCACGCTCCCTCTGAGGTAAGGGATTACCCTGTTTTACAGATGGCACAGAGAGGTTAAGCCACTTGCCTGGAGTCACACAGCCAGCAAGCTGCTGGAGATACAACTCACATTTAGCCTCTGCCTTCCAAATCCTGCTCACAACCTGGGGAGCAGCTGGGGGCGTATCCCAGCCTGTGCGGCACAGAGCCCAAAGGTTCGCAGTGGGAGGGTCTTCTCCCCAACTAGCATCAGCTAAGTCAGTCACTCTAGAAGTCAGTCAGCACTTCTCTAGCCTCCTACTGGGTGCTGGACAGAGAGGGCTCACTCCTCCAGTGCTCACGCTCCCTTTCCACTGCCAAGAGCTGTGACGGGAAAGCAGCTGCCAGGCCCAGGGGGCCTTGTACCTAGGGCCAGCCATGAGACTGTGCTCTGGCCCGCAGATGAGACAGAAGCAATCTCTCCCACGCCTTGGCCTGGCCCGCAAACAGCAACTGCGCCCTCGTCCCTTCTCTGCCAGAATGCCGAGCGGCGACCTTCCCACTGTCCCAAGAATGATAGACTTGGGGCCTCTCCCAGTGCAAAGCAAGGGGCCGATCCTTATACACAACGCATGCCTTTGAAAGGGGTGGGGAACCTCTTCTCTGCCAAAAGCCACTTGGAGCTTTAGAACATCACTTGCTGGACGTACAAAGTTACCAATGTAAAAAATCAGCCTGCTAGACTGATGGAATTTCGAATTCCGCCTGTGGTTGCTGTCTGTGATTTTCCGGGCCTTCTACAACCTGCGGGTGGGATTCCCCCCACCCCAGCCCTGCCCCGCCCCATCCCTGTCTTAGGCAGGAGGGCTTCATTCTCTGGGGGAACTGGGCCCAGAAGGGCTGCTTCCACGCCTTGTCTCTCCGAGTGACTCTAGAAGCCACTTGCCGAATGAAGTCTCTTAACGACTACATGCAATGCAGCCCCTGCACCCTCCAGCACAGGACTGATGTGAGCAAGAAATAATACATTTGCCTTGTGCCCAGCCACCGCCATTCTGCGGTTTATCTGCCACAGCATCTAGGGCTAACCCAGCAGGTGGAAAGCTGCAAGTCAGGGTGAGGAGGTCGGCCCTCCACGGTCCAGCTGCTCCCCCCCCCCCCCGTAGCCAGGAGGGGAGTCTTGGGGGGGGGTCCCTGTATGCAGCTGAAGAGGGAAGAGGTCTACATACCCTGAGATGCATTAGGGGGTCCCCAAAGCAGGTGTAATTGAGGGAAAGACAAGTGCTGTGCAAGACAGACAGGCGGTCCCAAATGTTTCGCTGCTTGGGACCCGGCCAGGCAGGCGGGATGAGATGGCAGGAGGGAGGGCTGGCCCCTTGGATTCAGCAGGGAGTCCAGGAGCCTGCGTCCTTAGGAGGGGACTTTGAGAACTCCATTGTAGGGGTGTGCACATGGGCTCCGTCACACCTAGGAGGTTCTGGACCTGACTGGCCCCAGAGGCCAGAGACAGGCTCTCTGCGGGACTCCTCATCACAGGAGACCAGGCATGGGGCTCAGGGATGGAGTGATTTGAACTCAGGCCCTGCATTGAAGGAGGGAGGACAGCCCACCTCCGAGGGAGCAGGGGACGCCTCAGGAGGAGGGGCACAGGAGCAGTAGGCTGGTTGCCTCCTGTTTGGGAGTGCCTGTCCCGACAGTTAGTGGGGTCTCCTATCCTGCTGCGGGCACATCGCACTCATCAGCTCGCCTCCCGCCTCCGGGAACACGAGGCTTTAACCTTCGCGGGTCTTCCCCACAATGGCACAGGGCTCCCTCCCTAACACCCCGTGCCCCGCAGCGGCCCAAGGGGCGCTGGAGCGGTGACGGACAGCAGGGTGCAGCGCCCCGCCTGGAATCATCCCACCTCAACCACAGGCAGAGGCTTCAGACACGGCCACCCACGCCGGCTGGGAGGCAGTCTAGTCAATCCACGTGAGCAGCACGGAGAACAACAGGGCCCAGATCTCAACCGCGCCCTCCCGCCAGCTCTCCACCAGGGGCCAGCGCCCTGACGCGGGGACAGACCCTCTCCAGGCTCAGACTCGCGAAACCGGTCTGGCCATCGCCGCCCAGGTGGCGCGTCCCGGCTCCAGACTTCCAAACCCAGGCACTCGGAGGCCACCTGGACACTCACAACAACACGTCGCGAACGCGAAAGACGGCGCACCCGGGGCAGGGGAAGCGCCCGGCAAGCGCGCACGCTAACCACCGCGAGGCGGCACTCTCCGGTCCCGCGCGTCCTCCCGCAGCCACCGCCCTCCCGCGCGCCTGCGCGCCCCTCGGCGCGCCCGCCCTTACCCGAACCGTGCCGCTGGCGCAGAAGGACAGCCTGGCCGGGTGGCAGCGACGCCGACGAAGCAGCAGCCGTGGCCGCGACGGTGGTGGCGGCCGTGTGGGCCGCGGAGGCGACGGCGGCCTCGGGGACTCTGGGCCCGGGGGCGGCGGCAGGGCTCCCGGGCGGCGGGCTCTTGTCGCCGCGACTGGGCTCGGAGGTGGTGCGGCCCGCGGCGCCCGCGGCGTTGGCATTGGCGTTGGCTGCGCCGGGGGAGCCGTGGCGTCGCGGGCCGCTGCTTTGGATGTGGGACACGGCCTCGGCGGCCTGCATGTGGGGTGGCGCGAAGCGCGAAAGCACGCGCAGCAGCGCCTGGGCCTTGTGCTCCTGCGTGTCGTCGTCGCTGTAGTCGGACACGCGGCACTCGTACACGCCCTCGTCCTGCAGCCGGACGGCCGATAGCCGGAGCCGGTGCGAGATGTCGTTGCCTTGGACGCGCACCGTCTGCAAGAGAGCGGGGTTAGCAGCCCGGCGGGGCAGGTCCCGAGGCATGCCCTCGACACCCGCGCGTCTCGCTGGCGCATCCCAACCCTCCCCGGGCGCGTTTCTGTACCGTCACCCGGACCTCCGCAGGGGCGTGGGGGCTCCCAACCCTGCTTGCATAAGGGCCGGCCCTGCCCCCTTTGCACTACGTCCCCAAGGTCCTCATCCTAACCAAACGCCTCATTTTGCACCTCCACCCCCACAAACCTACGTTGCCTAGGCAAGGCAGAACCCACCCCTCCTCCCTCCTTCAAGGGCTGCCAGTTCATTGACAGCCCCGCGCCATTCCCGCAGCGACGCGCTCCAGCGGAGCCATTCGCCCATGTGTGCCCCTCCACCCCTTCGCTGGCGTCCCTCTTATCTAGAACCGCAGGCTCTGGGGTCATGTCCCAAGGACAGCCGGCCTGCCCTGGGCAAACGCCTGCCCCCTGGTCCCCATCCTTCACAGCTAACTCGCCCTCCCGAGAAGGCAGTCGAAGCCAAGGCTCTACCTGACCCCCTGGTGCCTGTTATAAACTCGCCTTTCCGAACCCGATCGCCTGCAGCCGGCCACAAAGCGCTCCTCCGCCTGCGGCCTGGCGGAGACGCGGAGGAGGAACGGTTTTGTGGTCTTCCCGGAGCACCCGTGGAGCCCTCACCTCTGCAGCGAGCCGACGAGGAGGCCCTCGGCGTCTCCAGCTCTGAGGCTGCCACGCTCCAGCCGAGAAAGCTTGGGCGCAGCTCCTCCCAGAGTTATGAAACCCAAGACCCGGGCCCCGCGCATCCTGGCAAGCCTGCCCGCTCCCATAACTCCCCCGTGAGTCCACAGCACGCCGTGCCCACACCTGCAAGCCGGTGGGAGACGAGGGCTGCAGCGAAGGGGGCCCGGAGCGCGCGTGCCCGGCGGGGAGCCGGGGCACGGGTCGTGGCGAAGGCGACAGTCGCGCGCGCTCGCGCGCGCACGCCAACAACTGCAAGCAGTGCCAGGTAGCAAGCACCCAGGAGCAGACAGCAGACGCGCGGGAGTTTTACAGGTGAGCGCCGAGCTGAGTTCCGGGACTTGGGCCTCGGATTCTTATTTACACAAAAGAGAACCCGAGCCCGCTGCTGGCGACAGATGGCGCCGCGAAACGCCAGGCAGCCAACAAAGCGCGGCGGCGAGCTCGGCCCTACGCGGCGCGGCAGCCAGGCTTTCTAAAGGGGAGGGAGCTGCGGCGCACGCGGCGGCCAGAAGGGGTCTCCCGCGGGCCGCGCTGGGCTCCACACTTACGCTGATTTTAGTTGCATCCTTATTTGTTACCTGGAACGCAAAGAGGGAGAGACAGACATTAGACTCGTGGCCTTCGGCTCGGGACCCTCCAAGCGCGCCTGGGACCCAAAGTCACCGGGGTGTGGCGGGGATTCCAGGAGTGGATCCACGAGGAAGCGGGGTCTGGAGCTAGTTTGGCATGGGACCGAGGGGCTGCCGTAGCGCGCCGGCTTAAGAGCGAGGTTGGCCGCCCGCCCGCCAGGGTGGGAGGGAAGGCGCATCTCCCTCGTCCGGTTCCTCCAAACCCTCCGTGTAAGTTGGAGCCGTGAAACACTGGATGGGCTGGCCGGTGTGTGTGGACCGACCCAGTAGGGACAGGAGCAGTAATTCTAGGAGGAAGCCTGGGGAGAATGTAGGTAGGTGCGCAGGTAGGTGCAGGTGTAGGTGTGCGTTAGACTGCGTAGGACAGAGCGGCTTAGGAGGCAGACGGGGAACGTGGGCCGCCTTCCGCGCCAGGCAGGCCGCCCCTCTGAGCCCGGGGGCGCTGGAGGTGACCTGCCGCCTTCCCTGCACACGATTCTCTGCGGGCCTCTGGAATGCAGCCCGGAGGAGCTTAACTCGTTGGCCCTGTGCCCTGGGAACCTCACAGTGGCAGAGGGCAGGCACTAAGGGGTCTGCCTTCACCACTCAGCACCCGTTAGACGCCTGCAGCTCGCAACGGCGGGCGAGCCCGGCGAGGTGTGGCTCTTCAGGGCCTAGGAGGGATCGGCGTTCCGAGAGGTTGCGGGAGAAGGGAAACTGTGCAAAGCACTGGCAGGATGCGGGGGTAACAACGGCTGACTCGGAAGGTGCGGGGGGGGGGGGTTGGACTCTGCGCCGCACCACCGGGCGGCGCCCCGCCTGCACCAGCCCCGGTGCCGGCCTCCTCGGGTCACCCTGGCAGCCTCCACCCCCACCCTCTGCCCGAGCCCGCGAGCGAGACGCCGCGGGGGCGGCCCGTTACCTTGCTCCGGGCGCCGGGAACGCTGAGCGCCAGCTCGTGCAGCAGCTCCCGGGGCGGCTCCTTGAGGTACCACCACTGAATCTCCAGCGAATACGAGGTGGCTCCGCTAGCCCGGAACGCGCAGGGCATCTCGATGTCGTCTCCCTCCCGTACCGTCACATCTTTGGGGACTTCAGTGAATGTAGCTGGAGGCGGAGGGGGGGGGGCGTGACCAGCTGGAGGGCGGGGGGCTGGGGCAACCCGAGGCGCGGCGGTCGGTCTGGAGCTCGCTGGCCTGGTGCCGCCCACACCCCCGCAGCTGCTCCGTGGCGCACGGCCGGCGGCGCTTGGAAAGTTCGGTCGAGCAGCTGCGGGGCGACAGCAAGCACCGGCCACCGGCCACAGACTGCCTCCCTCCGGAGCAGGCGGGGCGGCTCACGCCTCTCTCCCGCTCTGGGCCGCACCCCCCAAGCCAGGCTGGGGCGCGCCGGCTCCCGCTCCCAGCAGGCCTACTCGCCGCAGCCCGAGCCCGCCGGACTCCGAAGGCGGCGGGGGCGGGCGCTGCAGCGACCCTTCGCGGCTCTCCTCCCCTACCCCTCCGAGCCCCGGCTGCACACTGCCGGTTGCCGCAGAAACCGTCCCCGTCTCTTCCTCCTCCGCGGCGGCCCGGGCAAGGCTGGCTCCAGCGGCCCCCGGGCGAGGACACCCCGAGCCCACCGCGGCAGCAAAGTTCCCGCGCTCACCGTCGGCCACGAAGAGCAGCAGGGCGTGCAGCAGGAGAGGCGGCAGGTATCCGAGGGCGCCGCGCCGGTTCCGATGTTCCATCTCCCGCGGGGGGCGCGGCGGCAGCGGGGGCCCGGGCGCGGAGAGGCGGCGGTGGCAGCAGCGTGGGCTGGGCTCCGGCTCCGGCTCGGGCTAGGACGCCTCGGAGCCTGCCATGGCCCCGCGCGGCGCCCCCTCCCCTGGCCGCCGGCGGCCGCCAATCAGCCCCGCTCCCTCGCCGGCTTGCCCGGCGCGGCTCCGGCGGGGGGCGCTGCGCGGGATGTGCGGGAGGCGAGGTCCCGCCGGGAGGCTCGCGGCGATCCGGCAGTGCCTCTCTTGATCTGGGCGTCCACAGGACGATGATGGGAACGCCGTTCAGTCTTCGCCCGGCCAAGCGGGCAGGGGCCGGGCTGCGCCAGCACCCATCCCTGGCCGGGGGAGTGTGCGCCTCGGAGCCGCGAGCTTCTGCCTCCCAGTCTCCTTCTGGCTCGGCTTCCGACTGCCACCTCCTCCAGCTCCTGCCGAGCTCTCCCGCCGCCGCCCCCGCCGGTTTCTCCGCAAGGCGAGTGGGCGCTCAGCCGCGGCGCGCAGACCTGGCGTCCGACCCAGCGCAGCGCGGGGAGAGCGGGTCCGGCGTGGCGGACCCGAAGCCGGAGAGAGGCGGGGAGAGGGGGAGGGGAGGAGAGGGGAGGGGGAGGAAGGGGGCGGTCAGTGGCTGGGCGCCGAGCCGCCTCCGCCGCTGCACCACCCCCGCCCTCCCCTCCCCTCGCCTGCCACGGCCCGCGCCGCCCCCGCCCTGGAGCGCGCCCCCTCCCTCCGCGGGGGTCGCTCGGAGGGACCACCGCCTCTGGTTGGAGCGCAGCCCCGCCCCGCACCCTCTTTGGTTTGGGGGGTCCTCCCACCCAAACTCTCCCTGGCTTCTTCCCAGGCTCCTTCGCTCATTCCTCTCCCCGAGTGTCCCGCGGCCCTCTCCGCAGGCCCCAGCCTTCAACTCCTTACCCCGGTTTGGGCAACGAGCGGCAGCGCTCTTTGGCCCAGGCCCGGGCCATGGCGGGTGGATGGGCGCCGGGGCCCCGGGAGAAGGGCGGAGCGCTGTGCGGGGCCGGGGACGAGGCCGGGTGACGGCGGCGACGCCGAGAGTCTGCAGTGTGTGAGCGAGAAGTGCGCGCACAGCGCCCGGCGAGCAGGTGCCTGTGGCGCGGAGAGCGCCCCGGCGAGCCAGCGAGCGGCGGCCGTGAGTGACGGCAGAGGCGGCGGGGGTGGGGTGGGGTGCGGAGAGCCGGGCACGACTCTGGGCTCCGGAGGGTTCTGGGCGGGGGCGGGGTTCCTGCCCTGGGATCGCCGCTTTTCGAGGGCCTCGGTCCTCCTAGATACCTGGCGCAAAGCGGGATCCCCAGGCGACAGGGGGCGGAAAGCGAGTCCCCAGTCGCGTCTTGTAGCCCCTCTGCATTCCGGCACCGCCCCAGCCTGCGCCCGGAGCCTGTCTCCTCCACAGCCACGGGAGAGAGTGCGGTGTGGCTCGAAGGAGAGCGTGGAGCGGAGGTGCGGTTCCGACGGGGCACACAGAGGTTCAGGGGGCTACCCTCACGGCTCGGCTTGGCGCTCTCCTTTCCCTTGCCGGCGGGAGTCCCCAGGCAGTGGATTTCAGTGTCTCCGTCCCTACTCCGCCCCAGCTCTGCCCTGGGGTTAGGGTGGGGCACCCCCTGCGTGTCTGGGGGCCTCCTGCCTGCCCGGCGCCCTCGGCGTCCCGAGGCACCCCCCACCCTCCGCCGCTGCCCGGGCCGGCGGGTTCCCTGGGGGGGTGGAGGCAAAGGAATCCGAAAGAGGAAAGTACTTCCAGCAGCCACTCCGGTGCGGGCTGCCAGGCACAGCCTCAGAAGGGAAGAGGATGCGCGCCTCGCCAAGCTCTGCCCTCCGCAGCGCGGTGCCCCTGGACAACGCCCTTCTCCCTGCCTCGCGGGGCTGCAGTTTTCTCATGTATGGCCAAGGAGTTGTTCTGGCCCCAGATCAAGGTTGTTCAGCCACAAGCCTCGATGGCCAAGCTCTCCCCTAAAACAGGGGAGATGTGTGGGACCTCCGCTTTCCCTGGACCTTCTCCTTCGAGGGCCCCAGATCAGTTGCGAGCACCTTCGGTCCTTGCCTTGCCCGGGAGCTTTGTCATGGAGAACCCACCTGTCCTGAGAAGCCGCTTCGGACCGGGGACGTTAAGACCCTGCAGGGCCCCACTGCTGTCCTCAGCTTCTGAAGGGAGAGGGCAGACTTGCACTGTGCTACAGATGCTGGACCCTCAATGGGATGCTAGGGATGCAGAAATTCCAGGCTAGAGCTCTGAGGGCAAGAGCTGATCCGGGAGCAGTGGCCCGCCAGGGAGGCTGCCATCCCCTCTCCCCGTGCCGTGCCACATCCAAGCACAGCGGGCAGAGGTATGCAAGGGGAGGCTCCCGGCAGCCCGAGGCTGGCGGATCTTCTCCACCTGAACCACCTTGTGGGGTGAGGTAGTTCCTGCCTGCTGTGCGAGTTGATGCTATTAATAACGAATAATTAGCCATATGTTATCACCTGCTTTTCGTGTGCCAGATGCTGGCTGCATATTCTCCAGGCACTGGTTCTCAATATGACAATGGGGGGACTCTTCTCAAACAGAACTCAGATCTCTCTCGCACTGCTCAGAACCCTGCAGTGGCTCCCGCTTCACTCTACAAAAACGCTGGGGACCCTGCTGTGGTGGGCCAGGTCAGACCATCTGCCTCTCCCTGTGGCTTCATCTCCTCACCCTTCCTGTCCTTTACCTGGCACCCACTCCCCTAGCCACACTGTCCTCGAGGTGGCACACTGTGCATATTTCCACCCCAGGGCCTTTGCACCAGCCACATCATCGAGTTGGGATGCTCCTCCCCACATACTAAGTCACCGTGTTCTAATTTTTTTGTCGAGAAGTCATCTTCTCAGTGTGGCCCACCTGGACCAGCGGGTGTAGTCCATGCAGTCTGTACTCCGACCCCTCATTCCTAACCCCTCCCCCTGTTTCCTTGGCACCAGCCGCCTCCGACACGTGGTGCAATATCCTCCTTTGTTGTGCTCCTTGAGGCGTGCAAAGCTCCTGGTCTGCTTTGTTGGCTGATGCAGCTCCAGCGCCTAGAACAGGGCCTGGCACAGAGTAAGCCTGTTTGTGGAGTGAGTTCATTGCAGCCTGTGACGGCCCTGTGGGGTAGACAGGGGGTTCCATCTCATCTTGTGGAGAAGGTGGCTGAAGCTCAGAGGGCTCATGCAACCTGTGCAAGGTCTCACAGCCAGTGCATGGCCAAGGCCGGCTTCAACCCAAGGGGTCCTAGTTCTTAACCAAAATACTCTCCCCCCTTTCCCTCCCCAGGTGAGACTTTGGGACCTGGAGTTGGCATAGAGAGTGAGGCCCCCGGCCTTCCCCTGGTGCCAGCCAGGAGCCTACTGAGCTGTCTCTTGTCTGCCTGCTCGGCACCGTCATGAGAGCGTTTGCTGTTCTGCCCTTCTTCTCTGTGTCTTTAACTCCCAGCTGGGCCTGACCATGGTCAAGGCCTCATAAGTGTCCACACTAGGAGCACCGGGGAAGGGGTCTTTGCCCCTCGTTTGCTGGGGTTTTCTTGATGGCAGAACAGGGACTCCTGCTTCTCTCACTTAGCCCTCGGGCAGTGGGAGGCTCAGTGAGCCGAACCTAGGTGGCAGCCCCCTCTCTGCACTCTGTGTTGGAGGAGCTGCCATGTTTGTGTCCCTTCTCCCAAAGGGACACTTGTTTCCTGGGACACAGCCCGCACCCTATCGGCTGTAGGCGTGCCTTAGCCTCCCACGCGGGTGTCTTGTTAGAGCAGCTCTTGGCTATGGGAAGTGACGCAGGTGTCACTTTGCAAGAGCATCCCACAGCTGCTTGTTCCAGCCCCGCTTTGTCCTCAATGGGTAGTGACAAGGATTTAGCTTCCTTTCTCCATCTAATGTTGGCACCCAATTATTTCTGGGGTCCCATGGGCAGAGACCTGGAGGTGAATCTTTGTGTGCTGTGACCAGTGGGGTCTCAATTCACGTGGCTGAGGCTGAAGATGGCTTTTGCCAAGACCTGGCCACCCTGTGCCCAGCCCTGGGGACCTCTGTCCCTGCTGTGTGCCCCATGGTTGTGAGCAGTTGCTATTGGGCTGTGCACTGGGCTATGCAGTGCTTGTCAATACCATTTTGTGGACGGCTTCCTTGGACTCTCAGATGCTCTTGGGATAGTGCTATTTAAAAAAAGACTGCCTGGCCTCTTGTGAAGGCACCCTTCAATTACAGCCATACACGAATGTGTTTCCTGGAACTCACTTGCCAACTGTATTTATTTTAATGCTCAGATCCTCTTGGAGTTTGGGTTTCGACATTCTTGTCTCGGCTGACCTTTGCTGTCCTCTCCATACCACACGCAGCAGCATTGATTTTGGGTAATGTATTTTGATTTTTAAGATGCAGCCCATCCATAAACTTTTCTATCAATAATCCCAACACACTCTGTGTACCCGACAGCTTAAAGGAAAAATATCAGATTTATGGGGGCTTTTATTTTTAGCCAGTTTAGCCATTCACTTGTCATCAGTGTCAGGGGATGAAGGCCTGAAATCTGGCCACAGGAAGTCTCCCCTCCAAGGGCACCTGTGATGTCAGCATGGAGTGGGGACCTGGCCCTGTCTAGGCTCTGTGGGGACTCCTGCTTTACCCTCTGATACCCCCCCCCCCCCACTCCACCTGTGGCCCTGGCACTTGCTGTGCCCCTGAGATGGGGGGAGGGCAGGTGAGATGGCTCATATTTCAGGTTGCTGTTGTGTGTCCTTCCCTACCCCTCACCGGCTTGAAATGCCAAGTTCTGGGGCGGGGAGCAGACAGCAAGGCTGCAGCGGCTGCGTTGTGTGGAGACAGGAGAGCGTCCCCTTGCTCTCACCAGCCTCTGAGGACCATCATCGAGGCAGCCTGTCCCTGCCCATGTGCCTTTGGCAAAACAGGCCTGGTTCGTGGTCCCCTTGGGCTCAGCTGGTGCAGAGAGGGAATCGGGGCTGTCCAGCCCCAGGGTCTGGACCGCCATCCATCACTGCTGAGTCCCAGGAGCCTGGTGCTGTTTGTTTGCTTCTCAGATACGGGATTGATTGGACCTGAAGATTGTCCAAGGCAAGAATGAAGGGGAAGAAACTCCAGGCAGAGCCTGCTTATTCAACACTTACTCAACCACATGTCCTGGGAATGCTCATTCCTCTCTCCAGCCGCTCTCTGTGGGCACCTACTCTATGTGTGTCTGGTGGTGAGGTTCCTGACAAAGAAGGCTCCTGCTGCCAGGGGATCTGTACTTGAGCCCACGATGACAACAGGACAGACCCCCACTGAAACAAAAATGAAGCTTGATCATTCCATCCAGGGTACTGTGCAGCACACACACACACACACACACACACAGGTGCGCACTCAGGATTCCGGTGGTTGGGGAAGTGCTCAAGGTTGTCAGCCGGGCAAAGACCTGGGAGTGGGAGAGTGCTGGGCAGCAGGTGCAACACGTACAAAGGCCATGGGTAGGGTGGGGTGGAGTCAGAGGGTGGTGACAAAGGCAAGGCAGGCAAGGCTGCTTGGGGCTTGTGGCCGTGGTAAGGAGTTTTGTGCCAAGAAGAGAAGAGGGGGCTCAGAGCTGAGTTAAGACATGGCTGTTGTCTGGGGAGCTGAGAGCCTTCTGAAGGGGCACATGAAGCACACAAGGATCCCGGCCTTCACAGGGAGCTCCGAGCAGCGGGGAGGTGGGTCCCACCTGAGTGCAAAGTGCAGCTGTGACTTCCTTAGAGGAGACGGGGTAGGGCAGGTGGGCTTCTCAAGTGAGCAGCTGCCTGAGCAAGCGCGTGGAGGTGGCAGATCTGGGGACTTCGGTGGGACAAAGAGAATAGTCCAGGGTGACGGGATCATCGGTGGGCTAGGGCTCAGGCCAAACTAACACTTTGACTGCATGGCTGGCAAGTCTGAGCCCATGGTGGTGGAGGTGGGGGCGGGAGCTGGGGAGCCCGCACGCTCGGAGACGACTGTGGGCTGAGAGCCGGGAGCAGAAGCAAAGTGGGTGCTGCGGAGTCCTCCTCACTGGAGCCCGCTTGGAGGAAAGAGCATTTGAGGAGTAGGCGCCTCCCCTGCTGCTGCTTCCACTCCCGTGGCACTTGGGGGCGGAGCCTTAGCACCAGCAGCAGAGTGAGGTTTTGGGGGCTCCAAGGGCAGGGTCCAGGTTGCCTCATCCCACCTTTCTTGGCGCCTTGTCTCTCCCTCATCCCCAGTGATGTGTCTTGGCTCCCTGGGCTTGGCTGGGAAGACTGCCGAGTGCTACAGCAAGCTCCTGCTTGCGGCCCGGGCTGAGTGTGGCCCATGGGATGGTGAAGTGAAAAGCAAAGCAAAATGAAACAAAGCAGAGCAGCGTGGCCGCAGGGCTTTGGAGTCGGGTGGCCCTAGGCTCAGACCATGGCCCTGAATCTCTCACCGGAAGGAGGCATCCGTGCGTGGCTGGCTGTTGAGGGTGAGCGGGTGGACAGGTCTGAAAGCAGATCGCCGAGTGCCTGGGGTGGAGCACTGATGGCCAGGGTCCGCGTTTGAGATCACCTGCCTTGCTGGCTTTGCTGTTGTGAGGCTGGAGAATGGGGTGTTTCAGGGCCTGGCCTGGCTGCCCTTGAGCCTGGGTGCTTGGGAGGGGTGATGCTTTATTGACACTGAGAACTTGGATGTGACCAGTGGAGCCGAGCATCTCCTAATGGATTTTATTACAGCCTCAGTGTGTGTGTGTGTGTGTGTGTGTGTGTGTATTATTTAATCATTTGCCAAAATAAATCTTATAGACCCATGGAGAGTTTATTTTTTTATTTTTAATATTCTCGATACACTAGGGGTTTATTTCCCACTAGATCTATTAGTTTAATTTAGTAGAGGACAGACTGTATACTTAACCAAAAATTGCTTTGACATTATGGAGAATTAAGAGGCTGGGGCCAGATGGATCTGAGCGGATCGATGTGAGAGATAAACTCTGTTATTTCCCTATGTGCTTTCTGCACCTTAATGGTGGAGATAGTGATTAGGAAGCATGGAGCTGGCTAATAAGGGCCAGGGGTCAGCCAGAGGGTCAGGGCTCTGGCTGCCTTGCTTCCTGCAGGCCCATGCAGAAGTCTCGCCCCTAGCGGGGCCTTGGTTGGCATTCCAGTGGGGATGCTGCTAGGGATCGGGGCTTCTGGGGCAGCTGTTTGGTGTCCAGTCTTTTTTTTTCTTGTTAATATTTATTTACTTATTTGAGTTACAGAGAAGAGGGAGAGAGGGAGAGAGGGAGGGAGGGCGAGAGGCAGAGAGAGAGAGAGAGAGAGAGAGAGAGAGAGAGAGAGAGATGTCTTTCAGCTGTTCGTTCACTCCTCATATGCTGTAACAACCATGGCTGGGCTAGGCTGAAGCAAGGAGTCAGGTTCTTTTTCCTGGTCTTCCATGTGGATTGCAAGGGCCCTAGCACTTGGGCCATTTTCTGCTGCTTTCCCAGGCGCATTAGTAGGGAGCTGGATTGGAAGTGGAGCAGCCAGGACTCGAACTGGTGGCCACATGGGAAGCTGCAGGCTGCAGCTTAACCTGCTGTGCTACAATCCTGACCCCTTGGTGTCCAGCCTTGCCAGTGGTGGTCTCCCTATAAAGAGTTGGCTGCTTCTTTTTTATTTTTAAATTTATTTTATTTACAAGGCAGAGTGACAGAAAGAAAAAGGGAGAGAAAAATCTTCCATCCTCTGGTTCACTCCCCAAGAGGCCACAACAGCCAGGCCAAAGCCAGGAACCAGGAATTCCATCCGGGTCTCCTACATGTGTGACAGGGACCCAAGTACTTGGGTTTGCTGCCTTCCCAGGCACTTTAGCAGGAAGCTGGACCAAAAGCAGAGCAGCTTGGACTGAATCCAGCACTCTGCTATGGGATGCTAGTGTCTCAAGTGACACCACAATGCCAGCCCCAAGAGGTGACCACTCGCCAGCTGGCACCAACATGAGCACGGGACCTGGGGGCTGCTCTGTGGCAGTAGTGGTGGGGGAGCTGCATCCCGGCTGCCATGGTGGGATTGTGGCTGAGGGTGTCCACTGCCCTGAGGCTCTTGCTGGAGGGCACTGGGATCCCAGGGCTGCTGCGGGGGATGATGTCCCAGAAGTGGCTTTGTGAATTGTCATGGGAGGAGGACTCCCAACAATGCTTGTGGTCCTGTGCCCCTTGCATTTCTGGATCCCAGGAGTGGATCAGGAAGTGCCACTCATGCTCCAGATCCAGAGCCCCAAGATCTTGGCATCCTTCTACACCTTTCTGGGCCAATTCCTAGAAGATTCTGACCAGAGCATCCTCATGGGAGGCTCGGCACCTGCAGGAGGCCCCCAGGAACAGCTGGCCACCTCCTCCGAGGGTGAGGGGGAGAGGAAGGGCCCTCAATTCCCCCCCTATGGAACCAGGCTGTGTGTCCCCTGCAGGTCTAGCAGGTGCTCACCTCTGTCTGCATACAGGAGTTCCAAGGCTGGGCTTGGGGATGCTCATGCTGGTCACCAGCATCGCTCTAGCACAGGGTCTGCTCACCTGCCTGGCTGCCCAGCTCTCAACCCTGACATCAGCCAGCAGAACCGCTTCCTCCAGGAAGCCTTCCTCATGATCCTTTCCTCTCTTTATGCTTGGCTGCCAATGTTGGGCTCTAGGCTCCCCTTGCAGGAAGGCCCTGGTCTGCTTGCATGGCACAAAGCCGGCTCCCACAAGGTGGTGATGACTGCTGGAGCCTTGTGCTGAGATCTCTGAGGTCACATCTGGGCTCAGCTGGAAGGCGAGTGCTGATTAGTAATGTCTGTCGTGGGCTTGGGGAAGGGAGAGTGAGTGAGATGGAAGTGGCAGGATTTGCCCTGTCTGGGCTAGCATGGGGCTTGCTGCACACGTGCATACAGATCTGTGCCTCGAGTTAGCAGAGAGATGCTCACTGCTCAGGTGCTCTGGAAGGGGGCACTGCCCAGGTGGGGTTGCCTGGAGGGAAAGATGCCTGTTAGGGACACCGTGCCCCCATACCTGCCCAGACACCTGGCCTGGCATGTGGCAGGTGCTCAGTGGTGCTAAGTCGCAGGGCTCTGAGGCACCTGTGCAGCTCCTGGTGAGTTCTGTTCTCTACAAGGAACCTTGGTCCTTCCTGGCCTCATCCGGGGCCCATAGCAGAGTGCTGCGGTCAGGGGACGGTCCCATTTAGCGCCATTCCTGGCTTCAGAGCCCCGTTGGGTCTGGGCAGCTGTAGAGGGCAGTTCCTCTTGCTTGTCGAAGTACACTTGGGCACACGCATGGACAGGATCCAGAGGGGCCGGGCTCTCCTGCGGGGGCTCCCCCCAACCCCCGTGCTGAAGCAGAGGCCTGGCACTGCTGTGACCTTCACGCCTGACTCGCTGTCTCCGAGTTCCTCCTGCCGATAGACTGGCAGCTGCCAGCGCTGCGCGGTTTGTGAAATGTCAGTGGTTTAATATCAATTCTGGAGATTTTATTGCCTTTCTCCCCGTTTTCCGATGGGATTTTGATCCAATCAAGGCCGATCCGGAGTGGCAGTAGATTTGTGTTCCCGTCCGAAGTTGACAAAAGGTCACTGTGCCTGGAGGGCATTGGGGTGGGGTGGAGTGGGGGTGGGGTGATGGCTCTCCTTCTGCCATGCTGTCCCCAGAGTGCAGTGTCTGATGGGCCCGGTGCTGTCCCCAGGGGGCCTCTTGGCTGGGCCTAGGTGCCTGGGGGTTTAAACGTGGCACTCACCAGCCACAAAAGGCCCTACTTTTATTTGTAAAATGTCTTTGATGCTTCAGATCTAACTTAATTTTTTTGCAATAATGTTTGAAAATGTCATCTTTTCTTTCCGAAAAATAAAACCTATTGCATGAGATTCTGTGTTTGGGGAGAGCCTGGCTCCAGCTGCACTGGCCTGTGCCACTTCTCTCTCTGGCTGGGCTCCCTGCACCTGACCTTCCTGCTCTTTCCAGGACCAGGGGAGGGGTGGTAAGTGGGAGAATAGTGCAAGAATCAGTAAGTCTTGAGCTGGTCCCATGCCTCATTAGGGAGGTGATGTCTGGAGACTGAAGCCCGCTCACAGGCTTCTGGGAAACACCCGCTGTGTGAGTGGCTGGCAAGGGCTCCTGGGTGGGCAGTGGATGGCAAACTGAGACTCAGAGGACCAGGCCCTGGGGGCTCAGCACTCTTGCATGCTCTCTGCGGAGGGGCTGGCTTCCTGGGGTCACAGCAGTGATACCGGCCTGCACCAGGCATGCAACAGGGCTTCCAGACCACCTGGCCAGGGCCTGAGCAGGGGTAGAGAAGGATGATCAGGTCGGGAGAAGGTGGGGCAGGGAATCAGCAGAGCTGGCGTGTGTTTTGTGGTGAGCAAGGGAGCAGCGGCGTGCATCTGGAGTTACCTGGAGGATTGACAAAGGGCTATGGCTTCTTCCCACACCTGCCTCCATATCTCTGCTAATGCCCTGCCGATTACTGTGTGTCCCCTCTCCCCTCAAAGACAGTCTGATGCATGTGCACCCTCCAAATGACCCCCAGCTTCCGCCACCAACCCTTGCTTCCAGGGCCTGGAGCCCCAGGGGTGTGCCCTCAGTGCACAGTGGCGGGGTGTGTGCAGACAGCATGTATGCAAGGTGTGTGTGTGTGGGGGGGGGGTATGTACAGACAGCTGGTGTGAGCCGGCAGCACAGTTGTGTGTGTTTGTGTGTATGTGTGTTATGTGCATCAGCCCAGACAACGTGGGTTGACTGTGTACATGCAGTGTGTGTGTGTGTGTGTGTGTGTGTGTGTGTGCACGTGGATGAGCCTCTTTGGCAGAGACTGGAGGAGAGAACAGGAAACTGGAGATCGCTGCAGGGAAAGACCCTCTCCTTGCCTGCCTCTCTGCCTCCTCTTCTGCTGCTTCTTCTCTCCCCCTTGAGTTGTCCCCCACCCCCCTTTCTGGTGGTGCACTCTCCCTGCCTGCCCCTTTCCTCCCTGGTCCCCTTCCCTTGCCGGCTGCTCTGCCGGGAAGTGTGGATAGTGACTGTTCCCCTTCTAGGCCAGGTGGGCTTGGTAGACCTGCTCTCCGGGCCTCACCCTGGCCACAGATTGCGAATGGACGGGGATCCCTCCCCTGTGCTGCTGCTTGGATGGCTGTGTGGTGATCTCCCTTGGAGGCCTGGACCCTGGTGTGCAGACATGCAGGCCTGTGAGGGCTGAGCAGCGATGGAGTGGGGTGAAAGGGCTCCTGGGAGAGGCTGGGGAGTGGCTATGGGAGCCCCTCATACTCTGTGGGGGCTGGCATGCTCAGCTCTGAGCTGTTGATGCCACGTGGGGTGGGGGCCCCCTGTGACCAGGCCCTGCAGCCCGGACTTCCAGGGCTCTGTGCCCTTGGTTCACCCGGACGTGCCCCAGGCCTGGAATGTTCTTTTTACAGACAAGGAAACCAGGCTGAAGGCCTGCGAGGCTCGGGGGATGGGGAGGAGGAGTCTGAGGCAGGCAGCAAGGCTGGGGGGATGGGGAGGAGGAGTCTGAGGCAGGCTGCTCTGCCCTTGGGCCCCTGTATTCCTGCACCTGCGCTTAAAGGTCCCAGCTGGGGAGGATGAGGGCTCTTCTCATTCCCCAACCTTCCTGCAGAGGCCGACAGAGGCCACCACCTGCCTCGTGTGCCCTACGCTGCAGGGTGCCCTTCTGCATCCGGGCCCCTGCCCTGTCCTGCCTCAGCCTGGCTTGTGCCCCAGGCCTTCACCAGAGTGACTCGCATAGGATGCCTCTGTGTTGTCACATTTTAAAAGACCTTTAATGGGGGCACGCAGTAATTGCACGTATTGACGGGATACACTGGGTCATGTCAATTCATGCGTGCAACATGTGATGATCGGCAGGGTAATTTGCAAATGTCGGGGGTGGGGGCACTCCTTGGTCCTCCTCCTGACCTTCTGGTTGGAATGCTCTGGCTTCCCGCGGCTGGCGGTCTCCTGGGTTTCCTCCAGCTGCTCTGGCCTCCCCTTCGCAGTCTCCCTGCAGGTTTACTGTCCCTGTCCTGTCCTGAGTGCTGGGTTCCTTGCAGCGCTGTGTGAGGGAACCTCTTCTTAGCTCCGCCTCCATGGCTTTCCTCGTGGATGTCACTGGGGAATATCATGACGGTCACACAAGGCTTGGAATTTTTCCTCACAAGCCTGACCCTCAACAAAACCTGGTTTCCTATGAGCCTGTTAGCTTTCTCTGTCTCACAGGTGGTCCGGCACCCACATAGGCCAACCGAGGCGTCCTCGGCCCTTCTCCTCCCTGGTTCCTGTGATCCATCGCAGAGCCCTGTGGTTTAGCCTTAGGGGTGTCTCTCATATCCGTCCCTTCTCCTCCTCAGCCAGCGCCCAGTGCTGGCCCCTGTCCTCCCTGCTGGAACCTGCTGGGGTCTCCCATAGCCCTGCCACCGGGTGCTGTGCTTCTCATATGGAAACGGCTCGGTGACAGTAGTTGGAGGAGGGCCTCTTGTGTCGGAGGGGAGATGCTTCTGGCACTTTCCCTCAGGACTTGGGCTGTGTCTGCAGACACATGCGTCTGATTTCTCTGCCTGCGTCACTGTGGGTGCTGCTCAGTCCTGAGAAGACTCGTCACCCCGGGCCAGGAGGCACCTGTTGGCCTGACCCATCACATGTCCATGTGCTTCCTCTTCCTAATCATGAAGACCATGCAGTAGGTCTGCAATCAATATCTCCTCAATTAATGAAGGAACAAAGACATAAACATGCTAACTCAGAGAGAGTGCTTATTCTCATTCTCATCCTGCAGGTGGAAACAAAATCACAAGAGCCAATTGGTCACCTGGTCGCAGGGTACCCAGTAGGTGCAGGGCAGAGCAGGGACTATGCCTGTTTGCTTAAGCAATGGAGGCCGCCGGCCAGAGCTGCCCAGAACTCCTGACTCAGAGTGCCCTGGATCTTGTCCGTCTTCTTCCCTGGGTGAGGCCGGTGCCCTGGTAGCATCTGCACTTAGGGTTGTGTGGCCGCAGCGCTGGGTTCGTCAGCACACACTCTGCTGAGTGGCTCGGGAATTATTTCCCAAAATATTGACTCATAATGCGAGGGAAGCTCTTCCCCATGCCACCCGTCAGCAGAAAATTGCCTTTGGTATTAGCATTTCATCAACCGCATAATGTGAATTGATGTAAATGCATAATTAGAAATAATAGCCTGGGAAAATTCACTCTTATTTATAAAATTGGGCTTGTTAAATTAAAATGGGAGCTAACGACTTCCATCTCACGGTGAAACATGTCCGTGGCTGTGCCTGCTCAGATTTGCAGAGCCCTGCCTGGCAGCTCTGCGGGGAGATCCCCAACAGGAGACACCCTCGGCAGAGGCATGGACGCCACCTGTCCTAAAGGTGGCTCTCTAGTGACATGAATGAGCTGCTCCGGAACAACCTTAATCAGCACGCAACAAGTGACGGTGCTCCAGGGAAGCAGGTGGGTGGCGAGTTCCTGGGCCTTGCTCCTTCTGGGGAATGGTGGTCTTTGGCCCACCCGCTGGCCCGAGTCCCAGAGATGCTGTAGGTCTCCCTGGGTGAGTGTGGCGGGCCCCACTTCTCAGCATCTCTAATAGAAATGTGACCCAGACCTGACCAATCAGGATGCCGTGGCTCCAGACCACGGTCATAGGTCCCGGCTGGACCTATGGGTGTCATGGTGAGCAGGCAATGAGGACAGCCGGAGCTGACCATGCGCTGTCCTGGGAACGGCCAGCACAATGGCAGTGCTCTCTGGATCCCCGGCGTAGCCACACCTGGAGGGAGGTGCATGCTGGGTGCTTGATTTCATGCCTGTTTCCTCCTTTTTGGTTTTCTGGTCTCCCACTCCAGTTAGAGCCCAATACTCAGTCAGCCCCCACTGAGTCACTGCTCCTGGTACCTGTCCGTGTCTTTATCCCAGATCAGAGACCAGCCATTCAACAGCCAGCGCTGCGATTTTTAATACGGCTCAGCTTAAAGGGGCCCCTAAGCCCCTCGTAGAAGCCCTCCGTGATCTGCTAGCAGCCAAATCTTCCCTGTTCCCGCACACGGGTGCTGCCCTCGGGGGATATGAACCCCACGTGCTCCGTAGCTGGGTGGAGGAGCCAGCCTGTCTTTGTCCAGTGCTGGGAGTGGAGGCCCAGACACCAGGGCAGGTGTGGGTGGGTGCAGGGTAGAGGCTGGTGCAGGAGCAGGTGATTTCTTATTTCCAAGCAATGGGGTGCGTGGTTAGGACAAGGCCCAGGGAGGCTTCACAAACACTCCTCCCTGCATGGCTCTCTGTTCCCTCCGTTTTCCAAGGGCTCCACCTTCCAGGATGTGGCCTCTGAGCTCCCCCTCCCCAGAAGGTGGAGTCAGTCCTAACCCCACTTCCAGCCTTCCCCAGGGACCTTGAAGGCAAACGTGGGTGACCGTGGGCAGAGGTATGGGCGCTCTCGGGACCTTCATCCCACCATGCCCGTGTGCTTTCGGAGCTCGAACTTTCTAGCAAACGGCCGTCCCCCATCCTTGTGGCTGTTCCTCCGCGAGGATCAGAAGGAAAATTCCTCCAAGCTCCCCTGTTTCAGTGCGGAATCCTGGGGAGGAAGGGGCTGGCCCAGGGTCAGCGGCAGAGGCCGAGCCACGGCGTCCAGGCCAGCCACGGAGGTTCACTCCAGGGCCAGTGCTGCCCCCCTCCCGGCCCCACCTGGCTCACCGCAGGGCACAGAGGATCTTGCTGAGGCCTGTTCATTGCTGTGCCTGGGCGTCCCCCGGCCCCTTGCCTTCTCGCCTCTCCCAACCCCCGGGGGACACAGGTTCCCCTTTCTTGGGGGAAGAAAGCCGCCTGCTTGTCTCGGGAACAGCTGGGCCTTGTCCCCTCAGCTGTGGCTCGGCGCCTGCCGCAGGCTGGACAATCCCGGCTGTGTCCCGGGGGCTCAGGGGCTGACGGAAGCACCTTGGCTCCAGCCCAGGAGCTGCGGGGTGCACTGGGCCTGGGAGGCCGAGGCTGGGCCCCCAGCACTGGCAGAGCAGCGCCTGAGGTGCCCACCTGCCCGGTCCTTCCTCTCTGGGCCCCTCACTCTCAGGGCATGCGAGCAGCAGATGAAATGAGCTGAGGGTTTGCTCCCTCTTGAGCTGGGGATGGAAAGGAGGAGGGTGTGAAACAGCTGAGTCGGCGGGTGGGCTCCCGCTCTGGGCCTCAGTGGTGAGGTGTAATTGGGGGGGGGGAGCGGTAGCCTCGGCCTCATCTCCCTTCTTGGGTGGGCGCTGTGCTCTGACCTGATTCCCACCCAGTGCGCATGGCCCGGGGACGCAGGTGTGTTCTGCAGACACCACTCACACCCAGCCAGGTGCAGAGGCTGGGACTTGGGTCAGGCAGGTAACTCGGCCCAGGCCACGCAGCTGGCTAGCCTGCGTCCTTGTCCCTCCAGGGCCCATGCTCAGAACCCATAGGCTCCATGGCTCCTCCGGGCATCTGGGCTCAGCTGCTGTTCCTTCTGCCGGGAGAGCTGTTCCCTCTGTGCCGATGACAGACGCGTGCTGAGTCCCTACCCTGCGCTTCTTCACAGTCTTACGTATTCCGGAGGGGGATGCAGATCGGAGGGAAGAAAACAAAGGTCAGACAGGGTTAACTTCCATGCAGAGAACTGAAATGTAGGGCTGTAAGTCGGTGTGACTGGGGGTGCACTTCAACAACTCGGAGGATCTGGGTCTGAGTGCAAGGTGTGGAACAGCTGTGCTGAGAAACCAGAGGAAGGCATGCCTGGTGGATCTGGCAAAGGCCCTGGGGTGCAGTGAGCAGAGCATTCCAGAGGGCTGTTGAGCTTGGGTCTGGCACTGCAGGAGGGCTGCAGGGGGGAGGCACACAAACACTCAGGCAGTGCCGGTTAGGAACCTCCATCTCCATGGGGCTCTTATATCACTGGACTCGGTTGTCCAGTCAGGGTACTGGGCCCACAGTGCACCCTGCTAGCCAGGTGCCTGAGCTGCAGAGGAGTGGACAGTACACCTCAGGGTGCTGAGGGATTATCCCAGGAAGAAGAGACGATGTGCTGGCCGTGGCTGGGGCAGCAGAGTGGGACTTACTCTGGGTGACTGTGCTGTGTTTTGCAGAGATGGGAAGGGCTCCTCTGAGACAGGTGGTGAGCTGCCTGTCACCAGTGGGGTCTGAGGGAGCTCTGGGGCAGAGCTGACGGTGCGCTGGGCTGACACTGGGGCTCTCTTGTGCTCTCTGTGCTGTCTGGGTGTTGCAGGAAGCTGGGACCTGAGGAAGGGGGCCTTGGGGAGGGGCTGGGGTCAGATTGCCTAGTTGGTGCTTGTCCTGGCTTGATTGATGTCCTCAGGGCCCTGGAGAGACACGAAAGGCAGACTCCTTGATGTGCAAAGTCCAAGTTAGTCGATGTGTTTTCAAGCTGTTAGGGGGCAGTTGGAGAACAATGGGGTCCATTTTTGAAGGAGCTGAGCCCTGTAGCCTGTCCATCTGCATATCTGCATTGGAGGACTCCTGTTCTTGGTGGGGAGAATATGTGTTGCAATGACAGCCCCCCCATGCTCTGTTTGGGTCACATTTAACCTCTTCATCCAAACACTCCAATTCCTCGTGGGGCCTTGCAAACGCCGGGGAGTCTCATCCATGGGCACAATCAGGGGGTGTGGGAGGCATCAGATGTGCGCTCACCGGCCTGAGTCATCGTTTTATTCTTCAAAGGAGTTTGGCTTTTAAGCAAATGAATATTAACCACCATGGAAGCTATTAGTAGCATTATTCACAATCACAATCGTCGAAAATTAAAATTGTCAATTACTCTGTGTGTGCGCCTGCTTTCTCTCTCGATTGCAACTTTGAAACTAATGCCATTTAGCTCATTAAAAATAGTTCTAGTTAGAAAAATGACTCTTTAAACAAAATTTCTGCAGCATTTTGCCTTCGTATTCCTTTGGAGGAAGTCAAGTTCACCATGATGCAGGGGAGAGAATGATCTGACTTGGCTTAGCGTGGTCACCCTGTGCCCCCAACCCTGCGCTGTGCACAGTCCTGTTTGGGGGCCAGTGTTGCTTCCAGGTGGCCAATGTGAACATGAGCTTGCCCCACCGCACAGCAGCCAGCAAGGATCCGGTGGGAGGTGTGCAGCTCGCCTTGGAGACTTGACTGCTTTTGGAATGAGACCCAGGCTTCTCTGTGGGGACTGAGCCCTGCTGGGACATCTGTCCTCCTCTCCCTGTCACCGGGGCTGTCCCAGCCTCATCAAGTCCATATGTGGCCATGCAGGGGCTGCTGCTGGGGTGCTGCCTTGCACATGGACCGCTTCTTACCCTCAGCACCGCTGCCCTGCCTGCTGGCGCTCCAGCCGTGAGCACCGGCCTGGAATCCATGTCCCCAGGAGCAGTCTTCAGATGCACATACCCAACTTCCTCTCCCCGGGTGGGACGGCCCTGAGATGTGTTGTGCCTGAGCCCCCTTGCCCACAGCTTGTGTCACCTGCTTCTGCCCTTGTCCTGCATGGTTCCTCCCCTGTCTCGCGCCCCACTCCCCTGAAAAGGCTTAAGGGTCTGCTTCCAGGGGAGGGGTGGGAGGCGGTTGGAGTGGCAGAGGATGGAGGTGTCTGTGGGGTGGGGCTGGGGCATGGGGCACCCTGCGTGACTGTGGGTCAGGGTGTAGGGGCTGGGCAGTGCCTAGGCACACCACCTGCAGGCTTCTCCCACAGCCTCAGCTCATCACAGCTGTCTGGTTTGTTTAGCTGGGTGATTGGGTGCTTCTCTGAGCTTTGAGGGCCCCATCCAGGGGACACAAGTCTCTGGGAAGGGGCACCTCTGCCTCAGCACCCCCTCCTTTTCCTCCTCAAGGATTGGGACGTAGCCGGGAAAGTCCCGGGCTCAGATGCTAAAACCTGTGTGCCCCACATCCAGGACCAGCTGTTGCTGGGGAAGGAGGCCTCAGAAATGGCTCCTGGACGTGCTACTGGGGCACAGTCCCATGGATGCATCTTTCACGTTGCTCCAGTTCTGTCTGTGTCCCAGGGCCCAGAGCATCCTTCCTCTTGGGGGTGATCCTGGGCTCGGGGTGGGGAGTGAAGCTGACAATCAGCAGGATTTTTCAATGGGAACCTAGGGAGGACCCCATCTCCCACCTCCGAGAACCCACCTTGCCAACACCCCAGGAAGCTGGGGACTTGTGAGCCAGGAGCTGTGGTGCCACCGTGCAGCCCAGCGAGGAGACAGGGCTGAAGTGGACGTTTCGAAGGAGCAGAGAAGAGAGGGCCACGCTCATATGACCCCGGCCACCCACACGGATCTCCCGCCCTTCCTAGGTTTTGCCCTCGTGCCCACAAATACTCCTTCTTTGCTTGATATATCTTGGGTTGCATTTCTGTCACTTGTCACCAAGGGTCCCGACTGTTGGTCCCCTATTACGATGTCTTTGTCTATCCCGGAGGCCCCTTGTTACCCCAATGACCCACTGCAGCCGCGTGGCAGCCCTTCCTCCATCCTCTGTCCCCCGGCGGGTCAGCTCACACTCAGCCACTGGGATGAGAGCTGTGGCAGTGGGGAGCGCCCGTCCTCGAGAAGCGGTGCTTGGTGCTTACTCAGCCCTCAGGGGAGACGCTGATCTGGCCAGAGGGAGAAGGCCAGGATGCTGGGGGGAGAGTGGAGGGGTGGCAGGGAGCTGGAGAGCACAGAGCTGCCCTGTCTGGATGGGTGCGGGCCACAGCAGAGATAGGAGCCACGTGTGGGCTCGACATCCCCAACTTCTCGTTGCCCCTTGCCCCGATTTGCACGCATCCTCTTGTCAGCCCCCATGTCCTGACTTGGGTTTGGGGATCGAGGTCACCTTGGCAGCCAGGGTGCCAGGTAGGAAAGGGCGCCCGCCATTCACAAGGCTGTGAAGGCCTGGGGGCTGGAGAGGGGAACAGATGCCTCCTTGGGCCCGTGAGCATCCCCCTGGGGTTCTGCTGCGTGCCCCGAGGGGGCCTCTGTGGCTGACTCATGTCCTGCTCACAGCGCAGCCTAAGGCCTGGACGTTTGGAGCCACCTTGGCCGGTTTCCCAAGTCCAGTGTTCTCTGCCAGGCAGGCTCCTGAGGCTTCAGTGTCCTTTCCAGCATCCCCCTGCCCAGCTTCTCTGGGTGAACCTGCTGAGCCAGGCTTGTATGAACCCTTGGCCTGCCAGAGCCTTGGAGGGAGGCTTCCCCGGACCTCTGCCTCCGGCAGCTGAATGATCTTGGGCTACTGGGCAGGTCCACTTCTTCTTAAACTCCACATTTCTCACTGAGGAGGTCCCCCCTGCTAGCTGACCACATGCCCCCTTGCTGTTGTGTGCGATGATTGTATTATAAACTGTGCTTGCACTGAGGGTTTACAAGAAGGAAGAGTCATTCAGAAATGTCCAATTTCACCAGTTTTGCTTATTTAACAACCCCAAGGGAATCTCTCCCCATCGGAAGCCACCTTCTCACTTCCCAGCTCTCTCCACCTCTGGAGGGGTGGGGGGGTGCTGCTCCGAATCTGCTTGCGTCAGGTCTCTGTGATGTCTGGGATCTTGAGTAGTTTCCTGGAGACAGATGGCATTGATTTTGCATTTGTTCCACTATGCCTGTCTCTCACAAAATATTAGCATCAGCTGTTGACGGGGAGTCCTGAAAATATCAGCCTTGATTGGATCTGCGACTTTCAACAATATTTGGTAACAAGAGTTAGGTATGGGCGAAGTTCTGCAGAAGCGGTGGTCCTGTTCATCAGGCGTTTGGAGGGTTTGGAGAATCGCGTTGTTGCTCTCTTTGGCTCCTCTTGCCTCGCCTCGCTTCTGACCTTTGACAACTGGCTTGTGCTGTAGTAACTTCAGTGGGAGGAACACTGGGCCGGGAGTCTGCAGGCGTGGCTCTGGCGCCAGGTCTGAGGCTGTGGGCATTGCCCTTGCTGGGGCCTCAGTTACTCCTTCTGTAAAATGGGGAGCAGGATCCCTTTCCTCCCTCCTTTTGAGGACCCTCAGGGGGAGTGCACCATGCTTGGGAAGGGCTCTCCTGTAGGGGGAGGTCACCTGGAACCAAGAGTCCTCCTTATCATGCAAATAGACAACTGCAGAGATGTCTGACCCACTCTACCCTTTGAGTGCCCAGAGCTGGTTGCTAGGGAGGAGGAGCTTATTTGCACTGGACTCCTCAGCCCTCTGGTCACAGCGCTGGGTCCTAGTGTCCAACAAGTTTGTTTGTGACACTCTGCTGCACGGGAGGACTCTCTGGAAGGACAGGGAGCCCCACTGCAGAAAGGGACAGCTGGGGATTGGGGTGTCCCATTGCCCCACGAGCCCAGGAGAGGAGAGGGCAGCTGCTGCCTGCAGGCTGCCATCCCCAAGGCTTCACCATGCCTCCCGGTGTCAGTTCTGTTCAGGGAGACCGAAAATACCATGCCTGGTGCAGACACCCAGAGAAATCGGCTTGGACAGCACCAGTTAGGAGGTCGGGCAGTTCTAACGGGCAGGGAGTGCCCCAGGCCTGCTAGTGTCTCTGAGCACACAACCCCTGCCCACAAGGTCTCCTCTGTGCTGGGTTAGGGACCTGTGCTGAAAGAACAGGAGGCAGGAAGCTGCCTGCCTTAGGTTCTGGAACTCCCAGAGCCGTGACAATGCCCGGTGCACAGAAGGTGCTTCATTCATTCCGTCCCTTGTTTGTTCCTTGAGTCCTGAACCTGGGGCCAGGTCGGGGTCAGAGATGGGCTGCACTCAGCACTTTACCCGGCATTCATAGCTGGTGGGAGAGAGGTAGTGCCCGTGGCCAGCCAAGAGGAGCTGGGTGGAGCCGGAACTCCCATGGGGTTCTCCAGCTCCTGGGTGGAGGTGCAGGCTGGTGCCTATTGCCCTGGCCTCTGCCCCATTTCTGGGGCTCCTTGTCACCCTTTGTTCTCTCCAATAGCAACTGAAGCTTGTCCTAGCCCCCTCCTGCCTTCTACCCCAGAATTTTCCTTCCAGGAAGTTGGCTGGCAAGCCTTCTGCAGCAGAAATGGGCCTGGGGCAGTGCGGGCAGCCTCTGGCCGACCCTGAGCCAGAGGTGAGTTCTCCAGTGGGTGAGCCTGGTGAACGGGCAGGAATGTGTGTGTGCATGCGTGTGTGTGCATGCGTGTGTGTGTGTGTGTTGCTGTTGTGTGAAGTGTCCATGGGTAGCATTTTGCTCTCCATGCTGTTGGCTTAGGGAGCCTCTGCCAGTTGCTAACAGCTTTGCTTAAAATTAGCCTTGGGAATTGCGCAACTGAGAATCAGGAACTTTAGGGAAACTTGTGGAGAAAGGAGCCCCCAGATTCCCACTGGAAGGCTCTTTGGAGACTGCTCTATTGAGATACTTGTGGTTATAGATGATAGAAAACTGCCATTTATTTGGATAAAGCAGAGAAGGCCAGTTATTGACACAGTAACTAAAAGACTCATTCAGGCATCTGGGCATCAGGTGCAGCTTGATCCAGGAGCTCCGTCTCACTCGCTCTCTCCCCTCTACATGCCTGACGCTTTCTTTGCTTGAGTTTGATTCCTTTGCAGGCTACCCCATGTGAACGCTCTCTTTGTCTCTAGCTTGTCACCAACCCAGCTTTCCTGGGCATGAAGAGAACCCCCTTCCCTCGTACTTCCAGCAGAATCTTAGGAGTGAGCACCTTTGACCAACTTGAGTCATGTCTCTGTACCCGGAGCCCTAGCAGCTGCAGGGGGCTAAGGCACCCTAACTGGCCAGGCGATGGCCATGCACATCTCAGGAGCACAGGGACTTGAAGCGGTGAAAGATGTGGACCCCAAGGTGTTGCTGGAGAGGCGACCGGTCCCGGCAACAGCAATGTGTGTCCTGCAGAGGTGAGGGAGCCCACCCTCCCAGCTGCCGGGAACCCCTTCCAGGACCTCCCAGATGGGAGTCTCTGGGCCTCCCCTAGCCCCCGAGGACAGGGCCCTCCCCTCTGCCTGCATAGGTCCTGCTTGGCACTGCCCTGACCGCTGCTTGTTCACCTGCTGCTGTCCTGCACCCACCCCAGGAGCTGCACTTTCCGGGTGGTTTATCTGCTGCAAGAGAGACAAGTGCTGGATGCTGCGAGCTGCCTCCTCTTCAGCAGGTGGTGCCCGGTCCCTCTGCTGGTCTCACTCGGCCCCTCTGGCCCCTCCTCTCCTGTCCCCCACCGCAGATGTGCTTCAAGCTGTCCACATTGCCCTTCAGCAGGAGGCCATGATGGAGCCTCTGTGCCAGGCCCGCCTCAAGGCCTCTCCCCTCCCGCACCCTGGACATGCTGGCTCCCTAAGTGCCTTCCAGGCAGCAGCAAGCTGCTTGGTGCCAGGAGGGCCTGCGCATCCGCTGTGCTCCAGGGCAGCAATCCAGGTCAACTCAGGGCCCTAGGCTGTAGCTTACACTCAGCTCGTGGCGGGGGGGGGGGTGCCACTCAGCAGGAGCACTGAGGCAGCAGCCGCTGCGAGAAGACTTCAGGGAGACACAGGACAAGGCTCCAGTTCACTTCCCAGCCAGGTCCCTTTGAGCAAGTTGTTGAGCCCATCGGAGCTCATCCCCACATCTGTGGCAGCCCTCATGGCCATGTGGCATGGGCAGGTGCAGCCGGGGACATCGGTGAAGTGCGGGGTTCTCCTAACATGGAGCCTGGTGCCATCTGCCCAGTAAGAAAATACTTTCTATTTATTTTGATTTTATTTGGATGATGAGAGAGAGAGAGAGAGAGAGAGAGAGAGAGAGAGATCATTCATCTGCTGGTTCATTCCCCAAACACCTACGACAACCAGGGCTGGGCCAGGAGCCTGGAACCAGGAACTCCACGTGGGTCTTCCAAATGGGTATCAGGGATCCAGGTACTTGAACCATTATCTGCTGCCTCCCAGACTGTGCATTAGCGGGAAGCTGGGTTGGAAACAGAGTAGTCTGGATTTTTTAAAAAAGTTTTATTTATTTACTTATTTGAAAGGGAGAGAGAGAGAGAAAGAGAAAATATCTTCCATCTGCTGGCTTACTGCAATGGCTGAGGCTGGATGAGGCTGAAGCCAGGAGCCCAGAACTCCATCTGGGTCTCCCACATGGGTGGCAGGGGACCCAAGCACTTGGGCCATCTTCCACTGCTTTCGCAGGTGCATTAGCAAGGAGTTGGGTTGGAAGTGGAGCAGCCAGGACTCAAACTGGTGCTGATATGGGGCGCTGGCAGCACAGGTGCCAGGTTACCCCAGCGCCACAACATCACTCCCCTGGGATGCAGATGTCCCACGTGGCAGCTTAGCCCACTGTACTACAAAGCCTGCCCCGTCGGCCCATTTTTACCTAGCCATTGCTACTGTCAGCACTGGCAGACTCTGTGGAGGCCCACTCCAGGGACAGGGGAAACTGAGGCGTGATGGGGCAAGCTCTGCCAAATGCCTGTGCTCCCTGCCCTGCACTCCCTGAAGCCTCACACAGCCGGAGCCCAGGCCGTGCTGTCCCCACACTGCTGGACGCACAGGTGCGTCCAGGCCGGAGTTCACAGCCATGGGAATCCTAGTCAGGGCAGGTGAGAGAATCTGAGATGATGGCACTAGAGCTTTGATGGTTTTTCTTTTTCCTTTCAAATTATTTAGTTATTTATTTGAAAGGTAGAGTTACAGACAGAGAGAGATGTCTTCCATCTGCTGATTCACTCCCCAAATGGCTGCAACGACTGTAGCTGTGCCGATCCGAAGCCAGGAGCCAGGAGCTTCCTCTGGGTCTCCCTCACAGGTGCAGGGGCCCAAGGACTTGGGCTATCTTCTACTGCTTTCCTAGGCCATAGCAGAGAGCTGGATTGGAAAAGGAGCAGCCGGGACTCGAACCGGCACCCATATGGGATGCCGGCATTGCAGGTGGCAGCTTTACCTGCTAAGCTACAGCACCACAGCCCCGGCCCTTGATGGTTTTTCTGTTTTCTTCCCTTCCGCAGGGCAGGAAGTCATGATCCTTGTCCTGGTCTGCCCTGGGGTCACAGCCAACACTCCCGTAACAAAGGACAGCCCAACAGGATGATAGGATGACAGCACAGAGCAGAAACAGAGACCCAGGGAAGACAGCCTGTTCCCCTTCTTGGCCCCAGGTACGGGGCAGGGTCCCTCTGCAAGGAGAGTCTTCAGGGAAAGAGAGAAGGGAGACAGAGACCTTTCTGGGTTTATGGTTTGCTTTGGGGGAGAGAAGCTCTGGTTTCTAAGCCCACCTCTGCTACCCAGGGAAGAGGACTGGTTTCTGTAACTTGCTTGGGTGGGGAGGAGCGAGAGGCAGGGGACAGGAGGGCAGGACAAGTCCAGGGGACCTTGCTTCTGAGACCCTCCCGTGGTCGGTGCAGAGTCTCAGCATGCCCGCGTGGAACGCCGCGTTCTCAGCCCGCTCCTCCCTGCACTCCTCGCTCCCACCTTTCACCCTCTTTCTTTCCTTTAAGGAGGATGACTGTATTGATTTCACAAAACACTATAGCTCAGAAACAGTTCAAGTGAGAGAGAGAGACGTGAGAAGAAAAGGAAACAGTGGCATCCAGTTCAATGTCTCACCCGCCTGAGACGGCTGACCAGGGGCCTTAGGAGGTGGCCATGCAGTGGTCTCTCCAGGAATACATGCAGGCACGTGAACAGGAGTGGTTTGGGTGGTGGGGATTATGTCACAACCAGCACTTTAAAATAGGATGGCTAGATGATGTTTGGATTTTCTAGCAGAATCCACAGAAAGCCTGAAGTACAACACGGGTTGAACCCCTGACTCACGCTCCACCATTCCAAAGCATCCCAAGATATGAAGTTATGGGAAACAGCAGGAGCTGGGGTCAGCTCATTCCAGGGTTTTCCCTCCTAGACAGTTTCAGCCGACTCTGGGCTGGAAGATGAGGAATTGGGCAGATTTGTTTTGGGGAAGGTCCCCTAGCATTTTTGCTTACTAGGTTAAGACTTTCCCCCTTGTCTAAGCTGAGAACATTTGGATTCTCTCCTCCTCGAGGGCTGTCTTTAACTCTATATGTTATTGGATTCACGCCCTCTTTGTCTTGACTCTTCAATTCTAAGGGTTGGTTTTTTTCCCCCTATTTTTATACTGTTTTTAATTTTGAAATAGAGTTTTCTCTTTCCAAGAATCTTGGGTGCTGGGTTGCCTGAGTTCTCCATGCCACAGAACTCTTGATTTTTATGTTTTTTTAAAAAAAGATTTATTTATTTGAAATATAGAGTGATGGGGTGGGGGACATAAGAGGAGGAAGAGAGGAGAAGGAGGAGGAGGAGGAGGAGAGAGAGAGAGAAAGAGAGGTATCTTCCATCTTCCATCTGCTGGTTCACTCTGCAAATGGCCACAACAGCCAGGACACCTGGAACTTCATCCTCGTCTCTTATGTGAATGGCAGGAGTCCAAGCACCTGTGCCATCAGCAACATCATCCCAGTCACATCAGCAGGATGCTGGATGGGAAGTGGAGCAGCCAGGACTGGAGCCAGCGCTCTGATATGGGATACAGGAGTCCCACGAGGCTGCTGATTCAAAATCAAGGCTCTTGTCTCAGCTCTGCGTCCTACTGGGAGACTTAGGATTGAGTCCCTCTCTCAACCAGCTTACACCACAGTGCTCTCCCCTGATTTTTATGCTTTAAAGACAACCTGGAACAAGTGACTTTTCTGTTTAAACCGTCTTCCCACTGCCTTTGCTCTGGGGTTGAGGACTGCCCCGCTGCCCTCGTCTTCCCCACATCTCTCCTCCTCCCTCCCCTACCCCTCGGTCTTCTCCCTGCTACCCTGGCTTCTCCAGTTTCCTTTCCCTTTGGCTGTCCTCTGCCTGGATTCAGCTGCCTATGCACCTGTAGGGATGACGGTGGCTGTTCTTCCACGCCGTCTGAGACGTCTGCCTGTCGCTGCTGTGCTTAGGAGACAAACCCAGGGCAGAGCTTCACTGTGGCTGGTGCCCCTCCCCCTGCAGCCTGAGAGTCTGGAGCGGGGGCGATTCTGCCCTATGTCGCCCCTGAAAATGGTGCCTTCTCCTCTGGTGCAAGAAGAGTTACTGTCTTTGCTTGACCATTATACCTGCTGATCTCTGCCACTTTGAATGCAGTCTGCCCACCCACATTGTCCCTTTTGGATGTAAAGAGGAGGTTCCTGTGCGATGACTCTGAATGTTTTGCTCTATTTCTCACTCCTGCACGTGGGGCAGGCAGCAAGGAAATAGGTGTGAAAGAAGTGGAAATGTTCTGGAGAACATCGTACAAGGCGTGCCCAGCCCGGGCAGCAGGCATCGGACGAAAGGAAGATCAGAAAGCTGGGGATGGAACTCATGTAGGGACAGACGGTGCCTAGCAAGTATTAGCACGCTGCACGCGAAGCAGGAGGGTGCAGCAAACATCCAGCCTGCTTGAACGCGGCTTATTTGGGCCACAAAGAATTCAAAGTCCATGTTAGCAAATAAGCCAATGTAATTTGATTCCGCCACGAAAATGTCTTAACAAAGGCTGATGCAGTATCCTGTGTCGTTTAGGACTGATTTGTGATTTGAAACAAAGAGATGCTGAACCGGCTGAGCCCACGCCTGTGTGCTTACCGTCCTCTGGCGCCAGAGCTTTGGGGGTCGTAGCAGCCCGAAGAGCAGTTCGGAGGCTGACCAGTGGCTGTGGTTTGCTCAGGCTCAAGAGGTTTCCTGCTAACAATGAAAATGGGGTGGAGGTCCCTGCGTCCAAGGGTGTAGGCTGCAGCTCAGGCAACAGGAGAACCAAGGGAGGATTAAACTCTTCTGCAAATGGAGAGGAGGAGGAAGAGAGGAAAGAAGGGGGGGTGGAATGCAAGGAGAGAGGCAAGATGGGGTTGAGGGGGAGTTGATACCTGTGATGGGCATCCCCAGGTGTGGGCACAGCGGTGCCTGGTGCTGAGTAGGAAGCTGGGTGTTTGCAATGGAGCATCACCTCCAAGCGCTCCCCTCCTGTGCAGGCAACTGATGGGGCCCAGAATACAGGGTTGCTGCTCCCACCCCCCTGGGGCATTGCCTTGAGCTAATTTCACCCTCCTACTCCCTACAGCAGGATGGAGTGACAGAGGGAGTACGAAAGACAGGCCCCTACAGCAAAGCCTACTGTATCCATGAGGGCATGTGTGCAAGCCAGGACTGGGCTGGCTGTCCCGTATGGGTCCGTGCAGTGAGGGACAGAGACAGGGGGCAGGGAGCAGGATTCTGGGCATGAGGGTGTGCAGAGATCTGGTGGAAGGTGCTGGGATTACAGCGGCCAGAGCCAACCTCAATGGGAAGCTCCAGACTTCATCTATGTGACAGAGAGGGACTCAATCCTAAGTCTCCCAGTAGGAGGCAGAGCTGGGACGAGAGCCTTGATCTTGAATCAGCAGCTGAAGTGCTGGATGTGCGACTGTGGCCTGGTTCCTTCTCCTTGCTGGGCCCCAGTTTCCCCAAGGAGGCTGCAGAACCTGTGAGTCTCCAGGCGCCTCTCCACTTTGGACAGCAGCACTGGGGGACATGCTGTGGTTTGCCCAGCGGGGAGGGACCTGAGTTGCGCTGAGTGCTGAGGTTGGCTGACGTTAGAAGTGGAGGGTGAGCTGGGGATTAGAACTCGTAGGCAGGCATGGCTCATTGTGCACCTTTTTCTTTAAGAACAACATCTGCTTCTAAGTAGGTTACACTTACCGTGGCTTGTTTGCATCGGTCTTTGCTTAGAAAGCAAACTCTTTCTTCAAAGCTAAGCTTCCTCCTAGGCCTGTGGGATTAGTACGTCCCTCCAGATTAATGGGGTCCAAATTAATGCGATTTGTCGCCATGGCTTTCAAAGGCTGTGGTCTACTTATATAGCTACTTATTTCTTATGGACCAAAATTTAGGACACTTGGACTGACAAAAGATATTTTTTCTCGGTTGTGTGTATAAACACATGGAGGCGTCTACAAAGTTATGGGAAGTGCAATGCTGGGAGCAGATCACTGCTGTTGGAAAGACTGAGGCGAGGTCTGGACACCTCAGAAAGGCTGGGGTGGGTGCCGCCATCCCAAGCTTGGCTGCGAAACAGGAAGAATCCAGGATCTTTAGCTACGCGATGCTTGGGCAACTCTGAAGCGCCGAGTGCTACCCAGGCCCACTTTGCTTGCAAACACGTTTGTTTCTGTGAAACAAACAAGACATAGCTGCTTGCTGGATCCCAACCTGCTGCCTCTTTCCTAACGGGAACCTCGAGTTGAGAACTCCAGCCTGGGTCGCCTTTGGATGGTTCCACCTGACCCGTGAGGTCTGGGGTGCACTGACTCCTAAGGCAAGCCCACGGAGGAGTTAGGGTCTTCCGTCTTGTCCTCAATGATTTCTGGGCTAAGCTGGCATCAGGAAGGAATCTCAGGATGACCAGCCCCACCAGAGGCACCTGGCACCTCCCCTGGCCCTGCTCCTCAGGAAGCCGTCGCTTCCCAGTGCCATTTAGCTCGCAGCGATTATGTAATTACATTTGTGAATGTAATCCTGTAGCGCATTATTCTAATTATAGCACACAATCCTTTTCAGGAACTTTCAGAGAAATAATTTGTGCAGTGAAATGGGGCTGCAAGGATTGTGTGACTGGAATCGGAGCGCGTGGGATCGCTTCTGCCTCCAGAGGCGCGCACAGACCCCCTTGGCTCCTTCCCAGGACGGGGATCGGGTCCACGGAAGCCACTGTTCAGGGAAGGTCCACAGAGGACTGTACAGGGCTCCTTTTCTACAATAACTGCTCAGCTCCTAATTGCTCATTACGCATTCTTCCAAGTAGCTTTAGGTAAATTGTGGGTAAATGACACCTCAATAAAGCTGTTAGGAACATAAAGTAGTTACTAAGTGAGTTATAATCTAGGACAGAAAGGGACATATCATATAAATCATCATTGCAGCCGGCAGAGGGAAGGTAATGTCAGATGAGAATGATCTGAAAGGTCTTGTAGATATTGAGTGATTCTAAGATTTGATTAGCAGATATGCCCAAAGTAAAAGACTTGTGTGGGGGCCAGCACCGTGGCATAGCAGGTAAAGCCACCGTCTGCAGTGCCAGCATCCTATATGGGTGCCGGTTCTGAGTCCCAGCTGCTCCACTTCTGATCCAGCTCCTTGCTAATGCACCTGGGAAGGCAGCGGAAGATGGCCCAAGTCCTTGGGCCCCTGCAACCGCGTGCGAGATTGGAAGAAGCTCCAGGCTCCTGGCTTCAGATCAGCTCAGCTCTGGCTTTGGAGAATGGACCAGTGGACAGAAGACCTCTCTCACTGTCTCTGCCTCTTTCTAACTCTGCCTTCCAAATAAATAAATAAATAAATAAATAAATCTTAAAAAAGTTAAGGCTTTGCAATAGCTTGTCTGTCCTCCCTCCCTCTCTATGTTTTCCCTTCTTTCTTCCCTCTTTTCTTCCTCCTTTCTCCTTTTGCTACACCCCCAGCACCCCATACTTCCTCAGCACCTCTTATTATAAGTTTCTGGGTAACGGTGGACTCTCCCAGCCATGTTGTACTTTTATAACGATTATTTTTAGGCATGTACTCATTTTCAGCTCAATGCAATAGTAGGCTTCTTGGAGTGTCCTGTGAGCCTCAAGTTCTGGTCTCTGGCCTCTAGGAGTTCACAGGTCACAGGCAGCTGACATATGGGCACGCAGCCTCAGTGCGGATGACGGTCAGGAGAGACACTGGGTCCTCTGCAGGTGTTTGCAGAACGGAAGTGTGGACAGCAAGGTGCAGGCCAGCAGCATGCTGGAAGCACAGGTGCAGGTCTTGAGAGGTAGCGCCTCCAGATTCTGTCTCCGAGGATTAGATGTAGCTAAGGGGCAGCAGAGGAATGAGATTTATTAGCAAAGTGAAGTGCATGGGCACGCTTTACAGTGAGCTGCAACCCACAAGGTTCGGGGCCATCCCGACCAGGGAGTGAACCAGTAGACGCAAGATCTCTCTCTTTCTGTGGTTCTGCCTTTCAAGTAGGTGAAAAGATACAAACAAAGAAAAAAGAAAAAACAAAGAATCAGTTTGGAGTCAGATGGACCTGGCTCTGTGACCTTGAGCCCTTTAACCTCTCTCAGCCTCAGTCTCCTCACCTGAGAAATGGGCCGTGTGTTAGAGGGCTGATGCAGGCAGCCCTTAATGGCACACAGGTGTGACTGGTGTGGCACCGATACACAGAGCTGCTCCACTCCTAGGTAATTGCTAGCAGGAGCTTCCCCCGCCAGGGCAGGCCCCACTGCACCGAGGGGCTCCCAGGTGAGGCTCCCTGCACACTCTGACCCCCCAGATCTCATGATGGTTAGTGGGGCTGTTCCTGGCAAGCACAGTGGGAAGAGGACAGGTTGCCGAGGGTTATTTGAGTTATTGTTAACTAGAGGTTCTTTCCCATTTGAGCCATGTCCACAAATCTCTCCTGAAACCCAGCTCTCTCCACGCCCTCTCCTGGTCACCCCTGGCCCTCAGTTTATCACAATGTTCGTTCTAGCCCTTCCTGGAGCAGTAAATCGGGCCGTGGCAGCAATGGTCAATGAAACACTCTGACATGGAATCGTTTCCCGGCTCTCCTCCCGGAGTTCTCCCCGGCACCTCCCAGATCCTTCCCAACCCAGGAAATAAATCAGGGCCCCTGTTGGCAAGGAGGAGCACATGTTGTCTTTGGCTTGCCTCTGTCCTGAGCTGGAGCCATGCTGGAAGTCAGCCCTGGGGCAGGCAGACTGCTCTGGGGATCACTCACTGTCCCCTTCCTGGGGCATGGGAACCCCTTGTTACCATGAAGTGGCGGTGGACTGACAGGCACTTACAGAGCCGATGGAGAGAGGTCCTTGTACCTTCCACCCAGTTTTTTCCATGGCCACGTCTTATGTGACTACCACACGGAGTCTCAAAAGCATTTCCAAGTCTGAATGATGTGCACATTGTTCTCTTAAAAAAATTTATTTTATTTACTTGAAAGGCAGAGTTAGCGAGAGAGTGGGAGAGGTAGTGACAGAGGGGTCTTCCAGTTAGATGTTCCCTCCCCAGACAGCTGCGATGGTGGGGGCGGGTGCTGGCAGTAGCCAGGAGCCAGGGACTCCTTGGCTTAACCTGCTGCACCACAACGCTGACCCCTGTTCTCTGTCGTTTTATCCCATAGGCCCTGCAAGTGCTTTCTGTATTTCTCCTCCTTGGGGCTGTGGGCCTGCCACTCTGCAGACCTGTGGGAGAGAATTCCAGACCAGAGACCACCATGCCTGCATTCCTGGGGGACTTGGGAAGTAGGGGTCCTTTTCCATCCCAGGAAGCACCTGGTGCAGCCTGCCTAGGGTAGGTAGCTTCGGCAGGCACCAGCCTGGGTTCTCTGCAGGTATCTACAGAACAGAAGTGTGGACAGCAAGGTGCGGGCCAGGAGCATGCAGGAAGCATAGGAGAAGGTGTTGCCAGGTGGGCAAGGGCAAGGTGGGCCACTGTGAGGTCCTTCGCCCTGGATCTGCATCCTGCTCCTCTGGGAAGGGGCTGGAGATGAAGGTTGGGGGAAGAAGGGTTGTGAGAGTCAGGAGGTCTCCACATGTTGTAGGCTTTAAGTGGCATCTAAAATCCCTATTCCAGGCTCTTGCCTCTTACCCAGAGAAACATTCTAAGTACAGGCATGGCTATGGCATACCAATTGGGCATTGTTTGGGAATAGAGTAGACCAGGAGGGGAAAAGATGAGAGAGAAAGAGAGAGAGAGGAGGAGGGGGAGAGGGGTGGGGAGGGGGAAGGGGAGAGGGAGAGGAGTAGAGAGAGAGAGAGAGGTGTTTCAGTATCCGGCTACTCTATGCCCCCAGGGAAGAGAGAGCATGCCCCCTCCCCCTTGCTGGACACTTAGAAGGTTGGAAAGGGGCGTGGTTACATGGCACCACCCTCAGGTACCAGGAGATACATCCTGGGGAAGGAGTCCTTTGACTGACAGGTGGGCGGATAGGATTACCTAGGGCGGGGTGTGTGTGTGTGTGTGTGTGTGTGTGTGTGTGTGGCTTCCAGCCAGTGGCCCTGATTTAGCTTCCTGCCTTATCCTCTATCTCCAGTAGGGGCTGGTGAGGTGAGCAGAGATGAGGGCTGAGCCAGTTTCTTCCTGTGTGGGGTCAGTGGCTACATTTGGGATCTCTAGGGCAGTGGACCGCGCTGGACTTGTGTTGTAGCTGTAGGGGACAAGGACCCTTCCTGGTATCCGGCCCCGTGGGGGAGTGACCGTGCAGGTCTTCTGGGCTGCTGTGACTGACAGCAGCTCCAGTTTGCTGTGGCACAGGGCAGGGGGTGCAGGGGCCTGTGGAGGTGACCTTCTGCCAACCCCCTAACTGCTCAACTTGGAGACTGTTGATGGTTCTCCCAGGGCTTCACTGAGGCTGCAAAACTCTGCATGTGGCCCGGGCAGCCCTAGGGTGGCTGGGCCAAGGTGACCCCCTTGGTTCCCTGGCAAGTGCTCCAACGTTCTGCCCTCATGTGGCCCCTAAATCTTCATGCCTGGAGCCCAGGTCGTAGGTGATCTTCTTTGAGTGTGTTTTGTGGAGTGGCTTGGTGAGAGGTGGCAGGCAAACCCATGGCTCATGCCCAGGGGGTTACTGCTCTGATAACCCCAGTTCCCAGACCAGTTGACCTCATCCTGTGCTTCTAGGGCCCCGGCCTGGGCTGCTCCTCACTGCTGCACTGTGCACTCACCCTGCAGTCTGGACACTGCTCATTTTGCTTGGGTGTCTGCACAGGCTTTCAAATCCCAGACACTGGGGCCAGTGCTGTGGTGCAGTGGGTTAAAGCCCCAGCCTGCAGTCCTGGCATCAATATAGGTGTTGGTTCGAGTCTCAGTTGCTCCTCCGCTTCTGATCCAGCTCCCTGCTAATGCGCTTGGGAAAGCAGTGGAGGATGGCCCAAGTCCTTGGACTGCTGCACCCATGTGGGAGACCCGGTGAGGCTCCTGGCTTCTGTTGTGGCCATCTGGGGAGTGAACCAGTAGATGGAAGATCTCTTGTCTCTGTCTCTACCTCTCTTTGTAACCCTTTCAAATAAATAAATAATATAACTCTTAAAAAATACAAAACACAGAATCTTCTTCCACATCCGTGCAGTTATGGATCCTGGAAGTCTCCCTCTAAAATTAATTCTTCCAGAAAGAAAGCAAGTGTAGAGGGAGTGTGGCTCAGGCAACCCCACGTAGCCTTTAGAGCGAGGCTGTGTGACTTTGGACAAGTTACTGAACCTCTATGGGTCTGCGCGTCCTCAGCTTTAACAGGGGGATGACAGGTTAGCCCCTGAGCCTGCTGTGAGGCCGGAGAAACCTGGCACTGAGGGGGAGCTTCATCGATATGATTGTTGTGTACGTGGGAAACTGAGGCCCAGGAAACGAGCCCGGGTCCCAGGATCCCACAGCAGGCAAGAGCCAACACTGCAGCCAGGCCTGGAGTCCTGGCTGGGTCTAGTCTCCTGGGAAGGTCAGAGGCGCTGACGCCAGCACTGACTCAGGGGAGGTCAGCCTTGCTCACCTGAGACCCTCTATCCTAGCCCCCTTCCTCCCGACATGCCCCGGGACAGATCAGGTGGTGGCTGGGCTGGGCCTCCACCCTTCTTCTTGAGACAGAAGGTGATGTCCTCAGTCCCAGGAGGCACAAAGCTCTTGGGAGCCCTGCATCCTCTATGTGCCTTCTGTTCATCAGACTGCCGTGGGGTCTGGGGGAGCGGGGTCCCCTCCGGCTGCGCTTGAGAAGCGGGAAGGGGTCCCTCCGTCTGCTCTCCAGGCCCGGTTGCTCTGCCATCTCATCTCTTGCCTGACTAGGTCTTGTCGGCCTCCAGGGGGCGCTCCAAGCCCCACCGGCTCTGCTGACCCTAGGGAGAGGGGTGGACAAGCTCTCCGGGAGTCTGGGGTGGTGTCTTGATCCAACATGGGGTGGGGGCTCCTACTGGACTCCTCCTGGGACCCTCTGGGACATACGTTGGACCAGCTCTGCCTGGTTCCAGGGCGGACGCTCTTGTTTTCCGGCAAGCGTTCTGCATACCTGGTGTTGCTTCTCCTGTATTCTCCATGGGTGCAGAGGATAAGAGTCGGCTGGCCGTGGGCTGGAGAGGCAGGTTGGTTTTCTCTAAGAAGGCAGCAGGGTGGGGGTTAGGAGCTCGACAGGAGAGCTGCACAGTCCTTATTCAGTCCCCATCTGTATTTATCAGCTGAGTGCTCCTGGGTGAGTTACTTAACTTCTGAGCTTCAGCATCCTTACATGCAAATTACTTTAACTTGAGTACCTCTGGAAGCTGAGGCCGCCTGGACGCCTCTGGAGTTTATTCAGGAAGTGATGCCAGGAGGCAGGAGTGGGGGAGTGGGTGTGTCAGATGGAGGAGGAGGAGGAGGAGAGCAAGCAGAGTGTGTGAAGCTGGATGCTGAGGAGGGGGACAGGGGCTGCCTCTGTGGGGACCTTCCCAGTGTGGAGTGCCCCTCTACAGGTGGGCTTGCTCTGGGAGCCCCTCATCTGGGCTCTCGATCCTCAGCTCCCACATGGCAAGCTCCACTCTCTCCCCTAGGAAGAAGGAAAATCCAATAGGCCGGCGCCGCGGCTCACTTGGCTAATCCTCCACCTGCGGCACCCCAGATTCTAGTCCTGGTCGGGGCACCGGTTCTGTCCCAGTTGCTCCTCTTCCAGTCCAGCTCTCTGCTGTGGCCCGAGAAGGCAGTGGAGGATGGCCCAAGTGCTTGGGCCCTGCACCCACGTAGGAGACCAGGAGGAAGCACCTGGCTTCTGGCTTCAGATAGGTGCAGCGCGCCGACCATAGCGGACATTTTGGGAGTGAACCAATGGAAAAAAGGAAGACCTTTCTCTCTGTCTCTCTCTCTCTAACTCTGCCTGTCAAAACAAACAAACAAAAAACAAAAACAAAAAACAGAAGGCCCAGGGGCTGGAGCATGGAGAGGCTGGGCAGGCTCTTGGGGTGGGCTGCTGTCTGCCTGCACGGAGCTGCCCACTGCGGTGGCTGGTGACGCCAGGATGGGCCATGGGCGACAAAAGCACCTGCCATCTGGTTGATCCAGCATAAACTCAGGTTGGCGGCTTTAGCATGGGCTGTCTGTAGGCAGTAGGGGCGTTATAAGTGAGAGTTGTGCTCTTGTATCATTGTATCATTCTGGTTGTTTTATGATATTACTCAGACTTGCTGCTGGCCAGCTGTGGACCAGATGGAAACCCAGAGGCCAAGTCCAACTTGCAGCCTTGTTTACTTTGGACTGGAGAGTGTTTAGAGCCTTTTAAAATTAGCTGCCACTGTTAACAAATTTGAGCAGTTTCATATAAAACCGAAGAGCTCCGATTTCTGTGGAACTTGCCTCGTGGGATGGGAGATGTGGCAGCTCAGTGTGGGAGTTGTGCTAAGCTTGGGGTTGGGGGATCTGAGGTCCTTGGGGAGAAGTCAAGAGCCTGACTGGTAGGTTCCAATCTCCCTCCCCTTCCTCCTGGGAGCTCAGCGTTTGGTTGCTGTGCAAAACCCTGCAGTGCCTTCCAGAAACACTTCCAGCTTTTTTGGGAACAACTACCCCGTGGGCTGCAGCCTGCCCAGGTCTTAAAAGAGCCCCATGCTGCTCAAAGTGCTGCTTGGTCAAAAATGACTGGTGTGGAGCTGGACTGCAACAGATTCTGTCCAGGAAATAGAGTTAAGAGCAGGCGGAAACACCGATGGGAGAGAACGCTGGGGGTTTCTCACTGCCATTCATCTAGCCCTTTCTTAGGTACTTCAGCTTCCCGCATGTTGACATTCAGTGCCTGATAATGAGGAATGGGTAGTGGGAAGTGGGGGGATGGACCTGATGGATGAATGTGGCTGCTTTTCTCATTTCCAGGACCCCTGTGCTTGAGTGGGATTGGAGGACTTGGGTGAAGCTGTGGTCTGTCTGTATTTTGGGAAGAATACTCCACTCCTACTGTTATTTCTCTCCTTAGCCTGTTACTGGTGCCTGTTATACCAAGTACGCTCCTGGGATATTGACTGAACCCTACTTATTAGCTGGGTGGCCCTGCCCAAGTTAATTAACTTCTGTGAGGTCCAATTTCCCCCTGTGCAATGGAGACAAGACTGATACTACTTCTCGCAGGGGTTTTAAGGGATGCGCAGAACAGCCATGGGGGTGGGCCATGGGAGATGAGTGGGGTGTCCGTGTGGTGCACTTGGGATCGTGGCCACACGTGCAGGGGATAGGAGGGGATGCCTTTCCATGTCTTCAGGGCATCAAAGGGGCCTTTGCTGTGGGAACCTGGCTCTGGGGACGGTTGCCTCTATTTTCAAAGAACGATTTTCAAAGATTTTCAGCGCGAACAACAACCGTGGCTTTTATCTCTTGTTACAGCCCTTGCCCTCCAGGAGGCTGGCAGAGGGATGGAGACTCCCGGAGCCCTCTCCTCCTGGAGCCCGAGGTGCAGGGACTGATACTGAAATTTAAATTCAGTCATTCCCTTATCAGTTTCCCCAGAAACCAGTCTTGGACAAGTTGCCCTGGGATCAGCCTGGTTGTCCAAAATATCAGTGTGTCTTCTGTACTCCAGGCTTTTAAATCACAACGGCTTAGCAGGTGCTTTTAAAAAGGAGCATTTATTGTTTTGTGTCAGCTTATAAAAGTCACACATGCTCACTGGGGACAATAGAAGATGTGAAAATGTAAATAAAAGAAGAAAATCCTCCACAATGCCCCACCCTGAGAGAGGTGTCTCCAAACCTTTTGGCAAATTTCTATTTAATCTTTTCTTCCTCCCTCCTTCATTGCTTCCTGATCTTATTTTGGTTAGAAAATAACTCAAACAAAAGGAAACAAAATATGGGAGAAATAAAGGCATAGCCCACGTTCCCATCACCGTGGGTCTCTCTAAGTCCCTCCTCTCTTCTCCCCTCTTCTGCTTTTGGAAGGAAATGATTTCAGATGAGTTGACACCCTTGGTTCCTCTTCCCAGGGGTGCTCCCTGAAGTGGGGAGTGCTCTCCTTCTCAGATGTTTTTAATACTTAAAAATGTTTACTTGTTTATTTGAAGGGGAGGGGGAGAGAGTGAAAGAGAGAAGGACAGAGCACCCATCCCCTGGCTCACTTCCCAGATGTCCACAACAGCCAGCACTGGGCCCTATCCAAAGCCAGGAGCCAGGATCTCCATCTGGGTCTCCCACATGGGTGCCAGGGGCTCAAGAACTTGGGCCATCATCTGCTGCATCCCAGTGCCTTAGCAGGGAGCTCGATTAGAAGTGCAGGGGCCAGGGTTCTGGCGTTCCGATATGGGATGCCAGCTTTGCAAGTGGCATCTTGAACCACTGTACCACAATGTTGGTCCCAAACTTCACCTTTTTGGTGTGTCATTTTATGAGCTGCAGCAAATATAAGCCCTATCACAATCAAGATGCGCCGTAGGCTTCCATCACCTCCCACAGGCCCTCATGTTGCCCTTGGTAGTCAGCTACTTTCCTGACCCCAGGCTCCAGCTGCCGTCATTCATAGTTTTATCTTGTCCAAGCCAACATATAAAACAGAGTTGTCTGGATACTTCAAAGGGCTTTCCCTCAGCACAAGACACTTAAAGTCCCTCCAGGTTGATATTTAGTAGCTTGCTCTCTATTTTTGTGGAATAGCATGCATTCTACACCTGCACCACTTGTTTATCCATTCCTCATCGAAGACGGTCACCTCATTGCCATTATTTCACTGATTATGAACGGAGTTACTATAAACGTTTACCTGCAGCATTTCATGTGAACATAAATTCTCATTTTTCTTGGCGAAATACCTAAGCTGGGTCATATGTTTAACTTTATTAGAAACCCTCAGGGCTGGCATTGTGGCACAATGGGTTAAGTCGCCACTGTTATGCCCAGTTCGATTGTCCCCAAAGACCACCAAGGAGCTGATACCGCTGTAAAACAAACGAGAGTTTTATTACAGGCCCAGGCCTGGACTCTCAACCATCACCGATGCAGCGGGTTTGAATTGAGAGCCCTGACTCTTCAGTTAACAGGGTTTGTATAGGGTTTTCAGAGACATTCTATGCATTACAGCACTATTTAGCAAATTACCTCATTTCGCGGGAAATTCAAAGGACATCTCTAAAAACTGATTAGTGCATCCAGCATCAGGAATGGACCTAGTAAAGGTGGTTGGATGGCTTTGGGGTTGATGCCTTTTAAATTGATTGGCTAAAGTATAGGGTCCGAGCTGCTGGGGTGTAGTGCCAAACCGCAGGGTCTTAGATGTTACCAATCACCTTAACTGTCCTGAAAAGACACCTGGAGCTCTAGGTATTGCCCTGCTGTCTGCTGATTGGCTGTTGCTAGGGGAGTTTATTGCAAGGGGGGCTCCTTTATTTATTTTTAGGAGCTTCTGGCTCAGGGTTCAGGGCCCGGTCAGGACAGAGTTAGAAGATGGAGGCCTATTTTAAAATAGTTGCACCTTGATCCAGGCTCAGGTCTCTCAGCCACCTGTGACACCAGCATCCGTATGAATGCGAATTAGAGTCCCAGCTGCTCCACTTCCAATCCAGCTCCCTCCTAAATACACCTGGGAAAGTAGTAGAGGATGGCTCAAGTACCTGGGCCCCTGCTACCCGTCTGGGAGACCTGGATAGAGATCTAGGCTCCCAGCTTTTGCCTGGACCAATCCCTGCTATTGTGACCATTTGGGGAGTGAACCATGAAAGATCTGTCTCTCTCTGTCTCCATCTCTCCCTCTGTAATCCTGCCTTTCAAATAAATAAATAAATAAATCTTAAAAAAAAACTGCTTTAGCATTTTCTTCAGTGCTCTATCATTTTGCATTCTCATCAATGATGTTTGCAAGTTCCCGTGACTCTCCATTCCCGACAACAGTCAGCATTGTCGATTTTTAAATATTTTAGCCTTTTAAATAGACATGTAGTGATACCTCACTGTGGTTTTAATTTGCATTTCTCTAGTGACAAATGAAGTGGAGCGCCTGTTTTATTTATTTATTTTTAAGCACTCACGTGCAGGATTATTGTGTGAACACAAATCTTCATTTCTCTGGAATAAATGCCCAGGAATGCAACTGCTCAGTCTTATGAAAGCTGCATATTTAACTTGCAAGACATTTGCAGTTTCCCTGCATCCTCGGGAGCATTTGATGTTGTCGCCTTCATTGTCACCACCGTGACAGGTGTGTAGTGATAGTTCCTCATGATTTTAATCTGCATTTCCCAAAAAGCTAATGATGTTGAACACCCTTTTTTTCCTTATTTGCCATTTGTGCTTCGTCCTTGGATGAAATACCTCTTTACCATGTCTTTTGTCTGATTGCCCTGTTGGCTTTCTTGCTGTTGAGTTTGAGAGGTTTTATATATATATATATATATATATATATATATATATATATATACATATTAGGCACTAATGCATTGTCAGATATGTAGTCTGCAAATATTTTCGCTGACTCTGCATTATCTTTTTAGAACAACATCTTTCACAGAGCAAGACTTTTAAATTTTGATGAAGTCCAATTTATCAGTTGTTTTTAATGGATGGTACTTTTAGTGTGAAGAGTGTATCTCAATGATTTTCACCTGTGCTTCCTCTAGAAGGTCTACATTTAAGTCCACGATGCATTCTGAGGTTTTTTTGTTTTTGTTTTTTTTTTGTTTCTTTTTTTTTTTTAAATGAAGTATGAGAGGGGCCACATGGTGCCACAGTGGGGTAAAGCTTGGGTCTGCAGCACTGGCATCCCATATGGGCGCCAGTTCAAGTCCTGGCTGCTCCACTTCTGATCCTGCTCCCTGCTAATGCACCTGGGAAAGCAGCGGAGGATGGCCTAAGTCCTTGGGCTCCTGCACCCATGCGGGAGACCTGGAGGAAGCTCCTGGCTCTTGGCTTCAGATTGGCTCAGCTCCTACCATTGCGGCCTTTTGGGGAGTAGAGCAGTAGATGCAAGACCTCTCTCTCTTTCTCTGTGTCTCTACCTCTCTCTGTAACTCTTATTTCAAATAAATAAAATAGATATTTAAACAAAGTGAGATTTGAGTAAAATGCATTCTCTCTCTCTCTCTCTCTCTTTTTTTTAGTCTCTGGGTGTTTGATTGTTCTATTTGGTTTGCTGAAAAGGCTATCTGCCACTACTGAATTACTTTTTCACCTTGTTAAAAAAATCAGTTGAGCATATTTATTTGAACTGAGTCATCATTGTCTTTATAAAAATTATATATATATTGGAGATTTAACCTTTTTCAGCATTTTGCCATAATCACTTCATATGTAGATATTATATATATATATACACACATAAATGTTACTTTTCCTTGAAAACAGGGATATTAATGTCACATAACATGGTATTGATCATAAAGTGAGGAAAGAAGAGTATATTCTTGGGGCCGGCACCATGGCGCAGTAGGTTAATCCTCCACCTGCGACATTGTCATCCTGGTACTAGTCCCGGCTGCCCCTCTTCCAATCCAGCTCTCTGCTATGGCCTGGGAAATCAGTAGAAGATGGCCCAAGTGCTTGGGCCCCTGCACCTGCATGGGAGACCAAGAAGAAGCACCTGGCTCTTGGCTTTGGATTGGCGCAGCTCCGGCTGTTGTGGCCATTTGGGGAGTGAACTAATGGACGGAAGACCTTTCCCTCTGTCTCTCTCACTGTCTGTTACTCTCTCTACCTCTCAAATAAATAAAAGATCTTTTTAAAAAAAGAAGAGTATATTGTGTAGATTTGAAAGGCATGATGATCTATATATAGATATCTATATATAGTGAGATCTCTATGTCTATATTTATGTCTATGTCTATGTCTATGTCTATCTCTATGTCTATGTCTATCTCTATCCCTCTCTCTATCTCTAGACAGAGAGCACGATATCTTCCATCTGCTGGTTCACTCCCCAAATGGCCGCAACAGCTAGGGTTGGGGCAGGCTGTAGCCAAGAGCTTGAAATTCCACTCAGCTCTCCCACATGGGTGGCAGGAATCCAAGTACTTGAACCATCACCCGCTGCCTCGAAGATGTGTTAGCAGAACTGGGATGGAGTAGCCAGCACCCAAACTGACACTGGGGTTTAGGGTGAGGTCCTCCTGGGTGGTGGCTCACTTTGCTGTGCCTTGACACGGGCCCCTAGATTGTAATTTTGGTGATGAATATTACAATTCTTTTTCTAACCCAGAATCAAAGGATTTTTTTCTTCTTTTTTCTAGATTCTTATAGTTTCACCTTTGTTTTTATGATGCATTGTGGGATAATATAAGAAGTCTGCTATAGATGGGTTGATCAGATTTTTTTCTATCCAAAGGCTTAATCATCATCTGTTGAAAGCAATATGTGTATTTTTTTTCCATTGAATTGCCTTTGTGCTTTTGTAAAGAATCGATTGACTATAGTTGATTACACTTGCCTGGCTATATTTCTGGACTCTATTTTTTTCCATAGATCTTGATGTCTGCCTCATAGCCGATTTCACATTGCCTTGATGACTGTCTTAGTGCTTTAAGATAAGAATTAAAGTCAGGCAGTTGGACTCCTCCAACTTTGTTCTCATATTTCTGAATTTTGGAGGGGTATTAATTTCTTTGCATTTACACTTTGCTGATCTCTACAAAAATTATTGCTAAGAGTTTGATTGGGAATGAATTTCAGCTATAGACCATTTTTGGAAGACTTGATGACAGTGTTGAATCTCCAGGCCCTGGGCTGAAATTTGTCATTCCACTTATTTAGATTTTTTTCTTTTATCAGTGTTTTACAGGTTTCAACCTATAGGTCCTGCATATATATTTTCTTTTAGTTTTACACCTGTGCTTCTTTTTTTTTTTTTTTCCTTTTTTTGGCAAATGATCACTATATATTGTAAATGTGTTTTTCATTGCTAGTATATAGATGGAGTTGATTTTTTTTTAAAAAAATTGTTTTATTTTAAAGTCAGAGTTATAGAGAGAGGAGGAGAGAAAGAGATTTTCCATCCACTGGTTTACTGCCATGATGGCTGCAGCAGCCAGGGCTGTTCCAGGTGGAAGCAAGGAACCAGGAGCTTCATCCAGATCTCCCATGTGGGTGCAGAGGCTCAGGGAGTTGGACAGCCAGGACATGAACCAGTGCCCATATAGGATACTGGTGTTGCAGGTGGTGGCTTCACCTGCTAAGAGACAATGCTGGCCTGATACAGTTGATCATTATATAATGATTTTGTATCCTGTGACCTTGTTATACTTGTTTATTAGTGGTAGGAGCTCGTTTTACAGTCCTTGGAATTTCCTAGGCATCATGTTGTCTATGAATTAAAGGATATTGGTTTCTCCCTTTGCAGCCCATATGTCTCTTATTCCCTTTTCTTGTTTTATTGTGATAGCTGGGATTTAAGAGAGACAAGGACAGAGATCCTTGCCTTGTTTCTGATTTTAGGGAAGAGAATCCCATCTTTCACTGTTAAACTTGATGTTAGCTGTAGGAGTTTTTGTTAAGTGCTGTTTATCAGGTTAATGAAATACCCTTAAATTCCTAGCTTGCCGAGAGTTAAAAAGAAAATTGTGGTGCTTGACTTATGTCAAATGCTTCTTCTGAATCCATTAAGATCACATGCTTTTTCTTCTTTAGTCTGTTAATATGGTGATTTACCTTGATTACAAGGTTGAACTAACCTTGCAACCCCACGATAAACCTCATATGATCAGGATGTATTATTCTTTCTAAATAATATTGGAATTGATTTGCAAAAGTTCTGTTGAAGATTTTTGTACCTCTCTGTATAGGGGATGTTGATGTATAGTTTTTGTTTGTAATTCTTATGACATTTTTGCAGGATTTTTTGAATTAAGGTAATAGAGGCCTTACAAAATGATTTGGGAAATATTAATTCCTTTTCTATATTCTGGAATACATTGATTAGAGTTGTCATTATTTTTGTTAAGTGTTTATATAAAATATATTTATTATTTTTATTTATTTGAGAGGCAGAGAGAGAGAGAGAGAGAGAGAGAGAATTTAAATGTCCACAATGGCTGGGGCTAGGCCAGGGCTAGAGCTGGGAGCCAAAATGCAATCCCAGTTTCCCACACAGGTGGTGGAAACCCAGTGACTTGAGCCATCACTGCTGCCTCCCAGGGTCTGCATTGGTGTGAAGCAGGAGTCAGCAGCCAGAGTGAGGCTTCAAACCTGGGTACTCTGATGTGGGTGTGGGTGTCTTAACCTTTGGGCTAAAAGTCTCCCCGTTGTTAAAAATTCATGGATAATCTTTATCTTTTGCTTGGCATGTTTAATCCATTTACATTTAATGCAATTATTTGGAGTTAAGTCTACGTTTTATTATTTTCTGTTTATCCTCTATACATTTTCTTTTTTTAAAAGATTTTATTTATTTAATTTTATTTGAGAGGTAGAGTTACAGACAGTGAGAGGGAGTGACAGAGAAAAAGGTCTTTTTCCATTGGTTCACTCCCCAAATGGCTGCAACGGCTGGAGCTGCACCAATCCAAAGCCAGGAGCCAGGTGCCTCCTCCTGGTCTCCCATGTGGGTGCAGTGGCCCAAGGACTTGGGCCATCCTCCACTGCTTACCCAGGCCACAGCAGAGAGCCAGATGGGAAGAGGAGCAGTTGGGACTAGAACTGGCACCCATACGGGATACTGGCACCGTAGGCTGGACAGGAAGTGGAGCAGCCAGGCTTGAACTGGTGCCCACATGGGATGCTGACATTGTAGGCTGCAGCTTAGCCTGTTACTCCAGAACACCAGCTCCACCTGCATGATGCTTTTTGTATCCATTAGATCCAGCTTGCTAAAGTGTTGTGCAAATTTTCTGTGTCACCAGTAATTTTTGTCTGCGGTTTCTGATACACTGAGTTAGAATCTCCCCCTCTGGTTGTAGATTTATCAGCTGTTTCTCGTAACTCTGTCACTTTTGCTTTATGTAGTTTTTGAGGCTGTATTGCTGGGAGTTTCATAAAATTCATGACTGTTCTGTGTGCTTGGCCAGTCCTTCTGGTTCTAATTGCCTGGAGTTCTTATCTCTATAAATGCTTTCCGCCTAGGTTCGATCCTGTCTGCTACTGAAATTGCTACCTTGTTTGCCTGTGGTTGTGCTGGTCGGGTCTTTTCTCCATTTGTCTATCTGCAGCCTTTCTGGGTTGTTTGTATTCGTGTGTCATTTGCAGTATGCAACATATCACCAGCTTACGAGAACTCCAATCCATTAGATTCTGTTTTCTAATTTGCAACTTAAATCTGTTTATATTTACTGTGAATATTGATATGATCTGTTTGTACTGATTTTTGTTGTCTTATTTGTTTGTTTTCTTTGCTATGGCTTTTCTCTCCCCTCCAGCTCTCTTTCTGTTTTGTGTTAATTCATAAATCTTTAAGGTTGTAGCTTTGACTTCTATTTTTAAAATGATAATCTTTACTTACCTTAAATATATTTTTGATGTTTAAATTTCATAAATTTACAATGAATAAAACAAAACAAAATCATCACTATTGCCATCACCAGAGATGAATCTCTTTACATCTTGACATAATTGCTTCCAGGGAGCCGTTCTATTCTACTGAAAACCATCATTTTCATGATAACTCCCTCTCCCGTGCTGGATCCCCTCCCCTCAGAAGACTCCTTTCCTTCTGAAAGTCCATACTACACATACTCCACACCAGTTCCTACTCCGGAGTTTGCCAACTCAGAGTCCCAACTCTGGAAGACAGAGCATTGTGTGAAGGGAGGGCTAAGCGTTGACAGTGGGGCCTGAAGTGTGGTTAAGTGGGTTGAATCACCTCATCACCAGCATCCCATATGGGCGCCAGTTCAAGACCCAGCTCCTCCACTTCCGATTCAGCTCCCTGTTAATGTGCCTGGGAAAGCAGTGGAAGATGACCCAAGTGCTTGGGACCCTGCACCTACATGGGAGACTTGGATGGAACTCCTGGCTCCTGCCTTTGGCCTGCCCCAGCCCTGGCTGTTGTAGCCATTTGGGGGAGTGAACTAACAGATGAAAGATCTCTCTGTATGTCTCTCTCCCTCCCTGTAACTCTGCCATTCAAATAAATAAACAAATCTTTAAAAAAAAGAAAAAGAAAATAGTTGATAGGAAAATTTGGTCATGACGTGCCCGGTGGTTCATCTTGGGGTTTCTCCCCAGGCCAATGCAAAACCTCCAAATAGGGTGAAGCACCGCAGGACACTTGCATTCGCATTGCAGTCTATTGAGAAGTGTGCCTGGTGGCTGGCTCCGACCACGTGTCCCAGTCGTGTTTGCATAGTGGTGAACAGCCCCGCATTTGCATGCTTAATATGCCCCGGCCCCTTCATCTCAGGGCCATCTTCAGGCACACGCACGCACGTTGAGCAAGGAACTAGATCATGCATAACTAGATTCTTCATAGCTGCATCCAGACTCCTGCAGCTTGTCTGCCTGGCCAGGGCAAAGGGCTTCTTGCTTGCCCACTCCCGTGTGTCTTTGAGCAGCCCCTGCAGAGTAGTGAGCTTGTCCCCAGGACAGCCATTCCCACTGGACACTCCAGCTCCAGGATTTCCACACTAGCGTGTCAGACCCGAGGAGGGCTCTGATCCTGTGGGAGGGGTCTGGGGTGTGGGGGTGAGGCTACTGCGTCTGCAGAGTTCGCCTCCCTGGTCCTGGTGGGCTGTGATGATAACCTCCTTACAGTGGGGGACCTGCGCCGGCTTTGTGTTGGTCTGAGCTGGGGCTTGCATCCTGGGCAGTCAGCGTTGAGCAGGAGCAGGGTGCTTCTGGGCTCTTCCTTTTCTGGTGCTTCTGCTCGGAGCCCCAGCGTAGGGTCCAGTCTCAGTGTGGTCACCAGGGCATCGTCTTTCCGGGGAGCATTTGGGTCTTCCACAAAGTGGGTCCCCGAGGGAGCATCAGTGATCGGAGTGAAAGGGAGGCCAGTTGCTTTAGCTCCTTCCCTTTGATAATGAGCTCATCAATTCTTGCAACCGTGGCCGCGTCATTTGCTGGTCCCACTCAAGGCATAGACAGCATGGGTGATCAATCCTTCCACGGTGGTTAGAGCTCCCTTCTGGCTGAAGGCAGGGGTCTAAAAATCCAGCTTAGGGATCCTTGTGGTGCTGGAGTCAATCACCACGTCTCTGCTCATGTCGTCCAGAGAGCTGACGCTCAAGGCGTAGCACACTCTCTGGTCCTCATCCTGTCTGCCGACTGCATCTCCCTGTTGCTGCATCCACAGGGCTGGCAGGAGGAGGAGCTCATGGGCATCCTCTGAAGAACGGATCTTGGTCAGCAGGAGCGCATCAGGCTGTTGCGATAACAGTTTGTGCATAGCGACTCCATCTCTGTGGGCTGCTGCTCCTGGTCCTCAGCCCTGAGGGACCCAACAGGTGCCCTGTGGTGAGCAGCTGGGCCCTGGAGGGTGAGGGGGTGGCTGCGGCCACTGTGAGCAGCTTGAGCTCAGCTTCTCTTTATGGCTTTTGCAATAATGAAACACGTGTTAGGAAGCTTGCAAACAAGGCAGAGATGTACAAGGAACACAGTTAACAAGAACATCACCTAACTGCTGTGGCCTGAGCAAATGTAATTCCAGACACTTCTCTATGCATATAAACAGACGGAAGGTAACAGACGCCTTGACAGATAATAAGCTTAATAAAAAATGAGACCATCTCCAGATAGCACCTCAAAATATCAAGTATTATATTCATTTTACTAGGGTTTAATAGGAGAAAATGTAACTGAAGTGAAACAGAGAATTGTGAACTACAGTTAGATTTTTTTGTGTGTGTAAAAGTTATTTCCTAAAATACTCCAAAAAAGAAAAATTGTGATAGACGTCAGTTTCTAGTCATCATTTTTTTTTTTGACAGGCAGAGTGGACAATGAGAGAGAGAGAGACAGAGAGAAAGGTCTTCCTTTACTGTTGGTTCACCCACCAATGGCTGCTGCGGCCAGCGCACCGTGCTGATGCAAAGCCAGGAGCCAGGTGCTTCTCCTGGTCTCCCATGGGGTGCAGGGCCCAAGCACTTGGGCCATCCTCCACTGCACTCCCGGGCCACAGCAGAGAGCTGGCCTGGAAGAGGGGCAACCGGGACAGAATCCGGCGCCCTGACTGGGACTAGAACCCGGTGTGCCGGCGCTGCAGGCGGAGGATTAGCCTATTGAGCTGCGGTTCCGGCCATCATTTTTTTAAAAAAAAAAATTTATTTATTTATTTGTAAGTCAGAGTTACACAGAATGAGAAGGAAAGGCAGAGAGAAAGAGAGAGGGAGAGGTCCTCCATCCACTGGTTCCCTCCCCAGATGGCCTAAATGGCTGGAGCTGCACTGATCCGAAGTCAGGAGCCAGGAGCTTCTTCCAGGTCTCCCATGCAGGTGCAGGGGCCCAAGGACTTGGGCCATCTTCTACTGCTTTCCCAGGCCATAGCAGAGAGCTGGATTTGAAGTGGAGCATCTGGAACTTGAACAGGCACCCATATGGGATGCCGGCGCTGCAGGCAGCGGCTTTACCTGCTATGCTACAGCGCCGGCTCCTCTAGTCATCATTTTTAAAAGTATTTATTTCAAGTTCGCTTCAAAGTTTCAGGTTTCAAGGCTGGTGTTTGGGTGCAAGTCCTTGTTCTGCTTCTAATTCCAGCTTCCTGCTCTTCTGCACTTGGGGGGTAGCAGATGGTGCTGAAGTACTTGGGTGCCTACCATACACATGGGAGACCTGGACTGAGTTCCTGGTTTCCAACTTCGGCCTGATCCAGCCCTGGTGTTACAGGCATTTGAAGAGTGGATCAGTGGATGGGAGTGTTTTTTTCTCCCTCTCCCAAATAAAAAAGATAGATAAAACTTTCTCCCTTTGTGAGATGAGGGATGCATTTACATCTTCCTCACTCTCCAGCGCCATCTCTTGTGAGTTGTTGGTTACAGCATTACTTTACCTTTTCTGGCTAATTAATTTCACACTTCATCCTATAATCAGAATTCCACTAGTTGCTTACTATCTGGGTAGATTTAAATGAATTCTCAGTTCCTCGCTTGCTCTTTTACCCTAATGTCTCAATCCCCGAGTCTATATTGTTCTTGCTATTCACCTGCTAATTGGCTCGATTTAGTTTTGAGTAAGTCTGCCTTTCCCAAAGTACTAAATATGTCTGAATGGATGCTTCTTGCCTCTGCACACAACTGATGGGGCTGGGTGTCGGATTCTTTGCCCACCTTTTCTCTGCTTCTTTTTTTAATTAGTCTTTTTTTTTTTAAGATTTATTTATTTACTTGAAAGTCAGAGTTACACAGAGAGAGGAGAGGCAGAGAGAGAGAGAGAGAGAGAGAGAGAGAGGTCTTCCGTCCAATGGTTCACTCTCCAGATGGCTGCTCCCCAGATGGCCGCAACAGCTGGAGCTGCGCTGATCCAAAGCCAGGAGCCAGGAGCTTCTTCCGGGTCTCCCACGTGAGTGCAGGGACCCAAAGACTTGGGCCATCCTCCACTGCTTTCCCAGGCCATAGCAGAGAGCTGGATTGGAAGAGGAGCCGGGACTAGAACCAGCACCCATATGGGATGCCAGTGCTTCAGGCCAGGGTGTTAACCCACTGTGCCACAGTGCTTCTTATGACAAAGATGTTGACACCTTTCTGTCTGGTTCTGGGTTCTGGATGTAGCTGCAGAGAAGTCACTAGCTGGCCTGATTTTCCCATCGCGTGTCCTTCTTTTCTTTTTCTTTTTTTCTTTTTTAAAGATTTATTTATTTGTTTGAAAGGCAGAGGCAGAGAGGGAGAGAGAGAGAGGTCTTCCATCTGCTGGTTCACTTCCCAGATAGCCACAACCACCGGAGCAGCGCTGATTCGAAGCCAGGAGCCAGGAGCTTCTTCCCAGTTTCTCACTTGAATGCAGGGACCCAAGGACTTGGGCCACCTCCCACTGCGTTCCCAGGCCATAGCAGAGAGCTGGATTGGAAGTGGAGCAGCCGGGACTTGAACAGGCACCCATATGGGATGCCGGCATGATAGGCGGAGGCTTAGCTCACTGTGCCACTGCGCCAGCCCCATCGTGTGTTTTTGCAATTTCTGCTCAGATATGTACAGATTTTTCTCAACTCTCACGTTTAATAACTTAATTGGTTGGAATGTGTCTTTGTGTTGAGATTCCAGTGTCAAATTTTCCTGAAACATAGTGTGCTCCTTTTTGTTTGGTTTTGGCAGGATCATTCATATTTTTTCAGGACAGGGAGCTTGTCTTTTAGGTTACATTTTTGAATACATATTTGGTTCCATTTGTTGGGTTTTCTTCTCAGCAACACCAATTATTCTTAAGATAAACTGTTGTTTTTAAATAGTCAATGTTTCTCTAATGGTTTTAATTTCTTTTTTAATATGCATTCATTTTTATTATGTCAGCTATATATTGTATCATTTTCTCTACATCAGTAATTAGATTATCAATTAGTGTCTATTTTGTTTCTCTATAATAATGCTATTTGAGTTTTAATTTTGTTTCCCAAGATTTCTAATTGCTTTTCCATCTTGTTCTGTGGTTGTGTCGTCTCGTCTTTGAACTTTGATTCTAGTGAGTTCGTGTCTCTGTTACAGTTTTCAGGAAGTTGCTGTGACTCTCTTCTGCTCCTGTGTAATGTTATAGTCCGTTGGCACCCCTTGTTTGTGCAGTGCCACGTTTCCGTCTCTCTGCTGTCCCTGGTGCTGGCATTGCTTCCCCTCCCCGGCACTTCCTGTGGTCATGCGGTCCAGGCATCCTGTCTGCTTGCATCGTTGTACATGAGGCATCCGGGTCTTCCCACTTACTGCGTGGAGGTGGCCGGCAGGGAGCAGCAAGGCATGGAGTCCTAGAGGGTGGCCTCAGCGGAGCCTCCTCGGGTCCAGCAGATGGAGGACAGGCACCCATAGCGGGTCAAAGGGATTTGGGTAGAGCGGTGAACCACCCACGTGGCTGGTGTCCCACTCAGGTCCACTCACGCTGTTGCTCCTCCATGGGTTTGGTGAGGGGGTGACCTGGGGGAGAATGCTTAGAGAAGCCGGCAGGCAGCACCCACTGCACTGTTCCTCCACATCTCTGGCCCAGCCCCCCAGTCTGGGTCTCCCTCTGCTGGTCTCAGTGGCTTTCCTGGAGGAGTGGCAGTGGGCTTCATCCCCTGAGGGTTCTGGGCTCACGATTTCAGGCCAGGATTGCTGTAAATCCCCATTACAGTGAACGTGCATGTGCGCGCGTGCATGCCAAGGGACATCACCATGGATGGCCCATGTCCCAGGCACGCTTCTCCCCATTTCCTGTGTGTCCTGCTCCTGGTGACCCTAGCCAGGGCGGGGCCCTTTCCTCTGCTCTTGGTGTGGGAGCCCCGAGTGAGCAGGTCATAGCTGAATGTTTAAGCTTGGTGGGACTCTTACGGTGTTCACTGGTGGTGAGTTTCCAGTTCAGAAAAACAAGCTCTCTGAAGGCGGGAGGAGTTGGGAGGGGAGATCATGGGGAGTGGCAGGTGCCAAGGTCAACCTCTGGGTTCATGGATCCACACATTCCTACTATTGAAGGCAGATCTTGCCTTTGAGTCAAGGTGTCTTCTACATCCTAAGGGCTTATCTCAAGCTTTCAGGGTGTCACCTCCAAGCTAATGCCTCAAAGTGCCAGGCGCTGGGTGACAGAGGGTGGGCTAGGCATGGTGGTGCCTGTGTATGCTGGCCTCCTGTGCCATAGGGTGAGCCTCTTGGTGCAAAGCAATGTTATGTGGTTCTCACTGGCAGTACATCGTGCACTGTTTGCCTGGGAGAGTGGCGCTGGCTGAGACACTATGAGCTGGAGAGCAGAGTCACACTGGAGATGATGTCCCTCACAGGGTGAATCTCTGCTTTTCCCACGGCAGCAGGAGCTGGGTGCAATTAACATGTCACAGCGTCAACTTGTCTCGCTGTCTCTCTGAGGATGACGTCACTCACCGAAGTACCTGCCCATGCCGACTGGCTGCACACTTGCTGGGCAGGGACTGGAGTGGCTGACGATGCTGGTTGACACGTCCTGGGTAAGAGCTTCTGTCTGCTCCTTCGTGGCTGCTCACTGTGGGTATCAGTGTGTGCCACAAACATCCACTGCTAGTTCTAGTTCTAGTCACGTGACTCTTGCCAAGATTCCCTTGTTCCCAGTTTTCCAGTCTTGCTCTTCTGAGAGTGACCAGTGAGCAAGACACTCTACAGGAATATACATCTGTGCTTACCCTGGGCCATTTCTCTCTCCGTACAAGGTAGACGACCAGAGGCCCCACCTGAACTTCTGGGCCAGCTCTCAGTGACTGCTGCTGCACACACAGCAGACCTGTGCCGGCTTTCTTCTCCTGACAGCTTGTGACACAGCTCATCCTGTCTTTCCCCCGGAGACATAACACAGGTGCGTGGCAGGCTCTGGGCCACCTGTTTGCATTGCTTGCTTGAGGTTTTGGGCCAGCTTCAGCTGTGCCAGATGTACCACCCTTTCAGATGACGGTCAGCTTATGCATGGTTGCTTCACAGAGTGTTCAGCTTTCTATGCTTGGGCAGCTCTGGCTGCAGTCACTTGGCGTCCCACGGTCACAGCCGAATTCTTAGGTGGCTTTTGCGTTCCTGGAGCTGGTTTTTGGGCAAGAAGGTTTCGCCAGCAGGAGATAGCATGGCTTCCTCCAAAACCTTAGGAATTTATACTCATAGCTGTCCTCCTAGGGCTGCCCAGTGGCTAGCACCATGGGAGCTGCCGAATCACGTGACCCAAGTGTCAAGGCTGCTGGCACTGCACCAGCCGCACGGCCTTCTCTTACTCCGGAACTAGCACAGTAGCATTTGGTAAGTGAGTCTGAGCAGTGTTGCGGGTGCAGTGCATGCTGCCCTCTGTCCTGGTGAGGCTTATCACGCGCTGTGCTCTGCCTCAGGGCTGGAGGTGTAAGGTGCAAAAATGTGCCCTAGACGACGGGGCAGGAGTGACAAGTGGAAGTTGTGTCCCAACCTCTGCAGGACAATTGTGGGCCGGTGTGATTTCCCCTGAAGGTCCAGGTGTTCAAGGTCACCTTGAGCTGTATGGTGACATACAGAGTTGACCTGGCCGTGGGAAAAAGACCTGGAAGCTACATAACCATCCATCGCATGTGAATGAAACTGTCCCTGAATCTCCTTCCCGATGGGGTTTGAAAAGCCAAGTTCACTAGATCAATGGCTGTGTACCACATAGCAGAGGCTGCGTTGATCTAGTTCTGGGGCCATCTTGATGCGAGGACACCACACGTAGCACAGTAACTGTGATGAGGGCTAAACGCGCTCAAGTCAGGCCCAGCACTGTCCACTGGGATTCCTGTGGATTTTGCAGGCTCCAGACTTGTGAATTAATTGGGATGCCAAAAGGAAGACCTTTGTCACCTCTCTTTTGTCTTTGAGAATAACACTCTAAGGATGTGGTATTGTTCTGATTGCTCGGGTGAGAGGGTGAGGGGACAGTCTCAAGGGCTGGCATTTGGCCTTCCCTACTTCTTTAGGCTCTTGTCACACTTAACTCTCAGCTAGGGGTGTCCATTCGGACCGTGTGCTCTCAACAGAGGGGATGACTGCAGGGTGCTCTGTGGACCTGTTGGACTCACTGCAAGAGAGACTCCGAGACCTGTGGTGCGAGGGGCAGCTCCGACAGCGTGCTGAGAACACAAGCTTCCCCTTCCACCAGCGCAGAGCTGGAGTGACTGCTGCTGCTAATACCTCCTGTGGCATCGTAGGGTCTTCATCAGGAGGGTTCCTCCCTCCACTGATGGGTCCAAGAGCCTACAGGACACGTCACTGCCCGCTGCTGTGGTTCATCTCCATTTTCTGCTTGTTCTTGAACAGTGTCTTTGTTAGTCACTCGTATGCCTTGCCCTGGACACACCGTGGTGCATAGGGTACCCTGCATCCCTGAAGGTCAAATTCCTCTGGTTTCCGTCCTGGTCCTAGTGTCTGCCTTGCCTCTGATGTTACAGGGCTGCTCTATGACCTCTGCTGTTCCGGAATCTTCCTGTCTGCAGTGACTCTAAGAACCCAGTTCTTATGTTTATTTTATTTATTTATTTTATTTGAAAGAGTTACAGAAAGAGGTAGAGACAGAGAGAGAGAAAGAGAGAGAGAGAGAATCTTCCATCTGTTGGTTCACTCCCCAAATGGCTGCAATGGTCGGAGCTGAGCTGAACTAAAGCCAGGAGCCAGGAGCCTCTTCCAGTCTTCCATGTAGTTGCAGGGGTCCAAGCACTTGGGCTATCTTCTGCTGCCTTCCCAGGTGCATTAGCAGGGAGCTGGATAGGAAGTGGAGCAGCTGGGACTTGAACTGATGCCTATATGAGATGCTGGCACTGTAGGCAGAGGCTTAACCCGCTATGCCACAGTGCTGGCCCCTGGCTGCTCTTTCAATCAGATCCAAGATCTCATTTTCTGCACAATCTTCTCTCCTACCATAGAAGGAACAGTGCCAGCGGTCTTCTGACTATCAGCCGTGACTTCCGTCGACAGTTGGCTGATTTGAGCCTGTCCTTTTGGCGACATCCATCCACTTCACATCTCATCACTGCTACTTCCTTCATGTCTCTCAGTGTCTAGATGTTGTGGCCGCCTGGTGTCCAGCCTCTTGCCTGTGACTTTCTTTTTTCTTGTAGTGATTTTCTTTCTTTTTTTTTTTTAAGATTTATTATTTATTTATTTGAAAGTTAGAGTTACACAGAGAGAGAAGGAGAGGCAGAGAAAGAGAGAGAGAAGTCTTCCATCCGCTGGTTCACTCCCCAACTGGCCACAATAGCCACTGATCCGAAGTCAGGAGCCAGGAACTTCTGTGGGTCTTCCACGCTTTCCCAGGCCACAACAGAGAGCTGGAATGGAATAAGAGCAGCTGGGACTTGAACCGGCGCCCATATGGGATGCTGGCACTGCAAGCAGCGGCTTTATCTGCTATGCCACAGTGCCAGCCCCAGGCAGTGGCTTTCAGTCATCCCCCTACCTCACACAGGGCACTCTTCGCCCCCACCCCCACCCCCAGTATGGTCTCCAAGGACTCAGTCACTGGCGCGCTGCCATACTCTTTCTCCTGCCTCCTTTGTCCTTGCAGTGTTGATCTTGTTTCTGAAGATAGCTACGTGTCTGATCGTTTCTTGAATTCCATTTCACCTAGCATTAATGGCATGTACTTGAAGCAGGGATGCCTGCAAACAGGAACTCACAGCCTGGCCTAAGTCTACATTTTCTAATAGCTGATGTCCCCAGGGCACTGAGATCTTAATTGCGCCTCTTCGTGTTGATTATGTTTTTGGAGGGGCTGCATGGCAGACTTTATAGATTATTTCACCGAGTTCCTTCTGGACATTTTCTTCACTTTATTGTATAGATGGAGGCTCAGAAGGCAAAGCCAGGAAGTAGCAGAGGGTGAAGAGAAGAGCAGTTAGAACCCAGACTTACTGACGCCAAGTCTGGTGCGCCTTGCTCCAGCCCGCTGTCTCCCGTTCTTTCCCCCACTGCTCTGCTCAATCACTGGCCCTCATGCAACCCTGTAGACTGCTACTTCTGGACCTGGTGGCTTTCAAGGCGTGTTGGTGCTGGCTCAGCTCCAGGACAATGGGGCCTCTGAGTTTGTGAGGATGCCTGGGTGGGAGCCTGCATCCTAGCAGTTGGAGAGGGGTCAGGAGCTGCCCTTTTGTCCCTGGGACCCTTGCGCAGGATAATTGACTGTTCCCTCTCTCAAGCCTCAGGCACGCGTCGGTGGAGTTCAGTGCAGTGTTTGCACTGAATCCTAATAAGGGCTGCGCTTGATTTTCAGCAAATATTGACGGAGGTCCCACAGAGAGCGCTCAGGGCCAAATTAGGGGAGGCTACATCACTAATAATGGGGTTCGTATGTATAATTTTTTCTCAGTCGAGGCTCCTGGAGGTTCACCTGGAGCTGCTGCTGATGGAGCGCATGGTGCGGTGCTGAAACTTCTCACCCACAGGAGGGGAGATCATTCTCTGTATTTTTTCTGGCAGGTGCATGCTTGCCACGCGCCTCCACTCACTGCCTGGGGATGGTGCGGCTACACACAAGGCACCGATGAGCGTTTGCTGGGTGCTGCTGTGGGCCAGTCCTGGCCTGCACACCACCTCCCCAGGGGCTCTGTGCAAAGGGCCCTGTGCAGTGCATTTGAGTACAGTAGGCTTCTCGCCTGGGGGCCCTTCCCTTGTGTTTGTGGAGGGAAGGGCACGCTGGGCCAGGTTGGTGCCACAACTGGAACCCAGCACCTCTGCCCGCGGGAGGAGAGGGGGAGAGGAGGCTGGTGGGGCTCAGCATTTGGGCTTCAGGCTGGTGCGGGGTTGGGGGGCTTGGAAATACAGCTTCATCTTTGGTTTCTAAGACAGAGTGTAAGGCCCAGGCGGGATTCGAAGCAAGTAGAAAATTTTTTTTTTTAATTTTTTTTATTTGACAGAGTTAGACAGTGAGAGAGAGAGCTAGAGAGAAAGGTCTTCCTTCTGTTGGTTCACCCCGCCAAATTTCCGGCGCAATACGCCGATCCGAAGCCAGGAGCCAGGTGCCTCCTCCTGGTCTCCCATGCGGTGCAGGCACCCAAGCACTTGGGCCATCCTCCACTGTCCTCCTGGGCCACAGCAGAGAGCTGGACTGGAAGAGGAGCAACCGGGACTAGAACCCGGTGCCCATATGGGATGCCGGTGCCGCAGGTGGAGGATTAACCTAGTGAGCCACGGCACCGGCCCCAGAAATGTGTTCTTTATGATCCAGTTAGGACAGAGAGGAAGACTTGTTAGCTAAATGGGGCCTTTCCCTGTGGGCAGGTGAGGTCTCAGAGGACAGGGGAGCCACAAGGACCCAGGGCCCTGGGAGCCACTCAAAGCCCAGCTGGGAGCCCCCGTGGCTCTAATGGTGACTTTGCCAGGGGATACTGTGGCCTTGCCATGCACAGGCCGGCCCAGAACCTCCGGGGCCTCCTTAGGCATGGCCTGGTGAACTTGAAAATCAGACAGACCCCCTTCAGCCACATACTAGCTGTGTGACTTTGGGTGAGTTCCTTAAGCTCTCTGAGCCTTACTTTCCTCAAGCAATGATAGTGAGTGAGGGTCATATGGTGTACATGGAAGGACTCACGGAGATACTAAAGGGAGAATCCTTAGCCTCGTCTCTGACCCAGTGATGGCAGTAGTTGGGTCTCATTGCTTCCTGTGGGGTTTCACGTCCTGCGTGGCTATGGCTATTGGATCTTCTCTCTCGTTTGTGTGCAAGGGGACGTCATCTCCCAGGGTCCCGTCATCTCCCTGCTGAGGACATCTGGGGAGAGACTGGCTCTAGACACTGTACCTGGGCAAGTCTCCATCGTTTTGGCTGGTTTCCCTCCCCCTGTTGCAGAGCAAAGCTCTTTAAATAAGCTCTTGGGCCCCGGGTGTGCGGGCTGCCTTGTTATCTGTGGATGCCAGTGTTTCTCTTGTTTGTTGGCATTGTCAGATGACAATAGGAGGCATAGTGGGGACGTGTTGGCAAGCCGTGAGCCAGCAGCGGGACCCTCAGGCCCTGCAGGCCTTCCTGCCGGTGAGCCTGTGCAGCCTCCGCCAAAGCAGGGGACAGACACGATGTGGGTTGAGGCTTCTCCGGTCAAGCGGATTTATACACAGCTTGCCTGAACCAGGTTGCAGAGGCAGAGCCAGCGGCGGGGCTGACGTCTGGTCAGGAAGGGACCCTGTCTCGCAGGCCAGCTGCCCTGGCACTTGACTCTGACACTGAGACATGGCCCATTTCAGCACGGGTCCCTGGTGCCATTCCTGGAGGAAGTGCGAGCTGCAGGGTCACATCTGGCTTCCTAGACTAAAACTCCTCCATGAAGCTAACTCACATTTTGGTAATAACCACATGCCCACTGCAGCAACGGTTTTCTGGGTCAGAGAACTTAACACAACGGAGGGCTTCTGTCATGAGACGTGTTATGTGTGTGGACCGAGAGGTGATGGGGCAACCCTGTGTTGTCCCATCTGGCCACCGCCACCAGCATGGACAGTCTCCTGGCAGAGGGACCAGGGAAAGCCTCCTGTGGGGCTCTGTGGAATCCATCTAAAGATCAGATCCACTTATCACCTGCAAGTAAATGACCCATGACCTGAGGTCTCGGGGACCTGGCCCAGTGCTCGCCCCACTGACTTCCACCTGGGTGGAGGAGTGGAAGGTGACCTCAGGGGGACATGCAGTGGCCTAAGGACCTGGACTCGCTTGTTTTACAAGAGAGGAGAAAGAAATGCCAGGGGATTGGTTCCTCCCCACTCTGGATAACACACATGGCAAGGAGCTGGAGGCAGGCGGCCAGTGCCAACATCACTCTTGTCAGAGGGAGGCCTCTGTGCACTAAGCTCCCAGCTGTCCCAAGTCCTCAGGACAGTGGTTGGAGTAGAGGAATCCCGCTTCCTGCAGGAGCGAGACCTGTAGGTCTCTCCACCATCACCGTCTTCCCCCTTGATCATCAGGCAGGACCCTATCGACAGCAGAGACTGGGTCAGCCCCAGCAGAGCATCAGAGTCCTCTACAGAGCTTTTGGAAGGAGAGGGTGGGAGAGTCAGACCCACAAAACTGTCCAGCTTTCTCCTCCCTGGGAACTTTTACAATTCTGGCCTAAAGTGGGCTCTAGTTCTCACCTAGGAAGCCAGAGCTGGAAGTGACGGCAGAGCTCAGCCAGCAGCCGACAGAAGGTTGACCTGTGGTGCTGGTGGGGGCCTGTGCCCCCAGAGGGAGCCCAAGGACCAGGCCTGGGGCCCCCACCCTACCCGGCTGGTTGCCTTGTCAGCCGTGAGCTAGGGGAGTGCTTGGTCAGGTAACATTGCCTTGGGTCTGAGTGATTTCAGAACAGCCTCAGGAGGTCAGGGTCCTTGTCCCCTGTTTTACAGATAGGAGAACTGAGGCCAGGGACTCTTCCAATGCCCTGTGGGATTTTTGCTTGAGGTTAGCGATTCCCTTTAAGGCTGATGGGGAGGGGACCCTGGCTTCTCTCCCATGATGCCAGGGTTGGTTGGGGGAAGGGCCAGTTCTGTTGCTCATTTATTTGCTCACCATGATGTGTTCTGGAATCTTATTTGTTTTCCCGGGTTCTGAGATGAGGGCCCATCTTATGTCTTTAGACTCCCGTGTGTGGCATGGGTTGGAGTGAGACTCTGAGGAAGTGGCTCTGTTGTCTGTTGTGTGACCTGGGCATAGGTGGCCTGAGAAGCCCAAGGTGACCTGAGCCCACCCCAAGCCCGCAGAACTGCCCAGAGTCATTCCTGGAATGCGGGGGAGCTGTGACTCAAGCCCAAGTCTCAGGATTTCCCATCTAGGACACAGCAGCTGCCTGGCCTGCCTCTCTCCTCCTCCTGGCTCACTTTCCACCAGGCAGCAGGCATCCATCCATTTCTCATTTGGGGCCACTCCTCCCTCCTCCTAGTTGCTGTGGTCTGAAGGAGGCTGGACTCTATCATACCTGGCCGCCATCTCCATATGGGCATATGACCAGGCCCAGCCAATCAGCCTAGTCCATCCTGGGTCATGTGATTGGTTCAGAGATGGTCCTGTGATGTGAGCTGGTCCAATGAGGATCAGTCCTAGGGCATTAGGGCAGTGCCATAGAAAAATGTGGATATAGAGATCTTGGAGACCACGCTTTAGAGCAAAGATTCTTGATCTAGCTGCATGGAGAAAACTCTATGTCTTTATAATTGGTTTCTTGTATGTACGCTTCTTTATATGCATATCTGTATTTGATTTCTTAAATAAAATACATATTTTAATTTTATATCTTATATATTTTATTTTATCATTTATAGAGGAACTTAATATATATTTTTGAAGATTTATTTATTTACTTGAAAGGCAGTGATACAGAGAGAGAGAAGAGACAGAGAAAGAGAGAGAGAGAGAGAAAGAGATCTTCCATTTACTAGATCACTCCCCAAATAACCATGACAGAAGCCAGGAGCTTCTTCTGTGTCTCCCTTGTGGGTGCAGGGGCACAAGGACTTGGGTCATCTGTTGTTTCCCAAGTGCGTTAACAGAGAGCTGGATTGGAAATGGAGCAGCTGGGATCGAACTGGTGCCCGTATGGGATGCAGGGAGTTACCAGGCATCAGATAAGCCATGTAGGTCATGATCAGGAGAGGAAGTTTTATTACACTAGTGGAGATACTAGGAGGGTTTAATCAGGGGAGAAACATGCTGACGTACCTTTATGAAAGACCACCCTGGGGGCTGGCGCTGTGGCACAGCAGGTGAAGCCACCGTCTACAGCACCAGCATCCCAAAAAAGCGTTGATTTGAGTCCTGGCTGCTCCACTTCCCATCCAGCTCTCTGCTAATGTGCCTGGGAAAGCAGCAGAAGATGGCCCATGTGCCTGTGGCCCTGCACCCATGTGGGAGACCTGGAAGAAGCTCCTGGCTCCTGGCTTCAGCCTGGCACAGCCTTAGCCATTGTGGCTACTTGAGGAGTGAACCAGCAGGTGGAAGACCTCTCACTGTAACTCTGCCTTTGGGATAAATAAATAAATAAATCTCAAAAAAAAGAAAATCACCTTATGATTTGGCCTTGTGGTAAAGATGCCTTTTGTATCCCGTATCAGAGGGCCTGTGTTTGAGTCCCAGCTCTGCTCCTGATCCAGCTTCCTGCTCCTGCGAGTCCTGGGCAGCAGCAGGTGACGGACCAACTAGGTGGGTCCCTGAAACACAATGGGAGAACCAGATTGGGTCCCCAGGTCCTGCGTTCCAGCCTGGCCCAAATCTGGGTGTTGTGGGGGTTTTGGTGCATATACCAATGGAAAAAAGGTCCCCCTGTGTGTGTGTTTGTCAAATAAATATGCACACACAATTTATTTTTAAAAAGTATCACCCTGGTTACTATGTGGAGAATACATAAAGGGGGGGTGCCTAGACGATTGCAGTAGCCTCTGTTCTGCTTGCAGTGGCCTTGCTGGGAGACAGTGTGATGGGGTGGGGCCTGGAGGGCCCTGCAGTGCTGGGGGACAGTGTGATGGGGTGGGGCCTGGAGGGGCCTACAGTGCTGGGGGACAGTGTGATGGGGTGGGGCCTGGAGGGGCCTACAGTGCTGGGGGACAGTGTGATGGGGTGGGGCCTGAGGCCCTGCAGTGCTGGGGGACAGTGTGATGGGGTGGGGCCTGGGGCCCTGCAGTGCTGGGGGACAGTGTGATGGGGGGGGGCCTGGGCCCTGCAGTGCTGGGAGACAGTGTGATGGGGTGGGGCCTGGGGGGGCCTACAGTGCTGGGGGACAGTGTGATGGGGTGGGGCCTGAGGCCCTGCAGTGCTGGGGGACAGTGTGATGGGGTGGGGCCTGGGGCCCTGCAGTGCTGGGGGACAGTGTGATGGGGTGGGGCCTGAGGCCCTGCAGTGCTGGGGGACAGTGTGATGGGGTGGGGCCTGGGGGGGCCTACAGTGCTGGGGGACAGTGTGATGGGGTGGGGCCTGGGGGGGGGCCTGAGGCCCTGCAGTGCTGGGGGACAGTGTGATGGGGTGGGGCCTGGGGCCCTGCAGTGCTGGGGGACAGTGTGATGGGGTGGGGCCTGGGGCCCTGCAGTGCTGGGGGACAGTGTGATGGGGGGGGCCTGCAGTGCTGTTGGAGAGAACAGGTTCTCGCTTTTCTCTTAGCATCCCTGTCTCTCTCCCATTCGCCTTCCTGCCAGCTCTGCGTATCCCTGCTCTGTACCGTGATTGTGGGTCTTCTCTGGGCTGACCCTGGGTTGGACGCAGGAGCTCAGATCCCCAATCAGAGCCAGACTCCAGCCACAGGGTGTCACACGCTGCTCTGGGCTGTGCCTCCCTTCCTCTCATCTGTCCTGCGTGTTGCATCACGTGTCGTGGGAGGGAGACGCTGCTGAGATCACAATGGTGAAGCCTTGGTAATGGCCTTCTCAATCCATAATCAAGGTCCTCGGCTCAATTTGGGTAGCAGCTTTATGTGGTAGTTTAATTCATTGTACACAGATTTCAGTTGTGCATTAATTACAGGTGACAGAATAGTAATTAACTAATCACCGTGTCACTCCTTCGCCTTAGGAGCAACCTCGTGAATTTTCGTCGGCAAGGCTGTTGGTGTCTTTCGCCAACCCTCCCCCCAACTCGCTTCCTCTCTCTTTTTGGCTGTTCTTGACTTATAATCAAATATGAAAGTCATGCATTTTTTAATAAGTTCTCGGCTGTTTTTTGCCACTGAAAAATTCATGGCATTACACAGTCCTTTTAAATAATCTTTATTCATTACGCATTTCTCGGCTGCTGCGTGTTGGGTGCTGCTGCTCTTACCGGCAAGCTGGTGGCAGTGGTTTGAAGACTGCCAGGGGCTGGTCTGGGGCCATGTTAGGTGGCAGAACAGGCTTTCTGGAGGAGCATCTTGGTTCCTGGGCAGTCGTGTCATTAGGCACAGAGCCTGTCCCCACTGGGGCCAGGCGGCGCCATGGGCTCTGTTGTCCACAGGCACGTGCCATTCCCCAATGCACATTTTTGCAGTTCTGCTTGACCACAAGCTGGTCTAGACCCAGATTAAAAGCTGCTGTTTCTAGGATGGCCTCTACAGGCCACAGTGCCACCTCCGGCCGTCTCCTGAGCGTGCTGTTGTAGTGCACTTGACATTCTCACTTGCACTTCGCATTTCCGTCCAGTGCCCGTCTCCACCCTTGCAGGCCTGAAGGGAGCCGCTCCCATGGTTTAGTTAGTGGAGCTTCCCTGGCCTCTGCATTCTCCAGGCCTCCAGGTCCCGCTGCGAGGGATCCCAGCAAGGGCTAGGTTCTCATCTCTTACCCAGAGGGGAGGGAGGTTTGATCGAAGTCTCAACGGAGAAGTAGAGAAAGCAGCACCAGAGCCCAGGTACCTTGATTGCCGTATAATCATCACGAAAAGTGACGGAGGTGGCTCCTGTCCTTTTTTCTCCCATTCTGCCCCTTTGCAGTCTGATGAAGATTTTACCTGTGTGATGCATTCAGTGTGTACTGGCCACATTTCAACTCGCATTGGCCACGTGGGGCTGTGACTGTTGGACAGTGCAGCAAGGAGTGACCGGGGAGATGCCAGGGGAAGGAGGGAGCGAAGGACATTCTGAAGGCATGGTTCCATGTGGTCGAAGTGCAGAGGTGAGGACATGACAGGGAGCCTGGCAAAGGGAGGGTCAAGGGTCAGGCTGGGGATACGGCTAGAACCACAGCCTGGGGAGGCTGCAAAGGCCTCGCTCCCATGGAAACGGGAATGTAGGAGGGGCTTGGACTGATGATGTCAGCTCTGCGATATTGTGGGGGCTCCGAGTGGTCTCGGGAATTGGCTAGGGGAGGACGTGGAGGTTTGATTTTTTTATGGATCCTCTGGTCAGCATCCCCTGACATGGCTGGCATTGGCTGACAGTATGGCTGGATCAGTGGATATCTTCAAGGACAATGACATGAGCCAGGGCAGAGGGCAGCTTTAGGTGGAATCAAGTGAGGGCCTAGGCTGAGCCTTGGGGCCCAGAGCCAGGGCCACCTTCTGGGCATGGACACAGATCCTGGCTGCTCAAGGGAGGTGGGATAGGGACCTTATAAGCACATCCTATGGGCCTGGTACTTCCCAATGGTATCTCCCTTTCAGAAGTGATACTATGTCCATTTTACAGATGAGGCACCTGAGGTTCAGGGTCGGGGGGACTTGCCCAAGGTCATAGAGCCCACAGGGAGAATTCGCACTCAGGTCTGCCCAACTTCAATGGCAATTGGGACCCCCTTGACAACATGACCATCAGTTAGGAGGACATCCTTCTCGACTCTGGCTTCTCTTGGAATGGGGAGAGGGAGGAGAGCCCCTCCAGCTGGCACAGGGACACTGTGGCTGCAAAGTAAGAACAGTAGAGCCCTGGCATTGCTGGGTGGTGGGGCAGATGACCCTTAGTGTGGAATTGGAAAGGACTGGGGGCTCGGGGGGGGGGTGCTGTGCTGCCATCCCCACCCTCCACACCCAGAGGATTTTGAGGGACTGCCAGGCTGTCGCTGGTGGGCTGAAGGGCAGGGAGCTGCCCTGGCACACAGGCCAGGAGCCACAGAGGTCTCAGTGACTGGAGGCAGCCGTTGCCGTGGGCAGGCAGCCTGGGCTTCACGAAGCATTACAGGCCCCACTGAAGCTCAACTCTGGGCTCCCGGCCCATGGAAGAATTTAGGGTCTTGCACATACACTGTGAACTCAAGGGAGTTCAAGAGTGGGGGGTGGGCAGGTTGGCAGAGGTCAAGGTCGGTGGCTACGGACTGAGGCTGGAGAGGCTCTAGACCTCCTGCTGAGGTGGTTCCTGGGCAGCTATGCAAGAGCTATTCCCTCCCTGTGCAAACTCCCCACCTCCCTCCGCTTCCTGGCCTTGCCCTGCAGGCCCCGAGAAGAGGAAGGCCACTTCCCGGGCCCCACTTGGAGCTCTCAAAGGCTTGTGTCCGAGGCATGAGACCCTGCATTCTGCTTCCCCTGCCGGCACCACCTTGCATTGCTGGAGGTAAGATTCTCTCCTCTCCCAAAAGAGGGATGGGGGTGGGGCAAGCCTCAGTGACTGACAGAGTCCAGAACTCAGTGGAGAGCCCTGTCAGGAAGGGGCACGGCCCTGAGGAAAGGAGCCCGTAGAACTGGGGTGGGGTCAGTGCCCAGGCAGGCAGCCTGGGAGGCTCTGTGCTGGGGTGGAAGGGCTGTGTGTCCTGTGTCCCCCAGCCCTTGCTGCAGTGCTGGGGCTGGGGCGGGGCTGTGAAGCAGCCCACCTGCTGTCCACCTGCTCTTCTCACTCAGCTTGGTGCCAGGCCTGGGCTTTTCTGCATGCAGCTCTGGGTGCACACAGCACATAGCCTGTCCCCATGGAGCTGCCAGGTCAGGAACACATGGACAGGTGGTCTTATGGGAGAGAGGGCTCTGAAACAGGTGCCCCCTGCTTCTGCTGAGGGGGTTGCAGAGGCTTTTTGGAGGGGGGCTGGAGCTGGCCTGGGAAGGATATGTGGACCTGATTTTTGGCTGAGTGGGGGGAGATTCTCCCTTAGTGTTGCTGGGCCTCAGCTGATGGGGGCTCACCTTAGCAGACCCTTCAGGAGAGGCCAGGCTGGACCTGGGCTTACTGCCCCCTGCAGTTGGCTCCCAGGCAGAGGTTGGGACAATGCAACGGGAAAGTTGGGGTGGTAGTGAAAGGCAACTTAGGAGAGAGATGAGAGCATGAGCCCTGACCAGCTCAGGTGCATGACGCAGCCAACTGCTAGAATAAAGGATGCTCCCACAGGCCCGGTTCCAGCTCAGCTGTCCCTGAGCCTGCTTGACTTTTGCAGCACAGATAACTGCAGAACTCAGGTGCTCTGCCTTCCAGTTCTGGGTCTTCTTCCAAGACCCTTGTCCTTGGGCAAGCTCCTCCCTCATCCCTGAACCTAGGAAATGAGGAACCTGCCTTGTCCACCACACAGATATTTGATGGACATGAAAGACTGTTGCAAGCGGTCAAGTGTCAAGTGTGAGTGAGGGGAGGGGAGCAGGCTGGGAGATATGGCCCAGGCTGGGTGATTGTCCACACTTGGGCTATGAGGAGACCGGAAATGCAGGCTCTCTGGTCTGATACACAAGGGGTAGAGCAGCATGTGGTCCTGAGCTACCAGTGGGGGAGCCCGTGTGAGAGTCCAACACTGCCACACAAAACTCTGTGCAGAGAGCTGTGCACTGAAGGGCCGCCGCTTTGTCCAGGATGTGCACTTGTGAGACGGATACTCATCAAGACAAAATACCGTGAGGATGCATCATCAGTATAGCCACGTCCCTGGGGAGTGGTGTGACAGCTACAGGCTGTTTATGGTGACCCTGCCAGACAAGTAGGTATGTGTCACCACCACTTACTCTGTGAGAACTGTACCTACTGTAGAGGACATGGACTGAGCGTGCTGTTGGGAGAGGGATGTTGTGGGGCTAGCTTGTCTGACCGGAGGGGAGGTGAGCATCAGGCAGCTGTGCTGTGCACCACAAAACAAAAGGAGAAAGGAAACCGTCTCCTGACACCAGCTGCATCACAGTGGGAGAGGGAAGGACACAGTTGAGGCTCTGCTGATGGTCATTGAGGTTCACATGTGTCTGGGCTCGGATGGAGCCCACTCTGGGTCCCATAGTCCCTTGCTGATCTGCACGCTGCACTCTGGAACATTCTAGGACTCACAGGGCACACCTGCACATACAAGGCTCTGATGGGCAGGAAAGCTGCGGCAGCTGCACTGGCCAGTGCTGGGGCAGCTTCCTTTTCACTTCCTGTTAGATGCTGGTGTGGGAAGCAGTCAGGGAGTGGGAGCAGCCAGGGTGTGTGAAGTGTCCAGGATGGGTCAGGGTCAGGGTCAGGGTCAGGGTCTCCTGGGGAGTGAGATCTGGCCTTGGTGGTCCCATGTCATCCAAAGTGGGTTTCCTGGGGGCTGGCACTGTGATGCAGTAGGTTAATCCTCCACCTGCAGCACCGGCATCCTATATGGGTGCCAGTTCTAGTCCTGGCTGCTCCTCTTCTGATCCAGCTCTGCGCTATAGCTTAGGAAAGCAGTGGAAGATGGCCCAAATGCTTGGGTCCCTGTACCCACGTGGGAGACCAGGAAGAAGCTCCTGGCTCCTGGATTCGGATCAGCTCAGCTCCAGCCATTGCGGCCACCTGGGGAGTGAACCAGCAGATGGAAGACCTTTTTCTACGTCTCTCCTTCTCACTATCTGTAACTCTACCTCTAAAATAAATAACTAAAATCTTTTTTTTTTTTGGACAGACAGAGTGGACAGTGAGAGAGAGAGACAGAGAGAAAGATCTTCCTTTTGCCGTTGGTTCACCCTCCAATGGCTGCCGCGGATGGTGCGCTGCAGCTGGTGCACCGTGCTCATCCGATGGCAGGAGCCAGGTGCTAGGTGCTTTTTCCTGGTCTCCCATGGGGTGCAGGGCCCAAGCACTTGGGCCATCCTCCATTGCACTCCCAGGCCACAGCAGAGAGCTGTCCTGGAAGAGGGGCAACCGGGACAGAATCCGGCGCCCCGACCGGGACTAGAACCTGGTGTGCCAGCGCCACAAGGCGGAGGATTAGCCTGTTGAGCCACGGCGCCGGCCAATAACTAAAATCTTAAAAAAAAAAAAAAAACAAAAAAGTGGGTTTCCTGGATAGTTGCTTGGGAGGTGTGTTCTGAGCTAAGTGCTCCAAGGTCCTGTGAGTTTGGGCAATGCCCCTGCCACAGCTCTTGTGGTGAGTCATCAGATACACATACATCACTTCCTGAAGGTCCTGAGAAGCCCTACATGCACCCCTGTCTGCCTTCATTCCATCCGTCCTTCCTCTGTCTTTGTTAGGTTGAGTTGCATCACCCCTCCTGCCCTTGGGACCCAGAAGGCATATTCTGCAGAACCAGGAGCTCAGAAGCACACACTTTGGGAGATGCTTCCCCAGGGGCTCCTGGCGTCAGTGGCACCTCGGAGAGCCTGCAGTGGCCAGTCCTGTGCCAGGTGACGAGAAACCCCTGGAGGAAGGGCCTCCCCCATTCCAGCCCAGGATTCAGAAACATTGCAGCCAGAGGGCAGGCTGTGGTGACCCCTGGACAGTGGACTTTGGGGCCAAGTTGGAAGTCTGGGTGGGCTGGCTGCGCTCACTGAGGGGTGCACTAGTGAGGCGGAACGCACAGGGCTCCCTGGCCCCAGGACTGAGGAGCTCTGGGGGTGGCATTTGCTCCTGGCTGACACCTTTCTGTACCCTGTGCCATCTGACTCCAGGCAGCACCCCAGTTCTTGCTGCTACATGCTTTCCTGCCAGAATGCCCTCTATGCTGTGCATGGCTGATCCATCTGTACACTCAGCCATGCACATCTGTTCTGCTGCTCACTGCTGCTAATTCTCTCTTCCTGGTGACAGGCCTCAGTTCTCCCCTAGGGAGCTCCCTTCTTTCACTCTGCCCATGTGCGCCAGGTGGCTCCAACCTCATCACACATGGGATCTAGGTTGCCGTGGGGTCCAGGATGGCCAATCGGTGTTCTACCTTTCTGGCCACCATGATGGGCCCAAGAATGGGTATATGAGCTGAGATGGGCCATTGAGAGAGCTGATCTCCTGCTGGGTCCCCCCAGAAGCAGATCATGAGATGAATACCTCAGTGCCAGGAGTTGATCCCAGGAACTCCAGCTTTGGAGTTGATCCCAGGAAACGCTGGGCGGGAAGAGAAGTGAGTCAGTGAAGGGAAAGAAGCCAGCAGTGGGTTGTGGCAGTGGAACTGGGGGCTCAGTCCTGCTGACACCTCTACAAGATGCTGTAGAGCACATATTTGGAAACTGTTTCTTTAGGATTATTTATTGGAAAGAGAGAGAGAGAGAGAGAGAGAGAGAGAGAGAGAGAGAGATCTTCCATCCATTGGTTTACTCCCAAAATGCCTGCAATAGTTAAGGCTGGGCCAGGCTGAAGCCAGGAGCCAGGAACTCCATCTGTGTCTCCCATATGGGTGGCAGGGACCCAAGTACTTGAACTGGGAGTATGCATTAGCAGGAATCTGGACCGGAAGCAGAGCAGCTGGGACTCCATCCCAGGTACACTGATACGGTGTGCAGGCATCCCAAGCAGTATCTTTTTTTCCCCAAGATTTATTATTTGTGTTTATTTGAGAGGCAGTTACAGAGAAAGACAGGGAGAGAAAGAGAGGTCTTCATCTGCTGGTTCATGCCCTAAATGTCCACAATAGCTGGAGCCAGGCCAGTCCGAAGCCAGGAGCCAGGCGCTTCTTTGGGCCATCTTCCACTGCTTCACCCAGGCCGTCAGCACATCTGCAGAACACTGGATTTGACAGTGGAACAGCTGGGACTTGAACAGGCACCCATATGGGATGCCGGCACGATAGGTGGAGGTTTAGCCTACTACGCCACAGCTCTGCACCCCCACCTCCACCCCAAACAGCAACTTAACTTACTACATCCTAAGGCCCTGCCCTTAGCCCACACCTTTAATTGGTCCCAGCCGAAGGACCAGGAAGCTGGCTGTATTCTGCTCATTACTGGTAGAGGGCTGCTCTTGGAGATGTTGAATCCAGTGTGCTCTGTTGTGCTCTGAGCGCTGGCCACGTGCTCCTGTGGCCAGAGAGCGCCTTTTGGAGGAGGTGCAGGTGCTGGCAGGGGCTGGATGGTGAATGCTGGGAGAGAGACGTGGGCCGGCTGCCAGCTGCCTCGGGGGTGTCCACCAGTCTTGCACCCTCCCCTCTTCTGCCTCGCCACTCTTCCTTGGCTCAATGCCTGCCTTTCCCGACCGGCTGCACCTGTGTCACCTCTTCCATCCTTTCTTCTAAAAATGATACTCCAGTCTCTTTTCTGTGTTTTCAGATTGTGTGGATTTCTTTCTCCCTTTTCTCCATTGAGCTAAATTCCAATGTTACTGCATGAAAGCTACTACTGTCCCTGGAGTCTTTGCATCGCCTAAGAAATGCACCTTCAACAGGGGAATGCAGACAGTGGAACCGGGCCAGGGCCTCCTGCCTGGGTCCAAGCTCTCCCAATGGGTGGTGGTCTGTAGTTCAGTGGCACTGATGATTCTGTCTTACGCTCTTGGGGCTGGGCATGGGCATAGCTGAGTGCAAGTAATTGGGGATAATGGAGCTGATTACACAGTAAACGATATTGTTTTATTTTGTGCTACATTTTGCCCTAACTCTAGAAAACATAACACTCAAAAAAAAAAAAAAAACCAGACATTATAATCTCCTTTGCATCTTGGGTCTTTGCTAAAGATTAAAAATGTTACTTTTCTAATCTGTTTCTGAAATTGCTTTGGAAATGCCATCATCAGGACCAAAATGCACCAGGCAGCAGTTAGAAAAGCAAATAATCCTTGCTCCTCATTTGCCTGAAACCGTCACCTGATTGTACAATCTGTGAACAGCACCCAGTCGATCCCCTGAGTCCTGTGTGCATTTGGGAAATTAATTATGAATCTCTTATAAGCGTCATAAAAGTGATGCACGCAGCCGTCAGTTTGCTCCATTTCTGCAGGCTGGAGCTATTAAGGCTGTGAGAGAGGCTCTGTGAGCTGTCGCCAGGTCCTGGATGCTGTGAGGGGGAGGGGCAGGCACAGACAGGGGATACCTGGGCCAGGCAGCAGGTGGTGGAGAGGAGTGTAGGGCAGAGAAGGGGGGAGGCTGGGAGCGTCCTGAGAGCACAGGGCAAGGGGTCCGCCTGGCCATGCCCTAGCTGTGTGACCTGGGCTGGTTTGGTGTCAGCCTGAGCCTGGACTTCCTTCTCTATAGGTGGGCTTAGTAAGAGCATCCATGTGGTTGAGCTGTTCTGAAGGAAGAGCAGTTGTGTGGAGGGACAGCCACTGCTGTGGCCCTGCCAATGACAGGAACCCCTGGTAAACTAGGGACAAGAGAAGTGCATCCTGTGGAGGGGAGATGGAGCTAGGTCCCAGCTCCCGAGAGCCTGGATGCCAGACAGGCTGCCCTTCCAGGGAGCCCAAGTTGTAGGCTTCCCTGCCTCAGGTGCCACTACTTGTGAACTTACCCGTGTGGGAGCCTTGCCCACAGTGGCTCTGCCCCCTGGAAAACTGGGATCCACCCATCAAATTCCTATCCCTGCTTCAAGGTCAAGCTCAAATGTCACCTTCCGAGAGTCAGCAGGAGGCAGTGGGCATGGGGGACAGGAGCCTGGGCTCCAGCAAGAGTAGACCGAGGTCCGAATCCAGGTGCCGTCACTCAGCAGCTGTGTGACCTTGCACGACACCCAGACCCTCCCTGTGCTTCTGTTTCTTGTCTGTCAGATGGAGATAATGGCAGTGTCAGCCTCACTGGGCGGTGGAGAGGGCTCCAGGGTTAACACATGCAGGGCACTTGCAGCCCAGTCTGGCTCTGGGATGCTCCAGATGGCAACATTGTAGCTCCTTTAGGAAACATCACTGACCCATGAAACTGACTCAACTTTCCCCTGCTGGTGGGGTCATCCTTCCTCCAAAGGACCTAGCCAGGAACCCTGCACACGGTGGGTGCTCAATAATTAAGGAGAACAGTAGGTCAGGTTTGGGGCGTCCTCCCTCTGCCCCCTTCCTTCCTTTCCATTCTCTTCCTCTTCTTGTTCTCCCCTCCCCACCAGCACACATTCCTCCCTGCCAAGAGGGCTCCCTGGGGAGCAGAGCTTTAGCCTGGAGATTAACAGGACAGATGGAAGCCAGGCGAGAGCAGGTGGGCAGCTGCCTGGGCCCAGGCTGGGTGTCCTGAGCTGGCTCCCACTCCCTCTCTGCACCGTTCCTCCACCTTAGCAGCCACCACTCCTCCACTGTGGTGGTGGTGGGAGGGGGGATTCACAGGGGTCTGAGCCTTTAACAGGCTCTTCAGATCAGCTGTGCCCAGTCCTGCCTCGGGGTCTCGCATGCTGCCTCCTGCCCGGTCCCACTGCATTGCTGCATCACCTTCCTGCCCAGCAGACTTTCCCAGGGTTCAGGGGCAGCTGCAGCCCCAGCCCCGGTAAGCTTCTTCTGTGATCCCAGTGCTCAGCATCCGCCTGCCATGGAGGAACCGAGAGGATGAGGGGACTGGACAGGCAGGCTGCCTGAGAGACAAGCCTGGGGAACGGGTTTTTATGGTGAGGTTTCTTGACCTCAGCACTGCTGGCCTTCTGGGCTCAGTGCTCTGTGTGGAGGGGCCCTTCTGTGTATCACAGATAGCATGATCCCTTGCTTTCCAGCTATCACTCCTGCTCTTCTTAAAATGCACACATCTGTGGCACCATGTCTCTCAAAGACATTTCCCATCAGCAGGAAATCTCTGCAGAGAGCCACAGTCAGGGCCTAGGTGTGGGTGTGGGGCACTGGGCCACGGGCACCAAGTTTCCTTTGATTCACTGGGTGACTGTCAGTGGTCAAGTCTCCCCTGTCCACTTCTCTCCCTGGGCACACAGAGTTCTCGGCATCCCGTGACTGTGCTGTCCCGTGGGGTGTCAGAGGGGGTCACAGGGCAGACTTGCCTCAAACCTGAGATGTATGTGCTGCTTTGAGCTTAGTGCTCCACCTCTATCTCCTCCAGCAAGGGCATCGCCCTCCCCAAAGCCCTGTGTGATTCGTGAAGAAGCAGGAGGCAACAGTGCTTCCCATTAAAGAGTGACCAGGGCAGGACAGGAGGCTGTCAGGGGAGAGGGCTCCCAGGTGCACCTGCTCATGAGCCTGAAGAGGCCACGCCCACTGCACAAAGCTGTGATCTGGGTGGAAGTGATAAGAGAAGGTTTGGGTACTACCTGTCAGTGGGATGGAGATGGTGCTAGCCTCAGAACATGATGAGCACAGGTGTGCATGTGCAGCACCTAGGCAAGTCCTGGACCCCAGGGGAGGCTCTGTGGGTGCTGCAGATGAGGCCCATGGCAGGTGTCTCATCAGCTGAGGGGCAGCAGGCCAGTGTGCAGGGGCAGGAGCCAGTGCCAGGAGGAGACCTCAAAGCACAGGGCTGTGCAACTGTCGCTTGGGGCCTGAGTTCAAATTCCAGCTCTGTCATCTCCCACATGGGTGCACCCAGCCCAGGTGTGTATCCTCTGAGGTCCTGCAGAATGGGGGCCATCAGAGTCTGCCACATGTGTGGTTTGCAGATTGAGAGAACGGTAGTAAAAGCAGGTGCTGGGAGGCCTGTGCAGGAAAGGGAGGCTGCAGTAGAGGCAGGTGTCAGCAAGGAGGAGGGGCTGTCCAGGCAGGAGACTGTGCAGGGCAAGGAGGCGGTGCTTGGTGTGTGTGTTGTGCCTGTGCACGTGTGCGTGTGTGTGTGCATGTTCACATGCAGGCACGCATAAGGGAAAGCTGAGTGTGCAATGGACACACTCTGTCCAGTGGAGGGAAGGGGGAGAGAGACTGGGCAAAGCCGGCCCCATGGCTGTGTGGCCACCCCTTCTTTGTGGGGCTCTGGGTTCTTGGGCAGGATAACAGGGTTGGGCAGCAGCTGTAGGCGGTTCCAGGGATGTGTCTGTGGGAAGCTGAGCTCCTAGTGGACATAGTGGACCCGAGGTACATGCTTCTACACTGGGCTGTAGGGATGGAAATCTTGTGTGTGTGTGTGTGTGTGTGTGTGTGTGTGTGTGAAAATCTAATTCTGGAAATCAATTTCAATAATTAGGGATAAAACACAAGGGACAAAGGTCTCCCATCTGTGGTCTATATCTGCTTTGTCATTGCCTATTGATGGCTTGTGGCCTAAAAAAGACAAAGAGGGGTGATGTCTTGTGGCTCAGCAGGTTAAGCCACTGCTTGGGACACCAACATCACACATCAGAGTGCTGGTTCAAGTCCTGGCTGCTCCACTTCTGATCAGCTCCCTGTTAATGTGCCTGGGAAGGGAGTGCAAGATGGCCTAAGTGCTTGGGCCCCTGCCACCCATGTGGGAGCCCAGATGGAGTTCTTGGCTCCTGGCCTCAGCCTGGCCTAGCCCTGGCTATGGAGGGCATGTGGGGTATGAACCATCTCTGACACTGTCTCTCTCCTTCCTCTCTCTTGGTCATTCTGCCTTTTGAATAAGTCAATCAATAAAATCTTAAAAAGAATAAAGAAAAGGATGACGGGCTGGTAGGCAGTATCAAAGGCTTCCCGGAGGGCCCTGGGGGCGGGGCCTCTCCCGGTGTGGTCAGCTCTGGCCCGATGGGCCCGCCAGGCTTAGCTTCCTCCTGTCTCCAGCAAGGGGCAGGGACCAGCCCAACCTGGTCTAGGAGGCTCTGCTGAGGCATGGGAAGAAAATCCACTGAATGACAGACGCAGGCTGAGCAGGCGTGGCCCTGTCCTCCCACTGCCCTTGGCTCCACCCAGCACACCCTGGGCTCAATGGCCACTCCACTTAGTCCCTGCAAAATGCCAGGGCTCTCAGCTCGTGCCATCGCCTGGAACCTGAAACAGCAGAGCCTAGAGGGCAACGCTTAGCCCGGAGGGGCTCTCCAGCATGCACATGGGGTCTGCGTCCTGCAGACTGTGTGCCCTGCTGGGCTTAGGTGCTGCAGCCTCGGAATTAGCCAGCTTCCTCCCTGCCTGCCCCGATCGGTATTTCCAGGGACCAAAGGGGGATGGGAACTCTTGTTCCATCTTTTTTTTTTTTTTTTCTGCAGGTTGCTGGATCAGAAATGTGATGATTTATACAGCAGTGAGTAAGTGATGGGGAAAGTGTGCTTTGTGCTTTTAGAGAGCACGAGCAGCAAACCAGATGCGTCTACCGTGGGTGAGGAGTCATTAATGTGAGCGGAAATTGAGACCAGATATTAGGAGGATGTATGATGGTTTTATATGAGGTAGGAAACCAGCAGGGCCGACAGCCATCACTTCCCTAATGCCGCCGTCCTGTGAGTTACGGGCCGGCTGGGGCTGGCCCCCCATTCGTGCCTCCACTCCGCCTGCCTCCCTCATGGCCCCACTTGCCCTCTCTGCGAAGTCGTGGCTGCACTTCCACCATCAGCCTCGCTATCAGAGGTTTATAATGGCAGTAAAAGCTGCCGCCAGGCCTGGACTTGGCGCTGGAGGGCTCAGTCTGATGACGCCCATCCCCCTCCCGTCTGGGAACTTAGAAATTGGATTTGCTGAGCAGGAAAGATCTGTTCTGAGTGGAGTGGGGGGAGGTCTGTGTGTTTGCGTGTGTGCATCTTAATGTGTGTGTAGGTTTCTGCAGCATAGTGTGAGCATGTGTGTGAGTGCATGTGCCTGACTGTGTACAGGTGTGATCGTGTGTTCATGTATCCACTTGAGAGAGTAGCTGTACATGCATGCTTGTACATAGGCCCATTGTGTGTGTGGGTGTGAATGTGTGCACACAACACACATGAGGGTATGTATGCATGTGAGCTGCAACCATGAGATCATGTGTGCATTCATGTGAGCATGTGTGTGAATGTGTATGTGGGTATGTTGGTGAACGTGTGCATATGTGAGCATGTGAACATGTGTGCAAGTTGAGCCTGTGCGTATGTGAGCTGTGTCTTTGAGACTATACATGTGTATGAATTGTGCATGTGTGAATGTGTGAACATGTGTGCTAGTGTGGACATGGATGTGTATGTGTGTGCTTATGTGAGCTGTGGGTGTGAGACTGTATGTGACATGTGTGGGAACATTTGTGAGTATATATGTGGGTGTGTGCAGATGTGTGTGTGTGAGACTATCTGTTTGTGAGTTGTGCGTGTGTATGAGTACATGAGCATGTGAACATATGTGTCAGAGTGTGGATGTGCCCATGCACAGTGGTGGGGTTGTCATATGGGTGTACAGTTCTCATGTTCCTTGGGGTATTTCAGTGACAAGACGACACCAGCTCAGGATCTTGCTTTTTATTTGGAGAAGAGGAGGCCTCAGGTGGTGGGAGCTGCCAGCTCCTGCTGGGGGTTTGAGACCCAGAGCTCTGGAAGCTGGGCAGCTGGGGTCGGAACAGCTTCCCATGCCAGCTGCTGCCCCACGCCAGGCACTGTGCTGAGCGTGAAAAGCCCCAGGTCCTCCTGGCTCTGAGGGGACAGGATGGCCAGTGTTGTCTGAAGTCCATGGGGGAGGAAGGGGTGGCTTCAGAGACATCAAGCCATTGAGTCGTACCCCACCGCAGGGCAGAGGCCTCGGGCCAGGTCGGCCCCAGGATGTGGGCCATGAGCTCCATTCAGCAGTGCCGCCGGATTGGGAGGAAGGCAGCCAGGGACCACTTGGTGCACCCTGACCATCACCATGGAGAAATTGTGCCCAAGATGGAAAAAACGAGATTGCCTGGTGAGCCCGGCCTCCAGCCGTGGGACCAGAGCCCTTCTCTAGCTCTGCTGTGGGATGCAGGCGGGGGAGAGGGTGTTAGCAGGAGTAGTGTGGGTTCGCTAACAGCAGCAGCATCCACTGTGAATAAGCCTAGGTGCATGCTGCAGGGCCAAGGAGGTTGGGATCAGGCTTGACCCCTGCCTCTGAGCGCTGCTGGTTGGAAGACACTGCTGTCACTCTTCTCCAGTGGAAAGGACCTGATTGGTCCAGCTCAGGTGCCAGGGCTTTCGGGGATGCTGGTGGGAACCCCTCAAGCGAGCATGCGAATGGGAGTTACTTCCCTCCCAAGGGACGAGTGTGGGGCAGCTGCGGACCCTGCCTCCAACAGATGAGCCTGCACTCTCCCCAGCCAGGGTCCTGGGAAGAGGGGATAGCGGGTGGGAAGTGCTCGAAGAGAGCGTCTCTGGGCGGACAGATTGGACGCTGCTCTACGAGCAGCAAGGCCTGGATTTGTGAGCTGTGGGGCAAGGAGGAGGCCCTGAGCTGGCACAGACAGCCCTGCATGCGTCAGGGCCGCTGGGCTGCCACCAGCAGGTGACAGTGGCCTTGTGGGGCTGCAGTCAGGGCATGTGCTCAAAAGACTGCAAGGTGGTTTCCCGAGGAATCGGTCCCTGAGGACAGAGGAGTGGCTGTGGCCCTGATCCGTAGTGTTGCTGCACCAGGCCCAGTGAGGGAGAGTTGGGCTGCGGTGAGCACTCAGCAGGTTCAGGAAGATACTGACGCCAGCTCATGCGGCTTCCCTCCAGGGCGGGTCCCAGGCTGTGCTCAGCAGGGCAGGACGGAGATGTCCCCAGGGAGGCACTGGCCCTAGCAGTGCCAGATGTGCTGTGCTCCTGTCTCTTTTGTCAGCTCACGGGGACTGGGCTGCTTAGGGAGGGCTGAGAATTCCTGCCGATCAAGGGCTGGCCAGAGCCAGGGACCAGGAGGCCTTGCCGCCCTGCCTCGTGGGAGGAGCCTCCGCAGCCTGAGCCCGGGTGCTCTGCCTGAATCGGGAGGTGGGCCAGGTCCCCTGCCTGACCGCCTCTTGCTGCCACAGAAAACAGCATGTGTGTGAGAGAGGAGATAAAGGGCGATTTGTTGGATTAGAAAAGGAAATGCCAAATGTAAGCTTATAGGGGTTTATCTACCTTTTAATGTAATTGTGAGACAAGAAATTAAATGTTTATTGCTTGTAGGCTGAACCAGGAGTGAAACCCAATCAAACACCAGAGCCTGCCTCCTCTGCCCTGAGTTCTCCCATGGGGGCGGCTGCCAGTTGCATCTCAGGCTGCTTCCGGTGGCAGAACCCAGAAACCCTACCAGCTGGCTGCATTCTGATGGCTCAGCGAGCTGGTGCTGAGCTCCTGCTGTGTAAGAGGCCCTGGGCTGGAGGGGGCTTGGTGGAGGGCGAGACACCTCCCCTGCCCGTCACCGGCACCGAGCAAGACGCTGCAGGGACCACCCTCCCTGGGGAGGGTCTTGGAGATCGTCGGCACTGCCCTCTGCACGTCAGTGCTGCTGGGGTGGGGGGGCCTGGGACCCCTCTCTTTAGGGGGCTTTGCTCTTTGCAGGCCACAGCAATTAGGGAGGCTGGAGGGAAGTCCAGGGTGCAGGGGTGGGACGATGGGTGGCGTGGGGGAATTCTCTGTTGGCTCTCAGCACGGCTGGCCCCGGAAGAAGCTGGCTCGTGTACCGCTGAAGTCACTTGCTCCTTCATTAGGTGGTTTGCCAAAGGACTTGGCCCTGACGTGGTTCTGGAAGCCCAGCTCCTGCAGCCTGGGGTCTCGCTGTCCAGCAGAGATTTCAAAAGTCTGAGGGCAATTTCTTTTATTTAGTTGAATGGCAGAGTTACAGAGAGAGGGAGAGACATGCAGAGAGAGATTCTGTATCCACTGGTTCACTCCCCAAATGGCTGCCCTGGCCAAAGCCAGGAACTAGGAACTAGGAACTCCATCCGTGTCTCCCACTTGGGTGGCAGGGCCTTGGGCCATCTTCCACTGCTTTCCCAGGTGCATTGGAAGTTGCTGGTGTTGCAGGTGGCGGCTTAACACACTGCACCTCAACACTGGCCCCATTTGGAGGCAATTTCTTCATCAGTGGATAAATCAATGTTTTCAAGAGAAGTACAAGTACTCGGGACACTGGCATCTGGCTTCTGGAAGACAGCCCAGAGCCTGCTGGGATGGTGTTAACACCCAGAAACCTTCAGGACAAGGACAAGGAAGTCTGAGGACTAGGCGAGCAGTGGGCGGGGCCTTGGACAGTGCCCCACCTGCTCAGCAGGTGACCCTGATGGGCCACTGAGGGCACAGTCTGGCTCCATGAGGAGCAATGTCTGAGTTGGCTCTGAGGCCAGATTCCCGAGACCCTCTGAGGCAATGTCCCAACCCCAACGTCACTGCCTGTGCAGGGGCCCCACATCCCCTGCTGCATCTCTGGCAGCTGCCTCTGCGTGTGTGTGGAGTGAGTGGAGGGTGTGGCGTGACCCCTGTGGGATTTTTGCTCAGGAGGAGCCAAGCCTCGCCTTGACCAGGAAGGAGCTAGGCCAGCTACCCGGATGTGATGGGGAGGTGGGGGTGGGGTCACGGGCAGAGGCCAGCCTTGTCCTGCCCTCAAGTTGCACATGGGCAGTGTGGGCGCCCCTGGGGCGCCATGATCAGCCTCCAGGTTTCCCTCTGTGCCCTGCACTGGGGGGCCTCTCTCGTGGCTCCTCTATGTCCTAGGCAGCCTGCTCACAGCCTGCTTGCTGACCCCAGTGCCATGTGAGGCACCACACCAGGTCTTGGGGAGCACAGCTGGACAGGACAGATGTGGCCCTTGTCCTCTTGGTTAACATGTTTTTCTGGGTAGCACCAGTTATCAGCTAGTCTGGGGGAAAAAAAGATTTTACCATCGAAGGAGTTTAGGAAAAATCACGAGCAGTCCAATTGTGTGGTTTCCTCTCCTCCCCCCCCCCCAAAAAAAAGTATGCAAGTCCTAACTCTAGTACCTTTGAAGTGGGAACATATTTAGAAATAGGGAACTAGTGTCTTTGCTGATGCAAGAGAGTTACAGATCTCCAGCTGAGATGATCTTGGTCCCTACATCCAACGTCTGGTGTCAGAAAGAGAAAGAAGAGAGATTTGACTCATATGATGGCCTTGTGAAGACAGACGCAGAGACTGGGGTCCAGGCTGGGAAGATGGGAGAGACAGGAAGGGACCCTCTCCAGCATGTTCAGGAGGGTGAGAGGGTGCATCTCTGGTTGCTTGCAGCCCCAGGAAATGGATTCACTCTACTTCCTCTTTGGGGATTTACAGAGCCTGAAGTAGGAGCTCACTAAAAATTCTGATGGGGCCGGTGCTGTGCAGTAGTAGGCTCAGCTTCCTCCTGCAATGCCAATGTCCCATATGGGCACCGGTTCAAGTCCCAGTTGCTCCTTTTCCGATCCAGCTCTCTGCTATGGCCTGGGGTAGCAGTGGAAGATGGCCCAAGTCCTTGGGCCCTTGCACCAGCGTGGGAGACCCAGAAGAAGCTCCTGGCTTCAGATCAGCCCAGCTCCAGCTGTTGCAGCATTTGGGGAGTGAACCTGTGGATGGAAGACCTTTCTCTCTAGGTCTCCTTCTTTCTATCTATAATTCTGCCTCTCAAATAAAAAGTAAAAAAACAAACAAACAAACAAAAACTCTTAAAAAAGATTCTGACAAGCCAAGTATCTGATGCTCCCCAGAAAGCAGAGCCCGAGACAGTGGCCTGTGTGCAGGAGGCCCTGGGGAACAGGAGGAGCCACAGGAAGGTGGAAGTGGAGGGAAGGAGCTGTGGCAGTGGGACTGTTCCCCTGGGGCTGGTGGGACACACCAGGTAGATATTGGGTCAGAGTGACTCTCATGAGACACAAAGGAGGGGAGGATTGCTCTGTGGGTGTTCGTTGCCTGGATGTTGTCGATCCTGCATTTCCAGGGTGGACACACAGCAGAACGGCTGAGTCTGGCCAGGCACCCTGAGGGGCAGGGCAGAGAGAGAGCCGTGGGGAGGGGTGCTAAGACAGGTGCTGCTGTAGCTGGCCGTTTCTGCAATGGTTGGAGCAAAGACAGGAGCTATGGGGCTGGTGTTGATATTGCCCGCTTATGATGCCAGAGTTCCACGCTGGAAGCTGGTTTGAGTTGTGGATGCTCCACTCTGATCCAGCCTTGCTGCCCGGGAAGGCAGTGATGGCCCAAGTACTTGGGTCCCTACCACCTGTGTGGGAGACCTGAGTGGAGTTCCTAAGTCCTGGCTTCAGCGAGGCCCAGCCCTGGCTGTTGAGGCCATTTGGGGAGTGAATGAGTAGATGGAAGACCTCTCTCTCCACCTCTCTGTCATTTTGCCTTTCAAATCAATCAATCAATCATTTTTTAAAAATAAAATATATGAGCTAAGAGATGGTACAGGTGACATCCCACACCTTATAGAGTTGTCCACACTTTTTATTTAAATTTTTACAATTTTATTTATTTACTTATTCCTCTGAGACGCAAAGACAGGTAGAGAGAAAACCCTCATTAGCTGGTTCACTTTCAAATTCCCTCAGTGCCTGGGGCCCAGAAGACAGGAGCCAGGCCCTCCATCTAGGTCTCCCGCAAGGGGGCAGGAACCCAGTTACTTGAAGCGTCACCACTGCCTCCCAGGATCTGCATGAGCAGGACACTGGGATCAGGAGCCGGAACCCAGGGGTGGAGCCCAGGGGCTCTGATGTGGGAGGCCAGTGTCCTAACCGGCATCCTAATGGCTGGGCCAAAGGCCTGGCTCACCTGTACTACCTTGGGATTCTTCTTTCTTCTGGTTGGTACACGGGGAGACCTGAGGTATGTGGGGGTCAACAGAAAATCCCACCGTCACACATGACATTGCAAACATGGGTGGTGGCTCCTGTGACATCTCTGCTCACCCAGTGCTTCCTGGGCCAGGCTCCAGGCCAGTGATACAGGATGGGGGCAGGAAGTCCTTTTCCTGTCCCAGCTCTGGTGGGGCTTGTGGTCCAGGGCTGGGCTCAGGCACAGTTTTTTGGAGAGTGGATGCTTTTGACTAGAGTCTGTGTGGCTGCAGTAGCCCCAGAGCGGCCACAGGAGGTAACCTGTGAATTACTGGGCACAGTTGTGGCTCTGTAAGACTTTGTCAGCCACTTCAAGCTGTAGTTTGCTGCCATGTAATGCAGGAGCTGGGTTTTGCAGGAGGCGTGGGGGGATTTGCGATGGGAAAGTAATCCAGGCAGAGGTAACTGACCCGGAAGCGGCACTCTGTAGACGAGGGGCTCCAGACAGTTTGTGGAAATGGATTCAAAATCGCTTGCTCCAAGAAAGACTTGGGTTCTGCCCCCATTTTTCCATGTGCCTTTTGAAACGCCTTTGGAAGCACGTGGGTCTGGGGGAGGGGACCATAGGTAGATTGTAGAGGAAGGAAAGTTGAATGTACCAAGAAGAAAGTAGCGTTGACAACTGATGGGAATTAAGGGGGGTTTCTCCAGGAGCTGTTTTCAGATGAGGCAGTTTTGAAAGCAGAGTGGGGTTGGAGAGCGAGGTAGCCCCTTCCTCCCCAGTTGGGAGTCCCTCCCCTGGGACCCTCCCTTGGGCACTAAGGCCTCTGATGGTGTGAGAGCCTGGGCCACAGGGTGGGCAGGGCCATCGGAACCCTGGCTCTGCTCCCATCATGCTGCCTGCCCTTAGCCACCATAATGGGTGCTGTGCCAATCACTCTGGGACGCAGCAGCCACCGTGGAAGTGGGGTGGCCAGAGCCCCACTGGGCCCCTGAGGGGGAATCACCCAGAGTCTGTGGTACAAAGGCCATGTGGGGCTGTTGGTGACAGCGTGTCCCTTGAGAGATCAGCAGTGTCAGGGGCCAGGGACCCTGCCGGGCCAGGCTTCCTATCATCTCCATCATCTCCGGCCCATGCCCTCGCCATCTACACAGGGTTCCCTTCACCTATGGGGCCTGGTGCCAGCCAGTAGCAGAGGGCCACACTGATCCCTTGTCCAAGGTGGTCAGCACTTCCACCACTCATCAGGGACACCAGCTGTGACAGCTCAGGGGCCACCAGGGGCCTGGCGCCCTGGCCGATGGCTGCTGTGCTGGTGCCGGGATCCGTGGTGGGAGGGAGCTCCCTTGGGTTTGGATTGTGCTGCTGAGTTTTGAGCTCCCCTCTCCTGACTACAGAGCAAGGAAGTTGCCTTGGAGGGTGTGTGAGTCAGCAATTTTGTGGCAATGCTGAAACACCCTGGGGGCAGACTACTTATGCAGAACAGATAATTACTTAGCTCACGGTTTGGGAGGTTCAAGGGCATGGCGCTGGCATCAGCTCAGTCCTGGTGAGGGCTCTGCTGGCGCCGTCACATCACGGTGAGTGCCTGGGAGCAGTGACCACAACTCAATACCAAAGGCCAAGGAGAGGTGGGTGGGGCTAGGCTCAGCCTCTCAACCACCCCTGTCTTGAGAACCACTAGGGGTCATGTGAGAACTACTTTAATCCCTTTTCTTTCTATCTATCTCTCTCTCTCTCTTTTTTTTTTTTTAAATATTTTTTTTCTTATTTTATTTTATTTTATTTGGAAGGCAGAGTTACAGAGAGAGGGAGAGAGATAAGGGGAGAGAGATCTTCCATCTGCTGGTTCATTCCCCAAATGGCCACAATACCCAGGGCTGGGCCAGACCAAAGCCAGGAGCCAGGAGCTTCATCTGGGTCTCCTGCATGGATGACAGGGGCCCAAGCACCCAGACCATCTTCCACTGCTTTCTCAGGCACATGAGCAGGAAGCTGGATGGAAAGTTGAGTGACAGGACCCAAACTGTTGTCCATAGGGGGTGCAGGCATCAAAGGGGGTGGGGGTGGCTTAACTCACTGTGCCACAACCCCAGTCTCCCCTTAATCCCTTGTGAAGGCAGGGTTCCCGGTGACCCACAGACCTCTCATTTAGGTGCCACTTCTTAAAGGTCTTGGCATCTCAGAACCACCCCACTGAGGATCATGCCTCCAACACGCGAGCCCTCCCCTCCCACGCTGGGAAGAAGGCACCATGGCAGGGGTCAGTCAGTGTCAGTTTCAAAAAACACGCAGCCAGCAAGCCTCCGTGGCATGCCGTGAACCCTGGTCCTGAGCAGAGCCAAGCAAGGGAGGGCTCACTTGTTAGACCGTAGACAGCCATGGGCTGGCAAGGCAGCCTCGGCGATGTGTGTCTGCATCCTTGGCTGGGTGTCAGGGTGACCTAGGATGGGCACACTCTCTTCCACTGGCCACAAGTCACAGGCTGGGCTGGAGAACCAGGTGCCTCCTTCCCCATGGGAGCTGCTGGAGTCTCATGGCCAGAGGCCCGGAGGTGGGGTGGGGGTGGGGCGAGGAAATGCAGTCATTTCTGCCCTTAAATCCACCGCAGGTGGACATCTTATAAGGAGTAGAAACTGAGGACAGACTGCTTCTGGAAGGGACGCTAGGGGCACCACAGTCAGAGCCTTCCCTTTGCATTGTCCTCACTCGTCCCGAGGTTCTGCCAGGCCTGGCCTCCCGGGGTTGCGCACAGACCTGTGATGGCACAGCCTTGGCAGGCCCAGCTGGCAGCCAGCTCCCTGCAAGTGGCCTGCCTTTGGAGCCCAGACCCCAGGGTCTGCCGCAAGGGGGATGCTTGGGGGTGGGGTATTGCATTCCCTCTCTCTCTCCTGGGGGGCAGACCACTTGCTGAGAGCTTCTCCCGTTGTTCCTCAGCTTCCCATCCAGGCTACCCTGGGATTTATCTGGCAAGCAAGGCCCTACTGCACCTGCCAGGAGACCCTTCTGTTACCGGGCAGTCCCTGTGTGCCAGGCATGGATGCGGGCCCTGGGCACATTGCTTCATTCATTGCTCACGGCACCCCTGGCTGGGAGTCAGCCTCACTGGCCCCTTGCTCAAATGCAGAAGCAGGTGAGGTGACGTGCCCGGGTCTCTGCATAGTGACAGAGCCTGGCGCAAACCCCAGGTGGGTCTGACCACTGAGCACTGCATCAATCCTTACCTCATTCGCACAGATCGGGAGGCCGAGACCTTTCTAGTTGAGTGAGAGCCTCCCCCTTCTCCAGCCTGGGAGTGATCTGGCAGATGAATGCTAAAGATTTAAAAAATCTTTTTTTATTTTTTTCCCTTCAAGTTTCCATCTGTTCACGCAGCAACCGAATTTATGCGTGTTCAGGCGCCATCTGTGACTGCAAACCCCTCTCCAGATCCGAAGGCATCTCCCCTTTTTGTACTTAGCATGCAAGTTGGCGTGGCGGCCCAGGAGGGCTAACTCACGGGGCATCCGCCGGCGTTCCAGGGGCGTCCGCAGGAATTTGTCTCTGAGGAGACGGGAGGGAGGAAAGGAGTTTGCTACACTGGAATTTTCTTTCCTTGACATGGCTATTTCTTCAGGCTGACATTTCACTGGCTCCCATCTGCTGGGTGCATTTCACCCTGTCACTTCTTTGCTGTCTTAATTGATGGCAGACACTTGTGCACCGCTGCTCAGCTTCTGCGTGGGTGGGTGTGCACACCCATGGGTGGCGGTGTGTGTGCCTGTGAGCCCACACCTCGTATCTTTGAAAGCTCTCCTTGCTGTTCACCTCGAGGGTCCTCGTGGCCACCATCACACAACTTGGGACTTGGGGAAAGATGACCTGCCTCCAAAGATGGAGGGGGTGGGTGGCGGCATGGGTTTTGCAGCTTCCCGATTTGCCGAGTTCCAGAGGCCTTTGCTTCCTTGTATCTGGCAGCCCCAGAAGATCAATGGTCCCGTGCATTCCCTTCCCAACCTTTTCCTAGAGTTGCTAGTAATGTCCTGACTCTGCTGAGGCTGGGTTAATTCCTGCAGGGTCAGCCGGTTCTTGTCACTTCCTGCTCTCTAGCCCTCCATGACAGGACCTGTCATTCATGCTGGTCCCCTCCAGAGCTTGAGCATGGCTGGTCAGGTCCAGTGTTGGTGCCTCTGCCTGCACCACACTTGTATGTGCTGGGCCCTCATGCCTCCCCATCTCTCTGTTCCCTGCCCAGCTCTGTGCAGGAGACTGGCCCTGCCTACCCTCTCTGCTCCCGAGAACCGATACTGTGGCCTGCTCCGAGAGCCAGCTCCAGGGGGAAATGTAGTCTTCTGCCGTGTCTTCCACCACCCAAGTCTCTTCCTGTGCCCCAAGCCTGGGTGCATTTCAGAGGGAGCCCAGGAGAAAGTCCCATGTGACCTCACCTTGCTCAGCAGGTGGGGAATACACACGCAGAAGAGGTGCCACGGGGGCTACCCTCTCTGGCCAGGTGTTTCTGTGTGATGCCTTCCTGCAGGGAGTGGGGAGATGGGCCTGCTGCAGTCTGCGTGAGAGCTTGACCCAGGCTCTGGGGCCACGAGCTGGTGGCCTCCACGGGCCATCCACCTCATTTTTGCGGAGTCAGAAGCTGGCAGGAGAGAACAGGACGCAGAGGTTCCCCAGCAGCATGGCCTGCTGAGGGTGTCCACCTCGAGGGTGCCCAGGGACACACCCTAGGTGTTTTCCGGTGATGGCTAACTCCAAACCCCAACTGTTCAAGGTCAAGTTTTGCTGTGAAATACAGATTTAATTAAGTTTTCAGCAATGAAAAGCCATTTTTAAATTATGAAACACTTTTACAAAAAAAACTTATGTATTTGAAAGGTAGAGTTACAGAGAGAGAGAGAGAGAGAGATCTTTCATCTACTAGTTCACTCTCCAAGTGGCTGCAATGGCTGGGGCTGGGCCAGGTCAAAGCTAGGAGCCTGGCCGGCACTGCGGCTTACTAGGCTAATCCTCTGCCTGCAGTGCCAGCACCCTGGGTTCTAGTCCCAATTGGGGCGCCGGATTCTGTCCGGGTTGTTCCTCTTCTAGTCCAGCTCTCTGCTGTGGCCCGGGAGTGCAGTGGAGGATGGCCCAAGTGCTTGGGCCCTGCACCTGCATGGGAGACCAGGAGAAACACCTGGCTCCTGGCTTCGGATCGGTGCAGCGTGCTGGCAGTAACAGCCATTTTTGGGGGTGAACCAACGGAAGGAAGACCTTTTTCCTCTGTCTCTCTCTCTCTCTCTCATTGTCTAACTCTGCCTGTCAAAAAAAAAAAAAAAAAAAGCTAGGAGCCTAGAACTCCATCTGGGTCTCCCATGTGGGTGCAGGGGCCCAAGCACTTGGATCATCTGCTGCTCTCCCAGGTGCATTATGCATTAGCAGGGAGCTGGATCAGAAGTGGAGTAACTGAGGACTCAAATCGGCACCCATATGGATATTTATTTGAAAGGTACAGCGTAACGCACCACAATGCTGGCCCTGAAAAATTTTATAAATGGAGAAAGTATGGATGGATGAGGACTGAGAGAAGACCCTGTATGTCTCCTGCCTTGCACAACATGCCTGTTTTTCTTTCCTTTTTTTTTTTTAGGATTTTGTTTATTTATTTGAAAGGCAGAGTTCACAGACAGAGAGAGGGAGACACAGAGAGAGGTCTTCCATCAGCTGGTTCACTCACCAAATGGCCACAATGGCTGGAGCTGGGCCAATCCGAAGCCAGGAGCCAGGAGCCAGGAGCCAGGAGCCAGGAGCTTCTTCTGGGTCTCTCAGACAGGTGCAGGGGCTGGAATCAGAAGTGGAGCATCCGGGACATGAAGCGGTGCCCGTATGGGATGCCGGCACTGCTGGTGGGGGCCTAGCCTGCCACGCCACAGTGCTGCCCCATGCGTTTCTCACGCTCCTTTCCCCCTGTGAGCTGCTCTGGCTTCTCCATGTCTGTGTGTCACAGGCCAGGGCCCTGGGGGACTGCTGTCACTTACTGGGGACACTTGACTGAGCAGCTCACTCCTCTCAGAATACGCAGTGGGTGGCAAGGGGCGTGGCAGGGACAGCAGGCATCTATGTCCCAGGGAGGTGACTTGCCCTGTATCCAACTGGTCACCTAGAAACGTCTCCTGATCCCTCCCTCATCCAACACACTCCTGGCAGAGTCCTCCCACAGAACCCCTGCCATGTCCCCCAGAACTCAGGGAAAACCTTGCCCCCAAAGTGATGGTTCTAGGAGCGGGGCCTTGGGGAAGTGTTTCAGTCACAGGGGAGGAGGCCCCATGAATGGGATTAGTGCCCTCATCAAAGGGGCCTGGGAGAGACCTCTGCCCTGTCTGCCAGGCTCCAGGCTCCTCCATGCACCCAGTAGCAGAACCATGTCTGCTCTGAGCTCAGAGAGACCTGGAGTTGAAGGGTTCCAGCACTGTGACCCTGGTCAGAGGCTGTGCTTTCTGCTTGGGATGTGTCTTTCCCACCCTACTGATCCTTCCATCCCAGATGTTGCATGTCACCTCTTCCAGGCAGCCTCCCTGATTTCTCATGCATGGACCACAGCTTACACTGGCCTCTCTTCTGTGTGCTCCCAAGGTCAGAGTCCGTGTTCAAGGGGCCCACAGAGTTCAAAGCAGCAAACACTGATGGACAGACAGACTGACCATTGACCTGTAGTGACAGGAGCCTCCCAAGTCCTGCCTGTTTACCCACAAGGGCCCTCAGCCCCGATGCCCCTGGCCCTCTGGCCAGGCAGCCCCTTCTACAGCATCTGGAGGTTCTGCTTGCCACCAAACCAGAGCCAGCAGGGGACAAGTCGGGGAGCAAGGTCAAGACATGCATTTTCTCTTAATTAGGAACTAACGAGCCGTGGTCCCCCAGCTGGCCAGTGTTGTCAGGGCCACGTCCTGGCAGCTGGAGGCCCAGCCTGTGGCTGTCTGTGGCAGGGCTCCTGGGGTGACAGGGCCTGCCTGCCGGTCTGCGGGTCTGCGGGGTGCCCTCTGCCAGGACCCCCGCGGAGCCACTTGGTGGGGCCTCAGCAGCCCGAGAAAGCAGATCGAAGCCTGCAGGACCGGCCAGCTGGGCTGCCTCGCTCTCCCTGCCCACCACACTCTCACTCCTGGCAGGAGGCTCCTCTCCTCCGACTCTCAATAGACAGACCCCTGCACACCATGGGCAGGGGAGCTGTGCTCCTGGGAGACCATCTTTTGGCCACATGCCCACTGTTTCTGAACCGCAGCAGGGGGTTTGCTCCAGGGACTCCCAGCACTCCAGGGACAAGGAAAGAGAAGTCTCTTCATTCATCTCAAGGCCAGGGCCTTGAACTTGCATCTGCAGAGGTTTGTCCCTTTGGAGTGAGCCCATCCAGTCTCTTTCCAGCTTGGGATGCTGGTGACATCCCCTCCCTGCCCTTCGTTGGATGTGTCACCATCTCTGAGTCTCAGGGCTCTCACGTGCAGAGCTGGCACCATAGCAACTCCTGTCTGGGTTTTGTGGGCAAGGCCTTGTGAGCAGGGCAGCAGTGTGCTAGTGGTGAGTGGGCATTCAGGCAGGACAAAGGGCCACACATCCTGGAGGTGCAGGGCTAGAGGTCTGCACTCACAGGGTTTGCTACTGGATTGGGACAGGGGACAGATGCATGACAATGACCCAGCCACGTTTAAGCGGGTCAGTCTGTGTCCATGTGGGGCCCTTGGGGGCCGAGCAGTGCAAATTAGGCACCCCAGAGAAGCAGGTCCCGGGCATGGGGAGCAGGGACTGGGCTCTCTGGGTGTTACAGGAGCGGACGTTACTGCTTCTAACCAGGTGCTCAGCAGCTCCCTGGTGGAAGGCGTCTGGATCCTCAGGGATGGGGTGGTGGGAGTGTTGCAGCCATCAGTTTTGCTGACTCACTTGTAATAGAAATTGACAAGCATGCAATCTTTAACCCGGATGCGGTTTCCTGGGGGCTTAGGCTGGAGACCACACTGTGGAGCAACGTTTGGCCGTGGGGCTCCCTGAAGGGAGCGGAACTGGGCTTTTGTTGGGTGAGGGAGGCATGGTCAGGCCCTCTTCGTCTCGCACTTGTTCCCCTTGGCGCTCGGCACCTTAGTTTGCACCGGGCTCAGTGGTCTGCGCAGGCCCTGTTGCTGTTTTTGCACGCGGCACACTCAAAATGGCGGTGTTGGCTCATATCGGCATCTGGGTCCTACTGGGCTAGTCTGGGCATGCGTCTGGGTTTGCACACCTCCCTAGGGAAGCTGAGGGTGGCATTGGGCAGTTAAGGATGAGGAACTGCATGCAGCAGATTGGCTGGGAATTGGGTGGGGTGACCCGGGGCTGCAGGGGGCAAAGGGATACTTGGTCAGGTCCAGAGGTAGGAACATGGTCAGGGAGCGGTTGGTTCTGCGAGTCGAGTCCTGGTTCTGTAGCAAGCTGTGGCTCCTGGGCAGTGAGGGGGGCCTGGTATCCCCAGTGCCCGATGGGGCTGTGGGAGATGGGATGCAGGACAGGGGCCTGAGGCTCCTGCCTGCTTTGTCGTGGTCCCATGGCTCTGGGCTATGAAGTCTTATGGCTTTTTTTTTAATTAATTAATTTATTTGAAAGAGTTACACAGAGAGAGAAGGCGAGGCAGAGAGAGAGGGCTTCCATCTGCTGGTTCACTCCCCAGATGGATGCAATGGCCACAGCTGCGTTGATCCGAAACCAGGAGCCAGGAGCTTCTTCTGGGTCTCCCACATGGGTGCAGGGGCCCACGGGTTGGGCCATCTTCTATTGTTTTCCCAGGCCATAGCAGAGAAGAGAGCTGGATCAGAAGTGGAGCAGCCAGGCCTCAAACCGGTGCCAATATGGAATGCCAAAATGTAGGCAGTGGCTTTACCCACTACGCCACAGCGCCAGCCCCAGCTGTAGAATCTTAAGACAACAAAAAGACGCCTGGAGAAGTGGATCCAGCTGGACTGAGGTTAATAACAAGGAAGAGGCAAACGCCAAGAGGCCTGGATTTCAGGTCTGGGGGTCCTTGGGCTGGCCCCTCCCCCTCCTTAAGCCTCAATTTCCCCTTGAGACAGTCGCGAAGAGCCATTTTCATCTGTCACATGCTTCTGATCATAAAAAGCAACACGGTAGAGTCTTGTCAGTCATCATTTTCCGAGTTTTCTGTGGATTTTCCCTTCTGAAGACAAAACGTGATTAGACCATATGTTGGGCTAATTGTTCCCCAAACAGAATTTAAAAGCTGGAATATGTTTGCAAGAGGGAAGCAAGGCGAAGGAGGTGGTAGGGAGTGCGGACTGCCGTGGGAGGCACCCCGCCTCCGGTGTCACGGCACTGTGGGCAGCAGGTGGGCAGCAGGTGGCCTGGCACGTGGCTTTCCCTGGAGTCTGACTGTACCGCGCGTTGTACAGAGCCGGTGGGCCCATGGCTCTGATGCTCACCCACTCATCCACCCCACGGATGTGAACAGAGCCCTCAGCCCAGGCCTGGCTCAGAGTCGGGTGCTGGGGCCTCAGCAGTCAGGCAGTCAGCTGAGGTCCCTGCCTCCAGAGAGCACGGGGCAGACAAGACCCTCCGGGGGTGCAGCCTGGGTGCCGAGTGTTGGGTTAGGAGAGGATGATGTGTGAGCTGGCAGAGGCCCACTGAGGGCCCGTAGGGCAGCCACGTGGTGAGGAGAGGCAAGCAGTTCCAGTACGGGGGGCAGATGGCCACGGCCACGGGGGCCTGTGGAGGTCTGTGTGTCAGGAGCTGCGGGAGCAGTGGGCCCATCGTGAGGTCTGGCCACCTGTGGTTGGGTGAGCGGCATTGGCTCAGCCTCGTGAGTGGCTTTAGAAGTGTCAGGCAGGAGAGAGCGGGCCACCTCTGTCTATACGCAGGGCTTTTTGTCTTGACTCAGCTGAGGATGTGCACCCACCGCTGGCCCCTCCAGCCAGGGCACACTCCAGTCCCCTTGCTGCACTCCCGGGGGTGACCTGCTCCTGCAGGTACCCTGAGCCTTGAGTCCAGCCGTCTGGGAACAGCTGGGGAACTGAGGTGCAGGTCGCTGAGAGGAAGTGGGACCTGCTGCCCTTCACCAGGGAGACAGCAACAGAGGCAAGAGTAGGACCTATGCACGTGGTCCCCCTCTCAGGCAGGGTGCTGGACAGTGAGCTGCACCCCTCTGCTGTGGCATGGCTGCCTCAGGCAGCTGTGATGGAGGGTGCTGAGGAAGGAGACAGAGGAAACAGACTAAGACCTCCAAGTCAGGACCTGGGGCTGGCAGGTACAATACCGGATGTGGCAGAGACTGAATGCAGGTGCCTACCAGGCCCTTCCGTGGGCGGGGGGAGTAGCCCAGAGTTGGGGTACAGGGGAGGCAGGCGCAAGCCCAGAAGGAAGGGGCTGCAGGTGAAGGTGGTGTCTCTGAGACCTTGAGGGGACAAGTGCCTCAACAGCCCAAGCCAAGGATCCCAGAGACAGGAGGGCTCCCGTCCACTGCTGTCCCACATCCCGCGGTGGCCAAGGTGAAGGAGGGCTGACAGATACACTCAGGTATGGTTTGGTTGAAAGAATGAGCTGAATTAGACCTTTGAGCCTGTGTTTGTGAGTTCACGTGGTGTAGGGGTATGAGTGGGGGCCGGAGAGTGATGAAGCAGATGGTCCCGTGACTCAGTCTGACCCCACCCTCCCACCCTGGCAGGGCTCACCCAGGTGTGGGTGCCTGGCTCCACCATGCACAGCCTTCCCTGGACTCAGTGAGGAGACCCTCAGACCTGGAGCCACAGCCTGGGGTCTCCCTGAAGACCTACACCAGGGTACAGGGGGAATGTCAGGTGGCAGAGAGCCTCTTGATGAACTCTGCTGCAGACTGCAGCAGCCGGGCCCCGCCCTCTCCAAGCCATTGCTGGGCCTCTTGGCCACGGCTCAGGATCAGAGGAACGGAACCGCCTGGCTGGGTCCTCAGTCCTCAGAGAGGGTAAGGTTGTCAGCAGAGTGTCAGGGCCCTGGGCTTGGCAGAGGGCAGGAGCTGCGGCCTGGGCTGCAGAAGATTCCCGGGGGGAGAGTGGGTGGCACTCAGCAGGGCCTGGAGTGGCCTCTCTCCCTGCTGCCTCTCCCCTTCCTTCTGTGCCTGCTCCTGCGCTGCACCTCCCGATGTCTCTTCCTCTGCCTGCGACTCGCTGCATCCCCACGGCTGCCCCTTCCAGCTCCCTTGTGTTGCCTGTCTCTGCCCTTTTCCCCAGGGAGTTTCGGGCCAAGCCAGGCCCACTCTCTTCCTCCCTCTACCTGGCAGCCTGGATCCTAGCTCTCCCTGCTCTGCCGCCCCCCCGTACCCCTCCCTGCAGCCTGCTTCTTGCTCTTGGGTGTTCTTCAGCAGGCTCAGTGCCTGGCTGGGCTGCTCGGGTGGTTGCCTGCAGCTCCCGCCCAGCTGTGCCTGCCTCACCTTCCCAGTGCTGAGCAACAGAGCCAAACAATTCCCTGCACAGACAGTTCCCCCAGGAGGAGCAGCGTGGTGCCTCGGGGGAATACGGACCCCTCCCTCACGATCACACACATCCAGCAGGCCCCGTGGGGCTGGAGTTAAAGGCTGCAGGATTCTGGCGCTGGAGGGGGCTCCTGGGGAAAGCGCTGGGCTCAGCTGAAAGGGGAGCAGGTAGAAGGTGGAGTGTGGAGCCTACCCCAGGGCTGTGGGTGAAGAGCTTGTAACCAAAGCCCCCGACTCTGTGCGTGGGTCTCTGCGGGAATCGGGCGATGCTCACAAGTGACTGTTAGCCACTCTGGGGTCGGGGGCTGCCTCTCTCCAGGGCTCCCTCCAGGGCCTCACGGAGGATGGTAGGGGTAAGCACCAAGGGCCCAGTGGCCTTGAGTGGGACACATTGTCCAATCCAATGGGGCAGCCGGGCGCGGTGGCGCGTGCCTGTAGTCCCAGCTACTCGGGAGGCTGAGTTCGGAGGAGTTCTGGGCTGTCGTGAGCTATTCTGATCGGGTGTCTGCACTAAGTTTGGCATCAATATGGTGACCTCCCGGGAGCGGGGGACCACCAGGTTGCCTAAGGAGGGGTGAACCGGCCCAGGTCGGAAATGGAGCAGGTCAAAACTCCCGTGCTGATCAATCCAATGGGGCAGGTCTGGCTGTCTTGTGGCTCGGCGGCAGTAGGAGAGAAGCTCTGTGCTGTTTACATGGATGCTCAGAGGTGCAGGCACTGAGCGCCTGGTGAGGAGACGCCGCTGTTTGTAGGGTTGAGCCTTGCCCAGAGATCCCGCTGGGCCTTGCGGAGGGGAGGGGTCCCTGATGGCTCCTCTGTTCCTGCCAGAGAGGCTGGCTTGGGCTGCTGGTCAGTCTCCCAGGCCTGCAGCTGCTCCAGTGTCCCCAGGCCATGCGCCCTTCAACCGGGCAAGTCAGTCCTGCAGAGACACCCTAGGCCTGCCACTGTCTGGTGCCCCACACTTGCTCCTGGAGGGGCCTCTGGCTTCCATCGCACAGCAAGCGGGGCGTGGGTATGGCAAGCTGGGCAGGCCTGGGGGGTGGGGGTGGGGGCAGTGCTGTGCTACAGTGCAACCCTCTGCTTGGAATCTGGCCCAGGAGAGGTGGGAGCACAGGGCCCTTCTCAGGGCTGTGCTGGGGTGGGGGTGGGGCAGTGCATGGCAGAAGCGGGGATGGGGAGCAGGGCCCAGAGGGCTCTGGGGACCTCAGCAGGTGAAGACTCTGGCCTGTGGGTGGGGGCAGGGGCTGCTCTGCTTCTGGCTCTGTGCGCCCTGTAGCTGGGCCTTGGCCAAGTTGCAGAGCTGCCCCAGCTCCTCCTGACCCGAGAAGCTGCTAATCACATCCCAAGTGAGCCTCGCGCTGGCACGAGGGAGCTCTGGCTGCCACTCCTGCTAGACATACTGTCAGTCAGGGGCCCCAGACACTGGGCAGCACCCTCCAAGACTTGGTGGGTGGGGTCGGACATGTGAAGGACCTCCCTCGGGACGCGGTGGCACTCTGAGGAACGCCCCCCACCCCGACCCCCAGATCTTTGAGCCGAGTGAGCACTGCGGGAGGAAGGCTGAGAGGACCCAGGCGCCCCCCACCCCTGCCCCAACCTGGCCCTCCCTGTGGGGAAGGTGGGGCGGCCCCGGTTCTGGGAGTCTTCTCCGCTCTGCTGGGGCAGGGCGCACTGAGGCAGGCAGGCTGATTCATGGCCCTGCCTGTGCCCTGCGGATGCTGGCTGGGCTCGTGGGTGGGCTGAGCATTGAGTAGGAGGGCGGGGCTGCCCAGCTGGGGGCCGGGAAAAGTCTCACTTCTGAGATCTGAGTCAGCCGTGGGAGAGGCGCCCGGCCAGCCTGGGATCTGAGTCCTGGCCAGGCAGGCGGCAGACACTTCATCTCTGAGATTTTCATTTCATCTCTTTATCTTGCAGGATGGCAGGGATGATGGAATGAGTTGGCTGACACTGGGAGGGATCCTGTGAGCTCTGTGCCCTGGAGGCAGAGCCCTGGCTGGAAGCCCCGAGGATGAGCAGGGCGGGCGTGGCGCTGGCACCACTGGGTGCCACTCCCCCATCTCATTCTGCCCTCCCACTCAGGGGGCTCAGCGGGCCTGGGGTGTCCTCACGGGGGAAATCTGGAACAAAGTCAGGCACGCCGCCGCCTGCTAAGACCACAGGCAGGAGAGGAGCCAGCTTCGGGAGGCTGGAGGCTGCTCCCGTCCCCGCTCTGGAGTCTCTGTGTGCTGAGTGTGAATCACCCAGAGGCACTCGGCCTCCCATTTGTGCTTCCCTTCCACTGCTGGAATCACGCTCCTCCGCCTACTCCCTGTCATCCCCGGAGACTGGGTGGGGACTCCGCTGCGGTGTGGCGTGGCTGCTACTGTCCCCTGCTGGCAACTGCAGCCCAGGGCCAACAGAGGCAGATTTCTCCCTGCCCAGTGTCCGGAGGCCAGGCCCTTGTCCAGGGACTGGTGGTGTGGGTGACATTGCTGCTATGAGCAGCTGCGGGGAGTTTAATGGAACATACCTCATGCTGCCCTTCTCTTCTGCCACCAGGGAGCTCCTTGGGACAGAGATGGGGATGATTCATCTTTTTAAAAGAGACTTTATTATTATTATTTTTTTGGTTGTTGTTGTTTGTTTGAAAGCAGAGTGACAGAGATAGAGGGAGAGATAGAGGTCTTCCATCCGCTGGTTCACTCCCCAGATGGGGTCAATAGCCAGGGCTGAGCCAATTGAAGCCAGGATCCAGGAGCTCTTTCTGGTCTCCCATGTGGGTGCCAGGGACCCAAGGACTTGGGCCATCTTCTGCTGCCTTTCCTGGTGCATTATCAGGGAGCTGGATTGGAAACAGAGCAGCCAGGATTCGAACCCGTAGTCCGACATGAAATGCTGATGTCATAGGTGGTGGCTTAACCTGCTGCACCACAATGCGGCTCCTGGGGTGAGTCATCTAAGCCGGGGTTGAGCACTCAGTGTGCTGCAGGCCCTGTCCTTCTCACATCTACGTCTGCTCAGCACCCACCTTTCCCATTCCCACCATGGAGCCTCCACCCCTAATGCCTTCTTGGAATAGGGGTGGGCTTGTGCCATACAGAGCAGTCTAGGAATGCTGGGGAGCCAGCGCCCCCATGAGGAGAGTCTGGGCCATGCATCACCAGTTTGCTTGCTCCCAGGGGGACAGCCTGTTCTACCCCCATCTCCAGTAGGCCCTGCACCTGCTCTGCTGCCCATCCCTCCCCCTCTCGCAGCAGGGTGTTCCGGAATCACCTTCTACACAGCCTGCATGTGTCCACATCCTCTCCTGTGGGACCAGTCTGCGGAGGCTCACTTTGCGGGGCATCCTGAGGAACCCCAGTTTTCCAGGGCTGCAGGAGGATGTTCCCTTCTCCTGATGGCTGCATGCACCCCAGCTTGGGAGCCCTCCCTTGGGTGGGGCCCATGCTAATGACAGCAGCACAAACACACAGGACTCTGCCTGGCTGTTCCCAGCAGCGGTGACCCCCAACTCCAACTGCCCCTCCATCCCACCCACATTTGTCGGGGTTCCAGACGCTTGGTGCTTTTTGGGGAGGAGCGTACGGACCTTGTTTCTAAGGCATCACTGGTGCCAGCGAGCCTGGCGGTGCTGCCTGGACCAGGGAGAATTCTGAGAGCTAAGTCATCACTATTGGCAGGTGACAGGCCAGGCATTTCATTGTTCTGACTGATGGGCTCTGATACAATTAAGGAAGCGGTACCTCAGGCCTGGAGATCAATAGACGAGGAAAAGCAATTCTCAGAAACAAAACAAAGCAGGAGAGGAATTGCAGGGCTCTTGCAATTGGGTTGGCTCAGATGGCGGGACCCCTGCCTGTGCAGAGGAATTGTGGTCCTGGTGTCTCCTACGGGATGCACATTTTGTCCTCTGCCCCTGGGGACGGCCTCGGCCCTGGGGGCCCGGAGGGGGATAAAGCTCATCATTTCCTAAACACAGAGCAGATCATTGTCATCCACAAAGAACAGCAAAACCCCAGAAGCTGATCTGTGCACAGTGTAAACGTCTCCCCCCTCCCTGCCTCCTCCTCCTTCCCTTCCCCTTCACTTCCCCCCCACCCCCACCCCTCTGTAGCAAGGACTGTGCCCATGAGTCTGGGGAGGGGTGGGATTCTGCCATTGTGCAATGGAATCTGTCCGGGCAGCAGGGTTCTGGAAGGTTCCATGGACTCCTCAGTGCTTTCTCTCGCCAACAGCTTGGGTGCGTGTGCGCAGACCCACCTGCTGACGGGGCACCATCGGCTGCACTGGTCCCCAGATGTGCTTTGAGACGCCGTCTTGGAGGATTAGCTGGGTTTCTGCTGCCCTGGGACCAGCACACCCAGGGGGCTGGGGAGACGCGGGGCTCTCTGTCAGCAGCCTTGGCAAAGCACATGGCCCTCTGGGGCCTGCCTTGTTCCTCCTCCCCCGTGAAGCCACCTGGGCATGGTGGGAACCTCATGGCTGGAAGTTTTGGGATACAACTCTCTTGTTCCTTGCTTTTATTCCCGGAACCTGGCATAGTGTCTGGCCCATGGTAGTGACTCAGTAAATGTGGAATCAGGAGACCGGGCAGATGGACCTTTTTGAGGTTCCTCTGGGAGATGCCTGGATATATTGACTGTAGGACACCCTCCCACCCCTTTCTAAAGGAGTCAGTTTCCCCAGGCAATGAACAGCACTCAGGTCTTCCACACACACACACACACACACACACACACGGCTCCCTGGGGGTCAGCAGCCAGGTGTTGATCTCCCAGAGCCTGTCAGAGAAAGTGACGCATAATTAAATATCGTTAAATGGACTCAGACACATCCAACTTCATTAACACAAGCGCCTGTCGCAGTTGAGTCATTGCTGGGGCTTGGCAGGAGGAGGCAGCCCTAGAGGGGAGGATCCCGCATGGAGAGGGCTGCTGGGGGGCCTGGCGCTGCCGCCTGGCTGGTTTGGGGCTGTGCACCCTCCTCCGTGGAGAGAGAGCTCTCTGCAGGTACTGAGCAATGCTGGAGGCTTGCACGTGTGTTTTGTACCAGTGGCCCTGCTGGGCTGGTGACCAGATCCCTGGCAGCGGCTGAGGATTCCTGCTCAGAGGGCAGAGTAGTTGAGGCAGGATCTGAGCCCTGGCCTGCCTGGGGGGGAGGGACAGGGAGAACGGTCAAGACCACAGCCAACGTGTGGGTCTGGAGTTCCCGAGCCCCAGCTCGACAGGAAGCAGGAGTCTGGCCAGACCACTGCAGAGGGTGGCCAGACGCCTGCAGCCGAGAAGCCAAGGGGTCTGGAGTCTGGCAGGAGCTTCCTTCTGCCTTGGCTGGCCTTGGGTGAGGGTAGCAGGCAGCATAGAGCTGTTGGAGAGTGCACCAGCGGGGAGATGGATTTAAACGCACGAGGCCTCCAATTCCACATTTGAGATTCAACCCTGGGGTTAAGCACGTTCTTGTTCGGGTTTCTCTTAAAATGCTGATCTTCCAGGGCACATATGGAGTGCCTGGTGCAGTGTTATCTCTCCCTGCACAGGGTGTCCCCAGGCCTGGTGCTGGCCTTTTATCTCAGCTGGGATGTTTGTTGAATGAATGAGTGATTGGCATGCCCTGGGCAGGTGAGACTGGGTTCTAGGGGTTGAGCAGGGAGGAAGGTGCTGATAGCAGACTCGCTGCCTTCACCAAGCTCCTTTGGGCAGAAACAGCCCAGCTTTCAGCCTGACGGTTCTGGGGGGGCGACGGCACGCCAGAAAGAGGTTGTCCTCTGCACACAGCGTCCTCCGCAACTTCCTAGTGGTTCCGGACAACCCGCATGCCTTTTTCATTTCGTGGAGATTGTCTGCTCCGGAGGAGTGCTGGGTGCCAGTCCTGTGGGCAGGTTTTCAACAGCAGTAGGGGAGCATGCGGATATTCTGGTAGTCGAGAGTGAAATAACGCAGAACTTGAAGTTCAGGAAGATGGAGTCGAAGGGCCTCGTCTCCCCATCCCTGGACCAATGGGCCCGCCTGGGCCTGCTGCCCTGTGCCCTGGTGGAGGAGAGAGGACAGACTGAGGGCCACCCAGCCCCTCTGGCCGCCCTGGCTCATTTCCGCTCTGCAGAGATGCCCTGAGCCCCTCACTTCTGCAGCTCCCTTCCTGGTGTGGCAAAGACACATCCAACTTCATTAACACAAGCGCCTGTCGCAGTTGAGTCATTGCTGGGGCTTGGCAGGAGGAGGCAGCCCTAGAGGGGAGGATCCCTCTATTTCCACGTATGCCCAGCTTGGTGCCTGCTGCGTTCAGCTGCCTATTGAGACGCACCAGTTTCCTGCATCTAGGTGGCTGGACGGCAGTGAGTTTGTCTATGAAATCCTGCAGAAAGACCTAGAGAGAGGCAAGGAGGGAAGCCAATGAGCCGGAATCACGCGGACTGAAGGGCGCACAGGTGCTCTGGGCTGTTGCAGAGACTTGCGGCCTGGACCAGGTGCTTTGTGAGTCCCCTGCTGTGCACACTTGCTTTGGCTGGGTTGGGGGCTGCTCCTCATGTCCCGCCTGGAGGCTGGAGGACCTAAAACCACAGATACAGAAACAAAGAGGCTTAGGGACACACAGGAGTGCCCCTGCCCAGGTTTGAGCCGGGGCGTGGGGCAGGACTGAGGGTCAGGGGAGGCAGGAAATGTGTGAGTTGGCTTTGGGCCAATTGTCTGGCCTCTCCTGTGGTTGTCCCTCCAGGAAGGGCATCCCTGAGGCCTTTGTGTCCTGGGTTCAAGATTCCTTGTGTTGGTGTGGCTGTGAGTCTGTGAGCTCACACGTGTTGCATGTCCCTGTGTGTTTCTGTGCATGGTTTCATGTGTATCCCTGTGTATGAGCACGTCTGCCCGTGTGCTCATGCTTGTGTCCCTGTGCCTGCACTCCTGCCCATCTTTTTGTGTGTGTGCCTGGAAGCCCACGTGTGCAGCTGCTGTCTCCCCAGAAGGCTCGTTCTTCCCCAACACTCGCTAACTTGTCTCTTCCCCAGCACCTCCATCCAGTGTGGGAACGTGTGTCCTGCGGCGACACCTCTGTCCCCGTGGGAGGCCGACACTGCCTGCAGCAGCAGGTCTTGTTAGTTGTGTGAAGGGCTGGGAAGACTGGAGGTGAGAGTGGAGTTGAGAAGCATCCTGCTTCTTGGGCTCCCAGACCAAGCCAGCCTCCTGTCTCTGCCCCACTAAACCTTTCTGGTCCTTTGTGTCCTCATCTGTACAGTGGGGTCCTGAGGACTCCCCAGGAGGATCCAGGGGCTGGACTCTGGGCTGTTCATTTGGGACCCTTCAGTGACAGCTCGCTGGGCATTTGTTCTGGTGGGGCTGCAGGGGGAGGAATGCGTTTTGAGTGCATTTTTCTTTTTTTCTTTTTGACAGGCAGAGTGGACAGTGTGAGAGAGAGACAGAGAGAAAGGTCTTCCTTTGCCATTGGTTCACCCCCACAATGGCCCAATGGCCGCCATGGCCTTTGTGCTGCGGCTGGCTCACCGCACTGACCCGAGGCAAGGAGCCAGGTGCTTCTCCTGGTCTCCCATGCAGGTGCAGGGCCCAAGCACTTGGGCCATCCTCCACTGCACTCCCGGGCCACAGCAGAGAGCTGGCCTGGAAGAGGGACAACCGGGACAGAATTCGGCGCCCTGACCGGGACTGGAACCCAGTGTGCCAGTGCTGCAGGTGGAGGATTAGCCTATTGAGCCGCGGCACTGGCCCTTTTTTTTTTTTAAGATTTATTTAAAGTCAGAGTTACATACAGAGAGAAGGAGAGGCAAAGAGAGAGAGAGAGAGAGAGAGAGAGAGAGAGAGAGAGAGAGAGAGAAAGAGAAATAGAGAGGTCTTCCATCTGCTGGTTTGCTCCTCAATTGGCCACAACGATCAGAGCTGCACTGATCTGAAGCCAGAAGCCAGGAGCTTCTTCCAGGTCTCCCATGTGGGTGCAGGGCCCAAGGACTTGGACCATCTTCCACTGCTTTCCCGGCCACAGCAGAGAGCTGGATCTAAAGTGGAGCAACCAGGTCTTGAACTGGTGCCCATATGGGATGCTGCCACTGCAGGCGGCGGCTTTACTTGCTATGCCACAGTGCCAGCCCCTTTGAGTGCATTTTCCACTTGCATCTGAGATCAGAGATGAATGTAGCAACTGGCTCAGGTTTTGGGGGATTCAGCCTGCTTGGAAGCACCTGCCACACAACCCTATTTATTATCGATATTAACAGAACATCATACCAGCAATTAGTGATGGTGACAATGACAGCAGGTAGCAGTTGTTGAGTGCTTCCTTGTGTCTGCCTCTAAGCCATCTGCATCACTGTCATTGTTATTTCCCATCATCCTTGCAGCCACCCCGCGTGTAGAGTTGTTACTGCTCCGTGTTATCAGTGAGCCACGTGTGTGGCCATATAATGACATCATTTGTAAGGTGAAGGCAAGGTCAAGGGTGTGACGGGAAGGCATGGGCTTGCAGTCAGAAGTTTGGGGGTACTATTGTGATATTGGTGGGTCATTGTCTTGAACTCCCACCAAGAGCAGTTGTAGTTTTAGCTGGGGTGTCTGCACCATGCCGCTCAATGCACTCCTCCTCTGCTCAGGTCCTGGTGTTGCCCAAGCCCACCGGGCTGGCCCAGACCCCAGGGAGAGGCCTGCGTTCCATTCAGCAGGGGCCCCCTGGGAATCAGCAGATCAGCACAGCTTGCTAGCTGGGCGGCTCCCAGCTGAGGGGAAGCCCAAGAAGGCAGGAGACGTGGCTCATTCATCACTGCCTCTCCCCCCCAGGCTCACTCAGTGACATTCCCTCTGACAGCTCTCAACACGCTAATGTCATTACTGCCAAGCCCAGGAGTGGCCCTTGAGTTAAGGAGCTGCTGGTGTTCTTTCATTATCCGCCCCGCTTGTTCAGAGGGTGCAGAGGGCTGCCATTGGAAATCCCATTAGGCTGGAACCTGAGAGAGCCTGTCAGCTTGGCTGCCCTGGAAACACAGATGGGGATTCCGTATCTGGTTTGTCCCCAGCCTTTCCTCTGGGTTGTTGCTGGGACGTGGGGGCAGCCACAGCAGGACCCGGCGTGTCCTGGGAGGAGGGCCTCGCGGCGTGCAGGGTGGGTCACCTGTGGGGCCTGCTCCTTTCCCAGTGCGCGATTGCTGAAGCTGTCGCTGCCCACTGCTCTCGGGAGCTGCAGGCGGCAGGCCTTGGGGAGGCCACCTTGTGCGCTGGCTCCTTGTGAGCAGACCAGGAAGGCTGGTGCTGCTGTGTTCCAATGGGACCTTTGGACTTGGGATTCCCTTTCCTCTTTCTCATGGGTCTCTGATTTATTTTTTAAGGCAATTGATTTTCTCCCCTGCTTGTCTGTCTGTCTGTCTACCTGGTGGCCTGTCTGCGCTTGTCTGACTGCTCCCTCCCTCCTCTGTCTCTCCTCTACCTCTTCCTGCATCTCCTCACCCTTCCCTCTCATTTCCAGTCCTCTCCCCGTGCCCCTGTTGTACGTGTTTCATGCACTCAGCACTCCCACAGCCCCTACTCAGGTGCGCATGTCAGCTTACATCATCCTCATGAAACTCTAAGTAGTGCAGCGGTCTTCGTTGTGCTGTTGGAGAAACTGAGGCACAGAAAGGCAAGTGACTTGGGAAGCTCACACAGCAAGCAGGTGCTCCAGCTGAGAGCATAAAATCCACGTCGTTCTTGGCCACCCAGACTCAAGGCCGCTCTTTCCAAGGCCTGCCGGCTCCTTTCAGCCCCTCTGCTCATCTTCCCCTGGGAGATCCTCTGTCCACCAGGCGAAGCCTGAGGCTCACTCAGCCTTTGGGGCTCAGGTGGCCTTTGCAGGCCTGAAGGGATCTGGGGGGCTAGGTGCACCCCTAGAGGAGAGAATCAGTCCCCTATGCAAAGTACTGCTGAGGTTCACACATGTGTGGGGGGAACCTCTAGCAAAGCAGAGGATCCTGCCTGCCCTCCAGGGTGGACCTCCCCAGCCCCCACACAGTGGAGGGCCGTCCTGCTCCCCCACCCCTCATCCCTGCCCCCAGGGAGTGAGCCCCTCAAGAGTTAAGCCTTGTCTTGCCACATTGCTGACTTCTGGTTTCTCAAACGCCTCCTGTTAACTTCTGGATGGACAGGGCTCAGCAAGGCGCCCCCTGGTTCAGTGACAGAGTTTGCCATTGGTTATCCTTTGAAGAAGGACTTGGGAATCCATTGAAAGATGAGAAACTAACACCTAGAGAGGGAACGCCATCTTGCGGCAATTCAGGCGGGTCGGACTCGAGTAGGCTGTGTGTTCCGTGGCAGCCACACGTCAAAGGCTTCTGTGATATGGAGGAAGAGGAAGGTTCCTTAACTGCTGTCACAAACAGCGCCTGTGGCTCGCATCAGGAAAGTTCGCTTACGACTCTCAAAGTGGCATCGCTGGCAGGCCGCTGTCGTCCAGGCGGTGACGCAGGGACCCAGCCTCCTTCACACTGTGGCTCCACTCTCACCTTGGGCATTGGGCCTGTTGGATTTGCCCAACTGCCCAGCAGTTGAGTGAAGAGTACAGGGTCATGTGGGAGTCTGAATAGGCTGGGCCTGGTGGCAGAGCCCATTGCTTCTAACACACACCACTGGCCAGAATTCGGACTTCGTCTACAAAAGAAGCTGGGGGATGCCGTCTTGTTCTGTGCCCCCAGGAAGGATGCAGGTCATTGGGTGAGCAGCCAGTTAGTCCCTCCCACATGAGGCTTCACTGTGTTTCCAATTTCATCTCCTGTGACTTTCTGGCCCGCACCTGCCAAGAGGTGTGTATTATTTGTTCACCTGTCTTCCCTCCCTCTCCACCCTTCCATGGCCCCTGGCTGGCAGAGCGTGCTGTCCTGCTCTGCTAACGCTGACCTCAGCCACATGACTTGTGCAGACACAAGGTCTGCCTCTCCCAGCCGGAGGCTTGCAGCATGGCTGTGTGGCTTGGCTTGGCCTCGGGCACTCCTGCCGGGCAGCTGCTGCTCCTTCAGCCTGAGTCCTGGGAGGAGAGATGTGAGCAGACCTGACCTTGACTGGCAGTCTAGAGCAGAGACGCCTTAGCCAGGTGGCAAGACTGTGGGTAAACACAAGTGGGAGCAAGCCTTGTTGGCACCTGCTGTGTCTGAGGTGTTTGTTACGCAGCTTTATCACATCACTAGCTGACCTACTACCATGGGAGCATTACGGCCACAGAGCCTGGGCATACCCTGCTCTCCTGCTCCCCAGGACAACACCTGCTACTTTCCCTCATCAAAAGCTTTTATGGTATCCAGAGCTCAGGCCAACTTTTCTCTTAGTGTTCGTCACCCTTGGGTGTTCAGGAGAGGTGGGGCGCGTCCTCTCAGGTCTTGTCTGTCTTCTGTTTTGGCGACCTTGCACTTCTCCTGTTGCTAGGGCGTGGATCTTTGGACAGCAGGAGCCATTCCTCCGGCCACCTCTCCTGTGCCCCACTTGCATAGATGGTCAGATAATGTTTGCTAAACTGGATTGACTTGAATGTCTGTCCCCTTTTAATGGGAGGCCCATAAGGGCACATCAAGTGCTGGCAGGCGTCCCTGGCAGTACTGGCCTCCGTGCTCAGTACTTAGAAGATGGATTTGCCATTGCCCGTGAGGAGGAGAGGCTGGGCTGCCTCCAGCACACTTGGCTGGAGGCCTGGGCTCAGCACAAAATATGATCCCTCTCACTCTTCCTGAGCTGTCGGCATCCAGAGCCTGTGTCAGGAGGGGACGCGGCAGCCTCACACACCTTGGCTCAGACACGCCTTGGGGAAGCCAGTGGGCTGCATTAGCAACAGCCCCCAGCTGCCAGTGTCATCTTCCTGCTGTGGTTCTCAGAACACAGGCCACAGCTCGGGTCCTGGCCCTGCACTAGGGGGAATGTTTTTTGCAGCAAGCTGCTTAGGGAGGCTTCAGTGCTGGCATTTGTAGACCTGGTGACAGGGTTGTCTCTGGGCTCCATCACGCTCCTCCCAGAGTGAGTGGCGATCAGGAATGCTGGACAAATCCTGTGCAGTGGTGATGGTCCAAGCCCCACCACACCTTGTTCATCTAAAGGCTGTAGCTTCATGGATCAACCTGGGCCAGGAGGACCAAAGCTGGGTCAAGATCATGGCAAGACAGTTAAGCCTCATCTATTCAGTGTCCTTCTAAAGTCAGCTGTGCAGGAATGAAGGGGTCTCCTGTGGGATTTGAGGAAGGGGATTCGATTTCACGCATTAAAGGGAGAGAGTCAAGGTATTTAGGAATATTTGAAAAGCCAGTATAATGATGAAAATTTTAAAAAATATAGAACATTTAGGGTCTGTGGCCTTCTATCCTGATCATTCACACTTGCCCTTTTCGCTACTCCAGTGAGGATCAGAGGCCCTGAGGCCCACTGGAAGCCTTGAGTGGTGAAAGACAGTCTACGCAGACCCCAGAGTCATCTGTGGAGCGAGAGGGAGTTGATCTCAGGCAGGGCTGAGACACTCAACTGTACTGTTCATTGTTAAAGTTTATTTATTTGAAAGGCAAAGTTACAGAGAAAGTGGGAGGGAGGGAGGGGCTGGGGGGGAGGATCTATCTGCTGGTTTACTTCCCTTATGGCTGAAATGGCTGGGGCTGGGCCAGACTGAAGCCAGGAGCCCAAAACTCCATCTGGGTCTCCCATATGAATGGCAGGGGCCCCAAGCACTTGGGTCATCTTCCGCTGCCTTCCCAGAGCACCAGTAAGGAGCTGGATCGGAAGTGGAGCAGCCAGGACTTGAACTGGCACTCATAGGGGACGCTGGTGGCGCAGGCGGAGGCTTCATTTGCAGCACCAGGATGCTGGCCCCTCAGCTGCACTTTTGAATCAGGTGCTAACAAGCACGTGTCTGCAGCTGAGCCGTGGGTGAGCGGGCAGGAAAAGTGCCTGTCCTGGCTGAGTCTACTCCCATGGAACTGTGGCAGGACCAGAGGGCAGCCACAGGGTGGCCAGAGCCTTGGGAACCTGCAGGTGCTCTGGGCCCTGCCTTCATTCAGCAAGCGATGCAAGTGGCACCTGGGAAAAGAAGGGATGTGCTCAAGGTCACAGAGTGAGTCCAGGGATGGGGCACCCGAATTTCCCCCTGCACAGTGCTGTCTTTGCAAGGGGCTGCTTGTCAGAAGTTGCTCCTGGCTAATCAAGAAAAAGAAAGGTTATTATCAGTGGAGCAAGGAGGAGAAACCACACGGGGCGGGAGTGTCACGATGACTTTCTTCTCCAATAGAAGACGCGAGACAAGCACTCCAAGGAGGAGAGGTAGGAGTGCGGAGTGGAAATCAAGGCCCACCAATGAGCTGACTTTAAAAAAAAAAAACCCAAAAAACAAAAATGCTCCAAACAGCAAATACAACAAAGATTGTGTCCCAAGAGACACCGCGGTTGTTTATTGGACAAAAGTACAGTAAATGCCAGCACAGTGGCCTCGTGACTAAGTCTCATGCTCACCCAGGAGCCGACCACCCACAAGGCGAGACTGTTTCCCGAGCATCCCTCACTCTGGGCAGGCTGAGGGCTGGGTCTCGTTCCCCTGACCCTGCACTGGCCAAGCCCAGGTGATGCCCAGCTTGGCATCTTAGGAGAGGCAGAGGATGGAAGAGGGGCAGACTGCAGAGTTGCTGTGGGTGCTCAAAGCTTAGTTCCTCTCTTGTTGGGTGTGCCCAGGACCTGCCGAGGGCCGCGGCTCTCCTGGGTGACGACTGGGGGCAGAGGACAGGAGCTTTCCGAGCTGCTGTAGTCAGGAATAAGGGCGCTGATGGGGAGGACACAGCGCTGCTCAGGGACCCTTGGGGTTGGGCACACAGCTGGTCTCCGTAGGTGGGATTCAGTAAAGTAATGGCGGTCTCCACCCACCTCTAGCTTCTCTTTTCATCTTCTGTCACTGTGGGATGGTCTTCTCTGCTCCCCCTGTCAGCTCTCTGAGGGGCTAAAATCACTGTGTCAGCCTTCCTGGTCAAGTATAAGACTGCCCCAAGTTCTCCAATGGGGGACCTGAGCGGCCCGGCCCAGCACAATGGATGGTCTCTCACCCACCATAAGTGGTGCAGTTAGCGGTGACTAATGGATGCACCCATGCATTCCAGGTCTCATCTCTGTGTGGGCACTGCTCTTAGAGGGGTGTGTGCTTAGCCGACACCGTAAAAGTGGTCTGTCTCGGGGAGCCGATGTTGATACGACGCTTATATGCATTGCTTCCTCAGGGAAACAAGACAGCTCTCCTGTGCTGTATTCTCTTTTTTTATTATTAAAATATTTGTGTATTTGAAAGACAGAGTGATAGAGGGAGAGGAAAGGGCTGGGAGAGGGAGAAGGAGAGGGAAAGGGAGTGGGAGAGGGAGTGGGAGAGAGAGAGAGAGGTCTTCCATCAATTGATTCATTCTCTAAATGACTGTAACAGCCAGGTCTGGGCCAGGCTGAAGCCAGGAACCAGGAACTCCATCTGGGTGGCAGGGATTCAAGTACTTGAGCCATCATCTTCTGCCTCCCAGAGTTTGCACTAGCAGGAGGCTGGATTGGAAGCAGAGTGCCTGGCACTCCAACAAGTTACTTCATGTGGTCTGCACTTGTCCCATGCACGAGCTTAACTGCTGTGCCAAACTGTAGGTCCTTGTCCTTGAGCTCTCAACCACTCTTCGGAGAAGGCTATTTGGGCCAGACCCTTGGAGGATGCTGTCATTGAGAGTTCATTTTCTTACAAAGGCTGTGCCCAATAATTAATCCTCCAGTCCCTCCCAGAGGGGACAGCGTACAGTGTCGTCTGCTAACTGTCAGGTCTCTCCTGCAAGATTGGGAGCTTCTTGAGAAGAGATGGCTCCTCTTACTCCTGCTCATGTCTTCAGAACCTAACTCAGAGGCTGGGACCTAGTTAAGTCCACGGGTCCAAACCACGCCAGCTCTTGCTGGAGCTTCAATGTGAAGAGGAAGCTTTCTCTGCAGCCTGGGACTGTGGGTAACCTTCAGCCACAGGGCAAACCTTCCTGAGAGCGGAGTTGGGGGAGCTGTAGATTCCCAGAGTTGTCAGGTGTCTGCATCTAGCTGCCTGAGGCTTAGATGTGCCTCCCTTCATCAGCTCAAGCTGGTGCACTCTCACCGCTGTTTGAGCCACATTCTCTCACTTGGCACCAAAACGTCCTAATACAGGGATCCCCAGCAAGTGCTGTAACTGGATGGAGACTCAGTGGGGTCCTGGAGATGCCCAGCCCTGCCTCCCATCCTAGTTCCTGGTAACCAGATCTGAGCCCTCCTGGCTGCCCTTTCTGACCATAGAGCCATGGCTGCTTCCCCTGAGGGTCCAGCCCAGGCCTGGCCACAGAGGAAGAAGCCAGGAGGCTGGACGTGGCAGCAATTAGCGCAGTGCTAAAAGGGAGCGTTTGTCTCCACTCTGTCATCGACGCAGCAGCCCTGGGACCACTGTGGCCTTGAAAGATGGGTTTGGAACTGTCATTAAATTACGCACGTGTCCACCGCGCCTGTTTATTAAGTCCTCGGCAAATCAATTCTTTATGACCTTTTAATCAAGAGCAGATAAACAAGGAGAGGGAGCTTGGGAAGGTTCTTCAAACAAAAACTCCAACTACTGCCCACGGAGGAGGCTGCTGTGGCCCCAGCACAAAGATTACAAGAGGCTGGGAGCCGTGGATAGCAGGGGGTTGGGGCTTGGGCTCTCCGAGGGGGCGGGGGAGGAGGAAAGTGGAGAATCATCTTTCCAAAGCTAACCGCAAATCAGAGGGTGGAACAGTGGTGAGTGTGCCAGGGGGAGCAAGTGACTCAGGTGAAAACTGCAGTGTGGAGACCCTGACGCTGCTACTCCAGCTGCTGTGCTAACAGGGTCGCCCTGGCTCCACGCCTGCCCTGGCTCCACGCTGGCTGCCTCCTGCCTCAGGGTCGCTGGTGAGACTGCTCCGCGGCTCTCATCGGTAGGTGCTGCTCCGCTCTGACGTTGACCTGACGCGCAGGGAAGGGAGGAGGGCAGCCACGAGTGAAGGTTGTACAGCATCCCTAGGCAATGCAAAAACATTTCTTTTATTCTGCAATTACACCTTTTCCTCGCCTTTGGTCTGAGATGGTGGCAAAATCAGGCCTTGAATGGTGTGTCCGTCTCTCAGCTTTGGAAATTCTGATGTCCACGCACCGCTGTCGGTAGGATGCAGTTCTGCTTCTCTCTTCCCTGGGACCTGTGGGCTGTCCCCAGGCCTCCTTCTCTGTGGAGTGGAATGGGGTGAAGGACACGGCCCCACATGTCTCCATGGTATCCCTGGAGACCTCCCAGCGGGTGTGTTTTCTTTATCTCTGCAGGCTCACGGCATCTGTTCCCGGCTGAGATGATGAACTGGCAGGAATTAAGGCTCTAGTCTCAACAAATGGGGAAAGACAATTTAAGCCACATGTCCAGAGTTCCCTGAAAGCCAGAGGCAGAGGGGAGACAAGAGCTTTAGTACCTGAGCCTTGCAGTACCTGGGGGTAGTAATGTGTGGTCAAGAGCAAGGGCCCAGGGCCGGCACTGTGGTGTAGCAGGTAATACCACCGCCTGCAGTGCCGATATCCCATATGGGTACCAGTTCGAGTCCTAGCTGCTCCACTTCCAATACAGTTCTCTGCTATGGCCTGGGAAAGCAGTAGAAGATGGCCCAGGTCCTTGGGCCCCTGCACCCATGTGGGAGACCCAGAAGAAGCTCCTGGCTCCTGGCTTCGGATCAGTGCAGCTCTGGCCGTTGTGGCCAATTAGGGAGTGAACCAGCAAATGGAAGATCTATCGAAGATCTCTCTCTCTCTCTCTCTCTGCCTTTCCTTCCCACTCTGTGTAGCTCTGGCTTTCAAATAAATAAATAAATCTTAACAAGAAATAAAAAGAACAAAGTCCCTGGGGTCAAACTGCTGGGGCTGGGTTTTGCCTCTTGTACTTGTTCACTTAGGATGCTGGCTGAAGTCTTCCCTTCTGTCATGTGGGATAATAATGATGGTGTTAATGCATGTGAAGGGCTTGGAATGCTCTGGGCACAGCACAAACTCTCAATGAGATCAGCAGGGCTGTTCCCTTGCTCTCTGGTTTCTCAGGGTGCATAGCGACACAGGAAGAACAGGGGTCACTTGTGCTGTCACCAGATGTCTGCTCCCATTCCCCACGGGCAATGGGTGGTTTGCTTTCCCCATTCCCTTGGGTGTTTGGGGTCACGTGACTGGTTTTGGCCGGTGGGTTGTTGAGTGCGTGTCACCTCCACGCGTGCTTCACCCCATCCCGCCTGTGCCATTGTGGAATCGTGTTGAGACAGAGCTGCTGTCAGCCTGAGGCCCTGGGCCCTCCCCACTGACCCACGTGGGATGTGCAATTCAAGAGCAAGGGCCTCCCTTGTGCTAAGATATCTTGAAGATGGTGAGCATGGGTGTCACCGCAGTTCAGCCCAGCCCACCCTGACTGATGAAAGGAAGAGCGCTACCGATGCAGAGACTGCAAGACCCTGGGCTGAGGGTGAGACTTGTGAGTTTCCATTGAGTTGTGCCTCCTCCACCCTCCTCAGTTCTGAGAAACCCCCGCTTCCTGGGGGAACCTTCCCAGGAAACTCACAGCTACTGAAGTCCTCAAACTTGTGCTTGACACAGGGTTCCGCGTGCCACCTGCCCTTCCTGTCGAGTAGCCATCTGGTTCTCCAACTGTGTTGACTGGGAGTTTGGTAAGAATTACTGGTGAATGGGGCACTGCTGTGACGTAGCGGGTAAAGCCGCCGCCTGCAGTGCTGGCATCCCATATGGACGCCGGTTCGAGTCCTGACTGCTCCACTTCTGAACCAGCTCTTTGCTATGGCCTGGGAAAGCAGTAGAAATGACCCAAGTGCCTGGGCCTCTGCACTTGCGTGGGAGACCCAGAAGAAACTCCTAGCTCCTCGCTTCTGGCTTCAAATCTGCCCAGATCCGGCTGTTGCAGCTGTCTGGGGAGTGCGCCAGTGGATGGAAGACCTCTCTCTCTGTGTCTCAGCTTCTGCCTCTCTGTTACTCTTTAAGATAAATAAATAAATCTTAAAAAATTGCTGGTGACTTATCCTGCAGCTCCAAGAGTCAGGTACCAGCCCTCTCCTAGGAGATCCATGCCAATGGGAAGTAAGAAAGCATGCAAATAGCCCTTAGTGGAGAGTGCTGTTATTAAGACAATAAAATTAAGACTTGGTGGGGAGGGTGCCTGGAAAGGCCTCTCTGAGGAGGTGATATTGAGCCAGAACTTGCAGGACAACAAGGAGCCAGGCAAGAGAGAAAGCAGCCTGGGCAGTGGAGTCTGGGTAAATGCTGGCCATGCAAATATTTTTGCCTCAAGCCACAGTGGAAGCTAAGTGACCACCCAGCAGGTTCCAGGCCCTGAGCTAGGTGCTAGGGATACTGTAGGGAGCAGGGGCCAGGGCTGTGGTCCTTAGTGAATCCACAGATGAGGGGCTGCACAGGCTGACCTGCTAAATGCCCATGGCGCCTTACCTGGCTCACCAACAAGCACCTCATCACTGTCCTCATTATACAGGAGAGAGATCAAGAGCCGAAGGGCCCAGATGACCTGCCCAAGGCCTGTGAGTCTTGGAAACAGCCAAGCGTTGTGCGCTGGGAGCCATCCCAAGGCTATGGGGGCAGGCAGCACCTGTAGGGTGGGCGGGGCCTGGGGAGCTGCAGATCACAGATCAGGTGGACTCATAGTCACTCATAGTCACCAGTCCCACTGGTGGGCAGCCGAGCCTGGGGCTACCTGGGGTAGAGGCAGTGAGTGCGCCTAAGTAAGACTCGGTCTTGTCTTCCCTGGGGAACAGTGATGAGAGGGACAGGCGGAAGGAAGCTCGAGAAGAACACTGAAGTTATGAGGCCCCAGCCACCACCCCAACTCTCTGTGCCCCTGATTCTCTCCATGGGACATCCTGAACCAAATACCCATGCAGCCTGCAGCGCCCCACCCCCCAGCTTAGCTCAGCTGTTCTCAGGAGCACTGGACATGTCACTGTGATGTGTGCACTGTTTAGGAAGAAAAGTCTCCGAGGTTGCCCACTGTCCACAGCATTAGTCCTGCTGACAGGTGTCCTTTTAGGTCAGGCTACCTGGGGCTTTCTCCTTTGCCTGGAGGGCTATAGAACAAGGTCATTTTCCTGCCTGTACTGCTACAGTGGAAGCCCAGGTAGGTGGCTGGCTGGCTTCCGGCCACCTCTTTTGGTCTACTTGTCTCTTTCAGAAGGAAGTGTGTGCTCAGTGTGTTTCTCTGTGACAGCCATGCCGCCTGCTCAGAGGGGCCGAGCCAGGAGATGCTAGAGGTGGGAGACGGAGCCTGAGAGATGCTGTCCTCCTGAGGTTCCCCCTTTAGAGACTCTGCACCCACTGCTGTCAGCTTAGGACCAGTTGTCCTGAGAAGGGAGGGAGGTGGGAACTGAAAAAAAGGGCCCCATAGCCGGGGATGTGCAGAGGCTGGGGGTCTGGTAGGTTTGGGTGAAGCAGCAGGAGAGAGGAAGTAGGGCATGCCAATTGGGGCCAGAGAGGAGGGGCAGGCACAGTTCTACTGGGGAATTGGCCTCCATGCTATGGGCAGGCTCAGAATCCTCTCTGCAGAGGGGCTGAGCTTCTTCTTGGGATCCCCTTCCTCTCCCCGCCAACTCTGCCCCTCCCCCTGCAGCCCTGTGAATTCTCCTGCCAGATGGGGTCCTGCATGAATCACTTTCATTCGTTTTTTTTTTTTAAGTTTTATTAATTTATTTGAAAGAGTTACACACACACGCACACACACACACACACACACACACAGAGAGAGAGAGAGAGAGGGAGAGAGAGAGAGAGAGAGAAGAGAAAGAGGTCTTCCATCTGCTGGTTCACTCACCAGTTGACTGCAAAGGCCAGAGCTGTACCGATCGAAAGCCAGGAGCCAGGAGCTTCTTCTGGGTCTTCCCATGCTTATGCAGGGGTCCAAGGACCTGGGCCATCTTCTACTGCTTTCCCAGGCCATAGCAGAGAACTGTATTGGAAGTGGAGCAGCTGGGAGTCGAACCAGTGCCCATATGGGATGCCAGCACCGAGGGTGTTGGCTTTACCCACTACACTGCAGCACCGGCCCCTTGAATCACTTTCTTAGCCCTCACTCTGAGAAAGACCTAGCAGATGAATCCTGGGAGACCTGATCTTCATGGACTTTGGAGGGGGATGAGGGTAAGGGAACTGGCTGATGGGCATGGGACATGGATGTGATGGAGACCACGATGGCCACTTCACCTTTGCCCAGACACTCCCCATAGCTAGTGACTTCTATCATTGCCCTTGATCCCCAAGGGGGCTCTGCTCACATCCCTGTTTTATAGCTAGGATGTAATTCAGGCCAGAAGGAGAATTGGGAGTTTCAGATTTACACATCCAGAAAGACACACATCCTGTGCTCGACTCACTTTTTCTTCCCACTGGAGAGTCTGGGTCTGGGTGAACTGCATTGTGTTTAATTGTCAGGTGCTACTCCAGGGCAAACCAATGAGACTATTTGCAGGAGACCCCAGCCCCACTGAAATAGTCGCAGGGTTTTTAAATATAGGACATATTGGTGTTCGTTTTTGCAGCATTTGGCTTTCTGGCATTAGAGCTGAGCTGATGGTGGAAATGCAGTAAAGTGACAAGGGAACCTAAAAGCAACCCAGCACACAAATGTGCTGAAGAAGCCGCCTCCAAGCCTTCCCAGACTCTGGAATTAATCGGATTTCCAAGAACATCTGTTTTGGTGCATTGTCCATTTTGCATTTAAATTTTGTGCAATGACAGCTGTTGGGAAATCAAAAATATCTGTGGTGCAAGTCTGCGGAAACCACGCTTGGGCGCAACTTTATGCCAGGCGGGACCGTGTGCCCAAGGAGACGTTGACCTAATCCTCGCTGAAGATTTTAGGAGCTGGGGCTGTGTCTGCCGCTGCACAGCTGCAGCCTCTTCTGAAATTCAGGGCTCTGGCTTGTTTTGTTCCGAGGGTCAGAATACAGCATCCGAGTGAATGCGTAGGAAGGACAGGGGCTGAAGCTGTGGGTGTGCAGTTTTAGGAGCTGAGGGGGCGTGTTCTGACAGCAGCTGAGGAGAGGGCTGGGTGGGGCAAATCTTGGTGCGGATGTTAGCGTGTTGTTCTGACCTCCTAACTTTCACCCATGGACCCTGCACGCTCCAAGGGACCTCCAACCTCTGCTCGGGTTACCTTCCTTCTCACTCCCTGCCCTCCTGCCCTCGGGGCTCTAGCAGGTGCCTGTTCCCACCTGCTTCCTTTCGCACCTGCTCTTACTGCAGTACGGGTCGTACCTGCTCTGCCTTTTTCATGACCTGCTGTTGCTTCTCTTTCTCCCTGTCTGGATTTAGTGTCACCTCCTCAGAGAGGGTCCTGGGTTCTCCATCCCCTCACCTCGCCCACTTTTTCTCCAGTGACTTTACCGTGCACTAAAATTGCATGTCTGTCATTCACTCGCTTAGTCCTTACACACTGCCCCTATTAGAAGGCGGGGTATGTGGCCTCCCAGTGAGTATCTGACTACTGAGGCTGAGTGGACAAGGCTGTTGTTGCCTGGAAGGTCGGCCTGGGACCCCTGCAGTCAGGAGAAACAAGTCTCACGGGGCTAGACAGCACGGAGCCTGGGCTGGACCTGCAGAGACTCTGGGCTGAAGGACTGTACAGTTTCTTGGGATTTCATTATTTTGGTCTGATAAAACCCAGAGGACTGATTTTCTCAGGGCCACTGGATGTTTTCACACCTGGCATTTCCCTGATGGATTTGGGTGGAATTTGAAATAATTTTACAAATCCCAACAGTTTAAGTATTTTTTTATTATTTACTTATTTTTTTAAAATTTTTTTTTATTTTTTTGACAGGCAGAGTGGACAGTGAGAGAGAGAGAGACAGAGAGAAAGGTCTTCCTTTGCCGTTGGTTCACCCTCCAATGGCCGCCGCAGTCGGCGCGCTGCAGCTGGCGCACCGCGCTCGTCCGATGGCAGGAGCCAGGTGCCAGGTGCTTTTCCTGGTCTCCCATGGGGTGCAGGGCCCAAGCACTTGGGCCATCCTCCACTGCACTCCCGGGCCACAGCAGAGAGCTGGCCTGGAAGAGGGGCAACCGGGACAGAATCCGGCACCCCAACCGGGACTAGAACCTGGTGTGCCGGCGCCGCAAGGCGGAGGATTAGCCTGTTGAGCCATGGCGCCGGCCTATTACTTACTTATTTTTTTAAACCTATAGTTCTTTTTGCAGAAGAGGGCACTTTTATTTATTTATTTATTTGACAGGTAGAGTTATAGACAGTGAGAGGGAGAGACAGAGAGAAAGGTCCTCCTTCCGTAGGTTCACCTCCAAATGGCCATCATGGCCGGCGCTGCACCAATCCGAAGCCAGGATCCAGGTGCCTCCTCCTGGTCTCCCATGCAGGTGCAGGAGCCCAAGCACCTGGGCCATCCTCTACCCTCCTCTCCTCCCTGGGCCACAGCAGAGAGCAGGACTGGAAGAGGAGCGACTGGGACTAGAACCTGGCACCCATATGGGATGCTGGCGCCGCAAGGTGGAGGATTAACAAAGTGAGCCATGGCTCCAGACCCAGTTTAAGTATTTTTTTAAAAAAGATTTATTTGTTTGAAAAGCAGAGTGGCAGGGGGAAAGAGGGAGAGAGAGAGATCTGCTGGTTCACTTCCCAGATGGCTGCAATGGCCCTGGCTGGGCCTGGCCAAAGCCAGGAGCCAGCAGCTTCATCTGGGTCTCCCATGTTGGTGGCAGGGGCCCTTAGGCACTCAGGCCATCCTCAGGCCATCCACTGCTGCTTTCTCAGGTGCATTAACAGGGAGCTGGGTTGGAATTGGAGCATCTGGGATTCGAACCAGAACTCCGATATGGGACGCTAGCGTCTCAAGCAGCACCTTGACCTGCCACGATGCCATCTCAGTCTAAGTATTTTTAAAGTCTTAGGATTATATATAAAAAATATACATATATATATATATATCCCACAAGTTAAGCCTCTAATTTTATTGAGCTAAGTATATGAGTGTTTTTTAATGTGCCTTATTCAAATGGAAGTCCACAGCAGAGATCTTGGCCCATGGCCGCCCGTTTTGTACATAAAGTTTTATTGGAACACAGCCACGCTCGCTGGTTTACCTGCTGTGTGTGGCTGCTTTGGTGTCCAGCGGCAGAGTTAAGTGGTTGTGACAATGACTGTCTCATCTGAAGACACTAAAATATTTATACCCGGCCTTACAGAGAAAAGTAAACAGTATGTAATTGGGAAAAAAAAAAAAAGCTGAATTTTCAGAGAGCCTGTTGGTGAAGAGCTGGGTCTTCCTGGGGTTGATGAGGGCTGAGCCCACAGGCTGACCCTGTGTCCCGCTTTGCTTAGGGACCCACAAGCTTCCCTTTAAAGCCCAAGTTCATGGAAACAGGTCAGCAGACCCAGCCGAGGCAGGATGGATCAATCAGGATGACAAGAGATGTGTGGTCTTTGAGAAAGTGGACACCTTGCTCATAGCTGTACTGAGGGCTCATTGCCAGGATGGCGTGTTCACGCTCTGTGCTTTGGGAAGAAAACTGCAAATTGGTAAACCACGTGCCATTCACAATAAGCCCAAACCAAGGCAACAACTTTTCAGATCTCCAGAGAGAACACGTCTTGGGAAGAACGTTCCAGATCTCCAGGAGAACTCTAGGTGGGGGCCTCAAGTGAGACTTTGATGAAAAGAGCAGACCACCATGCCTGAGGCCAGGCAGCTGCAGCAGCCCGAGAGCCCATGGCCTTGCACGTGAATGGTGATCATCCTGGGAGCACAGGGCTGTTTGGAAGAATGACACCGTAAAGCTCCCGAGCGGGGTGGTGTGATTTCCCCTGGCGCCCAGTGTGCATGAATAACACGCCGCGTCAAACAGAAGAGTAATCAGATTTGAAATATTCCTTTAATAATACGTCTGCCAGATCAAATATTAAAAATAGACGATGGAGAAAACGGAGCAGCCATCCCCCAGTGGTATCAGTTCCATAAATACTACTTCATTAAGCCGTCTGCATTGGCTCAAAGAGATGGATTTTCTGACGTGGCCAAGGTTCCAGACTGCTTGTTGCGATGAGGCAGAAGACTGGGGCTGCCAGCGTCACCTCACCTCCCCACGCGGCCCCCACCAATGCCGTGAGGGGCCATCAGTTAACAGCCAGAGCCGGCCCGACATCTGCCCGTGGACGAGTGTTTATTTATTTGGAGTCGAGCCTCTCCCACCCGTGCACCAGTGGCTTCCGTCCCAGCCAAACGGCAGGGAATTAATAATGATGGCATTTGACTTTCCCAAGACCTTTCCTTGGCAAAGTTTGCATTTACCCTGTGTCTCGTTCCAGGGATGGAGATAGGGTGGAGAAGATTGGAGGCTCCATGGTCAGGCCAGGTCTATGGTATGCAGGGAGGTGGCTCAGTGTGACAGAGTGGTGTGCAGAGAAGCACTGGACTCCTTGTTGGAGATCCCCAAAGCATCTGGAGGATGGAGCTATATGGGTACTTCAAAGGGTTCATCGAAAATGCAATTAAAGGAGCCAGTGCTGTAGCATGGCAGGCTGCTCCACTTCTGATCTTGCTCCCTGATAATGCACCTGAAAAAGCAGTAGATATTGGCCCAAACAGTGAGTCCCTGCCACCCTTGTGGGAGACCTGAATGGAGTTCTGGGCTTCTGGCTTAGGGCTGGCCCAGACCTGGCCATGGCAGTCATCTGGGGAGTGAACCAGTGGATGGAAAAATTTGTCTTTCCCTCTTTCCCTGTAACTTTTCTTTTCAAATAAATAAATAAATCTTAAAGAAAGAAAATAGGGGCAGGAGCTAAATTCAGGAAATCTTTCCACTGAACTAAAAGGACAGGACAGAGCTCAGAAAAAAAGTGAAAGGGTTGAATATAGTCAGATCTTGTTTGACCTTCAGAGGTCAAATAGCCAGTTGGATGGCATGTTTAGCAGCTTTAAAAAGAAATTACACACACACACACACACACAGTACTTGTGTGCAGGGCACCGTGTGAGGTGACATGCCTGATTCCAAGGTGACTCTGAGCTGGACCTTGACCCGATGATTCCCCCAGTGGGATGGGTGGGGGGATGGCTGCTAAGCCTGGCTTCCTCCTTGGTCTTAGCCCTGCCTAGGCTGGAGGCCAGGCGACACCACACTTCCTACCTGAGTCTTCACACTTCCTGCTGCAATGCTTTCCTGCCCACGCTCTGCTTCCTTGGCCACCCTCCCTTCCTGCTCTTGGATCCTAGACAGGTGTGGACATAAGGCTGACAGGACAAGACCCCATTCCCCACACCTTCCAAGTTCTTTTTTTTTTTTTTTTTGACAGGCAGAGTGGACAGTGAGAGAGAGAGACAGAGAGAAAGGTCTTCCTTTGCCTTTGGTTCACCCTCCAATGGCTGCCGCGGCCGGCGCGCTGCGGCCGGCGCACCGCGCTCATCTGATGGCAGGAGCCAGGTACTAGGTGCTTTTTCCTGGTCTCCCATGGGGTGCAGGGCCCAAGCACTTGGGCCATCCTCCACTGCACTCCGGGGCCACAGCAGAGAGCTGGCCTGGAAGAGGGGCAACCGGGACAGAATCCGGCGCCCCGACCGGGACTAGAACCTGGTGTGCCGGCGCCGCAAGGCGGAGGATTAGCCTGTTGAGCCACGGCGCCGGCCACCTTCCAAGTTCTTAGCCGTGTTCCCCGGACCACCCAAAGCTCACAGTCACCCATCACAGGACTTGACATGGCACTGTCAATTCGCCTGTTGGAACTCTGAGGGGATGCCTGGAAGTCCCGGGGCTCTACCAGGCCCAAGCCGCATGCTCTTCCTGTGTCTCTGTGACATGCACCGTTTGCCTGGGCATGCACCAAGACTGCCTGCTCTGCTCTGGCTGCAGGATCCCACTTTGCTGCCTGCACACAGGGCAGGCCGGAGATGCCCCAGAGTCACCTGCAGACTCTCCCCTCAGCCAGTGCCGCCAGGAGTCAGTGGATAAATGGCCCAGTGGGATGGGGCTCCAGTTGTCCATAGCAATAGCCTGTTCACTGACGCCCCTTTGCTCCCTCCTCTTCCCTGTCTCACTGCCCACTCTTGTCCGTGCCCCCTGGGATTGTCTCCTGGTAAACAACTTGCTCAGGGATCTCTGTTTCAGGCTCTGCCTCTGGAGAATCCAGCTTAAAGCCCCTGGTACAAACTCATTGTATGCTGAGTTCTGCCAAGGACTACCTTAGCATCCTGCACCTGCTATGCTTGGGTTGGGCTCTGTGTCATCATTGCTGATCTCTGATGTCCTCTCCTCCAGGAAGCCCTCCTGCACGTGGAAGGCATTCCCATTGCCCCTTGCCTTGCTTTCTCATGGCACCTGTGTTCTTAGAGTGAGGGCTCTTTGGTTTGTTCTGTACTGGACTTGGTTATGCGTGACTTGGCTTCCCCCTCACCCCCAAACCTATGAGCTTCTGGGTGCCAAATCTTGTCTGACAATTGAGGTCAGAGACCACTCACTCAGAAGCCTGCAGGACCAATCACTGAGCCAGGCATTCGCTGCAGGGAAGAGAGGGGCCTGGGATGGATGTGGAGGGAAAGCCCCATCTATGTTCCAACTGAAAAGAAAGAAAAAACTGGGGTCGTCAAACTCAGAACATCAGGACCCGGATGCAGACTGAAGGAGGCCCTGTCCACAATTGTCAAGGGCGGGAGTTGTGTCTCTCACCACAGCCCGGAGGCTCTGTGAGCTGGCAGACTGGGTTGAGTGACTGCTCACACTGATGGACAGAGGTAAGAGCCTGGAGTGGGGAAGGAGACGTGACAGAGGGAGGGCCCACGCCTGCCTCAGCACCACTGTTCAGGGATTCCTTCCTGGCAGGTGGGCGGTCTCCCGGGGAGAAGCCACAGCAGCACCCACCCTCTGGTCTCCTGCTTTCTACAAGAGCCAAGAGCTCTAACGATGTGGGTTTGTCTCTCCTGTGCTCACGTGAGCAGGTCCAGGTGGGTCCAGGTGATAATACTCGGGAATGTTCCGGAGGTACCTTGTCCACCCTGGCCTGTGGCTTGTTTCTGGGCTGACCTGACTCCTGTGGGTCTTACACAGGGGCCTGTGGGAGCACACGAGGCCGTTCTCGGGGAGGGGCAGAAGCACACATCTGAGCACCTCACCGTCTTCCCAGAGGGAAAATCGCACCTGTCTTTACCCTAGTGCAGGAAACTCACCCAGGACAGACATACTTTCTGGATTGCCCACTGCAGCAACTTACAAATGGGCTGGGAGAAAAAACACACAGACAAACCCGCAGGTCTGCCCCATCTCTCCTCTAACACGTTCTATTCATCTCTTCTCCCACCCTCCCTCCCTAGCACTCCTGGCTGCTCAGACTTCCTGGAGAGGGGTGCAGGGTCAGAATGAGTAGTTCATCCTCAGCGGGGCTTTCTGCAGTGTCAGCCACTGCCTCGCTTCCAGAGCTCCTCCCGCCTGTGTGCTGGGAGCATAGTCATCCACTTAATAGTTCTCTAAGAGCCCCCCGGCTTGGCCGGTGCTAAAGACTCATTAGTACCCAATTGAGACTTTCTTCCAGATGCAGATGCAAGAACAACAGAGCTTTGAAAAGGGAACTACTTTCCTCCTGTGCTGTGAGGGACCCTGTTGTTTAAGGTCCTTTGATCACCTGAGATCATTGCCATTTGAACCCCAGCTGTTTCAGAGGGAGGTTGGGACTTTCCCCCTCCACCCTGCCTTAGGAAACCTGCCATTTGCCCGGGATGGCGTGACTTGGGAGTTGGGGGCTTGGTGCTCGGAGGGCATCCTCAGCGGAGGTCCCCTTTTTCCTGACCTCCCTGGTGAGCCAGTCTGTGCTTCTGGGGTTCAGAGGAGGCTTCCCTTTCATGGCAGCCACTTCCTAATGAGCTCAGCGGGCTGGAGTGTGGGGGCAGTGGTCCGCCTCTGCAGGGCATACTGTACTGACCGAGCAGCCAGCCAGAGAAAGGGGGTGAGGCCACCCAACCCAGCAGGGAGGAGCTGGGTAGGCAGCAAGCTCCAGGCCAGCTCGGCTGGGTACCCTGACCCTGCTCCGTTGGCCAATGGGCTGGGTGCTGTGTGGGGCTTTGCAGGGGGGTCTGAGTACCTAAAAGGGGCAGCTGTGTGGTCAGCTCGCTCCTCTCGAGGGTCTCCCCCCAGATTCCCAGGGACTCCCACCCTAAGGCTGTGTGAGTGGGTTTGCTGACCTTGGATTCAGAGTCCTGTGGGCTGGGGGCTGCGCACTCACAGATGGGCACTGCTGTCCGTGCGTCTGGATTGAATGGGAAAGTTGCTCCCTGGCCTTCCGTGTGGGGAGGACACGGGGCAGGTTCCTGGAGCTTGTGCTCACAGAGGGACAGTGACTCAGCCCATGCCTGGCCATGCCAAACTCTGCAGGGGGTCCCAGGCTGCAGTCCCAGGGACCACTGCCCCATCATCTGTACTCAGAGGGGGACTGACCACCTGCAGCCTATCTCCCTTCCCAGGCTGTAGCTCCCTGGGGCCATTGGGTCCACGATGTGAGCGTTGTCTCTGAGGAATCTGTGGGATGTGAAAGACAAAACATGTAATTTGCACTGTGTGCGTGGGGAGTTTGCCACCCAGAGCTGTCCATTGGATCTCAACCACTACTAAAAGTGTCCCAGATAATAAATCATCATTTTGTGTTCAACGAAGAGGCAGCCCCTTTCCCAATATAACTGTTTCCCTCATAATCATGATAAATGGAAAATCCCGGACAGGTGAATTTTAATAGGCATCCAAATGCACTCAGATTAATTAGATTACATTTTCTAAAAACTTCGCTCGTTTGCTCCATAAATCTAAATGGGGGCCTCTAAAAGATAACAGCCACATACACTAAAGTGGATTATGACATAATAAAAGGTTATTGACGCACATGTGCAGTTGGGCGTTATGTTGGAAGCGGCCGAGTGACACCCACTTCTAGCCGGGGCTGCTCTAAGTGTGCGTTTGCTGATGGGGCTCCCTGGCCTGAGTGTGCAGTGAGGGGATCCAGGGGCCTCCATGTAAATTTCTGCTTCTGAAGCACCACTTCCCTCTCTGGTCCTTTCAAGGAGGTTAGGTTAGAGGTGCACCTGCCTGCCCTGGCCACACCTGCTACTGTTCAACCTCCAGGAAGGGAACTGTGGCCAGGGAAGAAAAGATCAATAGATTGGGAGGCACCACAGCCACCTTTAAACCCCGCTTTCCTCTTCTACCCTGGCCCTGTGTTCTTATGATTTCCATGATGAGAAAAGAAGCGTTCCCTGTGAGGGAAACATCTGCTCACCTTTAAGGAAAGTTTACAGTTACAAATTGCTACAAGGTAGACAAAGACAGCCAGGAGCCAGAAGAGGAGTATTTAAGAGCTCAGTGTGTCATGGTATTTAAGAGCTCAGTGTGTCATGATCCTGATCCCTTACAGTTAACAGTAGAAGAACCCTGTACAGAGTCGGTCGATTCTTGGACACCCCTCACTCACCCTCAGATAGGCAGTGCTGTCCACTTGAAGCATGAAAATGAGACCTAGTGGGAGTGTCATTTGCCAGGTGCAGACTGTCTCCGATTCACGACAGCTCTTGCTTAAAGGTCTTTTTGAAAAAATTTATTTATTTATTTGAAAACCAGAGTTACAAAGAAAGATGGAGAAAGGAGGAGGAGGTGGAGCAGAGAGGGAGAGTGAGAGCGAGAGAGAGCGAGAGCGAGAGCGAGAGAGAGAAATACCTTCTACTGCTGGTTCACTCCCCAGATGACTCAGTCTACAGTCAGGGCTGAAGCCAAGAACTCCACTGGGGTCTTCCATGAGGTTGGCAGGGGCTCAAACACTTGGGCCGTCTTCTGCTCATTTTCCCAGGCCATTAGCAGGAAGCTGGATTGGAAGTAAAGCAGTGGGGGAAAAGAACCAGTATCCATATGGGATGCCACTGTGTCACAATACTGGCCCCAAATCCCTCTTTTTTAAAAGATTTATTTATTTATTTGAAAGGCAGAGCTACAGAAAGGCAGAGGCAGAGAGAGAGAGAGAGAGGTGTCTTCCATCCACAGGTTCACTCTCCAAATGGCTGCAATGGCTGGAGCTGTGACAATCTTCCAGATCTCCCACATGAGTGCAGGAGCCCAAGGACTCAGACCATCTTCCACTGCTTTCCCAGGCCACAGAATTAGAACAACCGGGACTCGAACCGGCATCCATATGGGATGCTTACACTGCAGGTGGTGACTTTACCCACTATGCCATAGCGCCAGTCCCCCAAATACCTCTTTTAAAAAAAATGTTTTCTACTCTATGATGGTGTGAAAGCAGTATGCACTCAGTAGAAGCTGAGGTTTGCACCTGGAAGTTTGCCTTCCTCCCAGGCCAGGCACACATGATGTATATAATTATATATCAGAATTTCTTAATCCAGTCATTAGTTGATGGACGTTGGGGTTGATTCTATATCTTAGCTATTGTGAGATGAGCTGATATAAACATGGGGGTACAGAGAGCTCTTTCATATGCTGATTTTGTTTCTTTTGGGTAAATTCCCAGGAGAGGAATGGCTGGACCATATGATAGATCTATTTTCAGATTTCTCAGGAATCTCCATAACGTCTTCTATAATGGTTGTTCTAGTTTACATTCCCACCAATAGTATAAGGGGGTACCTATTTTCCCACATCCTCATCAGCATTTGTTATTTTTTTTAAAAGATTATTTATTCAAAAGGCAGAATTACACAGAGAGATGAGAGGCAGAGGCAGAGAGAGAGAGAGAGAGAGAGAGAGAGAGATCTTCCATCCGCTGGTTTACTCCCCAATTGGCTGCAATGGCTGGAGTTGTTCCAGTCTGAAGCCAGGAGCCAGAAGCTTCTTCCAGGTCTCCCGTGCAGGTTCAGGGGCCCAAGGGGTTGGGCCATCTTCTATTGATTTCCCAGGCCATAGCAGAGAGCAGGATCAGAAGTGGAGCAGCCGGGACTTGAACTGGCGCCCAGATGGGTTGCCGGCATTGCAGGTGGCGGTTTTACCAGCTATGCCACAGCGCCAGCCCACATTTATTATTTTTTGATTTTTGCATGACCATTCTAACTGCGATGAGGTGAAACCTCATTGTGGTTTTTATTTGCATTTCCCTGACAGCTAGTGATCCTGAGCATCTTTTTAGGTGTTTGTTGACCATTTGCATTTCACCCTGTAAAGATGCCTGTTCATATCCTTATATTTCTTTCTTCTTAATAATTTTAATATAAAGAGAACAAATTTTATAGGTACAGTTCCAAGAAGACAACCACACTTTCCTCACTCCCCTGCTCCCCCAATCCCTCGCCTTCCCTCCATTCTCTTCATCAGCTTTTGCAAAGACGTAATTTTAACCCACTGTATTATTCACAGGCTCAATTTTCTACTAATCACAACATTCAGCAAATAAAAAGTAGAAAGACCACAGTTCCATAGGAGAATAAGCAGGGGCATTCTTAGCCCATTTCTTGATTGGATTGCTTCTTTTGTTGTTGTTGAGTTTCTTGAGCTCCTTATATATCCTGAACATTGATGTCTCCAGCTTTGTTTTTATTGTTTAGGATTGCATTAGCTATTTGGGGTCTCTTGTGATTTCACATCAATTTTAAGGTAATTTTTTCCAGATCTGAGAAGAATGTCCTTGGTATTTTGATTGGGATAGCATTGAATCTATAATTTGCTTTGGGGAGTATGGAAATTTTGATAATATTAATTCTTCCAATCCATGAACATGGAAGATTTTTGTGTCTTCTGTTTCTTCTTTAGTGTTTAGTAATTTTCATTGTAGAGATCTTTCACATCCCTGGTTAAATTTATTCCAAGGTATTTACATTTTTTTAAGCTATTGTGTATGGAATTTATCTTACAAGTTCTTTTTCAGCCATAGCATTGTTTGTATACACAAAGGCTATTGATTTTTGTGTGTTGATTTTATATCCTGCAACTTTGCCAAACTCTCTTGATTTTTAACAATCACTTAGTAGAATCTTTGGGTTCTGCTATTTATAGGATCATGCCATCCGTAAACAGGGATAATTTGACTTCTTCCTTTCCCATTTGTATCCCTTTGATTTCTTTTCCTTGTCTAATGGCTCTGGCTAAAGCTTCCAGAAATATCTTAAATAATAATGGTGAGAGTAGGTATCCTTGTCTGGTTCTGGACCTTAGTAGACATGCTTTCAGCTTCTCCCCATTCAGTATGATGCTGGCTGTGGATTTGTCATATATTGCCTTGATTGTGTTGAGGTATGTTCCTTCTATACCCAATTTGCTTGAGATTTTTATCATGAAAAGATGTTGTATTTTATCATATGCTTTATCTGAGTCTATTGAGATAGCCTTTCTAATTCATTGAGATTTTTATTTGAATTCCCCAGATAATGATAATTGCATTTTTCATTTGTCTTTTGGTTGCTGCTTATGTTTTTGATTTATGAAATTTTCAACTTGCAATGGGTTGATCAAGACATTACCTCATCATAAGTTGAGGAACATCTGTATAGCAAAATAAAATATAGGACATCCAATTCAATTTGAATTTCAGATAAGAAAAATAATTTCTGAGCATAAACATGTATTATTTGTAAAAAAATTATTTGCTGTTTACTGAGCTTTAAATTGAACTGGACAGGGCCGGTGCTGTGTAGCAGGTAAAGCTGCCGCCTGCAGTGCTGACATCCCATATGGGTGCTGGTTTGAGTCCCGACTGTTCACTTTTGATCAGCTCCCTGATAATGCTCCTGGGAAGGCAGCATAGGATGTCCCAAGTCCTTGGGCCCCTGCACCCATGTGGGAGACCTGGAAGAAGCCCCAGGCTCCTGGCTTTGGATTGGCCTAGCTCTGGCTGTTGTGGCCATTTGGGGAGAGAACCAGGGGACGGAAGACCTCTCTGTGTCTCCTTCTCTCTCTGTCACTCCGTCTTTCAAATAAATAAATAAATAAATAAATCGAAAAAAATCAAACTGAACTGGACATTCTATATTTTTCCTGGCTACTCTAGACCAAAGTCAAAGCCTCATAGTTGCTGATTGAACAGTATCAACTATATTGCTAGTTATTAATTGGCAGTGTCTGGACTTTTATCCATTCTGATATGGTTGGTGTGGTGATTTATCATGCATCTCCTGTCCAGTCGGTTGACAGATTACACCTCATGGTGTTTCTTTCCCATCTGACTGGGACTATGACATCAGAAACCCCAGCGTGACATTCTTCTTGGCTGAGCACATTGCGGAAATAGAGAAACAAGGTCATAGACCTCAACATAGCATAGCCCTGCCACCAAATACTGCCTTCTAGAGGTCTGGTGGAGGAGAAGTGGCCTCCCACACTTATGCCACTGCAAAGACATAGCACTTCCTGTTGCTAGCAGTGGGCAAGAGTGTTGCAGAGGCCCTAGAACCTGAGCCCACTCACCTGCCATGCGGCAAGCCCATCACTGACATTGAGGAGGTGGAAGAAGGCAGGTGTTTATTGCAAAGCACAGACAAGGAGCTGGCCAGCTGTGGCTTCATTCTGGGCTCTCTGAGGAGCTGGGGTAATGGTTCTTGCAGATTGAAGTTGGGGTAGAGAGGCTTGCTCAGCTCCTGTTCACATCTCTGGTTGCTCCACAGCGCTCGTGTCTGTCCTTTGGTTGGTTGGCGATTTCATGTTCTTTTGGTCAGTCAGGCTGTCGTTACTTCTTGCTCAGGGCCTTGGGTTCCTGAAAAATCCCTCAGGACGAATTGGAACATGAGCATGTTATCCACAGGCTGCATCACTTCCTCAATTTCAGGAGTTAACATGAATAAAAACAGAGCAAGGAGACTTTAAGCTAAGGAGAGGGAGGCTTGGAGAGCCTGAGAGGATGTAGCACCTGAATCAAAGGCACTGGGTGTCGGGAGTAGCTTTGACATGGGCCCCGAGGCTTGCGGGGCACCCCTGTTTTCACTGTCTCTAGCAGTGCTGGAGTAACTGGCTCCGTGATCAGTGGAACTGTTATTTCTGGCTACCCTGCTTTGAGTCACCTGCCATTCACCGGCCTGTGTGCTCTGTCCTAGTGCATAACCCTGTTATTTCTCTGCTATCTTTCCTTTCAAGCCACTCCAACACCAGCAAATAAAGTGTGTGTGTCAGTCTGGAGCGCAGACGATGTTTGTTTCTCCTTGTCTTAGACATCTCACCTCTTCCAGTTTTGACAGCCTCAGTACAGAAAAAATGCTTCTGGAATGATCTGTATAGAGCTGCTCTCCCACTCCCTTTGATCTGTGGTTCCTTGCAGCTTAGGGAATTGCACCCCACTGTTCACATTTTCGACCAGTTTTGCAGGAGTTGTCCTCTGCAGACCTGGCCCCAGCCAGTGACTGTGTCTATTTAAAGATGAATTAAGGGGCTGTCAATCATAATTCCTATTACGAGTCCTAGCTTTGAAGTTTGTGACTTAGACTCTTTAGCACCAACATGTCTTGAAATGTGACATTTGGATGCAAGTCCCAGGAACGCTCTTAACTGGGAAAAAAGGTAAGGGGGTGGGGACCTATATTTTAAGGCAGTGAATAGAGGGAATCCAAATGCAGTCAATATGGAAGCTTTGGAGGAAGTAGAGCCCAACCTGGATTCACGCAGAGGAGGAGGCAGTGGCAGGGGAGCCGAGGAGGAGGAGGAGGAGGAGGAGGAGGAGGAGGAGGAGGGATATTCCAGCCAGAGTGGGTGGGTCTGCTCTTGGGAGAAAGGAGGAGAGGTGCTCCGCACATCCTAAAAATAACTTTTTTTGTGGTTTCATTCATTCAGCCACCATGTATTTAATTTGAGGACTTGCAAAAATGCAGGAAATCACAGAGTATGACTGTATTCTTCAATAAGCTTATTGGAAAACAGATTCCCATTTAATTCCATTAAGCATCAGGTTGCACAGTTTCTACAATTCCAAAAACACAAAAACACTTTACACTGTCCATGCATTTTTATTAGTCTAATCATTTTAGGATTATCTTACTTTAAAAATTATTTACTTATTTATTTGAAAGTCAGGGTTATATAGAGGAATAGAGAAAGGGAGAGACAGGAGAGAGAAAGAGAGAGGGAGAGATAGATATCTTCCACCTACTGGTTCACTCCCTAGATGGCCCAATGGCCAGGACTGGTCCAGGCCAAAGCCAGGAGCCATGAGCTTCATCCAAGTCTCCCACGTGGGTGGCAGCGACCCAAACTCTTGCCCATCTTGCACTGCTTTCCCAGGTGCGTTAGCAGGGAGCTGGATTGGAAGTGGATCAGCTGGGACATGAACTGGTGCCATGTGGAATGTCAGCTTTACCTACTATTCCACAGCTCCGGCCCCGTGAAATTAGATTATTTTTAACATGGTGTTTACTTGGGGAAGTATTTTTAAAATTATTATTTTTGACAGGCAGAGTGGACAGTGAGAGAGAGAGAGACAGAGAGAAAGGTCTTCCTTTTTCGTTGGCTCACCCTCCAATGGTCGCCGTGGCCGGTGTGCTGTGGCCAGTGCACCGCGCTGATCTGAAGGAAGGAGCCAGGTGCTTCTCCTGGTCTCCCATGGGGTGCAGGGCCCAAGCACTTGGACCACCCTCCACTGCACTCCTGGGCCATAGCAGAGTGCTGGCCTGGAAGAGGGGCAACCGGGACAGAATCTGGCGCCCCAACCGGGACTAGAACCCGGTGTGCTGGCACCGCAAGGCGGAGGATTAGCCTGTTGAGCCACGGCGCCAGCCAGGAATTACCTTCTAAACAAAGCCAGAAGAGTTGGTGGTTTGTTCCAGCCTGAGCTGGAAGTGCCAGCTTAGCCCCAGTCAGACACTGGTTGGTCCCGTGTTTTCTTGGGGCACCCTCACTCTGATTCTTCATGAACTACAGACCTAGTAAGAAAGGTGCACCCTGCAGGCTGGTGGTGGCCCCCTTCCTCGTGCCACTTCCCAGAACATTGGTGATAGGTAAGAAAATATTTTTTCTTTTTTCAGTTTAATGTACAATGCACCATTTTGTATTAATTACCTCCTAGCCACTGGAGTCAATTGGATTCAACAAACAAGTGCTGACCTGGTATGGGATAAAAAGAATGTGTTAACTGCATGGCCAAATCTCATAGATACTGTGCTGTGCAAGTAAAGACAGACATGAAAGAGTATGCAGGTGCCTCAAAAGCTCATGAAAAAGTGGAATAAAAGATGTTTTCATTGGAACAAATTTTGAAATCCATGCGTATGAGTGGTGTTCAGAAAGCTTGTAGAGGGGCTAGGTGGTAGTGTAGTGGGTTGGGCTGCCCCCTGGGACACGTGCATCCCGTATTGGAGTGCTGGCTTGAGTCCCAGCTCCTTTGATCCTGATTTGTGGTTTCCTGCTAATGCACACTGGGAGGCGGCAGAAGATGCCTCAAGTGCTTGGGCTCCTACCACCCATGTGGGAGACCCAGACTGAGTTCTGGGTGCCTGGTTTCAACCTGGCCCAGCAAGTGTGAATGGAGGTGCTCACTGGCTCAGGAGCAGTGAGCGAGTGGTGGGTGGAGCAGGGTCGGGGGCCACGTCTAAGGAGTCTGTGTGCTGGGCTAAGGGGCTGGGTCTCCCTCCAGAAGCCAAGGAGGAGGCGATTTCAGCTCTGAGGTGGGAATGGAGCAGTGTTACACTCAGAGCTTTGTTCTAGAAACATTTTCTCCTAGTTCCCAGCCTGGGCTGTCAGGCTGGCTGCGGCCATGCTTCCTGTCAGCAGAGAGAGGGAGACCGGCCAGACAGCTGTTGCAGGGTGCTAAGTGGGTCGCCCAGGGCTGGACCCACTCTCACATGCTTTGTTTGCTGCCTGGTGAGTGGTAGACGAACTGTGGAGAAGCCGTATGGGGGAAGTGTTCAGCACTAGCAACAGAGGATGAAGTTCTGGTACACACGCCAGCACGGGCGAGCCTCAGAAACACCACGCCAGGTGAAGAAGCTGGTCGCAGGGGACCGAGCTGGTGTCACGCAGAGTCTGTAGAAGGCTCATGGCTGCTTAGGCTGGTGAGGGCTTTGTGGCCGCTGGGGGCTCCTGGCTGGGCTTCCCGCAAGCTCCTCCCACCACATGTAAAAGAATTCAAGTCAGGGGCAAAAAGATACACAGGAAAGCAAAGAAAAATGCACACCCAAGAAGTAAATGCGAGAGAGATAGAGGGAGAGCGAGAGAGAGAGAGAGAAGCAACAACAAAAACCTAAAACAAGACCCATCAACAAGGTTTGGGCCATCCTTTGATACTAACAGGAGGCATGGGGGGTGGAGTGTGATGTGAGGCTTAACTGAATATTCAAAGGGGGCAGAGTTTGGGGCAGGATCGAGTGCCGCCCATTTCTACTCCCTTTTTGGGAAATACTGAAAGTGTCGCGGCATGAGGTGAGTGATGGGGTGGGAGTGGCCCTCCAGTAATTGCATTATAACCATCTACAGGTCATCGCGGGGACACATCCTGCAGTCATATTGGCGACTGCCAGCTTTGCAGAGCTCGGTTTCTGCTCCATGGCAGCGAAGGACTTGGTGCTGCATGGAAGGCGGGTTTGGGCGGTGCACAGAGAGGGAGTTTGGGTGGTGCAGATCAGGCTGTCCCATGGGTCAGGCTGGGCTGCAGCTGTTGGACTGGTCAGCCAGGGATTCTGGGGCCAGCTGGAGCTGTTCCAGGCCATGCATATCACCCAGGGCTGTCCCATGGTGGGTGGGCCACACTGTCAAACTGTGGGTCTGCTGGGGCTGTCAGACCTCAGCTCCTCTTGCTACACTATCTACCTGCCCGCGACAAGGGGCGGGAGAACGGGACAGCAATGCTCATGGTACAAGATTTCTTATGGGGTTGGTGCGAAAAATGCTCCCTGTTGTATACTCTAGGTAAGTGAATGATACAGAGTCTAAGTTGTGTTTTTTTAAAAGATGTATTTATTTAAAAGAGAGAGAGACAGTGAGACAGAGAAACAGAGAGAGAGAGATATCTTTCATCTACTGGTTCACTGCCCAGATGGCCAAAGTGGCTCAGGCTGGGCCAATTTGAAGCCAGGAGCCAAGAGCTGCTTCTGAGTCTCCCACATCAGTGGCAGGGGCCCAAACACATGGGCCATCTCCTGCTGCTTTTCACAGGCAACGAACAGTGAGGTAGATCAGAAGTGGAGCAGCTGGGATGCTAGTGCTGCAGGTGGTGGCATTACCTACTGTGTTGCAATGCCAGTCCCCAAGTTGTATTTCAATACATGTGTGTGAAAAGTAAAACAGATCATTTTCTATCATTTATACATTGTTTCACATAGGAAATTGGGGAACAGGTTCAAGACATGGCGGGGGATGCGGGCAGAGAAGAGGGAAGATCTGACGGCTCTGGCAGTCCCACATGTTGGCCGCTACATGAGACATCATCAGAGGTCCTGCACATGGTCCCCACCTTAGTGTTCTCCACAGACACCTGACGAGGTGCCTCTGCCCAGGGACTCACTGTGATCCAGGGATGTTCTCCAGCTTTGTGCTGGGAGGTAACAGATAAGAACTCTTTCTACCAGGACAGAGCTGGTTCCGTGGGCCCTGTGAGTGCACAGAAATTGCATTACAGGCCCTGTCTGAGTTGGCGGGTAGGAAGCCCCAGACACAGTTTGGGGGAGCTTGTCCATGAAGCCAGTCCTTCGACAGACACCTGCTGAATGCTTGCCGCATGCTGGTGAGTTCATCGTGCCCACCTGCAAGATGCAATGCGTGTCTTCTTCCCACCCGGAAGCCGGCCACAGTCCCTTCCTTCCCTCCCTCCCCCTTTCCTGTTTCCTTTCTTCCTCCCGCCCACTTACTCCTCAGTATTTATTTCGTGCCCAGCTGTGAGAGTCACTAAGGATAGAGTAGTAAACAAGATAGATCAAAATCTCTGCTTTTGTCAGGCTAAATTCTAGTAGGTGAAGCCACAGTAAATAAGACTAAGTGATACGTAATATGCCAGATGAGAAGGCAGGGCTTTTGTTATTTTTTAAGTGGAGCTGCTAGGTGCAATGAAGTATAAATTTATCCATCTATCTATTTTATGGTTATTTATTTTTCAATTGACAAAAGTTGTATCACTCTCTGGTGTATAACACAATGTTTAGACACATGCATACATTTGGAATGCCTAAGTCGGGCTAATTACCGCGTTAATCACCTCAAATACTTGCCTGGTTTTTTTGAGAGAACATTTGAAATTTACTGTCTTAGCAGTATTGAAGTGTGTAAGATGCTGCTAAGCATATGCACCACCTTGGGCAATAGATTTTTTTTTTAATCTGTTCTTCCTGAGACTGTGTATCTTCCATCATCCTCTCCACTTTCTCCCGCCCTCAGCCTTGCTAGGCATCCCTGTAACTCTGCTCTGTCTGCTTGATTGTTTTGTATTCTATATTTAGGTGAGAACCCGATTGTCTTTGTGTCTGGCTGATTTCACTTGGCACGATGTTCTCCAGTCCCAGCCGTGTTGTCAGCAATGACAGAATTCTCTTCTCTTTTGAAGGCCAAGTAGCATTCTCGTGTGTATGTATGGCTCATTTTGTTCACTTATGCATCTGCTGATGTGCACGTGTGTTTAGTCATGACTCAGCTACTGCCAATAGTGCTGCAAGTGCACATGGAGGTCATAGATTTCTTCGACAAACTCATTTAAAACCTTTTGGATCAACAACCAGAGCAGTGTTACCAGGTCAGAAGGTAGGGTTTTTGTTTTTAGTTTCTGAAGGAAACTAAACTGCTATACAGTTTTTCACAATGTTGGTATTAATTTACATTCCTTCCTATGGTGTACAACAGTTCTGTTTATTATTATTATTACTTTTAAATTTTATTTGAAAAGCAGAGAGAGATGGAGACAGATAGAGACTTTCCATTTGGTGGTTCTTCCCCCAAATGCCCACAACAGCCTATGCTGGGCCAGGCCCCAAGGGTTCTGTGTTTCCTGTGTCTTTGTCAAAATTTTTATCATCAATAGTCTTTTTGATCATAGCCATTCTGACAGGTGTAAGTTGATGTCACATGTAGTTTTAATTGTTATTAACCTAATAATTAGTAATGTTGACCATTTCCCCATATATCTGTTGGTCATCTTTATGTCTTTTTATGTGTTTGCTGAGTTCTTTATATATTTGGATATAAACCACTTATCAGATAGATGCATGGTTTGTATACAAATCTCATTTCCTCCCAATGTGTAAGCTGTCTCTTCCATTGCTTCTTTTTTTAAAAAGATTTATTTTATTTATTTGAAAGGCAGAGTGACAGAGTGAGACGGAGAGACAGAGAGATATCTTCCATCCATTGGTACAGTTCTCAGATGGCTGTGATGGTCAGGGATGTTCCAGGCTGTGGCTGGGATCCAGGAGCTTCTTCTGGAGTCTCTGATATGCATGACATGGGCCCAAGCCCTTGGGTCACTTTCTGATGCCTTCCCAGGTGCATTAGTGGGCAGCTGGATCCAAAGAAGAGCAGCTGGGACAAATTGTTACTCTGTTATGGGATGCTGGCACAACACCAGCCTCTCATCACACTATTAATGTTTCCTCTGCTGTGCATAAGATTTTTTAAAAGATTTTATTTATTTAAGAAGTAGACAGAGGGAGAGACAGAGAGAGAGAGGTCTTCCATCCTCTGGTTCACTCCCCAAATAGCTGCAACAGCTGGAGCTGGGCAGATGCAAAGCCAGGAGCCAGAAGCCAGGAGCTTCTTCCGGATCTCCCATGTGAGTGCAGGAGCCCAAGCACTTGAGCCATCTTCCATTGCTTTCCCAGGCCATAAGCAGAGAGCTAGATTGGAAGAGGAGCAGCTGGGACTTGAACCAGCACCCATGTGGAATGCCGGTGCCACAGATGGAGGCTTAGCATACTATGTCACAGTGCTAGCCCCCAATGCCCAAGTTTTTTAGTTTGAGATAACCCATTTGTCTCATTCTGCTTGTGTTGCCTGCACTTTTGGGATCAAATCCACAAAAAAAATTGACCCATTTTCTTCCTATAGTTGTATAGTTTTCTGTATTTAAGCCTTTAATCTTCTTTGAGTTGATTTTGTGCTTGATGTAAGATAAGGGCCAAACTAATTCTTGTGCACGTGGATGTCCAGTTTCCCTAGCACCATGTGTTGAAGGGATTATCCTTTTCTCATTATGTATTATTGGCAAGGTTATCAAAAACCAAGTGATCCCACATACATGGTCCATTTCTGGGAATTCCATTTTGTTCCAGTGGTTTATGTGTCTGACTTTATGCCAGTGTTATGCTATTTTAGTTACTAGAGCTTTATGGTTCACTTTGAAACCAGGTAGTGTGCTTCCTCTAGCTTTGTTCCTTTTGTTCATGATTGCTCTTGCCTGTCAGGACTTTTTTGTAGCTTCATATGACTTTTAGAATTTTTTTTATCTCAATGAGAAATGACATTGAAATTATGATAGGAATTGCACTGGATCTATAAATTGTTTGGGGTGTAATGAACAGTTTAACAATAATATTTCCAATCCATGGACAGGGAATAGCTTTCCTTTTATTTGTGATTTTTTTTCATTTTTAAAAAAGACATTTATTTGAGAGAGAGAGAGAGAGAGAGAGAGAGAGAGAGAGAGAGATCTTCCCTTTGCTGATTCATTCCTCAAATGGCCTCAAATGGCCAGGGCTGGGCCAGGACAAAGCCAGGAGCCAGGTGCTTTGTCCAGGTCTCCCACGTGGGTGGCAGGGACCCAAGCACTTGGACCACCTTCTGCTGTGTTCCCAGGCCATTAGCAGGGAGCTGGATAGGAAATGGAGCAGCAAGGACACTAACTGGCACCTGCGTGGATGCCAGTGTCACAGATATGGCTTTACCGGCTATGCCACAACACTGCCCCTGAGTTTTTAGTTTTCTTTTGTGTTTATAGTTTTCAGTGTACAAGTCATTTACATCAATGTTCACTTTTATGTCTAAGTATTTTAATTTTTGGTAAATGGAATTGTTCTCTTGATATCATTTTTGATTAGCTTCTTGTTAACATAGAAATGCTACTGACCTTGTATGCTGAGTTTGTATCTTGTAACTTTATCATATCCATGTTTGTTTTTTTGGTGTGGATTCTAGGTGCTCCTGTATCTAAGATCATGTCATTAGAAACCAGTGACAGTTTTACTTTTTCCTTTCCTATTTGGATGCCTTTTCTTTCTCTTGCCTAACTATGCCAGCAAGGACTTCCCCTAGCCTGCTAAATGGAAGTTGTGAGCGTGGACATCATTGTCCTATTCCAGTCTAGAGAGAAAGCTTTCCTTTTGCCACCACTGAGTGTAATGTTAGCTGTGGGCTTCTCATACGTGGCCTCCATTGTGTTGAGTTACATTCCTTCCTTACCTCATTGGTTGAGCGGTTTTTGGGTTTTTTAAAATCATGAAAGGACATTGGACTTCGTTATGCTTTTTCTGCAACCAATGCAGGGATCATTTGTTCTTTGACCTTCAGCTCGTTGATATGTTCTGTTCGATGTTGGACTATTTTTACATCCCAAGGATAAATCCCACTTGATCATGGTGGATGGAGCTTTTAATGTGCTGTTGAATTCAGTTTGCAAGTATTGTGTTGAGAATTTTTCTACCTGTGTTCATCAAAGGTATTGACCTATAATTTTCTTGTACTGCCTTTTTCTGGATTTGTTGTCAGAGTTATGCTGGCCTCTTCAAAAGCGTTTGGGGGCAGCATTGTGGCATAGCAGGTAAAGCTGTCTCCTGCAATGCCAGCATCCCATATGGGTGCTAGTTTGAGTATTGGCTGCTCCACTTCTGATCCAGCTCCCTGCTAATGCTCCTGGAAAAGCAGCAAAAAATGGTTCAAGTTCTTGGACCTCTGAACCTACATGGGAGACCTGAGAGAAGCTCCTGGATTCTGGCTTCAGCTTGGCCCAGCCCTGGGCATTGTGGCCATTTGGGGAGTGAATCAGCGGATGGGAGATTCTCTCTCTCTTTTTATTTATTTTTTTTGACAGGCAGAGTGGACAGTGAGAGAGAGAGACAGAGAGAAAGGTCTTCCATTGCCGTTGGTTTACCCTCCAATGGCCGCCGCGACCATCACATTGTGCTGATCTGAAGGCAGGAGCCAGGTGCTTCTCCTGGTCTCCCCTGGGGTGCAGGGCCCAAGAGCTTGGGCCATCCTCCACTGCACTCCCAGGCCACAGCAGAGAGCTGGCCTGGAAGAGGGGCAACCGGGACAGAATCTGGCGCTCCAACCGGGACTAGAACCTGGTGTACTGGCGCTGCTAGGCAGAGGATTAGCCTATTGAGCCACAGTGCCGGCCTTTCTCTCTCTCTCTCTCTCTCTCTCTCTCTCTCTCTCTCTCTCTGTAACTCTGACTTTCAAATAAATAAATCCTTTAAAAAAAGTGTTTGAATATAGTCTCTTCAATTTTTTGGAAAAATTTGAAAAGTGTCAGTATTTTTTTCTTTATTTAAAAAATAGGTTTGTTTATTTATTTGAAAGGCAGAGTGACACACAGAGAGAAATAGAGATCTTTCTTCCCCTGGTTTACATCCCATATGGCTGCAACACCTGGGGTTGGGGCAGGATGAAACCAGGATCCTGAACCCCATCTAGGTTTTCCTCATGAGTGGCAGGGACCCAAGTGGCCATCAGCTGCTGCTGCTCAGGTATATTAGCAGATGCTAGATCAGGAGCAGAGCAGCCAGCACTCGAACTGGCACCTTCATATAGGATGCAGTTATTCAAAGTGACAGCTTAACTTGATGCACCACACATGTCTGCCCCCTGGTAGTATTATTGTTTAAATGTTTAGTAGAGGATCCTGTGTTGTGGCACAGTGGGTTTAGCCATCACTTGCAATGCCATCATCCCACACAGGTACCAGTTCATGTTCTGGCTGTTCCATTTCTGATGCAGCTCCCTGCTAATGCACCCAGGAAAGCAGTGGAAGATGGCCAGAGTTCTTGGGCCCCGGCACCCCTGTGGGGAACCTAGATGAAGGGCCCAGCCCTAGCCATTGTAACCATTTGGGAAGTAAACCAGCAGATGAAAGATTCTCTCTCTGTGTCAATATCTCTCTTTCTCTTCCTCCCCTCTCTCTGTACCTCTACCTTCCAAATAAATAAATGAATCTTTAAAAAATGTTTAGTAGGATGCCCAGGCTTGTAGCAAACCTCTCCTCACTCATTGTTGGTCTGTTCAGATTTTCTGCTTCCTCACAATTCAGTTCTGGTAGGTTGTATGTGTCTGAGTTTATTCATTTCCTCTTGGTTATTCAGTTTGTTGGCTTATAATTATTCATAGTAGTCTCTTAAGATCCGTTGTATTTCTGTGTCTCAGCTGGAGTTGTAGTGTCTCCTCTTTCTGGTTTTATTTACTTGAGAGTCCTCTCTTTTTTATCTTGGTCAAGCTGAAGATTTGTTGGTTTTATCTTTTCAAAAAAACAGCTCTTAGTTTCATTGATATTTTGTACTGTTTTTGTGATTTCTCACTTATTTCTGCTCTGATCTTTCTTCTTTTGTCACCTAGAATGAGTTTGCTTTTTCCAGTCTCTTGAGGAGTAACTTTGTTTACTTGAGCTTCTCCTTCTTTTCGATGTGGGTGTTTACTTATTTATTTATTGCATAAACTGTCCTCTTAGGACATCTTTTGCTGTATCCCTTAAGCTTGATAGGTTGTCTTGTTTTTCTTCATAGTCTCATGATTTTCCAGTTTCCCTTTAATTTCACCATTGACCTACGTGGTTGCTCAGGAGCCTGTTCAATTTCCTTGTACTTGTGGATTTTCTGAAATTCCTCCTGGCATCGATTTCTAGTTTCACACCATGTCAGAAAATAAATTTTTAGTTCAATATAATCCCATTCGCCAGTTTTTCCTTTTGTTGCTTATACTACTGGGGGTCATTTCCAAAAACAATCTCTGCCCAGACCAACATACTCAAGTATTTCCCCCTGTTTTCTCCCAGTAGTTTCAGGTCTACTTAGCTGAGTTTTGTGTGTGCTAAGAGCTTGGGGTCTAGTTTCTTTCCTCTGCATCTAACAATCCCTATTCCCCAGTGCCATTCCTGACTCCACTGTGTGTCCTTGCTGCCTTTGTTGAAAACCGGTTAGCTGTTGTGTTAGTCAGCTTTTCATAACCGTAAAGAAAAATGGAATCTTTGTGGCAGGCCAACTCTGTGATGCAGTTTATTTGACTCCTGATTCTGGAGGTGCAAAGTCAGAGTCCTCCACTAGGAATGGCTTTCTTGTTGTCAGGCGGCAGAGAGCATCACGGGGCAAGATACTGGGCATGTGTTTGTGTCCCCCTTCTTCTTCTTTTTTAAGGATTTTTAAAATTTATTTTAAATGCAGAGTTACAGAGAGAGAAGGAGATACAGCGTGAGAGATCTTCCATCTGCTGGTTCACACCCCCTCTCCTGACAGATGGCCATAATGGCCAGGGCTGGGCAAGGCTGAAGCCAGGACACCAGAGCTTCTTCTGGTTCTCCCACATGAGTGCAGGGACCCAAGCACTTGGGCCATCTTCCACTGCTTTTCCAGGTGCATTAGCAGGGAGCTGGATCGGAAGTGGAGCAGCCGGGATTCGAACTGGCAGCACCCATATGAGATGCTGGCATTGCAGATGGTGGCCTAACCTGCAATGCCACAGTGCCAGTCCTGCCACTCTTCTTATCAGGTTGGGGGCTCCACTAACCTGATCTAATACTGCTCAAAGATGTTAACCTCTATTTTTAAAGGCATATTTATTTATTTATTTGAAAGGCAGAGCAACAGAGACAGAGGGAGAAATAGAAGGAGACATCTTCCACCTGCTGGAAGATTGCAAAATTTCTGCAACAGACAGCTCTGGGCCAGGCTGAATCCAGGAGACAGGAGCTCCATTCGGGTCTCCCGCATGGATAGCAGGTACCTTAAGTACCTGAGCCATCCTCTGCTGCCTTCCCAGGTGCATTATCAGGGAGCTGGATTGCAACAACCAGGACTCCAACCGGCACCGCAATGTGAGATGCTGGTGTCACAAATGGTGGCTTAACCTGCTGCACCACAACATGGACCCCAGGTCTCTCACCTCTGAAGACCCCAGCTTCATTAAGTGTCCACCTTCTTAGTATCATTTACTTTGGAGACCAAACTGAGTTAGAGGTCAAATGTGCAAACCATAGCAACTGTAAACATGTGGCTTTATTTTTGGGTGCTTTACCCTGTTTTATTTCGGGTTTTGGGTTGCGTAGTTTTGGGTTGTGTAGTTTTGGGTTGTGTAGTTTTGGGTTGCGTAGTTCCTAGTGTATTTTGTAATCGGAGTCCAGCTTTGCTATTTTTGCTTAGGATTGCTTTGTCCATTCAGTGTCTTTTATCATTTCATAAAAAGTTTAAGTGTTTTTTTTTCTTCTACTTCCATGGAGAATGTCATTAGTGTTTTGACATCTGTAAATTGTTTGGGTCTTTAAATTTGTTTTGGTATCTGTAAATTATAAATAATGTTTTGAATCTGTAAATTGCTTTAATAATATTAATTCTTCCAATCCATATAAGATATTTTTCCTTCTTTGTGTGTCTCTTTACATTTCTTTCATCAGTGTGTTGAACTTTTCATGGTAGAAATCATTTACTTCTTTAAATTTGTTCCTAGGCATTTTATTTTTTTAGTTGTTGTGGGTGGGAATTTTTTTCTTGATTTCTTTCTCAGCAATTTCATTTCATTGCTGGTAAATAAAATAGCTATTGATTTATGTGTGCTGATTTTGTATCCTGCTTCCTTCCTGAATTTGTTAATTGCAACAGTTTGTGGTAGAATCGTAAGGTTGCCCTATAAAATTATGTCATCTTCAAACAGGAGTAATTCAGCCTCTCTCTCTCTATCTATCTCTCCTCCCCCACTCCAAATTGGTCACACTTTATTTCTTTCTCTTGTATTTATTGCTCTGGCAAAGACTTTCAGAACTAAATTGAATAACAGTGGTGAAAGTGGACATCGTTGTTTTGTTCCTTATCTTTTTAGAGGAAATGACTTCAATTTTTCCCCCATTCAGTATGATGTAATCTATGGGCTTGTCGTATGTAGTGTCTATACCTAGTTTTTGTGAATTCGTATCATAAAGTGATGTTGAGTTTTACAGAATGCTTTAGCTTCATATTTTGGGATAGTCATATGGTTTCTGCCCTTCATTCTGGTGATAGGATGTATTACATTTACTGATACGTGTATGTTGAACCATTCTTGCATTCTTGGGATAAATCCCAATTGATCATGATGAATTATCTTTTTTAATGTACAGTTGGATTTAATTTGCTAGCATTTTATTGAGAATTTTTCCATCTGTGTTCATCAGGGATATTGATCTGTGGTTTTCTTTTTGTGTGTGTCCCTTGTCTGATTTTGAATCAGGGTAATGCTGGCTTCACAGAATGAGTTTGGAAGGACTCCCCATCAATATCTTGAATAGTCTAAGAGTTGTTGTTAGTTCTTTAAATCTGTGGTGAAATTCAGTAGCAAAGCAATCTAATCCTTGGCTTTTCTTTGTTGTTACTGATTTAACCTCATTATTTGTTAGGGGTCTGTTAGGTTTTCTATGTCTTCAGTGGGTCAGTTTTGTAGGTTACATGTGTCTAGTAATTTATCCATTTCTTCCACATTTTCCAATTTGCTTGTCCCTAGTGATGCTTTATATTTCCTTTTCTCAAAAAAAAATTTTTTTTTTTATTTTTGACAGGCAGAGTGGACAGTGAGAGAGAGAGACAGAGAGAAAGGTCTTCCTTTGCCGTTGGTTCACCCTCCAATGGCTGCCGTGGACAGCGCGCTGCGGCCGGCGCACCCCGCTCATCCGATGGCAGGAGCCAGGTGCTAGGTGCTTCTCCTGGTCTCCCATGGGGTGCAGGGCCCAAGCACTTGGGCCATCCTCCACTGCACTCCTGGGCCACAGCAGAGGGCTGGCCTGGAAGAGGGGCAACCGGGACAGAATCCGGCGCCCCGACCGGGACTAGAACCCGGTGTGCCGGCGCCGCAAGGCGGAGGATTAGCCTGTTGAGCCACGGCGCCGGCCAAAAAAATTTTAACTGATACATAAAAATGTGATATCTGTATACACATTGTTTAATGTCCAGTCTGGGTAAATGTGTCTATCTCCTCAAACATTGTTTCTTTATGGCAAAACCATTCAAAATCCTTTCTTCTAGCTTTAGCTTTTAAAGAAAAATGCACAGCACATTATCATTATTTGAGGTCACATCACTGTGTAACCAAACACCGGCATTCTTTCTTCTAACTGTGACTTAGTACCCATGAAATAACCTTTCTACATCTCTCTCCCCACTGCACAATTTTCTTACCATCTGCTAACTACCATTACACTCTCAACCTTTGTAGGATCAAATTTTTGGACCACGTATGAGAGAGATCACATGGTGCTAATCTTGGTGTGCCTGGCTTTTTTCACTTGATATAAGGTCCTCTAGCTTTCTACGTGTTGGCGCAAATGACAACATTTCTTTCTTTTTATGGCTGAATAACATTCCACTGTGTATATATGCCACATTTTCCTTACCCATTTATCAGCTGATGGACACTTAGGCTGCTTCCACATCTTAGCTTTTGTGAACAGTGCTGCAAAATAACCTGGGAGTGCAGATGTCTTTTTGACAGATGGGTTTCATTTCTCTTGGATATATACCCAGGAGTGGGATTGCTGGATCATATGGTAGTCCTATTTTTAGTTTTTTGAGAAACTTCCATACTGTTTTCCATAATGGCCATACTAATTTACATTCCCACCAGCAGTGTGCAAGGGTTCCCGTTAGTGTTTATTATCTTACGTCTTTTTTTTTTTTTTTTTACAAATCCAGTTGTAAGTGGCATGAGATGACATCTAATTTTTGGTTTTGATTTGCATCTCTCTGATAATTAGTTACGTTGAACACTTTATTTTCTAGCCATTAGTCTTTTGTATATCTTCCTTTGAAAAAATGTCTGTTTAGATCTACTTCCCAAGTTTTAATTGTATTATTTGTGAGTAGTTTTTTTTTTTGCTATCGAGTTATTTGAGTTCCTAATATATTCTCATTAATAATGCCTGTCAGAAGCATAATTTGCAAATATTTTCTCCCATTCTGTAGGTTGAGTGTTGATTTTTCCTTTTTATGTACAGAAGCTTTATAGTTTGATTAAATTCCATTTGTGTATTTTTGCTTTTGTTTTCTGTGCTTTTTGGAGTTGGATCCAAAAACTCCTTGCCTATTCCAATTCCCTGAAGCATTTCCCCTATGTTTTCTCTAGCAGTTTCAGTTTCAAGTCTTAGATTTAGGTCTTTAATCCATTTTGAATTGATTTTTGTTCATGGTTTGAGATAGGGGTTTCATTTCATTCTTCTACATGTGAATATCCAATTTCCCCAGCACCATGTATTGAAAAGACTTTCTTTTTCTGGAATGCACATTCTTACCACCTTTGGCTATAGATGTGTGGATTTACTTCCAGGCTGTCCATTCTGTTCTCTTGGTTTATACGTATTTTTTAGAATTTTTTTTTTTTTTTTTTACTTTTTTGAAAAGGTAGTTACAGAGAGGAGGAGGAACAGGGGGAGGAGAGAAAGAGAGAGGGAGGGAGGGTGCTTCTAACTGCTGGCTCATACCCTAAATGATTGCAATGGCTGGGGCTGGGCTGGGCTGAGAGCCTGGAGCTGCTTCTGGGTTTTTCATGTGGGTGCAGGGGACGAACACTTGGGCCATCTTCCACTGTTTTCCCAGGCGCATTAGCAGAGAGTTTGGTCAGAAGTGGAGCAGCTCGGTCTTCAACTGGCACCCATATGGGATGCTGGCATTACAGGTAGAGTCTTAACCTGCTATGCCACAATGCTGGCCCCTAAAGATATGTTTTAATGCCAATATCATGATGTTTTAATTACTGTTAGCTTTGTAAAATATTTTAAAGTTAGGTAACTTCTCCCTCGTTCTTTTGGCTGAAGATTGCTTTGGCTCTTTGGTTTTTTGTTTTTTTTTTTTGGCTCCATTACAGTTTTTTAAAAAATATTTATTTATTATTTGAAGGGCAGAAGGGGAGAGGGGGAGGGGGAGACACAGAGAGAGAGAATGAGAGAGAGAGAAAGAGAGAGAGAGGGAGATCAGTCTTCTATCGACTGGTTCACACCCCAAGTGGCTGCAATGGCCTGAGGCTGGGCCAGGCTGAAGCCCGGAACCTGGAACTCCGTCCTGATCTCCCATGAAGGTAGCAGGGGTCCAAGCACTTTGAACATCTCCCACAGCTTTCCCAGGTGCATTAGCAAGGAGCTGGGTTGGAAATGGAGCAGCTGGGACTCTAACTGGTGCTCATATGGGATGCCAACCCAGGTGGCAGCTTAACCAACAAATTTTAGTGGTGTTTTATAATTCTGTGAAAAAGTTATTGGCATTTTGATAGAGATTGCATTGAATCCATAAATCACTTTATGTAGTACGGACATTTTAACAATATTGATTCTCCTAATCCATGAACACAGGATGTCTGCCTATTTCTTTGTGTTCTCTTTATTTTCTTTCATCCGTATTTTACAGTTTTTATTGCAGGGACCTCTCACCTAAACTGGTCAAATGTATTCCTATGTATTTTGTTTTTTGATAGCTATTAGAAATTGAATTGCTTTCTTGATTTGTTTTTGCTTAATTCACTGTTGGGATATAATAATGCTATTAATTTTTGTATCTTGACTTTGTATCTTGCAACTTTGCTGAATTTTTTTATTATTTCTACTGGTTTTGGTTTTTTTTTTTTGGTGGAGTCTTCAAAGGTTTCTGTATATAAGATTGCATAATCTGAATTGGTGACAATTTGACTTCCTCCTTTGCAATCTAGATCCTCTTTATTTCCTTTTCTTTTTTGTAAATGTTTATTTTTTTGTTTTGTTTTTTATTTGACAGGTAGAGATATAGATATTGAGAGAGAGAGAGAGAGACAGAGAGAAGGGTCTTCCTTCTGTTGGTTCACCCCCAAAATGGTCGCTATGGCCAGCGCTGCGCCAATCTGAACCCAGGAGCCAGGTGCTTCTTCCTGGTCTCCCATCTGAGTGCAAGGGCCCAAGCACCTGGGCCATCCTCCACTGCCCTTCCAGGCCACAGCAGAGAGCTGGACTGGAAGAGGAGCAACTGGGACTAGAACCTGGTGCCCATATGGGATGTCGGCGCCGCAGGTGGAGGATTAAGCAAGTGAACCATGGCACTGGCCCTCCTTTTTTTTAAAAAAAAAGATTTATTTATTTATTTGAAAGTCAGAGTTACACAGAGAGAGAAGGAGAGATAGGCAGAGGCAGAGAGAGAGAGAGAGAGAGAGAGAGAGAGAGAGAGAGAGAGAGAGAAAGTTTTCCATTTGCTGGTTCACTCCCCAATTGACTGCAACAGCCAGAGCTGCACCAATCTGAAGCCACGAGCCAGGAGCTTCTTCTGGGTCTCCCACGCAGGTGCAAGGGCCCAAAGACTTGGGCCATCTTCTAATGCTTTCCCAGGCCGTAGCAGAGAGCTGGATCGGAAGTGGAGCAGCCAGGACTTGAACCGGCGTCCATATGGGATGCCAGCACTGCAGGCAGCGTCTTCATCCACTACGCCACAGCACCAGCCTCATCTGTATTTCCCCTTTTTTTCCTAATTGCTCTGGCTAGGACTGTCGGTACTGTGCGCATCCTTGTCCTGTTCCGAATTGCAGAGAGAAAGTCCATGCTTTTCTCCATTTCAGCATGATGTTGGCTGTTGGCTTGTTATTATTTTGAAGAATGCTCTTTTTTTTATTTATTTTTTTGACAGGCAGAGTGGACAGTGAGAGAGAGAGAGAGAGACAGAGAGAAAGGTCTTCCTTTTGCCGTTGGTTCACCCTCCAATGGCTGCCGCGGTCGGCGCGCCGCATTCATCTGATGGCAGCAGCCAGGTGCTAGGTGCTTATCCTGGTCTCCCATGGGGTGCAGGGTCCAAGCACTTGGGCCATCCTCCACTGCACTCCCGGGCCACAGCAGAGGGCTGGCCTGGAAGAGGGGCAACCGGGACAGAATCCGGCGCCCCGACCGGGACTAGAACCCGGTGTGCTGGCACCGCAAGGCGGAGGATTAGCCTGTTGAGCCACGGCGCTGGCCAAGAATGCTCTTTCTTTACCTAATTTGTTCAGAATTTTTATCATAAAGGAGTATTGGATTTTACCAAATGCCTTTCCTGCTCTGTTGAGATGATTGAGTGATTTCTGCCCCTCATTCTGTTGATGCAGTGTGTAGTGTTTGTTGATTTGCATATATTGTACTGTCCTTACATCCATGGGGAGAATCCCACCTGATCATGGGGAAAATATTTTTAATGTGCTCTTGGATTCTACTTATTAGTATTTATTAAAGTACTTGTTAGTATTTTGTTGAGGATTTTTGCATTTATGTTCATCAGGGATATTGTCTGAAACTTTATTTTTGTGTATCCCTGTCTGGTTTTCGTATTAGGGTAATATTACCTTATAGAATGAGTCTGGGGGAATTTTCTTCTCTTCTACTTATTGCATACATTAGTTTCTTCTTTAAATTTTTAAAAATATTTATTTATTTGAAAGTCAGAGTTACACAGGGAGAGAAGGAGGGGCAGAGAGAGAGAGAGAGAGAGAGGGGCCTTCCATCGCTGATTCACTCTCCAATTGGCTGCAATGGCCAGAGCTGCGCGTATCTGAAGCAGGAGCCAGGAACTTCTTCCAGGTCTCCCAACACAAGTGCAGGGGCCCAAGCACTTGGGCCATCTTCAGCTGCTTTCCCAGGCCACAGCAGGGAGCTGGATCAGAAGAGGAGCAGCCAGGACTCGAACCAGCGCCCATATGGGATGCTGGCGCTGCAGGGGGAAGCTTTACCTGCTACTGCACCACAGCGCCGCCCCTCTTTAAATGTTTAGTAGAATTCAGGAGTGAAACCATCTGGTCTTGGACTTTTCTTTGATGGGATTTTAAAAAAATTACAGATTCAGCCATGCTACTCATTAACAGTATTTTAGGTGTTGCATTTCTTCGTAATTCAGTCTTGATCAAATATGTCCAGGAATTTACTGGACTATGATTATTCATGATAATCTATAATCTGTCAGTTGTGATGTCTGTTTTCGTCTCTGGTTTTACTTATTTGGGTCTTCTCTCTTTTTGCATAGTCAAGCTAAGTATCTGTGGGTTTCATCCTTTCAGTAAAAACCAGGTAACTGGTGCAGGGCTTAAGACGTGCTCGGGACACCCATATCCTGCATTGCAGCGCCTGAAGTCGAGTCCTCACTCTGCCTCCGATCCTGCTCCCTGCTAATGTGCACCCCGGGCGGCAGCAGACGGGGGTTTAAATTACTGGAGTCTCTGCCCCTGATGCCTGTCTTAGACTCACTGTGGGCATTTGAGGAAAGGCTCAGAGGGTGGACGGTCTGAGTCTGTCTGTCTCTCTTTCAAATAAATGAAAACAAAAACAAAAACCCAGCTTAATTTCATTGCTCTTTTGCGTTGTTTTTCTAGTCTCCTATTTATCTCTGAACTCAGTTGTATTATTTCTTTCCTCTGCTAACTTTAGGTTTGATTTGTTCTGTTTTATTTTTCTAGATCCTTGGAATGCAGTGATAGTTGAGATCTTTCTGCTTCTTGGATGTAGGCATTGATTGCTGTACATTTCTTGCTTATCATCACTTTTGATGTATCCCGTAAGTTTTTCTGTTGTGTGTTGATTTTCATGTTTCAAGAAACTTTAAAATTTCCTTATTAGCTTATTCTATGATCCATTAATCAACAGTAAGTTTTTAAATTTAAACATGATTGTATTGTTGTGAAAGTTTATCTTGTTATCGACTGTAGTAAAAATATCCAATATTTTTTCTGTTCTTTAAAATGTATATTCTGTAGCTGTTGGGTGGAATGTTCTGTAGATGTCAGCACAATTGATCCAGGGTGAAGCTTCACTCTGCTGTTTCTTTGTTGATCTTCTGTATGGATGATCTGTTCATTTCTGAACATTCAAGTCCCGTAATATTGCTGTATTGGAGTGTACTTTTCCCTTTAGTCTATCAATATTTCCTTTATATATTTGGATGCTCCCCTATATCTACAACTGTTGCTTCCTGGGGCCGGTGCTGTGGCCCAGTTTGCTAGGCCTCTGCCTGCAGCACCAGCATCCCATATGGGCTTTGGTTCATGTTCCAGCTGCTCCTCTTCCAACAGAGCTCTCTGCTATGGCCTGGGAAAGCGTGGAAGATGGCCCAGGTGCTTGGGCTCCTGCACCCATGTAGGAAATCAGAAAGAAGCTCCTGGCTCCTGGCTTCAGCTGGCCCAGCTCCAACCATTGAGGCCATCTGGGAAGTGAACCAGCGGATGGAAGACCTCTAATGGAAGACCTCCCTCTGTCTCTGTCTCTCTCTCTTTCTCTCTGTCTCTCTGTAGCTCTAGCTCTCAAATAAATGAATAAATCTTTAAAAAAATTGTTGCTTCCTGTTGCCGAACTGAATACTTTACCATTCTATAATAAATTTCCTTGTCTCTTTTTAACTGCATTTTATTTAAAAGCTGTTTTATCTAGTATACATATGGATACTCCTACTTTCTTTTGGCTTTCATTTGCATGGAATATCTTATTTATCCTTTCGCTTTCAGTCTGTGCATTCTTAGTGATGAAGTGAGTTTCTTGTAAGCACCACATAGAGTCTTATCCATTCAGCCACTCTGTGTCTTTTAATTGGAGAAGTCAATCCATTTACACTTAAAGTAACTGTTAATAGATGAGTTCTTTCTATTGCCATGTTGATAGATGTTTTTCTAGTTTTGCTGTATTTTTTATTTTTTCCTCAATTATAGTCCTCCTTTGTGGTTAAGTGATTCCCTCTAGTTATTAGTTTTGATTCCATGGCTATCCATTATTTTCATTCTTTGTTATGTCTACTGCAGATTTTTGCTTTAGAGGGCCTATGATGTTTACCAGAAACATATTTTGATTATAACAAGTCATTTTGACATGATAACAACTTAACATTGATGATAAAAATAGAAAAGGAAGCAATAAAGGAAAGAGAAAATAATAGTAGTAAAGGGGGGACCATTTAGCACAGCAGTTAACATGTTGCTGGGAACGCTTGCACGCCATATCGGAGTCCCTTGGTTCCAGGGCTGGCTCTGTTCCTGCTCTAGCTCTCTGCTAATGTGCACCTCAGGAAGCAGCAGGTGAGGGATCAAGTACCTGGGTCTTTTAAAAAAAAAACAAAACTTTATTTATTTGAAAGGCAGAGAGAGATATTTTCCATCTACTTGTTCATTCCTCAAATGGCAATAATGACCAGGGCTGGGCCAGGCCAAAGCCAGGGGCCTAGAACTTTGTCTGCATCTCTCACATGGGTAGTAGTGGCCCAAGTCCATGGACCATCATCCTCTGCCTTCCTAGGCACATTAGCAGGGAGCTGGATCAGAAGTGGAGCAGCCGGGACTCAAACCAGCACTGTGACATGCATGGCATGCTGACATTGCAGGTGGCAGCTTAGCTCACTGCACCACAATGCCGGCCCCAAGTACTTGGGCCCCTGCCACACTTGTGGGAGACCTGGATTGAGTTTCAGGCCCTGGCTTGGTCTGGCCCAGCCCTAAAGTAGTGGGCATCTGGGGAGTGACCAGTGGATGGAAGATCTCTTTGTCTCACTGTCTATGTCTCTGCCTTTTAAATAACTAAAAATAAATTTTAGAAAACAAACAACTCTACCCTTACACTCTATTCCTCCTCATATCTTGAATTTTTGGTGTCCAACTTTACAACTTTCTATACTGCTTGTCTCACCACATATTAATGTAGTCGTCCTTTGTGGTTGTTTTGTGTGGTTCTCCATCCTCAACACTTGAACGGTTTAAGCACCCTATTTACCATGGTAGAATGTTCTGAATTTTTCTTTATAGGTACCCTCACCTGTGAGTCTTCCACCTTTTGAGATCTTACTAGTATCTCTTTCTTTGGGTTTGAAGGACTCCCTGTGCTGTTTCTCCGAAGATAGGTCTGGTGGTGACAAATCCTCTCTGCTGTTGTTGGGAATGTCGCTTCTGTCCCTTTTATCTGAAGAACAGGCTTGCTGGATGCAGTCTGTGTGGTTTGAGGTTTCTCCTGCAGCACTCAGAGCCTCTCCACTCCCTCCCTCCTGGCCTGTGAGCTTTCTGGCGTGATTTCTGGAGTCAGGAGACTTGGGACGCCCTGTGTCTTACTTGTTTCCTGACTCTTGCAGCCTCAATGAGCTGGAGTGTGACAGACCTTAGGGTGGACTTGTTCGAGGTCAGTCTGACTTGGGACCTCTGGTCCTCCTGCGTCTGGACAGCTGGATCTTGCTGTAGGTTTGGGAAGTCTTCCGTCACGGTCTGCTTGAAGAAGCTGTCTCTCCCTTCAGTACTTGGAAGTCCCTCTTGAACTCAACAATCCTAGTCTTTCATCTTTAAATATTATCTCAAAGGCTCCATCAGTTTTCTTCATTTTTTGGATTCCTTTTTTGGAGATCAATATGTATATAGCTTGTCTTTAAGCTCATGGGTTCTTTCTTCTGCTTTATCTATTCTGCTGATTCTGTCTTCTATTACATTTAAAGTTTTCTGTTTGATTTTTCAAAATCACTTTCTGTTAAGTGTCTCTGTTAGATTATTAAATCATGTATCTGAGTTCTCTTGCAGTTCATTGAGTTTTCTTAAAATTGCATTTGCCATCTGAGCATTCGCAGGTGCCACTTACTCTCTAGTCAGTCGCTGGTACATTATATATTTTTTTAAGATTTATTTTATTTATTTGAAAGGCAGAGGGACAGAAAGAGAGGGAGAGTCAGACAGAGAGAAAAAGAGAGAGAGAAAGAGAGAAAATGAGAGAGAGAGAGAGAGAGAGAGAGAGAGATTCTGAAACTAGGACTGTTTCAGTCCTAGTGGATGCCCCAAGCCCAGATTGTCCCAAATCTGCCGTTTGTGTGTTGCTCAAAATGAACTGCAGAAGTGTCTGAAAACAGTTACTCTGTCTATGTGAGCCTTCTCCAGACACCTGGTCCCGTGGCCACCTATGCTGAGTCACACCTGGAGCCCACAATGCACCAAGACCCGTGCAGCATAGTAGGATCAAAGCTCACAAGGCCATGGGCTAGGAATGTAGGGCTGATCAACTGGAGCCATGGGGCTCTACTGGCATCAGGGCAGTCCCAGAGCTGGTCTGTAGGCACTGACCTGGGGGCAGGGTGGAATTTTACCAGCATGGTGCTGAATCCCAAGATACAGCTTCTGGTTCTTGCCGTCTGCCCTCGACTGGGGGATGGGTGATAAAGACAGGCGGTTGGCCACTGGGCTGGCACTGAATTGGTCACATCTGTATTCCACAGTCCCAGGCTCTGCCCAGTCTTGAGGGTACACACCAGGCCCGTGTGCAGTTGGTGGTGTTGTCGGTCAAAGCTGGTTCCTCCCAGGCAAGCCTAGTGGCTCTGTGAACAGTCACCTGGGGACATAGGTTTTTGGCCTTCACAAGTGTGGGATCTCACCTTAGTGGCATAGCACCAAGTATCACAGCAGTGTCCAAACTCACTTTTTTTCTCTACCTCCCATGGCTGAAGCCTTGCTCTCTGGTCTCCTAGAGGTTGAGGGAGGGCTGGTGGAGGCAGTTCCTTCTGGCTAAGGAAGTTCTGCAGTATTGCTTGGAACTCTGCAGTATTTCCTGGAACTGTGTGTGTGTGTATGTGTGTGTGTGTGTGTGTGTGTTTTAATGGGGGGCCTGTTAATAGGTTTCAAGTCTCCTTCTTTATCTTTGGTTTTATTTATTTGGATCTTCTTCTTCTTCTTCTTCTTTTTTTTTTTGATTAGTCTACCTAAAAGCTTATCAATTTCATTTATGCTTCCAAAAACCAGCTCTTCATTTAATTGATTTTTGGTACATTTTTTATTCTCCGTTTCATCTATTTCTGCTCTGTTCTTTGTTATCCTCTCTTTTTTTTGAAGATTTTTATTTATTAATTTGAGAGAGAGAGAGTTACAGACAGAGGGAGAGACAGAAAGGTCTTCCTTCCATTGGTTCACTCCCCAAATGGCTGCAACAGCTGGAGCTGTGTCGATCCGAAGCTAGGAGCCAGGTGCTTTTTCCCAGTCTCCCACATGGGTGCAGGAGCCCAAGGACTTGGACCATCCTCCACTGCCTTCCCAGGCCACATCAGATATTTGAATTGAAAGTGGAGCAGCCGGGACTAGAACTGGTGCCCATATGGGATGCTGGCATTGCAGGCAGAGGATTAACCTACTGCGCCATGGCGCTGGCCACTTTGTTATTTTCTTCCTTCTTTTTTGGTTTGGTTTGTTCTTGCTTTTCTAGTTCCTTGGGTTGCATCATTTGGTTTATTTGCAATTCTTCTGGCTTTTGGTGTAGACATTTATTATAAACTTCCCTTTTAGGCTGCTTTGGCCATATCCTGCAGGTTTGGGTATGCTGTATTTTCATTTTAGTTTATTTAAAATTTTTTTTAATTTCCTTTTTGATTTCTTCATTGATCCATTCATAATTCTAGAGAATGTTGTTCAACTTCTGTGTATTTATACAATTTCTAAAGTTTCTCTTGTTGATCTTGTTTTATTCCATTGTGCTCAGGAAAGACACATGGCAAGATTTCAGTTATTTTGAGTTTGTGCCTCACGAATGGTCTATCCTGGGGAATGTTCCATGTGCTGATGAGAAAAAATTAATATTTTATAGCTACTAGATGAAATATTTTGTAAATGTTTGTTATTTGGTCTAAGTATTTTAAGTCCTTTTTTTTTTTTTTTTTTTTTGCTCTGTGTGATCTGTCCATGGTTGAAAGTTGGGTGTTGACATCTCCAACTATTGTTACATTGAAGTCTCTCTCTCCTTTTAGAACTACTGGTTGCTTTATTTAATTAGGTGCTCTAACATTAGGCACATTTATGCTTACAGTTGTTATTTCCTCTTGATTAATTGATGCCTTTACCATTAGTAGTGACCTTGCTTTCCTCTTCATGCAGTTGCGGACTTAAAGTCTGTCTTAGCTGCTGCAAACACAGGTACTCTTGCTGCATTGGTTCCATTGGCATAGCTTAGCTTTTTCCATCCCTTCACTTTTCAGTCTATGTGTGTTTTCACTGGTGGAGTGAGTTTCTTATCACTGAGTTGAGTTTCAAAATAATTCAATCAGTTCATATATTTATCTGGGGACAGCAATTGTACTTTCTACTCCAGTCATTGTGTTTTTAAACTGTACACAGCCAAGCTTCACACAGTGATAGTCCCATCAGTGCTGGACTGTGTGTAACATTGTATGTCCATAAGATTGTGATGGAGCTGAAAAATGCCTACCATCTAGGGATATTGTGGCCCCCACAATGCTGTAGTGTTACTACATGTGTGTACATGTCACTCATTGTGCTGATGCTGGCGCAAACAGACCTACTGCACTATTGGTTATATAAAATTGTGGCACATATTATTACACACAGTTCATAATGCTTGTTATTAACAATAAATGTCAATATTACCGGCTTCTGTGCTTGTTAGTCTATACTTTTTATTATTACTGTAAATGATGTCTTATTCTTCTATATACAATGTTAGCTGCAGAATGGCCTCAGGCAAGCCCTTCAGAAGACACCTGTTGTCATGGGAGATGGCGGCTTCCTGTGTTCCAGCCCAGAAGACAGAGATACTGGTCATCTTGACCCGTGTAAGTCTAGGTTAATATGTGTGTTTGCATCTTAGATTTTAACAAAAAGTTTAAAAAGCACAAAAATTTTAAAATAGAAAAAGTTTGTAAGATCTAAAGAAAAAATATTTTTGTATAGCTGTGCAATGTTTGTGTTTTTTCTTAAAAGATTTATTTGCTTATTTATTTAAAAGGGGGAGAGAGAGAGAGAGAGAGAGAGAGAGAAGAGAGAGGCCACAATGGCTAGGGCTAGTCCAGGTTGAAGCCAGGATCCAAGAACTGAATTCTAGTCTCTCATGTGGATGACAAGGGTCCAAGGACTTGGGCCATCTTCTGCTGCTTTCCCAGGCACATTAGCAGGGAGCTGGACCAGAAGTGGAGCAGCTGAGACTTGAAAGGGTGCTCTGCTATGAGAGACTGGTATTGTAGGCAGTTGTTTAACCTACTGCTCTACAACATTGGCCACCAGCATGTATGTTTTAAGCTAAGTGTTATTACAAGAATCAAAAAGCTAAAATTAAGTTTATAAAATACAAAGTTACAGGGACTAAGGTTGATTTACTATTGAAGAAAGTGAATCTAGTGTAACCTGGTGTGCAGTGTTTATATGGTCTATGATGATGTCCAGTAATGTCCTAGCCTTCTTGTCCACTCACTGTTCACTCTCTGCTCACAGCAGCTTCCAGTCTGCAGGCTCGGGTCATGGTCAGTACCCTGCACAGACGCACCATTTTTGATATTTGAGACCATGTTTCTCCTGTTCCTTTTCTGTGTTTAGATATGTTTAGATATGCAAATCCTTCCTGTGGTGTAACAGTCGCCTACAATCTTCTATACAGCAGCCCTGTGCATGCAGTCTGTGATGTTCTCGCAACGCTGACGTCAACGAGGACACATTTCTCCAATAGTGTCCTCATCCTCACCATATTTGGTTTACTTTTTATAATTTCTGTTTCATGATTAATCTTCTCTCTTTGGCCAAACATCCTTCCCAGACTCTCCTATAGGTTTTTGGATGTGATTTTTTTTTTAGCTCTTTCAAAAATTTAATAAGATGACTTTAAATTTTTGCCAACTGTCCAGGCTTCCTGCTTCCCTTGCATATTGGTTCAGTTTCTGATGTCTTTGCATAGCTTATAATTTTTTACTGTAAACTTGATAAGATGTATAATGTAATTTGATAGCCCCGTCAATAAGATCTCTAGGATTTACTGTTGCTTATTTGTATGTTTAGTGGACTTTTCAGAATGGATTCTGTGAAGTCTGTGTGCTCAGTTGCATTTGGGCACTGATCTCTCTGCTCAGTTCAGCAGTGAGCTAATGATTGCACAGAGATCTCCTTCTATGTCCAGAACTAATAAGCCTCCCAGTGTAGGCTGAGCAGCTCTGCGTGTGCATGCCTTTGGTGCTCAGTCAGGCAGCTGACAACTGTTGAGTTTCATTTCTTGCCTGTGCAGAGCCTCGTGATCAGCCAGAGACAAGAGCTTAACACCATCTCAAGTCCTTCCTGGGCACCAACACTACCCTGGGCATATGTGTGGCCTTCGAATTTTCCAGAAACATGCCCGAGCTTTGCAGAGGCTCTGTGAATCTCTCAATCCCCAACTTGTTCTTTTATACTTTTTACCACTGTGTGTCCCCCCACTCCTTCCCCCACTATTATCCACCACTTCAGGCAGCTGCAAAGTTAACACACCTGCCTCTAAACTGTTTTCAACAAACATTCCCCTGGGGGAGAAGACTTTCTGCACTGAGCAAGCCTAAGATCAGGTCAGATAACAGATGACCTTAGGAGTGGGGTCTTCCAGTGAAGCCAGGCCAAATACTGACACACTTTCGGAATGAGACTTCGAAAGAATCCAGGTTCTATTCTGCTTCCATTGTGATTGCCAGGTTGCCCTGGGAGTGTGGGTTGTGCGATTTTTCAAGGTTACCATTTACCCGGAGAGCAGAGTGTGAGAATAGGCGAGTTAAAATGCCATAAAAGTTGCTGTTCTTATGGAGATTCAGCAATTTTTCTTGACTAAATGCTCCCCGGGTTGCCACAAGTCCTTGGTTAATTCACAGAGTTCTGAAAGAGTTGACTCTGGCAATTTTTGTATAATTTCTCACTCCTTTTATGGAGCAGAGAATTTTAGGAGGTTCTGACTCGGCCGTCATTGCCGACATCTTTTTGGTATTGGGCTTCAGAAGGAAAACGAAGCAGGGAGGAGGGATGGAGAGCATCAAAGGGAACTTCCGTTTCTTAGGCAGAAGAAAAATTTGAGAAAGACAGGAGGGTGGTGAAGTATGAGCCAAGCAGACTGGTGTAGACAAGTGTGCTGAGGCCCCGAGGAGGGGCCTCTCCCCTGAGATGTCGGAGGGAGTCGTGGGGAGGCCGTGAATCTGGGGTGAGCAGGAGGCGGCTCCTTGCTCTGTCATCCTGCCCTTCCATCAAAGGCCCTGCACCTGGTGGGCACCTGGGGAATATGCTGCCCCTGTGATGAGAACTGGCCAAGGCGAGCTTGGATGTAAATGAGCCCCGAGTCCATGTAGGCGTCCAGGGCAGGCTGAAGGAGGGAAGGGAGAGCTCCTGGAGCTGAGATTGTAATTCCAAGGGTCGCTCTCCCAGGCTTTGCCTATGCAGCTTCTGCACAAGGGAAGAATGAATGCAGTTTTTTGCTTCCTAGTGTAGATCACTCCTTGCCCCCAACCCCACAGCTCCAAGCCAAGCCTTATTTTTGCATTGTGTCATGATCTCATCGCCAGCCTGCTTGCTGACCTCGGGGTTTCCAGCCTTCTCCCGAAGACAAGTTGTTCGTCCTCCTGCCTCCACGTGCCCTCACTATGCCATCGGGGAAGGTCGGGACGTGGCTTTGAACTTGCACCAACTATCAAACACTGCCCAGAAGAGTACATAGGGTGAGAGCTATTAGGGTGAGAGGAATCTTTCTGGTTAAGGCAGTGGAGTATCCTGGGACTGTGGCGCAAGCAGCACAGGCTTAGCCAAGGCCACGTGATGGATTAGAGTCAGACTTGAGCTTGAACTCAGGTCTTCTGGCTTTCAAAGAAGTGCCTTCCTTGCCTGACCAGGCAAATCTTCACACAGTGAATTTATTTCAGGGAGAAAATTAAGCCCAAAGCTGCAAGTAGCCCAGGGCTTGTGGTAACTTTCAAACATGCAGCCCCATCACAGGGTGGAACCCTCAGGGCACTGCTTTCTCCCTAAGGTGCTGTGGGGACAAGGGGGTCGTGTGGTGGGAGGCAGTCACTGTGGCCCTGCAGTCCCAGCAGCCAGGCCTCTCTACCCAGGTGGCAGCTCCCTCTCCTGCCTTGATCCCCCCCCCCCCTTATCTGTCTTTTTATGGGGTCTTGTCTTTGGTTGGGAAGGGGAGCAAGATAGAGTGCTTCTTGCCTTAATCAGATTACTTCGCCTCTCCCATCAAAGCAACCCTCTCTGTAGGAGGTGCTGTCAGGAGAGAAAAGCAGATAAATCCCTTTTCTTGGCATTGTGTAGACAAATGCTGCTGCTGCCTATGCACCAAACTCAGCTGGTAGGGGTGAGGAGGAAGGGAGGCAGGGAGAGGGAGAGAGAGCGGTGTCGGAGCAGACAGCTCCTCCCGCAGCTCCCTTAGGCATGGGCAGGTCTGGAGCAGGAGGTAAGACACAACCTCCCACTAAGTCAGGGCAGCTCCCTCACTGCTGAGGCCTCAGGGCCAGGGGCTGCTGCCCTTGGATCCTGGTGTTGAACCTGCAAAGTGACCTCTAGATATGCCCCGAGGTGCTGATTCCATCCTGGAGCTGCTGAAGTTTTCAAAGGTCACGCTGACAGCGTTCTCACCTTCAGTACCTCACAGCCACCTAGGCTGTGACTCCACGGACACTGCTTTACTCAGTCTTGGTCCCTGCACCCCCCCCCCCCTTCCCGTCCATGGACTGCCATCTAAAATAATGAGGGAGAGGGAGAGAGAGCAAGTGAGCTGCGATTTGACTCCCCAGTTCTCATGGATAATTGAGCCCCCAAACCCCAAGTTAATGGTACTGAAGAGGGTGGAGGCTGGACCCAAGTGTGGTGACCAGGAGCTGAGTTGGGCCCAGCCACTGCCCCTGGCTCTCCCTGTGATCTTCCCTCTGTCTGGATTCTACCATCCACCACCCTCCTCAGACACCAGACCCCTGGGCCTGCCTGATCCTGGAGTCTGAACCTGCAAAACCATGTGGTCAGTCAACCTTCTTCGCTTAAGCAGCTGTGCTCGGGAATGTTAGGGGAGGGGTGTGAACCTAACAGGGGGATTTATTCAGACCCTCCCTGCCTGAGCTGATTTTTATTTTTTCAACCTCTTTTTTTCCTCCCTAGAGGCAAACATAACCAGGCACAAATGACTGCATACTGGCTGTATTACTTAAATCTAACTTTTTCTTCATCAGTCCTACAAATACATCTGTTCTTAGGTGGCTGCGATTGCCAGTTTGCTGCTTGTCATTGCAGTCATAGAAGGAGAAAATACTCAATGATTCACAAAGAAAATAATCTGGGAATTAACAAAATCATTTCTCTATTTTCACATTCTTTGAGACAGAGAGTGAGAGAGAGAGAGAGAGGTCTTCCATTCCCTGGTTCACTCTCCAAGTGCCTGCAACAGCTAGGGCTGAGCCAGACTAAAGCTAGGAGACAGGAACTCCACCTGGGGCTCCCATGTGGGTGGCAGGGACTCAAGAGGTCTTGAGCCATGATCTGCTGCCTCCAATCTGCTGCACAAATAACAGGAAGCTGGATTGGAAGTAGAGGTACCGGGACTCAAACCAGACACTCCCAAATGGGATGAGGGCATCCTAAGTCTTGGCTTAACTGTTGAGCCAAATGCCTGCTTCTCTTTAATTCTTTCTCCCATGGTGTCAGGGTCAAATGCTGTCTGAGGCCGACGCCTACAGGACTGACTGGTCACAAATGCCTGGCAATAGATACTGAGAAGAACTGAAGTCGGTTTTTATAATGTTTAAAGAGACAGCTTCCTGGTGGTAGAATAAGAAACTCAGATGCGAGCAGTGATCTCCAACCAGGAAAAACACTGGATAAGTAGTGCTTCCATGCAAAGCTAAATGTATTTGCTAAATAAGATTTTGTTTTATTTCCAGATGCTTTGTGGCAGTGAGTGGTAACCAATGTCAGCTCTTAATGTCTTTGAGTGGCAGAAGAAGAGAAGTAAGAAACTCAATGCCGTCCCTAAAGTACCCTGCTCACTCCTCTGTGTCTCCGGAGTGAGCCCCAGGTATCTGAGCAACTTGCCTTTCCTGTAGCAAACTCTGATGTTTGCATGCATGTAGGAAGAGCGAGGGTTCCGTGGTCATCACCTCCACATCTGGAGCAGAGGAAGGGAGGATGGTTGTGGCAAGGGCACCTGGCAAGAGCAAGGACCCATCCGGGGAGGCAGAGAGTCCAGGTGACAAACAGGGAGAGGCCCAATCTTTGCCTTCCACCCTTCAGTCTCATGCATGGACTGCCTTTTGGATGAAATGTGACTTAAAATGTTTGGGAAAGATGAAAGCAAAGATTTCAATTTTGTTTGGGCAATACTTCTTATAGATGTGACCTTGCTTTAGTCCTGGGGTATATGAGTCTTCGCATTAATCAATGATGTTTATTTTACAGAGAAATTGGAGACTCAGAAAAGTTAAGAAAGGACCCCAGCTTCTTTGTGTAAGAGAGATACATGTGGGGCTGGCGTTGTGGAGTAGCAGGTAAAGCCACCGCCTGCTGTGCCAGCATCCCATATGGGCGCCGGTTTGAGTCCCGGCTGCTCCACTTCCAATCCAGCTCTCTGCTATGGGAAAGCATCAGAAGATGGCCCAAGTCCTTGGGCCCCTGCACTTGTGTGGGAGACCTGGAAGAAGCTCCTGGCTCCTGGCTTCGAATAGGCGCAGCTCTAGCCATTGCTGGCAATTGAAGAGTGAACCATCAGATGGAAGACCTCTCTCTTTCTCTCTCTCTGCCTCTCCTTTTCTCTGTGTAACTCTGACTTTCAAGTAAATAAATAAATCTTAAAAAAAAAAAGAGATACATATACCCCATGTCTATATGTCTATACTTATATGTATGTATGTATTTGTGTGTGTATAGGGATGTTTGTGCATGTATGTGTATGCATATGTGTGCATATATATATATTGTGCATGTATGTATGTGTGTATATATACACAGGTGTATATATATATGTTTTATATATATATATATATATATATATATATATACAAATATATGTCTCTAGGTGAAATAACTCAGTCAAGTTTCACTGGCAACCAACACAGTATGGGGGTCATTTTGTTATATTGTTAATCTATGTAGTTCTTATCTTACTATGTTTAATGAGGAATGGACAGACAGAGACATGGATGGATGGACAGATGGACAAATGGATTTATGAGTAGATGAAATGACTCTATGATTTAAGAAAGTCAATGAGCAAGAAGTGTTACCAGATACCCTCTTAAGGGGGCCAGCACCGCGGCTCACTAGGTTAATCCTCCACCTAAGGTGCCGGCATCCCATATGGGCACTGGGTTCTAGTCCCGGTTGCTCCTCTTCCAGTCCAGCTCTCTGCTGTGGCCCAGGAGGACAGTGGAGGATGGCCCCAGTGCTTGGGCCCCTGCACCCACATGGGAGACCAGGAGGAAGCACCTGGCTCCTGGCTCAGATCGGCGTAGCCCCAGCCATAGCAGCCATCTGGGGAGTGAACCAACGGAAGGAAGACCTTTCTCTCTCTCTCTCTCTCTCTCTCTCTCTCTCTCTCTCTCACTGTCTATAACTCTACGTGTCAAATAAAAAAAAATTAAAAAAAGATACCCTCTTAAAATTATTTTCTTTAAAACTATTATTTTACCTTTAACGAACAAATAGGGTTCAATGTTTTGTTAACATAGACACGTTGTAGGATGGTTAAATCAAGTTAATTCGCATAGCCATCATCCTCATCTCCTTAATTTTTTTGTGTTGAGAAGATTTATTATTTGTTAAAGATTTATTTATTTATTTGAACATCAGAGTTACAGTGAGACAGAGAGAAACAGAGAGAGAGAGAGAGAGAGAGAGGTCTTCCATCTGCTGGCTCACTCCTCAGATGGCCACAATGGCCAGGGCCAAGCAAGGCCGAAGCCAAGAGTCAGGAGCTTCAGTGAGGCCTCCCACATGGCTGGCAGGGGCCCATCTGTGGGGAAATTAGTTACACGAAGCAATTCAAAGATGGCGCCCAGAGGAAGTAAGGTGGGTGGAATCCAAAGTTGTTTACCACTAAAACTGATTGGCTGCGCAACATCAGGGGAGGTAACAAAACTAGTAACAAGTGTATAGACATATGGCTAGTCCTATAGAAATCCCCCTGTAAGGTGACCATTTAAGTGATTGGTTGGTCCTTAGCCCAGCGCCAATGACTCTGCACTTTTGTGCTATAAAAGGTTCTGTTACACACGGAATAAATGAGTCCTTGCTAGACTTGGCTCCCCGCTGTGTCTGATTGTCTCCGGGATCGGGAGGCTGGGGAACGGGCGAGCGGCGCACTCACCTTTCCTCGGACCCAGTCCATCCTTGTACAGGTGGATTCAGACCCTGCACCCATCTATCACTGCTTTTCTCAGGCCATTAGCAGGGAGCTGGAATAGCTGGGACATGAACCTGCAGTGAGAATATTTAAAGTATATGTTTTCTGTACTATAGAACACTAAAGCTTACTTCTCCTGTATGCCTGAAACTTTGTACCCTTAGATCCATATCTCCCTGCCTTATACCACCCTAGCCTCTTATTACTACCATATTACTCTCTAGTTCCATGAACTCAATTTGTAAAAAATTTACATATGAGTGTAAGTGAAATCATACAGCATTTGTCTTACTTTATCTGTCATATTTCATGTAGCATAACATCTTCCAGGTTCATCCATATTATCATAGAAAATCAAATAGGGTTTGTCCTGGGATGCAAGGATGGTTCAATATAGACAAATCAATATTTGCGACACACCATCTTAATACAACAAAGGACAAAAACCAATCAACCATCTCATAAGATGCAGGAAAATTATTTGACAAGATTCAACATCCCTTCATAATTAAAATAAAAAGCTCAACAAATTATGTGTGGAAGGAATATGCCTCACCATAAGTAAAACCATGTAGTAAACGCACAGCTAACATCAGGGTGAACTTTTCCTGTAAGATAAAGGATGCCTGTTCTCATCACTTCTTTAGCATAGTCCTGGAAGGTCTGTCCAGAGCCATTAGGCAAGACAAATCAAGAAGTGACACCCAAATAAGAAAGGAGCAAGTGGAATTGTCTCTGTTTACTTGTGATATAATTTTATATATAGGAAAATCCTAAAGATTCCACCAAAAAGCTGTTAGAACAGATAATTCATCAAGTTTTAGGATGCAAAACCAAAACCAATATACAAAAATCAGTAGTGTTTCGATAAACTAACAATGAACTCTCCACACACACACACAAAGTAGTCACAAAACCAACGTGATTTCTGAAAGTCACAAAAAAATACTTAAGAGTAAATTTAATCAAGGAGGTGAAAGATCTGTACACTGAAAACTATAAGGTACTAATGAGGAATTCGAAGATGACACAAATAAGTTAGTGCAAGTTCTTTTTTTTAATTTTTTTATTTTTTATTTTGACAGGCATTGTGGACAGTGAGAGAGAGAGACAGAGAGAAAGGTCTTCCTTTGCCGTTAGTTCACCCTCCAATGGCCGCCGCGGCAGGCGCACTGCGCTGATCCGATGGCAGGAGTCAGGTGCTTCTCCTGGTCTCCCATGGGGTGCAGGGCCCAAGCACTTGGGTCATCCTCCACTGCACTCCCGGGCCACAGCAGAGAGCTGGCCTGGAAGAGGGGCAACCGGGACAGAATCCGGTGCCCCAACCGGGACTAGAACCTGGTGTGCTGGTGCCACAAGGCGTAGGATTAGCCTAGTGAGCCGCGGCACCAGCCAATCAGTGTAAGTTCTAATGCTGCCTCATTTTCTGCTTCAAAGTGTATTTTTGGAAAACATTTCTCCTCAGTTCATAAAAATTTGCTTTATTTTCTTTCTGGGCTGAATACTCTTTCTCAATCTGGATATTCCATGATTTGTTGATCAGTAAAGCATAACACTTATGAAGAAGCCTATCACGATATTCTCGGGCTGTTCCCAATGTTTGCTGCACAGTATCTTTGCATGCATCACTTTGCACATATGTAAAAGCCATGTAAAAGGAATTGCACTAAAGTAGAAGTGAAACTACCCAGTCAAAGGCATGGGCATCTTAATGTCTCACAGACACAGCTGGACTGATCTTGTCGGTGAACTAGATCCTGCTGCAGGCATGAGCAGGTGCGCATCTCCCTGGTTTAAACTCACAAAATTGCATTTCTTATTAATGCCTCACATCCATTATGGATTCTAGAGACTCTGTGTTGTCCTCTGGGACCTAGGATGACAGCACAGAACAATCTGGAGCAATTATGGTCACCACAGCACAGGGACCATAAAAGGGAAAGAGCTGAGTCACCCTGGATTCGGTGTGTGGTTCAAACTTCCAGAAGTGACACCTTCAAATCTGATTGGTCAGAGCAAGTTACATGGGATGGCTCAGTGCAATCCAGCAGACAGGGCCAGTGAGCACCGCACTCTGCAGGGACTGTGGCAGTTTATGTGGCCCTACGAGTGACAAGGATACTGGTGCCTGTGCCTTCACCAATAGTGTCCCAGAAAGTGCTCATCTTAACCTCCCTGATATGTAGAAAAAAATCTCCTTCTTTCATGTATATCTTATTTTTTTTGCACAGAAATATATCACATTTGTTGTGTAAAACTTGTATTTCAGAGATATATCCTCATATGCCTTTTATATCTTATGCTATTAAATACAGTCTTAATTTCATAGCTTTCACTTAATGAAATTCCTTCTTCATTTGTTCGAACACGACGCTGAAGAGACACACAGGCTGGGAGCCAGGAGCTCGGGAACCCTCCTCTCACCCCTCTGCATCACTCACGGCCCTCCGTGGGCTGGGTCTGCACCGGGCTGGCCTCTGAGCGCACAAGGGCTCTCTGGGTGGACACGTCTGTCGGAAACCTGCCTTGTGCTGCCGTGACCTTTGCTAGGAGTCCTGCGCTCCAGGGGTCCTGGGTCCAGGGTCTAAGTTTGTGTCAAGGGTCTGTTTTTACTTTTGTTCCAAAAATGACGATGGTTGTTGACACTTAAAGAAAGAAGAGACCAAAAATGCTACTAAGAAATCTCAGGGGTAGCCCAGTAATAACGCCTGGGGGACACGCATGTCCTTGCATCTGAACATTTGCCCAGATGGGGCTTTCTTCCCCTCCAGAGGTGCAGAAGGTTAAGTGGTCGTTGTGGCCAATGTTTAATAGTGGGATAGGACCCTCCTCCCGGAGCGGGGCGGGGGGAGGTAGATGGATGGATCAGGGCTGTGTGGGGGAGGAGGGGCCTGGAGACCAGCAGTGCCAGGGGCCTTCCGGTCATGCTGCTTGTCCCCAATGGCCCATGGAGGTCCATCAGGTCTGCCTTTCTTGTCACAGAACCAGGCAGGCAGCCGTGGTGTGTGCTGCACTTAATTTGCAGGGTTTGCGAAATTCAAGAAACAAGAATTGACAGAAACATCCAATTTTACCTCGGGACAACATGTAAATGATATTCCAGTGTTGCTCTTTATCTCCAGAGATCTTGGCTGGCGGGGCTGGGTGACTCAGCGGAGCTGGCTGGGGAGAGAGAGGTGCGACAGCGCCGAGTCAGCCCGAGTCCACGTGGCTGTGCGGCTCCATGGCCCAGGCTGGGACGCAGCGAGTGCCCCTGCCTGCCCCACGTGGGTCAGTAGTGTTCAGTGTGGAGCGACGGACGTCCCTGCTCAAATCCGGGGACCTGGTCAGGTTATTCGTTTTGGCTTTTTCTTAAAATCCGTGTGGCCTGAAAGCTTTCACAAAGGAATCGAAGCAGGGACAATGCAATGTTATGAGAGGACTTCGGCAGGCTCTGGGTGAAATGCAACTTGCAAATAAATACATGACTTTGGCTCTCACAAAGTGTGTCAGTGTAAGTTTTAACCTTGCTTGTCAAATTGTAAAACTCCATGTAAGATTTCACATAAAAATGCACATTCCTAGTTTCTACTCAAAAATTGGAATTTCTGTCCATATTGAGCCTCCGTCACACAGGACAGCCTGCTACCAGACAGGGTTCAGCAGCTGACTTCTCTGGTGAGAAATGAGTAAGCACTCAACAATTTGCCACAGTCTTCACCTAGCCCTGTAGGCATTTGAATTTTTATACTCTCACCTGGCAATGGTATAAGGACATTACGGAAAAAATAACTTCATAAAGTTGGTTGATTACAGTCTTTTGGAAGAGGTCCCAAAGTATGCCACTGAGCCTCATTAGTGACAGTCCTGCTGCAGTGGCTGTGATATTGGCCCAGACTGAAGGCTTAGAAACCTTCTCATCACACCTCTAGGTGTACAGATAGGCTCATTCTGTTAGTTCAGGAGTGGGCAGGGCAGGCACTGTATTCTCGTTTGTAAAAACAAGTGGAGGCTCATGGAGGTGGAGTTACTCACCCCAAGTCACTCAGCATGCACATTTGTCTTTGAATTGAATGCATACACACAAGAATTCATTTGTATACTTCTGTAAGGGAACACAATTCTATCCTTCATAATGGAAATGTACATAATGGGTTGTGAATTGCACTCATTCAATATACTGGGTACGGGTCTTCAGGTACAGCCATCCTCTAATCTCTTTCCTCCCTTCCTCTACCGCCCAGCTAGCTCTCTGCTTACCCAATGAGAGGATGACAGTGCCAGCAGCTTGCAGCGCCCCAGGGGAAATGGGGCTCAGTGCAGAGGAAGGCCAGTGACTGGCAGCACATAGAGTCTGGATATTTGAAGGGGGCCTTCCTCCGCAGGTGTTCAGGCACACCCCCTTGTTCTGTTGACAACAGAGGCTCATGCGCTCATGTAATCTGCCCAGCAGCTGAGATCTCTTGCTGAGGACAGAGGTAGATATGAAGACAGGAACAAGTGGGTCCGGAGGGAGTCTCAGTCCCTAACATCTTCTATATTCCTTGACATTCATATCCTACTTTAGATGGAGAGAGAGAGGGGGTAGGCATTGTGGTGCAGTGGGTTTAGCTGCTTGCTTGGGATGCCCACATTCCATATCCGAGTGCCTGGATTCAAGTCCCATCTCCAGTTAGTATCCAGCTTCCTGGGAGACAACAGGTAATAAGATAATGGATTAAGTTCTTGGATCCCTACCACTCGCATGGGACACCCAAATGTAGTTCCAGGCTCCTGGCTCTGGTCTAGCACTATCCTAGCTGTTATAGGCATTTGAGAAGTGAACCAGCAGGTGGAAGATCTCTCTTGCTCCCATCCTCATCACTTTGTCTTTCCAACACATGAAAATAAATACATATGCATGCAGAGATGTATTAGGAGGCACAAATTTAAGCCACTTTGGTGCACCTGCTATGATTGGCATTGGACTGGGTGCTGTGGTCCATGTGGAGAAGGCAGGCACTGAGATTCAAGCGGGAACAGGATTCTCAAAGGGAGACCCAGACTGGCTGGCAGCAGGTCAGAGAATAGGGAGGTTTTGAAATGTGCCATGAAAGTAACAAGACTTCCATAACCTAGAAAGTTGAATTTAGAGTGGAGAACACAGCAGGAGTAAATGCCTGGAGAGGGAATTTATCAAAATACTGGGCCTGCACTTGCTAGGAACCAAGCTGGAGATGGCTCGAGCATGGAGATTCTATTGGCTCACATTAGCAGGAAGTCTGAATATGTGGCTCAGGACAGCCCGGTGAAGTCACTCAAGCAGTGTCCCCAGGATTCCGGATCGGCCCTTCCCGCCGTCCTTACTCCTCACGATGTCTCGCCAGGAGCAATCTCGGGAGAAAGGGGCTTCCTTCTCTGATGGCTCCAGAAGTCTGAGGGCAGCGATCTGGGCAGGGCAGAGTGGCTGGGCAGCCTGAGCCTGGCCCTGTGCCTGCAGTGGAGTCCACAGCAGGGTCAGACTCCTCAAGAAGTGGGCTGGGCCGGTGGAAGGTGACTCTTCACCCAAGCATCTCTCAGCAGGAGTGGGACTGCCTTTACTGGGTGGCAGATGTTGCCCCCAGCCTCAAGGAAGAACACTCACATGGAGGGGAGTGGGCTGGGAGGCCGGCAGCAGCTGGAGGTGGTGTGGGGTCTTGGAGGGCCTGCAGTGCCAAGGGGCTGATCTCTTGCGAGAGGGCGCCGAGTTCACCAGGCCCTGTCCTTCCCTTTCCTCCTCCCTATGGATATGAAAGCATCCAGGTCTTTCATCGCATCCCAACAGGAATGTATGCACTTAAATTTTTTTAAGTATTGTACTTACAATTTTTGTAAACTATTATTATTTGAAAGGTAGAGCGACAGAGAGGAAGCAACAAAGACAAAGAAATCTTCTATCTTCCGGTTCACTGCTCAAATAGCCACAACGGCCGGGGCTGGGCAGGCTGAAGCCAGCTGCCTGGAACTCCATAGCAGGGATGGGAATGGGGGAGCGGGAGCAGGGATGGGAAGTGGAGCAGCTGGGACTGAAACCGCTGCTCTGAGGTGGGATGGCAGTGTTGATGATGGCAGCTTAACCCTCTGCGCCACAGCGCTGGCCCCCGTGCATTGGACTCTCAGGAGTCCTCACGGTGCTTCCAAAGCCACGGCTACAGCAGCTCTTTCCTCCTGCCACCAGCGTGGGCACCCTTCCTTTCCCCTGGCTGTCATCGAAGCCACACTGAGGGGGCCAGTACATGTCCCACAACAATCTGGATAGGCCTATGGCACTGCTTCTTCCTGTGTGACGGTAGTCAGCTCCTTAACCACTCGGAACCTCGGCTTTTTTATTGGTTAAATGAGAATAGCTGTGATATGTAAGCAGAGGGCTGCGGCTATGATGAGAAGGAGGTGTGCACAGTGGTTGGGCTTGGCAAGTGGTGCTGAGACAGGAACTCAGCTGCCCAGGGTTCGCCTCTCCCTGCTGCCTGCCCTCTCAGTCAAGGGATCCCCTCTGTGGCCCAGCTTGGATGCTTTTTCGGAAGCATCCTGGGTTAAGCAAGTGCTCTCGGCCTCTCACCCACAGAGGGTGCTGCCCCAGGTGCCGAGACCAGCCAGAGCGGTCAGCCCACTACAGTGGAGGCGGCAGAATGGAGCCAGGCGCTGCCCTTCCGGCTGAGCCGTTTCAGCTAAGTGATCCTGCTGTGCCGAGTCAGCAGAAAAGCACAAAACACCTGCCAGGCTGTGGGCACTGATGGCCTCCTTCTCTGCTTGGGCTCTGCCGGAGTCATACGACTCCATGTCCATCTTTCTCAGAACACGAGGTCCGTGGTTCTGGGACATGTGGCCTCCGGGATAGAAAGGACCATCTGGAGTGGTACCTTTGATCCCTGTACTTAGGCCAAGGCCAAGGTTAACCTTTCCCAGCCTCGGTGGTGCCTGGACCCCATACAGAACCTCAGAGATCTCAGGAGGAGCTCTAAGTCAGCCCAAATTTTATCTGCCTCCCATTCCCTCCTCTCTACCACCCGAAGCCAGTCTGGTGTTCTGATCCTTCTGTTTTTGGCATGGTCAGTCCATCCTCTGCCCTCTGAGAGGTGACCTGCAGCGCCTCCTCCTATAGGGAGTGCCAAGCCCTTCAGATAATGAGGGCTCCTCTGACCACTTGCTGCTGTCTCTCCCACAGGAAGCCTGCCCCTCCTGGGCTCATCCCCAGCAGACATCACTCCGGGCAGTGCCTCCAGAAGCATTTCCCTCTGCAACCTCCACTTCTGGGGGCTACTCCTGTTGGATCTCTTGTCGCCTAGAGGTCAGCTCTGGGATGGGCACTGTGGAGGGAGCTGAGGGAGGAGGGCGGGCCCCACGTCCAAGTCCATCAGCCTCATCAGGTAGCAGTAGTGAGTGGGGAAATTCACCAGTGAATTTGCATTGACTTTGAATACGCATTTGCATCCACTTTGCCAAGTCTGTGAAGTTGAATCCCCAGGCAGTTTTTAAACTCAACATTTCAGGGCTGTCACCCTTAGGATTGCAATTTCCTTTTTCTCTTCTGCCTCCTCATGCACCCGTGTCGACTGTGAGATTCCCGTCATGCAAACTAAACAGGGAAGGGAGAAGGAGGGCATGTGCTGAGAAGGAGTGGGAACGGGGAGGAGGGTCTCACGCCTTGCACACAGGTGAGCCTGGGCGAGTGCACGGCTGTGCCCACTCAGTAGGTGCACAGTGCACTCCCCATGTTGGTGTCCTGCTTGGGGAACCTGCCAGAGCCCTGGGAAGCAGGTGTGGAGCTGCTAAGGTGTTGGTCCGTACCATGAATTCAGAGATCCACTGAGCACTGATTTATCGAGTGGTTGCTGTGTTCCAGATCCTGTCCTGGGGGAGAAAGCACAAATGGACCCTGCCTTTAGGTTACTCACCACCTGGGGGTGTGGGGGGAGAAGATGCCTGATAGGAGGATGCTGGCTGGGCCTGCGGGGGACCCAGCAAAGGTCCAAAGGTGGGAGGAAGTGGTTGGTTTCCTCTGGAGGGAGGTAGGGATTGTGGCGAGCGTCCCAGAGGCGCCGATGCTGGAAGGGTGGAAGGGAGTCCTCTAGGTGGGCTGTGAGCAGCAGAGCATCACGGTGGAGGGGCAGCTGGAATGGAGCCTGGGGTGTGGGCTGGCTTGGCTGAGGGTCAGCAGGGCGGGGTGGACTGGGTGAGGCTGGAGCTAAGGCAGAAGCAGTGACAGATGCAGAACAGGCCGGAACCTGAAGGGCCTGGAAAGGGACCTCTGAGGTGGGGAGTTAAGGAACCCATGAGTGGCATCCATTGAAAGGGGTAAGCGGCAGTGAGGCACGGGCAGATCTACCTCCCAGGTGCTCTGTGGCATGGCTCCATGGGAACCAGCCTCCTCCCCCTGATCAAAGCTGGACTTCTCGAGGACCAGAGCTGGGAGAGCTGTCCACAGGACCCCTGCCCACAGGGACCCTCGGGAAACACAGAGAGTTATACATGTAGCAGGTGCACGTGAGCCCCAGCAGGCCAACTCTGAGCCAGCCCCAGGACCGCGGGGACTGGACAACAGACTTCCTGCAGGGGGAGGGAGGGGGGCTGCCTTCTGCGTGGGCCATCCTGCACAGAGGGCTGGGGAGGAGGAGGGGTGAAGCGGCGTGGGGCGCAGCCAGCTCTTGACGCCCAGAGGACTGCAGGAGTGGGAGGCCATACACCCAAGTGGCAATGACATAGCAGTCTGAGTCAGAGCAGCCACAGATAGGGTGGGCCTGGGGCCCTCCAGCGAGCAGGGCCTGGGTGGGGAGGGAGTAGGAGTTAATGGGACAGCCCTGGCTTTGGCCCCTTTTAAGTGACTCACAGAGCTGAGGGCCGGCTCCCTACCTCCTACTCCTACTCCCTCCCCAGCCATAAATAAACCAAGAGAGGAGAACCAGTGGGCTGTGTGCCCGAGATGGTGTCTGGGCCACCCAGGGAGGCAGAATAAAGCAGAGGACGGACAGCTCTTTAACAATGCTAAGTACGGAGACTGCCCAGCCTCCCAGCCCAAGCGTCCTGTTTCTTGCTGTATTCATCTATCACTGTAAATTGCCTGCTATTATTGCCTAGAATTTGCTTTTGAAGCTCAGGGATGCTGGGTTTTATTTAAAAGGATGGAGCAAAATAAGCAATAAGCAGAAATTATCTATGGACTTCACTTTCCAAAAACCTCCCCAAATACAAAGACTGGAATTGACCTAACAGATGAAAGAGATCTAGCAGATAAAAGAGTCTTGCGTGGTTAGGAAGTGTGGTGTCCCACGGGGTCCCTTGTAAACTTCTCACTTGCCCTGTGTGTTGGAGCATCGCAGCTTGGAGATGAGAGGGAGAGGAGACGTCAGCTTAAAGCAGTGTCTCCCTAAGCGTGTTCTGTGGCACTGTGACCCCATGTGGGGGATGAGTTGGGATCACGTAGCTGTGACCTGATCTGGCCCCTCCTTTACACCCTCAGTGTCACAGTGACTTCAGCGTAGCGTGTGGGGTTGGCTCTACACTCACAAGGGCTCAGAGTTTGGGGTAACGCCATGCTGTTGGCATTGTCTTCCAGTTCTTAACAATTTTTTTAAAAACCAGTTTTATTTGAAAGGCAGAGTTACAGAGAGGCAGAGGCAGAGAGAGAGAGAGAGAGAGAGAGAGAAAGAGAGAGAGAGGTCTTTCACTTACTGGTTCACTCCCCAAATGGCTGCAACAGCCAGAGCTGGACTGATCCAAAGCCAAGAGCCAGGAGCTTCTTTTGGATCTCTCATGCAGGTGTGGGGGCCCAAGCACTTGGGCCATCTTCCATTGCTTTTCCAGGCCATAGCAGAGAGCTGGATCAAAAGTAGAGCAGAGCAAGCCAGGACTCAAACAGGTGTCCAATTGGGATGCCGGCACTACAGATGGTGGCTTTACCCACTTCACCACAGTGCCAGCCCCATCGTGGTTCATCTTACAGCCCAGGACTGGCTGAATGCAATTAGTTAAGGTTCCTTTTACCAGCTTGGCACCTTCCCTCTGTACTTCCTGCTGGGCCCTCCACCTGTCTGCCTGAGCCTTGCCTTGTGCTCCTGGTCCTGGAAGCCTGTCCTGACCACCCAGCTCACTATCCAGTCTCAGTCACTCTTCTGGCACTGAGCCCCCTAAAAAGCACATCCTGGAATATGATCCTGGTGCAGGTGGTTTATTCCGGAGGCTACCCCAGGAAGTGGGAAGGAGGATGTGGAGACAGTGGGCGTGCCATGGAGCAGGTTGCCCCTTAGGTACTTAGGGCTCAACCTTCTGGAACCGTCCAAGGGACTATGTGGAGCATGCCCAGCATGGTCCACTGCAAACCAGGAGGGCGAGGCTCTGTTTGTAGAGGCTGAGGCTGCGCCCTGCTTCCTGGGAGATCTGTGCAGCTGAGCAGCGCTTTGTGGCCTTGGTGTGGAGCCCTGGCAAGCACGGGGTCTCAGCCGCCGCGCTGTGCTGGCCTCCAGTGGCCGAGCGGACCCAGGGTGCCTACGAGCACCTGGGAGAGTGCTCTGCTGGCCGCGGAGGATGGAACCCCGGCCTGATTCTCCCTGGACCCTCCAGCGCCCCCCACGCTGCGGCTCTGTGCTGGGGCCTTGGCTGCATTCTATGAAATGTGCTTCCCTCCGCCTCGGCTCCCGCGCTTTGCTCCCCGATGCCGCCTCCCTGTGCGTTTGCCAGCTGCCTGCATTTTGCCTCTTCTCATCCTCTAATTGCTTCCCAGCTCCAGGGCAGGGACCACCAGCAGCTTCTTTTTCTCTGGCGGGTTCCTGCACTTCACTGCTGCTCTTGCTCTTTCTTCTGCTCCTTCCAAAAAAAGAGGCCTGAGTACAGCTCATAATATTTGAAAAATTGTAAAGCGCACTCGTTAGAAATACAGGTCAAAAATCAGCCACTGTGTGCACTGCCTGCATCCCGTATTAGAGTGCTGATTCCTATCCTGGCTGCTCCACTTCCAGTTGCAGCTCCCTGCTAACGCACCTGGGAAAGCAGCGGAAGACCCAAGTGCTTGAGCCCCTGCACCCATGTTGGAGACCTAGATGGAATTCCTGGCTCTTGTTACCCCAGCTATTACAGCCATTTGGGGACTGAACCAGCAGATGGGAGATCTCTGACTCTCTCTCCCTCTGCCTTTCAAATACATAAAGAAATCTTCAAAAAAAAATCAAAGAGGCCCAGGTGAGGTTGGCTACAACCAACCTTGACCTGAATCAGAAGCTGCAGCCCAGCACTCCGGGTGAGGAGCGTAGCCTACTGGTAGACAGGTGAAGTCGTGTCTTCCCCTGGGCACAGGAGGGCTGAACTAGCTCGTGCTGAGTTACTTTTTCTTGCTGTCAGCGAGCAGCCTGGGCCTAAGGGGAGGGAGGAGGGCATGATTCCGTATTTGACTGCAGCCTTGCGAAAGACAAGAATGTTTTCTAAGTGCCTTCATTGAGGCCATCTACCAAATTGAAACCCTGAGTTATAAATGCTCAGAGGCATTTCTGTCGGAGCCTGAGTTAATGCAGGTTAGCCACCTTACATTTCTGGTCTTTTCAAGTTCAGGGTGGCCAAAATATGAAAGAAACTGATCTGGGAAAATGAGAGAGTGCGATAGGCTAGCTATCGTAGAAAAGGTGGCAGTGGTGGCTGCGACAGACTAACCAGCTCACAGGGACAGCCCCTGCCCAGCCACAGCTGCCCAAGTCTCGTGGGGATGCAGGCCGAGCACGGGTGCTTCGGTTTTCCAGGAGACATGAGAAGGCTGAGCTCATGTGGCACGTCCCAACCTTTAAACACCGGCCATCAATTTTAAACATTTGTGAAAGTGTCAAAAGCGCTGACTTGGGTGCATCGTCGTGTGATGACTGTGCAGAGAAACCTCAAGAGGCATGCAGAGCAGTGGGGGGGTCTGTTAGGGCTTCTGAGTTCTTCAGTTACCCGTAGGGCAGAGGGCTGATCTATCCAGGGGCCACTCTGTATGAAATCTGAGCTGGGTTCTCTTTGGGTCCCAGCTGAAGTTGGCTAGGCCAGTGTCATTTTCCCATGGCCCTGCCAGCCCTGATGTCACTGTTTTCCCCCTTTGGTTAGGCTGCAAGCTCCTGAGCCCAGGAGAGCCGCCCCTATCACCTGGCACATAGTAGGTACTCAGTAAATAAGTATGAGGGACTGTCTATGACTCGTGCCTTGTGCTGGAGCAGTCAGTGCCCTGAGGTGGGTTGAATTGGATCAGCAGGGGGAAGTTTTGTCTGAAGGGAGCAAGGGAGGTGTCTTAAAGGTGCCTGGAGAGGAGCCCCAGGGTAGGGGAAATCTTGCGCCCCAGTCTTCTGGATGCATCGTCAAATTCGCTGCTCTCTGCAGAGATCTGCCTGTCTGCTCGCAGGTGATCGTCCACAGCATCCCATGGCGGAGGTGGCGTCTCTGCCTAATGGGCCTGGCTGTTATCACAGCCACTGCTGCCACTTAGCCTCATCTCACCGGCTCCTCCTCGCACGGCCTCCCTCCAGCACATGCACCTGTAGTGGTCGCTGAGCACCGTCTCCTCCGGGCCTCTTGATTAATTCTTTGCAGGTATAAATCGACAATTATTATGCCTCCCATTAGTCATCGCTCCTCTGGGCTGTACAAATTTAGTTCTCCTGATAGCAATGAATCATGGGACAAAGTGTTCATTTGCATGACGTGCCAGCTCTTTCAATCAAACTCTGTTTTTATAACACCTCATTGCAAGTCTCCTTAGCGTCTCTCTGTCCTGAATGTTACACTGGCAGCTCTAACGACGGTCTGTCATCCCCACTCCCTCCCTCCTCAGGGTGTGAAACCCTAGGCCTCTGGTGGGGAAAGGGGGTCTGGACCCTCTTGTTTGCCTTGTGCTGACACCTGAGCCAAATCAGGGACGTGGATCAAGACTCACTTGAGAGCTGACAAAAATTGATAATAATGAGCCAATTTACATGGAAGAGACTCATTACGAAGCTAGTTACCAATACGTTGGGTTGCTGGATTTCTGCCAATAAATTGGATCTCCTGCAGTGAGCGATTTTTCACCAGCTTGTAGGAAGTCTCTCCAGCTTGAGAATACTTCAGGGAAATCATCTTTACAATGAAAAGGGAACAGTGCATCCACAGCTGTGTGTGTGTGTGTGTGTGTGTGTGTGTGTGTGTGTGTGTGTGTGTTTGTGTGCAGGGGGAGCGGTTAGGAGAACTGAAGACATCACACCAAGACATTTTCCACTATTTCCTAGCCTTTGGTTTCTTGCAGCCCAGAGAGGTGACTGGGATTGATTTCTGAAAGTCCTGCTTAATTTTCAGTACAACCAGCCGAGGCAATGAAACTGGAGCTCGCGAGCAGGTGAAATACTCGTGATTTGGGGCCTGTGATGTGATGCCCAGTACCTGGGATCCACAGAGACCGTGTGGTAGGAACCAATTATGTGAGCTCGGGCAGGGAGGGGAGGCAGACGAACTGAACTTTGATTGTACTGAAAAGCGGCCTTACTGCTCACCTTTGGTTCCCAGGATTTGAACATTTCCATCACAGGGTTGTGTGCCCTGGCTGCGGATGGCTGCAGGTGAAGGGAGATATTTCACTCAACGCTCCACTTTGTCTCATGTGTGTGGACACAATTTTCAAGGAGCCGGGATCAAATGGCTGTGACGCTGGCCTTGGGAGCAGGTTCAAATGAGAGCTGCCTGTTCACCCCCACCCCACCTCCCTCACCAAGCGCTTTTTCCATAGAGCTCCACCTTTGAAACGCATCAGAGAGAAATAGGTCTGCCTAGCCCGGAATAGGGGTCGCGTTCTTCAATGTGTTGAAGCAGATCCAGACCACGTCTAAAGCATCATGGCTTGTGTGGCTAAAAATAGGCCCCTAAGTGGAGGGCAGCTTTCTCTGGGGAGCAGGCCTCACGCTGGTGCCCAGCTCTCTCTCCTGGAGAAGGGTTAGGAGGAGAGCTCATTCACCCAACATTGATCATGATTGAAGGGTGAAGGGCTGGGTTGCTGGGGGTGGATGCCGTGGCCTCCCAGTCATGATAGGGACCCTAGGAGTGCCCACACTGGAAGTCAAAGCCTCCCATTAGCTGGGCTCTAAGTCACACCCTGCCTTGTGAGTGGCTGATACCTGTCCGTCCGCCACCTCCCCAACCACCTGCACATCACTCTCATGGAGTCAGAACTCAGAATTCACTTGCCTCGGAGCTAGCTGTGTGCAGTGCGGAGCCCAATGGCCCTGGTGTTTGCTCCCGGTTTCTCTTCTCCCTTTGCATCACCCAGAGTGACTTACACAATAGCTCCATGCTTCTGTTTCTTCATCCAAAAGCTGGAGACCCTCCCCTTCCTCCCAGTGCACTCAAGGTAACGATGGGAGGTGGCCTGCAGTGAAGTTGAGACCAGAGCTGGCTGCTTAGCAAGGGCTGGTTGCATATTAGCTATCAGATTAGAGGATTGTCGCAAGTCCACTCTGGGGTCAGGGGTGGAACTGGGATTTCTGTGGGAAATCTGGTGGGGGAACCTGTTGCACCTGCATCTGCTGTATATTTCCTACTGGTCGACCTTTGCTTGCGAAGTGGGTGGGACGGCTACAGGAGAAGCTCTTCAACTGGAAGTGGAAGCTCCACGGAGGGCACAAGGATTGGTCTTTGGTCTAACAGCCTCCAGAGACCGCCACACCCCCAGGGAGAAGCAGAAGCTGGGCAAGCACCTGAGAAGTCGGAGCAGAATAAGCAAGCAGACACTGGGCGTCAGCAGCACCCTGCAGGCAGAGCGTGCTGGTTAAGCAGCACCTCATTCTGACTGGCGAGTCTCGGAAGGAGTGACGCATGCGTGCTGGGGCCTCGGACTTTCGGGATGATGCAGCTGTATGGACACCACCATGGCAAACTGATGGCTTCGTGCTGGGCGAGCCTGGCTCTGGTTCCAGGTGATGTCCCTGACCCGTGAAATGGGAGTGACAACTGCTGCCCTGCAGAGTCCTTGTCAGACCACAAGACCAGAAAGGGCTGCCAGCAGGTGTCCAACCCCAGCACACAGCACTGGCTGTGTGCTCTTGGGCAGTGCTTTAACTTCCTCATTGGTCATCTGGAGACACTCAGAGGCTTGTGATATGGGTTGTGTAAAGCACTTAGAACAGTGTTTAGTCCATCGTAAGTGCTCAGTCGAGGAGCTTCTACTGTTGCTGTACTAACTGTTTTAGTTCCGTTTGCTGAAGAATTGGGAAATCAGACTGGAGGTCCCGAACGCTGAGCGCTGTACACAGGTGCAGCAACCTTTGGGGCAGGTGGATGGTGTTCCAGGAAGATTCACATGATGGAAGCCTAGGGCTTTGGGATACCAGGTGCCTATGGGGCACGAGGCTCTGCAGAGCAGGTGCGTACTCTGCACCCAAAGATGGATAGACTGAGGGTGTAAGCGGGGCTGTCCCTTGTTCAGGGATGAACATGAAGTCGGAGGCAGAGCTGGCATTAAAGTCTGATTCTCAGGGGCTGGCAGGGTGGTGTTGTGGGTGAAGCTGCCTACTGCAGCACCTGCATCCCATATGGGTGATGGTTCAAGTTGCAGCTGCTCCACTTCTGATGCAACTTCCTGCTAATGTGCCTGGGAAAGCAGCGGAAGATGGTCCATTGTGGCCTTCTGGGGAGTGAACCAATAGATGGAAGACATCTCTCTGTCTCTGTCTCTCTCTCTCTCTCTCTCTCTCCCTCTCTCTGCCTCTGCCTTTCCATCTCTGTAACTCCACCTTTCAAATAAATAAATCTTTAAAAAAAAATCGGGTTCTCAGAGCCCACAGTTGAGCTTTTGTGATGCGCGTGTCCAGATCCTTGGAGCAGTGGCTGGGGTCTCTTATCCCAACTGCAGAAGCACAGGGAGCCGCTTACGTCTGCCTTCCAGGGGACTGCGGCTCAGGACGAAACGAGGCCTAAAGACCCAGTCTTACTGCGTGCAGGGGGCTGCATCAGGGTCAACTCGCCCGCCCTTTCACTGCCTCCTGCAGAAGCCCCACAGACACGCTGCTGTTTGCCCTCTCTCATGGCCCAGCAGCCACAGCCTGCAGGCCCCCATGAGCACAGACAGAGAGAGCCCTGGACCAGTGCTGTCGGGCTGCCAAGAGACGCCTATGGCCAGAGTGGAGCGGCTTCTGTCCCTCACCCCTGAGGACCCTCTGCAGGTCATGGGCTGGGAGCCACTGGCTGCAGGTGGGTGGTGCTTTGGATAGGGCAGCTCGGAGGACCTTGTTGATGTTTTCACGTCTAATAGCACAGCTGACAGGGGAGTTGTGGTGAATGGGAGCAGATCCTCTAAGCATCTGAACGCTAAGCAGGCTCTGGGGAACGTGCAGCAGATAAACACATGTGATTTTCCCCCTTAAAAAACCCGTCCCTTCTACTCCTTCTGACGCTTCCGGTTTCTTCTGGAGTGGGCAGAGGCTTGTGACTCCTAACCCCACGGGGGGCATCTGAGCTCCCGGAGTCGTGTTCTCACCATCTCCATCTGAGCAGGACCGGACTCGGCCCCCCACCCCACCCCCGCCCCCGTGCTGCAGTTATCAATGGAAGAGAAATGACAGCAGAAAACCTTCCAAGCAGCTGCTGTCTCCCCAGCAGAGAACTTCTCTCCAGGGTGGAAGACAGAGAGGTGGGGGTGTTCTTTCCCCCAGGTATGATCTTGGTCCTCACCCCGCCTCCTCCTCCCTGCCCCTCTCAGGACCTGGCTCCACCCCACCCCCCACCCCCATCCCAGCAGCAAGGATTCGGACACAGGACTTCTCAGCCCAGACACAAGTCTTTGACGACCACGGTCTTCCTGTCTGGGGCTACTCTGGGATGTGAGGGGCTGACCACGGCCAAGGCTAAACAGCAAAGAGATTCTGGCGGACAAGGCACGATGGAGCAGATATGGTCATGTTCCCTGGGTGGGGACCTCTGAGCCATGCTTCCCGTGGGACAGATCCTCCAAGCACCCATCTTGGTCTGTTCAGGTTCCCATCACTAAAGCCTTAGGGTGGGTCATTTAGAAATGACAGAAATGTATTTCTCATGGTCCTGCAGGCTGAGAAGTCCAAGATCAAGGTGCCGGCAGGTTGGGTGCTGGTGAGGGCCCGTGGCTCATAGAAGGTGCTGTGCAGGCAGCTCACGTGGCCGAAGGAGTGAACGAGCTCCCGCAGGCCCCTGCCCCCCTTTTAAAAATGTTTTAGTTTATTTATTTGAAAGGTAGAATGAGAGAGAGAGAGAGAGAGAGAGAGAGAGAGAGAGAGAGAGAAAGTGAGCTTCCATTTGCTGGCTTTGAGCAAGGCTGAAGCCAGGAGCCTGGAACTCCATCCTAGTTTTCCAGGTGGGTGGTAGCAGCCCAGGACTGGGACCATCTTCAGCTGCCTTCCCAGGCGCATTAGCAGGGAACAGGATCAGAAGTGGAGTGGCCAGGACTCGAACCAGCACTCATATGGGATGCTGGCATCTCAGGCGGTGGCTTAACCCTCTGCACCCCAACACCGGCCCCTCCCACTGGAGCACAAATCCCAACCCGGTCACCTCCCACACACCCTCACCTGCTACTACCATGACACTGAGGATTCGGCACAACCGTCTGAATTCTGGAGGGACCCAAATGTTCAGTCCACGACGCCACATGTCAACTGTAGACTGCGGCTGGGAGCCCCTCCTTCCAGCCTGGGCAGGCCATGGGGGGTAAGTCTCCAGGGACCGCAGACTCTGGCATTTATCTAAATGAGTGGTTCCATGTCCCTGTCACTCAGAGCCTCTCAGCTGAGCCACACGGTTACCCGACTTAAAGGATGAGAAATCGAGCAGGAGCTGCTAAGGAGGGGAGTTTGGACATATGAATGTGGGAAAATTGGCACTTTTCATCCTGAAACCTGCTCCCACCGAGGCTGCAGACGGTGTGTATTTAGTTAATTAACGAGAGAAGCACTGATGGTGTCACCTCGCAGCTGTCTCCACTGCTGTCGCGGGAGGGTGGGTGCAGCCCCGAGACAGCCCGGAGACAAAGGCCCTGCACTGACACCTGTGGCCCCCTCCCCAGCCTTCTGCAGAGACGGGGTCCTTGCACCGGAGCCGAGACTGATCAGGGAACACCTGGCTTCCTCATCCCCAGGGGTCTCCCCAGAGCTCCCGGAGGATGGGGGCGGGGAGGAAACTGGAGCATGGTGGGACCTGAGGTGGGGCCACTCTCTGGGAGGAATATCCCTGTGTTTACTGCAGACATCTGTCACTCACAGGGGGATGATCTAAATACAATATGCTACCTGTAACTGTTTGCTAATTGAGCCAGTGCTGGGGGATTCCTGGATGATCGAGGCCACGTGTAATTGGTGTAATTGCTTATGGTCATCTTCAGAAGCAGGGTGGTTGCCTCAACAGGGAGAATGGATTGGCTGTGAAACGGTGCAGGGAAGGAATCTTCACCCATCAGTAAAAATGCAGCAAGAGCGAGTCGTTACTGGGAAACAGCTTTCCTCCATCTTGTTCTGATAGTGGCCGTGGCCTCCCTTCGTCACTGCCTCCTTCTGAGGCTCATGAGGCAGCTGCCCTTCCATGACGGCTGTCAGCTGAGATGGAAGGCTTCGTCCCAGTACAACCCCTAGTCTTTACAAGATTCTTAGTTCGTCCTTCATCCCGTCATCCCATCTCTGAGGACTCATCGTCTGCTCCCGGTGACCAGGCTGAGGTCGGGAGACAGCCACGTCTGGGGGCTGCACCACAGGCCTCGGCACCCCATCAGTCCTGCGGAGGGGAGCAGTTGGCCAGACCCCGAGCATGGGCACTGGGGTTGCAGGCTCCCTGAGAGCTCACTGGCTCAGACCCAGCCTCCTCCAGCTCACCCCGCCTGGCAGGGCTTCCAAGGGTCCTGGAGCTTGGGGAAGGAGAGGCCCTGAGGGAGGTGCTCAGGCGACACCCTCCAAGCGCTCGCTCTGAAAGTTGCTTGGGAGGTGGGGAACCTGTCCCGGGCAGAAGGGAGAAGGCATTTTCAAAGGGTTCAGGCTTAGAGGCCGGGCAAGGTTTTTTGGGGGAGGGATTTGACCCAGCTGGCTCAGGGGGTTCTGTGCACGGCAGTTCCTGGAGACTGAAACTCAATGACATTGCCCTGTGGGCCACTGCATCTTGGGCTACTCACCTGGCACCTCGTCACCTCGGTGAGTCTGTTTCCCCTGGGAGGTGGAAAGGATGCCCCCCTCCTTGCTGGTGTCAGGTTAAGCGTCAGAGCCCTGCACAGCACAGACCACACAGGAGCTCCATGGCTTCCGCATCCTTCACTTCCACCTGCGTCTTTCAAACGAGACCATTAGTTTTTTGGTACTTTAATAGACTTGGCATATCACTCAAAATACTTCCCTTCCCTTTAAAAAATACACGGCTTACGTAATCATGGGCCTCAGTGGTTGCATTAGCCTGTTGTTCTGTCATCTGTTCTCCAATAAACAGATTGTCTTCCTCTCCCTTTCCTTTCTGTGGACGGATCTGGAGGATTTGCAATGTGCAAAGCAGGCGGATTGATCGGTTATTGATCAAGAATGAATTATGACCCCTTCAGGTAAAAAGCTTCCCATAAACACAATTTAGTAGCTGCCGCCACGAGCCCCAGCAGGCAGGGATGGCCGTCTCAGGATTCCTGCTGTGAGGTGGTCAATACTTCATATTAGTATTAGCAGCAGGTTGCTGTACTTGGCAGCTCACTGGGAGCGTCGAGGTGGGCTCCCTACCTGGGCTGATGTGCGAACCACCGTGATCCTTGGGGCTTCCGGAGCCCCTGGCACCAAGGCTAAGGCATTGGTTTTGTCCCAGTTCTGTCCCTTGGCCCTCGTGGTCTCGAGTTTAGTCTGTAAAATGGAATTTGCCCTGTTCACCTGCGGTGTCTCCCCGTGTTTTGTGTTGCTGGGGTAAGGATGGCTATGGAAGCATTGCTGCAGGGCTGAGCCGGTATTCAAGGTGCTCACGTCCCCTTCCCTCCCCTGGCACCGCAGCGGCTCCAATGCAAACCTTAGTTCTCAGAGATGTTGAAGCTGCTTCCTAACAGCCCCATCCAAGCTGCCAATTCTTTCCCCTTGTGCCACCACCCCCCGCTCCATAAAGCAGGCACACTCAGACAGCCCCCTCCCTCCCACAGGTCACTGTCAGGTTCACATTGTGGGGAAGCAGAGTTGTGATCCAGCCCTCCTGTGTCTCCCGGATCAAGTCCAAGCTCCTCCCTGGGCGTCCAGACTTCACCGGGGCCTTGTCCTTCCAGCTGGAGTTGTATGTCCCCTACGTACAAACAGCCTGTGTCTTGGTTTCAATGGGATGGTTCACGCCTCCTCCATCCAGGAGTGTTCCCGTCCTCCATCCCCCGCTCCTGGTTCTGGAGCTTCCGTTTGGTGTCATTGTTGCTCCGTGTACCCTGAAACATGGTGGAACGCAGGGATGCTGGGTTAGGAGGAATTCAGTTGATTTGGGTAGGAGGCTTCCTTCTATTGCCAACTGAGGACGGGGTGCTCAACCAATCAGCTCCACCACGGGGAAGCTTGTGGCTTGGCGGTGGGGCTACAGGTGGTTTTGTTACGGCCGTGCCGGAGTAAAGAATACACCAAGAGACAGTCTGTAATGCAAAACGCAAGTAGAGTATTTTATTCACCAGCATGCTGGGGTCGCAGCGTCATGAATGTGAGTGAGCGACCCTGAGTACAAATTGCATCAGCTTTTTATAGTCACACAAAAGCTTTGAAGTTAATCCATTGAATCTATAGAACATATTTCACAAGGGAACAGGGGCATCCCGTAAGCACAAAGTGTACATATGCAGGGTACAGATAACATCAGCTATTGGCAAGATTTACAACAGGTAAGGGTCACTTTCACCATACATTTCCTAAGGTTAAATAAAACCCTAAGTTCATCAACTGGATGCCTGTCAAGGTGAACAGGTTTGTATGGGTTTTAGTTTCGGTGGGCCATTCCCCTAATTTTACAAGGCCACATTCCGGTGTTATCTCTTCCTGCCCCGGCATCATTATGTCTGTTCAGTAAGAACAGGCCTCAACCCCTCCTTGAGTCAGGAATTTAGAAAGTAGGTCAAAAGTTAATCTGGCAAGGGTCAGAAGAGGAAGGGGGGGTCTGCTTAGCTTTAACATTCCTTCAGTTTCAGAGAGATCAGACCTGACTGTGCAACAAGCCCCCTCCCGCCCAGGGCCAATGCAGGTTGGGGAAGCCGGCCGGGCGTGCTGACGCCACATCTGCTTCTGCCTACACTTCCGCGCAGCCTCCCACTGCGCGCCCAGCACTGGGCCTCCCACTGCCCCTGCTCAGCACCCAGTCCTTTTCCCTTTGGTGCCTTTTTTGGGGGGAGTCTCAGCTTCCTCACTCTCTGTCCAGGTGGCTGAGAGAGGCTGAGGACCTCTCTCTTTGCCTTGATCCCACTCTTGCCACGAAGATGTCGTTTCCCTGGATGCACTGAGGGATTTCAGGATGCTAGCGTTGTTCAGATGGGGCTGATGCGAGCCTTGGACTGAACTTTCTGAGAGGGTTTTTTTCTGTTGGTAAGTATTGGACCTCCACATGCATTTATTTATTCATTTTTATATTTAAAAGGGAGAGAGAGAGAGAGAGAGAGAATCTGCTGTTTCACTCCTCAAATGCCCCATCAACTTGGGCTGGGCCAGTGAGCCAAGAGCCAGGAGCTCCATCTCCTATGTGGGTGTCGAGAACCCAAGGATTGGAGCCAGCACCTGCTGCCCCCTGGGTGTGCATTAGCAGGAAGCTGGGATTGAAGACGGAGCTCAGACTTGAACCCAGCACTCTGAAACGGGGGTTCCAGGTTTCATCTGTCTATCCAGAGCCTGCACATTCTCTAGGAAAGAGGAGCCTGCTAGGAAGGAATCCAACAAGCGGGGCATCGAGCTGTGAGAAGGAGGCAGCCTGAACGCCGGTGACAGTGTTTGAGATCCTAGATCCTGCTCTGCCTGAATGGACTTTTTGAGCTGTGTGCTGGAAGCTCTCTCTCTCTCCTACCACTCACCTTCTCTTTGGTGGGAGCTGTTTCCAGGGACAATGTCCGAAGGCCCCTTGGCGCTGTTTCTCTTAGTCAGTGGCATGCCCTAAAATCACTCAACTCTGACAGCAAAGGGCTAAATTAGGACCTCTGACTTCTGCTCCAGTGTCTCGCATGCTAAGCCTCCCAGAAGTTCCCTTGCAAAGAGATGACTCACCTGCTGTTGGAGTTTCAGGCCTCTGCAAATGGCGATGGTGGCAGTGGGGAACTCCTGCTGCCTTCTGCCACTTGGTCAAGGGCCTCTCTGGGAGAAGTCCTCTCTCCCCAGGAGGCCACGGGGAGGTGTGTCCCCAGCAGGTGCAGCTGTGGCATTCACAGCGAGCAGAGCTGTGTCGGCGCGCCTCTGCTCTGGGAGGTGGCCAAAGGCTATTAATTTCCCTTGCAAACAGCTTCTTTCCATCGTCTCACAACAGCCGGGAGACAAGTGTCTTACAATATCTCCCGCTGGAGACGTCCTCATGCAAATGCCGGCCACATCATGGAGCCCTGTTCTTGGATGCCTCGCTCCCAGCAGTCGAGGGAGGACATCCATTTATTAGACCGGCAGGTGCCATGTGGGAGAATTTCCTTGTCCTTGCCAGCAAATGAGATTCATTATGGTGCACGGCAGGGCAACGCGTTTGGGTCCGGGTGCTGGTGCTGGATGCGTGGATGTGGTCAACAAGGAGAGAGCCGCAAGCCTCTGGACACTTCTTTTTTAAGTCCTCAGTCGGCAGGATGCCTGGGTCGCTGTTCAAGGTGACCTTGACCTCCAGCTGCAAGTTCTCTCACGTGCAGTATGGGCAAGGGAAACGCCTCCACTGGGGAGGGGCCGCGCACATGGAGCGAGGGAGGAAGCAGCCCGCTACGGAGTCCTGACCCTCAGAAGCACAAACGTATCTACTACTTTTGAAGAGTTTGTCGGATCAAAGTATGAGAAGTCTCATCAGTTTCAATTTTTCCTTCTGACTTCAGTTCCTGCGTGAGTGTCTACAGGAGTTGCCACAGGCATGCTCTGTGGCCTTTGTAACCGGGGTGTGGAATCCAGACAGTGTGGGTGAGGGATGGGAAGGATAGTGGAGCTTCTGGTTCTCGGGTTGTCTAGGGGCGGGGCCGAGCTGGAGAGCCTTGCACAGGTGTTTAATCGAGGGAAGACACCTGCAGTGGAGCGAGGAAAGCAGGACGGGGTGGGGGTTGGGAGAAGCCAAACCAAGGTGCTGCTCCCAGAGGGAGTCTCCATCGCACCTGCTCTCAGGGCAGCTCTGGCGAGTTCTCTGCACCTGGAGGTACGGGGCTGGGTTTTCCTATCCCGCTATCAGTCAGTCCCTGGCTATAAGCCCTCTGGAGGGTGGCCACCACCTCCCAGGGCATTCCTTGGCAAGGTGAATTCTCTGGAAATGGGGTTGCTACGAGCTGTTGGCAGCCACACTCCCAGCGGCGGGGAAGGTGCCCTGGGCTGGTGGCACGGAGCTGGGTGGAGCATCTGCTGCAGTGTGTATGGAGCCTGTGTTTGAATATTTAACATTCATGTTGTATGGTGTCACCCCTCCCTGCCTCAGTTTCCACATCTGTGAAATGGGGGGTGGATAATAATAACACCTTCTTCTTTGAGCTGCTGAGCAGATTGAAGGAGACGATCCAGGCAGAGGGCCCCTGCCAAGGGCTGGGTGGAGGGAGCTGTGAGGATGGGTGCGTTTGATGGGCTAGGGCTTCCACCAAGCTGCCGGGTGCTCCCTGGTCCCTCCAGTGTCCTTTCCACAAACCAGGCCTGGTCTTGGGCCAGGAGCTCTCCCTCGTGGGCATAGCAGTGCGCAGGACAGGGGAGGGCCGGGGAGAGCAGACCAGCTCTGAGACCGTAAGGGAGCAGAGCAGCTTAGATGGCAGAAGTCCCTTCATGCCTGTGCCCCAGGCTCCCCCGACAACTGGATTTTTCATGCTCTTTCCAACGAGCATATAAAAATTCAGCCCATTTGGTTTGCAGACAGAAACTTTGCTCTTAAAATCATTGAGTTATTTCCTTCTTTCTCCCTTTTCAGGGCCAAAGTTATTTCGAAGGAATGGGGTACAGGGAGCCAGTGCTGCCCATTTGTCAGCCTTATTTCCCTGTGGGTTTGTAACTGTGGGGGACATTGCTTAAACCCACGTGGCATTTGTCACTTTGCAATTGCTTTCTAGCCTGAAGGGGTCTGTCCTCAGTGGCTTAGGCCCTGTTTGATCTGCCTGGAGGAAAGGAGCTTGTATTTGCATTTTTATGCCTGACACCTCCTTCCAGGGGCAGGTCTTGCCCCCAGGCCTCTGTCAGCTCCAGTCTGCTCCTCCAGGGCCAGGAGGGAGGGAGGGTTCAGCAGAGGCACAGAGATGGTGGGCCAGGTCCCTGCCACCTTAGCCTCAGCCCTGGCTGGAGCTGGAGCGCATGCCCCTGACATGATTGCACCTGCCTCTTGTGCCCCACCTGTGTTCCTGACCGCGCACTATCTCTGTTCTTTCTTTCGTTTATGGAGTCCTGCCTAGTGCCTCCTGCACGCTGTCCCTTATGGAGCTCACTGTTCCCAGGGGTGCCGTATGCTGTGCCTGAGATCAGCGGCGCTGGGGGGGGGGGGGGGCATAGTGCTGGAGTGGGGGAGGGGCACAGAAAGATGATGCCTGAGATGGATCTGAACTGCTTGGTGAAAGTTGAGGGGGGGGGATGTGCTTGCCAAGGGGGCAACGTCTCCAGGAATGAGAGTGGCCAGGCACTCGAGGAGCCGGGGTGTTTGCCTGGCTGGGTGTCAGGTGTCTTTGAGGCCCGGTGAGGGGTGGAATTATTCCAGGACCCATGAAGATGGGCCTGGCAAGTGTGTGTAAGGACACTGAACTCTGCCCTAGGCCAAAGGCAAGTGGGTGCTAGGGGAGGGCTCTTTGGTGCCTTGGAGGTGAATTGGAGGGAGGGAGACCCATTGAGGCCAGAAACAGTGGAAGGTACCAGAAAGAAAGGCAGAGAAGATCCTGGAAGCCAAGGCAAGCCTGTGCTTGAGTGCTCGGGAGGAAGGGGAGGGAAAGGCGCAGGGCAGCACTTGAGTGGGAGGCGTCACCACCGTGTGAACCAGACCCCCCAGGTGCAGGGACACCGTCTGTGTGCAGCAGATACCAGGCGAGCCTTTGATGAACGCACGGACGTGTGTACCAAAGACAGAACCTGCCCACCTCCCCAGATCTAGAAACCCAGTGCAATTCCAACCAAAAATCCAATATAACGTTTTGTAGAATTTGTCAAAATCACTTCTAAAATTTGCTTGGAAGAATGAAGGCCCAAGCATCATCGTGAGAACTCTGAAAATGACAGCACTTTTCCCATCCGAGAGCAGGTATTATGAAGTTACCGGCAGTGTTCAAGCCTGGCGTTGTGTTCCTGTGAGCTGCGAGCTGCTGTCTCCCTGCAGTGGCGGGGCTGCCTTTGTGCAGGAGCCCCTTGGGCTGGCAAGGCCTTGGGGAGTTACAGGAGGAGCTCGCTCACCCTCAGCCTGGAAGCAGACCCAAGGCTTGTGGGGCCTTAATGTTGCATGGAGATGGCCTGCCAAATCGGGGGCTCAGGGGGCCTGCCAGAAAACGGTGTGTAGTGTTCATTTTTCTATAAGAAGAAATTAAATTCAGATTCTTACCTCATTTCCTGAACAAACTGCAGGTGGATTACAGATCCAAATGTGAAAGGCAGAACTTGATAACCTTGGGGAGGGACCGGAGGAGCTTATGTTTGTGATCACAGGGTAGAGAGAGGCTTTTTAGACAAGGTGCAAAGAACACAGCACAAAAGGATGAATTTGCAACTTGAGGATGGCTACTTCGAGACTGCACACACAGCCACCATCTATCAAGCAAGAGACATCGTAAGCCAGCTTAAATACCTCCGGAGCGCAGAACATTGCCAGGCAGATGAGGAAGAGGTGTGCAGCACATGTTGTGAATTTTCCTGGCCAAGGGAAAAACAGCCCAATAGAAAATGAGGGACGGATTACGACCAGCCAGCCACGTGAAAGAGGAGAAACCGTTGCTGGACAAAGCTAAGTGAAAAACCCTTAGCCGCATTGCTCATCAGGGGAACGCAAAGGAAGCCAGAGGTGCTACACTTGTTCCACACCCATTCAGCTGGCAAATCTTGGAAAGTCAGACCATTCACCCCGAGCCAGAACAAGTGGAGGAACAGGGAAATGAATACAGGGTGTGTCTGTATCACCTGGCTGTCTAGCCACCTAAAATTCGAGTTAAGATCTTTATGCACCAAAATAAAATAAAAACTGTTGCAGGGTGGGGTGGTATCTTAATGCAGTCTGTGCAGTTCTGTTTAGTTCATGAAAGATGAGCTTTAGCAAGGCTGAGAACATCCATGATGTTCTAACCGTGGAAGGCAGGCACATGGTTCATTGTTGCATTGTCTCAACACATTTCGGACTTTGGAAATTAACACAAAGTGGGGGGGCAGTGAAGCAGCAGAGGCCCTTGCAGGGGCTTGAACTCCCCACTCTCAGACCTGGGGCCTAGAGTCCTGGACAGGTGGGGGTTGGACCTCTCTCACGCATCTGGCCAACATATCAGACTGTGTCCAGCCCCAGGAAGTTTGGAAACCAGGCTAATTCCTGGAGACATGGAGGGAACCAGGCAGGAAGGCCTGGTGCTCAGGCAGTCACCTGTTTGCTTCTGTCCTGTGCCTCCTCAAAATTCAAAATTCCCTCCTGTCCATAAATGCATGTCAGTGTCACCTCCTCCAGGAAGCCTTCGCTGACCTCTGCCTGGATTATGAGGGCCTCCTCTGCTCCAACTGTACCCTGGGCATGGCTCCAGCTCTGCCTTTGCTCATATTCATCCATTTGTAAATGTACTGAGCTCTCTTAAGGTGGGAGAGATGGGAGCTTGGCACCTCCCGAAGCTCACGCAGTGCGAGGCTCACTCTCCCCTTCTCCCTCCTTCCACGTGTGCTTCCCTTTCTCTCTGTGTGGGAGCCTTGCCATCCTGGAGAGGGAGGAGAGGTTGCCAGGGGTTCAACAGAATCTGGTAGGACAGAATGAGACCCTGTGTCTTGACTGCTCCAGCGAGCCCCAGCTTAGAGCGCTGGGTCTGCCAGGACCTTAGTCCACCTGTTATCGTGGTGGGGGCGGGTGATGATGGTGTGAACACACTCTGAAACTGGGGTAGGGCCAGCCCCAAATAAGGCCCTGAGCAAAGGGGAGGGTGGTTCTCTGCAGGGCGACTGGGTGCTGGGAGGCAAAGTGATGGTGTAGCTGGAGGCAGAATGGGCAGACTTGCACCTGGGACCCAGGGGCAGTGGCCAGGGGTTCTCTGGGCTCCTGACATTTGCTTCTGCGAAGGTTCTGAGCTGGGGAGAGGGGCGAGGGAAGGCAGAGACACTGGCATCCCCGCCCTGGCCGTGCATAGAATACGGAGCCAGAGTCGGCTGCCGCTGGCTAAGCCAGCATTCCAGGCTCCTGTCCCAGGGGCTGTGGGGGAGATGTTTTAAGCAGCCATAAACTGAAGCTTGAATTTTTAGAATTCGGGAGTCCTTCCTGATACTCTGAAAGGTGTGGCCACCTGGCTCTCAAGCTGTGGGGTTTGCACCCTCTTAAGTTTTGCACCACAAAGAGAATGGAGCTGTGTTTCACATGTGGTTGTAAATCTGAGGCATTTAATCGTCTCTGTGGGCCTGGGCTAGACAGGAAACCAAAGAAGCCGGATGGGTGATGTGAAGTGTTGCAGGTGCTTCTGTGATCCTTTGAGTTATTTCTCAGGGTACAGCTATTAACAGAGTGGTTAAAAATGGACACTGAAGGGTTCGGACCACCAGCTGGTGAGGCCGTCCAAAAGAGAGCTTCATTGGAAGGCATTTCCAACGGTTTGCAGAAAATGGACATGAAAGATGATGCAGGTGCGGGTTCCCAGGGACTTCGGAACACCTGTCGTGTGCCCCCGGCACCTAGTAATGCTGGGACAGCCATTGAACAGGCCAGGGAGGGTTTCCACAAATGTGACACTGCTTTGCCGTGTACAGGACACAATGTTACTCCAGCCATGGCTGCTGCCTTAGAGTTTACAGAAAGGGCATCCAGGGTGTCGATAACAGTCACAACAAGAAAAACAGCCATTCCCAGGGCTGGCATGTGGCACAGCAGGTGAAATCACCACTTGGGACGCCAGCATCCTACAGGGGTTCAAGTCCCGGCTGCTCTGTCTCCAAGCCAGCTCCTTCCATGCACCTGGGAAGGCAGTGGATAACGACCCCAAAACGCCCTGCCACCCACGTGGGGGATCCAGGTGGAGTTCCTGGCTCCTGTCTTTGACCACAGGGCTGTTTGCAGCTACTTGGGGATTGAACCAACAGATGGAAGATCTCTGCCACTCTGCCTTTGAAATAAATAAAATAAATCCATTTGCTGAGACCCTCTGCGTCCTGCTGTGCCCTTTTATTGTTTGTGTTCCTTCTCACAACAGCCTCTGAGGTCATTGTATCCTTAATATTTCATGGCTGCAGAAACCAAAACTTAGTGGAAGACCAAACGGTTAGCTCAAGGTCACAGAGCAAGTAAACAGCAGAGCTGGGGTTCGAAGTCAGGTTGACAGTGCATTGTGCTTTCTGTGGAAATAGAATTCGAGGGTGAGTACTATGCTTTGAACAGGATTTGGCTCCTGAAACTCATGCAGACACTCAAACCCCTGTCTTATGTTAACAGCCGATGGATTAATATCAGTGGAATAAGGGTGGAGACCAGACCTAAGGAGAGCCTCTGGGGGGTAACCAGGGGGTGCTTCTCCCAAGGGGCTGTTGGTACAAGCTGAGCATGCTTGCTGTCTCCCTCTGCCCTCTGGCTTGCCAGGTGAGCCTCACCAGAGCCCTGAACTGATGGGGTTATCTGATCTTAGACTGTGAACCTCCAAACTATTAGCGGAATAAGCCTTCTTCCCTCCCAAGTGGCTCTTCTCAGGTGCTTTTTAGTTCAAGTAAGGAAAAGCTAATAGGATGAGAGCTTCAAAAGAATGGACTATTTGTGAATATGCATATCAGACTCCCACCGTATGTGCGCTCCTGAAAATAGATCACTTTTCTTTGAAATTCAAATCTCTATTTGAAATCTACTCCGGGAAGTCACCAGAGAACTCGGGGGGAGCTTCCGTTGTGAAGGGAGGGCCATCTTCAGAAGTACCCTGCTCTGACAATCAAAGATGTCCTTCTCGTTGCATCATGGATGGAGTCACCATGGTGTCAGACACCACTCTAATCTACTGCTGTTAACAACTGCTTTCTAAGAGTGTTCATCGGCCCCCTGAGGTGTGCGGCAGAGGCCGGCTGGCTGTGCACGCGACCTGTTACAGCCTCCTCCTAAGCACACGGGGCCAGCTCACTTCTCCCGGGTCCCCTTGCCCTTGGGCATGGCCCCACGGATTGTGAGTGATGGTGACAGCTGTCACACCCAGGCCTGGCGTGTGCAAGTCCCCTGGACATGCTCCTGTTCCATTTCCCCTCCTCGTTGAAGGTGGTGGAGCCACTGGATGGACAGAATCTGGTCCCGAGTCCCTGCCATTCCGGCACACCTCAGCTTTACCTGAGCAAGGGACAAATATTGCGAAGTGGGAGCCTACTGGCGCATGGGGTGGTCGCTTTAGCAGCTTGGCCCTAGTTAACTGGATCCTGCCATGTTCCAGTGACCACATAACACCTTCATTTCCGCCCTAGAATAACGTTCTTGAAATTCTTATAGTCTCCAGCATCTCTCACTTGCCATGGGCCTGGGTTTGACTCTACTTCCAAGAGAATGAATTTGCATCTCTTTCTTCCATTGCATGGGGCCACCAGCAACCTGCGGTCCCTTTAAACGCAGAGCTGTGTTCCAGTTTGCAGCTCACGCTCCGAGGGGAGACTGTCTCTTCCTGTCGGTGCCGTGGCTGGGACATGTGAGTCTCTTTGTCACCTTTTTGGTGGGGTGCGTTTATTTCTCCGTCACTCACACCCAGAGGCGCTGGGCCTCTGGTCTTCTGGATTTAGGCAGGGAACTCCTGTTAGATATCCTATGTGGTGACTTTCTTCTTTTTTAGTGCTAGATGAAAGCAATGGTTGGCTTACAACCGATGGTGTCTTGAATACTATGAAATATGGTGTTATCCTCTCCAGTTTAATAGATGAACAATGGAAGCATCTGTGCGCACAGAGACGATGGAGCTCTAGAAGGTGTCAGAGCTGAGACACAGCCCCCAGAGTCTGACAGCAGTCTGGGCTGTTCCACACAGCCTCCTGCAGTGGTGGCCACCAAACAAGGTGGCTCAGGGTTGAAACCCATTTGCTATCATTAGGAGTTTGCGTTTGAGTATGGACCTCAGGTTCCTCATCCATACACTGGAAAAAATTAGGAAGTTGTTGCTTTACAGGTTCCAATGAGAATGAAAGTTTGGTGACACGAAGCCTTTAGCATGGATCCAAGCACATAGAATTCACGCGTATTCAGTGATGGTCCCTGTCATCCTTTTAACCTCAGTAGTAAAACTGAAGTCTATATACAACCTGTCATGTTCAGTCCTTGCTATCTCATTGAAAGCTATGACAAAGTCACTGTTATCCTCATTCCACACTTCAGAGACTAGACTCAGACACACAAGTGACTTCCCTAGGCCACATGTCTAGCCAGCAACAGAGCCAAGGATTCAAACTCAGCCCTTCCTGGCTGCACAGCCTGAGCTCTCTCTTTTGCTCTGCCTCCTGCAACTCAACTTTCCTCCATACTGTCCAATGTTTCTGGGCCTTTTAGAAGTCTCCTTGAGGGGCTGTGGCTGTGGCTGTGGCTGTGGCTTTGGCACAGCAGGTTAAGCCACTGCCTGCAATGTTGACATCCCATATGGGCACTGGTTTGAGTCCCAGTTTCTTCACTTCCTATCCAGCACCCTGCTAATGTGCCTGGGAGGGCCGCAGTGGAGGATGGTCCAAGTCCTTGGGCCCTGCACCCATATTGGAGACCTGGAAGAAGCTCCTTGCTCCTGGCTTTGATCTGGCCCAGCTCTGGGCATTGCAGCCACTTGTGGGGGTGAACCAGCAGATGGAAGATCTCTCTCTCCCTCTTTATCTCTGCCTTTCAAATAAAAAAAAGAAGTCGTCTCCCCGAGCGGTTTCCGGTTCTCTGGGGTTGGCTGGCTCAGGCTGCTTGCTCTGGCTGCTCGCTCTGGCTGCTCAGAACAGACTCTAATCCAGTCTGGACTGGTGCATTCAGGTTGTCACCCCAAAGTACAAATCATAAGGGCTCCCACTGGGTCGTGCTAGTCATAGAAGACTTCCTGGAGGAGGAGGCACTCCAGCCAGGCCTGGAATGATGGGCCTGGGTGGAAAGGGAGTGGAGGCTACTTATGTCAGGGGTTCAGTGGGAAGAGAGGGATGCAAGGAAGGCTGTGTGCATGGCTGGGGGAGGAGGAACTGGGCCCGAGTACAGAGGGATGGCCTTGCCTGAAGTCTCCGGGACTGCCTGGTGGTGGGAAGACTCGCTGCTCTAGGCTCTTCCTGCAGCTTAAAGGCCAGGGCAGAAGCAGTCTGAATAGCCAGGTGCACCTCAGCCTGTCAAGGGTTCAGGCTGCGCTCTTGGCCCTGGCTCTCTGGGCATCTTTCTCAGTGCTGGGTTTGCTGCCCACAGCTGGGTTCCCCCTGGCCGCCCAGCTCAGCATGAGGCTGGGTTTCTCTGCAAGATGGAAGGACTCTGGGATGGAAGGGGTCTGAACCCCAGCCAAAGACAGGAATGTGCAGCACATCCTCCTGGACGTGGCTGGCTCCCAGTACCCCCACGGAGCCTTCTGATTGGCTCTTTCCACCTCCTGGCTCTTTCCTCCTGTTGGCTTCCAGAGCAGGTGGAGCTCTCCTCGCGGTGAGCACCAGTGATTCCTAATAAGAGAAAATATCTTTCCCACTCCGTCCTCTGGTTCGCCTACCCGAGCGCCTATACCTGTCTTCTAAGTGTTCAAGGGCATTGAGCCAATGTCCTCATTGACTTGCATTGAGGCCTGTGCCTGGGAGTGGAGTGGGGTGATGGAGCAAGTTACCCAAACCTCAGGGCCTGAGGGTGGGAGGGGCAAACACTCCAAGGACACTCGGAGGGGAAGAAGGGGGAAGCCGCTGTCCTGGACGCGCCGTGCTCTGTGCCCCTGCCTAGGCTGGCCATTGGCCTAGCATTCTCTGCCTCCCTGTGTGATGGGGGGAGAAGCAGAAGTGCGGTCTGCACTCAGCCCTGAGAAGCCTCCTCCTGCTGACGGTGTCCCCTGCCGGCCGGCTGTGGGGAGGATCCTGTCCTGAGGAGCTGGGTCCTGGCAGCACAGGTTCCTGTGGCCACAGTCGCCTCCGCGTCCTGTCTGCAGGGGCGGGAGGGAATGCAGAACACCCTTGGGAACTGCTAGGCTGCGTTCAGAGTGAGCACGTGGTTTGTGGGTCAAAGCTGCCTGTCGTGCGAAGGCTGCCTCACCGGCAGTGCGTACGACACACACGCAGCATTTGCCCTCTGGTGCTGGGAGGTGCTGAGCCAAAGGTGAAGTTTATTTTTGATTTTGGTTTCCAAATTCAGGCTTTCCCAGCCAGTAGCCTCCTAGTGCAGAGAGAAACAAGTTTCAAACTGGGGCAGGTTTCAGGACCAAACACGGGCAGAGGGAGGGGTACGAGTCTTGGCAGGTGGGACACAGAAAGGCAGTCAGGACCCGCTTTGGGAGGAATTGGGGGGCTGGTAATGCCATATGCTCAGAGCCACTCCAAGAGGATCTTGTGCTGGGATCTCTGCTTAAGATGTGTTAGTACTGGGGCCAGCATTGTGGTGCAGTGGGATGCTAGCATCCCATAGGAGTGCTGGTTCAAGTCCCAGCTGCTCCACTTCCAATCCAGCTCCCTGCTCATGCACCTGGGAAAGCAGCAGAAGATGGCCCAAGTGCTTTGGACCCTGCCACTCTATATGGGAGACTCGGATGCAGTCTCAGGCTCCTGCTTGTTGCAGATAATTGGGGAGTAACGCTTCCTTTCAAATGAATAAAATATCCTTTTTAAAAAGTATAGGACATCGGCAGCATTTAAGGCCATGGGACTGATAGGATCCTTCAAGAAGAGAGGGAAACAGAGAGGGCCAAGACCTCTCCTGAGAAACACCAGCACTGAGAGGTGGGTTGGTGGGGAGAAACTTACAGAGTGGAATTAGCAGGGTCCATGGCCAAGGATGGTGACGATCTGGGACTGATGCTGCCCCGAGACTGGGGAAAACTGCGAACCGCCGTGGCTTTGGGAATGACATTGTGCTGGTGTGTGTGGCAGGGGCCAGTCCAGACTGGCATAGCTGAAAATTAATTGTGCACAGCACTCGCTTCTGGGCGTCTCTCTTCCCAGCTCCCCTGCAGTTAGGTGGGGCTGCAAGAATGAAATCTGAGCCAAGTGGCACGAGCCACTTTCAGGCTAGCCCAGTGAAAACTGCCTAGACTGCTTCCTTTGTCCTCCTCTGCTAGGGAGGCTGCTTGGTCCCAGTGAAGCAGCCCTGAGTTGCTGGAGCCTCCATCAGCTGGGATGTGCGGGCTGGAGCCTTCCTCCCTGCAACCCACAGGTGCACGGGGAGTCCCTCTTTTCCCCACATCTGTGTTCTACTGCCTTGCTCTCCATGGATTTAGTGACTACGTGGGCCAGGCACCTGCAGGCTGATGGAATGATCTCTGTGGGTTTTTTCTCTGCATGTCCAGCAGGAGGGAGAGGAGGAAGGGACGAACCAAGATAATTGTACTCTTCCTCTTTTCCTGGTCCTGGTGTGCATGCTGCTGTGTTTCTTCCAGACCCTCCTCATCCATCAGCAGCCTGGCACGGCTCAAATCAAAGATCTTGTGAGCCCCCCCGACCCCCACAGATCCCTGCCACCAAGTGCGTGCCGCCAGTTCTTCGTCACAGAGATAAGTCATCCATCAAGCTGGCTGTGGGGTTGTTATTAATAATGGGCGGGAAAACAGCCACTGGGCTGCGCCGGCTCTGTTATTGCCCTTAACTATTACTTAAAGAAGAAACACAGTCAATACACTTAATCTATGGCTTCCTTTGAACGTTTTGGTAACAATTCATTTTAAGTACTAGGCGAGAGCCAGGGACAGTTTAGTACAGCCAGGCCTCTGCTCTGAGGAGCTAAATAGAAGCACACACATGCCTTTGTATTTCATGACTGACATGAACAAGGATTGCCTTAAGATGTATTTAAGTTATTTTAAAGGCAGAACGATGCAGAGAGAGGGAGAATCAGAGAGCGAGGGAGAGAGATCTTCCATCTACTGGCTGATTCCACAAATGGCCACAGCAGCCAGATCTGGGCCAGGCGGAAGATGAGAGCCAAGAACTCCATCCAGGTCTCCCTCTTGAGTGGCAGGGCCCCAGGTACTTGAGCCATCAACTGCTTCCTCCTGGGTGGATTAGCAGGAAGTTGGACCGGAAGTGGAGCAGCCCAGGGCTGCACAGACTAGGATCTGCTGATCTCTGCTTCTTCTTGGGCTTGGTCAGTGGGTGTCAGTGGTGAGACAGAAGACAGGGACCAGAGTGTTCAGTCTCCCAGCTCCCCTGCCAGGCTGGAAGTAGCAGATTTGTGCTTCTCTTGGAGAACCTCGGCTCCTTCTGCTGGCCTTGTCCACAGTGGCCCCTTGCCCCGCCTTTGCCCAGCAGGCCTGGGCAGTAATGATCGCACAGTGCTTTTTCTATGACCAGTTAACTGCCCCCACCCCATCTGAGCAGCCCTTGCATTGAAGTCCCCTCAAGGACTCTTGGAGTGTGCCTCAGTTTCCCCTCGGGCATCTGACAGGTTTAGAAGGGGGCACCTCCCTGGTGCCCTGGGGGAGCCCGCACAAGGACATTTCCACTCCAAATGCCACTCTTCCTCTGTCCAGTTTCCTCTGCCCCACCCTCCCCCGGTCAAAACCTCCTCTGCATCATTCACCCTGGTGTTCTAACATCCCCTCTCCAGGGTGAGCGTTTCTGGAGCCTTCCTCCTGGCCCCCGCGAGCCTAGCATGGTCAGGAGGGCTGCTGATGCCTTGGCACAGGGGCTGCACTCAGTCACCCCTTAGCTCCCACTGTCCAAGAGGGAGCCTGGTAGAACTGGGGATTTGGTTGCTGTTACTGGGTGCCAAACCAACTCGGCTCACAACCTAGGGAGTCCTGTGTTCTGGTGCATAGGGTCATGGCTTCCTTCAACTGCAAACGTGCAAAGTCAAGCAAGCCCTTAATTCTATGAGATGTCTGATGTCTTCCCAACTTCGCCAAGGATTCCCAGAGGGACCTGCAGCCCTCGACATGCACCCCTGCTGAGGTCTCGTACCCCAAGAACACTGTCCTTTCTCTACCCTGGATCACCCCAAATGTCCTTCCTTTCTTCTTAAAAGTAAGACACCGGCTAGTTCACATTGGCACGTCATGGGAAGCGTACTGATTTGAAGTGGGCACTTATTTCATTAGCTGCCCTGGCCCTCCAGTTGCCTGCTCATCCTCTCTCCTCCCTGCTGTCTTCTTCCGACTTCCCACCTGCTCCTGCCAGTTGACTAGAGCCATCCTTTGTCTCCCAAGCTCGCTCTCGTCTCTTCTTTTCATCCCCAACCTCTTCAAACAAGTGAGACAGAAATTCCAATGATAACAGAGCCTGGTGCGCTCTCTTTCTCTTCTCACTGTGCCCTGGGGCCTATATTTTCACATATACAAAAAGACCCTCTGAAGTATTTTTCTAAACAAAAAGGCCAGCCATCCCCAAGAAGAACAGAGCTTTTTCTCTGAGAGTGTTGTGGCCACTGCAGCCACTTTTCTGTTTTAAGTAACAGCATCTTCTCTTATCACTCACTTCTAACTTGGGCTGCTGAGCTGGGACCCTGCAGGTTTCCTGTTTATTCCTAACTTTCTGAGAAGTTGGCAAAGCCATGCGATGTTTTCTGGTATCTCCCTCCCTTGTTTACTGCTCAGCACCCTGCTGGGCACAGGCAGAAATGCAGATGGTTCCTGAGTCCTGTGTCACATCCCAGGGCCCGTCTGACATCAGCATAGAGGTGAGTGAGCCAGGCACCTCACCAGATCCCAAAGGGGGCAGGTGTCGTGGTGTCTCTGCTTTCTGGATTCGAGGTTTTCGCTGAGAGTGTGGGAGGCCTAACCCGCTCAGGGATAGTCCCCTCTAACCAGGGGATAATGATACCACCATACCAGGGGATAATAAACACCACCTTCTCCCACCCTTCAGGGGCCCAATGTTGTGGTCTATACTACCTGCTTTTCCAGAAGCCCCCAGTTGGATTGAGCGCTGACTGCCCATGGCAGTGCCAGCCCAGTAGAGCACCCTTGGACTGGCTCTCCTCCTGCTCCCTCACTCGTGTTCCTTGGAGATGCCTCCCAAGTCAACCACCTGCTCACCCCATCCTGGGGGACATGCTTTGAAGGGGAGCCATGCTAGGACAGAAACACAATGGCTGTGCACTCAGTTGTCTTCAGTAAGAAGTGTGCGGGGCCTGGGAACTGTTCTGCAGAGCTTTGCTCACCATTCCCCGCTTTCCTGCTCTTGTTTTTGTGAGGATAAGTGGCGAGTGTGATGGATCTGCCCATCTATCTTCTCTCCCAACCGGAGTGCGGTGTGAGATGTCTCAGCTCCGGAAGCTTGATTCATCTGGGGAAAGTCTTTGGCCAGCCTGAAAAGCCATAAAGTGCTGCTGGTATGACAAGGAGCAAATGACTACGGTGTCACGTTATTGCCCCCAAACTCCAGCAGAGCTGGGGTCTGAGGCCGCTCGTCTCTTCCGGCAGAGGTGTTAAGGGATGCATCACTCATTGGTGCTGTCCAGTTCCTGCCTGGTTAGGAGCTGCAGAGAAAGGCAATGTTTTGACAAGGAAACTAAGGCCCAGAGCCAGGATGACTGTAAAACTCTGCCAATGGGTGCCCGCAGAATTCCACGGCGCTGCACTTGACACTTAATTTCCCCCATAATGAGTGGCCTGTCTCATGCAGGGGCCCAGCAGACTCATAAATTCTACCAGGGAAGTGCCTCTCTATCTGTGCATCCTTTAACACAGAGCTGCTGTTATTAGCCCAGTCTCCAGACAGTCCCATGGCAGCCAGAGTCTCCGCCAGAGCCGCAGGTCTGCGAAACTCCCTCTGCTTCCTGTGATTCATCCCAGAACCCCAGCATAGTCCTGGCTGGGTGATCTCTGGCCACCAGGTCCAAGCAGGACATTGCAGGTCCTTAGTGAATTCGCTTCATGGAGTCAGGCCCTGCATCTGCTGCTGTGCCTATGTGAAATCTGATCCGTATAGTCCAGTGCCAGATCCCACTTATGGCCAAGGAAATGAAGCTCAGGGAGGGTGAGTGATTGGTCTGAGGTCACACAGCTGGCATGCAGTGGAGCGCAAAAGGAGTCCCAGACTTTAGCCACCACCTGCAGTGTTTTCCATCAATACATACAACGAAAGTTTAAAATGTGTGTGAAAAAATGCAATTAATCAGTGACATCTGTGCACAGCTTTTCACAATGTGTATTTTCTATGAACATTTTTTTAAAAGATTTGTTTATTTATTGAAAGGCAGAGTTACAGAGAGAGGGACACACACACACACACACACACAGAGAAACAGAGACAGAGACAGAGATCTTCCATCCACTGTTTCAATTCTCAAACACAACAGCCAGGGCTAGGCCAGGTTGAAGCCAGAAGCCCGGAACTCTATCCGGGTCTCCCATCTTCTATTGCATTCCCAGGCACATTAACATGGAATTGGATTGAAAATGGAGCATCAGGGACTCGAATCAAAACTCATATGGAATGCCGGTGTCACAGATAGTGGCTTAACACACCAGCCCCTCCATGAACTTTTTGAAGGTCATTTATATGCATGGATTTCAAATTTTTGCACCAAAATAAATGTATTTTAAAATTGCTTACTTATTTAATTGAAAGGAAGAGCAGGAGAGAGAGAGAGAGAGAGAGAGAGAGAGAGAGAGAGATTCCCATCTGCTCATCTGCTGGTCCACTCCCCAGATGGCCATAGCCAAGAACCAGGAATTCCATCCTGGCCTTCTGCATGGGTGGCTGGGGCCCAAGTGGAGAGCTGGATTGAAGGCGGAGCAGTCAGGACTCTGATACAGGATGTCACTGTTGCAAGAGGCAGCTTACTGGGTTAATGGCTGCACCACGATGCCAGCCCAAACTTCTCTTTAAAAGACGTTTTTCTATGCATGTGTGAAGGCTGCTTGTATATTCTTGGAGGGGATGGTGTTTGTAGTCTCTGATAAACAGGAGATTGGGTGGTGTGGATTTGGAGGCGCGTGTTAAGTACTGCTCAGCAACAGAGACCGCACAGGCCCCCAAGAAATGCACTCCACTGGGAAGCAGGTTCCTGCCCATTTGGAACTAACTAGAATGTGTGAAGCTGCCTTGGCCTTGCCCAGGGCCATCTAGCGACCTTCTCAGCCCCGCCTGGTTCCCCAGCTATCGCCAGGGCCAGGAGGGTTGTCCTGGACACTGAGCGAAAGCGTTTGGGTTTTGATCAACCCCAGGGTTGACACTGGGACAGCCCGACATGAAGGGTCTGGTGGAGGTCACCAGGCGTGAGGGCCCTGAGGGCAGGAGCAGGATTTAGTCTAAGCGTGGTGACCCCGTCTCTGAGGCCTTGCCTGGGCAGCCAGCAGACCCCCTAATGTCCCTTTGGAAACAGTCACCTAGGCAACAAAAGGTGTGAGTTTCCTCTCAGTAGCACACACCTGGGGTCAGCAAATGTGTTTGCTGATGTTGGAACTCAGAGGGGAGACGATGTGTTGGGGCCCTGCAGTGCCTCCTCTGTTCCACAGCAGCCACTCAGAAGCAAAGCCAGGATTGGATATCTCGTTGTACTGTTCACGTCAGAACCATGTTTTCCTACCAAGAGAGGTCAGCCATGCCTGGTCCCTGGGGCGTTTTCCTGTTGTCCCCCCAGGCAGCACCTAGAAGATGGCATGCGATTGGACCCTTGCCCGCACCTTGTCCCGTTGCCCATTACCCTCCAGCCACATTGCCATGAGGCTTTGCACCGGGCTCGGTGGCTGGCTCCTTTTTTAGTGCTCCCTCCTCCTGCAGTGGCACCTCCTCGGAGTGGCCTCCTTGTCCGCTGTTCCTGCCTACACTCGCCTTCCGCGCCGACTCTCCCATGTGATCCAGCATCTCCTTCCGCCATGGCTACTGTCTACCGTTGTCTGTGTGTTTAGTTCTCTAGTGCTCGCTTCAGCACAACGAACTGTTGTATTCGGGGTATATCTGCATCTCCCAGAACAGCGCCCTATCCCAAAGAACATTTGTTACATGGATGAATTCCTAACAAGAAATACGGTTGTAGCTTCCAGAAACTCCTTCTGGAATTCACAGTAAGTTGATAACGACGTTAAATGATCGCCTATCCATTATCTGACAGCTGGTCGCCCTCTCCCTCCGCTGCTCCTTGCCTTTCCCTGTGATCTTTCTTTCTCTTCCTCCTGCCTTCTCTCCCCTCTCCTTTGCTTCCTGCTTTGCTCACACCCTCTTTCCTCTGCCTTCCCTTCCTGCCTCCCTCCTGGGAAGCAGCTAACCTGATAGGCAGACAGCGCAAATAGTTCCCTGAATTTCCCCGCAAGAGCCATGATTGAGAAAAGTCTTTCCCCGACAGTGGGTGGGACCAGGAATGATGGAGTCGCCCCCAAGGGGCTCTGGGCCGGGCCTGGGGTGCTGGATAGCTCATCTGGTGCTCCTAATGGACCTGTCACCTCCGGCATTCAGCATGAGGGCAGCTTGGAGTGTGCTTGTCACGGGCATGTTTCAGACCTGTGTGCGGGAGATGAGGGGTTGAGCTTATCACAGGCATAAAACAAAGAGTAAGCTGCTTTACCCCCTCTCGCTCACCTAGGGAGAGTTTAATTTATTTTGCAATGTGTCTTGCTTTTCTAATTCTTACAGAGGCTTCAGTCAAAAGGGAAAATGTAGCCTCCCAAATCTTACTGAACGATAACGTTCCAGGGAGACCAGTGCTTGAAAACAAAAGTGACTACTCTTTAGTCCTAATCTGAAATCCCATCACCTGGGCTGCAACTGCTGAGTTCTGGTAATGAGTGTGGAGAGGCAATCTGAGGACAGTAATTAGGTATTAAACCTGGACAGGTACTAACCGAGATATGTCTGGCCTCTTCACTCGGCACCCGTGAAGGGGAGCTCTCCCAGGAAGCCTCTCTGGCCGGCGGCTGGAGGAGAGAGCTGCGACGTAGCAAGTGACATGTGATTTTAATGATTCTGAGCATAGGGTTTCTGCCTCCAGCATGCTGGATTGTAGACTGGCATTTTTTCCCCCTTGGGTGGATTCCAGATGTTGTATGACTTGTGCATTTCTAAACTGCAGAATGGTGGAGGGGGACTTGTCTTTTGTTATGAGTGTGTAAGATGTACGTCGCCAACCAGTCTCCTAACAGGCAAATCTGCACAAAATAAATCCTGCAGAAGGAGCCGGAGGTTTGAGTAATTTACATGTAGTGAGGAAGTATGGATCAGAGATCTGGATTTCAGAGCAACCCCCTGCCAAACACCACCCCACAGCCAGCTCTCTCTCTCTCTCTCTCTCTCTCTCTCTCTCTCTCCCTCTCTCTCTCTCTCTCCTTCTCCCTCCCCCATTTTATTACTCTGATTAGTCAGGCTTTCGCATCTACATCTTTCTTGTAAGATTCATTACACAGAGAGGAGAAGATGAGAGAGAGAGAGAGAGAGAGAGAGAGAGAGATCTCTTCCATTCGCTGATTCACTCCCCAGATGACTGCAATGGCCAGTGCTGGCTAGGGCTGAGTCAGGCCGAACCCAGGAGCCAGAAGCTTGCTCCAGGACTCCCTCATGGGTATCAAGGGCCCAAGCAATTAGGCCGTCTTCCACTGCTTTCCCAGGCCATTAGTTTGGGAGCTGGATTGGAAGTGGATCAGCCGGGACTCGAACCAGCACCCATATGGGATACCAGTGTTGCAGGCAGCGGCTTTACCTGCTATGCCACAGTGCTGGCTCCCTGAATCCTGTCTTACAAGTGTAGTTTCCCGAGTCTCCACCTCAGACCTATGAAAAGACCCAGGATCTCTGTGACCAATATGCCCCTAAGTAGAGTGGCCAGTTTGAATTCAAGACACTAAGTGAAATTTTGATTTCAGATACACAAAATAATCTTTTACTTATAAGATTAATTTGTAAGATCTATAAATGTATCCCATGGAATACTTGCAGATACTTCTATAAAATGTCATTTATTGGAAACTCGAATTTGGATTGTTTAGTCTGGCAATTCCAGTGCAGTGGTAGGGTGAATCGAGGAAATGCTGTGGACTGTTTGTCAATCCTCCCAGGCATTGGCAAAGCTCGGTGGCTGGCAGGGCCTCAGGATTCTGCAGAAAATAAACATTCCCACACCAGAAATTCACCTGTGTATCTGAAAACTCGAATTTCACCAGATGTCTGCATTTATCTGGCATCCAGGACTCCACTTTTGGAGGAGTGTTTTGGAGAGCACTGGGTTTTAAGGTGATGTGAACCACAGAGTGTTAACAAAGCTTCCTGGACGAGGTGCCACTGGGAGTGGAACCGCAGGGTCCGAGCCATGCCTTCTGGGAGAACTTTGTGTTTACTTAGAGTTAAGTCTTCCTTTGGCTTTTTGAGCCTCTGCCAAGCTGTCTTCCAAAAGGGTGATGTCCTTTTACCTTCTCAGCAATGTATGAGGGTTCCAGTCTCTCCAAATTCTCACCGACACTTGCTATGGGCAATCATTTCAATTTTTAGCAGTTCCAGTGTGTGTGAAGTGTAACTTGGTGTGGCTCCGATTTGTCTTTCTCTGCTGACTAACAGTGCAGGACACCTTTCTGTGTGTTTGGCCATTCGGGAATCTTCTTTGGAGACTATGGGTTCAAATCCATCTCCTATTCTTACATTGGTTTGTTTGGCTTTTTAATGCTCAGTTGCAAGCATGCTTTATACATTCTGCATACAAGTGTCTAGCAGATAAATGATTTGCCAATACTATCTCCTACTCTTTGGACTGTCTTTTCACTTTCTTGATGGTGTCCTTAATTACTTTAAACTTGAAGCTTTTCCATCCTTCACCCCTATTATTTCAGGCTATTTTACTTCGCTACCTGGAAACTGGCTTACCTGCCAACACATTTGGGGCGTTTTGTTCTAAAAGTAGATATAGATCCCGAAAGACTAAGTTTTACAAAACATACAGTGTTATACTATTATATTTCTCAAGTAGAAATAACCAGGTGGTTCCTTCATTTGAATAATGATAATAATAATAAAGCTTCAAAAAGCTGTGCCACTTTGTGAGAAAACCCGAAAGATGTCATAATATATACAGGGGCACGCTCTCCTGGGGAAGGGAGCTGAAATAAGATTTATTGCCACCAGAAGTAGTCATAAGTGTTAATATGGTGATTAATTTTGCCGAGGAAGATTCTCACTGTTCCAGTCTCAGAGATGCAGAGAAAAATCTATATTTTTCATTATTTGTTCCTATTCAGGACTAACACATTAGTTTTGTTGATTGATGTGCAGAAATTTGTGTATTTATGTATGTAAATTGGTTTCCCATCCTGTAACCTGAAACATGTTTTTGGCTGGTACACAAACTTCAGTGCTTGGGACAGAAGATTTTTCTTACCCTTGGGGACTAAGCTGTGAACTCCGGCTTAATTGGAGGTTCACCTCCCAAGCGCTTGACCTTCCATTCCTAAAGCTGATGAGCAATGGCTTCTGATTCTCCTGACTGTTCTCCCTGGCTTCTGAGAGGAAGGAGTTGGTTCCGGGAGAGCTGTCCACGTGCTGAGCTTCTTGGCTGCATGTGGAAGGTCTTCTGGGGGGGGGGGGTAGCAGAGACCAGCTCAAGCTGGGGTGGTTCTAAAGCACCAGCCCCCCAGGTGTGCTCAGCTGTGTGCCTTTTTGGATTTTGTCTTGGGAATCCATCCTAGGAAGTGAGTTAGGGAGTCTGCATCTGAACACTCATGTGACCTTGGGCAGGGCTCAAGGATCAGGTAAAATCACCTGTGAGGTCAAACTTTGGATTCAAATTCTTCACTTTCCATAACAAGGTCTGCACGAGGAGCTTGCCCTTCTTGTGTCTGAAAGAAGTAGTTCTTTTTTTTTTTTCTTTTTTTTTTTTTTGACAGGCAGAGTGGACAGTGAGAGAGAGACAGAGAAAGGTCTTCCTTTGCCGTTGGTTCAACCTCCAATGGCAGCCACGGCAGGCGCACCGCGCTGATCCGATGGCAGGAGCCAGGTGCTTCTCCTGGTCTCCCATGGGGTGCAGGGCCCAAGCACTTGGGCCATCCTCCACTGCACTCCCGGGCCACAGCAGAGAGCTGGCCTGGAAGAGGGGCAACCGGGACAGAATCCGGCGCCCCGACCAGGACTAGAACCCGGTGTGCTGGTGCTGCAAGATGAAGGATTAGCCTGTTGAGCCACGGCGCCGGCTAGAAGTAGTTCTTTTAAAATTGCTATTTATTTATTTTCATTCTAGTTTGAAAGGCAGAGATAGTCAGACAGACAGAGAGAGAGAGCTTCTATCTGCTGGTTCACTCCCCAAATGCCTTCAACAGCCATGATTGGGCCAAGGGGTAGCTAAGAGCCTGGAGCTCCATCTGAGTCTTCCAGCATGGGTGAAAGGGACCCCAGGATTGAGCCATCACCTGCTGCCTCCAGATTGCGCATTAGCAGGAAGCTGGAATTGGAAGTGGAGCCAGGGCTGGAACTCAGGCACTCTGAGATAGGATGCTGGTATTCCAAGCGGTGTCTTAACCACTGTGCCAAATGCCACCCTGGTTTGGGTAGATCCTATGGCTGTCCTGACTGTGGACTCCTCCATCGCTGGTATTCCTTTTGCTCAGTTAGTGCTGTGGATGTTACAGTTACAGCACTTTGGCCGCAGTCCTGGGAATGGTGGAGTTGGAGGGAGGTAGCACCAAACTAGTCAAGTGACCGAGTGGTTGGCTATTGTCACAGTGCAGTTGGCACTGAATATCTCGGGGCTGTGAGGATTCTGGTTCACTTAGGGATGTGGAGGAGCAGCAGGGGTGGGGAGGAATGCTGCATCAGGGAGCTTTGATAGCAGGGCTGCTCTGGAGGGCGAGCCAGGCACACAAGGGATAAGTGGATTCCCAGGCAGGTTCTTGGGGACACCTCTGTTATTCACATTTTGGAGTGCAGAGGGAAGTGTGGCAAGCAGGCATTAGCGCTGTTGGCCAGACAGCCCTCCTGCACCCACTTGGGTGCTTGTGATGGCGTTGGCTTCTGGACCATCTGTGGTTCACTGGGGGTCATATGTGTTGTCCTGGCCAATGAATTTAGAGCAGAAATGATGTGTGACAGCTGGGCGGGTCTATGCTGAGAAAGGTCCCTCCAGCGTTTTCATTTCATTGCTTTTGTCATCACAGGAGCTTGTGTTGAAGCGAATTTGCATCAACCTGGGCCAAGGAACTGAAATTAGCAGAGCTCCTGTCTTAATGTGGCACGAGAAAGAGAGGAATGGGACTTGAAGCCATTGAGAATGAGGGGTTGTTTTGGGGATTGCAACACCATGAAACCAAATGCGACAGATGCAGGACACCTGTAGGCCCATAAGCTGTAACCAATAGGAGGCACAGGGTAAGAATGCCTCATAGTAAGTGGATATGCCATTAGTTGAAGAGCAAAGAGCCCGTGCTGCACCGCTACAGTAGTCCCGGGATCCGTCCAGGAGGCTGGGCCTGTGACCGTGATCTCCCGCAAGCCTGGTCTGTCTGAGCAGATGAGCGTCCCCAGTCAGCTCACTTCTCCAAACACCAGCCACAAGCTGCACAGCAATCTCAACACCAAAGCCAAATCCAGTGTCTGAATTCTGGTCTCAACCTGCCTCTAGCAAGGCTCAGAGGGACTCATTTGTCACCTACTATATTTAATTTAGTTTAAAAACCACAAGATCTTTGCTGAAAAAAAGTTCAATATTCACAGGTTATATTAAATATTAAAATACACTTTATTGTATAGCATTAACAGGCCGTATTAAAATACTCAATAAATCATGTTTTGTTTGTGCTATGGTTACAACATGAATAATACATTGGGAAAGTTTTATGCATTTAATGGGATGAAAAAAATCTTACAGCATTTCTAGACTTTGCTTCTCTCCTCTTGGGCAGGTTGGTGCGTTTTGTCACCATCTGACACCCTGAGCTGTCATTTGAATCACCATACTACCTCCAACTAGAGTGCTGGGTAATTAAAAAGAACAAGAATAAGTATATAGAATACATTCAGAAGGCTTGCTAATTATGTGCATATTGTACTATATTAATATCGCTAATAATTCACAGGACAACTAACATAAAAAATCATCGTTTAATTTGCCATGCTCTCCCAGACCCACATTTTACAACATCGCCATGGGGCGAGATATGGATTAAGTCATTTTTCTTGCTTAAATCTGCAAGAGTCACTGGCGAGCATACAAGGCACTAGGTCTGCACACTGTCTGGGCATCAAGTGTCCGGGTGCTGTGTGGTGCTGTTTCTATGAATGGGGGGAAGCAGATGATCAATAGAGAAGAGGTTCATTTATTGTACAAGGATGGGGAATTCGTACCAGTCTGGAGTCTGCTGGAGGGTTTGCTTGTTGACGAGATGTCTACATTAGCCAGGATGCACAAGGTTATTTGCTGTGGCAATGTTTGTAGTCGTACACACCCAGAAACAACCTAAAAGTCCCCCATCTGGGGTCACCCTAAATGCATGGCGAAGACTCACGCAATGGAATCGTCTATGTGCAGAAAAGAATGAGGGAGCCCTCCTTGTGGCCAAATGGAAAATTCTTCACTGTGTAGATTTTAAGGAAATGTGAAAAGGAATGGAGCATGCTGCCATCTGAATTAAAGGTGGAGGGAAGACTGTGGCTTGCTTTCATATGAATGTGTACCTGAAAATCTCTGGAAGAATACCCAAGAAACTAAAAATGGTGTATTTATTGCTGGGAACAGTGGGGCCTGAATAGGTGGTAGGCAGAATTGAGGAAAGAAAACTGAATAACTTTTCATAATGTTATAATTTTTGAGTTTTGAACTAAGTAAATATATTACCCTGACAAACAATTAACTAATTTATTAATTCTCTCCCCCACAATAGTGAACAGAGTGACCAATTACTGGTAGAAGGTTGCAGAGCCCCTCCCAGCTCTGAGGGATCCAGGAGGGCGCCCAGCTATTGTGGGACATGGAGGGCTTGGGCTAAGGAGGAGTACGAGCCGTTCTGGATGAGGAGTGCTCACCAAGACCAGCAGCTGACCTCCTGAGGATGAGAGAGAGAGAGAGAGAGAGAGAGAGAGAGAAGAGGAGAGGAGAGGAGAGGAGAGGAGAGGAGAGGAGAGGAGAGGAGAGGAGAGGAGAGGAGAGGAGAGGGAGAGAGAAGAGAGAAGAGGATCTTATCAGTCCATTTTTTAACTCATTTCCAAAGACTGAGCTTGGTCAAAGGTGGAGAATGTAGCGGGCACTGGCACACTCAGATGCCTGGTTAGAGAGGGATGGGTTGGGGCAAGCGAGCAGGTTGCTCCCGAGGACAGATGCCATGTACCCCACTACTGATGGTGTTCAGGGAGTGCCAGGGCCAGGGCTGGCAGTTTCTCCAGGGATGATGGCAGTCTGGGCTTCTCTGTGGAGCCCCCTGATTTCACGTGGATGTGTTCTCCAGCTGTGCAAGTGTGGATCCACCTGCAAGCCTCCTGGTGAGTATGATCTGAATCTGTGTCTCCAAAATGTGCAATATATGCCTGTAAGCACCTGCTGTAAAAGGTGGCCAATGGCGGTGACCATTGGAAAGAACACACTTTTTCTTCAGCAAGGGACAGCTGTGTAAGCTCCAGAGCCGCCACGTGGCAGAGCAGGAGAGATGTCGATGGAAGGCACTCTGAGGGTGGTTGTTGGGCTGGATGTGCAGAAAGGCATGGAGGCTGGCGCTCGGGTTTCTGACTTGTGGCTGAGGTAGGAACCCTGGGCTTGGCCCAGATTTGGAGCAGCTGTCTGCATAACCCTCACCAAGCAGCTCACCAGGGCTGTGCCTCAGCATCCTCATAGGCACAGTGAGAGTGATAATGGACGCGGTTTCCTAAGAGGTGGGGACTAAAGGCGGCCCTACAATACTTAGAGGAGTACCTGGCGTGTGAAGACTCAGGAAGTACTGGGGATGATGATGACAGTAGGAGCATGGCACAGAGGAGGAGCAGGTGGAGGGGTGGCTGGAGAGGCAGGTGGGGCCAACGATGGACGTTCTGTAAGCCAGGTGAGCAGCGGTGGACCCACTGTCACCTTACGAAGGGAGAGAGGTGAGTGGACAGGCATTTGTAAAATATCACCGTGAGTGCCACGTGGAGAATGTATTGAAGGAGAAACAGACCCCAGGTTGGCACCACTGCAGAGCAAAAAGCTGGCTGGAGGGGTGGCAGGTGTGAACTATGCCATCAGTGGTCCAATTCTGTTTCTTAAAGTCAACTTGAACCTGACCCTGGGAGCCCTGCCCCCACCATCCTGCTGATAGTAATTCAGTCCTTGTTGGTGCCTACTGTCTGCATTCGGCAAAGGTCCTTGGCTCTCACCTGCCAGACGTCTCCAGAGTTCACCTCCAAGCTTGTTAGGTCCCTTTGTCCCTGGAGACCCTGTGGCTCTATGTCATCATTCAGGAAAAGGAAACCTACAGGGTGGTGGTGGTGGCGGGAGAGAGGCAGTGGGGCTGCAGGGTCCAGTCTTCCTCCCAAGTCACCAGGGAGCAGGGTCTCTGGCCTCTCCCCAGCCTGGGAGAAGCTCTCCTCTCAAGGACAGGCACATGACAACAGACGGTGAAGTTCTGAGCGAAGGGAGGGACTTCAGGATCATGCCAATACTCTGCCATCAGATGGTACAGGCGCAAAGCAGACTTTTGCTGGGGCAAGGGTGCACATGGTCCCTGGCCTCTTCGTGCTGAGCATTCGGGTTCAGGGCCACTTGGCTTCTGTTTCAAGAGAGGCACTTCCCCCCCTTCCCTTTCCACACCAGCTACTCTGTGTTTGGTAGAGACCACTAGGGGAGCCTGAAAATGGAAGTGGGGAGAGCAGCATGAGCTCCTCGGAGCTCGGGTGCCGGATGCTCGGGGGAGCTGTGCACCAGCACTGGGAATGCCGGCTGCCCAGGGGAGCTGCATCCCGCAGGAGTGGAGGCCTCCAGGGGCAGCCAGCCTTATTTCACATTTGACAGGCGGCGGTAATGGAAGCCAGCATGGACTGTGCATGTAACTACGAGCCGGTCTCTGTGCCAGGTGCGTGGTGCACGCTGCCGTCTTGAATCTTCACAGCCACCCTGGGAGGCGTCAGCTATTATCATCACCCTGGAGAGAAAACAAGGAAATGGAGGCAGAGTGACTTGTCCCAGATCTGAGCCCTGAGATTGCACTCCCAACCGCTGCTCTCCCTGCCTCCCACAGGGCTCCTGGGAGGCGGCACAGGCAGGCGCTGGGGTTGGCAGGGCCCGGGAGTGTCCCTTTGGTCCTCAGAGGGCAGAGAAGGTGTGCAGGGCCTCAGGTGGCCTTTGGGTCGCGTTCTGAGCTGGTACCAAATCCTCCATCGTGCTCTGTCTTCCTTTCCTTTCCCTTTTTCCTTCTGTGTCCTCCACCCCCATCTCTATGTTTCTCCCTGGACTCTCAATCCTAGATCTCAGTAAGATGCTCTGGGCTGCTTAAGAAAGAACCCCACCTCACCCCCCACCCCCCCTCCCGGCTCGCACCCCCTCCCACCCAAGCTCCTGCTGCTTCCCAGTTACGACAAAGTCTGCACCCAGGTCCCCTGCCAGAGGCAGGCCTTCTGCTCAGGCTTCTGGCTGGGGAGGGTGTTCAGGGTTTCCTTTTGGTTGTTAATTTTGCTAAACAAATAAACTTAAAAACCTGCTAATGCAGGGCCTCCAACCCAGTGAGCCATTAAATTTCAGTAATTTAGTAAGCAGCGGCCCTGTGGCCTTGTCTCCACCATTCTGAGGTCTCCATTTATTACCCAAGTCGGATTAATGGGGCTGTCCAGAGGGGACTGAATGGACAAAGCCAAGAGTTGCTGCGGTGGGGTTCGGCTGCAGGGTGGGCGCGCCACGGATGAGGCTGCCGCATCTCACGTTTCACACCCACCCCGTCCCCTGGCCATTGCCCAAGGTGCCAGCATGAAGCTGGGGCCACAGCTCGTCCTCCTGATTCCCTCAAAGGAGTCTTCCAAAGGCCAGGAGCTTTCCCACCTTTGGAGGGTGCAGAGAGGCTGCTGGGCTTTGCGGCACTCCTGCACGGGACCGACTCATCTCCTGCCAGCCGAGCGAGGGTCACCTCTAAGACTAAGGGCAGAAAGGAGGGCTGGGGAGAGGGCTGGTGTGGTGAGCACTGGAGAAGGAGTCCAGAGGCTGCTGTGCCACTGACCACCACTGCCCTGAGCAAGTGACAGGTGCCTGTCATGTAAAGATATGAACACTCGCGTAGCTGTAGCATGATCCCAGTTTAATCTGGAGCCATAAACTCAGAGCCTGCAGTTGGGGACGTGGGTGAGGCAACAGATGCAGCAGGTAATTTTCTTTTTAAGAAACTGCATGAGCAAAGCCAATGATCAGACAGAGAGGCTGCGGAGCTGAGTCAGGCTGGAGGTCAGAAGGCTGTGACTCCTGGAGAGGACGCTTATTCCCCTCCTTTGCCTTCACAGAGGGTCCTGTGCCTCTGATGTCGCAGCTGCATGTGCCTGACGGCTGGTGGATGGCGAGGGAGGAGACCGCACCAGGCATGGTGAAGATGTGCTGAGCCCTGTTGGGTAATCCCACCCCTGAGCTGGAGCGCACATCCGGGAAGGTGAGTCAGCAAATGGAGGCAGTGCGGCCCCCGTGATGGACAGGAGGGCCTCAGCAGGAGGCAGCCGAGCCGTGGGTGAGTCTCCAGCCCGCGGCAGCTCGGCCTGAGGGCAGCCAGTGTTCCCTGATGAAGCCATTCGTTCACACGGGTTCATCAGCATCCTGCAGAAAGCTCCGAGCCATTTGCTTGTCAGGCTGGGTGTTGCTCTCTGCCAGGCTGCAAGAAGCTGACATTAATATTTTTATCAGTCTGGCTTTGGGAGGTCGGATGGGATTATTACAGATGACATCTCTCTGCTCTTAGCAATCAAATTGATTAAAATGTGCTGAACCAGAGAGTCCGGGGGAACCATCAAAGGCTGCAACGCATTACGGCCTGTGATCACGCCCGATTGCCTGCACTGGGGATGACTGATTCAGACCGGGGCACGTGAGAGCTGTGGAACTGACAAGACCTGAGGACGGGGCTCAAGAAGGGAGTGACAGTGGTCTTTTGCTCTTGTCTGAGTTCATGCGCCCATTTTTCCCATCATTGAACAGTTATACTGAAGTCTCTGTGATGGTTCATTCCTGTGCCAGCCTGCTGGGATGCTTGGGGCAACATCGCTCCTGGTGTGTCCACCAGGCAGTTTCTCGCGAGATTGACACTGCACAAGTGGATTCAGCAGACTGCCCTCTGCAGGGTGAGGGGCCCTTGGACAATTCCCTGAAGGTATAATGAGAAGGAAAGGCTGGGTGAGAGAGGATTCTTTCGGTTTTCCTGTCTTCGAGCTGAGATGTCGATTTTTTCCTGCCTTTGGACTTGAACTTGGCCTGGACGCACACCATCAATTCTCCCAAGATGGGCTTTCTGCCTCCATCTGTGTGACATCGATTCTTTAATATAAATCTCTCTCCATGTATATATGGACATCCTATTGGTTCTGTCTCTCTAGTGTTCTGAATAATGCAGTGTGTATGCACAAAGTACGATAACAAATTACTGAATGAAACCAGAGTCAGAGAAAGTTCTGGAAGCTGTCTGCGTGGGCTGCTGCAGCTTTACAAATGCATGTGCTCTTGAGCACAGTGGAGTCCATGCCTCATTGTGCAGGTGGAGTTCAGAGACGAGAGGGCGCCTGGCTCTACCGGGTATGTGTGCCTGCTTGATGACTGAGCTGACTGGGGTCAGGCCTCCTGAGGCTGGGCTGTGAGTTCTCTCCCTTGCATACAACACGCATGCCCAAGTAATCAACACATGTCTGCATGCACACACACATGCTCTCGCAAAAGCACAGCTGCTCGTGTGTGCACACATGTGGGCATGTGCATATACACATGTCTGCACACATACGTGCCTCAAACTTCCTTAGCAACATGATAGATAACACTAAATTTCCAGATTTCAGTGCAATGCATGCTTTAGATAACTTAAATATTTCAAATCTAACCTGTGAAAAGCTACAGTTAAAGTAAGTGGGTAATTGGTAAAGCCACTGCCTATGGTGCTGGCATCCCATATGGGTTCTGGTTCGAGTCCTGGCTGCTCCACTTCTAATCCAGCTCTCTGCTATGGCCTGGGAAAGCAGTAGAAAACAGCCCAAGACCTTGGGCCCCTGAACACACGTGGAAGACCCAGAAGAAGCTCCTGGCTCCTGGCTTTCAATGGGCCCAGCTCTGGCCATTGTGGCCATTTGGGGAGTAAACCGGTGGATGGAAGACCTCTCTGTCTCTCTCTACCTCTGCCTCTCTCTAACTCTGCCTCTCAAATAAATAAATAAATAAATCCTTAAATAAATAAAATAAATAGAAAAAATAAGTAAATGGCAGCCGCTTACCATGCTAAGTGTTTTAGGTGAATTAGCACATCCAGGTTTATGATTCATTGAAGTAAGATCAATCTTGTCTCTGTTTTATAATGAGAAAACTAAGGCTCAGAGCAGCTAAGCCACTCGCCCAAGGCTGCACAGCTGAGAGTTAGCTGTACACCCTGGAACCCGTCTCTCCCCCATTTCCTAGTGATGAAAGGGGCTCAGCGGGCCACGTTGGGAGAACTCTGCCTTTCAGATCCTCACTGAAAAGCCAGTTAGCTGAGAGGTCATCAGACTCCCCTCTGCAGGGCAAAGGGCCTTGTCTCCTGATTTCTGTCCTGAGTGGCGCTGCCAGGCTCCAGGATCCTTGTCAGTGGGTGACTGCCTGGTGGGAGGCTGTGACAGGGCCTGCAGAGGGTACCTGTGCTCAGAGCCCTGGGGTGGCCCCCAAGATTCCTGCCCCTGGGACACAGTCCCTTCCCAGGCAGGTGGCAGGAGCTGTGTGTACATGACTATCATGGGGACCATTCCTGGGGTTGCCATGAGCACGACTGAAAAACACCTTCGAGCTCTCTCAACTTTTGTCTGGGAATGTCTCCATCACGCCCTCCTTTTTTTTTTTTTTTTTTAAGATTTCACCAAACTACATTTTAGTTAGTAGTATACCATAGTGTCTAATAAAAACCGATTTTTCAGATTCGCAGGGGAAAATGAAGGCCTTCTGTAAAAGTTAATATTTTTTGAATGAAAAGATGGCCTAACAAATAGAAGTTCATTGAATAGAAACACTGGAAAAACAAATTTTACATAAAGTAGCCACCCATCCCAAACACCAAATAATAACACATCTCATGTTCTAGAAACAAACACAATGATTAAGGTTGCTATCCCTTCCAGTGGGCCTGACCTCATCACACGGGCCCTCAAAATCTGGATCGAGAAGGACGAGAGGAGAATTCAGTGGGATGGTAAGCCGGGGGCGGAAGGACCTGCCAGGCAGGCTCTGCTTTAGGGGGCAGAGGGCGGCGTTGTGGAGCGGCTCCAGCCAGCGCCTGACAAGAAAGCTCACACAGCCTGTGTGAGCTTGGAAGAGGGCCTCTCGCTGCAGGTGACAATGCCGCCCGCTGGTACCTCCTCTTCAGCCTGGGGCGTCCTGCGCAGGTCCATCCTGGCCTGTCTGGCCCCGAGCAAGTGCTAGGCAGTGGATGTGTGTTACTCTGAGACACTAATTCGTGACAGTTATGCAGCAATAGGAAACTGACACAGTGCCCCTCAGTGACACCCCTGGGCTGTGGGGAAGTAGGGGCCTCCCCTCCATTTTTCTATCCCAGCAGCTGAGTTCAGGGGGCGGAGCAAAGCTGCGCCCATGTACGTGGAGGCAGTGTCCGCGCCTTGGTCCCCGCGCTGACGTGGACAGAGCGTGCGCACGTGGCCTGGGACTTCTCATATCTCTGGCTACTGCACGGCGGGCGGGTCACTGTTTGTCTCAGACCCAAACTTGTGGGCTCCTTCTTGGGTCTGTTCATCACAGTGGGGCACAGGAGGGGATGTGGTTTGGCTCCCACGCCTTCACCACCCCGATTCCACGCATTTTCAATGCTGGCTGCGCGTTCGGTTCAAAAGTCCTCCTCCTAACACAGCGGTTAAGTTGCTTGGTTCTCCATCACTTTCAGATGTTTTCAAATACTCCCCTGAGGTTTTTCTGTGTCACTTTCGGCTACCAGGCTCGCAGGCAGGGTCTTCCTGACATCCTGGAGCAGATTTAATGAGCTTCCCACTTGAAATCTCTGCCCCTGGTACAGGTGGGCGCCAGGCGCGGGGCGCACAAAGCCGGGTCCGCAGCAGGAGGTGCCCGGTGTGCCCCCTCTACGGTCCTCCCTCCAGCACCCGGAGCGGGGGAAAGTTCACCTCTTTCTCTTTCTGCCTATTTTAGGAATTGTCACAGTGTCTAAAATAAGAACCCAGCAGATGCCCAGTGTTGAGAGCTGGCAGTGACAGTGGGAGGTGGTGGGGGAGGAGAGGGACAGAGTGCCCGTCCCGCTAGCTGGACAGGGAGCTGCGGGGCAGGCACTGACCCACATCCCTGCCCCGGAAGGCCTGGCCACCACGAGCCCCTCCTTGCGCCCTGTCCTGGTGTCTTGGCTGTCGCCCCCACCCCAGATGGCCCCACACTGAGGTCTCACCTGGAGAGGTTCCTTCCAGGCCACGCCCCTTCAGGTGTAGTCTCCTCTCGCAGAGGACTCAGAGGGGTGGTGTCACCCTCTCCAGGAATGGCAGTGCAGGGGTCAGACTTTCCTTGGCTTCCAGAAGCCTGGCCGGAGCTCTGCGTCAGCTGCCCCCACCCCAACCTGCTGCTCCTGCCCCCCGCCCCCGGTGTCACCCTAGCATCACGGTCAGATGTCTCCTCTGGGGTCGGCACGGGGGCTGATCCCTCTGTGTAGAGAGCTCTTGCTCCAGGTCCAGCCGGAGCCTCTCCTTTTTAGCAGGAGGGGCTCAGCTGTCCTGAAGATCCAGCGACAGAATCCTCTCCCCATCCCCACAGCCTCTTTTGTTTAGCACAGCGCATATCTGGTTTAATCTTCTTCCCTCTCGTGACCATGGCCTGAGACTCTTGCTACCACCGCAGCCCCAGCTTTGGCTCAGCCCTGCCTTGCATAAGGACGTGTCCAAGGTGTAGCTGTCTCCAGGTAGCAACTTGGAGCACAGCACTCACACTTCGCCTCAGCCTTCAGCTTCAGGGGTAGCGCGCGAGGTCACCGCCCTGCAAAGCGGCTCCGTCTCCAGATCCAGGCTGGGGCCCTCAGCGCGAGCCCAGGGCCACCTCACCTTATGGCAAGTCCCGGAAGGGCTCCAGGATGGCCTGAGCTCTCCCCAGAGTGTCGGGCTCCTGTGCCCTCAGTCTCCTCCCTGCACTGGAGGGGATGCCTGCAGTATCAACCTGCAGTATCGGCGGCGTGATCTGCCACATCTTTCGTCTGCATTCCCCACGGAGCTCTGTGGACTGCGCGAGCCGCCGTGGCAGGCTGGGGAGTGAGGAGGCTGGGCTGGGCGGTGTGGGGGGAGCGCACCAGCTTCCACCCAGCCTCCAGGCCCTCACGCTGGGCCCCCCGGCTGGCTCAGAGCTGCCACATGGCCACTTTCCATTTCCCTTGATAATACGACCGTATATTCTGTAAATATTGTCGCAGCTGACAAGACAATCAATTCCTGTTCATTGAGACTACTCAGCATTCCAGCAGTGCATAGAAAGCGGAGCGGGCCCATCACGTGCCTCGGGGCCTCCCGCAGACGCAGCGAAGGGCGAGGAGGCAATGATGATTTCTGAATTCACGGGGAGGGACCGGCTGCCAGGGCCCTCACACGGACACCACTGCTCCCCATTGCTCATCCCCCCGGGAAGATTGGGGGTGCCTCTCCTCTGGTCTCCATTCAGAGGGGCTGCACATGCCTGCGTGGTGGGGACCGCCTCCCTGCAGGCAGATCCCAGGTGATAAAGAGCTGCTTTGCTCATGCAGCTGCTCCACCCGGACACTTGAGACCCCCTTTGCTTCCTCTCTTGCCTGGCTCTGCTCGGCTCTGTGCCATGGGCTGCATTGCCTGGAGCTGTCACTGCCTCTCCATCCATACAACCATCACCGAGAGTCCCAACCTCTATGATCCCTCCCCCGTTGCTATGCCTGCTAACCTCTTTCTACAAACTGTATCAGAGAACGTATTTCTGCTACCCATACTTAGCCTTAAATTGCAACCTCTTCTGTGGCTTACAGGCCCCCACATTCCAGCCTCTTCTGCCCTCTTGCCTCTTGTCCACTAGGCTCTGGCCACTCAGCTTGTTCCTGCCCCAGGGCCTTTGCTCATGCTATTCTTGCTGCCTGGATAACATAGTCAGACCTTCCCTTGCTCTTGTCATCTGGGTACGCCTGGGTATCTTCTCTTCAGGATGCCTCCCCCGAGCGCCCCAGGGGATGCTGGGAACCCAGGTGTTCATAGTTCCTGTCATCATCTGAAATGTTCTGGATTCTTGGTGCCCTGGTCTGTGCTGACGTCTGCATCTCTCTTTCTGAACAAGACTGTGATATGGCCCTGGGCCCATGAGGTCTCACAAGCCAGAGAGGGGTGCAGGCCAAGCCAGCTCTGGATTCCAGCATCACGGGCCCAGCTCTGCGGGCCTCTATCGGGGTGTGGAGCCCCTGGATGTGGCAGGATGCTGCCCTGAGCACAGTGCTTGGGCACGCTCTCACACTATAAAGCAGGAGCCCTTTTGTTCACTGGGACCTCACTCAGAGGGCTGGATTTTCCAAAGGTGTCCCTGGGAGGAGGAGGAGGCATCTCGGGGTTTCTGCTGATGGGGGCCGGCCACTGAGCTGGGGCTCTGGGATGAGAGGGACCAGTTCTCTGCCAGGTGGTTCCGAGCGATGCTGCAAGCTTGGGCCCCGGAATGTGCAGCTGGGGGGGCAGGTGCCGAGGGAGAGGGAGATGGAGTGGGCCCCATGGGGGTGCAGGCTCTGCCTGGGGAGGGCCTTGTGGCAGAGCTCAGTCAAGAGCTTCTTCTGCCTTCTGGCTAAGACCAAGTGAAGGGAGCGAGTCATGTCTGAGGATGACAGAGCCCAGGGACATGGAGGGAAGACTCTCGACGCCTTCGTGTACCTGTTTATTCAACACTGTGCGTGGATTACAGGCGCTGCTGGGGCGCAGACAGGAACAGCCTGGGAAGGACCTGCCCAGGGCAGTGTGAGATCGGGACAGGTGGTGAAGGACGAAGCCCCTGCGGTGGCAGTGACCGTGGTGGAGCCTCACACGGACTGAAAGCCCGAAGCCCAGGAGGCGGAGGAATCCCAAGAGCAGAGGCACCGTCCTCTGCACCGAGGCACAGCGGGGGACAAGGCCAGGCCCTGCTCAAAAGTGGGAGCCTGCGGCGCTCACAGCCCCAGGGAACGCCTTTGTGGAGCCTCAGGAGAGAGGAAGACCACGTTCCCGACCAGTCGTGGAGGGGACAGAGAAGGCTCACCATCCTCCAGAGGCCCATCAGCAGCACAGCCCCGACGTGTGATGTGGTCTCCCCCAGAGGCTCCGAGCCCTTCTTTGTTCTCCACTGGGGTTCTGCACCTGCTTCACAAGGCAGCGGAGGGCTGGCAGCAGGGCTGCCTTGTGGGCTCCGTGAGCTGGTGCCCACGGCACACACGTGTCCCATCCGTCGCAGGCTCGTGTGCTTGGTTCTTAGACGCTTTCTGTGGCATCGCGTGTGTAACCTCGACCTTAGCGGATGGGAGGGGCTGGGCCCAAGGTTCAGGATGGCGGGCAATGTGACCACTGGGCAACATGACCACGGTCTCAGAGCCTGTGGGGAGCGGAGCCCAGGTGTGAGTCCAGGCGCTCTGGCTACCAGGTCTGTGACAGCACCACCCGGCAGCCCACAGACAGCACGAGTGGGGTCTCCTTGGCGACGTCAGAAGGTGGGGCCTTGGTGACAGCTGAGAGTGATTCATAATATCAATAGTTTCACCATGTAATCGGTCCTCAGAAACAATCTCTTCTCTTAACTAGAGAAGTCCCTCCCTCCAGACACGCGAGGAGTCTTCAGGGGCCCCATCTTGGTAGAGAGTGAAATGCCAAACACAAGCCCGGTTTTATCCATGCCATTGTACACTCTGGATTCCGGGGCTAGGAGGTGGCAATTAGAAACTGCTCAGTCACCGGTGAGAAAGAAGCCCACCACAGCCTTTCCCTGCTGGTTTTCATCTTGGTCACCCCCCACTTACGGGAGTGCCCCGTGTGGTCCTAATCCCAGCAGGCATGGACTGCCTTACAGCCTAGGATCCGTGGGTCTGATGGTTGAACAGCCATCTCTCTGGCCCCGTGGGAAGGGTGCATAGGAATCTTTCCTGCTGTCTAGGGGCGAAGGTGGGAGCGAGGTGCATCTGGTGACCCGTGCGGTGTGTTTCGCTGTGCTGTTCCCTGGACAATTCGCCTTCCCCACTGGGGGCTTTGGTGTCAGTCACACATGATCCACTCCTGCCCAGTCCTGTCACTTAGTGTGTTCCAGGAGTGAATGAATGAATGATCCTTTTCTGTCATGATTTTGGCCTCTCTGTTCATTAGACTGATTCTATTAAAAAAAAAAAATCAGATCACTGGTTTAAATTAGCTTATTTTGAAGACCAGAGTTGACTGTTATAATAATGCATGTAGACACAGTCAGCGTTAAAAGAATGATTAATTAATACAGGCGCAGGCACAAAGGCAGAAACTCCCCGGCTGGGAGGTCTGGCCATGCAGCCGCCGCATCCCCTGCGGAATTCCTCTGTGGAAGGCTGGGAGGGGCTGACCTTCTGCCTCCTACCAGTGAGCTAATGAGTGACTGTGCAGCCTCGCGTGCGCCTGGCTCGGCAGCGTGCCTCACTCCACACTTTCTCTCTCCAGGTTGGAATTTCCAGAATACAAACAATGCACATACTGATACAAGGCACCGACAGGGAGAGTTGGGCGGTGGGGTTGTGGAACATTCTGGATGGTTAGGTAGTACCGTGGAAAGAATGGGGGTGTTGGGGTGGGGCTGGCCTGGGTGCTGTCACCGACCAGCGGTCTTGGGCAAATTACTTAGCTTGACTGCTGCGCCTGGAGTGTGGGGATGCTGGGCAGCTCTGGCCGTAAGAGACTGACAAGTGCTCCGAGGCTTCAGCTGACCGGGGAGAGCTCCTCCTTTAGCCAGCAGGACAATGTCCAGGCTGCATTCCGCAACCAGGGATCTGCAAAGGACGCTCTCTGGAACCTGAGCTATAGCTCAGGAGGACCTGGAATTGGCATCCACGGTGGCAGGTGCTCCTTCCTTCTCCCTGGAGGGCTTGGGGACGGTGCTGTGGCCACTGCTCTGGTCACCAGCAAGCAGAGGAGCGCAGAGCTGGCCAAGCTCCAGGCCGTGTTAGAGGGAAGGAAAAGCCATCACTCAGGGTGGAAACTGTAGCCTTGACAGGAGGGCCAGAAGAGGTCCCCAGAGCCAATCGCAGTCCCAGCCGCAGGACTCTCCCCTGGTGGGCCCGAGAACCCGAGCTGAATCAGGGGGACAGGGTTAGGCACGCATGGAGGAGGTGGCGCAGCACGGGACATGAAGCTCCAGCCTTTCTTCTCTCTCCTCTCTGGCCTGGAACTAAAGCCGCTGTCCGGGGTGATTGTAGGGCGTGGGTATCCCCCAGGGCACAGGGCAGGGGCTGTGTGTCCGAAGCAGCCTTTCCTTACCAGGCCCTTGGACGTCTGCACGGCACCCTGTCCACACTCACAGCTCCTGCTGGCTTCTCGGTGGCTCTGAGGATGCAGGAGCCATGTTATTCGTGCTCGGCACGTGAGCAGCTGGACGCCTTGAACCCTGCCCACCCATCTGGACAGTCACCCCACACCTCTCTCTCTCTCTGAAATCTCCACTCTCCTGTGCCCTGATCTGCAAATGAGGGCAAGGAAATGGCATTCAGTGAGCGAACAACAGTGCCTACTGCAGCGTGGGGCACTACGGAACTATGGAGAAATGGGCACCTTCCATTCTCTTTATCCTCAGAACACACACGCACAAAGACACATGCATACACACATGCACACGCACACACACACCGCAGTTTTAAGATTATCTAGAACAGCAACTGCACTAGCGGAGCTGGTCTCATGGCCAGCACCTTCTGAGAACCAAGCCCATTACATTATTATGTCGTGATAATTAAATGGAGCAATGCACAGGGGAGGCCTTGGTACAGCAGCTGGCACACCACAGGCAGAATAGGTGCCCCACGAGGATGGCCAATGTGTCGGCTGATTGCGCCATTTGCCCTTGCCTCTTTCGCCATCTCCGTCTCTGTTGGACACGCAGCTCTGGCCACACGTGGCTGGGGTTCAGAATGGCTTTTGTTCTTGTCTCAGATAGTTCTGTCCTCTCGCTGCCTAAGCAAGCACCCTTGAAGATAAAGAGTCTCTCAGAGTGGTCATGGTTGTTCTAGTCCTTTAGGGTTTGTCCTGACGAATGGCCAAAACACACACTCTCCAAGTTCCGTGCTTCCACTGGCCAACGCCTTGAACCGGAAGTCATCTAGAACTTGGGACTCTTGGGTGCTTGTGGGAACCCGATGGGGAGCGGCACGGCTTGTCAGCGGCAAGCACTCTCACTGCCTGTTGCTTCTTGATTGGCTGCCACTTCCGCTCTGTGCTAAGCAGGAAGGAGACATAGCCTCTCCTGAGGTAGCCCCAAACCTGCGCTAGCCCTGGCTGCTTCCACCCTGCTTCTGAAATACACAGTGCAGCCTGAGGGGCCAAGCTGCCGGCTGGTGCAAGGATGGTACATTTGAGAGGTCGTAGCTCACCGGGGTCCGGGACAATCCCGAGCACACAGGGACACTCTTCGTCAGTCTCAGCTGTTTTATTAGAATCACAGACACTGGGCCTGGGTGATTTAAAGATAGGCCGCCATTTGCTCAGCCTATTTAAAAACTGGTCAGAAAATTATGTCCGCATAGAGAATGCATGGATGTGATAAAAATAGTGACAGCCCAACACAAACAACAAACGAAAGCACAAGGAACAGATCGCACTAGCCGGTGTTTACTAGTCCCGTGTAGATGCGTTTCAGCCCCCATAGCTCTGTGGCTGCTGCTGCAAGTGTGCAGATGAGAGAACAGAGCCTCAGCAAGGAAGGCCACGGTGCGAGCGCTCGGCCCGCTGAGACTCACGCACGCCGCACAGCCAGTGGGCGAGCTGCTGGGTCCTGCCCCCGGCTGCTGTGATTTCAGCGACGAGAGCTATCCATTTTGCAGTGGAAAGCAAGCTGCCGATGCCCGAGCTTATTAGGCATGAAAAACAGCCTGAGTGCTTCTGAATGAACAAATAGATGAGTGCTCCTATCGGGCAGGTGTTTCGTCTGTTTTGGTCTGTGCCCAGCACGTAGTAGGCTCTAGAAAAGTCCCCTGGGTGCGGCTCCAACGCCCTCCTTGTTGAGCATCCCCAGGGAGTCCCCACTGGTTCTCCGAGCGCTTCTGCTCCTCCAGACGAAGCCTGTCTGAGCCGGACTCCAGGCCCGGTTCTGCTCCTGTGGCCACTGGGATTGTGTGACAGCCAGCTTGATGCTGAGTCGGGCAAAGGGCACGCAGTTGCAAAAGCCAGATGGTTGTTTCTGAATCCAATTCCCTCCTGCTGCCAACCTGCTCTGAAATACAATCCATCACTCACCATGATAGATGTCTTTGAACTTGGGAACTCAGCTCTTGAGAAGTGGAGGAGGAAAATTGAATACCAACCATCTCCGCTCCCCCAGAGAGGTTCTGCTGTGGCCTGAGGTGGCGACGGCTTGGAAAATGGTGTCACAGCTCAAATTAGTGCTGGGCGGGTCAGGGGCACTGGTGCCTTCAGGCCTGGCTGCTCGCTGCAGGGCTGAGATGACCTGGGACACAGTCTCCCACATCTCCAGCAGCCTCCCCACGGCTGACTCCGGCTCGGTTAGGAAATCTGGGATTCCTGAGGGCCTCTTGGATCAGGAAGCCTGGCAAAGAGATAGCAATGGGGTAGGGTTGGGGTGCTGTAACCAGAGAATAAGAGAGAGAACCGGAAAATCCAGAAGGAGACCTCACTATGTACTGGTTTCAAGTATGGACACATAATGAAAGTATAGATGAACTGAATTCTTAAAGTACCATTTTAATTTTTAAAATAATATAAATTTGATTAGTTACAGTCCTTCTTGAGTCAAAAACTCAAGAGTCCAAGCAGAAAAGAAAATTCAACAAAGCAAAGCAGAACGGGTGTTTCTGTGAAAGGTAGAACCACACTCAGCTCCTTCTTTGTCCACTAGAGGGAGCTAGCTAGCTTCTCCTTAGGAAGGTAGCCACCTGCAGAGGATCTGATTGGTCCAGAAAGGTCTGGTGCCTGCTCCTCCAATTAGCTGTGGAGGAGGCAGAGTCGCTGGGTAGAAAGCATTGCCTGGCTCATCCCTGAGAATTCTAGGGCAGTTCCTGGATAGGGAGAAGGCAGCTGATGGGCTGAGCAGATATAGGGAAAGAAGTGTGACAATATTTGCTTATGTAAAAAACTTACAAAAACACCAGGAAAAAAAAAATGGAAGCATTTGGTTTCCTTCACTGCCTGTAGTATCATTTTAGAACCAGTTTTTTTTTTTTTTTTTGAGATTGTTTTCCCTCAATGGTCAATGGTGAATCTGTTTCATGACCTTGTAGCAATGCTGTCAGGTTGTTCCGTTGGGCAGATTTTATTGAGCATTTATTATGCACCAAGCACCATTTGGGTGGCAGCTCGTGCTCCAGGGAGCTGACACACTGAGGTTAGGGAGGATGATCAGGCGATGAAGCAGAGTGAAGAAAATGAAATAGGATGATAGCAAGAGGGGCCTGGGGACAGAAGGAGCTGCAGGGCCGGCCTGGGTGACAAGAGGGCCCTGCAGCTCAGCTGTCAGTCATCTTGCCCTGTGGAATGAAGGGAAGAGGTTGCAGGCTGGGGCACAGCAGGCAGCCTGAGCCAGCCCAGTTGTTGGGAGCACACTGAGGGAGCAGGTGCCGGGTTGGTGGGGCGGAAGCACAGGGTCAGGCAGGAAGGGCCACGTTGATACAGGTGTGAGCAGGGAGCACTGTGGCCAGCTAACCTGTTAGAAGGCTCTTGCCTTGGAAACCCTGGAGGTGGGTTAGGATCAGAACCCGTGCCTGGGCCCCACCCAGACAGTGGATAGTAAAGTGCTTGGGAGCAGAGCCTAAGACCCAGTATTTTGACTAATTATGATGTTTGAACTTTAAAATGTGCTGTTTCATACCTTGTAGGTGTTGACAGTTACCTTCCCCATGCCCGCCTCCCCCCAGGTTGATTGGCAGTAGATTTCCCTCACCCCGGAGAGCCCCCCATATCTTTTTGCGGTCAGTCTCACCTTCCACTCCTGGCCCCAGGCCACCGCTGATATGCTTTATGTAACTATAGATTAGCGTGCCTGTTCTAGAATTTCAGATAAATGGAGTCCATTAGTCCGAAGTCTTTGCTTCTGGCTTTTTTCACTCAGCCTAATGATTTTGCAGCTCATTTGTTGGCTATGGAGCAATTTGTTTATCCATTCATCTATTGATGGGGGCTTGCAATGTTTCTAGTTTGGGACTCACAGGAATAAAGCTGCTAGAAACATTTACGGGCAAGCCTTTGTCTGTGTGGACGTACATTTGTGTTTCTATTGGATAAGTGCTCGTGAGTGAGATTGTTGGCTTATGGGGTACATGTGCATTTAACTTTTTACGGAACTGTCCAGCTGTTTCCCACAGGGATTGTTCAGTTTTACATTCCCAACATCGGTGTCTAATAGTTTCACTTGCTCTCTATTCTTGCCAACACTTGGTATTTTTAAATTTTGGCCATTCTGGTGTGTATAGAGGGACTATTGCATGAATAATATTGGTCTTTCTCTGAAATATCTTTGTCAGGCTTTGGTGTCAAATATAAAACTGGGCCAGAATCTGTCTCTCCTCTTTTATTTCCTAGAAGACTGAGTGTAGAGGTGTAGAGCTGGCATTATTTCTGTCGTAAACGTTTGCTAGGGCCTTGCAGTGCAGTGGATCCAGCCCCTGCTTGCAATGCCAGCACCCTGTATTGGAGCCGGTTTGGGCCCTGGCTGTTTTGCTTCTGATGCAGCTCCCTGCTAGTGCTCCTGGGAAGGCCGTGGATGACGGCTTAAGCACTCGGGCCCCTGACACCCAAAGGGGAGACCCAGATGGAGTGCTGGGCTCCTGGCTTTAGCCTGGACCAACCCTGTCTGTTGTGGCTATCCGAGGAGTGAACCAGTGGATGAAAGATCAGTCTCTTTTTGTGTCTGTCCATGCCTGGCTCTGTCATTCTGCCATTCAAATAAATAAAAAACATTAAAAACCATCATTTACAAGACCACGTGATAGAATGCACGGTAGGGCCACCCGAGTGACCTCTGCCCTGAAGCCAACTGGCTCCTCCCTATAGGTGTCCCCCCTACCCCCTGTGAAACGGGGCTTTACTGAGGAACTACTTCAAAAAAGACCCGATTCCTGAACTGTCCTCTGCCCCAATACTGCCTGGACAGGCAAGCGTTTACTGTCAAGGAGGGGTTCTGGTTAAATGGACCTAACGGGCTTTCTGCTGGAAGCAGACCAAGGTGATCAAATGCCGAGGGCAGGATGGGGAGTTCCAGGGGGATCACACCTCCGGGGACAGAGCGGGGGCGGGGGCGGGGGCGGTTCTTGCTCACCTGCCTTAGCAAGATTCTGCCTATACTGGGCGGTGCAGCCCAGCCGTGGAGGGACACCCAGGCCCAGGCCTGCAGGGCTTACTGGAGCCTGGTTAAGGTTTACTCGAGAGCCGAGTCTCCACCAACAGCACTGGGCAGGCAGTTATAACTGTGGCGTCAATCAACAATCAGAATTTAAATAAAAAGGAATTCAATTATTTTAAGTGTAGATGTTATGAGCTCTTTAAAGATGATTACAGATTTGTCAAACTGGAGATGCAGAGGCCACTAAAGCCTCTTAAATCTTCTTTTTGAAACTGTTGTGGGCGTCTCCCCTTGCAAGCGCCTCCAGAATGCACGCCAGCTCTCAGGGGTGGGCCTGCTGTGAGCTGCTCCCCACCTCCCAGAACCAGGAAGGCACCAGGCTGGATCCGATGGGGACCTGCGCTCCCTGGCTGGCGGCTGCTTCGTGCGGATTCGCTGCCTTCATTCCTTACCAAGGCGGACTGGGCACTGTGGGTTTTCTGCAGCCAGAAGAACTGATTGCGAACCTAAGGAAGCTTCAGGCCTCGTGCTGGGAGCTCCGGGGCCTGGGCAGTGCCTGGGTAGGGAGAGGCCAGGGCGCTCTCTGTGTAGGCATGGCTAGCACGTGGCCCCAAGAAATCTCAAAAGGGGCCTACATTTCTAAGCCGCTAGTATTCGTTGTGTTTCCTAGTCTCTCTCTATTTAGACTCCTTTTTCTGTAAAACTTTGGCTTTGTAATATAGTACCTTTTGCTTTTGGTGAATCCGCAAACCGAATAAGATTCTTGCCTCACAAATCTGGACCACACTGCCCCGACTCTATGAAGGCACCCCCGGAAGTGGAGAGCACACCCTCTCCCCTCCTCCTCACCGGCTTCAGGCAGCCCTGCCCCTGAGCCCTGCTCCGGGCACTCTGCACAGGGGATTTCGGGGTACCATATGCCCAATTAGACATAACCCCTGCTTCTCCTGAACTTCCCCATGCACTGAGGAGAGGCATATGGAACTTGACCTGCCCTGACAAGCTGACCCATGGACGTGGAAAGGAAGGCTTTCTTTGCTGGAGACCTTCCTCGGAGGGGCTGCAGAAGGCATGGAGTAGTCAGGGAAGACTGCCTGGAGGAGGCAGAATTGGAGCTGAGGCTCCAAGAGAGCAGGGCTTGCACTTGAAGACAGAAGGGAACGGGCATTCCAGTGGAGAGGGAAGGAGCTGTGTGGAGGTCCTCGCTCCACGGTGAGATGGGGGCCTCGCGGCTGGAGGAACACGTGTATACCTGGGAGTGGTCCAGGTGGAGGTGCTATCTGGGATTTGTTTTTTCTTTCCGTTTTGCTTTAACGTCTGTTTTAAATCCATGCACACATGACAATTAATCCATGCAGAGCAAAAGCATGGACAGCAAAATGTAGATTCCCTTCCTGCTCCATCCCCAATCCCCAGCTCCTCGCCAGAGTCCACTGCTGTCCCCACCCGTCTTCACCTGTGCAGCTTCCTGCTCTGTGACTTTCCCCCTGCAAGAGTGTCTCCTGTCGGGTGTCCGCCGTGCTTTGGAATCCGCTCCGCCCCACCAGCCAGCTGCAGGATCTGAGCAACTGGCCTGGCCTTGGAGCCTGGGTTTCCTCATCTGTCAAATCAGGAGAGCAGCAGCTCCCTCCGCAGCACCCACTGTGACGATGAGGGGAGAGGACGTGTTTGGAGCGGAGCGGAGGGGTGGGGGACGCAGCCAGCCAGGCACCCGAGCGTGCCCCACCTCGGACGCTGTCAGCCCTGCCCCACCTCGGAGGATGTCAGCCCTTCCCACCTCGGAGGATGTCAGCCCTGCCCCAGAGACAGGCAGAAGCAGCTGCCCCGGTGCTACTCTCGCAGCGGATCCCGCATCCTGGCCCCTTCTTCCAGGAGTCTCCGGCTGCCCCTGCCCACAGCTGCCCCGCTTTTCTGCGTTTACCCAGACTTGCAGACTGGCCTCTGTTCAAGCCAGAGGCTGGCGGGGGGAGCTGGCAACACGTCTTGGGGCTCTTCCCAAGCAGGTTCCCCTCCCAGCATTCAGCTGGTCGCGTGGCCAGCGGCTTTGTGCGGAGCCGCCGCCGTGCTGGGAGCGCGTGCGGAGATGAAAATTACAGGATAAATATACAGGTTTAATAATATTCCGTCACTCTGACAATCTCTGCTGCTCGCCTGTGATATTTTAATCCACTTTGCAAGCTTTCGACATTAAGAACTTCTGACGAAGTTTCATGGGGAAGATAATATCTTCCTATGATGGCCTTGTACCATGTCTGCGATTCTAAACACAAATTTATTTGCTTTTATCACTTTGGACTAAAGAGAAAGAAAATGAACCATTAGGAAAGCGCCTCCTGTTATCCCCCCGCACCTCCCCTAATTCTCCGTGGAAGCAGCACCGCTTTCCCTTTCATCTGCGCACGCTGCACTTGCAGGCACGGCTCCATTATCTGTGCCAGTGCTGCCTTTGAGGTTAATGTTTCAATTCCGTTCTTCCGCTGGCCGTGGAGATGAATTAAATTAGTGCCAGCAGGAGGAGTGAATTAAATAAACTGTAAAATAAAGCCAGCTTCCCCTGTTTCCCTGTGCCATGCCCGTACCCCGGTTAAAGTTTTAAATGACCCCTATAGGGATTCACAAAGAGTTGCCTGTAACTGTGATAAACACGAGTTCACACTGCTCAGACTGTTTTCAAATCGTGTTCACTCTTTCCTTCACTGGGTACCCACCACCTGGCAGGCATGGTTCTGGGTCACAGGGGTGGAGCGTGGCAGTCCCTCGGGGAGACTCTCCCAGCCCCTGCCACAGGACAGGAGAGTGGCTGGGGTGGAGATCCACAGGGAGGAAGAGAGCCTTCTAGATTCAAGCTCTATTCTCTAAGAAGCCATCGGCAGGGCCCGGGGAGGGCGCGGCAGGGCAGGAGCAGAAGTGGGGAGCCCGGCGGAGAGAGAGCATGGCTATTGGGTGACAGGGACGCCGCTGCGTGCAGGCTGCGGGACAGCTGGTTGCTGGGGAGGAATGGAAAGACTAGGGGCATCCTCGGATGTCAGGACTTCAGCTCAGTCTCTCTCCCCCTTCCTTCCTTTCCTCCTCCTTTCCTGCCCCTCTCTCACAAAGAAACAGACCCCGTTTTCTGTAAAAGCTGCTTTGCTCTGATCTGTGCCTGCTCACCCCAGCGAACACAAACCCACACATCTACAGCAGGAGACAGGGTGAGTTCTGAAGAGGGGGAATCGGATAAAGTAAAAACCACCTGCAGACCAGGGGCCTAGCATGTGGTGGGGTCCTGAGACAGGAAGACGGGCACGGTGCAGAGAACGAGAACGAGAACAAGAACGAGACTGGCCCAGCTGCTTTCCATGGCCCCACCTTTGCATGTGGCGGGGCCCTGGATCTGACCTTCATGAATTTTAGCATCTGAGAAAAGCACACCCCTCCTTGGTCTCCACGACTCAGGCTCTCCTGGTGAGCCCATGTTCCTATCACATATCCCTTCCGCTGCCTTTTCTGTAAAATGGGTTGATGACTGTGGCCGTGGAGCTCCCAGGCCGGTGACACTCTATCCTGGATTCCTGGTTCGACAGCTTGGCTCCGAGGAGCAGCTGGCCCTGTGTACAGGGTTCTCCACTGAGGGGAGTGCACGCTAGCCCTGAGTGACTCACACCAGGGCTCCCAAACTCCGCTGGATACGGCTTCCTGGCTCTACTGAGAGGGAAATGAGCTGGAAGGTTCTGCAGCGTCAAGGTCAAGGGCCCAGAGGTCCAAGTTCACCATGGAAGCTGAGCATCTGAACATAGACAGGAGCTCTGCTGATATGTCGTACTGACCAGGATTCTAACCTGGACCCATGATTGGCCCACGGGCTCCACTGTGCGCTCACAGGCAGGAGTCACACTTCGTTGTCCTCCAGCACGGAAGCAGAAATGTGTCAGTGGGACTTGCTTCTGGCTGAAAATGCCGCTGAGCCACCCATGCCGTCCTTCCTCCCCCCACCCGTGAGTGGAGGCACCATCAGCACCCTCGGGAGCTGGAGGCAGCAGCCAGGCTTTCTTCACATTTCCTGAGCTCAGTGATTGGCTACAAAGCTTGACCTGAGCTGATGAGCTGTGATGAGACTTTCTGGGAGCTCTGGTGTGGGGAGGGCGGCGTTCACTTCCAGTGGCTTCGGCCTTGGCTTCGGTGGGAGGCAGGAGCTCTAGCAAGAGAATCGAGGCTGCATGAGAAAGATGCTCAGAGGGCAAAGCCAGGTCCTGGTGACATTGGTCTGGCTCCTGGATTCAGCTAGGCCAGAGTACTGCTCTTGGACATCTCAGCGTTAAAGTCGCCTCATGCCATCAGTCAGTGCAGTTGAACTTCCGGCCTCTTGGTATCAGAAGTAATATCTAGCATACCTAGCAGATACAGGGTACCTGCCTATCCCACCACAGGATGAAGGAAGAGCCACAGACAGTCACTTGTGCAGCTAAGGGTGATGAGTATGGCAATCCAGGCGGCAAGGGCCACTGTGACATCACAGAGAGGACAGCCAGCACTGGAGAGCAGCACATGGGAGCAGTTTAGAGCTCCAGGAGTGACCAGCAGGGGGAAATCACACAGTGGCTCTGCCTCCAACCTGACATCCAAAACCATTGCAGCCCCCAGCCAGCTGGACTCTGGTCTCTGAGTTGGCTACAGTGCCCATGCTTCTAACTCCCACTAGTTGAGTGCTTACCACATGCCAGGCACTGTGCTAACTTTTCACCTGCATCATCTGTTGGATCCTCCTGGCAAGCAGTAGGTTCCACTGTTGTGCTTTGTCTGCTTCCCAAGGATCTCATAACAAAGGGGCAGGTTTGCCGGAACTTAGAGGCCCACAGCTCTGAAGGCCTGCGGTACATGAGGCAGGAGTCCAGGGCGACCTCAGAGGGCCAGTCAAAGCAGGAAGATGGGCTTAGAGGAGTCTGGTGCTGGCTCTAAAGCATAGAATCATTTATTAAAACCTTCCTCTGGCAGTGTCACATTCGTGGGATTTTGTGGGCTCTTCTGGGGGAGGGGGAGTTTCTGTAGCTGTCACTGAGTTAGGTTGAAAAATAAAAGGGATGTGGGGAAAAATTGCACCATTAAATAGTAATATATTTTCTTTGTTTTAATTAGATTCTTTCCCTTGTAGGCAGGTGGAAGGACAGAGCCTTCAGAGGCCTCTTTGTTGTGTTAAAAAAAAAAAAAAAACACTCATGCAATCAGTACAATAATTAAGAAGCACTATTTTTTCCTAGCAAAGGGAACTAATTATTCCAGCCTTGTGCTGATTGATTCATTTTTACGAGCAGTTTAAAAATCTTAAAATTGCAAAGAAAGTCAGGGTGAGGATGTGCTTATCAACTGTGGGCAGTCCCTGCAATGGTGGGGGGGAATGCCGGCTTCCCAGGGCTGCTCCCCAAATGGAGACTCCAGTGTCGGTGCCAGCTTCACCCTTAACCCATCAGCCAAGGGGAGTTCCTGGCGAGCCCATTGGGGAGGTTCTGGAGAGCTTGATATACTTCAGATGCCAACCCCACTATGGCCTCCCTGGAGGTGTGCTCAAAACATTCACACTGGGTGCCTTCAGGCCAGCATTTCATTCCTACCATGACAGACAACTTGGCAAAGAAGGGGAGGTTTATTTAGCTCCCCATTTTGGAGAATCCAAGTTCAAGTTGCACTGGAGGAGGCTCTGGCTCTGGAGAGCGGGCCATGGCAGACAGTAGAGCAGGTGCAGAGGAGAGCCCGGAAGCAGAGAAAATATCTGGGCCCAAACTCAGGCTTTGATAACAATCTTCTCATGAGAACTACCTGTTGGAGGCACCCCCTGCCCCTGACCTATGGCCCTCTCCTAAGCCTAGCCTCCTAATGCTTCCACCAGCTGGGAACCAAGCATTTAATGCACATATGGGCCTTTGAGTGATGCCCAAACTAACCATAACATACCACCTGGGAAGGGCAGCTTCCCCACCCCCACTCCAACTCATCTCTGTGTACAAGACCTATCAGCCCTTCAACATCCAGCCAAGTGGTACCCGTGCTGTGAAGTGTTTCCTGATCCCCACGTGGGAGTGCTGCTTCTGAGCCCTATGAGCCTGCTCACTCTCTACTCTTTGGGGCCATTGACTGGACAGCTTGCTTGCCTGCTGGGCTGAGAACGGCCCTGTGCTCCACAGAGGGCCTGACCAGGGTCCACTCCTCCCTGACACTTGGTGAGTATCACACTGGAAAGGAAGGTAGGGCAAAGAGTGGGAGAAAGGGAAGAAGGAAGGGTGCAACTCCATACTGTTTGATATTCTAAAAACAGCAATTAATTCAGACACGGATGCCAAATCAAACACAGACTTCATTCAACTTTGATTTTCAAATACCAACAAATAATTTGAAGTTAAATTTTAAAATGAAAACCCTGTACTTAACAGCTGCTAAGATTGGCAATCGTAATCCCTGGCCTTTATTCCTAAGATTTCACATCTAGGAATCTATTCTAACTATGGAGTATTGTATATACAGAGTTGTATGCCTATGTTACGGCTTAGAGAAAGGAAGAGGGAGGCTGGGTGCCAGGACCCTGGGTTCTCATGCTGGCATACGCTGGTGCTGTGGCTGTGAGGGACTCATCTCCCCTCCTGGGACCTCAGATCTTTCATGTATATAATCAGAGGCCGACGCACCAGTGGACGGCCCCACTGCTCTGTGAGCCTCCTGTCCTTCCTCCTGCCTCATTATTTTGCCTCTTCACATCTCTTCCCTTCATTCTTCCATCTCTTATTCTCTCTATTCTTTCCAGTTCTCTAGCCTGCCTTAGTTCTTGACTATAGCTCTTTTATACATATTGTTTACTTGAGAGAGAGAAAGCACCCTCATTTTTTGATTTGTCCCCCCAAAGCCTGCAATGTCCAAGGTTGGTCTGGGGCCAACACCCTGGGAGCTGGAAACATAATCCATGCTGGAAATACAATCCACGTTTCCCTCGGGGGAGGCAGGAACCCAATTATTTCATCATCGCCATTGCCTCCCCCAGTCTGCATGAGCAGGAAGCTACAGTCAGGAGCAGGAGCTGAGAATCAGATCCAGGTTCTCAGATGTGAAACGTTGGCATCTTAACCGCTAAGCTAAAGGCTCACTTCTTCACTACCGTTCTTAACTCATTCTCTCACCGTGCAGAAATCAAACAATTGTAAAATTCCAACCAATCCATTAATCAACACAGAGGCGAATGGGTGGTGAGCATGATCAGGGTGCTCTACTTCCTTAGTTCTCCCTCTGGGCTCTTCTCTCTGTGTTGGCTTTGCTCCTGGGCAGCCACCATGGCTCCCACAACCCTGTTTCCTGCCTGCACTTCCCACAGTTCGCTCTCAGCATGGCTGAAGATTCCTAAGACTGATTTTCATGGGACAAGTCTAGTCCACATACCACCTCTGGATTGAAGACCAGGACCAGGGAGTGGACTGCCTGGATCTGTGCAAGCCATTCAAGGCCCTGGTCTGGAATTGTGGATGGAGCCAGGAGGTGAAGTGGGACCTGAAGAGAAGGCTTGGTCTTGCTAGCAAGTGGCCAGAAAAAGGATCTGGATTGGCATCCACCAGATGCCCCCTGCATCAGTTAGCAGGCATTTGGGGATGCCAGCTAATCTCCCTGCACTGGGGAAGGCACTGGGGTCATATGGGGAGAGACCAGACGACCACCATCTCCAGTGGCAGCTCTGTTCACCTGCCCACTGCAAATGCTGAAGCCTAGGATAGGAGAGAGCACTGGTTTGGGGCCATTTCTGGTTTTGAAGCAGACTTGATGTGTGTGGTTTCTCTGCACGGGCAGGAACTGCCATGGTGTGACCAACTTGGTTTTAGCCTGAAGGACCACCTGGGACATGAGTGCAAGGGTGAGCACCTTCCCTTCCCCTCCCCACGTTGGAACTACTCTGCTCTGCTCTGCAAGCTGTGCATGCATTCTGACTATTTCTTTCTCACACACACGCGTGCTCTTTCTCTTAAACCTCTCTAATTTACAAAGTTTTCTTTAAAAATAAATCCATGTTTTCCTGTTAAAATTAGGCCTAATGAAGTATTTTATAATATTCTTTCCTTTAAAAAGAATGAGGGTGAATGTTTATTAAATTAATTTTCACTTTAATGTATTTCCCCCATATTTCATGCTGTGGACACCACTGTTTCTGTAAATGACTTTTTCCAAGATGCTTGATGTATTTTTAATTGCCTCTGGCTTCAGTTTGGTTCCACACGCACGACACTTGGTATTTCTGTTTGCTTAGTGCTTCTAGGCTGGAGACATGCCAGGTAAAGGCGTCTCCCCTCTGCTCGGCCAGCCTGTGACCCGGGCGCAGGGGGACAGCTTCCATCCTGAGGAGCAGGTACACAGCGCACACAACTTTCCTGCGGCTTCTAGAATTGAAATACAAATTACATTTTCTCCTGTTTGCAACACATGCTATGGGGTAGAAAACCCATCTGTGTGCACTGTCTCCAATGCTGCACGTCTGGGTGAGATAGTCTCCTGCCACCTAGGAGCTCACTAAATCCAAGGTTGTTCCTCTGTTAAGGCTAAAAGTGGTGACTTGCTAAATGTTGCACAGCTGGCGGGGACACCTGTGGGGTACATGTTTCTCACCTTAGAGACAAGCATCTGTCTGCTATACTGCTGTATGTCTGGCAAACAACTATTTGTCCAACCCTTAACTATTTTTTTTTGTTTTTCTTTGTTTCAAACACTTATATTTGGGGTCTGTGCTGTGGTGTAGTGGGTAAAGCCACCACCATCTGCAGCGCTAGCATCCCATGTGGGAGCCGATTCAAGCCCCGGCTGCTCCTCTTCTGATTCAGCTCCCTGATACTGAATCTGGGAAATCAGTAGAAGAAGGGGGGGTGTGGTGTGTGTGTGTGAACCTAGTCCCTATTAATTTCACTATTAATCCCCGCCCACCCCCGCCGTGGGGTGGCCACTCTCTGGAAGCACATGGAGCTAAGTCCCGCCTGGCTGGGGTTTCACGTGCCCATCACGGCCTGTCACTCTTCTCCCTCCCTCCTGCGCCACCACCTTGGAGGTTCGGAGCGCGTGAGTGTCCTATTATTGCCCAGCCCTCATTCCCTCCTCTCAACCGCAGTCTTCCTTGGGAGACACCCGCCTCACCGTGAGACTGCAGTGAGTGGAAGGATCCACCATACGGGAGTCGGAAGGTCACGTGACCCTGACTCAGCCAATCAGAGACAATGATACTGGCAAACCCTCTGGCCTTCTTGGGAGGCGGAAGCTCTGTTTCCGCCTTGCCATGGAGTGTTGGTCCCTGACCCCGGGGACCCCGGGGAGGGAAGCAGAGCTGGGAGGCTGACAGAGACACCACACCCTTACTTAACGCCGGGGTTTCCGCTGCACGTGCTAATTTATTTTCTGCTAAGTCCAGTTAGAGTTGCATTTTCTGCCATTAGCTCAGAGCAGGCCTTGGGTGCCCCAGTTGGGTGCTTATGGGAAAGCTGGAGGGGCCAAAAAGTGTACAGAGACGCTGGGCAGTGATTTCTGTTACTGACAGAATTCTGCCAGGATTTCGGATTGACACGTTTTGTGGCCAGAGAACGCAGTTTATATGATTGCATTCTTGTGAAATGTGCTGAAATTTGTTTTATGACACAGTTTATGGTCTATTTGGTGAACGTCTATTTGCACTTGAAAATATATCTTCAGTTGGGTGTAGTGTTCTATAAATGTTACGAAGGTTAAAACGGTTGATGATGTTCTGCAGATACTCTGTGTTTTTCCTGGTTTCTTGTATAGTAGCTCTGTTAATCCCTGAGGAATGGGTAGTGAAATTCCAGCCACGATCGTGGCTTTGTTCGTTTCTCTTTTTTTGTCAGTTTTTCACTCATGTGTTTTGAAGATGTGTTATTATTTATAAACGCACCATCTTCCTGATTGTATTGACCTTTTTATAGCCGATGCAATGTTTTTGCCCCTAGTTATACTCATTGTTTTGAAACCTGTTTTGATGGATATTATAACTACATTAGCCTTTTGATGCTTACATTTTGCATGTTTGCATCTCTTTATTTTTTCATTTTCAATTTGTTTTTGTAGTTGAATGTAAAGTGTTATTATAGACAGCACATACTTGGTTCTTTATTTAGTCTGAAATCTCTGCGTTTTGATTGGAAGGGACATTCTTTCTACATATAGTATAATTATTGACATGATTGTATTCGGATCTGCTGTGTTTCTATTTGTTTCATCTTAGTATATTTGTTCTGCTTCACTTTCTTGACTTAAAATATATTAGTGTTTGATCTCAATTTGGTCTAAATTGGCTTTATACCTATATATCTTTGCATTATATTTTTAGAAGTTGCTATTGTAACCTAGGGATTACAATATCCATTTTTAACTTAACCCATTCTATTTATAGTTAATATTGAATTACTTTAGGTAAAAATAGGAACATTGACATAATGTCTCCATTTTCACCCTATTCTTAGTACTGTTTTGTTATATGTGTATACCATATACACTATAAACCCAATCATATGATATTACAATTTTTGCTTTAAACAGCCACATATCTTATAACAAATATTTTATTTATTTAGTAAGAGACAGAGGCAGATATAGAGGGAACTCCTATCCACAGGTTTACTCTTCAGCTGCCTTCAATAGCCAGGGCTGGTCCAGGCTGAGGCTGAGAGCCAGGAACTCAATCTAGTGATTGATGTGAATCAATCTACTGATTGATTCACATGACTGGCAGGGACCCAATCAATTGAGCCATCACCACTGCCTCCCAGAGTTTACGTTAGCAGGAAGCTGGAGTCTGGAGCCAGAGCGGGGTATTGAATGGGGGCACTCTGACAGGAGACATGGCTGTCTTAATTGCTATCAAACCAGTAGGCTACATGTGCATCACCATATAATTTTTTAAAAAAGTATTTCAGAGTTCTTTTTCCCTTTGGATTGAAGAATTTTTTTAACGTTTTTGTAATATAGATCTGTTGCTGGTGGCAGATGATCACAGTTTCTGTTTGCCAAAAATGCCTTCATTTTCCCTTCATTTTTGAAGGCTGTTTTCTCTGAGTAGGACACTCTTGGATAGCAATTCTTTTCTGTCCTGAAGTACTTTAATTTTAGTGTTACTGTGTCTTTTGGTGTCCACAACACTTAAGAAATCAGCATTTTTGAGGAGCCGGTGCTGTGGTGTAGTGGGTAAAGCTGCTGCCTGCAGTGCTGGCATCCCATATGGGTGCTGGTTCAAGTCCCATCTGCTCCTTTTCTGATCCAGCTCTCTGCCATGGCCTGGGAAAGCACTAGAAGATGGCTGAAGTGCTTGGGTCCCTGCACCTGTGTGGGATACCAGGAAGAAGCTCCTGGCTTCTGGTTTCAGACTGGTGCACAACTGGGGAGTGAAGCAGTGGATGGAAGACCTTTCTCTCTCTCTGCCTCTCCTTCTCTCTGTGTGTAACTCTGACTTTCAAATAAATAAATCAATCTGTAAAAATAAATAAATAAATTGAGTTCTATTGATCAGGTTTACCATTATTTTCTTTCACTTAAAATATGCTATTGAGCCTATCTAGTGTATTTTTAGTTTCAGTTATTATTTTTAGCTCTAAGTTTCCGTTTTTAATTGTTGTTTCTTTATTAAGATTCACTCTCTGTTCATCCATTTATACCATATTTTTCAATCTACTTTCCTTTTTTTAAGGAAAATATTTATATGTTATTTTGAAAGGTAGACAGAGAGAAAGAAGGAGAGACAGAGATCTATCCTCGACTCACTCCTCAACAGGCTGCAAAAACCAGGTCTGGGCCAGGCTGAAGCCAGAGCGAAGAACTCCACCCAGGTCTCCCACATGGCTGGCAGGGACCCAAATATTTGGGCCATCTTCTGCTGTCTTCTCAGGCGCATTAGTGGGAAGCTAAATCAGAAGCAGAGCAGCTGGGTTTCAAACAGGTGCTCTGACAAGGCGTGCCGGCGTCACAGGCGGCAGTTTAACTCACTGTGTCACATGTGGCTCCCATACTTTTCCCTCATTGTACATATGTACAGTAGCTGTCTAAATGTGTTTGCTGAATCTGACATCCAAGTGCACCTGGAGCAGTTTCTGTTGACTGCTTTCTTTCCCCTTTTTCTGGTAGTAAGTTCTAGTAATGTTGAGTGGAAGACTGTACTTTTGTAGGTAATCGATTTTAGTGAGGGCGGAGTCTGTTCTGTTTGTCTGCCAATTTGTGTGTTAGAGTTGGTATTAGCTTTCCTGGACTCAAGCTGGAAATTTTGACTTTCCTGTAGTATGTAGCCATCAATATCTCTACTTTGTTCATTTTGAATCATTTGCTTCTTTTTTTTTTTTAAAGAATTATTTTATTTCTTTGAAAGGCATAATTACAGAGGTCGAGCCAGAAAGAGGTTGGTCTTCCATTCCACTGGTTTACTCCCCAAATGACCACAACAGCCAGAGCTGAGCTGATCCAAAGCCAGGAGCCAGCAGCTTCTTCCAGGTCTCCAACACAGGTGCAGGGGCCCAAGCACTTGGGCCATCTTCCACTGCTTTCCTAGGCCATAGCAGAGAGCTGGATCGGAAGAGGAGCAGCCAGGACTCAAACCAGCACCCTTATGGGATGCTGGCGATGCAGGCTGGGGCTTTAACCTACTGCGCCCCTACTTCATTTGCTTCTTAATGCTGGCATTTTGTCTGGCACCTTGGAGGTCTCCTTATGTCTGTGTAATTTGGTGGCCATTGAAACTAACCCTGTTTGTAAGTTCAGTGCTTTTAGGGATTTGCCCTCCCTTAAATTTGCAAGACTGTTCCAGCCTTGGGCTTTGACCTGTGACACCTCAGCCCCGAAATGCTTCATCTGTTCTGCTGCCTGCCTGAGAGTCTGTGGTTGGGGAGTGCACACAGTGAAGGTAAATCAGATTCACAGATTCGTCTCTCCTGGTGGCACATTCGTGAGCACGTTCTTCTCTGATCTCTCTCCTCTTTTTTCTTTCTTTCTTTCTTTCTTTCTTTCTTTCTTTCTTTCTTTCTTTCTTTCTTTCTTTCTTTCTTTCTTTCTTTCTTTCTTTCTTTCTTTCTTTCTTTCTTTCTTTCTTTCTTTCTTTCTTTCTTTCTTTCTTTTTTTGCTGGGATCCCGGGTCTCCCTCATGTATATATAATTTAGCCAACAGCCAGGGTTTCCTTGCAGATTTCTCCTTTTTGCAGTTTCCAAGCTTGAACTCGGAGCTCTGGCTTCTCTGGCAAGGTTTCAGTTTTCCACTGTCATTTTTCTACAGCTTTGGACATGCAGTTGGAGGACAGCCTCGGATCACAAAGCCACAAACTCAGAGCACTTTTCCCTGCTAGATGAGGTAAACAGTCCTCAAGTTATGTCTTCTTCTGCACACTTTTCTATGTTTTAAAGTAGTTGCTTTCTTTAAATTATTTAAAATCTTTTCTTAACACATACTAAACTGAACTCCTGTATACAAAGAGAATTGAAAATGAATCTGAATGGGAATGAAAGGGGAGAGGGAGTGGGTAAGGGGGAAGGGTAGGGGGGGGGGGAGGGGAGGTATGGGTGGGGAAGTCATTGCAATCCACAAGTTGTACCTTGGAAATTTATATTCTAAATAAGAAAAAAAATAAAATAATAAAAAAAATTATTCTCATCGAGTTTATATTGATGTCTGTGGCAATGTTCACGTGAACACTCTAGTCATGACTCTCAGTGGTTCCTGGGTTTCTTTTCAGACCTCCTGTAATCACGCTGATGTCCACCCCAGTCTGAGAACAACAAACAAATGTACCTCTGGACCTCAGTGAAAGATTGGCCTTATTCTTGCTCCACATGTTGTGTAAGTAAGTCTATGAACTCCACAGTCTGAGGAGGCTGAGCATGAGTTCAGGATGAGGGTTTGGCTGGAATAACATTGGTAATGGGACTGGTATTGTGGTGCAGTGAGTTGAGCCACCACTTGCAACACCAGCCTCCCATACAGGAGTGTTGGTTTCAGTCCTGGTTACTCCTCTTGTGATCCAGCTTCCCGCTCACGTTCCTGGGATGGCAGCAGAAGGTGATCCAAGTACCTGGGCTCCTGTCACTTATATTGGAGACCAGGATGGTGCCCTAGGCTCCTGGCTTTGTCCTGACCCAGCCCAGATGATCGTATCCATCTGGGGAGTGAGCCAGCAGATGGAAAATCTCTCTCTCTTTCTCTCTCCCTCCTTCCCTCCACATCTCTGCCTTTCAAGTAAATAAATAAATCTTTTAAAAAAATTGGTGGCTGCTATGGTTTGAATGTTTTTGGTTGCCTCCAAAATTCATGTTGAAACTGAATGCTCAGTGCAACAGCATTAGGAGGCTTGGCCTTTGGGAGCTGACTGAGTAGGGGGAGTCTGCCCGCACAAGGGGGAGGAACCCTTACTAAAGGACTTTCCGAAGAGAGCTCTTCCCTGCCATTCCACCTTCTGCCTCGTGAGGACATAGTGTGTCCTCCCACCCCCCAACACTCCGTCTAAGCTTGCCCCATAAAGGCACCACTTGGTTATACAGAGCAGCCCTCACTGGACTAGTGAGCCTGTTGGTACCTCGATCTTGGGCTCCCAGCCTCCAGCATTTTGAGAAATAGATTTCTATTATTTATAAATTACCCCAATCTCAGATATTTTGTTGCAGACAAAGACAGCAGATGGGGAAAAGGATTAGCAGAGTTTCTCTGTAACCAAAGACAGCTTTGTCTGAACCCCAACCAGAGTCTGAGCCCAGAGCTTGAGCTTCCCAGGGCTGGGGACAGTTACGGCCTGGGGGCCCTGGCAGCCCAGTTTCTAGTCACATGCAGGAGATCGTGCCGTGCTGGCCCTGGTGGGGAGCCCTGGGACACTGACCCTTGCTGTCCCCAGAAGCTGGTGAGTGAAGACTCTGAGCCCTGAGTCTTTAGGTGAAGTCGTGTGCACTCCGGGAGCCTCATGCTCTGCCTCACTTGGGATGCCGGAGCATCACTCCCATGGGGACTTGGTAGCCACTCTTTTCTTTCTGGATTCAGCCAGCACTTCCTGAGTTGAGTTTTGCTCCGTGACAGAACCCAGCAAGAATCTGGGTGAGGAATGAGTCATAGTTGTTGTCCCGAGTATGCTCAGAATCCATGGCAGTGGCAGACCAGAGAAACAAACTCAGCGTGTTGTGATGTTTCGGGCATTTTAATAGGGAAACACGTTGTCTTTGGTTTGAAAGGCAGTACAGCAGAGAGGATTCCAGATGCCTCCCAGCCTAGGCACCGATTGTGACTTTGGGGAAGTTGTTTATCCCTGTGTCTTGTTTCCCAGGGGGTAACTACAGTGCCCACTGCAAGGGGCTGTCACGCAGGTTATGTGAGTGAACATATGTGTAGCAGTGCTGAGCAAATGGCGCCACACAAGTGTCCGTTTCTTCCTTTCTTTGTTGAGCTTGGTGATTATAATGCAAAATGTTCTCATCTCTCCTGGGGGCGTCTATTAAATAAGCCACCCTCGCCTGCTAGGCCAGGGGTGCTGCTTTTCCCATGGCTAATAACTCAGGCTCCAATGATAACGGAGCATTAGGGTTCACTAAGAGAGGAAGAGAGGAGAAAGGGGTTTGAGGCAATGGTGGTAGAAAGAAGGGTTAGGTTAGCTTTCAGGAAAGCTACTGGAAGAAAAATTCCAAGCCTAGAAGGGCAGTGGATAATGAGAGAGCAGGGAGGAGAATGTGGGGTGTTTGAGCTTCTGGGAAAACTGCTGGAGAAAAATGCTTGCAGGAAAAGTCAGAGCACGAACCTAAGGTGAAGGCACAGGTGAGTGTCCAAGGCCAGGGAGGAAGCCAGTCCACAACAGAGCACCCAGCCTCGGGACCTCACCTTCTTTCTCTCTCTTTTCTTTGTTTTAAAGTCAGGATTGCAGAGAGGTGGGCACTTCGTACTGTCAGCACCCAGCACCCTGCAGGGGCAACACACCTGCCCCAGGACTTGGTAGACCCCAAAAAGGGTGTCCCCTGCTCCTTTGGTCTGAATATTGGACCTCCAAACACATGCAGAAGTTAAATCCCCAGGTCACAGGTTAATGTGATGGCTTTAGATCCGCTATTCTCCCCACCAACCTGACACTGTGACTATAGCATCCCTCATCCATTATTCTTTCTAGCATTGTCATTTCTTGAAGCATAAACAGCCCCAATGCTGTGAGAGGTGTGTAATGGCAGAGAAGTCCCAGGCCTGGTGCCAGACTCACTTGGGTTCAAACTGGGGCTTCGCTACCTCATCTGATCTCTGATCTCAGTGTCTCGGAGTTTTCATCCCTGATACCACAGTCACCATATCTATCTCTTGGGGATGCTCTGAGGACCTGAGATGCTTGACACACGTGGCTGGGCCATCTACAGCACGCTGGCCCTAAAGCATCCATCGTGAGCGCCCCAGGGGTGGCTCTTGGCCCTTGGAGCACAGCTCACTCACAAGCAGGGACACCCGGTGTCTGGTGCCCAGTAGGTGCTCCCCTGGGGCCTGCTCCCCCCACACTGAGCAGACACTGTGGGCAGCTGCTTCAAGGAACCAGTTCAGTTGCCTTTCCTTGAGCATGAATGGCCTTCATTGGTCTGGCCGTGGTGACCTTACGCCCGGTGCTGTGCAGCTCAGGCCTCCGACTCTTTCATCTGCCTTTGAAGGATTGCTTTGCATCAGCTTTGCTTCATCTGCTTTCTCGCACATGGGCAGTTGGGGGCCTCAGCAAAATAAAGGAGTCTGCAGACTTAGACTTGAGCCACTAGGAAGGTTTTTCCAAATGCTATTCACCACACAATGCTTTCTATATTGCAGCCCCGTAGGCACATGGTGTGAACACCCACAAATCTAAAACAGAGGGTCACAGGACAACCCTGACCCTTACTCTGGGTGATGCGTTCTGTGCTGCTCTGTTGTTGGTGTTGACTGAGATCCACTGAATTAATCTTGTGATCGAATACTCAGTCCTCACTCGCAGTGCTGTCTCCCCCTCTTCCCCCACTGCAGTTTATTTCTGGTCTTCCAGACTTGACCTTGGCTTTCTCACCCCATCCCACTCACCACAGTGAGGGGCATGAGTGACTGAACAGGGACACACCTCATTGGCAGGCAGTATCTGGAGGGCTTTAGGGGAGTAGCTGTTGGTACCCAACATCGTAGTACAGAGCTGAAACCCAGGGCCTGGCACACAGCAAAGTAGGACCCAGGTCTCTTGAGGGGGTAGCCACCAGGAGTGAGATCAGAGGGTAAGCAGCCAGGAGGACTGCAGGCCGCGCAGGGCACCAGGGCCTGGAAAAGCAGCATGAGCTTGCTGGCTTGAGCTGTGAGGCTGGGACTCCTCCAGAAGGTGCCCGAAGTGGGCGCTGGGAACCAGGGTCACTGTAAGCAGGCCCTCACTCTTAGAATTCAGGCTTCACTGTGGCATAGCGGGTAACGCCACTGCCTGCAGTGCTGGCATCCCATATAGGCGCTGGTTCAAGACCCGGCTGCTCTACTTCCCATCCAGCTCTCTGTTATGGCCTGGGAAAGCAGTGGAAGATGGCCTAAGTCCTTGGGCCCCTGCACCCATGTGGGAGACCCAGAAGAAGCTCCTGGCTCCTGGCTTTGGATCGGCGCAGCTCTGGCTGTTGCGGTCATTTAGGGAGTGAACCCGCGGATGGAAGACATCTCTCTCTCTTGTGCTCTCTCTGCCTCTGCGTCTCTGTAGCTCTGCATTTCAAATAAGTAAATAAATATTTTTTAAAAAATAAATAATTCAGGCTTCTCAGCCACAGAGGGTGCTCACTGCTGTGGGCCCAAGGTCCAGATCACGACTAAATAGTGGCTCATGGATATCCTTGAAATATTCCAATTGGCTCTCCCTATCTGACGGTCCAACATCTGCTGATTCAACCAACCCTGAGTAGAAAATACAGGGGACAAAACATGCATCTGTGTTGAGTGTGTATAGCCCTATTTTCTTTTTTTAAAAATTTTATTTATTTATTTGGAAAGGCAGAGTTACGGGGGCAGATAGAGAGGGATCTTCCATCTGTTGGTTCACTCCCCAGATGGCCACAATGGCCAGGGCTGGACCAGGCCAAAGTCAAGAGCCTGAAGCTTTAGCTGAGTCTCCCACATGGGTAGCAGAGGCCCAAGTACTTGGGCCATCTTCTGCTGCTTTCCCAGGCAGATTAGCAGGGAGCTGGATCAGAAGTGGAATAACCTGAACTTGAACCAGTGCTCAGTGAGATGCTGATATTGCAGGCAGTTCTTAACCTGAACACCAGCCCCTAGACTTATTTTCTTCTCCACATCCCCTAATCAATGTTGTATAACAATTATTTACGTAGCATTTAGGTTGTGTTAGGTAATACAACTCATCTAGACATAATTTAATGTATACAGGAGAAAGTACATAGGTGACACAAGAGCTACTTCAACAAGCCCTGGGAAAATAGAATTCACAGATGAGCGCAGGATGCGAGGGCAACATGGTAGCAGCAGCCGTTACCACCCTGATCACCAGGGCTGATTGGGCTGGGCAGGTGTCGCCTTCCTCCCTGACTGCTCCACGTGCACTTGGTGGAGGAGGATGCCCTTCCCTGCCAAAGGAGGCCTGTTCTTTGGTCAGGGGTTTGTGGGTAGCTGTGCTCCTCTGCTAGAACCTGCAAATAGACTTTCAAGGTCCATGTGAGGGAGAACAGAGGGGAGCCAAGTCCAAGACTCCAGACATCCAAATGAGGCAGTGCCTGTGGCAATCTGTCTTTCTAAAACAAAAGCAAAAACAAAGATGAGTTTATTTGGCGCAAAACCAATTTGAAATCCATGATATAATATGAATTTTCCGCCGGCGCCGTGGCTCAACAGGCTAATCCTCCGCCTTGCGGCGCCGGCACACCGGGTTCTAGTCCCAGTCGGGGCGCCGGATTCTGTCCCGGTTGCCCCTCTTCCAGGCCAGCCCTCTGCTGTGGCCCAGGAGTGCAGTGGAGGATGGCCCAAGTGCTTGGGCCCTGCACCCCATGGGAGACCAGGATAAGCACCTAGCACCTGGCTCCTGCCATCGGATGAACGCAGTGCGCCGGCCGCAGCGCGCTGTCCACGGCAGCCATTGGAGGGTGAACCAACGGCAAAAGGAAGACCTTTCTCTCTGTCTCTCTCTGTCACTGTCCACTCTGCCTGTCAAAAATAAAAAAAAATTAAAAAAAAATGAATTTTCCAGGAATACTTTGAGGACTGACTCCTTGTATGCAAATACTGTACCATTTGGGTATTTTAGATTTTTTAGTTACTTATTTGAGGGAAAGAGAAACAGAGTTCACATCTACTGGTTCACTCCCCAAATGCCCACTATGGTCCCAGGCCATAAGGGTAAAAACCAGAAGCTGGGAATTTAATCCAGGTCCCCATCGTGGGTGGCAGGCACCCAATCACCTGATCCATCACCACAGCCTATTAAGGGTGTGCATTAGCAGGAAGCTGGAGTCAGGAGCCCGACTCAGGTATCAAATCCAGACACTCTGATGCAGGCTGCAGGTGTTATAGCTATAATCTTAACTACCAGGGGGTGCTTGCCTGCCCCCATGGCCATTTGATAGAAGAGTCCTGAGCATCCATGGATTTTGTTATCTGTGAGGGTTCCTGGAACCAATCCCTTGCAGATACAGAGAGAGAACTGTCATACGAAACCAGAATTTCCGCCCCTGAAACCTCGACCCAGCCATCATTCATGTACTCATCTTCCAATTTCAGGCCAGACCAGCACTGGGAATTAGAAACCAGAGAAGGGTCAGACTGTCCCTGCTCTGAAAAGCTCGAATTCTGAGGGTATGTGGTGGAAACACACAGACACTCAGGCAAATTCTGTACGTGCCGTGCACAGAGAGCTGTGGCATCCCCGAGGGAGGGAGGCCCTTCCTGCATTTCTTGTTCTCACATTCCCTCCTTTACTACATAAACACCTGTGAAACACCTGCCAAGGTCAGGCTGAGGGCATAGCAGCAACAAGACAAGGTGGGCCTTCTCCCGGGAGAGCTCATTTCCCTGGTGATGGGCACAGAGGGGCCAGGAACTGCACACGGTGGCTTTGGCCTCTGAGGGGGCTGGCAGGGTGCTTTGAGCACTGCTCACTGCTATGCCCACTCTCCATGGGCTCCTGTAGCCCACATCATCTCAGGGTGGGGTCCCAGAGTACTTATGTTACCCAAGTTCACCACCCCCACCCTTTCACTTTCGGCTTCCACTCCATTGCCAGTGGCCATCTCCTGCGTGTGCCCCTGTCTCTCAGTGCCCTCCACACTCAGTGGGATCAGGGCAGAGTCTGGCTGCCCACGCCAGGCCAGGGAGATCATGGAGAAACCGAAGTGTGGTGTTGCCTATAACTCTCGCAATTCTAAAGATGCAAATTTCCCATTTATATTAAATACAGAGCTGTTCTAAAACAAAAGGAGGGAGAGTTGACACAAAGTGTAACTGACATGGTTATTGATGCCATAGCTATTGGTTCTAACAGGCTGTGTCCCATCACCAAAGTTGCCGCCTAGGGGCACAGACAGCTAAGCTCACTCAGGAGGGTATGAGTGGCAGCCAGGGATCTGTGCACTCTGAGTAGCTCCATCTACTGATCTCTCTTGGTCTTCAGGGGATCTTGTTGGAGGGCTTGCACTAATGCCCTGTTGGGGAGGGTAGCATGGCAGAAGGCATGACTGTTGACTTCTTTCAAGAAGTATCCTCCTAGGGGCTGGCGCTGTGGCTCACTTAGCTAATCCTCCGCCTGCAGCGCCGGCATCCCATATGGGTGCCGGGTTCTAGTTCTGGTTGCTCCTCTTCCAGTCCAGCTCTCTGCTGTGGCCCAGGAAGGCAGTGGAAGATGGCCCAAATGCTTGGGCACCTGCACCTGCACCTGCATGGGAGACCAGGAGGAAGTACCTGGCTCCTGGCTTTAGATGGGCATAGCTCTGCCCATAGTGGCCATTTAGGGGGTGAACCAACGGAAGGAAGACCTTTCTCTCTATTTCTCTCTCTCACTAACTCTGTCAAATAAATTTTAAAAGAAGAAGAAGAAGTATCCTCCAAAGAAGAACAGAGAAATGCGGAGTATGGATGGAGAGAACCCGAGCTATGTGGGTTTGGCCCCAGACAGAGCGAGAAACTCACGCGGTGCAGGAGAGAGGGGTAGGGAGGAAGGGGATCCTGTGACAAGCCCAGGGATCCATCAGCTCTGTCGGCAGGAGCAAAGACAGATAGGTGAGCTGGGGGAAAGGAGCCTCTGGATTTGGAGGCAGGATGACGGGGGGGTTTACGTCACACTGTTACTGCACTCCATTCTGCACCGTTTCACATCCTCGAAGCCCATGTCTGTTGTAGAACACAGTTGCACACTGGCTCCGAACAGCATTGCCTGGATGCAATCCGACAGAGCCTCACCCAGGCTGTCTCTTGCTCCTGCCGCAGATGCCTCTACCCCAGTGACGTTAGCCACTTAGGATTAAGCTCCCCCGTTACGCATCACAGACTCAGACACTGGAAATGTCGCTGCCTACAGTGCCACACTTGCCCTACAGGGAATGCAGACTGTGAGTAAACACTTTTCTCTTTCATTCTCCACATTGCTGATTCTGGGACACTGGTGCACTGAGCACCAGGCCCACAATGGCGACCCCTGTGAGAATGCCGCCCTGTATTGATTTTGCTTCCTTTCTTGTACTTCCCTCTCCCTCAATCCAGATCCCTGGGATCGTATTCCCAAATCAAGTGTCGGCACACAAGCCTCTGCCTAGGCTGTACCTTGGAGGCATTTAGGCTAAGACACACCTGCCCGACAGGACCCTTGCTCACTTCACTCTCATCTGGTGCTGCAGCTCAGCCTTTTTGCAGAGCCTATGATGTGTTCGTGTCACCTTCATCTCAGGGATCTCAAACGTATCTTGAACATGGGCCTGGAATCTTCCTGTGCCACCTTGGTCTGGTCTGTCTCTGCTCATGTGCGCCGTCTCAGGGAAACCCTTGCTGGTCATCCAGTGTGAGCAGCCCTCCCTGCCAACACCCTGCACCTCTGTATTTCCTGTTTATTTACTATGCTCAAAAATGCTCTTCCATCTTATTGTTTACCCTGTGCACTGTCTGTGGGTGATGGGATGAAGTGCCGGAGGTCTGCCTTCCCCACACTTCACAGAGCTGGCATTCACTCTGGACCTCTGGAGTGCAGGAGCAGCCCTAGTTACAGGCACAGACAGGCAACACGGATGTTCCAGATACCAGGTGCTCAGTGGCGGCTGACACTCAGCCTCAAGTTCTGGAGGACACAGGGGACTGGGAGGAACCACAAGGAAGCTATGGAGCTCAGACCCTGTCTGAGGCCCCGACACAGCTCCTTGCCTCTACCTGGGAATGTGGCTGACACTGCTCAACTTTCTGGTTAAGACAAACCGGAAATCTGATGGTGTGTGTGTGGAGGGGAGAGGAAACCCCACATTTTAAAATATTGGTTGACATTTCCATTTGTGTACCACTTTATGGGCCAAAGATCCATGGTTTGGGGTCAGATTTGGCCTGAGGCCCTCTGCTGGTAGGCCCTCCTCTAGAGGTTGCAGGGTCTAGGCTAGCTTTGGCCTTCGGGGCTCACACACCTTTAAAGCAATGAGAGTTGGGTGTTGATGTTGCTATCCCAGAGTCAGAAATACACACCTGCTAACAAAGACCTCTGCTACTGACGGAACCCAAGAGGAGAGAGATGCCAGCCAGCGTGTGTAAGAGAAGGATTCAGACTGATTCACCTTGCACTGTTTGTAAATGCATAAATCCAAGATGCCAAAGAAGTAGGATATGTGGCCTTCAGATAAGGCACCATAAACCTGTCTGGGATAATTAACCTTTTTAAGAAGCAAGCGTGTTGAGCACTTAATATCTGAAAAGGTGTAATGTAGCAAGAATGAGCTATAAATAAGAGAGATGGAAAGCACAGTTGGGTTTTTCCAATTCATTATGGTGGGCTGTAGCTAATTAATTCATAATGCCACGGAATTGATACTGTGTTATTTGTGTTCATGCAAATTACCTCTTAACTCCCGTTAAAAGACAAACACATTGAACAGGCTGAACTTTCCAAAAAAAGCAAATGTTCGGGGAAGACAAAATAATAACAGTGACGGCTGGCTCTTCACGCTGCTGTGGATAAGATGATTATGTTAGCATTCCATTGGAAACTCTTATTTTCAACAATTTGTAACTCCGTCATAAAAATTAAAATTCTACTGTGCTCTAAGCTAGTAGTATGGTGTCACCTGGCAATGGATTCTTTGCCTCCTCTATGTTTAAAAACAGCTTTGGGTAACAGGTTACCAAGTTACAGTCTCCCCAGAGTTGGCAAGTGCCTTCCTATGCAAGGTCAGTTGCTCTCTGATATGGCTGTCCCAGGCGTCCACTGGGACTGGGGTTTCTTCTCCGTGCCACGCAGTTGCCAGCGTTCGGACTTGCCCTGTGGCCTGGGAGCCTATCCAAGCCGGAGGAGCTCTGCCCTGCCTTCCCTTTCCTTCCCCAAGGCTTGGGAGAAGTTCATCCATTTACCTGGGCACTCACCCAGTACTTTTTCACCGAGCACAGTCAGGGTGACAAACCATGTGCTGTCCTCGGGACAGAGGTGAGCAGAGAAGATACTGGAAAACTGAAAACTCTGATGCAGTCCCTTGTATTCAAAAAGTGTGCTGTTTTCACTTGGGGTTTCGTAGTGGGTGAGTGGGCAGGGGTTTGTGCTCAGACACCGCTAGCTGTACACAACAGCGAACAGCACAGACTCTAGGTGAATAGGCAAAGATATAAGCATCATTAATTTGGATGGTGACAAATGCAAACAAAGAAATAGAATTGATGGAGCCATTGAGATGACCCAGGGTGGGTATGGTGAGGAGACCAGTTAAATTGGTTCCAGGCAGAAGCAACATCGAACCTGTGATAACCATGTGGTGAAAAGAACTCAGTTGTGTGAAACCCTGGGGAGTGCAGTGTGCCAGGCAGAGGAAAATCAGTGCGGAGGCCCTGAGGCTGGGTGAGCCGCACATGCTAGAGGGCAGGGAGGTGCCCAGGAATGCAGGGAGTACTGTGAACAAGGGGTGGGGGGCAGGGGAGAGCAGGAGAACCTGAGAGGTTGGCAGGGCCTGGAGGGCAGGCAAAGGGGTTTGTCTTGAATCCCAGTCCCTCATCCATTGCATTGCTTCCTCTCATCCATAGCATTCCCTCCTATCTCATCTTGCTTATGTAGGCAAAGCAGAGCAGGTATTGCTTCTTACCACTTCCCAAATGGGGGTAAATTTATTTATTTATATCTTAATTACAAAAATAAAAATGCAAACAGAATGCAAAAAAATTAGCTAATATAGAAAAACAGAAAGTAAACAATATATAATCCTACTGCCCAAAGATAATAATGGTTAACATTTAATGTGCATCTCGCTAGCTCTTTTTGTTTGCAAAAACAAACATTCACAGTTGTATATACACAAATACATTCAACAAACTTCATCACAGAATCCAGCTTTATAAGCTGTGTTTATCATTTAACACACTGAGTATCATTTACCCTGTCATTAAACAGAGGTTGATTATACAACTTTAAATGATGGCAAAGACAATTTATGAATGTACTCTCATCCTGCATAGTGGATGGTCAGTCTGGGAATAATTGTCTGCTATTGTAAACAATGCTTCATTGAACATCTTTGCACATTTATTTTTTTTTTTTTATTTTTGACAGAGTGGACAGTGAGAGAGAGACAGAAAGGTCTTCTTTTTGCCGTTGGTTCACCCTCCAATGGCTGCCGCGGCAGGCGCACTGCGGCTGGCTCACCGTGCTGATCCGGAGGCAGGAGCCAGGTGCTTCTCCTGGTCTCCCATGGAGTGCAGGGCCCAAGCACTTGGGCCATCCTCCACTGCACTCCCGGGCCACAGCAGAGAGCTGGCCTGGAAGAGGGGCAACCGGGACAGAATCCGGCACCCCGACCGGGACTAGAACCCGGTGTGCCGGCGCCGCAAGGCGGAGGATTAGCCTGTTGAGCCATGGCGCCGGCTGCACATTTCTTTTCACGTGCTTGTCTGATGGACTATTAGGGGCACACTCTGACACCTGGGGGTGGCAGGGGCAAAGGCTCTGTGTTCTGAGTGCTGAGTGCATATGTCAGAGCCCTATCCACAGGGGCTATGAGGGTTCTCAGGCAGACCCCCTAGGTGAGCAAGAAAATGTACTCATTCCCTAGGTGGGCAGGGCTCCCAGGCCAGATCTGTGGTCTCCAGGGGCCATCTCCTTCTGCTGAACCTGGGGGCTCCTGCGGCCTCTGCTTTCTCCTGTCCTCAGCAAGTCAGACCATGTTCTCTTGGGGTCTGGGTTGTCTTTCCACAGAAGTACCGGGAAGAGCTTGGTGCCTGGGGTGGGATGCTTGGCCTCACCAGGAGGCAACACCATAGGCGAAGAGGGTTGGGGACAGAGAGCACCACCTGGAGCCTGAACCTTTAGGTACTTACACCTGATTTCCAGAAAGAGAACTATCAAGAGTGCCTGTCTTGTCTGGGTCAGTGGGGGGACTGCCTCACTGTAGGAGCTAACAAGGGGACAAAAGTCTCCCTCTGCAGATCACCTGGCCAGTGCCGCAGTGCCAGGCACATCTCCTCCACCACTTCTGCTGGCTGTGCTCTGTCTCTCCCCACCTCCCTGTGCCACCTCCTCCAGGGGACCTAGGACGTTCCCCCAGCCCCTGGGACAGGCTCTGTCTCATCAGAGAACTCCTCTGCCTTGGGAGCAGAACAGAACGCGTGAGGCTTTGCTGCCTTGCCTTCTACTGCCACCAATGTCCTGGGCCCCATCTGCAAGCACAAAGCCCTCCCACCCCCAGCCATTCTTATGCAGCTGTGCACAGAGTAGTGCTTTTGTGGGGGAACCCAAGACTCTCTCTTTGCTCTGTGGAGTTCACCAGGAGAAGAGAGGGTGGTATGCCTCAGCCATTCCTTGTGCCCAGGGTCCCAGGAGGGACGCTGAGAACACTAATGGTAGTTTGATACCAATCAGCACATATTGGGCACTGCCAAGAACTGTGCCCATTCTCTCCACTGTCTCTATGCTGTACCCACTCATGCAACCCCCATTCTGCACAGGAAAAACAGAGCAAGCAGACAGGAGGTAAGAGGCAGAGGCTGGACACTTCCGAGTCCACAAGGCTTCTGGGAGGACATGGTGCAGGACAGAGGATGTGCCAGGTGAGCACAGCAAAGGCCTGGGGTGGGAGTCAGAATAGTCTAGGCCCTGTGTGCAGAGCCATCAGATCTGTGGCTCTTTCATACTTCATCATCCACATCCCTTCCAGCGCTAGCATTAATAGGACAAATCATCAGTTACTTGGACTGAAATTTGACAAATTAAATTGCAAAGAATTAAATAAGTTGTAGATCAATACTATCTGAATGATCAATTAATCTTTTCTTGTAATTAAAACTACCAATTCCTAATACCTTTCAGTTTTATTTTATTGCACCATATCTAATTTTGAGCTTTTAGGCAACTGTATTGATTACAGATATAGTTACCATATTTGGAAACCCATTAATTTATTAATCAGCACACCTCATTAGAGAATATCTGCTTTAATTATCATCACCTCGATTCAGAAGGTGAGTTTAATTCAGCTTGAACCGAGGCACTAGGAGTCCACTGTTACATTCTATTGTGTGGTTCTGTATGCCACAGAAACGTTCCTTCTTTTGTGAAATAGAATTCTAAGAACAGGCGAGTGTGCTTACAGAGCAGGTGACGAACTCAAGTGGTTCCTCAAAATTACATTTTAACTTTAATCTTTTTCATGGGGGCTTTGCCACTTAATTTATTCCCAGTGTGCTCGAAACAGAGCTCCCAAGATTCAGGGATGAAAGGGTTTTGGGGCGTACAAATGAGTACAGCCATCATCATTACCTTGAAATACAAACTACACACCGAGCACGCCACAATCAGATTCCCTGCACCCAGCCGTTCTGAAGTCAGTAGAAATACAGTTTCACATTTAACCTATGAATTTGCTGAACAGCAGTGATGCTGGACACCTGGTGGTTTCATTTGGCTTCCCTTTGTCTTTGCTGGGGATCATTATGAGAGAGAAATCTTGGCCTGTGTGCAGATTCTTCAGGGGTCCTGGGTGGGCCTGTTCCTCCTTCAGGGTCTCCAGGGAAGGCTGGAGGACTTCTTGGAGACTCGGGGAGCCTGCTCCTCCCCATGAAGAAGGGACCTCTGCTGGGGTTTCCCTCCACAGAAGTGAGATCCAGGCTTCGTAGTGTCTGCATCCCAGCTTCTCCCGAGTGATGGGCACAGCTGCCAGAGGTTTGAGTTGCGTCTAAGCTGAGTGCATCCAGTACTTTATGCATGGAGATCAGATAACTGAAGGCATGGAGCGGAGAAATCACGGAGCCCAGAAGAGGAGGGAGACTTACATCAACACCTTCTTTGCCCAAGGTTTTTCAAACTCTTAGCCTCTTCTTCTTACACTTCCCAACCCCAAAGTCAGTCCTTCCTTCCTTCCTTCCTTCCTTCCTTCCTTCCTTCCTTCCTTCTAGAAAAAGTCTAATTCTCCACCCAAACAGCTGCTCCTCAGCCTGTCTCTCTCAGGGTACCCCTCACTGCAGGGAGTGGGGAGGACATGCCTAGCATGAGAAGCAATGGCTGCTGCAAGGATGGAGTGGAGCAGATGGCACGTGCTCCTGGGTGTGCTCACCTTCCACCTCGCATCCCCACCAAACACCGTGGAGCCCAAGGTGACCAGGTGAACACCAGGACAACACCCTCCTCAGTGCTGGTTCCCTGGCTCCCTGGCTCCCATTCCCTGAGAAAGAAAGACCAAGCTTCTCAGTGCCATGCGCAAACCAAGAGCCCCTCCAGGTTGGGGGCTGAGTCCCCAGTCTCTAGCCAGGGGCTGGCGCCCAGGAGAGTATCAATATTCCTTAAATGAATGGACCCATGAAGCATAACCTTTCCTGAGGTTCAAACTTCTCCACCTGTGAAATGGGAAGATGGTTGAACTAGTAGATCTATGAGTTCCCTTTGAGCGATAACACCCTCTCTTACCAGCCCAACACATTTTTCTCCATAAAATATATTATAGGGGCCAGTGTTGTGTTATAGTGGGTGAAGCCACCACTTGGCGATGCCAACATCCCATTTAGGAGTGTTGGTTCGAGTCCTGGCCACTCTGCTTCCAATCCAGCTCTCTGCTAATGTGCCTGAGAAAGCAGTAGAAGATGCCCTAAGCACTTGGGGCCCTACCACCCATATGGGAGACCTGACTCCTGGCTTTAGTCTGGCCCAGCCCCAGCTGTTGCAGCTATCTGGGGAGTAAACCAGCAGATGGAAGATCTCTCTCTTCTCTATCTCTATTGGTTATGCTTCCTCCCCTACTAGGATGTGGGATCCTCAAGACCAGACACATTTGTCTACTGCATTTACTGGGTATCACCAGCAGTGAGCACAGCACACTGCGCGCAGTAATCACTATAAACTAATCTTTTGGAGGTGGGTGTTTCCTTAACAGTTGAGATGCCAGTTAGGATATTTGTGCCCCATGCTGAAGTGCGGGGGTCAAGCCCTGGCTCTGCTTCTGATTTTAGCTTTCTGCTAATGCTCTGGAAAGTAGCAGTGATGGCTCAAGTAGGTGGGTGCCAGCCATCCATGTGGGAGTCCTGGATCCAGCTCCCGGCTTCCTGCTTTGGCCTGGCCCAGTCCCGATTGTTGGGGAGTTTCGTCTGTCTCTGAGCCTCTTACATAGCACACAACAACAGATACAATCCTTTGAATGAGTGATACACCGAAGATCTTTGGCTGCACTGATAACCAACTGACTGAGTGCTTTCAAAGCCTCATGTCATCCTCTGCAATGACGGAAGCGCAGAAGCTTCAGGAGTTTGCCCAAGTGGCTCAGGCGGCAAGTGAAAGAGTCAGGATCAAACAAGGCAGGCGCTCTCGGAATTCCAGGCTGTTAGCAACTGTTCTCTACAAACGGCTTCAATTAACTTGACACTTTTTCAGGGAGCACCTACTACAATCCAGGTGTGAAAAACAGGGGAGTTCTTGGTGCCAGTGCAGCAGCTTGCTTGGCAAGAGATGGATATGTGGCTGATAGAGACGCTGATAGGGTTTTCAACAAAGCCTGCAAATTAATCATACTTAATGAATGTGACTAATGTGTTAAAGGAACGAGCGATTAAAATATTAGCACGTCTGAACTTCTCCTCCCTGGCTAATTTCTTCTCCTCCCTAGGGTTACCATCTTTCAAAGAGGTAGGGGCACAAAATTGCAGGAATGGATTTTATGGAAGAGAAATGCATTTAAATGAGGACAGCCTGTGCAGCTCTCAAGTGGCTGTCGGTCTTCAAGTCTTGCTGCTCAAGCAAAGGACGTGGGCTGAGGGAGACGCCGAGGCTGTCACAACAGTGGGTGCTGCAAACAGGAAGCCAGGCGTTTCCCGGGATAATGGTGTGGAAATGGGAGACAGGCGTGGGCTCCCGCAGCACAGCAGGCTTTGCCTTGCTGTGTAGGCACAAGGTGAGGAGCAGTGGCTGAGGAGCTAGGGTCCCCGAGGTGGGGCCACTGCCGTCTCCCTGGCTGTGCCTATCTAGGATCACAAGTGGAGGAAGTGCTAAGCATCATCACTGGGGAATCCTAGCCGTGTCCCCAGAGCACACACCCCTCCCCCACCCCATACACAAACCCATTGTTCAGACAGAAGCTTCGAGACTGTAGAGAGGGGCCAGTGTTGTGGCATAGCAGGTAAAAATGCAGCCTGTGTCACCTGCACCCCTTACGGGTGCTGGTTTGTGTCCAGGCTGCTCCCTACTAATGTGCCTGGGAAAGCAGCAGGGGATGGCCCAAGTACTCAAGCCCCTGCCAGCCATATAGGAGACCCAGAAGAAGCTCCTGGTTCCTGGCTTCAGCCTGGCCCAGTTCCGGTTGATGCGGCCATATGGGAGTGAATCAACAGATGGAAGATCTCTCTCTGTCTTTCCCTCTCTCTCTGTAACTCTGATTTTCAAATAAATAAATATCTAAAGAAAAAAAGACTGTGGAGAATGGGAAGCTGAACACAGCTCATACACTTTGGACTAGGAGGGACACTGCTGGTATGTGTCCTACTTTGGCAATAGATCACGCTTGCTGGTGGAATTGTGTGGATCTGAAGTCCCACAGCCAGAGGTTTCAGTGGACAGGCAGGCACTGTGCACTGTGAGTGAGTGAAGTGGGCCCCAGGCGGTGCAATGAGTGCTAACCCTGGCCAACAGCACCCACCGTCTTTGTTCACCAGGGAATACGGGCCTAATATGGGCACATCTTCTAGAAAGAGAAAGATAGGGGTGTGTGTGTGTGTGTGTGAGAGAGAGAGCGAGAGAGAGAGAGAGCGAGAGAGAGAGAGAGAGAATCATTTCACAGTCCTGGAGGCCAGAAGACTGGAATGTGTGTGCAGGACTGCCTGCTTCTGGGGGTTCGGGGGCAGATGCTCTTACCTTACCTTTCCCAGCTTCGTTCCATCTTCAGAGCTAGCACGTAGCATTTCTCTCCTCCCTGACCTCCTGCTTTCCCAGTAGGGCCCTGGGATTACACTGGGCCCAAATGGACAGCCCAGGATAATCTCCCTAGCACAAGATCCTAAGTCCCATCTGTGAAGCCCCTCTGCCACATAAGGCAGTGTGGTCTCAGGTCCCAGGGATTAGGATACAGATATCTTTGGGGTGTGTGTGTGTGTGGAGGAGCTCATTATTCTGCCTACTGCAGCATGCTTGTGAGAATACCTACAGTTTGTAAATGTTCACAAGTAATTCTTGCATATGCCAGTCCTGGGGGGTCTCTTTGTGGAACCACACAAAGGGAGACTCACTCGGTCTCTGGTCTTCGACTTCTCACCTCCGATTTAAACATCACCTGTTTGTTGAAAGGAAGGCTTTGTGTCATGCTCCTCCTGCCTTGTTACCCTCTGCTTTTCAGACTTCCTGGGAATTGAAAAGCTTACCACGCATGTGCGCGTGTATGTTCCCAGGTCCCTGGCTATTTCCCCCCTCATTACAAAAATAACAAGCATGTATTAAGCCCTTGTTGTATACCCAACACTGCACTAAGTACTTCACAGGCATTATTTCTTTTAATCCTCACAGCATTCTTGTATCCCGCCCCCCCCATTTACAGATGAGGGAGCTGAAGCCCAATGTTGCCCCAATCACACAGACAGGGAGGGGGAGAGCTGTGGGCACACAGGCCTTTCTCCAGAACCCTGCAAGAGACACCATTCAAGGAAAGAAGAAGCCACTGAAGAAAAGCCCCTCTGTTAAAAATGAGGCTGCCAACTGGAATCCATGCCAGCCTTGACGAGTCCAGGCGCCCACATGCTTGGTGTGTCTGGATACTAGCTACCTTCTTCCACGCAAGGACGGACATTCAAGTGTCCATACAGTCACCTTTGCCCAGCTACAGCATCAGACTAGAGCCCAGAACCAATGGGCTCTTACTCCTAGTGATGATGTGCCTTCGAGTAGCCTGTCTGTCTTCTCTTATCATCATGATGCTGAACCTAAGTAGCACTTTACAGGTATAACTCCCTTTAACCCTTCAACACTCTTTCAGGTAGATACTATTTTTTTAAGATTTATTTTATTTATTTGAAAGAGTTACAGAGAGAGGTAGAGACAGAGAATGGGGTCTTCCATCTGCTGGTTCACTCCCCAGTTGGCTGCAATGGCCAGAGCTGCACCAATCTGAAGCCAGGAGCAAGGAGCCAGGAGCTTCTTCTGGGTCTCCCACATGGGTGCAGGGGCTCAAGGACTTGGGCCATCTTCCACTGTTATCTCAGGCCATAGCAGAGTTGGATCAGAAGTGGAGCAGCCAAGTCTAGAACTGGCGTCCATATGGGATGCTGGCACTTCAGGCCAGGGCTTTAACCTGCTGCTACAGCGCCAGCCCCGGGGTAGATACTATTATCCCCATATTATAGAATAAAGACTGAGGCCCACAGAGGTTACATAACTTACCCTAGGACACAGCTAGTGAGTGGCAGGATTGGAATTGATTCCGCAGAGTCTGAGCTAACAACTTCTGCGCTGTGCAGCCCAGGTTGTGAGGGTCTGTGAAGGCTCTCTCATTCTTTCTTCATTTACTCCTCTCCACCTCAGAGAGCTACTGTGAATAAGAGATGTCGGGTGTGAAGCACCCCAACTACACATGGTGTGTGGTAGTTGTCTGGAGGGTTTGTTTTTACCCTCAGTGCTGCTGGTGGGGTTAGCTCAGTGCTGGTCACGTGGCAAGCCTAGTCGGGGGCTCCTGGGGAAGCAACTTTGGGAGCTGGACCTTGCAGAGGGTCTAATGAAGCTCAAAGGGGTTAGTGGCCAGTGTGCTGTGGACCTGGGGTGAGGGTCAGAAGTGAGTCAACAGAGATCCCAGGCGTCTTCAGAGTAGGTAGGCTTTCCCTGCAAACAATGCCAGCAAGCCCTCACCAGACGCTTCACAGGGAGGAAACAGGTGCACAGGAGAGGTCGGCAAGAACGTGCCCCACCTCCGAGCCTGTGCATAGCACAGCACTGAGAAACACTGCTCATTGTACCACAATTCCGCCAAATCTGTGCAGAGCTTGTGTTGACGAGACAGGGCAGAAGCAGGACGCCATCAACTCCTCCCTAACTCACATGGATCCAGCTCCAGCTCCAAACCAGGAGCAAGGAACAAAAGACTCCCTGTTGTCTTGTTAGGGACTTCCCCAGCCTCCACGCAGGCCCAGAAAAGCCCACTGTAACCCAAATGGGACCTGTCTGGACATTGACAGTGAGCAAGAGCACCATTCTGAGCTTGTGTGCCAAAAAAAAAAAAAAAAAAAAAAAGGCAATAGTGTCAGCACAGAACTTGGAACTGGCTGCAGAGTGAAGAGCCATGTGCAGAGGGCAGAATCACCCAACCCTAGGAAAGCACCTGTTCACCTCCCTTCAGGGATCCAGTGCTGCCTCCCTTGCACTGGAATGCAACGCCCCAGTGAAACTTGTCAGCCTGGGTGGGTAACATTACTTTCTCATTATGTAAGTTAACTATTTTGGTCTAAATAAACAAAAAGGAAACTGTATCACTATAGCTAAAGGAAAGAGTGCAGGTGAGCATAAAACTCAACACATAGCAGATGCATATAATCCACTATCAGTATCATCACTATTACGACGTTTTGTGCATAGGTCCCTGTCCTTTCTAAATTTTTATTTTTTTGTTACCAGATGATACACATTAAAGACACACATAATGGGGACTATTATCAGTATTTCAGCTATTATAACTTGTTCTTATTCTGAAATCATCCTATATGAAGTTTTGTCTTAAAAGACCTCCAAATCGGCCCACCGGACATTCTCTCAGGTCTCTGGGGTCTCTGCAAATTCTTTCGTCCCCGCTGTCCGCAGCAAACACGCGTGTAACACACAGCAAGGCCAAGCAGGGACAGAAAGGACGGCAAGCTCCACCCCCTCTCCGCCCCGCCCCCAGCGTGGCCGTAGCCCCGCCCCTGGCGCATCATCGCCCGCCGAGTCCTTTCTGGACGGCGCGATGACGTCACAGGTCCTGCGCCGTCTGCGCTTCCTCGCGCCTGCGCCGCTCGCGGAAGGTCGTCCCTGTGACCGGCTTGGCGGTTGAAGCTGCTGTCGCCATGTTGTCGGTCGCCGCCCGCTCCGGCCCGTTCGCGCCGGTCCTGTCGGCCACGTCCCGCGGGGTGGCGGGCGCGCTGCGGCCCCTGGTGCAGGCCGCGGTGCCCGCCACCCCGGAACCGCCTGTGCTGGACGTGAAGCGACCCTTCCTGTGCCGGGAGTCGCTGAGTGGCCAGGCCGCGGGCCGGCCTTTGGTCGTCTCCGTGGGCCTCAATGGTGAGCCGGGCTGAGGAGTCACCCCCTTCTCGCTTCCTTCAGTCCTGGACCCAGGGAGCGGGCGAGGAGGGCGGGCGTCTGCGGGAAGGTGGAGCGGAGCCCTGTCCGGGTGGATCGGGCGGCCGGCCCGGCGCGACCTTGGGCAGGCCCCTGCACCTCCGGGCCCAGCGCCCTCACCTGTGTCGGATGCCGCTGCGTTGGGCGTCTCAAGTGATGCTCCGGCTCTGGCGTCCCCGGCCCCTGGGAGCCCTTTCTTGGCGGGGCGGGGTGGGTTTCTCAGGTTTAGGCCGAACCGGCTGCTCTCACCGAGGCTGATAGCGATGTTGCTTACAGGTCATTTGACTTTGGGCACGTTTTCAAGCCTGTGAAATGGGTTCATGGTTATATCAATTTCGCAGGAATCTTGTGAGGCTTAGATGGAAACATTTTATGTAAAGCCATTGGCATGGTCTAGGCATTTAATACTTGCTTTAAAAGAAAAGGAACTATGATTTGTATTTGGCAAGTTGCCCACCTCACCTCTATGGAGTTCTTCGGTTTATTTTTTCCATCATCCCCCCCACCCCCAAATAAAAAAAACTCCCTCCTAAACAACACAGCCCAAAGATCCGTTACAGTGTGGTGTGTCAGCAGTTTTCAGGCACCTGACCAAAGGGTTCTCGAGACATAATCCATTTAACCCTCAAGAAGAGTCAGATTAATGATGTTCCCATTTTACAGATAAGAGAGCAGACCACAAGAGGTAAAGTGGCTTACCCGAGGATAAGTGTGGATACATGGTGTGGACATGGTAGAACATGGGTGTGACAAGACTGATAGTCTTAACCCAAGGCTCTTCCCAGAGATGTATTTCACACTCTGTCAGTAGGTTGCAGATTCTGTGCCTTGTTTTCCGTTTCACTTTACATATTGGAGACCATGAAGTGGCACGCTGTCGACCATATGTATGCTGGCAGTACGGGCTCTGGTTTCTCCATGGGTAAAGTCGGTAGTGTGCTGTGTATTAGCTGCTCCCATAGCTGGCTGTGCCCAGTTCGTCATAGTCTTTACCAGGCTCATTTGTTTCCTCTGCCTGGCTCCTTGAGTTTGTGACCCTTCCCTACAAGCTTACCAAGTTGCCTCGCTCTTGTTATTCTGCTTTCATGAACGCGATTCTCTGCACTTTTAGTGATTCTCCTGTTGATTTTCACGTGTCCCAGGTCCTACCTGTCCTCTCAGTCTCAGTTCAGGATCAGATCAATCACATTTTAGGTTTGCTGATTTCTTTGCCTTGAAAGCATATAACACTTCCTACTCTGTTGTTCATTGGTGATTCCTCTGACCTTGATCTAAAAGGCAATGAGAGTGTTGTCTTTGTCCTCACAACCCTGGCACAGTTGGCACAAAATATTTGTAATCGAATGTTTGTTAAGGAGCACCAGTGTGTTTTGATGGAGAAGCTGTCTAGGGCAGGGATGGACTACCCTGGCCCATTCCAAGCCTGTTCTTGAGGCCTAGAGGTGAGAAAGAAGAAAGGAGAAAATTCAAACGGTGAAAATGAAAAACATCTTTGGAGTTTATCAGTTGGCCAAAGGTTTTCTTCTAAAAATTGGAGGCTTATATGCCTTATGGAACTATTTTTCCTAAAACAAGCAAATGATTTAGAACCATAGGCAAAACCCATTTTTTCCTGTGATCATGCCTTCAGCTTGTAGCTTAAGTTCACATAAAATCTCCTCTGGATGGTTTATGGGAAGATGGGTAGTGAGAGTATAGAGGTGTTGGATCAGGAGAATATAATTTTATCTGGGGAGGATGGTTGAACTGTAGTAGAATCTCTTTAATGTGAAAGCTTTCCAAGGCACATCAGAACTCACTTTAAAATAAAACCAGAAAGGGGGAAGGGGCAAGCAGAGTAAGCCACTGCTCTGCTTCCAGTCCAGCTTCCTGCTAATATACCTACCTGGGAAAGCAGCGGAAGATGACCCAAGTGCTTGCGCCCCTGCCACCCAGGTATGAGAGACCTGGATGGAATTCTGGGCTCCTGGTTTTGGCCTGCCCTGCCCCTGCTAATGGGGCCATTTGGGGGAGTGAGTGGAAATTTCTCTCTCCTTCTCTTGCTGTAACTCCACCTTTCAAAATAATAAACAACCTGTTAAAGTACCTTACATTTTCTCTATTTCTAGATGGTAGTTCTAGCTGATTTGGTTTGGGATAAACTAAATTTTGCATCTATGCTACTAAAAATCAGACTTAATATGGCTCATATAAATTATTAGATAATGGTTTTTGCACATGGTAATTTTTCCTACAGGATTCTTGTTGGTATGGCATGATAAAGTATGACCTGCAAGATAGGACAGCTATGTTTTGTTTGCCGCCAAATCTGAATGAGATGGCAAAGCCATTTTATTTAGTATTCTAGTACCTTGTGTACATTAGGGTTAAGGTTATGGATATTGTTTTTAATGTAGAAGAATGAATTTTGGTTCCCTCATGTTTTTTGTGTATTCCCAAGCAATGCTGAGAGAAGTGATTCATGGTCATTAGGTAGAGTAGTACGTGATGCAGTGTCACTTTGATTTCACGGAGTCACAGTTATGAATTTCACATTGCCGCCTCTTATGTCCTGCCTCCTCCAAAATATGGTTGGGTTAGTCAGAAAGGAATGTATAGTGATTTTTGTAGGTTTCATTCTTATGTATAAATACTTGAGGCTTCCATAAAGTTACTGGCCTTGAGAACTCTGTGAATAGCAGTTGCGGTATTCTATATTGTAATGCTTGAGTACTCAAGAAAGCATATTAGGATGAGAATACTTAGTAGACCATAATAAAAATGCATTTTACAAGTGAATCTTTTAAAAAACAACACATTTACTAAAAGTGAGGAATTTTTAGTGTCCCAAAAGAAAAAAAAAAGTATCCAAAAATGAATACACAGTTTGCAAAAAAAATTTGCTTTCTGAAATATACTCAAAAGTAGTACCAGTAAATTAATTTTCTTGATCAGGATTTTAAAATGGTGTGGGAAAAGAGATGTTTTTGTTGTTTCAAGACAGATGACTTACTGCCGAGTATGCCGTGCAGGCAGTGTGGACTTCATTTGGCAGAAGCATTGGGCCTGTTTTGTGGCATGCAGTAGCAGTGTCCTAGTTGAGGGGTCCATACTAGTGAGAAAGAACTGTAAATGCCCCTGCTCTTACAGAAGCCATTACCCTTCCCTGAGGAAAGGACTGTATAAATGTTTTGTTCTCACCCCTGCCACCTTGCTAAATTGGAATAATTAGTTCTTTTTCAGAGCCCATTTTATTTTGAGAGATGCCTATTCTTTCGGATGTCCTTTTCTGCCTGTTCGTGGTTTCACTTGAAATTAAAGTGAAACTAATTATACCCTAGAATCTAAAATATCCTTGAATTTTCTGCTACTAAAGTTATACTAGCACATTACAGAATGTCTGTTATCTTATAATCAGTATTTTATCAAGTTTTGACAGTTCTTTCAGAGTGTACCTAGGTAGGAGTATAAGGTTAGACATTTTTTGCCTTAATAAGGTACTCAACACTTTAACCATACTGGGTAGTCTAGATGAGTTTGGGTTTTTTTTTTTTTTTTTTTTTAAATCCAGAGAATATGGGAGATTTCACACCAATATGATAGTGACTTCATTTCATTTTTAGTATTTTATATACCAGTTTGAGTATTTCTGAGATCAGCGGGTGCCATATTTCACATTTTCAGAGTTTTTGCTTGTGAATTTATAAAGGTCTGTTTTTCTGATTTATTCTTTTTAGGACATTTATCTAATTTTTTAACCTTTTGTTTGTCTTGCAGTCCCTGCTTCTGTTCGTTATTCCCATACAGATGTCAAAGTGCCTGACTTCTCTGACTATCGACGCAATGAAGTTTTAGATAGTACAAAGTCTTCAAGAGACAGCAGTGAAGCTAGAAAAGGTTTCTCATATTTGGTAACAGCAACAGCTACTGTGGGAGTTGCATATGCTGCCAAGAATGTTGTCTCCCAGTTTGTTTCCAGCATGAGTGCTTCAGCTGATGTGTTGGCCATGTCGAAAATTGAAATCAAGCTATCTGATATTCCAGAAGGCAAGAATATGGCTTTCAAATGGAGAGGCAAACCCCTATTTGTGCGCCATAGAACCCAGAAGGAAATTGACCAGGAAGCTGCGGTTGAAGTGTCCCAGTTGAGGGATCCACAGCATGATTTAGACCGAGTAAAGAAGCCTGAATGGGTTATCCTGATAGGTGTTTGCACGCATCTTGGCTGTGTGCCCATTGCAAATGCAGGAGATTTTGGTGGCTACTACTGCCCTTGCCATGGGTCACACTATGATGCGTCTGGCAGGATCAGGAAGGGGCCTGCCCCCCTCAACCTTGAAGTCCCCTCGTATGAGTTCACCAGTGATGATTTAGTGGTTGTCGGTTAGAGACTTGGACTCAAGTCGCAGGCTTCTTTCAGTCTTCATGTCACCTCCGAAGAATTATTTGAGAGCAAGTCTTCGGTACCTCAAGTTGGTCGATTTTAAATATTAAAGAATTGTTAATGATGTATTTGCAGACATTCATGTGAAGTAAATTGAATTTAATGTGAATTCTTTCAAGCATTCACTTATTAATAAAGCCACTGTTAAATATTGTTAAGCTCAGTCATGGACTGGAAAGGTGCACTGTCTTTGATAGCTAATTCTAATTAAAAATTACAGGCTGGTGTACAAGATATTTGTGAAATCTCTGTTTTGACTTCCTCATTTATTTTCTTGCCTAAATGTTTATTTTCTGCTTTGTGTCAGGGACACAGATTCTACAAAGCTAATTATTAGGATGAAGTAGAATTAGCTAGTCATATCCCAGTGCTAGGAGGTGTTTATGTAACTGTCGGAAACAGTAGTATTTGCTTTTCCCTGTTTTCACAGGACTCAGAGACCTGTTCTTTTCTCCCCTACAGTGTAGTCTGTATGATAATGTTGACTGTAATCTATGGGAAGGAGTTTGGAATGAGGCGTTAGTAGCTCTGATGGTTTCTTTCGGGTTTGGCTAACAATTTCTTGCCTATGTGACAGGCCCGGGCATTTTACTTGTCCTTTATGGGAATAAATTAGTACTTAGAATTCTTTAGTTTTAAGTGGTGAATTTCCAAATAGAAGTTGTTTTCTTCATCTGGTGTTGTGGATAATCATATCCCCACAGCGCCTGAATCTACCTTATCAAGAGGGAGAAAGGGAACACCTGTCTTTCCATGAACATGACCCTGCTGGTTTTGTTTATGTGGTGACTACATTTGAGGTGGTTTTCCAGTTAGATTTACAGTCGTTCAGCACTTTCCAGTGTGAAGAGGTAAGGGTGAGCACAGGGAGAATATGTCAGTCCTTTTGCTTCACTCTGCCTCCTGCCCCCAATTACACAGCTGAAACAAGACCAGGATCTGATATTTTCCCTAGAAACTGGGAGGGGCTTTGCCCCTTGCTAAGAATCCCAGCTACTTCTAGGTTGGATTGTTTGGAGATGGGTGGGTAGTGTCCCGGCTCTTCCTTGTGCTCAATTCTGCACTTTGAAATAGCAAACTCGATTCAGTGGTTAAGATTAAGGTTGTCTAGAGAGAACTGATCATCCAGGATTCCGGTCTAGGTACACCATGCCAGTCTCACCCCAAGTGACACCTTGAAGTATCTCATACTTTAATTGTCAAAACACTACTGCATTAACACTTGTGTGGCAGTGGAAGAAGACACCATGGGAAGTCTGTAGGTCCCTGGATGTCACATCACAGGCAGTTAGTACTGGAATTATCAGGTTTTTTTGAATTTGATGATGAGATCATTAAGTCTCAGTAACCCATTTAATTTTTAAAAGAAAGCTTTATGATGGGACACGTCAAATTACAAGATACTCTGGCTAAATGACCAGAGCAGACCTATTTTAGATTTTTACTAGTTGGCAGAAATAATTCTAGATATGAGGGGAAAATGGACTTAGGGTAAATCTGAGCAGTTATGTCCTGACATTGGATCATTAACTGTACTGCTTTTGATAATAAGTAATTCTTGAGATGGTTTTAAGCCCCTGCCTTTCATTATGCTTTTGGAAAGTAGAAAATAGGCTTTTTGAGAATCTTGTATTGTTTGTTAGGGATAATATCAAATTTGCTTTCATCTTTTTGAGCATACCTTTGTAAAATCTTTTTAACTCCTTGTGCATGTGGCAAAAGGGCATTTTTCCTTGATATTTATGGCTCAGGGTTGGAATATGATTTTAGCATATGTTCCTAAAGAGTGGAGCATACTATTTATCTGAATGTCAGAAGTCATTCTTCATTCTCACAGTGCTAAATCGTATTTTCTGTATTTTCCTGTAATTTGAGTTTCATTGCATTTTGTATATTAACCCAAAATAAATGTCCATATGCTGAAGAATGGTATCTTCGGCCCACTGTACTAACACATTCATTTCCTTGTCACCTATTTGCTGATGGCCTCCCAAACCACTTCCTTGAGGTTCAGATATGTGTTCGGTTGGTTGGGGAGCATCTGTCCATACCTGGATGCCCCATTAATCCCTTAAAGAGTCCAAAAGGAAAGGAAGTTGTATCTCCCATAAACCACTTAGCATCTTCATTATAGGTTCTTCGATCTACAAAGTAATTGTCACTGCCCACTTTATACCAATTGTAGTTGGAAGTTTCAGCAACTGATTAACTAGTTCTACGAACGATTGGAGTCCCATATGTAGCATTTACTGGAATAAAAATTATGAGCATTCATTGTGGCCTCCCTATTTACCAAGTAGCCTATGTGCCAAAACAGAAACCACCTCCACTGCCTTCTTTTCCATGATGCAAAACAGTCCTCAAACCTCACTAGTTTTAGTACGAGGTACATTATTGTTGCTGTTGTGTGTTAATAGCTAATTTGAGCACTGACTCCTAGCCAGTAGGCTATTCATCTATATGATCTCATTTAGTCCTCGATCCTACAGGTAATATTGCTGTTCCTAGTTTATAGATGGAGAAACTAAAGTAGAAATTTGTCTAAAATCATCACTGGTAGGTTCTCTGTCACTCTGCCTTTCAAATAAATAGGATAAATCTTTTAAAAGTAAAACCATTACTGGTAGGTGATGGAGTAGGTTTGTTTTTGACCCAGGTAGTATTGAGTTTGAAGTCTGGAGCCTAATCACCGTGCTGTGTTTTCATTGAACACAGCCTGGTCAGTGGCAGTAAAATTCAGACCTGATCTTTCCTTAAACCCTGGCCCCTTAAGATCCAGCCTCCACGTAGCTGCCAGGTATAGAGGTTAGGAGTATGGGATAGGCGGTGGTGTTGTGAAGCAGCAGGTTAGCCGTGACTTGGGGTGCATGCATCCTGTAGTGCTTGAGATGAAGTCCAGTCTGTTTCCCATCCAGCTGCCCGCTACTGCACACCCTGGGAGACAGCAGTTGATTACCAGTGATTGGGTCCCTATTCCTCACAAGGGAGACCGAATGGAGTTCCTGCTTCCTAATTTCAACCTGGCCCATTCCTGGCCATTATGACATTTGGGGAATGAACCAAAAGAAGGTATTTCTTTTGCCCTTCCTCGCCCTCTTTCTCCCTCTCTTCCTCTCACTCTCTACTGCTGTGCTTTTTGAAGAAGCTAAAATTTAAAATGTTTAGGGCTGGCCCTGAGGCACAGAGGGTTAAACCCCCGGCCTGCAGCACTGGCATCCCATATGGGCACCCAGTTTGAGTCCTGCCTTGCTGGTGTGCCTGAGAAAGCAGTAGAGGATGGCCCGAGTCCTTGGGCTCCTGTGCTCACATGGGGTACCCGGAGGAAGCTTGTTTCCAGCTCAGCTCAGCTCTGGCTGTTGCGGTCATTTGGGGGATGAGCCAGTGGAGGGAGGATCTCTCTCTCTCTCTCTCTCTCTCTCTCTCTCTCTCTCGCTGCCTCTTTTAACACTGTGTTTCAAATGAAATCTTTTTTTAAAAAAATTAAAACTTTTAAAAACTGTATGAATGGCTGTAGGTTCCAGTCCTGCCTGGTGACTTGATATTTATTGCTTAGTCTTTATGTCTTTCTGCCCTCATCTGAGAAATACTACCCACTTAGGGTTATTTTGGCAATCAATGCTTTGATGTATGTCAAGGCGTGACACCAAACTCCTTTATATGAGAACCTCTGCAAGCTTCTTACCTGCATCCCATCAGTAAACCTTTTGTTCTTGGTCGGTACCTGCATTCTCCTTGTTTTTTCTCTTCCAGTTCTGTCCCTTCTACCTGGTTCCCTTTCCCTCAGCTAAGTATTCTGCCTGCCTTTCAAAAGTGCTTTAGGAACAGTGCCCTGTAGGAAGTCTTCAAAATAATGCTCACTTTTCTAGCAAGTTTGGCCCAAATCATCAGGAGCTATCCATTTTGGTATTTATATTCTTTATTATGACACTTTCCTAGAGGGGTTGAAGTTCATGGCAAGTACTAAGCATGGAGTTGGATGAGGGGAGAAAAAGGTGAATTTCTGAATGGCATTATTTGAAAGGACTTCCCTGGGAATATTCTGTAAATATTCTGATGTTGGAAAAAGATCATGTAGTATCTGTGCACCTTGTCCTTCTAGGACTTCACATCAGAGGAGAGAGATTTTGCAAGATATTTTGGATTTAAATTTAGACTTTGTACCTGGAAGAAAAAAATTGGAAGCAATAGTGATGATTCAGAATCTTAAAAAACTGAAATTACTTTACTTTAATTTGCCTCACAATGAATATTCTTATACCCGTGTAAGATTTCAGTATCAAAAGGCTTGTCCTTTAGTGTTTTATTGCCACAGCTTGTAAATGCAGTGGATGTAGCTTCATTCCTTCCACCCTTTCCCTCTTTCATTCACTTTCCACCCTGGGATTTGAGAGAACATTTTGATTAGAGGGGAAAATATTATCAAGCAGATGAGTTGATCAGTTTTCCTTTCAGGTAGGAAGTTTTGAGGATTTTTTTTTTTTTTTAACACTCTGCACTATTTCTTGGAACTTCAGAATGCTCTAAACACAGCAGAGTCAGGAATATGAGGTTAAGATGGTTTCTAGTCCAGATAACTTAAAGGAGACCTAAATACACCACAAAAGAAAGACTTACTTTCTATTCAAGAGCTTACTTCTGTGAATGCTTGTAAAATGGATTATTATAGATCAGACATCCCAGGTCTGCAGCACAAGATTCCTTTTGTGGAGGACTTCAGCAGTGTCTGTAGCATCTCCATATGGAAGGACGTAAGATTGTTCTGTCAGTGGGCTGTACTTTATACTTTTGTAGCTATTATCCTAAACAAATGCAAAAATTCAGTTATTTGGCTTTTGGATTGCTTATCTGATTAGAGTATTTGCAAAGGTAGGAAATGAAAGTGTATAAGTAAGTAAGATTTTTCATACATTTTTAAGAGGGCAAACAAAACTCTGGTTCCTTAAATGGGAAAAAGGCTAATATATTTTACATAATTGTTTAAAATCTGCTATTTTGAACATCTGTGCATGACTGAATTTTCAACTCATGCCTTTTCCTTTGCGTGAGGGAACACTTGCTGTCTTAGCTCTCCCCTTAGAGTACTCTCCTGGGCCCTGCTTTGTGGCCCCTTGGAGAGACAGCATTCTGAGGGTCCCTGCTGATTCCAGTACCTGAAAATCAGTTTAGGAACCACATTCTCCTTAGTAAAGGATTATCTGTTAGACCCTTGCAAATATAAATAAGAAAAAAAAATGAGAGAGTGAGAATGAAAGGCATATAAACTTACAAAGCAAGATAATGAAATGCTGGCAGCATTATTTAGGGAAGTAAACCAGGAAGGCAACAGATGGTATTTAGAATGTGTTTAGGTATTCAGAAAGGCAGTTTAGGTGGAAATAGGCCCCTATTCAGACTGTGATCCAAGGTTGATATCCATCCTGCATTCGCAATGCTGTGGTCCCTGTGCATTGTGATTTGTCGGGGTACAGTACACAGTTCTGATGTTAATGGAGAGCAAAGCTGAATTCACCCATGGTAATAGTTCCCATTGTAAGGTTCTCCTTCCCTTCCATTTAGCTTTGGAAGGTTAAGCAAATTGATGCCAAAAGCTAGTTCTTTGAAAAGACCAGGGAAATAAGTAAAGCTTTTGTAAGCTTAATAAGCAGAAAAATGAGGCAAGGCAAAAATGTATAAGATGAGCAAAGAGTCGACCATCATCACTTGATGGAAGAGATTAAAATACTAATAAAGGAATGCAATTCTATGGCAACAAAGTTTTGAAGATTAGGGAGTGTAGATGTCTTTTTAGCCAAGTATAAAATGTCAAAATTGGCCCAAGAAGCAGAAACCTTGGATATACCAAAGTTACTAAGGCTGGATGGCTTCATATCTTGAATTCTATATGACATAGGATAATTCCATTGATGTTTACAGTTTAAATTCTTCTAGGTCAGAGCTTCTGCAGATTTACTGTGTGTCCAGTCACCTGGAAACTGTGAATGACGTGTATTCTAATTCTATAGATCTGGATTGGGGCCTGAGATTCTCATTTTTCACTAACTCTCAGGGATGCCCATACTGCTTGCCCACAGACCATACTTTTATTTTTTTTAAGATTTAGTTATTTATTTGAAAGAGTTACACAGAGAGAGAAGGAGAGTCAGAGAGAGAGAAAGAGAGAGAGTGATCTTTCATCTGTTGGTTCACTCCCCAACTGGCATCAATGGCTGGAGCTTCTTCCGGATCTCCCATGTGGGTGCAGGGGCCCAAGGACTTGGGCCATCGTCTACTGCTTTCCCAGGCCATAGCAGAGAGCCAAATTGGAAGTGGAGAAGCCAGGTCTTGAACCAGCACCCATAAGGGATGCCGGCACTGCAGGCCATGGCTTTACCCACTATGCCACAGCTCCAGCCCAGGATCATACTTTTGAGTTAGTAATATTCTGTATCATGGGGATGGAGGTGGAAGATGGAAGCTCTACAATTCATTTCATGAAAATAGTGCAAACTGAATATTAAATTTGATGTTAAATATAAGAATAAAAAGTCATTTACTGAATAAATGATCATTTCTAAAAATAGTAGTAAAAAAAAAAAAACCCAGTAATGTAGCAAAAGAATGGTACATTTGGGGGCCAGCGCTGTGTAGTAGCGGGTAAAGCCACCACCTACAGTGCTGATATCCCGTATGGGTGCTGGTTCCTCCCCTGGCTGCTCCACTTCCAATCCAGCTCCCTGCTAATGTACCTGGGAAAGCAGCAAGAGATAGTCCAAGTCCTCGGGCCCCTTGCATCCAAGTGGTAAACCAGAAAGAAGCTCCTGGCTTCCTGGCTTTGGATTGGCCCAGCTCCAGCTATTGCAGCCAACTGGGGAGTGAACCCACAGATGGAAGATAGATCTCTCTGTGCCTCTGCCTCTACCTCTCTGTAACTCTGCCTTTCAAATAAGTAAGTCTTTACAAAATACTATCTTTGACCAAGAGATATTATACCATGAATGCAACGTGGTTTGGTGCTGACACTGTTTATTGAACCAACAAAGAGGAAACCGCATATAAACATATAATAGATGTAGGCAAGTCATTCCTAATATAAATTAAATAAAATAGGGAAGGAATATGTAAATATGAAAAGGTATTTACTAAAACCCAGTAACATATACTCTGAGTTGTGAAACAGTACAACTTGCAAGATCAGGAGTAGCCAGTGATACCCACTACCACTAGTATTATTTAATGCTACTTTGGGTGCTAGAAAATAATGGGACAAGAAAATCCTGGAAAAGAATCCACAAAACCTGTAAACTATTTAATGTTAGAGCTAAGGATTGGTAAGGTGCTGACATTTTAAGAAAAATATTCAAAATCAAAGCTTTTCATTATGTCAGAAGCAAGCTGCTAAAAATGAAAATGAGGGGAAATGTTACCAAAAGCAGCAGAAAGGCTCTCGCCAGATGCCAGCTCCATCCTCTCAGACTCCTGAACTTTCCAACCTGCGGAGCTATGAAACAAATTAACTCCTGCCTACAATTTGCCCAGACTGTGGCATTAATTATAGCAACAGAAAACAGGCTAAGACAATAGGTAAGTCACTCTTGGATGAAGACCATACTTTAAATTCAGGATACTACTTGTAGGAAAGAGTCTGGAACACAGTAGGTACTAAACAATTGTCATATGAGTGATCGAGACTAAAAAAATATGAATTTAACAAATAAGGTACAGGATTTATGTGAAAAACATCCAAACCAAGAGCTAAACAAATGGAAGGATAGCATGCTTTTGAATGGGATTACTTAATTTCATTAAAAAGCCCCCAAATTAACATAGACATTCAGTAACCTTCCAATTAGAACCTCAATAGTGGGGTCAGCATCATGGCACAGTGGGTTAAGCCACTGCCCGATTGCCAGCATCCCATATGGGTGCTGGTTCAAGCCCTGGCTGTCCCACTTCCAATCCAGCTCCCTGCTAATGGCCTGGGAAAAGTAGCCCAAAGTGGGACACCTGGATGTAGCTCCTGGCTCCTGTCTGGGCTTGGTCCAGTCCTGGCTGTTGTGGCCATCTGGGGAGTGAACCAGCGGTTGGAAGATTCTCTCTCTCTCTGAAACTATTTCAAATAAATCTTTTTTTTTTTTAAAAGAATGTCTATACTATGTTTTGTTTTGCTTCATTGTAATTAGGATAAAATGATCATAAAGTTATATAGAAGAATAAATATCCAGGACTAGCCAAGAAAAATATGAAAGAATGAAGATTTGCTTCAGATTTGAGAACCTATATAAAATCACTATAGTCAAATTAATAAGACAATCAAATTAACATGACCATTAAATTAATATGAAAATCATGGGACCAGTGGAATAATACAGATTATCAAGAACTGAATCTTGGTGTATATGAAAATTGAATACAACTACATGAAAAAACAGGTTTCAACTGAGGGGAAAGACTAATAAACTATTCTTTAATAAATGGTGCTGGCAACACCTGCTAACCACTTGGGGAAAAAGTGTTGGACCCCAACTCTCAGCATGCTTAACAACAATGTACGTTTGAAAATATTTTTAAAGAAAATCTGGGCTGACATTGTGGTACAGTGGCTAAGCCATCTGTGACAGCTGCATTCCATATGAGAGCGTCAAGAGTTCTGGCTGATTGGCTTCTGATCCAGCTCCCTGCTAATGTGTCTGAGAAAGCAGCAGAAGATGGCCTAAGTGCTTGGGCTCCTTTCACACCTATGTGGGAGACCCAGATGAAGTTCTCGGCTTCCAGCTTCAGCCTGGCCCAGGTCTGGCTGTTGTGGCAATTTAGGGAGTGATCCAGGGGATAGAAGATTCTCTCTCCCTCTCTCCTCCCTGCCCTCTGCCACACACTCTGCTCTTAAATAAATAAACCTTATAAAAAAAAAAAAAATGGGGGCCGGCGCTGTGGCGCAGTTGGTTAAAGCCCTGGCCTGAAGCGCTGGCATCCCATATGGGCTCTAGTTATAGTCCCCGCTGCTCCACTTCCCATCCAGCTCTCTGCTGTGGCCTGGGATAGCAGTGGAAGATGGCCCAAGTCCTTGGGTCTCTGCACCTGCGTGGGAGACCCAGAGGAAGCTCCTGGCTGCTGACTTCGGATGGGCGCAGCTCCAGCTGTTGTGGCCATCTGGGGAGTGAATCAGCGGATGGAAGACCTCTCTCTGTGTCTCTACCTCTCTCTGTAACTCTGTCTTTCAAATAAATAAAATAAATCTTTAAAAAAAATGGAAATGTTTCACAGGGGGACTTCTGAGAAAATCTTGCAAACAGTTTATATAATTTAAAGATGGAGAAGTCCGTAATTGTGAAGATATTTATACCCGGTAGCAGAAAAGACAGACTTGTTTTTGCAAAGATGTTAACCAAACCAAATGAGAATACATTTGTAAGAGAAAACACTAATGCAAACAAAACAACACTTAATATCTATTTTGGAGAGAGAGATTTCATAAGTTGACAAGAAAAAAAGACAAAAAATGGGAGAAGAAATGTACTACATTTGATCTTGGCCGAAAGGGCGAAAAGCAACAAATGTACAAACACATACTTACTAGGCAAAAGACATCTGAGTGTCTAGGAGATGAAAATGTATGAAATCTTGTAATTGTTACAGTGAACACAATGGCAGTGAGTTAGCACTTTAAATCCCTTGTTGGGCAAAATTTCAGAGTAATAAAAGCATTTGCTGTTGAATAAATGTGAGGAAGAGTTTTTAATCTATTTCTCCAGACTTCTTTCCACAAACAAAAATACATACACCCATTGGCACAGCATTTCCTCTTCTGATATAGCCATCATAGAAATAAAAACACAAATATGGGAAAATGAATGTATAATGTGTTGGTGGATTCTGGTCTGGTCCCAAACCAGAAAGTGACAGAAAAAACAGTCATACATCTATGTATAAAGCCAGGGTGTATAAAAGTTTCTGTGTATAATTTCATGAGTGTGGAAAAAATATGGGAGAATATCAGGTTTTGTAACCACAGATTATCTGTAATAGAGCTGGTTGTTAGGGACCGGGGTGCATAGAAACAGAGTAACCAGGGAAAAGAAAGAAAACACTTCTAAGGGTCACCTGCCCCTGCCCAGCATGTCAGCCAGTGTTGTAAAATTATGTGCATATCAGTGCGTGTATGTATTAATATAGAAGTTTAAGTGCATCCCAATGCCTGTGCAGAGATTGGAAAGAATTCTAGCTCACTCTATAGCTACATAGGGACGTCTTCTATAAAACTGCTAAGTGCAAAAGGGCAAATGGTGAAGTGTGTAACATGTTTCTTTTCAGTAAAACCAAACCAAAATGCTCTTATATGTCTATTGTTGGTTTGTGCTGCTCTAGAGGGTCACAGGTGGACGTTTGAGGGAGAATGGTGATTAAGTTCTCTTTCCTCGGATTTTAGTGTTATTTTGCCTGTTACCACAGTTCTGCTTTTGAAAAACTTGAAATTACATTGTGCTCATCAGGACAGATGTTTTTCCTGATTTATTCCCTCATTTTGAACATTAGTTGGTCCCTCCTATCAGTTAATGTCAGACTCTATTAATATTTTTCAGTGCTCAATTTTTTGTATATTAGCCATTAGATATTTACCAACAGGTAAAAATGGTATAAATTCATGTATCTCCATATCTCAGTTCAATAACTTTTGGTTTTAGTGATTATTTTCCAGAGAGGTTGAAAACAATGGAATTGCCACTTAATTACTTGCATCACTCATAACCCGCAAGACACAGATTACTTTGGTTCATGCAGATATAAAAGGAAGAAGGATGGAAAGTAATTGCAGAAAAGTCATTTGCCTCTTGTCACATAATTATGGGTAATTGTCTAGACCAGAGCTGTCCAACAGTGTGAAGGAAGTGCCCTGTGCTACTGTTGTAGCCATGTGGGCTACTGAGTGCTTTGGGATGTGCCTAGTGCATCTAAGGAACGGAATTTTAAATTGTATTTAGTTCTAGTTCTCATTTAAATAGCCACATGAGGGAAATGACTACTAACTGCTTGGTCCAGTGTAGAGCTATGACCACACCCCTCACTGAAACCCAACAAGACCCAACCCTGTTGCAAACTGCAATGGCTGATTTTCTTCTTTCGTCTGGTAACTGGTGTGCAGGATTGCATCCGCTGTGTATAATGATGACAGCTTTTTAAAACACATTATTATGATGACTCTTAACTTTCTAGTGAAATGTTTCAAACATAGAAAACAGTGCAAGAATGATAAACATCCATGAAACCACTGTTCAGATTTAACAAGTGCTAACATTTTATTAGACTTTGTTTCAGAGCTTGTAATGCAAAGATTTTCTTTTACTTGAATTATTGACCTAAATGCAGATAATCCTTTTCATTTCATAGATATGGAGATGCCCTTGAGTGTTTAAATTGACTGGGAGAGATCTGAAAATTCATTTGCATTTTCTGTTATTTTTAATAAGTTTATTGACCTATTGTGATGGGTCAGATAGACATGGCCATGGGTTCCAATGATTTGAAGTTAATAATGATGCTACATTTCAGCTACTGGTTGTCTGTGCTCCTGAACAACAACAAAGACAGCCAAATATTCCTTCTCTCTAATGCCCGTGAAATGAATCAAATGCAAGCCTCCTTTGTTATGTGCTAATGGCTTTTCAAAATGTTTTAACCTTTAAAATAGCACCAATTTTCTTCATTACAGATATATGTTTGCAGGGAGAAAAATTTTTAAAAATCAGTTCAAATTATCTACTTGCAAATTAAAAAATGAACATGATTGATTGCTAGACTCATGAAAATTGGACACCAATTCTTCCTAAGGAATACTATCCTGTGTGACATTAATCCTCATATATGGAAGAGTATGGATTTTATTTTTAGTGTTTTTATCTGTTTTTCTTTTTTAAATTTATTTTTTAAAATAGTTATCTATTTGTTAAAGATTTATTTATTTGAAAGGCAGAGTTAGAGAGTGAGAGAGAGAGAGAGAGAGAGAGAATGATGTCTTTCATCTGTTGATTCATTCCCCAAATGGCTTCAATGGCTGGAGGTAGGGTGGTCCTAAGCCAGGAACCAGTAGTTTCATCCAGGTCTCCCACAGGGGTGCAGGGAACTAAGTCCTTGGGCCATCCTCTGCTGTTTTCCCAGGTACATTAGCAGGGAGCTGGAACAGAGGTGGAGCAGCTGAGACTCGAACCAGCGTCCACATGGGATGCCAGGGCCGCAGGCATCAGCTTAACCCACTACACTAGAGCATCGAGATTTATTTATTTATTTTTTTAAGTCAGAGTTAGAGGGAGAAGCAGAGAAAGATCCTCCATCACTCCCTAAACGGCCGCAATAGCCACCACGGGGCCAGGAGGAAGCCAGGGCTTCATTTGGGTCTCCCACGTGGAGGCAGTGGCCCAAGCACCAGGGCCATCCTATTTTGCTGTCCCCAGGCCCTTAACAGGGAGCTGGATCAGAAGTGCAGCTGTGGAGACACAAGCCAGCATGCAAATGGGATGCTGGCACTGCAAGCAGCAGCTTTACCTGTTTCATGACAATGCCGGCCCCAAGTGTGGATTTTTTAAAAATTATTATTACAATGGCATTTTAAGCAACTTATCTAGTATTCTCATACTATTAGCACTTCAAGGTCTTCAATAGTAGGATGTTTAAATAAATAAATCCCCGATGTAGATTTGAATTATTCCCAGTAGATTGTGAACTATAATTTAGTTTATAAAGCTTGGGAAGAAACTGATCCTTGTATATTTTTAAAAACAATTCATATTGTTTGTTTAATCCAGAATATTACCAAACTGCTATCATGCTACTCTCTCTAGTTCTGGCTGCTCTTGGAAACAACATAAATAATCTAGAAAGGAACCTGTCAGAGGCTTCGGATGTATTTTCAAAGAAGCCTGTCTCCACCCTTCATCCTGGGACTACAGAGAGCGTGAGCGAGGGATGGGATGTGTGGATCTGGGGTCCTGCAACATCCTCCTAGCTGGTTCCTGTGAATGGGACGGGCAGAAGGATCAGGACAGCCTTCAGGTGGGAGCTGCAGATGCTGACGCCGCCTCCTGTCAGACTCCATCCTCTGCCAGCCCAAGAGACACCTGGCACCTGACTCCAGTGTCAGGGCAGTGGGGCTCAGCTGGTGCTGGGGGAGCAAGTGGCGTGGTCATCACTGACCTGAGTCAGGGTTCCGCGGGGGGCTTCTGTTTTCTTGCCCTGTTCTGGCTTCCTCTAACTGCGACAGCGCTCTTCGTAGCCCGGGAGAGAGACGCCTCCTCCGCCATGATGTAGTCTGGGGCCATGTGTCCGCACGTGTCTAGGGACTACGAGGATAACGGCGGATGACTTCCTGTCGGGAACGCTTTGTTTCACAAAGGGCGTTTAGTCTGAGAGATGGGAAGCGGCCATCAGCCCCTGGAACGCCGGCGAGATCTGCCTCTCGTCTGACTTCAGCGTGCAGTGCTCTGCCGCCAGCGCTGCATTCATCCGCCTCATCTGAAGTGCCGCCGGCTGCCGCTCCCTGCACGCCTGGCATAGGGAATTCTTTTGGTGATCATGTGAGAGGCAGCTCCCCCACGAGGGAAATGATCAGGGCCAAGTTAGCTGCACTTTGGTCTCAGCTCTTCTTAAGCAGCAGTGAAAGTTGCCAAAACAGGATCCCCCTGGGAGGGTCGCCTAACTCACAAAGGGAGTCCCTGAAGACGGCGGTGACTTGTAGATGACGATTTTCACTGGAGAGCGAAGCCATCTGCTGCTCCTGCCACGGTGACGCAACACTAGCAGACCAGGTCTCTGTGCGGTAACACTTAGCAGAGCTGCCTCTCAGAGGTTCCTCGGGCATCTTGGGACTGCCCGTGTGAACCTGCTGTACGGAGTATCATAATGCCTGAATCCCTGCAGGAATCGTTCCTGATTTTTAAAAATAAATGCCTGTTATTCCTTGACCCCTGCCCAGATAATGATGCATGACCTTGACATGTGTTCTGCCCTTATTTCGTGCTTTCAAAGATAGACAAGCATTAATTGTCCTCATGAGAATATAATTATCTCTAGGCTGTAGGTGTATCTGCCCGTGTTTGCTAAAACGGATCTACTTTCCCTGGAAGATCGGAGGAATTACAGAACCACAGAAAGAGTGAACGAGAGGGTGGAAGACGGGTCTCTTTCATTCTTTCTTTTTCTTTTTAAAAAATTATTTATTCTGTTATTTATTTGAAAGGCAGAGTTAGAGAGAGGGAGGGAGGGAGGGAAGAAGAGAGAGATCTTTCATCCACTGGTTCACTCCCCATATGGTTGCAACTGCTGGAGTTAGACCAGGGCAAAGATAAGAGCTAGGAGATTCATCTGTGTTTCCCATGTGGATGCAGAGGCCCTAACACTTGGGTCATCTTCTGCTGCTTTCCCAGGTGCATTAGCAGGGAGCTAGATCAGAAATGGAGCAGCCTAGTCCCAAACTGGTGCCCACGTGGGATGTGGCTCAACCCACTGTGCCACAATGCCCAGCCCCATCACCCTTCCTTTCAAATAGAGCAGAGCCACGTGGGACGAGGGGTATCTACTCCCAGATGGTGGGACTAGGTGGAGTTGAATAACCATCCTGGAGGAAGTCAGTTTAATGGGCTTGATGGGAAGCGTGGCCATTTGCCCTTAGAGAAGGTCCGAGGCGGGGAGTCAAAGTTTCCTGTTGCTGGCAGGGGCACCCCAGGAGGGATCCCTGTGTTTGATGAAGGGCTTTATCCAAGGAAGTGCTTCTCAAACTTGTTTGCTTATTAGAATCATCTGGTAGGATAGCAACTTCATTGGTTTCCAAGTCAGGAGTTTTGAAAGATCTCCATGTGATTCCAATGTGCAGCCTTGATTAGGAGCTGCAGCCTCGGGCCAGCCTTGGTAGATAGGAGCATTAGAATCACCTACTGAGCTTTGAAAACCATGCCTGGGCACACCTCCGGGCATTAACAATTTTTAAACTAGTTTAAGTGCCATGGAAACAACTTGTAGGTTAGGGATTTTTTTTTAAAGACCCCACCAATTCTTTCATGAAACCAAATATGTGAATTTCTGGCCTAAAGGAAGCCTATGTTTCCATTGAAGAATTAGGTAAAGAACCTCAAGGAATTTAGAGTATTGTTTCTGGCTTGTACCTGGTGAGCTCAGTCTAGAATAACTATGTAACTGGGGACTAGGTACATTGGAAATAAAATAAGGCAAGCTCCAGGCTCCTTTGTACCTCAAGTCAATGCCAGTATAGCTGATTCAAAGAACTTGGCAAGGCACAGTCTGTACAATGTACAGTGGAGACTTATTTATTTATTTATTTATTTGAAAGAGTTACACAGAGAGAGAAGGAGAAGCAGGGTGTGGGGGGGGTCTTCCATCCACTGGTTCACTCCACAATTGGTCGCAAGCTGCACTGATCCGAAGCCAGGAGGCAGGAGCTTCTTCCGGGTCTCCCAAGGACTTGGGCCATCTTCTACTGCTCTTGCAGGCCATAGCAGAGAGCTGGATCAGAAGTGGAGCAGCCAGGACTTGAACTGGTGCCCATATGGGTTGCCAGCACTGCAGGCCACGGCTTTACCCACTATGTTCCGGTGCTGGCCCCCAGTGGGAACTCTTGAATTGGGCTTTGGGATCTTTTGAAGCACAGAAGTCCCTTTCTGATTCCAAGAAAGAACAGGATTGCAGGTGGTTTGATAGACATGAGATTATAGATTACAAAGATTACAGTACAAGAAAACGAGGAGGCAGAGGGCCAAAGGGAAGTCCTGTTCTAGCAGTTACCACAATCACTTCTGCATTCCAGGAGCGAACCGTACTCCGCGTGAGGCCCGTGTAAATCCTGTTATTTAAGGAAAAGCCTGTATTTGTCATTTGCCCTCGCCACTTACTTTACTCAGATGAAATGGTTGTTCCTGGAAGAGAGAGCCCACTGCTGAGTTGAGTGAGTGGGTAGAATGCAACATCAATGAGAATCAGAGAATGGTTCTCACGGCAGAGTGAGAGGAGGAAGCTGCGCAGAGTGGGCAGGGAAGATCAAGCCGGACTGTACCAAGGAACTAATGCTTTTGTGGGAGGAAAGGGAAGCAATGACAAGGTGGACTCATAAGCAGGTGAAAAATATCAACAGTGAAGGCTGTAGAGGCAGATTGAGAGTATCGTACCCTTGGGTATTAAACTTGAGGAGAAAGAGAGGGGTAATTGATCTTTGATTGACTTGAGGGTAGAATGGGGCTAGAACCTTTAAGATATAATATTTCACTGTTGATAACTCTTCAGTTGTGGGACAAATGATAAAGATGAACTATAAAGTGCCAGGAAAGATGGCATCTTCTGTAAATACTTCTGATATAAAAGTAATAAAGAAGAAAACCATGGGGAGGCAGGAAAAGCAGACGAACACACAAAATATCAAAAATCTTGACACAAAATAAGTATTTTAATGTTTACATGTATGTTATTCTAATTCTTTTTTGTACAAATGAATTGACATATTTTTCTTTTGTTTTTAAAGACTTTATTTATTTAGAGGTAGAGTTACAGATGGTGAGAGGGAGAGACAGAAAGAAAGGTCTTCCATCGCTGGTTCACTCCCCAAATGGCCTCACCAGCCAGAGCTGGGCCAATCCAAAGTCAGGACCAGGAGCTTCTTCTCAGTCTCCCACACAGGTGCAGGGGCCCAAGGACTTGGGCCATCTTCTACTGTTTTCCCAGGCCATAGCAGAGAGCTGGATCAGAAGAGGAACAGCCAAGACTAGAACTGGCACCCATATGGGATGCCAGTGTCACGGGTGAAGGATTAACCTACTGTGCCACAGCGTTGGCCCCGATATGTTTTTCTTGATAAAAATTATATCCCTGGTCTGAAGTATTCTTGATATACTAATGGAGAAAAAGCTGCCTGCAAGACAGTCTGCACCCTTCATCCCAGGCTCAGCTCACTTAACCTGCCAGCCCTTGTGACACCTTGAAAGCATTTGATTTTGGAGGGAAGAACTTGAGGTGACCAGCAGAAAATCTAGGTTGGTGTCCTGGAAAGCCACAGGCATAGATTCTGGTTCTACAAGTTGCAAGGTTTGGGGTGGACATTGTGGCACAGGGGGTTGAGCCATTGCTTGGGACACTCACATTCCATATTGGAGTATCTGGGATTGAGTGCTGACTCTATTTCCAATCCAGCTTCCTGTTAATGTACACACTGGGAGGCAGCAGATGATGACCCAAGTCCTTGGACCTCTGCCATCCATATGGGAATCCCAGATGGAGTTCCTGGCTGCTGGCTCCTGGCTAAGCCCTGTCTGTTGCAGGTATTTGAGCAGTGAACCAGCGGATGGAAGATTCTTTCTCTGTCTCTCCCTCTCTCTCTGTAACTCTGCCTTTCAAATACATAAATAGAGTTATGGAGAGGGAGTGAGAGATCTTTCATCTGCTGGTTCACTCCCCAAGTGGCTGCAATGGCCGGGGCTGGGCCAGGCCAAAGCCAGGAGCCAGGAGCCAGGAGCTTCATCCACATCTCCCATGTGGGTACAGGGGCCCAGGGACTTGGACCATCTCCTGCTGCTTTCCCAGGCACATTAACAGGGAGCTGGATCAGAAGTGGAGCATCTGGGACTCAAACCAGTACCCATATGGGATGCTGGCACAGCAGAGGGTGGCACCTAACAAGAATGTTTTAAAAAGTGGCAAAATTTGTCTTTTGCTAGGCCTCCTAATCTGAATGGGCTGACTGGCATTCTGTACTTTGCCCCTGCCACCTTGCTGTGTGGAGCTCAGACACTATCTGAGCATTTTTTTTTTAGAGCAGCCATCAAATTAGCTTATGGGCAAGACCCTCAGCAGACAGTAATTCAACTTGATGGAGGCTTGCAAGGAGTTATTGGCATAAATTATCTCAGCACAATTACCCACCAGTTCATGTCACAAGTGTATTCAATTGCTCTCTCTCTCTTTTTTTACAAACTACTTAGCATAATTGTATTATTTTAATGACCACTCTAGCAACATTAATTATGACATTATTCAATAGTCTATCAATTGGTGTTAGAAAGCTTTTTCAGTCCCAGAAGTGTCACTTTTGGTTACACTTTTCAAAACAAAGCTGTTACTATTAGCAATAGCCCTGCTGAAGGTTTCTAGATGGTTTTTGATCACTTCAGAGGAAGGGAGCCCATCAGGCAGGGTCTTCCACGGCATCAGCTTTTACTTGTCCATCCATAGACATGGTGGGGTGCTGCGCTAAGGGCCAGGCAGACAAACCAAAAGGCCGATAACCTCCAGTGAGTCTGCTTTGGAGTTGTCAGTGACTGAGCGTCTCTCCTTCATGTACAGACAGGTGCTGCAGGGGTGCCAGCTCATTCTGGCCTGGTGCTTGCAGGCCTGGGCACTAGGAACCTGGCTCTGCAGAGCCACAGAATTCACATGGCGGGGCGGGTTGGGAGCCTGGGGCCTGGAAGCTGGCGATTTGCTTGAAGTCTCATGGTGCATTAGCCATGGGCCTGTGACTCTGTGCTCCTTCCCTGCACCTCCCACCTGAAGCAGCTTCAGGGAAGCCCAGCTCACTTGGTTGAGGAGTCATAACGCCCAGAGAGGGCAGCAAAGGTTTCCGGCATCAGAGTTTCCAGCAGGCTTCTCTGGCTCTTGACTAGAGTTTCTGGCCTCACTGCAGTTATTCCCTGTTTTCGTCAGTTAGGGAAGGTTTGCTGTTAGCTCCTCTTCCTTTTCTTTCTTCTTTCTTTATTTATTTTCATTTTATTTGAAAGGCAGGAGGACAGGCGGAGGGAGATTCTTCCATCCACTGGGTCTCTCCCCCAAAGCCCACAAAAGCCAAGGGTGAAGGCAGTAGCCTGGAACTCCATCCAGGTCTCCCATGTGGGTGGCAGGGACCCAGACACTTGAGCCATCACCTGCTGCCTCCCAGAGTGCACAGCAGTGGGAAATGGGGCCAAAAGCAGAGGAGCAGGGACTAAACCCAGACACCCAGATACGAGATGTGGGTCTCAAGTGCGGACTTCATTGCTGCCTGATGTTGGAGTTCTTTACTCTTCCATCTCGAATTAGCCCGGGGAATGTGGGAACCAGGTAGGCGTCACTAATCCCCAGCTCTGAGGTGTCCATCGGCATTATTGGATTCGCAGCCAGGTGCACCCTGCCGGGAGAAAGCCTGGCCTGAGGACCTTCAAGCTGTATAAATGAGAAGTTGCTGGGGCTGGTTGCTGTGTGCCTTTGTTTTGGGAATGGCTTCACTTAGCTATTCCTTTGCAAAGCTGACTTCCTGTGGCTTCTAGCTCAGCGAGCACCCCACTCAGGGCCTGAGCTTAATGTCTTACCTATGGAAGGAGCAGAGAGTGCTACCACCAATGCCAAATGACAGGCTTGGCCATGCCCTCGTGGTTGTGCCTTACTTTTTGTTCCTACAAAGTCACGTGCAAGACGATGGCCTCAAAACCTCTAAATAACCACATACTCAAGGCAGGTGACAGCTCTTCCTGGTGAGAAACAGGACCCAGAGAGGTTAAGTATCTTGTTCAGGCTCAAACAGTGACAGGCAGAACAAATTTAAATAGATATTTGACCTTAAAGCTTGTTTTCTTCCTCAATCAAAACCTTTTTGCGTGGGTCGGCGCTGAGGCGTAGTAGGTTAAGCATCTGCCTGTGGCACTGGTATCTCATATGGGCACCGGTTTGAGTCCTGGCTGCTCCTCTTCAATTTGGCTCTCTGCTATGGCCTGGGAAAGCAGAGGATGGCCCAAGTGCTTGGGCCCCTGAACCCAAGTGGGAGACCCCGAGGAATCTCCTTGCTTCTGGCTTTGGATCAGCCCAGCTCTGGCTGTTGTGGCCATTTGGGGGAATGAACCAGCAGAAGGAAGACTTCTCTCTGTCTGTAACTCTACCTCTTAAGAAAATAAATAAATCTTTAATAAAAAAAAAAACTTTTGGCTTTATTCTTTACCGGTAAGAGGCACAAAGCAGCAGAATACAAGTTTTGCATTATCTGCACAGTCCCTGAAGAGCCTCTTGGTATCCCTTGGACTGTGGCAGTGTAGCCTCTGGCCTCCTAACCAAAGCACGACCTTCCACAGTCCTTGAGCCTAGCATTCCAGGTCATCACCTACACAGAACTTGGGTCACTGATCTGAGGCACTTTTCCGATCCACCAGCAACATGAGAAGGGGCCCTTCTTAAGGGAGGCACCAGCCACTTACTGGGTTGGTTTTAATGTGTCAGGTGTATAAATACCTAGACATTGGTTCAGAGGGACTTGAGAGCTGACTCTGATTGAGAGGGCTCTGGAGGAAAAGAGGTGCCCACCTGTTCCCTGGGTCTGTTGATTGAATCAACGTGGGCGGGCTTCATTGGTAGGAGGGCTGTGTGGGGAACGAATGGGTGTGAGCGCCCACAGGCTGGACAGCTACCCAGTGAGAGCATCCTTCGAGGCGTGCTGGCAAGAGGGGAAGGCTACGCCCAGGTAGCCCCTCCTACTCGCAGACTCAGAAGCGCCTTACAGCACAGCTGTGTTTCAGGATTTTGAAAAACACTTACAATCCTTACAATTGGGCGTTACTGCAGCTGGGGTGCTTTTGCGTGCAGGAGCTAGAAAACTGTACCAAAGAACGTTTGCTTTACAAAATGGCAAAGCCCAGAGATGATCAGGCACGACGGCGGGATCTGGGCAAAGCCGTCACAGTGCTGTTTCTTCTGCCCGGGTTCTGCCCGGGTCCTTGGCCTCGGCTCCTGAATGCTGGCTCCGTTCTCTGGCGGCGTGTCCCTTCAGGGCAGAGAAATGGTGGCAGCTCATCCTTCCAGCTTTCAGTCTGAAGGAGAAGAGTGAGAGGGTTGGCAGCAGCATTTCCAGCGAAAGGGCTGTTGGGGAAATAAAAAATCCTGCCAACAAAAGCTGCCCCCCCCCCCAATCTCCTAACGTGGAGGGAGGAGAAAACATGATTTATTCTCGAGTGTGCATATCAGATTACATGCATGCCGGCAGTCTGCAGGAGGCTACACAATCTGGGCAGAATTTCACACATTTTGTACAGTAAAGCAGAAGAAATATGGGAACTCCACTTGTTTCCTTGAGAGAAATGGGAGTGCCTTGTCTTTCATTGCCCTCTGAACACCTCCCCAGAGACATGTTTGCAAGACCCAGGCCAGAAGGCCATGACCTTGCGTTGTGCCATGGAGGATGTGTTCATCTAACTCCTATAAGGCCTTGGCCTACTGATTGTGTTTCAGAGGAGATCCCTTAAGGGTGGCAGCGGGGCAGTTGCTGCCCCTTTATTAACCAGGATTCCACTTTATTTACCTGCACAACATCATCCCATCACGTAGCCTCTGGTGGGCGGTATATCCCTGCTGACAAGCGCAGGCTTGTGGGGGAGAAATTTCCAAGCGGAAAAGTGGGTTCAACAAGACAGAGATGTATGAGAGGGTATTTCTGAGGCCAGGGTAGGGAGGCAGGTGACTTAGTTTGGCTGTCAGGAGTTGGTGCTGCCTATTCTCAACTCCTCTTAATTAGGAATTGAGTGGAAAGAAGACTGAACAGCCAGAGGTTTTTGGAAAACCTACCGTGTATCCGAGTTAAGCTGCTGCTCGCCACACCCACACCCCCATTCTGGAGTGCATGTTGGGTAGCAGCTCCTCCACTTCCAATCCAGTTTCCTGCTAACGCATCCTGGGAGGCAGCAGGTGATGGCCCTGCTGCATGTGTGGGAGACACAGATGGAGATCTTGGTCCCGATTTTGGCCTGGTCCAGCCCTGGCCTTTGTGGGCATTTGGGGAGTGAATTGACAAGTGGAAGATCTCTCTCTCTCTCTCTCTCTCTCTCTCTCTGTGTCTCTATATCTCTGTGTCGCTCTTTCAAGTAGATGAAGATAAATAAAATATATAATAAATACATTTAAAAATAAAATACATTTAAAAAGAAAGAAAGAAAACTTATAGCAAGAGAGCACAAAACCCAGGCCAGGAGCTAACTTGGAGCTGAGAGCAGTCATCTTGACTGTTCAGGCCTTACTGGGAAAGCGAATGTTTTAGGATGAAATCTATGGGGAGGTTTGGAGTCTGTGGTCAATCCCAGCTGTGTTGTGAAAGCATCAGGGAAACTCCAGAGAGAAGATGGACGATCATGGGCCAACTGCCACGCAGGGTGCCTGGGGCGTGCTCCACTCTGCTGCAGCACCCACAGCCCAGCGTCTCCTGCAGGGGTGACCGGGGATAGGGTCGGGGAAGGCCTGGGACCTATGCAGCGATGAGGACAGCGGTAGCTCTCCTTCCGATTTTCTCTTTGGAATCGACATGGGAAGGCCAGCCATGAATTGGTCACAGGGACAAAAGTTAGGCACAGAGAGAAGCAGGATGAAGAAGGCTTGTGAGCCCTGCTGGCCGCAGAGCAGGCGAGCGGGAGCCAGTACACTCCAGCCACAGCTCCATGGTGCAGATCAGAAAACCGATGTCTGGAGATTAACTCGCCCCGGGTCCCACGGATGTAGTGACCCAGCTACACTTGTCAACCTGGCTATCTAATTCCAGAGCTCACAGTGAAAACACGCCGGAAGCTCCTCTAGTTACAGAAGGGTGTGAGTCCAAGATGGGATTGGAGGTCACGGCCCCTATGGCCCCTATGGCCCCAGGGACACCTCCACATGACTGCCAAGGCCGAGTAGAGGCACCCCACACCCCCTTGTTGGAGTGGGGTTCCAGCGTCCCACTTCACAGGCACGGACAAGGAGGCGGGCGGAAGTGTTCCTCACCCTGCAGGCTACCGTGTGGATAGAAACAAAACCAAAGGCTGCCTGTAACCTTGTGCTCAGCATTTTGGCTCTGCATGGCTGACGAGTCTGATGGAGGCCTCACTTGCGCTGGTCCTGCTGTCCTCAGCTTGTCTGATCCCCAGGCTCATTAGGGAGCTGATGGAGATGCCATGGCTGGTGTCACGTGCAGTCTGTGTGCGCTCGCCTGGGTGGACGGGAGAGAGCTCTGTTGCCTGCCGCCACTCACTTTTTGCCAATATTTGTTTTTTTTTTTTTTTAAAGACAGTATCCTGTCTTGACAGATCATCTGCCCTGGCTTACGATTCGCCTCTCTGCCATCCACCCAGACCCTCTGGCGTGTGCTCCATAAATCACTCGCCTTTTCTGCTGTGAGTCTCTGTCATCTCCACGTTGCTGGGCTGAGGTCGTTAGAGGTTGTGGCTGCCAGTATTATTTATCTTCCAGCTCTGTTTTCACTTCTGCCTTCCTGGGACTCTCCCCTCTCAGGCGAGTCTCCTTTCAATTATTTCCATAGGTCATCCCCTCAGTGACAATGAACCATGTCATTAATTTTGCTCGAGCTGGTGTGACATACTTTGGTGCCCTCATCTTTCCATCTCTGGCCTGAGGGTGTCTGAAGTCACTGGGCCTCTTTCTGCCCTCTCCGCGGGCATAGGAGCAAGATGGCACAGCGATGTGGTTGTGGTGGATCCCAGGCTGGGCTGCACGGGAGCTGTGTCCATCTGTGGAACTTATGGGTTCCAGCCTGTGATGGGTTTGCAGTCTCCCCTGAATTCTCCCCGGATTCTTCCCCTCTCTGGAGCTGGGTGTCTCACAGGCAATTGCTGAATGTTGGTGGAGTAAATATATAAAAGAATCCATGAATGAAAGTTTTTAGCCCTTAAGGAAATCAATGCAACATAAGCTCAACCCTCTTACCTGGCTTGACAGAGCCTGCCTGGTCTGTGTCCTGTGGGTGGTTTGCTTGTCTCCCTCTCCCGACCCCTTGGCTCTTTACACCGTGGTGATATCAGATGACACATAGCTGTCTAGCTCTGGGGTAGTTTCAGATGTCTGGGCTTTGGGGCAGGTTTACATATGTCTGCTCAGACGCTACTCTTCCAATGCCCCATTTGGGTACCCGCTCGATGAGAACCTGTCTCTGAAATCATCCTGGTGTCAGCCTTTGCTACTCTGGTCCTCTTCTGTGATTGGTGCTTTGGGATCCTGTATCTTAGGGATCTCCAGGCATATTTCTTATAGTGTGTACTTGGGGAAACACCGTCCAAAGAGATGTTTCCCCCAATGTGTTCTGTCAAGAACATAAGTCAAGAGCATGCCGCTAGCTGGAAACTTCTCACAGAGATTCATGGTGGCCACTGTCATTTTAAAGACTCCAAAGAGGCCAAGAGTGAAGAAGGCTTTTCACTTTTTTTTTTTAAAGACTTATTTATTTTATTTTAAAGGCAGAGTCACAGAGAGAAAGAGATAGAGAAAGAGAGGTCTTCCATCTGCTGGTTCACTTCCAAAATGACTGCAATGGCCAGAGCTAGGCCGAACCAAAGCCAGGAGCCAGGAGCTTCTTATGGGTCTTCTATGTGGGTGCAGGGATCCAAGCACTTGGGCCATCTTCCACTGCTTTCCCGGGCCATAGCAGAGAGCTGGATTGGAAGTGGAACACCTAGGATTTGAACCGGTGTCCACAGTGCTGGCCCCAAGGCTATTCACAGTTAACTCAGTGTTCCCCAGTGTTTCAATGAAGCCCTCCTCTCATTAGCAGTTACCAACAGCTCCCCCCCACCCCCACCCCGTGGGAGTTCAGAGAGGGCAGGAACTGGGATAGAAATCAGCATTTTTGACCATACTGGCACTGGTTAATTTGCAATAGGTGAGAGAGGTGGGCAGCTTTCTGACTTGGCTTCCCTGGGATCCACTCCCTGCTTCAGCTCCTGGTTTCAGGTTCCTGCTAGTGCAGACCCGGCGAGACAGTGCTGATGGTGATGGCACAAGCAGCTGGGTTCCTCCTCTCATGTGGGAGACCTGGATTGAGTTTCTACACCTGGGCTTGGGCTCCCCAGCTGCTCCCCAGTGGCATTTGAGTGAAGTAGTGTGTGGGAGCTGTCTTGTCTATCTGTTGATCTCTCTCTTTCAAATAAAAAATAAATAAAATTTAGCTGCTAGGGTGGGCGCAGTTGTGCAGTGGGTTAAATGCTGCTTGGGACACCCACAGAGTTGGTTTGAGTCCTGGCTCCTTAGCTTCCTGTTCAGCTTTCTGGTAATGTGCCTGGGAAGGCAGAGAATGATGGCCCAAGTTCTTAGATCCCTGCTACCCACATGGGAGACATGGACAGCGTTCCAGGCTCCTGGCTTTTGCCTGGCCCAGTCCCAGGTGTTTTGGGCATTTGGGGAATGAACAAGTAGATGGAAGATTCTCTCTCTCTCTCTCTCTCCCCCTCTCTGCCTTTCAAATCAATCTTAAAAAAAAAACAATAAAAATCCAGCTACTATTTTAATTTACTATTCTTGTTGTCCATCATTTTTCTCTCTCCTTGCCTTTATGGACTCCAGATCACTTAAATTGTCACATTGCTTATTGAGACACTTTTTTAAAAAGTTTTATTTATTTAATTATTTAAGAGGCAGAGTTACAGAGACAGGTAGAGACAGAGAGAGGTCTTCCATCTGCTGGTTCAGTCTCCAGATGGCCACAAAGGCCTGAGCTGGGCCAATCCAAAGCTAGGAGGCAGGAGCTTCTTCCAGGTCTCCCATGTGGCTGCAGGGGCTCAAGCACTTAAGCCATCTTCAGCTGCTTTCCCAGGAGCATTAGCGGGGAGCTGGATCAGAAGTGAAGCAGCTGGGACTCGAACAGGTACCCAGATGGAATTCTGGTGCCACAGGCAGATGCCTAACCTACTATGCCACAGCACTGGCCCTGAAAGTTTTTTTTTTAAAGAATCTTTTTACTTCTCTCTGGTCTTCAGTAGCTTTAGGCTGTGGATCATTTCTATTGGTTTGTCTTCTAGTTTATTGATTTTTTTTTGTTTGTTTTGCATTGTTCAATTGGCTCTCAAGTCCCTTCAAGCTTTAATAATTAAATACTATAAACTGGGTATCATAAACAAGAAAAATTTATTACTCACAGTTCTGGGGTTGAGAAGTTCAAGGACAAGGTACTGGCAGATTTAGTATCTGGTGAGGGCCTGTTCTCTGGTTCCTAGGTGGTTATCTTTTCACTATGTCCACACACAGGGGAGAGGGAAGAGAGGCAGCCAGAGTGCCTTTTATTTATTTAAAATATTTATTTTATTTATTTTAAAGAGTTACAGAGAGAGGTAGAGCCAGAGAGAGAGGTCTCCCATTCTGTTGATTCACTCCCCAAATGACCGCAATGGCCAGAGCTGAGCTGATCCAAAGCTAGGAGCCAGGAGTTTCTTCCAGGTCTCCCATCTGGGTACAGGGGCCCAAGGACGTGGACCATCGTCTACTGCTCTCCCAGGCCATAGCAGAGAGCTGGATCAGAAGTAGAGCAGCTGGGACTCAAACCAATGCCTATATGGGATGCCAGCACTGCAGGAGGCGGCTTTACCCGCTACACCACAGCACCAGCACCAGTATATAATCTTTGTTTTTAAGGTATGGTCCTTCTTAGGTTTTAATGGATAACTCAAGGTATTGAACAAACGCTTCCTGCTTGGTGGAGTTTGAAAGTCAGACTCTGTCTCCTGGAGCTGGACTGTCCACTGTTGGAATCTGCTTGGTTTCTGGGAGCATTGCCATGCGGGTGTGGAAGTTAGGAGTCATCCTAAAACTGAGGGCAACCACACACAGCTATGCAGAGTCCACCTTTTGTGGCTCCCTCATTCTGAAGATTCTCCCCTCCCTTCAATTTTCAGCTGTTCTGGGAACTCCGAACTCCCACCTCTGACTCTACCCCCTAAGATCACCACTTTCTCCCAGAGTTCTGCTCCCTGTGCTCTTCCAACTTAGAAGGAACCTTGAGAAAACCAGGTAATAGTAATAGAAATCTCCCTGGGTTTGCTTCCTGCTGATGAAGAGTGACACCTCCTCCAGATTATCCTGATTTCCATCGCTTGCTCTCTAGTGCCTCAAACAATTGCTTTAAATATTTTATTCAGCCTTTATACCTTTTATTGGCAGAGGAGTTAGTTGGAAGTTATGGTGCCATTACTTGAGCTGGAACTGACTTGTCTAAATATATTTTTTAAAACCTTCAGAGAATAGGAGAAACTTCTTTAATTGAATCAAGAAGCTCTATAAATATTTTCTCTCCTTATTTAATTCAGCTAATTTTTTAAAAACTCTAGAATCTTTAAGGCTCTACCAAAGAAGCCACGTATCCCCTTTCCCTCCGAGCCAAGTTAAGATTTGGCTGCCACCTCTCAGAACTGGGAATTGATTTAATGATCTCTGATGTTCCTTCCAACCCTCAGAAGATACCAATTTTCTGAATTAGGTAAGTACTGTGAAGGTATTTTATTATATAATATTACAGTATACTGATAGTGGATATGGATTTGTATGTGTGATGTGTGTGTGTTGTGTCGGCCCAGAGTTCAATTTTGCTTCTCTTTCTGAGTGCCTAGAATTTTCTTTGTGGGGGCATTTCTCTCCCACATGCTTGGATCACATAATTCAGGTGGGACTGTGCTCAGATCAGAGGTGGAACATGCGACTCTGGCTGGGCTGATCAGAGCTTCACATAGCAACAGTTGTAGATGATTGGCTGCCATGTGAGTCTAAACTAGGCAATCCGTGTAATTTTACGTCTTGGTCACAGTAATTGTTTCATTATACCATGATGGAAATGCTGGTAGAAAAAGCATGTGAATCAGGAAATGTCAAAAGGATCAACTGAAAAATAGACATGTTTGTCTATCAGACCTGAAGTTGTAAGGAGGTAGACTTGGGATTGCTGGTGCCATGTTGGTCTCACAACAAACTGCAAGTTACATGTACAGAAGAGAGCAGAGTCAAGATTTGGAGAACTATTCCTTGCAAATCATCTGAGGGCTTGGATCCCGGAAGCTCTATGCCTGTATATAAATTCTCTTTTTTCCTCACAAGCCAACTTAAATTGGGTTCTCTTTCCCTTAGAACAAAAATAATCTTGACTGGAACATCAGTCAAGACCTCAATGGGGTGTGCCAATTATGACGCCCAAAGATGAAAAAGGTAGGCCTGGCCACCTCAGATTGTTTTTGGTTGAACACGCTGAAACGAGCCACGTCAATCACCAGGTTCACAGCTGACAGCGTTTCTCTGGCACCCTGCAATCACTCTGCTCCAATTTTCTGGAATAAGTGGAGGCAGGCACTAGATCAACAGCACTGATGATATGTTTGTGTGCTATACATTCTTAACCCATCCGGCAATCAAGCTGTATCTCTCTTCCCAAGAGGACGGAAATTCTGGGGGGATATTAATATTCCGTGTGTTCCCTCTCTGCATCGGCTTCGGTGATTATGCAGCCTCAGTGCCTGTCTCCTGGACGAGAGGTAACCTTTGAGCAATTTGTGGGAGCAGTTACACAATCTAATTTCTGACTGTTCAGGATAAGTGAACTTTAAAGGTGCTTATAATATCAGAAAATTCCACGTGTTGGATAGAAAACAGTCCTGTTTTTCTTTTCAACTTCTAGCCAAAATTAATCAACAGCATTTTCCAGACATTTTAAAAATAAAGTCCTTGACAGCGTAACAATTTGATTTGCTAAACCTGTTTTTCCTCCTCTAATTGTTATACTGATAAAGACCTTTGGCACAAATTTCAAACAGAAAAGGTAATTTCAAAACAGGCTTGTTTTTCCTTTTTTTTTTTTTCCTATGTGTGATACAGTAGGTTTTCTCCAGGTCACCTACAAAAATCAGAAAGTCTTCGGGATATAAAGATTTTTGACAAGCAGAGAATTGTCACTCTGGACCAGATTAAACCTGCTTTCCTTTCATAATGCCTCATTTCTGCACAGCAGCTAGTCCTGCTTGGCCGTTATCCCCAATCTTAGCTTATTTTGGACCAGATTGGTGTGTCAGTCACTTGTCATTCTGTGTCCCTTGGAGCTACCTCAGTGACTCACGTGTCTCCTTCCTGCTGAACCTGGCCATACATCTGCTCTGACTTCTTCGGTTAACGTCACAGATTTAGTATTTTATTGCATTTTTCCCAGGTACATTTACAATAATCCTTTATTTTTGTCTACTGCAAGCTATTAGCTTAGTCATCTTTGAAGAAGGGAAAGGAGTGAATCACAGATTTCGTCTCTCTCGGTGGGCAGAAGGGCACCTCATTTCCCAAGACCAGGTGTGGGGCACAGGGATGGAGCTGTGATAATCGGCCTATGGAAAGTTAGATAGTTATCTGTTTTTGCTAAAATGGAAAGACCCTGAGGATAGAGACTGTGGCTGGCATTCAGTACTCTCCAATATCTGCTTTTCCTTTCTTGCATAAGCACATGGGAGTCTAGGTTTCCCAGCCTTAGTCAGCCCTTTGCCTTAGTCAGCCCTTTGCTTTAGTCAGGACCATGTGACTGGTCTTGGCCAACAGGATGTGAGAGGAGGTAATGTGTGCCCTGTCTGGATGGTCAGAACTGCAAGGTTCACCAGTCTGCCTTCCTCTGTCCAGGAGCCTGGGGGAGACTTCATGAGGAGGCGCAGAGGCACAGCCTTGAAGGAGCCTGGATTGCTAAATCGCAGCAGGGGGAAAGGCTTCTTGGAGAGTGACCCAGGCCTGCAGGCTACCGCGATCAAAAAATAAACAGCTGTGGTAAGCTACTAAGACTGAGGGCGCTGTTTCCTACTACAGAATAGCTTACCTTGTAAAACAATGCAGACATTGTGGACTTAAAACGTTCAGGTATAATTTATAAACAGGGAAATGCTCAGATCTTCACTGTGCGATTTGTGCACTCTTGATAAACGCATGTACTTGTGTAGCTCATGCTCATTTAGGGACAAACAACAAGGCTGTTCCCTGAGGAAGCCCTCTGTGCCCTTCCCCAGGCCCTTCCTTCCAGAAATACCCTCATAGCATTCCTTTTACAGCAGACTGTTTTGCCAATTGTATGTGTTTGCATAAATGGAATCACACAGTAGTACTTCTTGGGGTGTGTCTGGCTTCTTTCATTCTACATAGTATTTTAAAGATTTATCCATGTTGATAGTATGTATTAGCAATTTCCTTTTCTTCCTATTGAGAAGTAGTCCATTATATCTTTTTTTTTTTAAAAAAAGATTTATTTATTTATTTTAAAGGCAGAGTTACAGAGAGGCAGAGGTAGAGAGAGAGAGAGAGAGAGAGAGAGAGAGGTCTTCTATCTGCTGGTTCACTCCCCAGTTGGCTGCAACAGTTGGAGCTGCACTGATCTGAAGCCAGGAGCTTCTTCTGGGTCTCCCATGAGGGTATAGAGGCCCAATGACTTGGGCCATCTTCTACTGCTTTCCCAGGCCACAGCAGAGAGCTGGATTGGAAGTGGAGCAGCCGGGACTTGAACCAGTGCCTATATTGGATGCTGGCACTGCAGACAGCAGCTTTACCACTATGCCACAGTGCTGCCCCTATTATATAATTTTTTAAAAATATTTATTTTATTTATTTGGAAGACAGAGTTACAGAGGAGGAGAGTTAGAGAGATCTTCCATTTGCTGGGTCACTCCTCGAGCGGGTGCAAGGGCCAAGGCTGGGCCAGGCCAAAACCATAAGCCCAGAACTCCATCTGGGGGTCAGGGGCCCAAGCACTTGGGTTATCTGCTGCCCCCCCCTAGCACCTTAACAGGGAGCTGGGTCAGAACTCATTTGGGATGCTGGCATTGCAGACTTCAGCTTAATCCATTGTACCACAATGTTAGCTTCCCAATAATTTACCACAGTTGTCCGTACTCTTTTTGATGGATATATAGCTGTTTCTAGTCTGGGGTCATTATCAATGGTGTTTCTAGGAACACTTGTTTATAAGGATTTTTGTGGACTTTTTTTTTCATTTCTCTTGGATAAGTACCTCACTGTAGAATTTCTGGATCTTAAAATGCTTAATTTGGGGGCCAGTGCTGTGGTGTAGTAGGCTAAAGCCCTGCCTGTGGCGCCAGTAACCCATACAAGTGCTGGTTTGTGTCCCTGCAGCTCCTCTGCCAGTCCAGCTCTCTGCCATGGCCTGGGAAAGCAGTAGAAGATGGCCCAAGTCCTTGGGCCCCTGCACCCACGTGGGAGACCTGGAAGAAGCCCCTGGCTCATGGCTTCGGATCAGCGCAGCTCTGATTGTTGTGGCCACTGGAGAAGTGAACCAATGGATGGAAGACCTTTCTCTCTGTCCTTGTCTGTAACTCGTCCTCTCAAATAAATACATAAAATCTTTTAAAAAATGCTTAATTTTCTTTAAAGTTTAAGAAACTCTCAAATGATTTTTTAAAAAATATCTGTATCACTTATAATTCCACTGTCAACATATGAAGGTTCTGGTTGCTCCATACCCTCTCCGCCACTGGGAGATGTCACTCTTTCATGCATTATCGCTACTCTAGTGGGTGTATAGTGCCGTCTCATTGTAGTTTTGATTTTTGCTTCCTTGATGACCTATAATGCTGAGATATTTTTATTTGCCCATTGGACATTTGTATATCCTCATGTAAGACACATGTGTCCGTACTTTTTGCTGTTTAAAAAGCTGGGTAATTTGTTCTTTATAATTGAGTTGTAGAAAATACTTCCATAGTCAGATACTATGTGAATGTTTTTCCTAGGCTGTAGTTTGGCTGATTATTTTCTTAACAATGGTTTTTTTATAACAATATGGCTTTTATTTTGATGAGATCCGATAGGTAAGTTTGTTCGTTTATATAAAGTTAGTGCATTTTGTGTACTTAATAAGAACTTGCCTGTACCAAGGTCATTTTCTCCTAGAAGCATTATGTTTTTGTCTTCAACCTGAGATTTATTTTGAATTAGATTTATTCAACCTGAGATTTATTTGAATTTATTTTGAATTTTTTGTATAGTGTGAGGCAGCATTCATGGGTTGTTTTATTTTTCTCTATGCTATCTAGTTGTAACAATGTTTTGAAAAAATTTTCCTTTTTCCACTGAATTACTTTGGTAGCCTAGTCAACAATCTGTTGATTTTGTGTATGTATGGGTCTATTTTTGAACCCTCTATGTTCCAATGATACATTTGCTTATTCTTTTAAAAATGACTTATTTATTTGAAAGGTAGAGTGAAAGAGAGAAATAAAGAGAGGGAGATCTTCCATCCACTGATTCACTCCCAACATAGCTGCAACGGCCAGGGCTGGTCCTGTAGGAAGCCCGCAGACCAGAAATCCATCTGGGTCTCCCATGTGGGTGGCAGGGGCCCAAGCACTTGGACCATCCTTTGCTGCTCTCACAGGTGCATTAACAGGGAGCTGGATGGGGAGCAGGGCCAGGACTTGAACTGGCACTCCTGTGTGGGATGTCTGGTGTCACAGCATCTTAACCCTCTCTGCCACAGTGCCAGCCACTCTGTCCATTCTGTAATAGAAGGCACATTTTCTTCATTACTATGCCTTTATTTATTTATTTATTTATTTATATTTTTGACAGGCAGAGTGGACAGTGATAGAGAGAAACAGAGAGAAAGGTCTTCCTTTGCTGTTGGTTCACCCTCCAATGGCTGCCGTGGCTGGCGCGCTGTGGCCGACGCATCGCACTGATCCGAAGGCAGGAGCCAGGTGCTTCTCCTGGTCTCCCATGGGGTGCAGGGCCCAAGCACTTGGGCCATCCTCCACTGCACTCCTGGGCCACAGCAGAGAGCTGGCCTGGAAGAGGGGCAACCAGGACAGAATCCGGTGCCGGGACTAGAACCCAGTGTGCTGGCACCACAGGTGGAGGATTAGCCTATTGAGCCGTGGTGCTGGCCCATTACTATGCCTTTATAATAAGTCTTGAGGTTAGATTGAACAGATCCCCAAGCTTTTATTCAAGTGTGTTTTGTTAATCTTGGTCCTTTGCATTTTCAAATAAAATTTGTAGTCAGTTTTCTTTTTTCAACTTTCAGGAGGCTGCCTGGAGCCCCTCTGGGAGTGCTTCGGACCTGTATATTACTTTGAGGAGAATCGCACCTTAACGATATCGAGTCTTCCAATCCAGGCTGACAGTGTGGTCTTTCCAGTCGCTTAAGGTTTCTTTAATTTCTCTTAGCAACGTTTTTGCAGCTTTCAGTATATAAGTCTTGCACATATTTGTGGACTTTACTCCTAAGTATGTTGTATTTTCAATACAATTTTAAAATAGACTGTTTCACTGGAATGATTTTTTCACGTTAATATTTCTTTCAGAATTTCATGCTTTTAGGCTTTTATACGTGATGCTTTTCCTTGGCTTCTGTCACTTTGTTATGCTGTTATCCCACAACTACCTACCCCCCTTTCTCTCCTAGTATTTAATGAAATCTTGTTTTTGCATCAACACTTTCTTACGCTGGTGAAACACTTCTAATTACTGTGCTCTTGTAGCTCCTCCCCACCTCTCTTCTCCATTCATGCGTCCTCCATTCAAGCATTCATGAATCAGACCAGTGAATCAGACGTGACTCCTGTCCTCAAGAAATGTAAGTTGTAGGAGAGGAGATAAATAAATAACTAGCAGAAAACACACAGCGGCATCTGATAGTTATAAACAGAATGTAACGGACCTTTGCCTGGAGGCAGAAGGTGAGATCGAGGAAAATTTCCTGGATGACTTCTGAGCTGAGATGAGCTTTATTGTCCTGTTGTACCACAAGGCTCTCAGGCATTACCTGAGTTCATGCTTCGTGATGGCAGGAGCATGGCCTCGTAGTGGGTTTGTTGTTCAATACGGCAGGTACAATTGGAACTTTAGTGTACCTGAGAATCACGTGGGATGCTCATCTCCCAGGCTTGGCCTGGGAATTTTGATTAAGCAGGTCTGTGGGAGGGCCTTTGGTGATTCCATTGCAGATGGTCAGCTGAAAATCACCCCTCTGGTAACTGGCATATTTTTGGCACACAATTGGTATTGAGAGAGTAGTAGCTTGAGATCTGAATAGCATCATAGCCTTAGGAAAAATCTTGATATCTTCAGTGCGCAGGATACTGCTTCCTGTGGCAAACGTTTCTGATGAAGCTGCTGTTTTCCTTTTCTTTCTGCTTAGAAGTTTCTCATTGCCGTTTGGTGTGAAATGACCTTACAAATTCTGCTCTCTGCTTTTGCAAAAACCTCATCTCTCTTGGGTTCTTCCCATCCTGGTCCTCTCCCTGCCGGAATATTCCTTTTCCGTTTCCACTGTCCTTGTTTCTCCCAGAATGAGGCTATCTACCTCAGCTATATTCCTGCAATGTTCACTCAAGAGGAAAAAATCCATTTTCATAGCAGAAGAAAATCCCCTACTTGCTGTATTCTCGACTATTCCAGCTGTTCCCTTGATTGGGAACGCACACCTCAGACTTCTGGGTGACATACGGTCCGTGTAGATCGGTTGTTATGACAACTATATTTTGTTTCATACAAGGCTTTCTTCAGCAACTCTTTACAAGGCCTAATTCTGCATTGTGCTCTGCACGCTAATGTATAGTATATAGCAGACTGTAGTTCTCCAAGACACCTTAGATCAAGGGTCTTGAATTTCAATGATAATAGCTTCTTCAGAGCCAAGCGAATTGCAGTTCAACTATATAGCTACTGTTTAATCTCCCAAATGAGACAGAGAGAGGCCAGGTAGGACATTTTTCATAAGCAAAAAGGTTTTAAACCTTGAATGTAGACTTTAAAAACTTGCATATATTTCAGGTAACTGGTACTTGGCTGCTTTATAATGAAAGGTCTCCTCAATAAATATTCCAGAGCAGCTCAAACTAATCTTAGGGAAGCTGGGGGGAGCGCCACTCGACCGTGAAGAGTTCGTTTTGGCAAAAGGATGGGTCCGAGGGGCTCCCCCGCATAACTGAGTTACTTATTTGTGTTTAGCTCCTGTAATAGGCTTGGGAATCAGTGCTCTAGCAGATTTTTTTTCTAGGATACACCAGGGAATGAACTGTGGCTACGTAAACAAACTGAGAAATAATGTGCCGTTGCTCTGGCCGCAGGACCTGTCATGTTCTCACACCTTCCTGACAGGCTCTTCCCTGTCCATGCCTCCTCGCTCCAACACTGACCCATAATTCTGAGCCGTGGCTGGAGGCCGCTTGATAAAGACAAGCCTAGGACGTTCACTGAACATGTCCATCAGCAAGAATTGTTGACACATGGGTGACTTAAATCAGGTCCCAAATGTTATCTCTGCTGGCCAGAGGCTGTTGACCATGGAGCTCTAGTTTCTCCTCTCCCTAGCTGTCATGGGTTGTTGTTGTTGTGTGTGTGTGTGTGTGTGTGTGTATGTGTGTGTATGCACACAGAGGGATGGGGGAAGATGGTCCCTCCAGGCACTGACAGCCTGTGCTTGGTTTGAGTTAAGCTCAGTGGGCTGGGGAGTGGAGAAGCTGACAGTGGCAGGGCTGCTGCCTTTAGCTCTGATTGGGCCAACCACCGCGATTCCAGCAGTAAACCCAGAGGTGCAGCCAATCCGTCACTCCTGACAACCTCACCCTCACACCAATACCTAACTCCACTTCCTGCCTTCTTTAGGCTCCTTCTCTAGATGACAGTGATGATTTTGAGCACTAGCTCAGGAACCACCACCTCCAGGAAGACTTCCAGAATGTGTGGCACACTTTGCACCCTCCACTCCTGCCTCTTGTTGGATGGATCACTCTCTTTGGTGAGCATGTGTGTGGCTCTGTAAGCCCTTCTGGAGTGTCCACTGGAATGGTAGCACCTGATACTCGAGAACATAAACCTGGGAGTAGTCAGACTGAAGAGTCATTGTCAGCTGTGCCCAAGTCCTGGCTGGGGGATTTGGGACGTTACTCTACTCTTCCCAAACTCAACTTTCTTATCAGTAAAGTGGGAAGTATAATTCTTTATACTTCCCTTGTAGGCTTGCTCAAGGGTTTATATACAGTATTTGTAAAGTATCCAACTGAGGACCTACTTATAGTATGTGCTAATTCAATGTCATTGCAATATTTTTTGTTTCTTAAGCAAAAATGTGTCCAGCTCTGTGCAAGCTACAACAGCTGCAGAGAGGGTTTTTGCTTTGAAGAAGTGTACAGGCTACTGGGGAGCACAGGTAAACACAACAGCAAAGTGAAGTAACTGTGATAGTGGGGCTGCCTCATCGCACCATCAGCTTGGATATACCTGTCCATACCATTGGGCCATACATTGCTGAAGAGAAGAGACCATATTTACCTGATTGGGTTTGCCCACGTCACTGGAAATGGCAATTAAATTAAATCACACTGGGACCAGCACTGTGGTACAGTGGGTTAAGCCATAGCCTGTGATGCCAGAATCCCATATGAGCACCAGTTCGAGACTCAGCTGCTCCACTTGTGATCCAGCTAACCTGCTATTGTGCCTGGGAAGGCAGCAGAAGATGGCGCAAGAGCTGGGGCCCCTGCCATCCATGTGGGAGACCTGGATGGAGTTCCAGGCTCTTGGCTTTGGGCTGGCCCAGGCTCTGCCATTGCAGCCATTTGGGAAGTGAGTCAATGCAGGGTAGACCTCTTTCTCTCTGTTTCTCTCCCTCTCTCTGTAACTCTGCCTTTCAAATAAAGAAATTAATGCTTAAAGTTACAACACAGCTATTTGTTGAATTCAAGACAGGGAACTGGGCTTTTGCTCCTCTTTCTGTGTTTCTGTAGGAGCCCATCTCTTTCCACCTCCAGAGTTACAGGCAGCACTGAGTGAGTTCTCAAGGGCACCTGCAGTAAAGATGGGGTTTACAGTTCCGGATTGTCCTGAGCAGACGACCATGCTGGATGGCAGGGAAGGTCCCTGGTGGGTGCTGTGCCAAGTCAAGTTGACTCACTGCCCTTCTGTCTGCCAAGGTCAACAGCGTGGACAAGTGATTTCCAGGAGCGGGGAGGCCTCTGGGGACTCTTACCCAGGTGGGTAGTTACTTAAGGTTTTACGAGCATGGCTTGATTAATTAGCTCCTGAAAGGACAGTAGTTATTCCCGGAGAGGCTATTAGGAAGCACCTATGTTATTTGGTCCTTGCAAGAAACGATTAACTGAAATTCACACTCTGCAAAATAATTAACCAAGAACAGTGACACTACATTATGCAGTCATTTTGAAGAAAAGGTCTCTTAGATTGCAACTTAAAACTTTAAATTATTTTGGAGACTAGCTTTGGCTTTTAGATAGATTATAATAAAAGCAAATTATTGTACATTTTAATAACCAGCTTCTTTGGAAAAGGAGGTCTGATACAGGGCTGATGACTGTGATGTATCTCATAAAAGCTAATTGACAATCTAGTTCTTTAAATACCACAAGAATCCATCATGGTTAACATTACTACAATGAGTTCCAAAGGAATTAAAGATGATTTACCAGCCATTGGGACATTTTGCTAATATTATACACACTGAAGGAAGTAGTAAAAGAGATGGATACTTTCAGGCACCTGCAATCGCCTAATTTGTAAACAGATGCCATGCACGGCACCTCCAGTTCAAGGGCATGTACCTGGTGAGCATAAACGCAGCATCATGATTATACAGATGCTTTATCTTCTCTCTGCATTGTCCTGTTCCTGGAATCTGTACAGGCCCATTGGGACATGGCGGCTCTATTCTTGGAAAAAGCTGCTCCTTTATTCATTTTTTATTGTTGTCGCTCTGCCTCTGTTCTCCATGCTTCTGCAAACCTTCTTGAGAGACCCTGGCCAACGGTGCACTGTGACCCATGGGGCCTGCCTGGAGAAAACTCAGTATGAGACAGGCTGTACTTAAGACTTTATAAAGTGACCCAGGGGGTGGGTGAGAGGAAACAAGGTATTTTATGATGAAAAGAGTCCTCTCAAAAAAGGGAGTCCTAGCTGAATTGGTCCAAAGTATTCAAGTCTTGATTTCCAGACCAGACGGCATAGTCTGATGGTGCTCCAGCAGTCTCAAAGAATTTAAGACCTTCGAGTCAATATTTTAAGAACTGTCAAGCTGCTAAAACTGGGTGCAGAATCCCCCAGGGGAAGATGCTGGAGCCGGGAAATACTGTCCTCTGTAGACCAGGTACAAGCCTGGCCAAGTGCACCCATGGTCTTACCTGCTCAGACCTCAGTCCACCATCAGAGATCATTAACTCTAGAACATGAATGAAACCTCCAGAAAACTTGATAGGAATATTGCATTTCACCCTCACCGAGAATCGAGACTCCCGGTTTGACACATGAAACTCTTGAGATGTGGGCTCTTGGTCCCGAGGCTGCTCCCACATTCCACTCTTTATACTCAAACCTCCAGCACTTTGTTTCTCCAGGTGGGAAGAGACATGGTCCAGGTGAAGACCAGGAAATTAAATAAATGCTTTGAAGGATAAAACAAGCATATGTAATCATGGTGGAAGTATTGTGGAGTCAGCAGCTCCACCCATCCCTACCTCAGGCTGTCTTTTTGTCACACCATGGCTTGCACAGTGGGAGAAGTAGCAGTTACCTTAGGTCCTTTCCTTTTGTTAATATGTCATTAGCGCTCAGGTAGTACAGCTTTGTTGCACTTCTCATCTTATGACGTTAATGGTTCATTAAGTTGGTCTTTCTTTTACTAGTTGGGAAGCTAATCGAGGGGCAGGGATGATGTCATATCCACCTGGTATAAACTGGGTTTCCCCAGACCTCATCCATTTATGAACACAATGGAATAACAAATTCCACTGTGGCCTTTCATCCCTGTACTGCTGAGAGCGCCCGTCTCTGCAAAAGATCACTTAGGATTTCTGGAAGGTTCTAGTAGTGGCTCACACTTGCTCACAAATGATAGTGTTTAGTTACCCAGAGCTATTTGCCATTTGCTTCTACTTCTATTCCAGTTTCCTTTGACTGACAATCTGATTACACCTACCAGACCTGCTGTGTCTGCTGAACTTGCCACCAAGGTCTTTGGAAAACCATGTCCACCTGGCACCCAGCCTCTACTTCCACAGCAGGTAGGGTTCATGGCCACTTCTGCCCTGCACACCAGCTGCCACCTGAGAGTCATCGTGATGATGACAGCCAGAACTCCACAACGCTCTTCTGTTCAAAAGACTGAGCATGGAAACCTTCTGGCTAGAATGTTCTAGCACTGGGGATACAAGGCACAGTCCTGAACCTAGGAGAACACAGACCTGCAAACACGCAACTCTATGATGAGAGGTAAAGAGGGAGGGAGGACCCTAAGGCCAGACTTCTAAGAAAAATGAAACCTGAAGAGGAGTAGGGGTTGGGGAAGGAAAAGTAGGTGTGGAAGAAGAAAGGAAACCTAGAGGAGAAAAGGAAGGGGTGGCAATGGTCTTTGGAAACCTAGAGGGGAAGAGGGCATGGGGATTTCTGATGACTGCAGGTGCTTTAATCCAGTGTTAGAAAAAGCAGGTGTGAGGGAGATGACTGATAGGAGCGGAGCCAGGAGCAGTCTGGGCAAGGCAGAGCGGCTTATAAGCCACACTAAGGGGATGGGTTATCCCTTAGGGCAATGCAGGTCCCACAGTAGGCTGTAAGTAGGAGCGGGCCTTGTCTGAATGTGAACCTTAGAAAAACTGTTCCCATATAAAATGGTAAGAGCTCAGTTCCAGCAGAGCAGCAGTTTAGCATACTCTCCTGCCAACCTGTTGGAAAATGTATCATTGATGGCTGAGTGGTCAGAAACAGTCAGAGGTCAGAAACCGGGCAACAAGAGGAACCCGGGGTAAACACAACCTTCATGGGCAGCTTTCACCTTGAAGCATTTGCCATCCTGAGTGACCTTGCGTCTTGGACTTTGTGGTTCCGTGGGCACACAGTCTAGAAACAGATCAGAGGGAGTAATCTAAAAATCCTTTCTCTCGTCCTGTTTCCCACACGACCACACCCTCTGTGTAAGGGAGCTGGAAGTGAACCACTCACCCTCTTCATCAGCCTCTTGGCCTGAGAACTGCAAGAACAATTTCTCTCGAATTTTGGCACTGAGTAGTTGAGGGGAATAAACAATAAGTCTCTTAAAATTTACAACCATAAACCACTCCTCGTGTGGGCTTACAGTCCAAAATTGAGCCACGACAATGAGTCAAAAAATGTTGAGACAGGAGTTCAGTTTAAATTGATTGTGGTAGGATCTCACTTTCAAATAATTTCCAGAGGTAAAGTTCTAGGAAATCCAGCCACAGCCACACAATACAATACAACCACACAATACAATTTAAAAAAACACACACACCTTCATACACAAAAAAAGCACATAAGACGTGTTGGGTAAGAACCAGCAGAAATATAAATATTTGACTTTAAAAAATTTCAAATGGTGGAATTATTAAGCTCCCACAATAAAATAGGTACATTTAATATGCTTCAGGATATAGAAGCAATTATACTACAAATAGCAAGAGACTAGAGAATAGGACTGATTATAGTAACAAAGTGTTCTAGAAATCAAAATACAGTGATCAGTTTGAAGGAGCACAAAGTAGATCTAAAAAAAAACCTACCCTCCACATGGCATAGAATCAAAGCAATGGGAAATCAGTTCGGGGTAGGAGGCCCTCAGTGAGAAGTTCTAACATTTGATCAAGGATGTGCAGGCAGAGGAGACAATGGGACGCAGGCAATAGCAGAATGGGTGATGGAAGAGAATTTTCCACAAGCACTAACAGAATCTATTCTGCAGACCTGCAAATCCCAGCAAAGCAACACAGTTAAGAAAAATTATACATGCCACACGAAAGGCAAAGAGATCTTAAACAGATCCAGATTACAGAAAAGGGATAACCTTTAATGGAATGACAAGCTGAGCAGACTTCTCAATGAAAACGACAGAAGCCAGAAAACCAAGGAATAGTATCTTTGCTGCGTTGAGAGACAAATCTGCAATTATATAGTCGGATGAAATACCTTTCAAGGATGTGAGTAAAATACAGATACACAACACTGATTAAAGAGGGTGCTAAAGGCAGAAGGACTGTGATTGTAAGTGGTTTGCCACCATGAAAGGAGGAGTCGTGAGTGGAGGAAGGGATAACAATGTAGGTCAATCTCGCAAGCTCTGGTAGCATAAAACAATAGATTGTGTCATGGGTTTGTTGTTTTTTTTTTTTTTTTTGAGTAAATTATATGCCAGCAATAGATAGCAATAAGGAAAACGTGAAGTCAACCTGGTGACATCTCAAAGGCAATGTGTGTGTGAAAGCAGTCACAGAAAGAACCATAAGCTATCAAAGCTTTTAATTAGTTTAAGAGCTTGTAAAATACTCCTGTACATTGCATCTGGATGCATACTCGTATAGTACAAACACAAAACAGTCATGAGTGGTGCATGCACCAATTTAAGGGTAGTAGGTAATTTAGCAGAGATCAGAGGAATACCGGGAATTTTAATTGAAACTACAGTGCTTTATTTGGGGAATACAAACATCTCTGAAACAAACATGGACATGTGTTCAGATTTGTGCAGTCTGGGGAGTGGATATATACATATCTGTCCATTTGAATGTTGTGTCACATAAAATCAAACTGGATAGTTAGGAAAGTTTAGGTAGTAACTGAAGGAAATTTTTGCTGGAAAAAGCTCCCCCTTCTTTTTTTAAAAAGATTTATTTATTTATTTGAAAATCAGAGTTACAGAGAGAGAGAAGGAGAGGCAGAGAGAGGTTTTCCATCTGCTGGTTCACTCCCTAAATGGCCACAACGGCTGGAGCTGAGCCGATCTGAAGCCAGGAGCCAGGAGCTTCTTCCACATCTCCCATGGTGGTGCAGGGGCCCAAGGACTTGGGCCATCTTCCAGTACTTTCCCAGACCATAGCAGAGAGCTGGATGGGAAGTGGAGCAGCCAGGACTCGAACCATCACCCAGATGGGATGCCAGCACTGCAGGCAGCAGCTTCACCCACTATGCCACAGTGCCGGCCCCTCTTTTTCTTATTTTTTAAGGTAAATTTGGATACTTAAATGCCAACATGATGGGCGCCGGTGGAGGCGATGACAGGGTGCCTGTGCAGTAGCCCGCAGGAGTTGGGCTCCTGGGACTGCGCACTGCTCCGGGTCCTCCCCAGGGAGAGGCGTGCATCGGGGAGGAAGCCAGATTGTCTCTGTTTGTGGTAGAGGAGGGAAAGCTTTCTAAGCTGGTTGCTTAGGGCAATCCTGGGTGGTCAGCTGCTCAGCGGGGGAGAGAAGGGATGTGGATGTTCGAGGAGCCAGAGCAGGCCTTGCATGTTGCTGCGTTTGGCAAGGTTGGAGGGGACGTCTTTCGCCTAATGTGCTGTCTCTGCTTTCCTCTGGTAACAGAGTTTTAATGATGCAGCTCTTCTGGAGTTAGCACGGCTCTCAGATGCGAACTGAGGGGGTAGGCGGTTGGCACAGTGCTCAGGTAGGGATGCCCACAACCCATACAGAGGGCCTGGGTTCAGCTTCGGGCTCTGTTTCTGATTCCAGCTTCCTGCGAATGCACCCGCTGGGAGATAGCAGGTGATGACTCAAGTACTTGGGTTCCTGCCACCCATGTAGGAGACCTGGAGAGAGTCCAGGCTCAGCTATTACAGGCATTCAGGGGATTGAATCCATGCACGGAAGATCTTTGTCTGTCTCCGTCTTATCTCTCTCTCTGCCTTTCAAATAAATAAATTTTTAAAAACAAAGAGAACTCCTTGAATGAGGTTTAAAAAAGAAGATATGAATTTGGGGGTGGGGGGCGTGGGGCTGGACAGGGAGGCAATCCACCACAGGTGCAACCTTCTGCCCTCAACCAAGGGCAAAGCCTATGCTGCCCAGACTTTACCTGGCAGGCTTCCTAAAATGCAGATTTCAAACCAGTTGCTCAGATGGGGGACTGAGATTCTACATTTCTAAGTTCCCAAGTGATGCTGATGCTGCTGGCTGGTGGACCCCAGTCTGAGTACTGAATCAGACTGACTCAGTCATGGGGATGTATTTGCTTCTTCCTCCCCCCTCCTCCCTCCTCCCTCTCTGCCAATACTCTCTTGTTCTCCCTCCAAATAGAGTTTTGAGCCAGTGTCTCACCAATTCATCAGACAATCCCATCAGTATCTGAACCCCGGGGGAAAGGAGACTTTGGTTCAAGTAAGGTCTCTGCTCCGTTTGGTTCAGAGTCCAGCTGTGCTTTAAACCAGAGCAGAGGCTCGAAGCAGTGAGAAGGTGACTGGGGAGAAGACAAAGCCATTCTGAGGCTCAGTTCCAGGCAGATTCCATGCCTTCCCTCCCCACTTTGGACAACACAGCACAGCACTGGATTGCCAGAGCAGGGGACCCTTAGCTCTGCTTTGAGCCTTTGGCCGCCTGATTTTACGCCCTAAACATCAGCACCGACAGTACTGAAGGAGCATTGCCTCCCCGATCTGAGAGAACACTCTGCTCATGCATACTGAGCCCCTCCTGGTGCTACTAATCCATCTCTTTCATGAATTGAATTGGTTCATGTTCCTGGCACCATGGCACTCCAGCCCTGAGTTCCCTGATGTCTTTGAGGCCCTCAAGTACCAGCTTTCTCCCTCTCAGCAGCTCTTCTCCCAGAGTGGACCTAAGCACTGACCCTGGATCTGCCCGCTACCTCCTCCACGTTTACGGGAAGAAGGCTGTCGTTCCCATATCCTTAAATCTGTCTACCTTGGTGCTTTCGGATTTTAGACTCATTTAGTTGTACAGTGATAATAATGGACTTCCAGGTTCTTTGACGTTATCTGTGGAGACTTGGCTCCCTCTCCCATCACAGGAAAACTTAGTTGGAAAGCACAGAAGTTACCAGTGTCCACAGACCAGTAGGACCTACCTAGCCAATGTGCTTCTAGAACAGGGTTTCTTAATGCCACACTATTGATGTTGTGGGGGTGGGGGGGTCGCTGTCTGTACATTGCAGGATGGTGAATAGCATCTCTTACTAGAAGCCAGTAGCAGCCCCAGCCTGTGGCAACAAAGAACTGTCTCCTGACATTGCCAAATATCCTTGGTTTGAGGACCACCATTCTGAGAGATCTTCTAAAACAGAAAACCAGGGGAAGCATTTGGCATAGTGGTTAAGACATGGCTCAAGGTGGCTCAGGTTGGACTGCTGGGGTTTGAGTCCCAGATCTGCTCTTGATTCCAGCCTCCTGTTAATGTGCACCATGGGAGTGACCAGGGGACGGTTTGAGTGCATAGCTCCTTGCTACACATGTGGTGGGCCTGGACTGTGTTTCTACCTCCTGGCTTTGGTTTGACCCAGCTCCAGCCCGTGTGGGCATTTGTGGAGTGAATCAGCAGGTAGGAGAGCTCAGTCTGTCTTTCTCTTTGTTTCTCTGCTTTCAAATTAATAAGACAAGCAAAGAGAATTTTTTAAAAACTGAGAGGAAGACAGAAATAAAGTAGGTGAACTTGATGTTGGAAGGTCATTAATTTAGACTGACTTCAGCAAGGCTCTGTCCGTACTATAAGCTATGTCATGGCCAGGGCTGTTGGCTAATACATTTGCCAATTAGGCTTGAATGCTGGTGATTCCTGGTTTCTGCTTAGGGTCTTTTCATGAAGGTACTTCAAAAAATTCACAAATACTGAACATTATGGAAAAAACCATGCATGGATTTCATAATTTTTTATACCAAAATAAAAACATATGTTGTAATTGCATTTTCCATGAACTTTTGGGGTACCCTAATATTTCCTTAGTTGTTCCTGGAATGTCTCATCTACATTCAGGATTTCAACAATAGTAGGCCAAAGAACCCATATCAGCCTAAACCTTTCCAGTAAACCCAGTGTCTTACAGAATCTGGTCAGTCTGTGCTTACTTCAGACATAATTGTATCCAGCATAACTCATTGCAGAAGCTAGGAGGATATTTCAACCCCAAAATTTTGATGATATTGTTCCTCATATTCAGACTTTCTCTTTGCAGCCCGTACTGCTCAGAAAATCCAATTTCTAACATGATGGACAGGCCCTTCATGACCCCCCTGCCTCTCCAGCCTGTTTGCTACCAGTCCCTCCCCTCCCTTCTCTGTTACCTGGGCTCCAGGAACACCATGCTCTCTCATCCCAGGCAGTGGGCCTGTTTTTCCTGTTTCTGATTCGGGCTTGCTGGATCTTTAGTTTCTAGCTTGGATATCATGTCTCCCCAGAGTATTTTCAGAACTCCCAGGATCATGCCTTCCGATTTGATCATGTGATCCTGGAGTGAGCAGCCTGGGTTTCATCCTTGGCAGTGGAACCTTTAGGTAGGAGGACTTTTTAATGAGGAAAGCCACACTTCCCAGGAGCTCCATGTACTTCCCTCTGCAGACAGCTGGGAAGATTGGGGCATGGAATGGAGGAGGTTTCTGTAGTCACCATTCTTAGAGATGTTGTAGAGACTCTGGATTCTGTTTTGTTCTTATTAATAATGTTGAGTTTGGGGGGCTGATGCTGTGGTGCAGTGGGTTAAAGTCCTGGCCTATAGTGCTGGCATCCCATATGGGCATTGGTTCGAGTCCCCAGCTGCTTCACTTTCCATCCAGGTCCCTGCTAATGCGTCTGGGAAAGAAGTAGAGGATGGCCCAAGTCCTTGGGCCTCTGCACCTGTGTGGGAGATCTGGTTGAAGTTCCTGGCTCCTGGCTTCAGACTGCCTCAGCTCCTGCTGTTGCCACCATTTGGGGAGTGAACCAGTGGATAGAAGACCTCTCTCTCTACCTCTCTCTCTCTCTCTACCTCTCTCTGTAACTCTGTTTTTCAAATAAATAAAATAAGTCTTTAAAAATATGTCTCTATAAAAGAATGTTGAGTTTGTTTTACCAGATGGACCGACTTGAGTTAATGGAGGCCTGATTTATGTTTTGTTTAGGGCAGGGCCATATTTCTCCTCTTAGACCTAGGAAGAATCTTTGATTCTGAAACAGGATCTTAATTCCTAAAGTAATAGTCCTCCTGTGGGCTGCATGAGTTATTTCCAGCTTGTACTTGCTGGGACGTGAATCCTCTCCCATGTCCTGGATGGAAGCAGCCTGTCTGGGAAATCTTTTCTCCTTATACCTGTTTTCTTCCTGTGTTTCTTGGAGTCTCTGTCATTCATACACAGTTTGGGATGTGCCAGGGAGTCCAAGGAGAGTTTCTGGACAGAGCTGGGGACTCTCCCTCCTCTGCTGTGTCTTCCTTTTGAGGATGTCCCTCTGCGAATCCCAGACACTCTACACATGCTGACACCCTTCTTTGTCTCAAGTCAACATGCTTATGGTTTCCAGCGTGGACTTCAGTGGCATGGTTGCAAAAATATGGTCTCACTCTCTGTAGTTCTCTTATTTCAAAGGGAAAATCGCTCCAAGTTCTGTCTGCTTTGGGTTGCTTCCCAGTTCTCTCAAGTGGCCACACTTCACGTGGATGTTTTCCCCCCCGGAATTTGTAATTGCTATCTGTGAGCAGATGCCACCGTTCCTGGAACCACAAGTCTTAAAACATCTTTGAAAAGAATACAAAGCATAAAAAAAGTGAATGTTTAATTTTTTGTGCTATCAAAAGTGACACAGGGAACTTCTCATTTACTGTTTGGGACCTCTTAGTTGAGATTGATTGGAAATATCTTGGTCTCATTTATTCTAATCCTCAGTCTGTGATTTTTATCAGTGGATTTTATTTTGTGGATTTTATTTCTGAAAATGTGCTGCAGAGAATGACTCAGTCTGGTACCCATCAGGAATTAATTTAGATAATAAAGGACATTTGAGGGTTGACAGGTCTCAGATCTCCCATATAAATATCTGATATAGCAGCAAAACTTTACAGAAGAATTGCTGATTTGTCTCTGACACTGCCGATGATCTGCGCATCGACCACAAAATTGTCAATTACTGGCCTTCACATCGCTTGATCTGTTTATCCTTTGATTTATTGTTATTTTATCTATTTGTCATATTGGAAGACATTCCCTAAACCCCCGTTTTCCCCACTTGGTTCTGTTAGGTAGGATGTCAGAGATGAGCTTATGTCTGTGTGACAAAGGCCTAAGGAGACATTTAAGTGCAGCATACGCATCTCAAAGTCATTCCGATAACCTTCCAGGGGCAGCCCAGTATTTGCATCCTGCCCTGTCCCTACTACCTGCCAGGTGGGGGTCCCTGCCCCTTCTGCCTGATAACCCTCCAGGTGCAGCCCAGGATCTGCACTTCAGCTTAGAGGGAACAAGGTCTGTGGCCTTGACCTGGAGCCCTTCAACTCCAGGGCAGGTCCACTTCCAGGGACCCAATTCTCGGCTGGCAGAGCTGCCAGGGCTCTTCATAAGCTGACTTCTGCTGAAGCCCAGGCTTTCCACATGAAAACCAGTGCAGTGGACTGGCCTGCTGGGTCTCTGATGGCAGATCACTGTGTAAAGCAGCCACTAACTGGGCTGCCACCCATCTTTGTATTGCTTCTGCAGTCCAGCTTCCTCTTCCTCCTGGTTTCTGCTAAGGCAGACTAGAAGAAACCTTTAAGAGAATGCAAGTCAAGGGTGTGCTTCTGAAGTAGGCAGGCATACAGGTCAAAATTGATTAGGTTTGTGAGCTGGAAGACCACGCCTTCACCATGCCCCTGTGTGACCTCATCCCCCTACCTGGCCACACCTGAGTGCCCACCAGCCAATCAGGCTAATTAACCACTCCCCTTTGAGAGTGGATTAAAAGCATGGGACAGGGTGTGTCTGGCCCCCTTTTTTCCTCCATTTCTCTTGCCCTGGCCTCTTGCCAGTAGGGGGCTGGCTGTAGTTCTGCATCTCTGTCTCCACCTTCCAGCCACCTGCCTTATGCTTCCGGGCCTAGATGCTCTTCCATGTGGTTGGTCCTGGTACTCGGTATGAACCCAGATTTACCCCTCTCTCTTAGATAAAGCTCTCATTCTCCTATGTATCTTTCACACTAAATAAAAACTTAAAATGGACTGTGCCTCGTTCATTTATGCCAATATTTAGAATTCTTCTCTAAATATTAGGCAAGAACCCACTCGGGCATATTAACATTGGAGATTTATTAATAAGCATATGGTGAAATTGTATGGCACCCCAAATACCGATAACATATGTGGCACCCCAGATGGGACTTCTGGGGAAATTTAAAGGGCCACATTTTGATGTAATTCTTAAAATTACATTGACCCCTTAAGGGTCAATTCCAATATCAGGGTCAATTCCAAAATCACTCCAACCCTAATCTTTGGTGGCCTAAACTAGAAATTTGTAGTCACAGGCACGTTCTGATAGTGGTTCTTCTTTGAGGTAGACTTTGCCTATGAGGAAACAGGCTGATTGCTTATACACGTTCTTTTTCTACTGACATTCTCTCCCTTGGTGGTTGTGTTTAGGCCATCTATCTAATGACATTTCTAAATTGGCATCTCTGTCTCAGACCTCTCCCCATGGTGCTGTGTACCAACTCCTTCCCTTCCTGATCACCTAATGCCCAACAGACATCTCCACTCCAGTGTCTGGAGGAACTGCCACCTTCCACGTTCCCCAACCTCCTTCTGCCATAATCGCTTCCCTATGTGTTGATGGCAACTCCATCTCTCCTTTTCCTCAGGCTGGTCCTTGACTGCTCTGAGGGCAACCCAAATGCACTCTTCCAGCAGATCTCGGCAGCCTTCAAAACCTGGCCAGAATTTCCTGTTCCATCTCGTGATTGCGGAAATCACCTCACTGGCCTCCCCACCTCTGCCCTTCCCCTCTGCACCCCTTTCAGAAGTGATTCTTTTAAAATGGAAGACACACTACGGCCTCCTCGCTCCAGAGCACCCCATTGCTTCCCATCCATCAAAGTGAAACCGACGTCTTGACGTAGTTACCATCCTCACTTCACCAAAGCCTTGACAAAGTTACCATGCTCACTTCATCACCTTCTCTCTCATCCTGGGCCACATGGGTCTTCCTGAAGGGGCTGGCCACACTTCTGCTTCTGGGCCTCTGCACTGCCTGTTTGTTGTGTCTGCAGTGCTCGTCTCTGAACTACCTACACGATTCATGTCCTCACTTTCTTTAGACTTTTTTACAAATCAGCGGCAAGATTGCCACTTGGCCTCAGCGATGTCTTTCCCGAAGCATTTATCATCAGCTGGCATCTTTTATATTTTCTCCACTTATTGCCTGTGTTCAGTGACTAGACTGTAGCTCTACCAGTCCCTGTTTTCATGAATCTATTCCTGGAATATAAATGTGGACCTAGCACAGAGTATTATTCAATGAAGGTTTTTATGAATGTGCTAATAATGAATGATGTTTAGACTGACATCATGAAACTGTGTCCTTAGGTACACACAGGTGGTAATGGAAGATGTGATTGTTGACAAGTGTGCTATAGTTTATTATTCAACAAGAGCCAAAGAAGCTGAACTCAAATCACATTGGCTAGCTGCTTCCTTGTCAGTTTCTCCCCTGTCTGTAGTTTTTATAGCATGTGCAGTCCAGTGCACTTACTATAACTCCACCCTAATCTCTCACATGGTGAGCAGGGGCCCAAGTATTTGGGGCGGCACCCACTGCCTTCTCCGGTGCATTAGCAGGAAGATGGATGAGAAGCAGCCGGGACTTGAATTGGCACTCTGATACGGGATGCTGGCAGCTTAACCTACTGCTGCTGTGCCAGCCCTGGGAGGACTTCTATCCGGGCCCATCTCAGGAGAGTTGGGACACTCCCTGGGGAGCTTCCTCTCCTCTGTTGGGTGACTGCAGACGTGGCTTCCCTGGAACAACATACTCACCAAGGATGGCTTCCTGACAGTCCGCAGAGAGCAGTGGTTGTGTCTTTGGCTGTCACACAGGGTGGTTTTGGTTTCCAGCAATGGTTTGGGCTGTAACTGTGGCAGAAGATTTTGCAATTATCTGAGAACTGTATCAGATCATGATATGATTCCATCATCTTGGCTGACTTGGGGTTGGAGACCATTAATTTTTTAATTTCTTCAGACTGAGGGTGCCCTAGTGCATCCCAGATCTTCCCTGCGTTAGGCAGAAGTTAGAAATTAACCTATATGTTGCCCAGCGCAGTGGCTCACTAGGTTAATCCTCCGCCTGCGGCACTGGCACACCAGGGTTTAGTCCCAGTCGGGGTGCCGGATTCTGTCCCGGTTGCCCCTCTTCCAGTCCAGCTCTCTGCTGTGGCCCGGGAGTGCAGTGGAGGATGGCCCAGGTGCTTGGACCCTGCACCCCATGGGAGACCAGGAGAAGCACCTGGCTCCTGGCTTCGGATCAGCGCGGTGCGCCGGCTGCAGCACACCGGCCTCAGCGGCCATTGGGGGGTGAACCAACTGCAAAGGAAGACCTTTCTCTCTGTCTCTCTCTCTCACTGTTCACCCTGCCTGAAAAAAAGAAAGAAAAAAAGAAAGAAAGAAAGGAAGAAAGAAATTAGCCTATGTGTGTGAGAGGGACCTAAAGAAACAGACAGGTCTACAGAAGCCCCGGGAGCCCAGCATTTTACATTTCAAAGTCCTGCCCAGACCCTGATAACCTTCCAGGTAGCCTCAGCCCCCTTCATCACCCCCCCACCCCCACCCCAAGGGAAGCTCCCAGGAGAATTCTCTTTGGGTTACCTGACCTGATAACATGGGTCACAGATGCCCAGGGGGAAGCTCCTGTGCCCTGAGAGGGCTCCTCAAGCCCAGGGGAGGAATTCGCTAATTTACACTCAGCAAATCCTTTGTCCTGCAGTGGGGGGAAAGAGACTCCCTTAAAAACCAGGAGTCTAACCAAAGACTGCAAGCTCGGCTCTCTGCTCTGTGCTGAGCCGCCCACCTGACTGCCCAGGTGTATTCTCTTCGTTTAACCATGTAGACTGGCTTTCCCCAGTTCTGAGTGGGCACTCACCCTCTATCTGTCCCTTCTGTTCTGACGGATGCCCTGTCCCCAATAAAACCTTATTACTTTGCTCTCACTTTCACATCTGAATTCTTTCTTGTGTGAAGACAAGAACCTCACTTCTCCACAGTGACACCTGCACATTTTTGTGGACGTAGGATACACCGTTTTCAAACTATCCCTTGAATGCAGTTATTTTATTTCACTTTACATATTAAAATTAAATTTTAGATGTCTCAAAGGCTTGATTTATTCCTCAGACATTATTAAATCCATGTTTCAATGTTCAATTAATGCTAACTCAGGGTTCAGACATGAAAGACGCTCCAAGCCTGTGGTAGCTTTGATGAACGTGTCCTGAAGCTGTCTGGGTTCTCTTAAATGTCCTTCCTGCTTCCAGGGCTTTGGCCACCACAAAAACTGGAGCTGTCTCAGGGGCAGGGGCCTTACCTCTGCCGCGCACTCTTCTCTGTTTCTTGGGCTTCACCGTAGCTGGTGGCGAAGGAGCAGATTTTAGGAAAAACCAAAGTGATTTATGCCCAGCTGTGAAAAATGTGCAGAGCACAGCCTCCCACGCTGGAGGTGCGGGTGGAAGACGGAGGGCATTTCCACGCCCACGGGCGTCCCCTGTTCCTCTCAGGAGCCCCCCGTTCCTCAGACCCTGCTCCGGCATCCGTGAGTGTCTCCTGAGGACAGGGAGCCCTCTCCTGGAGCTGTGACCGGAAGCACAACCGAGGGACTGGATGGGTGAAGTCCATGGCCAAGCGGTCACTCAGCGGCTCAGGCTGCACGCTCCGTCCAAAGTGATCACCCGCCCTTAGCTTTGCTTGTTCACAGGGCTTCTGATTCCTCAGGAGAAGTCAGAGATTTGTTTTTTGTTGTTTAAAGATTTATTTGGGAGGCAGAGTTACAGAGAGAGATGGAAAGACAAAGAGAGACAGAGAGAGAGGTCTTCCATCTCCTGGTTCACTCCCCAAAAGGCTGCGACAGCCAGAGCTGGGCAGACCCAAAGCCAGGAGCCAGGAGCTTCTTCCAGGTCTCTCACGTGGGTGCAGGGGCCCAAAGACTTGGGCCATCTTCCACTGCTTTCCCAGGCCATAGCAGAGAGCTGGATCAGAAAAGGAACAGCAAGGACATGAACTAGCACCCACGCGGGATGCAGGAGCCGCAGGTGGAGGGAGGCTCAGCCTACTACGCCACAGCACTGGCCTCGAGATTTGAATTTTTATACTCAGCTACTTGATTGGAAAATATTGGCAACTAAGTCAATATTTTACAGATCCTACTGAAACACTCCTGTGGCCTCTGGATCAGAGACCAGGCTGGTGGGTGTTCCCTTCCCCTCCTCTGTTCCCTGCTTCCTCCCTCCTCTGGGTGGAGTGCAGGAGGGGGAGGGGGCTGCTGTCCCTCCCGTGTTCCTTTGTGACCTCACTCCCACCCTGGCCTCCCCAGTGAGCCTGCCAGTCACTTGGCTGCGGTCTGTCTTCTCTAAGAACACTTCAATCCCTCCAAGTAATCGAGGCCTAATTACAGCTATCGCGATGCCACCTCCGAGGACGGGGTGAAAATTAATGACGTGCTTCGCACATGCTCTCAAGCACCTTCAGAAGAATTCGCGACTTTCTCACAGAATGGCATTCTTCCTCGTCAGGTGGAAATTAGAGTAGGACCAGGGCGGGGCTTCTCCGTGTGCCCAGAGTCACCTGCGGGGCTGGGCGGGGCATGGTTAACAGCAGATTCCTAGCCCTCACTGCTCCAAGCCCATTGGAATCTGGGAACCTTGCGGCTTTAACAGGCACGCCCCACTCCCCAGGTGCTGCTAACCCTCATTAACATCTGAGGAGGAGGACAGAGGAGGCCTCAGAGGAAAACCACAGGGAGGCGCGAAAAGAAGTGGTGGGTGGAGAGGATGCTCCTTAAAGAAAGCCACAGTAGGGCACAGTTCCTGCGGTGACCTGGTGACCTTAGACTTCCCTTAGAGGAAGGAGCTGAGCTCGGAGCTCCGCTGTGACTTGGGCCCTGGCGTTTTAAAGGGAGAAGGAGGGAGGAAGGGAGTGGGGGTTGGAGGCTATGTGGACTCAGACAAGGGAAGAGGTAGAAAGGCCTGGGCCGTGCCCACGCCAAGGGCAGCAGTGTCCCGGAGCTGTCCCCTCCCCCACAGCAGGTTCCTGTCCTCCCCACGCCTGGGTGCCAGAGGCCTCGCTCTTCTTGATGCCTACACGTCAAAGCAAGGGCTCTCTGGAGGTACATGAGACACAGAGTCACAAGGGTAAGGCAGGAAGGGAGCCGCGGGGGCCCACGCCAGGTGTGGGCTAGAACAGATCTTGCAGCAGCACCGGGTCGCCCTGGAGCGGGGCAGCTTCTGTGCTGAGGGGTCTGCCGCGCCCGTTCCTGGTGACCGTTAACTCAGTGTCTTTGAGTCTCGCTGAGGCTTTTTAAGGCCGTGGAATTACGTAGCACTATGGGGGAGAAAGTCTGGCGATTGGGTGGGAGGGACTGCTGTGGAGATGGCGAGGGCTGAGGTCCCAACCAGACGTGAGGCCCGCGGAAGTTTCCTGCAGTTCTGTAAGCCTGTTTCCCCCTTAGGGTGCAGAGGCAAGAGACTACCGATACAACGCCCTCACCCACAGTGGACGATGAGGGTGCCCACAGGCAGGTCGGAAGGAGTGGACCACTGGTACCGTTGATGGCGTCCTCCTCCAGCACTGAAAGAGAGGGGAAGTTAGGTCTGCAGCCAATTGAATCACAAATGGATGGAGGCTGAGGCTGTTTGAGACTGAAAACACCCCTGGGCCCCGACTCAGTCCGTTTTTGGCTGCTATAAAAGAATGCCCAAGGCTGGGTAATTTATGAACAATAGAAGTTGATTTGGGGCCTGTGCTGTGGCATAGTAGGCTAATCCTCTGCCTGCAGTGCCAGCATCCCACACAGTCTGGTTTTTGTCCCAGCTGCTCCTCTTCTGATCCAGCTCTGTGCTTGTAGCCTGGGAAAGTGGTAGAAGATCGCCCAAGTGCTTGGGCGGCTGCACCTGCATGGGAGACCCGTAAGTTTTGGCTCCTGGCTTCGGATCTGCCTAGCTCTGGCCATTGTGGCTATTTGGAGAGTGAACCAGTGGGTGCAAGACCTTTTTCTCTGTCTCTAGCCATACCTCTCAATAAATAAATAAAATCTATTTTTAAAAAAAAAAAACTTATTAACAATAGAAGTTGATTTGAGGGCCGGCGGTGTGGCGTAGTGGGTGAAGCTGCCTGGCTCCTGCAGTGCCAGCATCCCATATGGGCGCCGGTTCAAGACGTGGCTGCTCCATTTCCCATCCAGCTCTCTGCTGTGGCCTGGGAAAGCAGTAGAAGATGGCCCATGTCCTTGGGTCCCTGCACTTATGTGGGAGACCCGGAAGAAGCTCCTGGCCCCTGGTTTTGGATCAGCGCAGCTCCAGCCATTGTGAACCAGTGGATGGAAGACCCTTCTCTCTCTCTCTCTCTCTCTCTCTGCCTCTCCTTCTCTCACTGTGTAACTCTTTCAAATAAATAAATAAATCTTTTTAAAAAAAGTAGTTGATTTGGGTCCTCCCTCGTTGGTTCTGGGAGTGTGGCTATGGATTCTGCCAGGGTCCTTATGCTGGAAGGCGGGGGACCCTTGAGAGACAGCAGGTGGTGCTCATCAGACAGTGCCCCTAACTGCCCCTGAGTGTCAGCCACAGCTACTGGGGCTGTTAGTCCGCGCACAAGAGCAGAATTCTCATGACCTGAATGCTCTCAGAGGTCCCACCTCCCAGCATGGTCACATGGCAACTGAATCTCAATAGAACTCTAGAGGGGATGCACAGTCAAGCCTATGGAACACTTTAAAACTGGTTGGAGGAATTGCTCTAGAGCACCGCCCCCACCCCCAACAACAAGAACAACAAAACTGGTTCTGCTTCCCCAAAAGCCAATTACTTTTTTTATAGAAAACTTTTATTTAGTAAATATACATTTCAAAAGTACAACTTTTGGATTATAGCAGTTTTCCCCCCATAACCACCCTCCCACCTGCAAACCATCCCATCTCCTACTCCCTCTCCCATCCCATTCTTTATTAAGATTCATTTTTAATTATCTTTATATACAGAAGATCAACTCAGTATATACTAAGTAAAGATTTCAACAGCTTACACCCACACAGACACATAAAGTATAAAATACTGTTTGAAGACTATTTTTACTGTTAATTCTCATAGTACAACACATTAAGGACAGAGGTCCTACATGGGGAGCAAGTGCACAGTGACTCCTGTTGTTGATTTAACAATTGACACTCTTATTTATGACTCTTATTTATGAGGCTCTTGTCAAGAGCTGTCAAGGCTATGAAAGCCTCTTGAGTTCACAAATTCCAACCTTATTTAGACAAGGCCTTAGTCAAGTGGAAGTTCTCTCCTCCCTTCAGAGAAAGGTACCTCCTTCTTTGATGGCTCCTTCTTTCCACAGGGATCTCAGTCACAGAGATCTTTCATTTAGGTCATTTTTTTCCCACAGTGTCTTGGAAAAGCCAGTTACTAAAGAAAACAGGAGTTCATTTGCAATAAGCAGAGCAAAGAGTTGGCAGTGATCATTCTTGGCCAACCTGGCTCAAGGCTGCGGATGTTGAGTCGACAGTGGGGAGGAGCAGTGTGTGACCGGCCTGTGCGTGGGCCGCTGTCAGTCCGCAGTGGGATTGGCCTTGTGCAGATTGGTCAGTGATGGCCCAGTGTGGTGTGTCAGCAGTGGCAGAGCTGACTGCTCTGTCGGGTCTGAGGGTAGGTTGTGGACGACGTTGGTCAGGGCCTGTGAGTTCCTGCAAAGCTGTCAGACTAGAGGCCAGCATGAAGATGTTAACCTGGTGACAATTTGAGTCCTTGTGATTCCGGGTCTTGGCTCTGGTTTTGCCTTTGTGTCACTCCCTTAGCTTCTGAGTCACTTTTCACAGAGTAACCGGAGTGGAGGGAGAGTGAAGAAGTCCACAGCGAAGGCATTAGGGTGAGGGCGTGGCTTCAGCAGCAGGCCCTCAGCTGAGTCGGGCAGGAAGCAGCTGACAAAGTGGAAGACGCCCTGGGTAGAGCGTCCTCCCTGTTTCCCTCTTTAGGAGTGAGCATGGAGAATCAAGGAACAGAATGGACCTCCTTGCCACAGACTGCAGGGCCACGGAGGTATGGGGGCCCTCTTGAGGCCTTGGTGGGGCAGCAACGGTGCTTGTCCTACCCTGTTCCACTCCTGCGTGTTGTCTGTGCAGGGCAGGAGAGCTGTCTGAGTTCCTGGGGAAAGAGCGGCCGGTGCTGCCTTGCAGAGCATTCTGGCCCTGAGGTGCCAGCTGTGAGCCTGGCGCTGGGTGTGGGCCATCTCTCCTGGCTAGGGGTGCTCCGCATGTGGACGGAGAACAGTCTATGTGGGCTGCAGGAGAGGGCTAGAGGTGAGGATTTCATTATTCCTGACTGTTTGCTGCCCTCCCTGGTGGGGGTGCGTTCTTGCACACTCTAAGATGTTAGGCTTTGGCGGGTGAGATGTGAGTGAAGGGCTGGTGGGACTTCAGGGCTGAAGCTGTAAGCACCGATACACAGCGTGCCGTGGCTCTTTTCTCTCTGCCAGTAAGCTGCTGGCAGAGACCCCCACAGGGCCTGCCCCTGCAGCCTTAGCCAGAGGAAGAGAGGGAGAAGGAGAGAGAAGGAGGGAGGGGAGGAGGAGATAGAAAGGGAGGAAGGGAGGGAGGAAGAGGGGGTGAGAGAGAGTGTGGAGCTGCAGTCTCTGCAGACCCACACCTTTGTTGCTCTATGCCAGGACTGCAAACCTTTCTGTGAAGGATAAGTCAGGGAATCTTCAAGGTTTGTGCGCCCTGTAGTTTGTGCTGGAGCTCCGTGGCTCAGCTCTGTGTCCAGAAAGCAGCCACAGACACAACGTGGACACGTGGGCATGGCTTCCTGTTTGCTCTGCCCAGACTTGGTTTACACAGGCAGGCAGTGGGCTGAACTAAGCCCTTGGCCATACTTTACCAAGCCCTGCTGTAAGCCCCTGAGATTAGGAGCTTCTTTGTTGTCCTTCTCTCACCAGATCTTAAACTTTAACACACACTCCAGTGTTTGTGGCTTGTCAAGGTTGCTGGGCCTTGCCTAGAGGTTCAGACACGAGGGGGCCTTGTGAGGGCTCCCAGAATGCACATTTCCTTTTATTTATTTATCTAAGTATATTTATAAAAGATTTATTTATTTATTTTAAAAGTTAGAGAGAGAGAGGAGAGAGAGAGAGAAGCAGACACAGAGAGAGATCTTCCATCTACTCTTTCACTCTCTGGATAGCCACAACAGCCAGCACTGGGCCAGGCTGAAGCCAGGAGATTCACCCAAGTCTTCCACATAAGTGACGGGGCCTGAACACTTGGGCCATCTTCCACTGCTTTCCCCAAGCACCAGCAGGAAGCTGGATCAGAAGTGGAGCAAGCGGGACACGAACTGACGCCGGCACAGCAGGTGGCAGCTTTACCAACTACGCCACAACCTGGGCCTCAAGGATGCACATTTGTAGCATGTTCCTAGGTGATGCTGAGGCCACTGATTGGGGGAACCACACTTTGGGTGTCACTGCACTGACCCTCCCTGATTGATGTTGCCCATGTAAGTGGCAACAGCATTGGACCTGACCTCCATGGGTTGTTACCCTGCTTGTGTGGAATAGCCCAGGGGATTTTGTAAGCTCTCAATTACCATCGGCCACTGTTGTGTGTATGTGTGTGTGAGTCATCATTCACGGCTGCACCTGGCTATGGGCACAGCCTGCTTGTTTTTCTGTAGGAAGAAGAGGAATAGTAAGGGAGGGGCCTTGCTCTGCAGGTGAGTGCTCATTTCAATCAAGACTCCACCGCAGGATGTATTTAAAAAGCACATTATTGTGACCCTTTACTAGGGGAGTGGCTACTCCCAGAGCAGGGAGGGGCCCTGCCCTGTCCCTGAGAAGGGGCTCACCAGCTTTCGGGCTTCTCTGGGAGCACCAATTCATTCAGTCAGCATTAGAAACGGAACTCCACTTGTGATCAGGACAGGTGGAGCTGCTGGAGCCCTGAGGCCAATAGCATGGGCGTGGAGTGTGGATGACGGTGCGCTCCCGAGTCCGGCTCAGACCTCAACTCACCTGCTGACAGTCTGTGACCTGGGCTGCCCGTTTACCTCTCGGAGCCTCGGTTGTCTCACCGGCAGTGGATGACGGGACTGACTGTGAGAAGAGTGAATGAAAGGGGGCTGCTGCCCTCGGGTTCCCTCCCTTGTGAAAGCCCCCCCATCTTTGGCTTTGGGGCATTGGTGGGAGCACTGGTTAGGAAGACAGCTGCTGGAGCCATTGCTAGTGCTTGGTGTCAGCTGCATGGTCTGCACACGTTTCTCGGCCTCTGTGTGCATTGCTGAGATGAAACTAAGCATTCTCTCTGAAGGCAGCCATCCTGTGAGGGGTGAAGGAGATCAAACACCTAGAAGAGAACCCAGAAGGGTGCCCGTGGCCCCAGAGAGGCTGGGTTTGCATTTTTGTGACCATGACACTTGGGGGGGTGCTTGTTCCCTTCTCAGTAGGTTGCTGACCGGGTGGAAGGAGATGTCAATGAATGGGTCGTGAGTGCAGCTCTACCTTCAGTGCTCCTGGTGGGGCCCAGAGCTTCCTGGGGGCAGGACACAGACTCTGGGGGCTCCTTCCTGTACAATGCGATGGAAGAAGACCACAGCTCTGCTCCCATGGTGTGGGAACTTCTCTCAAGTTCCCCTTTCCCCAGGGCGGTTGGAGCAGTGCTCCCTGAGCCGGCCCGGCCAGCTGCTGATGGCTGTCCTCTACCTCATGCAGGCTGCAGGTGCACCGTGCTTTGGCCAGGGCATGGTTAATCCTTTCCTCTGCCTGAGTTTGCTAGGTCCACATTTGGACTTCTCCCAGCACAGCCTGGAGACCCCTACTCCTAGCTCCTCCTGGAGCATCAGGCTTGTGGGTAACATGGGAACAGAGAGATCCAGCCCCTAACCTGAGGCTGACAGAGAGTGAAGAAAAGCGGCTGGCCCCCCAGGTGGCTGAGGGCTTACAATCAGGAAGCTGGGGGCGGGGGAGGGAGGGGAAGCTGCCACACATAGCCCTAGCCTGGAAGACTCTGGTCAGAAGCAAGGGGAAGCAGCATCTCTGGGATTTCTCTGGAATGAGTGGGGGTCACGTTCTCGCTTGTGTTTCCTTTTGAGGGTCTTCTGTCTGGGGGGCAATTTGTCTAATATCATTGTCATGGATATTAGCTGCATATTAGGATGGAAGGCATAATTTAGCTTCTTCATTTATTTACAAGTCAGTGTTGATAACCCTGTCTGGTGAAGCAACCTAAAGTGCAGGCTGTAAATTGGCAAAGGAGATCCTAGCTTCAAATGGCACAGTGGCATTTGCAAACCCTGTGCCTTCCGATCCACGTTTGCTTTGGATGCACTGAGAGCTGGGAAAGCTTTGGCAGAGCCATCTGCTCCGCTCCTGCCTTATGTTTCTCATTTAGTCTGGAGTTGAGACTTGGGAGTGTGCTGGCCATACCCCGTGCTGCAGGAGCCAACTTCCTCCGTGCCCTGACTCACGGTTTCCTTGGGGCTCTCGGGGTCAGGACCATGTGGCTGTGACATTTCCTGCTGCCCTCGCCAGCCCCTAACCCTGTCATCCCACCTCTGGCTGAAGGCTGAGCACAGTCTGCCATCCCTCTTGTGTTTTCCCTTCTCCAACACACTCTGCCATATGCATTCATTCCTTTCCTCTAAAACTTGTGGTGCTACCCTACTGCTACTGGGATCAGGCTCTGGCCTGGGATCCCAGGTTCACCCATCTGGCTGCACTGTCACTTTCCTGCCTTTTCCTCCTCTCTTCCCAAATGTTCCCTGAAGCAGCGCTTTCGGTGCCCCCTCCAAATTCCTTTGTCCTGACCTCCTCCGAGCACACTGGCAGTCCCATGCCTCTCTGCCCAAGGGATTTCTTTGTTCCTGGAGCCCAGGTTTAGCCCATCACAAGTGATTTCTTATCTCTGCCCCATAAGCAGGAGCCCTGGCTCATGGGAGCTGGGGTGTACATATCGCAGTTCCCTCGCCTTGTACTTGATGACTTGCGGTTCCACAGTGACATCCTCCGAGACAGAGGCCATGGCTGGATGACAGGCCTTCTGCCTGCTGCCTTCCCTTTGCGGCCTCCTTTTCCTATTCCTCTCCTAGAGTCTCCTGGAATCTACTTGGGTCTGCCTCATTGTGTCTGGGTGAGCTTCTGCAGGAGCCAGAGCTAAGACAAAGCAGCCCACGCTGGTGGCTTCAGGTCCCAGGTGCTTCTCGACTCAGAGTCCCCGGGGCCAGGAGTCTGGATCAAGGTGGCAGCTGTCCGTCTGGTGGGTCTTCCTGCTACTGGCATTTGCTGGCAATCCTTGGCCTTGGGTGATGCGTGGAGGTGCCACGCCTGCCACCACAGCTATCTTCCCCTGTGCATGTCTGTCTCGGTGTGCAAATCTCTCCTCTTTGTCAGGATCAGGGCCGACCCTAATGACCTCATTGTCCCTTATCATCTCTGTGAAGGCAATTTCCAAGTGTGGTCAAACATGCGGAGGTCGTGGGCTTAGGACTTCCCCGTGTCTGTTCAGTCCTCCCCTTCTCTTGGCTCCTCCCTGTCCTTGACATCTCTTGGCTCCTCCCTCTGCCATTGACATCTCTTGGCTCCTCCCTCTGCTGTCTTGTCATCCTAGGGTAATAGCATTGTTCCACAACTCCACCTGTGAGGCTTGGACACACACTTGACGCCTGCCCCTTCCACGCCTCCACAGCACTTGGAGAAGCTTCCCAATAGGCCACACCCCCACCTGCCTGTGTTGAGGTGGGGTGCTTGGGGGCCCATCCAAAGACGGCACACCTGCGCCCACTGTGGTGACAGGCACGGAGGCTCTCTGGAAGTGCTTGTTGCATGTAGCATGTGGTCATCAAATGCTCAGGGAATAGATTATTCTAGATTACCTTTGAAATCCACTTGCGCTCAAATAACATTTTATTTGAAAACTATTGGTGTTCTTTCTAGAAGATACAAGTCTATGTTTTTGTCTTGGGAAATTCAGTTTAATGAAGACAATGGGCTCTTTCTTGTTTGTTAGGGATCAGGAAGCAGCTCAGGCTGGTGAGTGTGGCTCTCACTGTGCAGGTGGCAAACGCAGAAGGAGCAGGTGACTGGGAGTGTCTGTGCGACTGGCATTTCAGACCTTGCACCATCAGCGTCGTTCCCTTTCAGCTCTGACTTTTTCCTAAATGCCAAATTTACAGGAAAATGACTGTGGTGACCTGAGAGTGGTGGAGGTAGGCTTCGGGGCACAGCCATGGGTCACTCCAGGACAGGTCTCAGATAAACACAGACAGCAGGGGTGAGGGGTCTTCAACAAGTTCACAAGAAGTGCATATTCCTGAAAAGAACTATGCATGGGCTTCTGAGTCTTTCAAACTTATTTTTAAACAATTTATTTTTAGAAAGGCAGAATGACAGAGATTGGGAGACACACACACACACACACACACACACACACACACACAGAATCTTCTATGCTTCGGTTCACTCCCTAAATATCTGCAACAGCCAGGGCTGGGTCAGGCTGAAGCTGGGAGCCAGGAACTCCTTCTGGGTCTCCCACATGAGGTGGTTACTTGGACTGTCATCTGCCATCAGCAGGAAGCTAAGTTGAAAATTTGGAGTGGCCAGGACTCGAACCCGCCCTCTGCATCCTAAGCAGTGGCTTGACACACTTACCACAACACCTGCCCCATCTAAGTTTTTACTTGTTTTCTTGAACTCAAATAAATTTTCATCTACTTTTCCCACTAACTGAAACACCCTCACAGTTGTATTTTTGGAGTGCAAACTTCTGAATTGTTTGTTGGACTTTTTAAAAGCAATCTAACTTTCTTGAATGTTTAGTGGGAGAGCATTCCTGTGCTTTATACTGCACTTGGGGCTAACAGGGAACAAAACGGGCCCACTTGACTCAGCCCAGAACCAAGAGCATTTATACCCCGTCCTGCAGAGTGTAACAACAGAAGGAGGAAAAAAACCCCAAAACTAGTGTCTCTCTCCTTAAGAGCTTGGACTGGAAGCTTTGTAGCTCCTGGCAGGCCTTCTGTGGTTTTCTGGCAGTGAGAGAGACCATGTTCAGGTAATGCACACAGGGGCGACTGTTAGGCAGGGTATTGTGTTGAGCGTTGATGCCTCTTCATGTTTGCTCTGTGCCAGACACAATCCCACTCCATGCTGTAAAGACTGCAGGAAGGCTGTTTACTGGGAACCAAGGCCCCGGAGGTCCTGCTTGGCATTGTGCGTGGAATGAGAGTGGCAGATGCAGCAGAAGTAGGTGACGGGTGTGTTTGGGGGAGGGGTAGACCCCTAGACTAAGCTCAGCACAGGTTGTCTGGTCTCCTTGCCCTTCCCTGAGTACATTCTCTGCCCGAGTCAGGCAGCCATCCACCGAGAATTGTACTAGATCCACATGTAAAACTCTGATTTGAATTCCATGAGTGATGTCTCAACAGAAAGCCAATTTCATAAGTCCGTGGCTACCAGCAGAGAGCACATGAAATCACGGAGCAGCAGTAGAATTGGGGACGCAGAGACTTCCACCCCCAACTCTGCCTCGTCTCGGGGAATATAAATGACATCCGAAAAACAGTATCTTCTCTGTGCCTCTCCTTCTATCACCTGGTGCTCTGCCTTGGATAAATAATTTACTCTCCAGCAAAGAGAACCAAATTTGATTTATAAGCCATAGTTCAGATATATAAGACAAACTTGCAAAAATACGCCGATATAAATCCCAGCCATCCCAGGGGTGTTTATCGTTTTATGCATATGGCGAAAAGAGAAACAGAAATTGAAGCCTTTTTAATCTGTGTTCATTGGAAAGTGCTTTTGAACTACTGGCATTCAGGGCCCCATGGGAAGCAGGAATAGCTCTGAGCCACAAACGGCCAAGTTTCTTTCAGAATTTTTCTGCCTCCATGCATTTCTCTGGTCTGTCTGAAGCCTGACTTCCATTTGCCCAGAAGCTTCCTTTGTTTTCTTACTAAGTTGTCCTTCAAGGCCAGGTCAGATGCCACCGCCCTGTTACCAACGGGTCTTTCAACTCGGCACCCCCACCCACCCACCCACCTTGTTAGCATCCTCTCCCTTTTCCGGCACCCTGCATCCAACATGCAGTCTCCACTGTGGATTTGAGGCTGCACAGCCCTCAACACTGTGCCTTATGGTATGTTCAGAGAAGGCAGCGTGCCCAGCTCCAGCTGGCTCAGCCACAAGGCCTGGCACCCATCGCGACTCCGGCTTGCCTGCTGCATTAGATAAGAATCGCGAGGCAAGGAGGAGAGAGATCAAGCATTGTGCCAGGGTTCCCTCAGTGCGGAACAGGGCAGTGACCAATCAGGTCTGTGGAATCAATAAAGGCCATCCGAATGAGGATAGACCAAGGCTATTTATTCTGAGCTTGTTATAGCAAGGGAGGTAGCCCCTGCCACTTGCATTTTGGCAGAGACTCAAAGGCAGGAGTGGGAGAGCTTTCTATAGTGAAAAGGGGGACGGCATCAGGTATGCGCTGACTAGAAGCTGTCAGCATGCAGGCTGTTTGGGGGGAAGGGTTGGTAACTAGAAGTGGGGCATCCTTTGTGCTTGGCAAGGGTGCCTTTTTGGCTGTTTTTTCTAGTTGGTCCTCAATTGGAAGTGGGGACCAAGTCCTGCCTGCTCGGGGCCGTTCGTTACAGGGGATGTTGGTGGCTCTCTGGACTGCTCGCCAGGAAGAGTGTCGGACTTCCCACAGGTCTGACAGGTGGGAGGGGCTGGCTTCCTGGGGTGTCCCCCAAACGTGGCACGGTGGCTTCCCGGGCTGGTGGCTGCAGACTGTGCGGCCAAGGTCTATTTTGTATACGGTCTGGCCACTGTCCATTTGTATATTCAGTCCCTCAGGTCAGTGCTTAATGACCAGTTTGAGGCAGCATATGACTGAAGGGAGTCCAGCCACAACAAAGCGTGGCAGATTTGTGGGACTAGCTAGGCAGGATGACCTTCCTTTGTTGGGATCATGGAGCTAGCAGTATTAAACCTGGCGCTGCTGGAGGCAACCAGCCACAGGAGGGAACCAACACCGAGGGCCATAAAGTCAAGAGATGGTGAGAGTAAGATGGTCAGTGGTGACCTCCTTGAGGCTCCCGGATCCATCCTCGCCCCAAAGCCCTGTGCTGAACTCTTTGATTTGGAGCAACAACGTATGTCTTTTTCAGTGGAGCGTATTTCTGGTTGATTTTCTGTAGCTCTCTAGCACAAGAATCCTGATTCGCTCACCTTCCTCTGGGGGAAACAATGACACTGAGTTTCATCCTCACCTCATCTGATGCTGTGCCTTCTTTGAAGACCCCACAGTCCCACTCATAGACTCTTCTATCTTCCTTCAGGCCTTGCTGGTGGGCAATGAGTTCCTGTCATCCAGGGAGTGTACATGTGATTGCTGCCTGCCTGGCAGGGATGTGGTATGGGAAGATGGTTGTACTAACTCTAGTTTTTCTTTCCACTGAATCTTTATATCTCTACGTGAACCTCCTTGTCTTCTCAGGTGGAGTAACAGTGAACGATCCTAAGTGTTGAAAGTCAACATTTACCCTGCCTCAGGTGCCATTCTAAGCAATTCCATGTATTAGCCTGTGAGGCAGGGTTGCCATCCCCTGCTCACCGAGGGTTAACTTGAGGCCGCACTGCTTGTATGCAGCCATACACAGAGCTGGGCTGTGTGGGTCTAAGCTCTGGTGCACTACATTTGCTTTCCTCTCCTTTCCCTCTTACATCGGTGGTCACCTGCTATCTGTGCGCCTAGGTATCCTGCTCACCCACACCCAGCCCCCACTCCTGCTTCTCATTGGCTGGAACCTGGGCCTTGATGGAAGAAGACAGGTTCAGTGTGGGGAACCTAGAGAGAGAAGAGCAGGTGAGCATGGAATAGGAGCTAGGAGGGTGAGGGCTGAGCGCTGGGGCAGGGGAGGGAGTTTTCCTTCAGAGGGCGTGTAGGGGAAGCCCTGGAGGATCATGGGCCTGTGGGAGACACCACAAGAAGAGATGGGTCACGTAGGGGCAGGTGTGTGTGTGCATGTGTGTTTTCTGGACTGGGTTCCATGTAATAATTGTGAGGAGGGGGAGGCAAAACTTTAAGTTGTTGTTGCTATTATTGACACAGACTATGCATAGAGACTGGGCCACAGGATTGAGGAAGATAAAGGCTGTGATGTGATATCTGTTTATTTCTCTAACCATTCACCCCTTTCCTCTCCCATCCACCCATCCATCCATCCATCCATCCACCCACCATCCATCCATCCACCCACCCATTCACATGCCCACTTACCCTATCCATCCATCCACCTATCCATTCACCCATTCACTCACTCTCCCTCCCCTGCTCCAGTGTTCCAGCCTCTGTAAATTGGTGTGCGCATTCTACCAGCAAATAGCCAAGAACATTGCAAGGGGGATGAAAATGGAAAATGGGAGATGCACAAGGAGGGCCCAGCGATCCCAGATGGAATGTCTGGCCCCTAAAGGTTCTCTCTCTCGGCTTTTGTCCTTTCCCAGCCCGCCTGGGGTCAGGGTCTGCCCTAATTGTGCTGTGTGATGCTGAGGGCTGCCCCAGGTAGAAGGAGACATTCGTTATTGCAGAAGCTCCTATCAGGCAGCTGAGCGTTTTCTGCTTTCAAAGATGATGCCCTATGCTCTCCAGGAGCAATTACACTAATGGAATGAGGGGCCTCCTCTGATGGATAAAACCAACTCCATGGTTAGGGCCAGGGGTCAGTCGGTATTCCATCTGCTGGATGTGAGAGGGGATGGCTTTACGCTCATGGGCAGGGAAGCAATAGGCTTCAGAATGGGTCTGACTGCACAGGCTCATTGCTTTCAGAGAGACAGGCTTGGCTGAAAGTTCCCTGGGATGATGGACTCGAGGCAGGGCCGGTTACAGTCCAACTGGCTGCAGAGTGCTTAGTGGCTGCTAAGTAACTACTTGATGCCTTGAATCAATGGGAGTTTTGTGATTTGGTTCCTTAAAATGATGTTTAAATGGCAGCAGTTTCCAAAGCAAAGCAACAAACGCTGAGGTTATGAGCAAGGACCGGGCACAGGTGTTCTCTGTAAGTCATGGCTCAGGTGTTTCTAGTACTTCAGGACGTTACAGCTGAGAGGGATCTGGAGCGCATCAGTGTGGTTCTGCGTAAACCCATTCCTTCTCTGGCTCTTAGCTGGAAAGTGGAAGAGCAAAAGCGCCTCCCTTAATGGGGGGCTCTTAGAAGAGATGGGGAAGACAGTGTGCTGGGTGCTCTGCCAGCGCCTGGTGAGCAGGCACCCCTGGCCTCCTGTGTCCAGTTCTGAGAGTTCTAGCACCCCAGGACTTCCCGAACACGGCTTGTGCTCTAACAAGCTTGGACACAATCTCACTGATGATCTTACTACATAGCTAGTGAGGTAAATAAAACATAGCAGCCTGCAGCGAGACAATCTCTGCTCATTTGGACCAAGGCTCCCGTGCTGCCATGCTCACCTCTAGATACGTCTATTGTGCGTACCTAGTACACAGCGAGTTCAGAAGTCAGCTTCCCCTCCTGCTGCTCTTGCCTCCCTCGTTGCTCCACAAACATCATGCATCAGGCCACACACACATAAGCAGCGCCCCTCATAGCCCAAGATCCTTCCAGCTTCTTGTGAACATCCCAGGTGGTTCCCAGTGGTGGGAGAAGCTATGCTGGTTTGCTCTGTGTGCGCTGAGCAGGCACAGGTGGTGGTGGCTGTGAGATGGAGTTCAGGGGTTCAGAACCTGGGAGCAAGGCTCCTCAGCTCTGAGTTCTCACAGCCAGGCCAAGGGCCTTAGAGGAGTCTCGTCCCTCCCTCTGACCACTAGGGTTCAGGAAATCAGCTGGGCTGGGTTGTCCTTGGAGGCCCAGGCTCCACCAGCTGCAGCCAGTTTAAAACACAAGGCTTCTGTTTCAAAGGGGGAGGAGGGAGCACTCTTTGTACGCACAGGAGCCCAGTGCGTGGGGCTCAGGTGACTCGGGGAGGCAGCGCAGAGCACCAGGCTGACATTCCTTGTTGACCAGTGGATTTCTACAGGCAGGTGTGAGGGGAGAGGATCAAAGGGCCGGGGGTGGACTGTGCAAGGTGTAACTGTGCAGCCAGGACAGGTAAGAAGGCGGCAGCTATCCCCGCCCTGTATACCAGGTGCTGTGACAGGTTAGAGGCACTTGCTAAGATCTCACGGGAGTCCTGGGAGCAGGTGTTACCCTTGTGAGGACCAGAAAGCTCAGAGAGGTACACCTGTTGCTCGAGATCACCTATCGAGACACATGAGCCCTCAGCATCCAACTCCAAGGCTGCTGTCTTCCCTGTGTACCCCTCCCCTTGCCCTGGCCTTTGCCTTCTTCTGTTCTCCCTGGCAGGAAGGCCTGAGCACTCTGGGTTCCATTGGGCCAGTTGGATTTCTGTCTACGTGGACTGTTCCCTCAAAGATGTCCCAGACCTGGGAGAGCCTGCAGGCTGCAAGTGTGTCTTCCAATTATGCCAGCACATCTCTCTCTCTCATAAATTCCCCTAGGTGGAAGGGGGCCATGTTTTCTTTGTTTGGATCTAAATCCTGCTGCTTTATTGATTACTATAATTCAGCCCTAATTGGAGTTCTGCAAAGCACATGCACAGATGACAGCAAGCCTCCAGGCTGCACAGCATCCATTATTAATACGATGGCGCTGCCCTTCACCCTGCTCTCTGCCTGCACCTCAGGGAGCTCGGGAGAACAGACCTGCCCAGAATGTGCTTTCCCTACGAATTTGTCTTTTCAATATATTTGTTTCCTCTTGGAGCAGAAGAGGGGTGTGAACCACACAGCTAGTGCACGAGCCTTTCATTGCCTCTCTGCTGGCCCTGGGAGGCAAGCATACAGTCTCTCTTTCTGGGTTGGGGAGGACGCTCAGGCCCCCCCAACACTGAGGGACTGGGGTTGCTGAGTGGCAGGGCTACAGGGGAGCCCCAGGCAAGCTTAGGAGCTGGCCGGGGTTCAGAGACGCTGGAGGACAGGGACCCAGAGTTTGTAAGTGGCCAGTGATGAGAACGGCCTTAGAAGAAGGGCTCAGATTGAGCCAGATACTTGAGACGTTGAAGCTGTGGCAGAGCTTGGAGCCATGTTCCGTGGGCTGAAACTGAGCGGACTCCTGCCAGAAGGACAGACCTGGGAGACGAGCAGAGAGGTTCAAGGCCCATGGCAGAGTGAACATGTCAGAGTCTGGCCCCCGCAACTGGCAGCCCGTTCAGGTCGCAGTTCTGGTTCGTGGAGTCTGGGCCAGCTGAGTGCGCTTTCCGTGTGGAACTGAGCAGCACAGGGTGCTGGAGTCAGGAGGAGCCGTGCAGTGGTTGTGTCTGGCCGCTCCACTCATGGCTGTGCGAGCTGAAGTCTGAAGGGAAGGACGCTGCCCAGGCTCAGGCTCCATCGAAGTTGTGCGGCCTCCTTCCATGCCCAGGTAGTGGAAGTCAGGAGGCCACGCTGGGTGTGAACACACAGGACCGTGGGGAAGCTGTAGGGAGCTGGATGAGCTGCTCAGACTCTGAAATATGGCAGGGACAGGCCTGGATGTGGACCGAGCCCAGCACCTACCATGGGAGTTGATTTTCCCAAAGCCAAGTCACTCACTCTCCATTACCAGTAGCTGGCAGGAGAGGCAGTGTGGGAAACCACAGTTCTTTTTTTTTTTTTTTTTTTTTTTTTTTTGACAGGCAGAGTTAGACAGTGAGAGAGAGACAGAGAGACAGAGAGAAAAGTCTTCCTTTTCCATTGGTTAACCCCGCAAATGGCCGTTAAGGCTGGCGTACTATGCCGACCCAAAGGCAGGAGCCAGGTGCCAGGTGCTTCTCCTGGTCTCCCATGGGGTGCAGGGCCCAAGGACCTGGGCCATCCTCCACTGCCTTCTCGGGCCACAGCAGAGAGCTGGACTGGAAGAGGAGCAACTGGGACTAGAACCTGGGGTGCCAGCGCCGCTGCAGGCGGAGGATTAGCCAAGTGAGCCGCAGCGCCGGCCCCAAACTCCCAGTTCTTCAAGAGCCCTGGGTTACTGGCAGGCTCTGGCAGCTTTGAGGATATAACCCCAGTGAGGTGGCCTTGGTCCTCGCCTCCTGCTGCTCATGTCAGAGCAGGGGAGACACGCTGCAGAGCTCTGCACACGCGGACGAAGCCTTGGGGAGCTTGTGGGCTGGGAAACAGCAGCAGGGAGTGACAGGGAGGAGGGGGCTCCCCTGAGCTCACGTCTTTGCATGTCATGAACAATAACGCCCCTAACCCCAGTGTTGTCAGCTGTCTTGTAAGGGGCTGGCTGCAGAGGCCGCACATGGCTCCAATTCTGTAATTTACTCTTTGTAGGGAGGATGGAGCCAGGGGTCAGACATGCCCTACAGAACCCTCCCCTCACTAGCCAGTCATCACAGGCATTTCCTCTCTCTGCTGCTTCCTCCCTCCCCCACTCTTCGCCTCTCACCCCATGTGTCTTAGACTGCCTCTTGTAACAGACACAGGTGACCTGTAGGAGCAAGCCCTAGGTGCTCGTGTCTGTCCTCAGCCCTCAAGGGATGCACCATGGGGCAATGGGGACGAGAGGGAAGGAGATACCAGTGCTGGTGCAAAGAAGGACCAGCGGACGGAGACCCTTGTCTCCCCGGCTCTGCAAAATGCTGAGAATCGCCGTCCTCGCGGACCTTACTGGGGGACCGTGAGCTGGTGCGTGCCTACTGCGCCAGGCAGCTCATCGCTCCCATCTGTTCACTTCCTTCAGCGAGGAGACGGGGTGGCTGTCTTCAAAGTGTGCTCTGCCAGGCCCCTGGCTGCCGCAGTAGGATGTGAAGGGAGCCGACTTCCTCTCTGCACCTTTCTCCTCGTCTGTCCAAGCTCCTTCCAGAGCGTGTGGCTGCCGGGACCTGTGATCAAAGCCAAAAGGTGGGTCCCAGTCTCAGGGCAAAGAGGTGTGGCAGGTGGGGCCTGGACCTCCATCCCGCGCCTGGGAGTGGGTAGGTGGTGTGCGCATAAATGCGCTGCCCCTTGCCTGCCTGCTCTGCATGCCTGCGCTTCGCTGCCAGTGGACTTGCTTCTGGATCCTGACTGTCCGGTCAGTACAAAATCTTAACCATTTGTTCAGAAGATGAGCATCTGTCCCTTCTAGCTATGCTTCTGTTGGGGGTGGATGGAGCTGTGCCTGGAGGGAGAGCAGGGAAAGAAGCGGGCTGACCCAGGCGCCTGGCCTCCCTGCCTGCCCCTGCTGCTCCTCGGCTGGGAAACTGCTTCTCCTTGATCCTCCGCACATTCTGGACCAGGGCCCGAGGACTCTCAGCACTGCTTCCTAAGCACCTCACTGTCAGGGAGCCAGAGCGCCTCCTGCCTACTAGCACAGGCTGTGCAGCCACACCCCAGCCAGGCACCTGTCTCGTTGGTAGGGTTTATCAGCCTCTCTGTGCCTAGTTTACCCAGCTGGAGAACAGCGTAGTCTATGTACCACTTTGTGGTTGGGAGGATGGGTGAGTTCACAGGACATTGCCTGGCAGGTGTGCGTGCTGTGCGTGTGTCAGCTGGCACCTCTTGTTTCTGTCCTTGCCACTCCTGCTTTCCCCTTCCTTTGCGTGGACCATTGTAGCAGCCTCTCAACAGACCACCTGCCCTTCTCTGGGCCAGTGTCTGGAGATCTCTGGAGATCTCGGCTGCTCACCCTATGACACCTTATGCTGGTTCCTGGTGCCTGCAAGACAAAACCCAAACCCTGCCTCTGGACCCCTGCACATAACCTCAGCTCCTGTGCCAGCTCCCAGTGTGCTCACTGCCCCAACTTGGGAGCCTGGGCCCCTGGAAACATGAGGGATCCACCAGAATCTTCCCTCTGGACCATTGTTAAGTGGGTGCTTGTCTGATGAGTATAATCCACTTTCATTTAAATGTTCCTGAACAAAGGAACTGGACAAAATCTGAGTTGAAAGAAAAATGCACCACATTTTTGATGCCGGAAAGGGATTTTTAAACCTCAATGATTAGGAAGCCTCGTGGGACTGACGGATGAGTCTTCTCACAGTGGCTTCCACTTCCATGGCCTGTCCTGCCTCCTGCTGGTCCTCCTGCTCAGAGCACCCTTCTTTTCCTGCAGGTGAATAGCTAGGTGCTCATAAGGCCGGGACTGAATGTCACCTTCTCTCAGAAGTCTCTTGTTCCCTCAAGACATCACAGAAGTATGCAAGAAATAACATATGTAAGAGATAGAGGTTTGCAATGATTAAATAATGTTTAAATAAGGAGATTTGTTTATTTATGTAGTGACAGGGTGAGAGAGAGAGAGATATTGAGATTTTCGTTTGCTGGCTCACTCTCCAAATGGCTGCAACAGCAGGGGCTGAGCCAGGCAGAAGCCAGGAGCCAGGAACTCCAGCTGGCTCTCCCAGTTGGGTGACAGGGACAGAAGCACTTGGGCCATCATCTGCTGCCTTCCAAGGTGCATTCACAGGGAACTGGATTGGAAGCAGAACAACCCGGACTCCAACCAGCATTGGATATGGGATGTAAGTACTGCAAGCGGTGACTTAACCCATTGAGCTACACCACCAACCTTGATTAAACACCATTTAAAGCCACTTTGTCTCAACTCAACACTAGGCTCTGCTACCCATGAGTTGTGTGGCCTTAGAGTGGTTATTAAAGTCTCTGTTTGCTCTTCTCTATAATGGAGATAGCAGCAGTACGTGTAACGCGTTTCTTTCTTTCCCTTCACCTTTATTGAGGTAGAATGGATAAAGAATAACTGTATATATTGAAGATATACAGCATAATGTTCTGCTATAAATATGCATTATTCAATAATCACCACGATCAAGATAATTAACATGGTCATTACCTCACATAGCTACCTTGTAGCAGGGTGAGAGCACTTGATGTCCGCCGTCTTAGCACACAACTCACCATTGTTAGCAGTGGTCACACTCGGTGCCTGTTGACCTTGCAGGCTGAAATTCGCGTCCTTTGATCACATCTTGACATTCCCCCACTTCCCAGCCCCCGCAGCCACCCCTCTGCTCTGCTTCTCAGTCTGACTTCCCAAGGTTCTGCACAGGAGTGAGATCACACAGTATCTGCCTTTCTATGCTTGCCCCACTTCATGCAGCACGGTGTCCTGTCCATCCACACTGTCACAGATGTCAGGATTTCTTCCTTATTTATGGCTGAATAACATTGTGTTGTGTGTGTGCTGCATTTCTGTTTTCTGTTTACCCGCTGATGTACATTTGGGTTGTTTCCATTTCTTGGCTATTGTAAATACTGCTCAGTAAACATGGAGTGTAGCTCTCTCATCAACAGGCTGATTTCATTTCCTTTGGTTATAAACCCAGAAGTGGGATTGCTGGATCATAAGGTATTTCTATTTTTAATTTTTTCAGGAACTCAATACTCCTTTCTATAATGGCTGTGTCAATTTGTGTTCCTATCCACTTTCTACAAGAATTCCCTTTTCTCCACAGCCTCATCAATACTGCTATATTTTTTTCTTTTTGATAATAGCCTTTTTAACAAGTATGAGGTGGTATCTCATTGTGGTTTTAATTTGCACTTCTCTGATGATTAATGATATTGAACATTTTTTCACACAACTTTTGGCTATTTGTATGCCTTCTTTTGAGAATGTCAATTCAGGCCCTTTGCCCATTTTAAAATTGGATTTATAAAACCTCTTTTTTTTTTTTTTTGCTATTAGGTTGTATGAGGTCCTTATATACTTTGGATTTTAACCCGTCATCAGATGTCTTGATTGCAAATATTTTCTTCCATTCCATATGGTGCCTCTTCATACTGTTGATTGTTTATTTTGATGTGCACAGATTTTATGTTTTTTTTTTTTAATGCTTTGTTTGAATGGCAGAGCATGAATCAGAGAGAGAGAGGGAGAGAGGGGGAGATGGAGAGACGGAAAATATCTTCCATCCACTGACTTGCAATAGCCAGGGCTGAGCCAGGCTGAAGCCAGGAGTCAGGAACTCATGGGCCTACATGGGTGGCAGGATCCCAAGCACTTGGGCAATCATCCAGTGCCTCCCAGGCACGTTAGCAGGGACTGTATAGAAAGTGTGGAAGAGCCAGGACTGGAACCAGACACTCCAACATGAGATGTGGGCATCCCAAGCAAGTGGCTTATCCTACTGCATCACAACGCCTGCCCACACACAGACTTCTAGTTCAATGCATTCCCATTTGTCTATTTTACTTTCATTGTCTGGGATTTTGATGTGCGATCCAAGAATCATTGCCCAGTCAGGATGTTTTCTTCTAGTAGTTTTATAATTCTGGGTATACATCTAAATCTTTAATTCATTGTGAGTTGATTTTATATATGGGGTGAGATAAGTTCCATTTCATTCTTCAACCTGAAGATATCCAGGTTTTTCACCACCACCCTCACTTCTTTAAAAAAATATTTATTTTATTGATTTGAAAAGCAGAGTTACAGAGAGAGAGGGAGAGACAGAAATATCTTTCATTTGTTTGTTCACTCCCTGAATGGATGCAGCAGCCAGGACTGAACCAGGCCAAACGCAGGAGCCTATAACTACATACAGGTCTTCCATGTGGATGACAGAGGTCTAAATATTGGGGCCATCTTGCACCGCTTTCCCAGGCACATTAGCAGGGAGCTAGATCAGAAGTGGAACAGCTGGGACTTCAACCAGCACTCATATGGGATGCTGGCATTGCAGGTGATGGCTTTACTGACTGCGTCACAAAGCTAACCCCTCCACTACTCTTTATTTAAGAGATTATCCCCTCCACCTTGTGTACTTTTGGCACATTTGTCAAAGATGAGTTTACTATGCACTGTGGGTTTATTTCTGGGCTCTCTATTCTTTTCCTTGCCCTATGTGTCTGTGTTTCTGACATCACCATCATTTTTAGATTATAATATATATTAGCTTTGTAATATATTTTGAAATCAGGAGATGTAATGCCTCCAGCTTTGTTCTTGCTCAAGTTTTTGTGGACTTCAGTGGTTCCAAATGAATTTTAGGATTTTCTACAAAGAAAAATCAGGATTTTGATAAAGACTGCATTGCATCTGTTGATCATTTGGAATAGCGTGAACCTTTTAGCAATATTAATTCTCCCCAATCCATGAGCACATGGTATCTTCCCATTAATCTGTATCTTCTTCAATTTCTGTCATCAGTCATTGCTTTGGTTCAGTTTACTCCTAAGTAATCTATTGTTTTTGATGCTATGTAAATAGGATTGTTTTCTTAATTTCCTTTTCATGTAGTTTATTGTTTGTGCCACTGATTTTTATTGATTTTGCCTTCTACAACTTTAATTTGTTTTGTGGAGTCTTTGGGGTTTTCTATACATATGATCGTGTCATAGACAAACACAGGTAATTTTATTTCTTCCTTTCTGATTCAGATGACTTTTATTTTTTTTACTTGTCTAATTGCTCTGACTAGGAGCTCCCAGTACTACGTTGAAGAACAGTGGAAGGATTGGGAATCCTTTCCTTGTCCTGGATCTTAGAGAAAAAGTGGTCAGTTTCTACTCATTGATTATAGTGTTAGTAGTGGGCTTATCACATATGGCCTATATTTGGTTGAGATAAGTTCATTCGATACCTATTTTGTTGACCGTTTTTGTCATGGATGATCACTGAATTTTGCCCAATGCTTTTTTTTTTTTTTGCATCTGTTGAGATGGTCATGCGGATTTTATCTTTCATCCTGTTAATATGTTGATAGTTGAAGATATATGCCTATATTTCCATGTCTTAATTGCTTTCTAATTGTTTCACAGTCTCTATTCTTTTGCTTGTTTTGTATGATTTTTATAATTTACTTTATTTCCTTTCTCTTTGTCTTTTTGTATTGTATGTTTTTGTGATTACCTCAGGGTTTGCAGAAAATGTTACCCTTTTAAGTTGACAACTTTATTTTCAGTTATACAAAGCCTAGATACTTTTACTCTCCCTCCACCGCGTGTGTTCTCCCAGTCAGAGATTTCTTTTTTTTAAAAATGAGAGGAAGGCACAGAGACACAGAGATCTTCCATCCACTGGTTCATTCCCCAAATGGCCACAATAGCCCAGGCTGAAGCCAGGAGCCAGGAGCACCATCCTGATCTCCCATGTGGATGGCAGGGGCTCAAGTATGTGGGCCATCATCTGCCAAGTTCCTAGGCATATTAGCCAGAACTGGATTAGAAGCAGAGCCTCTGGGACCTGAACCAGCACTGTGATATGGGATGCCATGGGATACTGGCATGGCAAATGTAGGCTTAACCTGCAGCACCATAATGCCAGAAAAAAAGCAGAGTTTATTTCTTTTAATATTATATATCTGTTCATAAATTTTAATTTTTTAACTTTAAAAATTTACTTTTTTTTTTTTTTTTACTTTACTTGTTTATTTGAAAGAGCAACAGATAGAAAGAGGGAGAGACACCTTCTTTCCACTGGTTCACTCGCCAGATGGCTGTAATGGCCAGGGGTGGGCCATGCCAAAGGCAGGAGCCAGAAACTCCATCTGGGTATTCCATGTATGTGGCAGAGACTCAAGCACCTGGGCCATCTTCCACAGCTTCTCAGGCACATTAGCAGGGGGATGGATTGGAAGTAGAGCTGCCGGGATTCAAACTGGCAGTAACATTGATTGTGGTTATCCCAATCCTGCTGTGCCACAGTGCCAGATTTTTAACTTTTATATTATTATTTAAAGTGATTTAAACCTCTATTACCTTGCTACTCTGTTTTGTATTTGCCTATAAATTTACTTTTACTAATGAAATGACTTCATATGATTTCACATGCTTTCACATAGATGTTTAGCAAATTTCATTTCAGTCTGAAGAATTCCATTAAGCATTTCTTATAAGGCAGGTCTAGCAGCGACAAAATCAGTTTTTGTTTATCTATGAAAAACTTTATTTCTTTTTCAAATATAGGATTATTTGAGGCGTAGAATGACAGAGAAGAGAGACAGAGATCTTCCATCTTCTGGTTCACTCCCAAATGCCTGCTACAGCTAGGGGTAGGTCAGGCCAATGGCAGGAGCCAAAAACTACATCTGAGTCTCCCATGTGGGTGGCAGGAACCCAAGCACTTGGGCCATTATCTGCTGCCTCCCAGGAACGTTAGCAGGAAGGTGGATGCGAAGCAGAGCCAGAGAACCGTGATCCCAGCCACTCTGATGTGGAATGCAGGTGTCCAAAGGGTGGCTTACCCTGCTGTGCCACACCTACCCCATGTTCTTAACTTTTCTAGGTAGTATTTCCAGGGATTGTATTCTTGGCTGACAGGTCTGCTGCTTTCTTTCAGCACTTTGACTATATCATCCCCTTGTTTCCCGGCCTGCGAGGTTTGTGTGAGAAATCTGCTGTCTCACGGATCTCAGGGAAGAGCTCCTGAAATTTAATCTACTTGGTGTTCCCTGGGCTTAGTGTTTATTTCCTTTTTCTTTTTTAAATGATTTATTTGAAAGAGGGAGAGAGGGAAGGAGGGAGGGAGGGAGAGAGAGAGAGAGAAAGAGAGAGAGAGAGATATCCTCTATCCACTGATTCACCACCCAGATGGCCACTGGAACTGGGCCATGCCAAGGCCAGGAGCCAGGAGCTCCATCCTGGTCTCCCACATAGTTGGCGGGGTCCAAGTACTCCCACTGCTTTTTTCCCAGGCCTGGGGGCTGGATTGGAAGTGGAGGAGCCGGAACTCAAACCAGCGCCCATAAGGGATGCCAGTGTCTCAGGTGGCGGCTTTACCTGGCTACACTACAACACTGACCCTGAGGTTAATGTTTCTTGATGTTTGTTTTCCTCTCCAAACTTGGGAACTTTTCTGTCATTTTTCACCATAAGCTTCCTGCCTCTTCTCTTTCTCTGTTCCTTCAGAGACACACAGATCACATGTATGGGTTCTTTTGATGGTGCCCCATAAATCCCATAGACTTCCTTCATTCTTTTAATTATTTTCCCCTCTGACTGGATGATGTACACCTGTCTTTAAGTTCTCTGATCTTTTCTTCTGCTCAGTGGAGCCCGCTATTGAAACTATTGCCTTTTTATTTCACTTGTTGTATTCTCCTATTCTGGACATTCTGCTTGGTTCTCTGTATCTCTTTGTTAAACATCTCACTTTATTCTCCTGATTTCATTGGCATATCTCCTTGTGTTCTCCTTTAGCTTGTCAAGCTTCTTTACAACACTATTTTAAATCCTTTGTCAGGCAATCCATTTCCTTCGGAATTTTATTGTGTTCCTTTGGTGGTGTCATGTTTCCCTGACTTTGCCTGTTCTTTGTTGCCTTGCATTGTTTCTGTGTGTTTGGGAGAGCAGTTGCCTCTTCTACACTTTATAGACTGGTTTCAGTGGGGGAAAGATCTGCTCTGGGTGGACATGAGGGTGGGTGCGGTGTGAGGGGGTCCTGGATCCAGTGGGCATGAGGAAGGGACAGGTCTGGTAGGGGCACAGGAGCACTGGGTAGGGAAGCCATGTGGCAGTGCCAGGTCCAGGGAGCATGCCGTGGTACTGGGCTTTGTGGCAGTGCAGACTCTGGAGCACAGACATGGATGTGGCAGTGTGGGGGCTGGAGGAGTGCACCTGCTTGAGCTCAGCCGTGGTGCAGGGGTGGGCTCTGCACAGCCCCATCAGCAAAGACAACAAAAGGCGTTGAGCACAAAGGCTGCAGGGGTCCTCCTGCCCTCCTGACCCCATGGAGGGGCTGTCACTGAGGCACTAAGCTGTTCCAGCCTGGGGCATTGCTGTGAAAACACGTCCTCACTTTTCTCCACAGCCATCTTCGATTTTGTGCCTCTTTGGGTTGCTTCTCAGTTGTACTCCAGAGCTCTCCAGAGCTGTTTGGGCTCATGGGTAGTTGTTATCTCACATTGCTGAAGGAATGAGTGCTGGGAACTCCTCGCCTGCCATCTTGCTGTCACTCAGGGTTTCTGAGAAGACTAAATGTGTTAATCTATATAGGACACTTAGATCTGTTCCCGGCACTGGAGTGATATTTAAGTGCTTTCCATATTATATTATTTAATTAATGTTCTTCTGGTCCTGTCTCCCTTTCCAGAAAATTGAATGACCACGTCCCCTTGGCAGTCAGCACTCTCCTTTCTGAGTCCCTGGATGGGGCCTGCACACATCCGAGACCTGGGGAGTGTTTGCTAGAAAGATGTACACAAGGGCTTCGGTGTCTAGCCTGTCACTCCCAGGCTCAGGCTGCATTTGGGCAAGCCCAGGCCAGGAACTATTCAGGCCGCTCCATCTGGGTCTCATACTCAGTGTGCAAAGAACACTCTAAGGAAAGTAAGGAAAGCTGCCCAGAATCTAGACTTCTGTTGGGAGGTTTTCCCCACACATCCCAGGACTCTCCTGGGGCTCTCCGTTGCCTTTAGATTAAAGCCACTTGAGGTTTTGACATAGGCTTGATGGCACAGTGAGGCTGCAAGCTTCATCTCTCCCTGGGGGTCCTCCTACCCTTGGGATCCTCCTACCCTTGCCACACCATGACTCCATTCAGAGGGCCTCAAAAGGTCCCTGTCCTTTGTTCTGTGTGGCCACACCTGCATGTCTGGGGATGGAAGCACAGTTGTCAACTGAGCACCCCCTCCAGGGTGGAGAAGGTGTGCAAGTGCCTAGAGCCAGCCCACTTTGGGCTACACAGGAGTGAGCCTGGGTTAGGAGGTCAGGGATTCAAGAGTTGGTGGAGCAAGGACCTTGCTTGTTTCCGAGGGGAGTCCAGGGGCTCAGGAACTGGAGAGGCTGCCTCAGGGGCTCCCTGGCTGGTGACACCCATGCTCCATTGTGTGAGAGACAGAGCCTTGTTGGAGTCCCTCTTCTGCCCTGCACAGGCTGATCCCGTGGGAAAACTCTTCCTTGTGTGGGATCATCCCAGGCACTGCGGAATCAGTGCACCTGTGGATCCTGCTCACCACAGTCCGGGAAGGACTCCTTGGCTGCCCCAACATCACTGAGACAACCACAAGATGTCACACATCCCCACCCTTGTCTGTTCCCCTTGACGAAGTAGAAGGCCAGAGTGGGGCTGCCACTACCTGACCCTAACCACCCCCAACAGAGGCTCCTGGGAGGAAGGGGTGGGGCAGTGACCAGAGCCAACAGGCTGATGGCTCAAGGACAGACCTGAAGACAGCAACTCTTAGGTCAGGCTTCTCGAGCCTTGGCTTTCACTGTACTGCTGCAGGGGGCGAGCTGAGTGGGACCTGGGCACACTCCTCGAGGGGCTCAGTGTCTTGGTGCCAGGCGGGCAGTGAGCCGCTCCCTGACTCCCATGGGGTTAGACAATGAGAGTTATGCTGCTTTCCTGTCCTCAGAAAGCACAGACATCTCCAGACGCTTTCCTGTGCAGTGCTCAGGTAACCACGGCCTTGACCTTGCTTCTGTATGAATGCCAGACCCCAGAGGCACAGAGCCAGAGGAGCTCAGGAGAGCTGAGTGGCTGCAGCTGGGGCTCACCAGCCCTGGAGGGGAAGCTAGAGGGTCAGAGGCCACCCTGCACCCCCTTCCCCTGCTCCCCTGGAGCTTCCCCCAGCACATACCATCCCTGTTCTCTAGGCAGCCCCACCCCAAACTCCCCTCCCCACCCCCACCTTAGCTTCACCCTAGGAACCCTCAACCCTCCACCACCACTCACCCATGTGCCGCCCCACCTTCCCAGAACTGTTTTGAGACCCAAGGGTTTGAGCTGCCCTGGAGGAGTCTGCCCATCCTGGGCCATCCCAGGATGCAGTAGGGTGAGCAGGATGTGGCAGTGGGGTGGGGTCAAATCACCAGGAGGAGAGGCACTGGGCTTGTAGGCAGGAAGCCCGGGGCACATGGGCCCCTGTGTCAGAAAGCAGCAATGAATGAGGGAAGAATGCAGAATGCCCTTAGATCAGGAGGAGAGACAGAAAGGGTAGAAGAGGTGGAGAAGAGGAGAGGAGAGACTTCAGGTCTTATAAACACCATGTGTAAGAGAATTTTTTTCTTTTGAAAAAACCACTTAAGAATTTCTTTATGTGACAGGTAGAGGGAGAGGGAGATATCTTCCATCTGCTGGTTCACTCCCCAAGTAATGACCAGGACTGAGTCAAGCTAAAACTAGGAGCTTGGAACACATTCAAGGCCTCCCACAGGGGCGGCAGGCACGCAGGAACTTGAGCGATTACCTATTACCTCCCACGATGCATGTTAGCAGGAGGCTGGTTTGGAAGTGGAACTCTAATATGGGGTAGGGGTGTCTAAGTGATGGATGTCTTATCTGCTGCATCAAAAACCCTCCCCAGATTCTTACTCTAGAGGCATTAGAACTCTATATTCAAAGGAATCCTGAAATCAGTCCTGCTCGTAGCATAGGACTTGCTAGAAAGAATCCATTCTTCCTTTACCTTCGCAAACTTGCTTAGAGTGACACAAACATGCTCATTGGGGGCCACACAGATGTTTCAGCAATAGAAGCACCATGTTGGTGCTGGTCCTTGACTCACTAACTTTGAGGGCCAGGGTAAGGTGTAGTCAGGAACATCTCCCTGCTGGGTGGGAAGCAAATCCGAGCAGAGAGAATTCTATGCTCCTTCCCTCTCCTTCAGAGTCTGGGCAGAAGGCTTTCTCGACATCTTGAAGTGGGAGAGGCAAGTGTTTCTTTCCCAAATCCCAATCTCACGGAAGATGTCATCTCAGGCTTCTCTGTTGGCTCTCAAAGAAGCTCCGATAAGGGATCCATTTCTCTGGAGCAGAGCAGGAGTGTAGATGAGTGTTTCTCACATGGGTTGAACACAGCTCTGGCAGCAAGGCCCCAGGACCGGGACCCCCAGCTCCACCAGTTCCTACAGCAAGATTCTGCATGCCCTCTGTTAGCCCTGCAAGATGGAGATGGTAGGCGAACCTGGCTTGCGGAGTTGTGTCCAGGACCAAGTAAGCTGGCTCAGGTGAGATCCTTAATCTGTTTCTGGCACATGTTTTCCCTGGCTGCCACACTGCTTGCCTGTCTGGGAACTCAACATAGAAACCTTTCCAAGTACAGCCTCTGTCCAAAAACCAGAGCTGGGTGCTGGGCTAGACAATGTGGGTAGAACAGTGATGAGCATAGACTGTATTCACAGTTGGATGCAGGCAACAGTTACAGCCTGACAAAAGTTCCAAACGATGAGCCCCAGCCTGGCCCCGGGTACTAATTCCAATTGTTGGAGTAGGAATGTGTCTTTCCTCTGAGCTGGTGTCTGCTAGAAAGATGGCCATGGAGCTGTGAGTGAGTGCGGGTTTGAGAAAGGCAGCTGGCGATGACCTGGGGCATGGGGTGTGGACCACAATATCTGATGCAGGCTGATGGACAGCTCACATTCCAATATGTGTCCTATGTGCTCCTATGTGTCCAGACAATGATCTCGAATATTGATCAGGTGAGAAGTCATTCAAGATTTTGTCTATTTTAATCCTTAAAATATTTTTCGGCTGATAGAAATGCTACACTTTGGGGGGGTTTAAAATTGAAAGTACAGGGCATTGTGGCACAGCGGGTTAAGCAGCTGCTTGGGAAGCCTGCATCCTCTTTTGGAGTGCTGAGTGCAATCCCAGCTACTCTGCTTGCAATTCAGCTCCCTAAGAATGTGCCTGGGAAGCAGCAGATGATGGCTTGAGTACCTGAGTCCCTGTCACTCATGTGACATCCAGGGAGACCTGGATGGAGCTCCTGGCTCCTGGTTTAAGCTTGGCCCAGCGCCAGCTTTTGCAGCCCTTTGGAGAGTGAAACAATGGATGAAGGATCTCTCCCTTTCTCCCTCTTTCTCTGTCACTCTGCCTTTTAAATAAGTAAGCACATTAATAAATACATATTTATATACATATATATGTATGTGCACATTTATACATATGTATATATTTTATATTTAAAACAGTAGAAAGCAAATAGTGGATGATCATACAATTGACCAGAGTTTTAGAGAGCCTGTTTCCAGAATTGTACATTTATTCAGTACTGACCAGGGACAGATCCCTGAGGGTGCAGAAATGCACTAGGAATTAATAGATTCTTCAAACTCCTCTTTTAGTCACAGCCAGTTTCTCTTCCCACTGCATGCCCTGAATATCCTTCTCTGAATATCTCCTCTTCCTGACTTTCTTTCCCTCTCCTAGCTTCCGTCTCAAATCTCACCACCTTTGTATCTTCACCTTTATCACAACAGAACACTGCAAACAGATACACCTTTTTCTTGCCAAAGTTGGGATTTACTGGGACCAGTGTTGTGGTGCATCCCATATAAGATGCAGAAATCCCATATGAGCACTGCTTGAGTCTCAGCTGCTCTATTTCCCATCTGGCTCCCTGCTAATGAGCTTGGAAAAGCAGTGGAAAGTGGCCCAAGTGCTTGAACCCCTGCCACCCATGTGGAAGATCGGGAAGGAGTTCCAGGATCCTGGTTTCAGGCTGGCCCAGCCCTGGCTATTGTGGCCATTTGGGGAGTGAACCAGCAGATGGAAGATTTTCTCTCTCTCTCTCTCTCTCTCTCTCTCTCTCTCTCTTTCTTTCTCTGTAACTTGATTTTCAACTAAGTAATTCAAAAAAATGAAGTTGGGATTTATTTAATTCGTTTATTTTTCTGACAAGACGACTCTTCCCTCGTCTTGTGGGATAGGACAGCATGAAGGGGTGGAAGGAACCTGGGACCCCTCTTTTTCCACTGGCATAGAATGGAGGCAAAGTGCACAGAGCCCTTGACTCGCCCAGCCTCCATCCCCAGGTGGAGATGGATCCATCACCAGAATGGAAAAGTCGCCATTGTGTTCTAATAGATACAGTTTGGGGCTCCTTCGAATAGACGAACACTGAAGGGGTTTCAGTGTGGCCCTGCCAGCCCTCTACCCTCCTCACCCATGCGTCTGTTCCCTCCACTTGCCTTCCAGGTGCACATGGCTTCTTACATCGAGTAGCTCCTCATGTCCCTGGTCTCCTTCCCGCTGCTCCAGGCCCGTGGACATGCACAAGGTGTCGGCCATGGGGCTCTTTCTCCTGCTGGGTTTGCAGCACTGACTCCAGCTTTCTCTGCTTTTATATGCCAGCAGGAGAGCGGGGGAGGAGCGGGAGTAGGTGAGGATGAGACTCCCAGCTCAAATCTCTGTCTTGAAAGGAATTTTATGGTTTTTCTCTAAAAAGAAAAATCAATAAAACATTAATGCTACCTTTAGAGAAGATGAAATAAATGAACAAAGCCTGCTTTTACTATATTATTTAGGTCATGCTTTACAGAACCGATTACTCGCTCAAAGCTGTGTGGACCTGAGGGAGAGCTTGGCCAGCCACTGCACTTGGCAGCCTTGCCAGCTCTGCAAAGGAGGCCAAGGATTGATCCTCATGGCTGGTGGGCAGCCGCCCTCGCTCCAGCCTGTGTCTCATAGGGAGTTAGCTAAGCCGTCTTTCGGTGCAGGGGTCTGGTTTAGCTGAGATGGTCACCGGCTTTCTCCTGGGCATGTGGCAAGGGCTGAGGTTTGAAAGATCACTTGGTTCTTGGCCTGTAATAACTTTCGGGTGTTGTGAGTTCTCTGGGAGAGGTGTGTGCAGGCAATTGTGTGTTTATAGTCATGCATTCTAAGACATTTCCGAATTTCAAGCAGCAACAGCAGACCCACCGCTTTTGCAGGTGTCTTTATAGTTCACTACGCACAAACTCATTCATGATCTCATCTGTGTACAGTTGCAGGCAGCTAAGGGAGGGGCTATCTTCCCACTTCTCAGACAAGGAAACTAAAGTGAACAGACATGAAGCGACTGGCCTGGGGCCACCTGGTAAATTACCATCATCCCTTCTCCCTAGATGTCTGGGGGGAGGATATGAGGATACTTCCCAACCTCCCATGCCAAAAATCCATGGATGCCCAGGTTCCTTATATAGAATGTGTAGTATTGGCATAGAACTATGCAATCCTCCCTATATGGGGAGTCACCTCTTGGACAACTTGTGCCACTCAGTACAACATAGTTTTACATAATTGCTACACTGTATTATTGAGGAATAATGACAAGAAAAATAGCCTGTTCATCCTCAGTGCAGGTGCAACCACTGTGAACCTAACTGGAATTTTTTTTCTGAATGTTTTACATCTGGGGGTGAACCCAGGCATGCAGAACCTAACACTCAAACTCAGATCCCTGGTTCATAGGCTAGTGAATGTTATATCAACCTCTGGCATTTTGTTTTGTTAATGAGAAATATAAGGATTTCAGGAATAATCTCCTAGCATAAACTCTAAGGAATACATCCTAGTTCTTGAAATCATATTGACTTAAACAATGAGACAAGCAATAACCAAAATGGTAAATACACTTGTGTGAGTCTTCAGGGGTATGAAGTGAGAGATGTGGTCCATTAAGAGTGCTGTTGTTCAGGCGAGCACTGTGGTGCAGTGGGTTAGCATGCTGCCTGCCACTTACACCCTTTGGTTGAGTCCCAGCTACTCCACTTCTGGTCCAGCTCCCTGGTAATGCACCTCAGAAAGCAGCAAGGATGGCCCAAGTCCTTGGGCCCCTGCCACCCATGTGGGAGACCCAGATGAAGCTCCAGGCTTCTGGCTTCAGCCTGGCCCAGGCCCAGCTGCTGTGGTCATTTGGGAAGTGAACAAATGGATGGAAGATTCTCTCTCTCTCTGTAACTCTGCCTTTCAAATAATTTTTTTTAAAGGATTGCTGTCCTTATTCTGCTGTTTTTCTTAGGGAAGGACCATGCCCATTACAGTTTTATTTTCATAGGTTTCAATGGTTTGAAATTAAAGATTGAAAGTGGCTGATACAGGCCGGCGCCGTGGCTCACTAGGCTAATCCTCTGCCTGCGGCGCCAGCACTCCGGGTTTTAGTCCTGGTTGGTTCACCAGATTCTGTCCTGGTTGTTCCTCTTCCAGTCCAGCTCTCTGCTGTGGCCCGGAAAGGCAGTGGAGGATGGCCCAGGTCCCTGGGCCCTGCACCTGCATGGGAGACCAGAAGGAAGCACCTGGCTCCTGGCTTCGGATCTGTGCAGTGCACCAGCTATAGCGGCCACTTAGGGGGTGAACCAACGGAAAAAGGAAGACCTTTCTCTCTCTCTCTCTCTCTCTCTCACTGTCTAACTCTGCCTGTCAAGAAAAAAAAAAAAAAGAACGGAGCTGATACAGTGAAAATTCTCTCACTCTGTTCTTTGGCCACCCAGCACCCGATTGCTGTCCCAGGAAGTAACCAATGCCACTTGCAGAGAAAATAAGTTTGCATGCAAATAGGTGTTTATGCTCTCCTTTTGTGTGCCACGTGCCAGCACACTGCCTTTGTGCCAGATTTCCTTGCTGTACCTGGAGACTGTTCCCCGGTAGTACCCCATGCCCCCCCCCCCATTCCTCACTATGGTTACAGTGTGCCCTGATGATGGACGCTCCCACTGTTTCCAGTCTGTTGCTATTATGAGCAGGGTTTCAATGAATAAGCTTGAGTGCCATTATTCTTACAAGTGGGATTCTTGGGACACCTGGTACCTGCATTTGTGATTTTGAAAGATACAAATTGCCCTCCATAGAGGTTGTGCCAACACACAGCCCAGGGCAGCCATTAGTTCCCATCACCCTCGGCTCAACTCATTGTAAATCCTGCTGCTGGATGCCACCTGCATCATCTTTATAAAGCCGGAACAGTGTGGACAACCGTATCATCTCAGCTCCGGGGAGGTTAAGAAAAAAGATGGTGAGCGATTCTCACGACGGCTACCGGTGAACTTCACGTCGCTAACCCAGCAAACACTTTCAATTCTGATCTTACGGACCCTCCTACTGCCTCTTTCCTACTGGATTTTTCTGTTTCTCTTAGCTGATATTTTCTGTTTCCTTTGCAGTTTTATTTTTCCTCTTCCTGTCTGTTAAATGATGGTCCTTCCCTCCTCAAACCTGGTGTTTTCATTTTAGTGAATGTCACCAACCTTACTCCAATTGTTCAGTCCAGGAGCACAGGGACCCTCCTGGCCACCTCCTTTTCCCTCCCTGATCCGGCCATCACCTCGGCCTCCTGGCTGGCCTGTGTTTATGCACTGTGCCCCTTCCAGCCCCTCACATTGCAGCAGAGTGGCCCCTTTGAGAGCACCCTCGCTGACGGCATTGCCCCTCCTCTGCTGCCTCACCCCGACTCTGGACGAGGAGCCTCCTGGTTGCCCACAGGCCTTCCATGGCCAGGCTCCTGCCTTCCTCTCCAGCCTCCCATCCCCCGAGCGCTCCCACAGACTTTCTTTTCTGGCCTCCCCGCCTTCTCGGTTATCCACATACCTCCCCATGCCTCCCACACAGGGACCTTGTGCGGGTTCTTCCTGCTCCCAGGATACGTTCTACTCCCCTCTTAGCCTCCTTGACCCCTTCCAGTCTTGCAGATCTTATAGAGGTTAGCTCAAGGGTTTCTTCCACAAGAAGCTTTCTCTGACCTTGATGACTGGGGCCAAGCCAGACCTCCCTTTGATGAACTCCTAGTGAACCACACAGTTTTCCTTCTGTGATGGTGGTTGTGGGATTTTGCTCTGTCTCATGTGATCCTTTGATTAATATCCCCATTCGCTTTTGGACCATTAGCTCTGGGAAGGCAGGAATGATGGCTTTTTTTGCCACTGTATTTCCAGGGCATTGTAAAACTCCTGGCATCAGGTGGTAGGTGCTAACACATGCTAAGAAATAAATGAGCACCAGAAGCAATTGCTAGATGGAAACACGAGGAGTCAAAGATCTTGCCACTGAACACTAGATGAGTTCAGAATGGTCCTTCACTGCCTTCAGTTCAGAAAGGGGATTCCGGGAGCAGCCTCGTGCCTCTGACCCCAGAGAGGACATTTCCCCTCTTACCGCCTCGGGTTTGAGCAGTTGGCAGCTGCTTCAGAATGAGAGTTATCAATGAAAATCATCTGCGTTTAATAACTTCTAACAGCACTACATAAATACTTGAGAAAATATGGAGGAGTGTTTACAGTAGCTGCACCTCATAAGGGAGATTTACAGGACTATTAAAAATTATTAGACTTCTTCTGCGACAGTGCGGGTCTCGCGAGCGGCACTGCACGACTTCATACCCGGGCTCTGCAGAATGTTTATTTTCATGTTTTCAAAATACTGTATTTCTTCCACCATTAAATTTTATCTCAGTGGCGTTGTTTTAAAGCACCAATTTCCCCAACTCTTCTGATCTTGTAATTCAGCTCCAAAATACGTTGCTGTGGGAACCCTCTGGAGACCCTTCGGGTCCAGGGCATGGCTGTGGACGGCACTGCATAATGTACAGGGCTTCTGAGGTTTGTGTGTGTGTGTGTGTGTGTGTGTGCATGTGCCTGCCTGTCAGGGCCTCGGGGCTCCTTGTCTACCACTGGCTGGGACTTCCCAGCAGGGATGCAGTTCTAACTGTAGGCACAAGAGCAAGAAAGCATTTGAGAGAACCAAGATCTCAAGGGGCGCTGAGCCTGGTTGGGCCCTGCAGGCACAGACCTGCCTGTCTGTTCCCTCTGTGGCATGGACTTATAAACATGTGCAGAATGCAGACTTGAATCTTCCTGGGGTGTTGCCTGTGCCTCTTTGCCCATCTTCCCAGGCCAGCCCAGCGTCGTCCAGGACACAGGGCGTTCCTTCCCCTCGAAGGGTTGACTCCTGATAGCAGCCCAGGCTCTTAGGGCAGCAGGGGCAGCACTGTGGTGATGGTCTGTGCTCCACTTCAGAACAGGGGCTGCTTGAGCCATGTCGGCGGCGGGAGGTCAGTGGTGTGTTGAGTAGGCCTGGGAAGGAGGCTTGGGAGCGTCTCTGTCTCCAGCATTTCACCTCCACTTGGCTGGCTCTTGGGAAAGTCCCCCAGCCTTTCCTACCACCATGCTTTGGCTTCTGCCATTCCTCTGCTCTGCCTTTTCCATTCCTTCAGCCCAGCTGCAGAAATCCAGCACCAATGCCACCGCCCTTACTGCTGAGAAGGGGCTCTTCCCCACGGGGATGGCCCTTCTTCTGGGGTCTGAGACGCCACATGCACCGTCCTGGGACTCCCAGGCACTCAGAGAGCCTATTAGATGCAGCCTCAGCATTTAGAAGGTGAGGCTTGGGCCAGTGTTGTAGCATAGATGGTTAAATCACTGCTTGAGATGCCAGCATCCACATGGGCGTTGGTTTGTATCCTGGCTGTTCCACTTCTGATCCAGCTCCCTGTGATGTATCTGGGAAAGCAGCAGAAAATGGCTCAAGTGCTTGAACATGGGAGACCTGGATGAAACTACTGGCTCCTGGCTTCAGACCAGCCCAGCCTTGGCTGTTGTAGGTATTTGGTGAGTGAACCAGTGGATGGAGGGTGTTTCTCTCTCTCTCTCTGTAACTCTGCCTTTCAAATAAATAAACCTTAAAAATAAAAGAAAACGAAGGTGAGGCTCCATGACTCGGGGTCCTCAGGGGCCAGGCTGGTGTGGTGGACAAAGGAATGGCTGAGAATGGCTGGGTGGGCCACACATCCTGTTTAATCCAACCTCTTGTCACCATGAGGGATGTGAGGAAATATGAACCATATTTTCTGATTTTCCCAGTGAAATGAGAAATCTTGATTCTTTTCTGTGTTGCCTAAATTTCAAAATCCTGCAGTCCAATTGAAATATATAAAGCTAGTGACGAGGCTACACAGACACATAGGGTTTAGGCCTTAGACTCCCCCCTCTCCAGGCATTTATAATGCTCCATGAGCTCTTTCCCAAAGGCTCAGGAACCCCAAAGTCGAGCTGAGATGGAGCCAGCATTAGGGTCTGGGAAAGGCAGGGGAGGTGGAGGCTTCGTCACCAGAGCAGGAAGCTGGAAACGGGCAGGGGTGTTGTGGTCTGGGCTTCTGAAGATTCTTTCTGGAGAGTCACTCCCCACATGGCTGCAACAGCCACGGCTGGGCCGGGCTGAAGCCAGGAGCCAGTAGTTTCATCCAGGTCTCCCATGTGGGTGGCAGGGTCCCAGGCATGTGAGCCACCTTCTGCTGCCTTCCCAGATGCATCAGCAGGGAGCTGGATATGGGCAGGGGTGTTGGGATCTGGGCTTCTGCAGATTCAGCAGTGCCTGTGTCCTTCCAGTCTCCTCGTGGTGGTTCTCTCAGTCACTTTCTATTTTTTTAAAAAAGATTTATTTATTTTACTTGAAAGTCAGAGTTACACAGAGAGAGAAGAAGAGGCAGAGAGAGGTTTTCCATCTGCTGGTTTACTCTCCAGTTGGCTGCAATGGCCAGAGCTGTGCAAATCTGAAGCTAGGAGCCAGAAACTTCTTCTGAGTCTCCCACGCAAGTGCAGGGGCCCTAGGACTTGAATTTTCTACTGCTTTCCCAGGCCATAATAGAGAACTGGATTGGAAGTGGAATAGCTGGGACCCATAAGATCCACTGCAGGCAGCGGATCTACCCACCATGCCACAGCACTGGCCCCAACTCCAGTTATTAATTATTCCATTTATAAGACTTCCTGCTATGGAAAAAGAACTGGACAGGGAAGCGATGGTGGGAAACTCTTGTTCTCAGTGCACTGGGACCAGGCGTCTGGGAGGTTAGAATCTGTAGGGCTTCCGTGCTTCCTTACTGAGGAGGTGATATTTGGTTGCCAAGCCCAGTGCCAGCCACAGCACAGCAGCTCCTGGAAGGCTCAGTTACACGTACCTGCCCTGGGCTGCTCCTCTGCCTCCCTGTCTACCAGCCCCAGATGTAGGGAGTACTCTGGGCTACCCAGGTATCCATCAGCATGTAGCTCCACTGGTTCATTAAATCCCAGGAGGGGCAGAGATATCTCTTATAGATCACACGCTTCAACAGGGACCCAGCTCTCAATGGTAAATCAAGAGGAGGAAAATGGTTTATTCAGGGTAATCCTCCTTAAACCAGATAAATTTTCTGCATATCCCACTGGTACCATTTACAGAGGAAGGGGATGTGACTGGAATAGCAGAGGAGGGATTCAGTTCCACTGAAGCCTGCACATGCAGTGATGCTAAAAGCTGCCATTGGAAGGCTCCATGATGCTGTTTCAAGGACTCCCATGATGTCTGTCTCAGACCAGGTGCCCTTCAGGACCATGTAGCAAAGCCTGAAGAGTGGATGGAGAGCTTGTCCCTGCTGTCACCAATGCCCTGAAAGTCTGGGGATAGGAGGGTGCCCCTGGGCAATGGGAAGGCAGTCATGGCCACAGGGGGTATGGGGGAGTCTGAAAAATGACTCCCTATGAGGAGGGCAGAGGTCCCTTTGCTTCCCAGTCTTCCTTGGGACAAAAGGTTCCAATGCTATGGCTGAGAACTCTGGGCCAACCACCTGGCAGCCGAATGCATTTGAAGGGAAGGAGAGAGTGTGTGGGGTCAAAGCCACCTTTTGTGAACACAGAGCTGCCTCGACTCTGCCAGTCATTCTTTGAGTACCCAGAGCAGTTGGCTGACAGCACAAACCTATCCTGTCTTCCTCCATAGTTTTTAGCTGTTCTCCACACCCTATCAGCCCTGCACCCCTGACACCATCTGCATTTCACATCTGACCACACACTGGGTCAGTGTGTGTGTGTGGTTGCTGTTTGCCACACATGCCAAGCTTGGGATTGCTCAGGATTCAGTGTTCCCCAGATCCAGCTGCTGTCTTCTCATCGTCTGCCCCCACCTCAAAAGGACCTTCCTCAATGGCAAAAAGGCTCTGAGCCACAAACTCCTACTGTATTGCAGTTGGCCCACACTATCCATGAGCTCTGTATCCACAGATTCAATCAACCGTGGGTCAAAAATAGAAAAAAAATTGCGTCTCTACTGAACATGTACAGATTTTGTTTCCCATCACTCCATAAACAATACAGTGGAAAAACTATTTGCATAGCATTTACATTGTATCATATGTAATCTAGAGACAATTTAAGGTCTAAAGGATCCAGAGGAGGTGCATAATATTATCCATTTTATATAAGGGATCAGCATCCTCAGATTTCAGTATCCATCAGGGGTCCTAGAACCTCCCAGCGTGAATATTGAATATATATTGCATTTTCCACAGGACCACATTCCAGCTCTGTTTTATTTTTCCCTTGTGTGTGTGTGTGTGTGTGTGTGTGTGTTCTGTATGGCAGTGTGGACCTTATGTTTTGATAATATCTAAAAGCTTCCATGCTTGGTTCAGTGTCTGATACTTAGCAGACACTCAAAAGATAGCTACTGGATGGAAATGTGAACGGGGCCAGCAGTGTGTGGCTCCAGGCCCATGAGCTCCTGAGCCTATGCTAAAATAGGCAGTGCCTTATCCAGCAGGTGGAAATTTGGGATGGATGCTTTCCACCCATCACGCTCCTCCTCCGGCAGAGTCAGCTCAAATGCCGCATCCCTCATGAACTTCTCTGATTTGCCTCCCTCATAGGACTCATTCTGTACCTCTCCCATGGTCTTTTGTGTGGCCGCTCCATAGCTAGCCCTACTGGGCAGGGTGCCTGTGTGTGACTTTAGTCTAACTACCTCTTGATCCCTCTGATTCAGGCTGAGCTTCATCCATTTGGGGATGGCAATGAGTGAGAGTGTCTGCATTGAACACTGCTTCCCCAAGTCCTCGGGAAGGGAAGCAGGACACAAAAGACTTGGGGACATTTTTGGACCTGATGGACACAAGAGTTCTCACATTTCTTCTGGGGTTCCCTCAGCTCAGCTCAGTCCCTCCCCTGGTTTCTCCAGATGGGTTTGGCTTTTACTAAGACCTGTGCTCCCGCTGAAGCTTCCTAGCCCGGTGTCCGAGTCTGTTCCAGTTCAAGTGCTTTTGCAGAAAGCTCGTTGAGATAGAGCTCTGAGCAGGCGAGCTTGTCTGGTGATGGAAAGGGCTGTGTGTACTCACCCACGAAGAGCCTTGGAGCAGCCTGCAGGTGGAAGCCTTGGCCACGCCCTCAGCGGCATTCCTGACAGTGGTTTTGGGGCTTACAGAGAGACTTGGGATGCAGTGAGGAAAGGTCATTGCCTGGCACACATTGTGGGCCTGCCAGCTACTGGCGAGGATCTGTCAGGGGACAGGTAGCAATGCCACCCACCAGAGAGCATTTGGAATCTCGTATTCTGATCTTCTCCTCCTCTGTCACCTGGAACGGGTGATTTTACATGCAAAAACCAAAATGAAAAGTCACAAAGAACACCTAGCTCTTCTCATGAATGTGCAAGTGGGTAAGATTTGTGTGTGGGGACTGCCCTAGTCTCATCATCCTGGTTAGGTGCAGAGGCTGGGCGAGTCTTCTAAGGCAGATTCAATAGCCTAAGGTCAGAAAGAGGATACCTGTGCTTTTGTCACAGGGCCAAGGTTTCATTAGCAAAGGGAGCTGTCCCGAACTCTGCAGGGTCTGAGATTGTACCCTGCTTGCAAGAAACCGAGTTAGCTTGCTGCGATAGCATGGATTTTGGCAGGAAACACAGGGCTCCTAGGTCAGAGACAAAGAACTTCATTACAGAAAAAGCAGTTGCCCAAGTATCAACATTTTCTTGTACTAGCTTCCTCCGCTCCAACTCCCACCTGGTGATGTGAGAGAGCCAGGTGACAGCTGCTTGCTCAGTGCGTGTGTTGTAAGAGAGCAGCCCGGAGCTGAGCAAAGCTGAATCTTTCATAATGGGCAGTGGGCCAGCCTAGCCTTGCTCCACAGGGCGGCAGGCATTCTCTTTATCTTCCAGGGCTGCTCACTATACAGTGATTCTTAAAAGACTTTTCAGAATAAAGGCAGCCAGTGCCTCTGTTCACAAGACATGCAGAAATGTGGGAGACCTAATAAGGATATAATCTCATATGTCAACCCCATGAGGCCTTTTGCACATTGTCTTTTGCAGTATAAAATGTGACTCATTTACTCTAGATACTCTGGGAAAAATCAAAAACAAATCAAAACACAGTAGACTGCAATCCAGACTGAGACATCCCATGCCTCTCTAACCAGCAGTGGAAAAAGGCAGAGGATATAAGCCAGATGTGGGGCTGTGCACATACAAGTAGAAACACACCAGACAGGAGAGGAGAGGGGACAAGAGAGTGAGAATGAGAGAGAAGCACCGAGAGAAGGCGCTGTTCAAGTGGCGCCTGAGATTTTTGAGGCCATCACCTAAAGGACACTTCCTGGGGACAGCAGCATCTAAGTTGGTCCGCAAAGCCCAGGAGCAGAGACTGCATTGCATCTCAGCGTGATCATTTTGAGTGAGCCAAGGACTCCTGGGAGAGACTGCCATCTCCTTGTGTCTGAGAGCCAGTAAGGCCGAGTCTGGGGGCAGAGGAGCGCTTGCAGAGGCCTGTCCAAATTCAAGACTTGATGGCCTCTGCCATCTGTTTTGCTTGTTTTTGGAAGGCATTGTTCACAGTCTGCCCCAGGCTGGCCCAGGGGCTCATGATCCCCGCTCTTTTGGTCCTAGGCATGTACTCCTGTGCGACATCAGAGAGCACTTACCAAGGGCCATTGCCCCCAGCTCAGAGGGAGGAGAGAGCAGCATCGGAGGCGAGGGAGCTGCATGTCACGCTTAGCTTGGAGCTGGCTGGGGAGCGCCTGCTCAACGGCAAGCAGGCTGCCCTGTTGCAAGCAGTGTAGCGTGCGTCCGAGCCACGTGCTGTGTCAGACTGCTTTATAATAATCTTTAATAACAGACGGCCAGGGCATTGCAAGTAGTGCCAAATGGGCTCTGAAGTGGAAACAGGGAGGCTGCTTGTAAGCATGGCAGCTATGCCACCTTCCTCTTCCCAGGGCGCCGAGGGGGTGGTAAACGGCTGAACACCCTTAATTGCTTTGCCTGTGGGCCAAATGTTGTTAGTGAGAAATAAGTTCCTCAGAGCTGGCATTTTGGAACTGGCGTTTGCTCTCAGTAGTGATGTGGGCATGAATTCAGAGAGGGGTAGGTGTAGGGACTTGCAAGGGTGCAGGCACGAGGCAAGGTCTTGGCTGCAGAGAGGGCGGCCCTGTGGCCAGGCAGCCGTGTGGAGGCAAGGGGCTCAGTCTGTTGACCTCGGCAGGCCTCAGCTTGAGGATATTCTGAGTTTGTGTGCGGAGAACTTTTATCTAAGTGTCATGGTGTCAGAGGTGAATGGGTTGTCTTGTCTTAATATCCCCCTCTGGGGATCGAGGGAATAGGGCATGGCTGGACACTTTAATAAAAGACTCAACTCACAGCTGCCTCTCTGAAAATATCCTCATTTAACTGCCCGACAGTGGGGCTTGCTCCAAGTGGTCCAGTTGGTTAGAGGCAGAGCTGAGACTTCAGTTATCAAGTAATGCGTTTGCCCAAGCCCTGGGGCTGGTGCTCTTGAAACTAATGGCACATATTTGAGCACCTGACAGAGGCTGGGCTCTGGTTTGGGCACTCAGGCTGTGATGAGAAATACGGTGAAAACATCCACATCCCCACAGTCCCAATGGGTACTATGGAGTGAGCTGGTTTCCGGGTGCCAAGACCTGGCATTGCCTGAGGCTGAATCACAAGCTGCTCTCTGTGGCCCAGGCAACAGGGATTCCATTGAGGATTAAAATGTATCCAGTTCCGAGGGCCGGTGCTGTGGCATGGTGGGTAAAGCCACTGCCTGCAGTGCTGGCATCCCAAATGGGCACTGGTTTGAGTCCTGGCTGTTCCACTTCTGATCCAGCTCTCGGCTATGGCCTGAGAAAGCAGTAGAAGATGGCCCAAGACCTTGGGCCCTTGCACCTGCGTGGGAGACCCCAAAGAAGTTCCTGGCTTTGGATTGGCACAGCTCTGGCCGTTGCGGCTGGCTGGGGAGTGAACCAGCAGATGGAAGACCTCTCTGTCTCTCTTTCTGCCTCTCCTTCTCTCTCTGTGTAACTCTGGCTTTCAAATAAATAAATAAATAAATAAATCTTTTTGAAAAAAATATATCTAGGTCCCAGACTTGAGCCTGAGGGGTATTTTCTCCAGACATGAAAGATTGGGCTAGACAGCAAGAGGCGAATATTTCACCTAGAGGCTGTGTTGAGAAACAGGGAAGCAGGTCTCCAGTTGTTGTGCCTGGAGAGTTAATCTCTTCTTTCTTCTTTCTTGCTTCTCATTGAAAGTGTTGTCCTCATCAAGGGAGTATCTTCCTTCTCATCAAAAAAGGAGGGGAGTAGAAAGATATTTAATTTTACAGTGCAGGGAAACAAATACGATTTATTTATCAGTATAATTAGGAGCGGAGACAAAAGCTCATCTCAGATGTGTTTGAACATTTTATTGCTGCAGATATTGTCTTTCAAAACATCTTAAAATCAAGCCATGAAGCGGCATTCACATCCCCCAATTACCACCAGGACGCGTTTCCCCGGGAAGGTACAGGCTGTGAGAAGCTGCCACAGCTGGATCATGTGCACTTTATTCATTAGGCTGTAACAGGAATTTTACCATTTTCCATAAAAGTGCCATTTCAGGGTCCAGCAACAAATGAGCCAACGCTCCAACAGGTGTGACATTCTGCACCGGCATATGCATGAGGGAGCAGAGTCGCACCTCAAATATTTAAGATAAAACTCTTTGATAATGGCATGAAAGCAAAGCAGGTGTTAAATCAGTGCAGGATTTGTGTTGTCATCTGGGGATGCTCCTGTGTGTCTGTGGCTTTTCTTGCCTCAGCAGACTGGGTAACCCCAGTCCTGTGAAGTCCAGCTGGGCAGGCTCTGGGGCCAAGGTGACTGAGGACAACAGAGAAGTGGGTGAGGAAGAGCCCCTTCTTGAGGAACTGAAGTGATGACCGTGCCCCTGGCTGTGCCACCTGCGACATCTGGGTGTGCAAGGAGCTGCTGCCAAGGTGGGGTGGTTTATATCAGACGCGTGTTGATTTTGTGTGACTTCCATGCCCTCTTCCAGCAGAAGGAGCCCAGCACCCTTTGGGAAGGTGCCCCTGTTCTGCTGTATGCAGGGAGGCTGGTACTGTCAAGCAGGGCACCTGCCATGCTCCCTGCATTAGACAAAGGACAGGCGCGTGACAAAAGGGACAGGAGAAAAGGTGGTTTCTCTCTTGGGACTTTGACTCTTAAGAGATGTGAAGCAAGTGGATAGAATGATTAGTGATAAGCTTCAAATTATCTCTGACTCCTGGGTCCCCAGAGTGGTCTTGTTCCTGTTTTCTTTTGTGCTTGTTGTCCAGATGTCCCTTTGATTGGGTGAATTCTTGAATATGTTCCCATTAAATCGTACTATCCCTTAAGTTATCCAGAGTTGATTTCCATTGCTTGCAATTAAAGCACCTTGACTGATATAAAAATAACAACGGCAACAACAACAGAGGCAGATGTTGTTTATTGAGTGCTAAGAGCTTTACAGATGTTACCTCATCTGATGTTCACGAGGACAATCTAAAGTAGATATTATTATGCTTTTTTTACACAATGCGATATGCAGAGTCATAAGTAGCCTAGGCCAAAGGAATCTTTAAAACCTGGCTTGTGATCCCAGTGAAGGCCCCTGTGTTAGCCAGGATTCTCTACAGAAGCAGACCTGATAAGGTGCATGGATGTGGACACAGCTGTAACCATAGATATAGATGCAGGAGGAGATTTCTTAGGAGAATTGGCTCACATGATTATGATGACCAGGAAGTCCCACGATAAGCTGTCTGGAAGTTGGAGAACCAGGAAAGCTGGTGAGATAATTCATTCCAAGTCTGAAGGTCTGAGAATCAGGGGAGCAGTTGGTGTTATTGCCAGTCAGAGACCAAGAGCCTGAGAGACAGGGCTGCTGATGTAAATCTTAAGAGTCTGAAGACCCAAGAATCAGCAGCGTGGCTCCAATGTCCAAGGGCAGCTCAGGAAGAAAGGATTCACCCTTACTTTGCATTTTGTTCTATTAAGGCCCTTGATGAATTGATTGCTGCTCCCCAAATTTGGTGAGGGTGGATCCTGTTATCTCAGTCCACGGATTCAAATGCTGATCTCTACAGAAGCACCCTCACAGGCATAGTATTATCTGGTCATCTGGGCATTCCTTTGCTCACGCAGGTTAACACAGAAGATTAGCTGTCATGCCCTCTTGGGGGGCTTCTGACTTCACCTGCACAGTCTTGGCTCAAGTCCCAGACTCAGGTCAAAAGCAGCCTACAAATTCTTTGTACTCTGGGAAACTGATAGGCCTGATTCCAGCCCTCCTTTGAGGGAAATATTTGTCTTTCTTCTGAATCAGTTGTTTGTGTGAATCAGGAAACTGTTAATGGGGAGAGATAAATGGGAGGTAGAGTGCTGGCTTCATAGGGTCAAAGGTGTGCTCAGGGTAGGATGGAATAGGGAAACGGGACCCCTCCAGAAATGACATTTCTACTCAGTGATGGAGTTGTGGGCCTGCAGAGTGTCCTTCAGGGCTGGACTCCAGCCATTTGTGGATGAAACCACTCAGTTATCCAAGGCCTTCTGGGAATGGTCCAGTTCAGAGGTTGCAAACTCAAATGCCTATAGTAGTCATGTGATAGCACATAGAATGAAGTGGGTCAGGCAAGAGAACATGGATTCTCTACCATGGAAGAGTGATTGGCCATCTCAAGGCAGTTCCCCTGACTAGCAGAATTTCAAGTCCTCAGAAGTTGGGGATGGAACTTAATTGGAGACAAGGGATCCTTCCATTTATAATGAAAAGAAGAATAATTTACTTGCAATATTTCTTAAAAATATTTGAAAGGATGTCTTGATATATGCTTGTTAGCAGGAGAACTGTACCCCCCTTTCCTCTTTCTAAGTAATTGCTTTAGTAGTCAACAGTTACAAATTGAGCATTTCAAAAAGTCTGATTTTCTTCTTTGTATTTTTTGTATCACATCATCTTCGCTCAGACAAGCTAACTGGTAGGTGAGAGCAAGATCCCACGAGCTGGGTACTAAGAGGCACCGTGAAGGTGGATGGGAACATGAACACATCAGCAACTTCTCCACTGTGTAGGGACCTGCCATTCACACAGTGTGTTCCTTTATTCAGGAGACGGCCGTGACTTAGCGTGGTCTATCCCAGTTAAAAGACACTGGGCCTTCACCAGCAAGTTTAGCTCTTCAGGTGAGCCTGGACAAGATAATGTTTCTTTCCTGCACGCCAAAGCCCGTCAGATGACCTTGTTTATATCTCAGAGCTGGCTTATAACCCCAAGAGACGACAGTCCATTTTCACTCCAGAGGCGATGATGGTGTGCTGTCATCCCTACCCAAAGAGCCAAATAGCCTCAATTATTTTGGGCAGGCTGTATTAAATAAAAGATTCTAATCTAATAGTTGTTCTATGTAAATTATTTTAGGAGTCATTTCATTTGAATAACATTTGCATTCACATTTAAATTCTTGCCTTAGTCTGCCTTGTGTTGCTATAACAGTATAGGATAGGCTGGGTAATTTATAAAGAAAGTAAATTTATTTCTTACAACTCTGGAGGCTGGAAGTCTAAGGGCAAAGAGCTTACATCTGGTGAGGGTCTTCTTGCTGTGTCCTCCAATTATGGAAGATGGAAGGACAAGAGAGCACAGCGTGTGTGTGTGGATATAGATGCACATATGTGCATGTGTGCAAGGGGCTGAGGGGGCCAAACTCATCCTTTAATCAGGAATCCACTCCCACAGTGATGGATGATAACAGCATCCATCTATTCCTGAGAACACACCTGTCATGATCTAATCAGCCCTTAAAGCCCCCACCTCCCCATCTTGTTGCATTGGAGGTCAACAGATGAACTTGAGGGGATACATTCAAACATTCAACCCATAGAAATTCTTGATTATCTAAAGAAGAAATAGTAAACACAGAGTGGGCTCTCCTCTCTTTCCTAGCCGCTGCCACTTTTTTCAATCCCAACTAAGTGATCTATCTAGGGCCATGCTGGTGAATGGGATTTTCATGATGAAAGTGGGTAGTGTTAAGATTGACCAGGACTTGGCTCCCCAAACTCATGTGGAAGTTTAAAACTCAAAGACTTATGCTGGGGCCAGCATTGTGGCCCAGCAGGTTAAGCTACCAACTATGATGCTAGCATCTTATATCAGAGTACCAGTTTGAGTCCTGGCTGCTCCACTTATGACCTAGCTGCCTTCTAATGTGCCTGAGAACGCAGTGACATATGACCTAAGTGTTTGGACCTCCACTAACCATGTGGGAAACCCAGCTGGAGTTTCTGGTTTCTGAATTTGGCCTGGCCCAGCTTGGCTTATTGGGGGCCATTGAGACGTGAACTAGCAGATGGAAGGGCTCTCTCTCTCTCTCTCTCTCTCTCTCTCTCTTTTTTTTGTGTGTGTGTGATTCTGTCTTTCAAGTAAAATAAATAAGTCTTTAAAAAAAGCACAAAGACTTCTGGTATTTGTTGGTGGATTAGCATGGAGACTTGGTCTAATTATGGTGGTTAGGAGGTGGGGACAGTGGGAGGTCTTTAGGTCACTGGGGGCTTGTCCTCAGGAGACATTCATTGTGAGAATGTTGGTTATTTAAGTCGAGTTTGGCCTAGCCTCTCTCTCTGCTTCCTGGCTTGCTGTGTGATTGTTCCTCTGTACCGACCTCCATCAGTGCCAGACTAATGGGACCCTCTCTTCCTGAACTGTGACCTTTAAGCCCAAGCAAACCTTTTTCCCTCCCAAGAATCTCCTTTCAGGTATTTTAGTTACAGTAAGAAAAACTGACTAATAGAGGAAATGGACACCAAGAAGAGGGGTCATTATCATTAGCTCCACCTGCAGAGGTGGACGAGCCTTAGAAATGCTCTGACCAGGGAAGGCTGGGAGAGTCTGGAGGAGGCGGCTGGACGTGGAGTGTTAGGGCTGCGAAGACTGGCATGTTGATGGGACTGCGGATGGTACAAGCCATACTAGTGAGCTTTCAGATGGAAACGAGAGTTCTGCTTGGAATTAGACTAAAGGTCCCCTGTGTTACACGGCTGCAAGGAGCTTGACTTCTTTTGCGTTTCTGTCCTGAGTCTAAGGGTGGCTGACCTTAAAGATGGTGGACTGGTAAGGGTGGCAGGGTGGACTTAAAGGCAGTAAAGGGTTCAAGCTTAGCACGAGTGTTACTGGCAGCTGTTTGTAAGCTTTACAGTGAGTGTCAGGAGCAAAGGGAGCATAGCAGCAAGATTTGGAAAATTCACAGCCTGGCTCAGGAAGGAATAAGAGAATGTGTTCATGACGGAAGGCAAAGGAGAAACCCTGTGCTAAGGAGACTAGTTCTGCTGAGACAGTGTGTGTTAATGAGTGAGATGATGGGAGAGGGAACCCCCAGGCAGTCAAGAGGTCTTCTGGGCAGGTGCAGGCATCACTGTCCCTCCACAGGTCTAGAGCTGCAACTTCATGTCAAAGAATCTCTCCAGGAGAGAAGCCCAGGCTACCCTGCAGCCTCAGGACCATTTCAGGACACTGGCTTGCTGGGTTGTGACTCCTGCTGAAGTCAGACTTTGACAGCATTCACATGATGCTGATTTGCAGGTAGAGTTATGGGTCATGGCTGCATCTACTGACATGTCACAGGGAAGCCCAGGGCCAGGGGTGGGGGCAGGAGGAGCTGTGCTGCAGGGGTGCAGCTCCTACATAGAGCAGTGTGTAGTGGAGCTGTGAGAGTAGAGCTGCAGAGGAAACCCCAGAAAAATGGAGGCACCAGCAGCTTAAGACGCCTGCTGAGGAGAGCTGCAAGCAGTGGGCCAGGCAAGCCTGGGAAAGCGGCTCACATCAGTCTGCAGATTCAGATAGAAATTACAAAGGCCTCACCATCACATGGGGCCTAGGATTTCAACATGTAAATCTGGGGAAGACACAAACATTCAGTCCATTGCACAGAGGCACGTGCTTTGTCTAAGAAGGGCAGCAAGGGTTCAACACCTCTGCAAGTTTCAACAACTCTGCATCATTTTAAGATAACTGGTGCCTTGGTTTTTTTTTTTTTTTTTTTTTTTTTTTTGTGCAATTGCTAAGGTTCAATTTTTAGACACCTACCACTGCAGGCTGGATTTGAACCAGGGCCCAGGCATAATGTGTGACCTGGGCCAGCCCATTGGGCCCAATGGCTGTTCTTTGTGCCATCTTTGTTGTTAGCAGGATGGGCTTCTTGACCCAAGGTAGAAAAGCTTTTATAAGACATTTTGGAGGCAAGCAAGAATTCCATTGTGTTTATGCTAAACAACAACTATTCCAGGGGCAGGGACCTTTCATAGGTGGTGCCAGGTGCAAGTGGCAATGGGCAGCGGTCTTTAACTTGGATATTTAGGAGGCGTCAGTCTGGATACAGGGACCATTCAGCCATAGAATGCTCTGAACAATTTTGGGCTATAATTTGATGCTGTTAGGGTTCCACAAAGGCCCTGGTTTTCCATCACAAGGAAGCCAGCTTGTGCCCGACCTCGATTGCTCCTGAGTGTTATCCCAAGGAGGCCTTTGCTTCGGGAAGCTCTTGGGGCTCCTGCGAGGAAAGGGCAGCTGATTAGTTAGCATGCACTTTAGGAAGCTGTGTGTGAGAGTTTGTCACACTGTTAGATGCATTTTACAGCGCTCTAAATGGTAAGACTTTCTTGAACTTTTATGTAGGCTATGGGCAGACCATAATTTAGAGTTCTTAAAACAGACTTGCAAATGATAAGGGCTGTAAACTGAGAGGGAAAGCCAGCACATATCTCCCTTGCTAATGGCTGCGACCTAATGCTGCGGAATAGTGTTTATGCAGAGTGCTGAGGGTGAAATTGGCAATGTAATATTAAGGGCAGTGGCTTTTCTGTGGAGTTTCTGTGGGGGCCCATTTACCCAAGGGGAAGACAGGGAGGAAGACACAGAAGCTACTGTTCTCAGCGCTGATCTAGCGAGGTCTCCACTGAACCAAAAGGGAGGCTTAAGTACAACCTTTTTTTCTCAATTAGATAACTGACTCAGAGTTAATGTAGAGAAAAAAATTATGGGAAGAACAAAATGAAAGAAACAGCACTCATCTTTAAAGTCCCCGCTGAAAGATCACAGCCAAGCATTCAGTGTGTGACCTTCCAGTGGTCTGTGTGAGTGTGTATGTGTGTCCATACGACAATGACGGCCTCTGGTGGACCTCTGGGTCTGGCTTACACTCCTCAGCGAGTTAGTGTTCCGTGCCGCTGTGTATTTGTGTACTTGTGGCTGTATAGTGCTCCATGCTTGGCAATGAAATTGGACTTTGCCTGTCTTGCTGGAAATTTTGATTGCTTTCAGGCAGGTTTCACAGGTGTGAATGTCTCTACCATGGTTATCCTCAGGCACAGCTCATTGCCCATTTCTGATCACTTCCATGGAGTAAGTTTCTAGTTCTGGAATTGATAGGGCCAAAGATATGCAGTTCTGTGTACACTGGGTCCCGCTCTGCACACACGCCAGTCTTCCCTGCTCCCATAGTCTCAAGCATCCAACCTACGCCAACAGCAGCCAAAAATCTCTGTAGCTGGACCTGCAGCTTCAGAGCCCTCGAGCCAACCATCCCCATTAAACATCATCTTTGTGTCTTCCTCCTCCTTCCTCCCAGTATCCAATACATTACTAAGTTTGGGGATGCTTCCCCCAAAGTACATTGTCTGCATATACAAGTTTTCTTCTCTCTCTCTCTCTCTCTCTCTCTCTTTCCTTCCTTCCTTCCTTCCTTCCTTCCTTCCTTCCTTCCTTCCTTCCTTCCTTCCTTTCTTCCTGCAAGGTCCAAGCCACTAGCTGATGTCAGTGGAATTCTTCAGAGACTCCTAAACTCTAGACACTCTGGTTGCAGGTGAATCACTGTGATAAGTACAATCCAGCCAATGGCATGAGACTGAAAGGATTCTCTGTCCTGGGGCATCATACCTTCAAAGGAGATTCAGGCTGTGCTTAATTCAAAGAAGGGTGAGCTAGTGGGCCAACCACTGCATCTGGGGTGTAGAGATTTTTGAAATAAGAAACCCTCCATTCCTCTTCAGAGAGAATCCTTTCTTACCTTACATGTGAGGCTGGTCTGTCTCTCATTGTCCTCCTTGGAGACAATGTCAGGTTTGGGCAATCTAGTTGTGGTCCTTGCAGCAGCAAGACAAGCTGTGGCCTTACACTGATGTCCACTGCCTGTGAGCTCCTCTTCTGTCATCCCCAGAAGCTTCCAGACACAGGCTGGATTCTGCTCCCATTGTGGCCCCAGTACTGGCTCTAGCCTAGTGCTCAGGCCATGCTGGGGGCTGGGCCAAGGTGAGAAGCAGGACCAGAATCGTTGGCCTGCAGATACTAGTAACTTAGGGAAATGCTCATGTAAGGAAGTCCCGGCTGTTGGCAGAGACAGCTGTGGCTTCTGGCTTCTGCTGCCTGCCCAGCCACCTGCCTTTCTCTCATCTGTACTCCATTTGAGCATTGTTCAGGAGGCAAGAACTCAACCTGTGTGTTCAGCCCATACGCTGCCTGGCAAGTATGTGCATCAATGACTTGTTATCCTCAAACCAAGGGAAGGACACACAGATCTAATTGTATAATAGTTTTCTACTGCTGCTAAACAAATCGCTACACAATTGGCAGCTTAAAGCAACCTATGTGTTTTATCTCACGGCTTCTGCCAGCCACAAGTCTATGCCCAGCCTATCTGGGCCCTCTGCTCCAGGGCCTGTAACAAGGTTATAATCACAGCTCCAGCCAGGGCTGGTGTCTCACTTGGTGGACTGACTGGGGAAGGTTGTTAGAATTCAATTCCTTGAGAGCTGTTGGCCTGAGGACCTTGGTTCCTAACTGGCTTTTGGTCGGAGGCTGCTCTCATTTCCTTGCTGCAGGAGGCTCTCCCACAGTGCAGCTTGCTTTTTCCAAGTGTGGAATGCAAGAAGGAAACCGGGTACATCGGCAAGATGGGAGCCCAACTTTGTGATCTAATCGTAGACTGGTTACCCCACATTTTCATCTGCCTCTGTTCTTTTGGTTAGAAGAACGGCCACCCCAAGGTTAGGGGATTACACATAGCTGTGAACTCAGGAAGGTGGGGATCACCACTGGCCATCCTGCATGCTGCCTGCCACCTGTCACCAACCAGGGCCTCCAGCTGAGCGGCTCCTGCCCCCGGAGCTCGATGCCTCAGCAGGGCTGCCACAGCTCCTTTGACTTCACCATTAGTTATGTTAACTTGCCAAATTCCCCCAGCTGGCTCATGAACTCTTTGAGAACAGAGCCTTTGTCTCTCTTGCTTTCTATAGCCATCCCTAGTGCACTGCTTAATGCCTCTCAGGTGCTAAATCCACTTGCTAGATGATGAATGGGTAGAGAGCTGAGGTCAGAACAGAGCTATGGCCACTGCCTGCCTACTGCCTGCCTGCACACCCCGCTTGGTGAGCGGAGGAGCTGATGGTGCAGAGGACAGACGATGCCAGGCTGTGCTGTGGCCTGCGGCCTCTGATTTTTAGATACTTCTTCAAAGCGCATTTCCATCCCCCTGGGGAGACCTGGCTACATCAGCCTAACCCCACTTCTAATGTTTCCTAAGCCACTCACTAGGGTATTCTTCTCCAGATGCTAACGTTAGAGCCTACATTCAAAATCAGGGAGGTATTCCCCTCTCTCTCTCTCTCTCTCTCTCTCTCTCTCTCATACTTGTTTTATGTGTTTGAATGGCAGAGTGAGAGATGAGAGAGAGAGAGGAAGAGAGAGTGTGTGTTTTCTTCCATCAGCTGGTTCACTCCCCAAAGGGCCACAATGGCCAGAGCTGGGCTGATTGAAGTCAGGAGCCAGGAGCTTCTCCTGGGTCTCCCATGCAGGTGCAGGGGCCCAAGGACTTGGGCTATCCTCCATTGCTTTCCCAGGCTGTAGCCGAGAGCTGGATCGGAATTGGAGCAGCCAGGACTTGATCTGGTGCTCATGTAGGATGCCGGCACTGCAGGCAGTGGCTTTACCCACTAAGCCTCAGTGATGCTCCATGGATCTGTACCTGTCTACGGGAGCACTGTAGTTCCTGGGGGGAGCTTCGAGGCTGGACCACGTGCCTCTCACTGTGCCCCTAGTGCCTGCAGGCAGGTGGTCGCTGGCAGAGACGCTCTTTGGCTGGGAGTTGGGGCCACTCCGAAACGCTTGCAGGAGAATATGAGGCTTTGATGCGAGCCATTTGAAGCGAGCACATGTGGAGGCTCTGTCTGGGCAGTGAGGGGAGGGGAGGTCCCGGGCGCCATCTTGGTAAGGGGCAGGAACAACTTTGGTTTCAGCAAAGCAAATGGAGCAGCAAGAAGTTGGTTTCTGAATTGTCTGAGGAGCTGCACAGAAACAGCATTGAAGGGTTTATTTGTGTCTGTTCTCACAAAGAAATCAAAATGCATGTGGATAATGCAACGTCCAAAGTGAGTTAAAAATAGTGCCGCAGGACAAAGCCGGCACGGAAAGTCCATTAGCTGCTGATCCGCATTAATGACCTCCTGGGAGCCGGGCTGCCGACAGCAGGCGTTGGCGGCAGGGAGCGGCCAGATGCCACCCCTGCGCAGTTCCTCGGTGCCAGCGTGGCCTCGGAAAGGCGTGACAGCGTCACTGCCTTTACAGAGTTAACAGCCCCCGCGGCCAGCCTGAGTCAGGGAGGCCAACCTCCCCGTGTCTGAGCTAAGACACACCCTTGGGGGTACCAGGCTCCAGGACCACCATGGTGGCACGGGGCACCCTGCTTAGCTCGCTGGTGCCGGTGTGGGGAGGCACTTTTCTGGCAGGAAGAGAAAATAAGACTCTGGAGGCTTCGGTGGGTGGGAGCTGATGGGGAGCTCCGAGACCAGCGCCTCCCAACCTAACAGTGGGGAAGGACCAGGTCTTATAGTTCCGGCAAGCCATGAACCTATACTTTCGCGGACAACAATAAAGCTTGAATTACGAGCGAAATGAAATTTTAAAAAGTCATACAAGCCAATTTGTTATTATTAGATTGAACAGTCAAACTCTGTTACTCTGTGAAATTGCTATTGAGGTTCTAAAGACTTACAATTTCCGTGTTCCATCAGGCAGTCCTGAGCCAGCAGGCTCCTGCCTTGTTGGACCGCTGTTCCCCTCCTGCCCCCATGCTTGGCTGTGTGCTCATCCGAGCAAAAACCGTGGCCTGCCTCTTCCTGTATGGAGCACCCCTGGCACATCCTCTTGGGCCAGAACTGGGCTGTCCATGCCTGCCTCTCTCTTCTCGACCCCCAAGACCACCTCGATGGGGACTTCTCACCTCTCGCTGGACACCCCTGACTGGGGCCACATGTGCTCCGACCCTCCCTCCACAAGGCTGCCTAAGAGATCAACTTCCTTGCACACGCATTTCCAAACACGGCTCTTACTGGCTGTGGACCTGTAGCAGCTTGTATGCAGGCAAGTACAGGGCTGAACCCACTACCTAGGGGTGTGGCCCAGCCCCCCTTGCCTGCCTGGGAATACCCTCAGCAGCTCCCCGACCTCTTGCTGTTCCTGGGGGTGCCCCACTCCCTTCTGCCTCCAAGCCTCCAAGCCTTCTCTCAGTCTGTTCCTCTGATCTGATCTGCCTGGTCCGTTTCCACTCTGGAAATGTCTCCATCTGATTTCATGCTGAGTGACACCTCCCCTGAGAGGCGTCCCTCCTGCCCCACTCCCAGATCCAGTGATTTCACAGAATCCTTGTCATCTTTCCCTCTGGCCCTTGTTGCACTGTAGTTCACAACTTTCTTTGGAAACTGGGCACTGAGCACTTCCTGAGGAAAGCTGACTGAGTATGGCATCTGCTGCCCCAGCCCCAAGTGCTGGGCCTGCCCTCAGGAGCCACTGCACAGGGGGAAGAAGGTACAGCTTGGGGGTCACAGCAACCATGCAATTGGGTTGCACACCTCAGGACAAGTGGGGAGCACCCAGGAGGGCTGGAAGTGGACTGGGAGGATGTCACCTTCAGTGGAGGGACAGATAGAACCTGGCACAGCCATCCAGAGGACCATTCAGGGCAGGGTGAATGAACACCTGCTTCCTATGCCTCCGGTAGACACCTCCAAGGCACATTCTTCACAGCCTCTTCCCCGGGCACAGCGGTAACCTGATCATTCTCATCATTCTCCTTACCCACCTGGCTTTTTTCCCTCTCCTCCCACACTTCCTGTAGTCACCTTGCATGCAAATTCTCTGTACCCATGTTTATTCTGAGGTCTATCACTGGGGATCTGGAAATAGAACCTCAGGGTCACTGACCTTTGTCACTCCAGTCTAGAGCCAGAAGTTGGAAAAAGTGAACCATGACAGAGGCTCCGAGGAAACCAGGTTGGTTGCCAGTGTTGGAAAAGGGTGGCATGTGGACCTGGGAGGAGGACTGGCCCCTCCTCTTCGGGGTCAGGAAACGTTTCGTAGACATAGAGCCTGAGCTGAGAAAAGTGGGCCAAGTGCCAGGCAGCGACACAGCAGAAAACAGCCAGGACTGCCTGGCTTGCCCGTGAACTACCGCGATAGCCACCAGCATGGCTGCACCCAGGCCCTGGGCTCAGGATGCTTCGTGCAGTGCCCCGCTAAACGTCCACGGTGACTCTCTCCGCAGTTCCAGTTTTCTTTAAAGATAATTTTTTAAAGCAGTCACAGAGTCACAGAGGGAGAGGGCAGACACAGAGAAAGGGATCTGCCATCTGCTGGTTCATCTGCAAAACTCAGGCTGGACCAGGCTGAAGCAAGGAGCCAGGTGCTCCACCCAGGTCTCCCGCATCGGTGCCTGGGCACCTGCTGCTGCTTTCCCAGGTGCTTTATTTAGTGGGGAGTTGGAAGGGGAGCAGCTGGGACTTGAACTTGTGCACTGATACAGGATGCTGGGGTTGCAGTTCCAGTTTATGGAGGAGGGAATAGGGCCCCCAGGGAGAGTCCACAGTGTGCCGTCAGGGAGAGGAGAGGGATAGGCATGGATCATGGTAACAACTCACTGGGGATTTTATCTGGATTTCCTCTGTGTTGAACTTCCTAGTGGTGGAGTAGAGGTTTGGAGCTGCAGGGGACACTTCGTCTCTCATGGGAGTGCCTAGGTTCAGTCCTGGCTCTGCTCCCTATTTTGGCTTCCTGCCATTGCATATCCTGGGAGGGAGTGGTGCTGGCTCAAGTGGTTGATCTCTGCCACCTGGGTGGGAGACCTGGATTGAGTTCCTAGCTCCTGGCTTGAGCCTGGGCCAGCTCTGACATACTGCAGGCATTTGGGAAGTGAACAATAAATCTTTTTTTTTTTTAAATGAAATTTCTAGTGGGCCTACCTCATGCCACGACCTGTGGCATTTGTGCTTGATATTTTGTCCTAAACAGGTTCTTTCCATATTAAACGTTAATATAAGCATTTGTCCTATGAAAATGTGCTGTGTCGGGTAGGGTGAGGTGTGAATAATTTATACAGCTGCAAAGGTGTCACTCCAGGTGTTGGGGACCAGTGAGTTGCTCTGTCACCTTGTCCTGTGATGCTGTGCCACGCGGCCAAGCAGCACCAGCACGTTCTGAACTGAGAAAAAGCAGCTTTTTCCTCCCTGCTGCCTGCTCTCAGGGGATCAGCATCAAAGAGGGGCAGGCGAATGGGCAGAAGGTGGAGTAGGGGAGTCCCCTTGGGGACTCACAGTCCCATGAGCCAGGCTTGAGCCACCACAGCACAAACAGAACTGGGACTTCCTCCTGGCAGTGGACTGTGTTTTTGCCCTCATGTCAGCCCCTCCTGGGGGCTGGGCTGTCTTTTCCAGGGTCATGTGCCTATTCTCTAGGAAGCTTGCTCTGATGCCTCTCACTGTCCTCTCACCATTTGTCCTTGGCACTGTTCTCTGTCTGTCTGTTTGACTCTGTGTCTGTTTACTTCCATTTTCATGTTTGTCTTTGTCTCTGTCACTCTGTCCCTTAGGCTCTCTATCTATTCTCTATCTCTCTGTTTATATCTGTGTTTCTATTTGTCTTTGCCTTCATCTCTGTTTCTGAAACTCTCTCTCTCTCTCTCTCTCTCTCTCTCTCTCTCTCTCTCTCTCTCTGTTTCTCTGTCTTTCTTCTCAATCACTAACTCTGTTCACCTTGCATTACTCTCATTCCTTACAAGTGTATCAGTCTTGGCTCCTTCCCACAGATATGTCCAAGACTCCTGATGGCCAAATACACAGATCTGGGAGGTGGGGCTGGGAGGCAGGACCCAGAGAGCAGGCCAGGGAGACAGGGAAGAGAGAAAATGCCTCATCAAATATGAATTTTGGAGCTTCTTACCACTGTGGGCCCCTGGGGCCAATCCCAGGGAGACTTCTCTGAAAACTCATCTGTTCTGTGCTGGAGCCAGGGCCTGCTCTGAAACGTGGGACCAGACAGTGTGGACCTCTCAGGGTTGGGAGCTTTCTTGCACTTCTAGGACTCCCTGGGAACAGCTGAGGGAGCTCCACAGATTTGGGGAAAAGCCTGGGGCAGAAAAGTACAGAAGCTCAGTAGGTGCTGGAGGTGGGGTGCTGGCCACAGGCAGGACAGCTCTCTACCACAAATGTGGCTGAAATCTGAGCTGGAGCCAGGCACAGAAGCACCTGTTGTAGGATGGTATTGTGGCGCAGCAGGTTAAGCTGCTGCTAATCAGAGCGCAGCTTCAATTCATAGCTGCTCTGCTTCTGATACAGTTTCCTGTTAATTAACCTGGGAAAGCTGTGGAAGATGGCCCCAGAACTTGGGCACCTGCTACCCATGTGGGAGATCCAGATGGAGTTCCTGGCTCCTGGCTTCAGCCTGACCCAGCCCAAGCCATTGTAGCTGTTTTTTCTCTGTCTCTGTGATACTCTGACCTTCAATAAATAAATAAGTAAACAAATAAAAGAAATGTCACCTGAGATCCTCAGTCTGGCATCAAGGACCCTTAACAACCACCTTCACCCCTTTTGCCCCTTCATACCTGTTACAGCGCCTCACACTTGCCCATCTCACAGCATTTGCTTCCCCAAGTCCATACTCCAGCCCATTTCCTTCCCTCTGCATCCATTGAATGAACACCTGTGTGTGTCTTTCAAGTCCCAGCTCTACAAGAAACCTTTTCAGTGGGAGATGTTTGTCCTGCTCTCAGGGTCTAAACTGCCAATTCATCATCTATGAGCCCTACCGCCTGGGGTTCTCTTCCAGCTGCTTGTCTCCAACGAACTCCCTGACTCCCAAGCCCCTTCAGTTTGCCAGCCAAACTTGCTCATAGACCATGGCCATAGCTGCTGCAGTACCCCTGAGGCTCTGCAGCTGGCAGGACACCAGGAGATTTGAACACAGGTAAAGCATATCTTCTTTTAACAAATATTTATTTGAAAGGCAGAGTATCAGAGAGAGATAGATGGGGATGGGGGTGGGGATGGAGATGGGGATGGGATGGGGATGGAGATGGAGATCTTCCATTCACTCGTTCACTCTCCCAATGGCTGCGTGGTCCTGGTTGGGCCAGATATAAGCCAGGAGTCTCCTACTTGGGTGTCAGGGCCCCAAACACTTGGGCCATCTTCCTCTGTTTTCCCAGGCAACAAGAAGGGCTTGAACTGGCACTTGGATATGGGGTACCAGAAACTCAGGCTGCAGCTTACCCTGCTGTACCACAGTGTGGTCTCAGAACATGAGTCCTGTAGGGTGGGTATTGTCTTGACAGCCCTGTGGCACTCTAGATCTCAGTGAGCAGCAGGCCTGTGGAAGGCACTGTTCTTAGCTCTTCCTTTTGTTGTTTTCATTCTGAGTGTGTAGCTTTTCTTTGTCCAACCTTGCCCCAGTTCTGCAGCCTTAGGGATTGGTGGAGCTGCTAGCTTCTGCTGCAAAAGTCCTCTTCTCTGGCAGACTGGGTGCCTGAGTGGGTGTCGCTGGCCCTGTAATAGCAGCTGCACTGGAGGTAAGCAGGTGACATTACACAGGGGAGGAATCCTTCGCTCAGGGCCAGGGAGCTTGGGCAGAGCTCTCCCAGGGAGGGACTGCATTCTCTTGGCAACAGCAAACCCTTCTGTGGCTGTGAGTGCTCCCAGGTGCTGCCCCCACAGTCCTGACACTAAACAGGTCCCTTGCAAGGCTGCCAGGATGCTAAGCCTCGTACCAACATCAATGGTGTGGTCCCCTGGCCAGAGGTCCAGCACAGGTGCCGAGAATGGAGATTGGGTGGTGTTGGGAGTGTCTTTCTTCCAATCCTCAGTGCAGGCCAAGGTGGGCCTAAAATTGTCTAGTCACCTAAAAGCTTGGGCTGACTCGGGGAGCTTGCAGTTTTCATTGTGTAACAGGTCTTGTTCTTTTATTGTATACCAATCCTCTCTCCATTGTCTCTCAGTTGGTGGCTTTGTGTGTTTATCTGTTTTGCAAAGCCTTTTGAGGAGAAATTTGCTATCTTAACTGTATATATAAACATACCCCAAATAGTCTCATTTTAGAACTTTCTTTTGGACAAAGATCATTCTACTGGGCTTAGTGAGCTCACTTATTTGTCCACATTTTTTCTGTCTTGGTGACATGATCATTCCTTTCCCATTTCATATCTCAACACCCATGTACTTTTTATTTGCATGAAGTTGATTTCTCATGATATTCTTAAAGTAGCCGCTGGCAGGTGGGGCTCTGCTCTGCTCTCTGTACTATCGTGAGTGTTGGTTTAACATCTGGGCTTCAGTGAACACAGGACAGATGTGACCTATGATCTTAGACAGCTAGGAGCAAGCAATCTGAGGGTTCCAGTGTTAACTGAATCATCCAGCAAGTGTAATATAGGTTCTGAGGAAGCCTGGCAAGGCTGCTTTAAAATGGTCCTGGGAAAATGCATTTAAAAGTATGAGTTTATTTTAGTGCAATTTTTTAGATCTATTCATAGTTTTTTTTATAATATTCATTTTCCATATATTATGAGAAAACATTTTTTGCACCAAAAGTTTTCTTGCACCAAGGAAACTCATACATTTAATTCCATTTTCCATGAACCTGTTGAACTATCTTCATAATGCTACTCTCTCCAGATGTACAGAAGAGAAAGATAAACAAGAAAGTAGGAAATATTTACATCTTGGTCTGATGTTCAAGCTCTAGCCTCCCCATGTCTGCAGTGAAGTCACTGCATTGAGTGGGGTAATGGGTAGGTTTATAGGGAATCTTTGGAAGTCACAGTCTAGTGAAGTCGGTGTAAGCTCTTCCTTCCTCCAGGATAAAAACATGAAGAATGTTGGCCATTTATAAGGATTCAAGAGACTACTGTTCCCCATGTGAGCATTTAATTCTGATGTCTACTAGAGGTCCTGGGATACCTTCTCAAGGTCATCCAGGCCACCCTGTGCCCAACCCACCTCTGGGGCTGAGGACTGGAGTCCACCAAAGCTCTCTGCTGCAGATTCCAGCGTAGCACTCTCTGACCTCTGCTCTCTGGGTGGGGATCTGACCAAGCCTTTAGCCCAAGGATAATTAGATGGATTTGTGCTTAATGCATTTTCCAATCAATACAACTTGAAGATTAATTTATAAACATTGAATATGGTGACAAGATGCTGCATTAAAACCCTACTTATCTTGATGAATTAAAAGTTAGTGTTAGGAGTAGATTTACAGCTGGCTAAGGAGCCCACAAAACAATTAGTAGACAGTTCTCCTCTCCCATGGAGAAGCACGAATACTGTCCCTAAGTGTGAGCTATGGTTTGAATGTGGTTTGTCTCCTGTAAAATGCATGTTGAAACTTAACCCCTATTATGAAGTATTCACAGGTAGAAGCAGGTGAAACCTTGAGAAGTGATCATGTCTTTGCTTTCCCAAATGCATTAATCCATTCAGGTGATTGATGGACTGATTAATGGGCTAGTGGCTTATCTTGAGGGTGGGTGTGCTACAAAAGTCAGTCAGGCTGAATCTTGTTCATACTCCATGTCTGTTGCCAGGAGATGCTCTGTGTCACCTCAGGACTCTCCAGCAAGAATGCTCTTGCCAGATGTGGCCTCTTGACCTTGGACCAGAACCGTGGTTTCATGTTGTCAGCAAGAGAGCTTGAATTCACACAGAGTGGGAGGAGGGTTTGGAGGCTGAGGGGGTCCTTCCTGGGGCATGTGCCTCTTCCTTTCAATGTGTTATGGATGCTTTGCCTTCTACTTTCCACCCCAGTGACAGAACAGCCTCTTCCATCTTCTAAATCTACCCTTCCTCCATAAATGGGGATTGAAGGTGTGTCTCACATCTGAGCTGAAACTCCAAACAGGTCAGCTATTCAGATCAAGGCCACCTACAAGGAATCCTGGGTCAAATGGTTAGCAGTTTCCATTTTCCATTTTTTAAAATCATTATCTGTTGTTTTAAAAAGGATATATTTATTTAAAAGGCAGAGAGAGCAGGAGAGGGAGAGAGAGACAGAGAGAGAGAGAGAGAGAGAGAGAGAGAGAGAGAGAGAGAGAGAGAGAGAGAGAGAATATCTTCCATTCATTCACTGACTTATTGTCCAAATGGCTGCAATGGCTAGGGCTGGGCCATGCCAAAGCTAGGAGCCAGGAACTCCATCCTTATCTCCCACATGGGTGATTGTGGCTGAGAACTTAGACCATCTTCTGCTGCTTTCCCAGGAGCATCAGCAGGGAGCTGCATTTGAAGCGGGACATCTGGTAGTTAAACTGGTGGCAGATACGGGACGCCAGTGTTGCAGGCAGCCCTATCCACATTCCTCCTGTGTTTCCACTGAGCAGAAGAGAATGTTGCAGCTAAGCACCTATCCCAGCACATTGACTGCTGAGAGGATAGGTCCCATAGACCCACATTCCTGCTCTCACAATAGTCTTCAAAGGACAGCTAACACAAACAATGCCCCACCCACCCACACCCCTCCACTGAAGAGCAAAACCAAAAAGTCCTTTGGAAAGCTGCTCATTAGAGAAAAGGGAGAAGGGAGACAGGCTCGCTTTATTGCATTTTGTTTCTGCAAGGCCAGGGAGGTTGTAAGAGGAGAAAGCACGGGTAGTGTGAAAGGCAGCATCTGCAGGGGACCCGCTCCCTGACAGGACATGGGTGCAAATGCTTCCTGACAATTCTAATCAAGGAGCATTCTCGTTAGCATTCAAGATGGATGCGATGATAAATTGTATGAATAATTTTGCTTCTTTGTCAAGGCTCGGATGATATCTTCCCGCAACACATCTGTAGCTGTGCATACTTAATTACTAACTAAAGAACAGACAGGAGGCATGCAATGCAGGCACAGCCCTTCTGCTACATGCCTTCTATGGGGTATATGTTAGGGAAACAAACGAGACAGCGAGTTTCTCAGCCAGGGCCCTCCTGAGACCCTTGTCGGGCCTGTCACGTCTAGCCTGGAAGTAAGGAGGCTTTGACATGAGCAGAGTTAATTTACAGACTGGGGCTGGGTCACAGCAACAGCCAGCTTCTTACCAAGCCCCCTCAGACCAACTTCATACTCCTGAATGCAGACAAGTAGCTAATGAAGACCATGACAAGTTTTGGACTTTAAAAACGTGTGAAGTTTTACATAAGTACTTAAAAAATGTCACTAATATGACCAGCTTCATCAACTCCAGGGACAAATATAAAGTCGGAGCTTGAAAAATAACTTACAGAAAACTCTCCGTGTTCTAACAGGAGGTGGACCAGTCGTTGATGTCTGATGATTTGGCCTTTACAACATGAAGATATCCATGCCCTTTTCTCCTTGTTTAAACACTGGTCTCTCTCCACCCTTGATTGTCTGATCCATTTGTCTTCAATCAGGGCCCTGCTCTTTGTTGGCAGTTGTAAAGCTCTGACTACAAAATGCAAACAGTTTAAAGTAAATTAGAGATATTGGAGAAAAGTCTCAGGAAGTTAATGGAAGTTATGCGGGAGAACTGCCCAAATTCCCACAAACCCACTGATAGATGAGGATCTGGGTGCGTTGTACTACATAACAGTGATGGAGAAAATGAACAAGGATAACAGAAAGGCACTGAACAGGAACAGTTAAAGGACAAAGAGAGGCTCATGGAAAAATTGAATAAAGGTTTTTTTTTTCTTTCTTCTTGTGGGCCCCTAAACACAGCTTTCACCATGAGCCAGGAACTAGGCTGAAATCAGCGCCCTCATTAACACCCCCTCTTTCACACGGGTGCGCTGGCTCCAGTCCTGGCTAACCTACTTCTGATCCAGCTCCCTGCCAATGCAGCTGGGAAGCAGCAGATGGACGGCTCAGGTACATGAGTTCCTGCCACCACATGAGAAACCTGAACGGAGCTCCTGCCTCCTGGCTTCAGGCTGGCTCAGCCCCTGCTGTTGTGGCCATCTGGGGAGTGAACCATTGGATGGAAGATCTCTCTTTGTGTTGATGCCACTCTGCCTTTCAAATAAGTAAATAGATCTTTAAAAAAGAAAAAAGTACATGATGTGCATGCCTGTGGCTGTGACTTTGCCTCCTTGATGGTTCTGACCATTGATATTTCAGCATTTATGTGGCAAGAGGCAGTTCCAGGGTATGGGAATGGCATTAGCATGGTTTTGTGCTGTATTATGGTTTGAACGTACCTAGAATTCATGTGTTGGAAATGTAATCCCCAAAACCACATGCTAATGATATTTGGAAGTGGAACCTTTGAGAGGTGATTGGGGTGTTGAAACTCTTTCCTTTTTTTTTTTTTTAAAGATTTATTTATTTATTTGAGAGGCAGAGTTACAGACCAAGAAAGGGGAAGACAGAGAGAAAGGTCTTCCATCCACTAGTTCACTCTCTAAATTGCCACAATGGCCAGACCTGAGCTAATCCAAAGCTGGGAGCTAGGAGCTTCTTCTGGGTCTCCCACATGGGTGCAGGGGCTCAAGCACTTGGGCCACCCTTCACTGCTTTTCTGGGCCATTATCAGGGAGCTGCATCAGAAGTAGAGCAGCTGGGACTAGAATAGTCACCACTGGGGATACTGGCACTGAAGGCAGAAGCTTAACCATGATGCCACAGTGCAGCCATGAAACTCTGCCCTGTTGAATGGACTAATCCATTCATGGATTACTGGATTAATAGAGTATCAAGGGAATGAATTAGTTGTCATGAGAGTGGATCTGTTATGAAAGTCAGTTTGGCCGTCTCTCTTCAGTCCCCTCACTGTGTGGTTGCTGGGCTGCCTTGGGATTCTACAGAGCATCTCCACCAGCAGCAGGTGCTCACCAGGTACAGTCCTTTGACCTTGGACTTCCCAGCCTCAAGATTGTAAGAATTTTTCCCTAAGAACCCAGTCTCAGGTATTCAGCAGAAAGTGGACTAGGACATTTGTAAAAGCAGAAGCATTGGCTTGAGTGCCTTGGCAGAGCGAGGGCTTCATGTTACATTCACATGGACTTTTCACACCTATTTCTCTAGGCAAGGGCCGGGATTGGCTGTTACTGACAACTTACTCCAGAGAAATGTGATCCATAGATTCTGATGCTTCAGGACCACGGGTGATGGCCCCCTTCCACAAGCTCTGGCTGAGTTCTGGCTATGAGCTAGGCCATGTGTGCATGTGTGTGTGTGTGTGTCTAACATGAACCTGTAGGAAAAAAGAACATGAGGAAGAGCTCCTCTGACACTTCTGCACAGCTCTCTTTCTGGCAATGAATGACAATAACTATTGAGGGTCAATATGGACTGATGTGAAAACCTTTCTAAGAGATATTAGGTGGAAACTTACATTGCAGAACTGAATGTGAAATCCATGTTCAATTCTGGGAAAAATGATTTAAGTAAAATTTGATTCACTTACCTGTCCCACAAATAGTAACAAATTCTCGCATGGCCCTAGTGGAGTCTTAGGGGAATGTTGACCCACTCTTTCCCTGCCTCTGTGTCTATGCTCTGGACTCTGGCTGGATTACTGAACTCACGTAGCCCTCACTGCCTGTCTTTCTCTCCTCCCTGCAGAACTGTCTTCTCCCTTGCTAGAAACCCCTGCCAGGGCAGGCAGAGGCTGGCCTGGCCTCTCAGGAAAGTAGATGCTGCTGGTGGTCCACAGAGATGTTGAAGTTCTTGCTCTGGCTGGGGCTTCCTGGCTGCAAAGACCAGTATGGGTGGAGAGGGGTTGGATAGCTTCAAGGGAGCTCCAGTCTGGAGAAGCCAATGGGAAGGAGAGGCCCTGTATGAGCAAAAGCTGGGAGAGGGCAGCATGGCATGGAAAGAATCAGTGCTTGGTGTAGGGGGCCAACAGGAGGTGAGCTGCAAAGGCGGCAGAGTTCAGGTCCTGTCCAGGGTCCTCAGATGCCTTTCTTGGCAGATTGGACTTTGCTGTCACCACTGAGGAGCCACCGACCACTCCTGAAGATTCACATGGTGGACCACTGAAGCTCTGGATGGAGAGAATAGTTGGATGAGTTGGATGAGCGCCAGGAGAAACCATAGGCTGGAGGCTACTGAGGGAGAGAGGCTGAGGATGGCTGCCTTAGTGAGCCCTATGCAGAGCTGCAATCCTGAGTCCACACACAGAGTTCCAGCCTCCATTGGTGATCAAACCTACAGACCCCAAACAGCCTGTGCTTGAGACTGGTCTGGGCACACACCTAAGGAGCATCGGACGCCTAGAGCGAACACTGGTTTCTGGAGACTGAGGAGTTTTACTGGCAGGAAGAGGTGAGATTGGAGGGCTTCCAGGCAGTGACGAGAGCTGAGGAAGCAAATACCTGGTAGTGTGTCCTTGGTTTTTTTCTAGGCAGTGAGGGAACAGTCTCACCTAAGTTTGCCTGTCTGGTGGAGCAGACTTGAGTTAGACGTCTGGATCCTGTGTGGGTATCGGAACTCTCCATGGTCCTGCAACCCAAGCCGTTAGAAGCAGGTTCCAGCCCGGTACTACAGCTGAGAGAACTGACACAGGGGATGTATTTGGCACAGTGCTTCCGGCACAGTAGGTATTCAACATTTGTCTCTATTATCATTATTATTTTATCAACGGTTCTCCAGAAGAGAGAAAAAAGTGTTCTGTGCATGTAAGTCCTTAGGTGTCCAGGGAGTTCATGGAAACCATGACACATTAGCCCTGAAGGCATGTATAGAGAGATCACACAGTGCTCTGAAGACACAGCTTCTTAGCTTTGTCCCTAATTGTATCCGACTCTTATCAAGGACATGGATGCGTCTGGGTGCCTCGAGTCAAATAAAGGGAGCTGTGAATACTGCTGTCCTCCCAATGTGGACAGAAAGGTTATCTGTTGATTTAAAGGAGCTTTTCAAAGAACCTCTAACTCTTGTGTACTGTGAGAGGGGAAGGATGATGTAACATCACAGGGCACAAACTTCGGAGTCTGCATAGCCCCATCAGGTTCTTACCCACCCTTGCCATGTGGTCTTGGACAGAGTGCTTCATTTTTCTGAGCCTCAGTTTCCTTTATGTCAAAGTGAGGCTTTGTATAAAGATGAGCACATGCATTTGTAAAGTGCTTAGCACACGAGGTCTGTTAATTAAATGTGAGTTGTTAGTTATTTGTTATGTATATGATATTTTCCTTCCATGAGGTCACATATATTTGACCTGAAATTAAAATATAAGTATATGGGGCTGGAACTATGGTGTGGCAGAGTAAGCTGGCATTCCGTATGAGCATTGGTTCAAGTCCTGGGTTCAAGTCCAGCTCCCTGAAATGTGCCTGGGATGACAGCAGAAGGTGACCCCTAGTACTTGGGCCCTGCCACCCATGTGGGAGATCCAAATAGAGTTCCAGGCTCCTGGCTTTGATCCGTCCCAGCACTGGCTGTTGTGGCCATTTGAGAAATGAAGCAGCTGATGGAGAATCTCTCTGTCCCCCCCACCTCGTGTGTGTGTGTGTGTGTGTGTGTGTGTGTGTGTCCCTCTCTCTATATAACTCTACTTTTCAAATAAATAAATGTTAATATGTATGCACACACACATATGTTTACATTTAGCAGGAAATGGCACCATCATAAACCATGCAGATTGCTTGGTGAACCAAGTCTATGTTACGGTATTTAAGGGAAGGTTCAGCTTTCTGAGACTGCCTCTTGGCTCATCCACAGATATTTCTCTGATGCCTTTGCTGAAAGGTTTTTGCTTGTGTCTCTAACCTTTTCCTGTGCTTGGCTTGTAACCTGAATGTGAGTAAACAACCTTGGGAAATTTCATGCCTGGGTTCACTAGGATTTTGATGTTGAATCTTCCCTGGACATTTGGAGTCCCTGCTGCCACCTTGATGGGGCCTGGGAAAGACCAGCACAGCAAGAGGAGGAGTAGATACACAGGCAGAGCCAGGCCACTCTCTCTTCACTCTTCGTTTTCAGCCATGTCAGGGGCTCAGCATTGTTAGTACAGGCCTTGCTGAGTGGTCTTTTACATGCCAGCTTGGCCATGAGGGAAGGTTTTTATAAATATGTGCCTTTCTGAATGGATTAGATGAAAAGCAGATCAGATGTTATACAACAGCCTCCAGCTGCAAGGGGGCTGACTGCCAGAGCAGTTAGGGTTAGATAAATTATCATAGAGGAGTGAGCTGATAAAGATGGCTAAGCTCATTTCCTTATCTTATAGTTCAGAAAATTGAGACCCAGGGAAGAGCAGGAGATTTCTCAAGGTCACAATCCGTTCCTGGATGCACCCAGGAACACTGTGTGAGCAGCTCAGGCAGTCATTCGCTCTGCACTTTAATTTTTGTAATTTATATGAAATGCTGCTTTATTGCCAATGGGAAATTTTCTCAGGGGCTCTTGGAAGTGAAGAAGGTCAAATGGCTACAATTTAAAGGACACCTTAAATGGTGGGTTCAACAACTCATAAAAGGAAAAAATGGGCCAAGAGGGGGCCTTGGGCAAGTGCAGGTAGCACAGTGCCATTCGGGGGAACTGGCCCCCATTAGCACCAGCAGGTTTTGCCATGAGGTACTCAGGCACAGAGTTATCCACATTTATAATAATTCCATGTTTTATTGTTGCTCTGATTTTTCAAGAGAAGGTGGAAATCTAAAATTTTATGTGAAACCCTTGGTGGTAAGTGTTGGCAATTCAATGAGCCAAACAGTTCATATCAGCAAAACCTCTTCACTTGCAACCTCTGGCTCGTGTGCAACAGGCTGGTGAGTGGCACACCACTGAGTTTTAGGAGGTGAGTGGCCATCGCTACAGCCTCACTCTGTTTCTGTGGCATGCACAGCTTCCCCAGCAATGTGAAGATGGATGATCCAATATTCCTTTGCATCATTGTCTTATGTCATCAAAGATGACACTTTTCCCATTGATTTTGAAAGCAGAACTTTCAATCATCGTGAAGAACTCAGGGCCTCAGAGGGAGATGGGAAAATCATGCCTCACTGTCTACAGTGGCAAAATATTGTGGAAAAACTTTACCTTTGACATGCCTTCATGCAGCTGTCTCCCAGTAACACCCAGGCTTTGCTCCTCAGCCTTGCTGCAGCCCTGGTGAGTCTTGGGCAGCATGAGTTGCAGCAGGAGAAGACTTGGATATTTGGACAGAATACAGGTACCTTCCCTTTGCTCTTGGTTTTGAGCTGTGCCAGGAGCTCAGTATTCTTAAGAGCATTAATCTATGGCCTGTCTCTGTCTAACATCCACACTTTGAACTTCCATGTGAAAAAAATTTATTTGAAGGGAGATACACATACATAAGGAGATGTGTGTATGTGTGTGTGTGTGTGTGTGTGTGCGTGTGTGTGTGTGAGAGAGAGAGAGAGAGAGAGACAGAGAGAGAGACATAGACAGAGACAGAGAAATCCTATACCAATATAGAGAAATCCTATACCAGTCCCAATACCTACAATAGCTGCGTGTGTCTGGGCCAAGCCCAAACCAGGAGATAGGAACTCAGTCCAAGTCTCCCACATGGATGGCCAGCATGAGCCATCAACATTGCCTCCCAGGGTTTGCATTACCAGGAAATTAGAGTCAGAATCTGGAGCCAGGTATCAAACCCAGGTACTCTGATATGAGACATGGGTGTCTTAACTGGCATCTTTTCTTTTCTATTCTTTTCTTTTTTTCCTAGATTTCTAGATGTCTTTATTGATTTGAAATGCAGAGTGACAGAGAGAGAGAGAGAGAAATTATACACTGGCCCACTCCCAACATGCCCACAAGAGCTGGGGCTGGCCCAGGTTGAAGCCAGAGACCCCTCCATCCTGGTCTCCCGTATGGGTGGCAGGGACTCAAGCACATGGGCCGTCATCCCCTGCATTCCCAAGTGCATTAGCAGGAAGCTAGAGCGGAAGCAGAGCCACTGGGACTTGAGCCAGCACTCCACATATGCGATTCCATTGTAAGGGATGGCCTCCCACTGACCACAACTCAGTCCCTTAACTGCAGCTTAACCAGAAAACTGAATGCCCTTTCCCTCCCTTTCCTATTCCCTGTGCCCAGTGAGGTCAAGTGACTGGTCTCAGGAGCCACTCTGTATGGGAAAGAGGTCGCATGCACATCCTGGCAGAATATTTATGTCCAGTCAAGAGTGTTTCCTATCACCTCCCCACTCACTACCTCCACCATTTTGTGTACACTGTAACCACACATAGGTGGAATCACATAGTATATAATTTTTCTGAGTGTCTGGCTTCTTTTCACACATATTTGAATCTCACGTTGTGTGTATATGTAGGTCATTCCCTGTAGTTGCTGAGATGAATACTATTGTGGTGAGTTTTTGGTTTATTTGCTAGTTGATGGATTCTGGAATTTTTCAAATTTTGAGTTATTGTGGATCAAGCTGTTATGAACATTTTGTGAGCACATATTTTGTTTCTTTTGGATAAATGTATGAGAGTAGATTTGCTAATTCATGGGGTAGCTGTATATTTAACATTTTAAGAAACCACTGAACAGCTTCCTAAGAAGTTGTATTGTTTATACACATCCTAGTAATACAAGTGTAAGAGGGTCTGCTTGCTCCACACACACTCTGACATCTTTATTTTGGTCATTGTAGATTTATAGTGACCTCACAACATAGATGTTTTAATAGATTTTTGTTTTTCAAACAGTTTTAAGTTCATAGCAAGACTGAGCAGTTTTCTCACAAACTTTCAGGCTCCAAATTTGTACTGCTCCCTATTATCCATCCCTCCACCTGAGTGGCCCATTTGTTGTAATTGTGGAACCTACATTGACACATCTTTATTACCCAAGGTTCATAGCTTGCATTAGGGTTTAAAGTTTGGATAGTGTGTAATGGCATGCAGCCACCATTATAGCAACATACAGAGAGTTTCACAGCCCTGAAAATCCTCTGTACTCTGCCTGTTCATTCCTTCCCCCTAACCTTTGGCAATTAATGATTCTTTTACTGTTTATGAAGTTTTTTTCCTTCTCCAGATTGTCATATACTTGGAGTCATACAGCATATCACCTTTTCTTTCACTTTGCCAGGTGCATGCAAGTTTCTTCCTTTTCTTTTCATGACCTGAAAGTTTGTTTGATTTCTTTGTTTTTTAAATTTGGTTGACAGAAAATTGCATATATTTACCATGTGTAGTGTGATATTTTGATATATGTACATTGTTCAGTGGTTAAATCAAGTTAATTCAAGTTAATTAATATATATGTATCACTTCACATATTTTGTTGTGAGAATATTTAAGATCTACTCTTCATTTACAAGGCAAAGTTACAGAGAGAGAGACACAGAGAGAAAGAGAGAGATATCTTCCATCTGTTGGTTTACTCCCCAAATTACCACAAAAACCAGGGCTGGGCCAGGCCAAAGCCAGGAGCTTCATATAGGTCTGCCATGTGAATGCAGGGGCCAAAACACTTGGGCTATTCTCTGCTGTTTTCCCAAGCATGTTAGCAGGGAGCTGGATTGGAAGTGGAGCAGCCAGGACTCAACCAGCGCCCATGTGGAACGCTAGCACTGCAGACAGCCACTTAACCACTGTGCTACGGTACTGCCCCCAATTCTTTCAAGTTTTTTTTTTTTTTTCATAGACTATCATGTCATCTGCAAGCAAAGACAGTTTCCACCTTTCTTCCCAATCTGTCTGCCTTCTATTTCCTTTTCTTCTCTTATATATTTAGGACTCCATTATGATGTTAGAAAGGAGTGGTGAGAAGGAACATACTAACAGAAAAGCTTTTGGTTTCTCAGCATTGAGTATAGCATTAGCTCATTAGCTGTAGATATTTTGTACATGTTCTTTACATAATTGAGAAAGTTCTCTTCGGCTTGCTGAAAACTTATTTGGAATGAGTATTGGATTTTTTCAAATGCTTTTTCTGTGTATATTGATATGATCATATGATTCATTTTCTTTAGTCTATTGGATGGATTACATTATTTGAGTTTTGAATGTTAGTGCAGTTTTGTATACCTGGCATAAGTCCCACTTGATCACCATATGTAATGTTACACATTGTTGGAGTAATTCGCTAATATTTTGTTGAGAATTATTTATCAAAGTTATTGGTCTTTAATTTTCTTTATTGTGAAGTCTTTGTCTGACTTGGTATTACAGTAATTCTGGCCTCACAGAAGAATGAGTTAGGAAATATTCCCTTTATTCCTATAAATATTCTCTTCCTTAAATGTTTGGTGGAATTCACCAGCAAACTCATTTGGATTTGGTACTTTCTGTTTTGAAAGATTATTAATCATGAATTTAATTTGTTTAATAGACATAGGCCTTTTCAAATTGTTTATTCTTGTGTGAGTTTTGACAGATTATGTGTTTCAAGGAATTGGTCCATCTCATCTAGGTTATCAAATTTGTGGACATTGAGTTATACATAATATTTATTATGCTTTTCATATCTGAGAGACCCATAGTGACATCCCCTGTCTCATTTGTTTTGTTTTCTTTTATCCTTTATTTTATTGATCTTTTCAAAGAATTAGCCTTTGCTTTGATTGACCCTCACTACATTTTTCCTGCTTTCATTTTAATTGATTTCTGATCCCTCCCTCCCTTTCTTCTACTTTGGATTTAATTTGCTTTGCTTTTCTAGTTTTTTAAGACAGAAGCTTAGACACTGATTGTAAATCTTCTTTTTAATGTGTGCATTCAATGCTATAAATTTCCTCTAAACCTTGATTTTTCCATATCTAACAAATTTTGATGAGCTGTATTTTCATTTTTATTTAGTCCAAAATATTTTAATTGCTCCTGAGATTTCTTTTTTGATCCATGTGTTACACGGTGTGTTGTTTCATCTCTAAAGATTTTCAGATTTTCCAGGTATCTTTATACTATTGATTTCTAGCTTAATTCCATTGTAGCCTGAGAGTAGACATTGTATGATTTATATTCTCTTAAATTTGTTAAGGTATGTTTTATGACCTAGAATGTGGTCTCTCTTGGTGAATGTCCCATGTGAGCTTGAGAAGAATGTACTTTCTGTTGTTGTTAGATGAAGAAGTCTATAGATGTCCATTACATCAGTTGATGGATGATACTGTTGAGTTCAACTATGTCCATACTGATTTTCTGCCTGCTGAGTCTGTCTACTGCTGACAGAGGGGTGTTAAAGTCTCCAGCCACAATAGTGAATTAATCCTTCTAATTTGCTCAGATTTTGCCTCATGTATTTTGACACTGTGAGAAGGCACACACATGTTAAGGATTATTATTTGTGGATAATTGACCTCTGTATCATTATGCAATGACTCTCCCTGTTGATTTTTTTTTTTTTTTACTTAGTACTGCTCTTTTCTACTAAGTCTGAAATTAGTTTAGTTATTCCCATTTTTTAATGAATGTTAGCATGGTATATCTTTTTTTTTTTTTAAAGATTTATTTATTTATTTATTTGAAAGTCAGAGTTACACAGAGAGAGGAAGTTCACTCCCCAATTGGCCACAATGGTCAGAGCTGTGCCGATCTGAAGCCAAGAGCCAGGAGCCAGGAGTTTCTTCCCGGTCTCCCACATTGATGCGGGGGCCCAAGGCCTTGGGCCATCTTCCACTGCTTTCCCAGGCCATAGAAGAGAGTTGTATTGGAAGTGGAGCAGCCAGGTCTTGAACCGGTGCCTGTACGGGATGCTGGCGCCACAGGTGGCAACTTTACCTGCTACACCACAGCGCCAGCCCTAAAATTGGCTTCTTGTGGACATAATACAATTGAGTTTTGTTTTTTGATCCATTCTATCTATGTCTTTATATCTAAGCTGGATTAATATCTATGCTGTTTGTTGCTGTTATCTACTTGTTGTCCCTATTTTTTCCCCTGTTTTTGTCTTCAAATGTTTTCCTAACTTTTGTGGTTTTAATTAAGAATTTTATATGATTTATTCTTTCTTATCATATCAGTGCATTCTTTTTTTCCTTACTCCTTTTAATGGCTTTCCTTGAGTTTTCTGTAAGCATTTACAGCTAATCCAAAACATTGCACCACTTCAGATAGTACAAGTACATTATAATAGGAAATATTCTCAGTTCCTTCCTCTGTCCCTTTTATCGTTACTGTTCTTCATTTTACTTATACAAGACATTTGTGTAGGTATGAGTCCATATACTTATACACACACGTAGGAGCACTTTGTTGCTATTATTATTTTGGAAAAAATTAATGTTTCATCAAAATGCATAAGAAAAATAAGTTTTCATTTAACCTTCACCCATTCATTTACAATGGTCTTTCTTTATGTAGATAAAAATTCTCGATCCTTGTAATTTTCCTTCTCTCTGAAGAACTTCTACTTGAAAAAAAAATGCCTAATGCTTACTTGTGCAAGAAAGCATTTATTTCCCTGCACATTTGGTAGATAATCTCACCTGGGTTGGAGTTCTAGATCAGTGGTTTCTTCTCTCAACACTTTAAATGCTTTGCTCCATCCTTTTCTTGGTCAGTTTCTGAGGAGACATTGGAGGTAATTCTCCTCCTCTTCTGATATTTTCTCTCTCTCTCTCTCTCTCTCTCTCTCTCTCTCTCTCTCTCTCTCTCTTTTTGACAGGCAGAGTGGACAGTGAGAGAGACAGAAAGAAAGGTCTTCCTTTGCCATTGGTTCACCCTCCAATGGCCACCGCAGCCGGTGCACCGCGCTGACCCGAAGGCAGGAGCCAGGTGCTTCTCCTGGTCTCCCATGGGGTGCAGGGCTCAAGCACTTGGGCCATTCTCCACTGCACTCCCAGGCCACAGCAGAGAGCTGGCCTGGAAGAGGGGCAACCGGGACAGAATCTGGCGCCCCAGCCTGGACTAGAACCCGGTGTGCTGGCGCCGCAAGGCAGAGGATTAGCCTAGCGATCCACGGCGCCGGCTGATATTGTCTCTTTAACTTCGATTTTCTGCAGTTTGAATCCATGCTTACCTGTAGTTTTTTGAAGGAAGAGAACATTTGTCTTGCTGGGTATTCTCTGAACAGGAATTTGCCTAAATTCAAAGTGATTACTGTTCCAGGTATTTCTTCTGTTCCTTTCACTCTTTCTTGTGGCATGCCTGTCACCCTGCTCTCAGTTGCCCCACAGCTCTGGAATGTTCTACTCCACTTGGTTTCCTCTGTGTCTTTGCTTTTCTATTTGGAAGTTTATGTTGACATGTCCTCAAGCTCAGACATTCTTTCCTCAGCTGTGTTTGGTCTGCTAATGAACTCAGCAAAGGGATTTTCCATTTCTATTATGGTATAAATGATCTCTATAGCATTTAAAAATTCTTTTTTAGCTTGTCTTTTTCTGTGTTTTTTATTTAGTTTTCTTTTTAAGATTTTTTTTATTTATTTGAAAAACAGAGTTACAGAGAGGCAGAGGCAGAGGCAGAGAGAGAGAGAGAGATCTTCCATCCACTGGTTTACTCCTCAGGTGGCCACAATGGCCAGAGCTGTGCCAGTCGGAAGCCAGGAGCCAGAAGCTGCTTCTGGGTCTCTCATGTGGGTGCAGGGGCCAAGCACTTGGGCCATTTTCTTCTGCTTTCCCAGGCCATAGCAGAGAGCTGAATTGGAAGTGGAGTAGCCAGGACTTGAACTGGTGCCCATATGGGATGCTGGCGATGCCAGTAGCAGCTTTACCCGCTATGCCACAGTGTCAGCCCGTAAAAGTTCTTTATTTGGTTTCACATCTTTGCTTACATTGCCCATCTATCCCTGCATGGTGTGTAATTTATTCTTTAACACTTCAGTGTGTCAATACACCAAACTTCCCATCATGCCTTCTCTGAGGCTCATTCTGATTGTTGCTCTGTCTCTCCAACTTTTCTTTTGCCTTTAGGTCTAGCATATAATCTTGTCTTGAGAGCCAGACAGGAGGGACTGAGTAAAAGGCATTGAGGGAGTGGCCGCCTAGTCACAAGGTGGTGAGGTATGGCAGGTGGAGGGGAGGCACCCTACGGTCCTGTGATTATGTCTCAGTCCTTTAGGGAGCCTGAGCTGCTGGACTGTGAACTTGGCAGGTGCTCCTCCATACCCTCCCATCCCTTAGGTGGAGGATGGCTAGAGTGGACTGCACCTGGGCACTCCCTTCCTCCCACGCGAAAGGCTGGAACTGGATATTTTCTTTCCATCCTGAGAAAAGCTCAAGAAGGCTGAGGTTGGGTATTTCTCTTTTCCCAGACTGGTTTTGAATAACTCCACCTGTTCCGGCTCTAGTGAAACAGTTCCTCTTGAGGGTGATCCTTCCTCTCCCCCTTTCTCTGGTAATCCTTGAAAGCATGGTTGAGGTGAAATTCCCAGAAGTATGGGGGCTCCCCTGTGACTGGGTCTTTGGATTTTCAACTTGGATGCACTGATACTCTAACAATTTGTCAATGACATTTTAAGTTTCCTGACCTGGCACTGGTTCCCTTGCAGGTTTTTGCTCATAGATTTCTGCTCCAGTAAGTTGTGGTTCTCTGAATCCACTTGTCTGTTTCTCCAATTTTTGGGGCAGTGGTTTGCCCTGTGACCTCACTTTTCTGACGGATCTAAGAAGATTGATTTTTCTGTTTGTTCAGCTTTTTACTTGTTAGAATAGAGTGACAACTTCCAACCTCTTCACACGTTGAGTCAGATACCAGAAGTAAGAGGTGTCTTTTGTAAACATTATTTTAACCAGCTTAACTTATAAAGACTTATGCTAAGAATTATAATTGTATAAAACTTCTACTTGGACAGAAGTGTAATCATTTAAGTAATAGTAGCTTGTTGAATTAAAATGAGAAATAATCCAAAATTTCGTTTTGAAAAGCATAAGAAATTTCCATGTTTCTAGAAGAATGAGATGGGAAGTATGATGATTTGAACATTAAAATTCAACACTAAATGTAACAGTATTTTTAAAAAATTATGGCTGGGTGGTGGGATGAAATTCAGCCCTTGGGGAATACTGAGTAAAAAGGTTAAAAACCCTTGGAAGATGCTGTTCTTGTCATCTCTAAAGACTGTGGCAGACCAGAAAAAGCCTTGGCAAAGGGCATTCTTGGGGTGGGTGTGAGCCGCTGTGCACTGTTTCTAGAGGAAGAGCTCTGTGCCCTGTGAGTCTGCAGCCAAATAAATGCTGAAGTATAGGAAGAGCTGGGGGACAAAGTCTGGGAGCAAATGCGAGAATAGGAGGAGAGAGGAGGAAATGTCTCAGCCCGTAGAGCATCTGGGAACGACTCAATTACGTGACCTATTTGGAAAAACCATGGATAATTTGATAGATTAGGATTTAGGCTCAAGTGACACTTCTTCAATATTAGCAATAATGGCAATCAAGTCATCCATATTTATGGGTTTGGTTTTCAATTTTTTAAATTTCTTTTTCACGTGAAGGCATAAATTTGGGCTTGAGCGTCCATTGATTGCCTCTATACTTGTTATTCACAATGACTCCTTACAAAGACTGGCGTTTAAAAACAGTGTAATTGGTTTTTAACAGATTCAATGTGATTTGTAGCTACAATTCTAAGACTATATAATAACCCTTTCTTTCCTCCCTTCTTCTCCCCTCACCCCTCTTTCCTCCTGAGAAGCAGAGTTACAGAGAGAGAGAGAGGGAGACACAGAGAGAGAGAGGTCTTCCATCTACTGGTTCACTCCCCAGATGGCTGCAATGACTGGAGCTGGACCAATCCAGAGACAGGAGCTTATTCTGGGTCTCCCACGTGGATGCAGGGGCTGGGCCATCTTCTACTGCTTTCCCAGGCCATGGAAGAGAGCTGTATCAGAATGGGAGCAACTGGAACATGAACTGAAGCCCATATGGGATACTGGCCCTGCAGATGGATGCTTAACTTACTATGCCATAGATGCTGGCCTGAGCTAACATTTTAAAATTACATTATAGTAAAAAAGACTTAATACTTGTCTGAATAAGAAGTTTAACAAATGAAAAGCAAAAAGATCCTGGTTTAGTGGGAATATAGACAATGGCTATAAATAATATTATTAAATGGAAAAATGACCATTTCGTCCATATACAATAAATTTTAAAGTAATCACAGATCATTAAAATTATAGTAGTATAACATTTTTTTTGACAGGCAGAGTGAACAGTGAGAGAGAGAGACAGAGAGAAAGACCTTCCTTTTGCTGTTGGTTCACCTTCCAATGGCCGCTGTAGCTGGTGCACTGCGGCCAGCGCACCACGCTGATCTGAAGGCAAGAGCCAGGTGCTTCTCCTGGTCTCCCATGGGGTGCAGGGCCCAAGCATTTGAGCCATCCTCCACTGCACTCCCAGGCCACAGCAGAGAGCTGGCCTGGAAGAGGGGCAACCAGGACAGAATCCGGTGCCCCAACTGGGACTAGAACCCGGTGTGCTGGTGCCGCAGGCGGAGGATTAGCCTATTGAGCCATGGCGCCGGCCTAGTATAACATTCTTAATTACTAGTTTGATAAAGGTATGAAATAAAGTTTTATAAAGCTATATTTACACCAATACTGATACACACAGACCTTCCTTCCTTCCTTCCTTTCTTTCTTTCTTTCTTTCTTTCTTTCTTTCTTTCTTTCTTTCTTTCTTTCTTTCTTTCTTTCTTTCTTTCTCTCTCTCTCTCTTTCTCTCTCTCTCTCTCTCTCTCTCTCTCTCTCTCTTTCTCTCTCTCTTTCTTTGTTTTTAAAATTTTAGCTCTCATAAAAGGGAGAACATACAGCATTTGTCTTTCTGGGTCTGCTTATTTCACTCCTCCGGTTACATCCATTTTGTTGCAAATGGTATCATTCCATTCTTTTTTATAGCTGAATAATATTCCTTTGTGTGTATGTACCACAGTTTCTTTATCCATACATCTGATGATGGACACCTTGGTTGATTCAAATTCTGGCTATTGTGAACAGTGCTGCTATAAACATGATGGTGCAGGCATCTCTTTGATTCACTGAGTTTAAGTCTTTTGGGTAAATACTGAGTCGTGGAGTTGCTAGATCTCATGGCAAGTCTATTTCAAGATTTTAAAGAAATCTCCACACTGGTTTCTGCAGTGGCCACACTAATTTACATTTCCACCAACAGTGTATGAGTGTTCCTCTTTGTCTACACCCTTGTCGGCATTTGTTACTCGCTGTGTTTTGGATTTTAGCCATTCTGACAGATGGTGTCTCATTGTGGTTTTGATTTGCATTTCCCTGATGGTCAGTGATGTTGAGCATTTTTTCAATATTTGCTGGCCATTTGTATTTCATCTTTTGAGAATTGCCTACTGAAGTTCATTGCCAATTATTTCTCAATCAGATTGGTTTTTGTTGTTGAGGTTTTTTTTTTTAAGTTGCTGATATATTTGGGATATTAATTCTTTGCCAGATAGGTGTTTTGCAAATATTTTTCCCATTCTATTATATATCTCTTCATTCTATTGAGAGTTTGTTTGCCATGTTAGAGTTTGATATAGTCCCATTTGTTCAGTTTTGCTTTTGTTGCCTGTGTTTGGGTGGGGGGAGATCTTATCCAAGAGGTTATCCCTTACACCACTAAGACTGGCAATTTAAAAAACATTATTGATTGATCTGAATGGCTGAGTGACAAAGACACACACACACACACACACAGAGGTCTTCCATCTGTTAATTCACTCCCCAAATGGCTGCCACGGCCTAGACTACTAGACCAGGAACCTGGAACTCCATCTGGGTCTCCCAAGTGGCTGGCCTTTTAAACAAAAGACTGTCCCAGGAGCATGAGCAGGGAGCTGAGATGCAAACCTGTGCTCTGATATGGGATGCCAGCATCGATGCTATACATTGCTGAGCCAGAATGTTGACCTCAAAGATTGGCATCTTTTGACGATAACTTACAGTGATCTATCCTTGATTAACTCAGCAAGTTAAAAGCAAATTATTTATGCTTCTTTAAAAGTGGTGTGTGTGTGTGTGTGTGTGTGTGTGTGTTAGAGTATAAAGTTTCCCTCTAAAACCAGCTAGCAGATTTTTCTGCTCATGTCTTCATTTCCCAAGGAAATACACAGATATCACAAACCGACTGCTTCTTCAAGACATGGCATCATGGAGCTTGTCTAGGCAGAGCCCAGCACACATCCCTAAGCAGTCTACAGGCTCGACAGAGCGCCAAAGCCACCACAAAGAGGCCTCTGGTTGCACTGTCCTGCTGAGCCACAGGGTTCCCCAGCTCTGCCAGCTTCCCCCCACTTCTCAGATCACATCTGTGCTCATTTACTGTCTCTCTGCATAGACAAAAGTTTCCATTGAATACACTTTCCTTCCAAGCCTAAAAAATTCCCTTCACATGTCTTGTGGTTTAAGTTTGTTGGCAAAGGTTTGTCTCAGGTTTTGTGCATCTGAATGTGAACATTTGTTTGTTTTTCAAAGGGACATTTTTCTGGATATGAGATTCTTGACTGAAAGATTTTTTATCCTTCAGAATTTAAAGATGGCTTTTGATTTCCATTATTTCTGATGAAAAGTCAACCATCATTCTTATCATTTTTCCTATATATAATGCACTATTTCCAGTGGATTTTTTATGTTTGGTTGTCAGGAGTTGGAAAATGATGAACTTAGGTGTAACTCTTTTAGCCATTGCCTTTTGTGGGTTTTGTTGAGTTTTTTGCACCTATGGATTGAGAGAGACCACCCCATTTTAAAAAATTTGATCATTATTTCTCCAACTACCTTTTCTTCCCTGTTCAATCTTTTGTTTCCTTTTGGAACTCTACTTACAAGTATTTTATATCATTTGACTTTTTTTTGGTATGAAGTACATATGCCTTAGTTAGATTTTATTTCTCTTCAATTCCTTTTCTCTCTTTGCTTCTGCTTGGATTATTTCATTATCTACTTTAAATTTAGTCATCTTTTTTCTTTCTGCTGTGTCTACTTATTATGCCATATGCATGTGTATAGTATGCCATATATATAATAGCATAATATCAGTTATAGTTTATTATGCTTTGCAACATTTTGTTAAATTTTAATTCATAAAATTCTGTTAATGATGTATCCCTTTCTATTTTAGCTTCTGAGATAATTTTGTAGAACTGTCATCACTTCTTTCCTGAAAATTAGGCAGAATTCCCTAGGGTGACAGGGTACTCTCAGGGCCTGCCTTTTGCTGTATGAAGATTTTTAAACTGTGTATCCACTTCACTTCTCTATTTCTTCTCCGAATGGGAGGTGTTACAGTAGAAGCTTGGTAGCTGCAGCTGAGAGTTCTTTTCCATTTAGTGTGCATTTTGTTTCTGTTTGTTCTTTTCTAGTCTTTTCCTCCTGTTGTGAGGAACAGGTCTAGCCTGAGCCCTTTCCCAGGTCCTCAGGGCCCCTGTGAAGGAGATAGAGGTCTTCCTGGTGACCCTGCATCACAGAACCCTTGAGACTGTGTGCAGGGAGGTGTTCGTCCCCATCACATGGGAATGGTTTTCTAACTTTGGAGTGGCTTGGCAGAAGAGGCAGCAGGAAGGTGTGGTTAGTCCTTTACCCCCGAAAGGGACTGAGCACAGTTCAGAGAGGAGTTTCTTGGGAGTACGGTAGGTATGTGTTGGGGGTGTGGTGCATGTGGTGTATATATGTGGGTGGTGTGTTTGTGTGGTATGTGTAGTGTGTGTGCATAGTGTGTGTGGTGTGTTTGTGGTGTGAGGTGTGTGTATATGGTGTGTGTCCTGTGTAAGTGTTACATGTGTGTCTGTGTGTGGTGTGTGTGTTGTATCTTTGTGCTATGTGCTGTGGTGGGGTGTGTGTGGTGTGTCTGTGGTGTGTGGGTGTCTGTGTGATGTGTGTGTGTCTGTGTGGAGTCTGTGTGGTGTCTATATGTGCAGTGCAGTTCTGTGTGGTACATATCTGTGGTGTGTGTGGTGTGAGATGTGTGTATGGTGTCTGTGTGTGGCAGATTGTGTAATGTGTATGGAGTGTATATGTGTAAGCGTGTGGTGTGTAGTGTGTGTATGGGGTGTGTGTATGTGGTATGTGTGTCTGGTGTGTGTGTGTGTGGTGTGTATGTCTGTGGTGTGAGTGGGGGACAGTGTGTGCAGTTTGTGTTTGTGTGTGTGGGGTATGTGTGTTGTGTTGTGTATATGTGTATGGTGTGTGTTTTTTGTTGTGTATGTGTATGAGATGTGTGTGTATGTGATGTGTGTGTTTGGTGTGTGTATGTTGTGTTTTTTGTGTGTGTATATGGTTTGTGTGTTGTTTGTTGTGTGTGTGTGGTGTGTATATATGTGGTGTGTGTAGGGGTGTGTGTGGTTTGTGTTTGTGTGTAGGGGTTATGTGTGATGTGTTGTGTATGTGTGTATGGTGTGTGTCTGGTGTTTATATGGTGTGTGTGTATGTGATATGTGTATTTGGGGTGTGTGTGTGGTTTGTGTTTGTGTGTGGGGGTATGTGTCTGTGTGGTGTGTTGTGTATGTGTGTATGGTGTGTGTGTGCATGTGGTATGTGTTTGTTGTGTGTGTGTGTGTGTGTGTGGTGTGTGTATGGTGTGTGTGTGGAGTGTGTATGGTGTGTGTGTGGTTTGTTGTGTATGTGTGCATGGTGTGTGTGTAGTGTGTTTGTGTTTGTGTTGGGGATATTGAGGGAACGAGGTAACCTTCCCAGACATGTCCAGATTTGGGGGCAAAACAGCCGTGTTTCTGGGGAGTACATGGGTTTTCGGTTTTCAGCGTTTGCTCTGTGCTGTCAATCCCGGGCATATTTATTTTTGCACCGGCAGTAGCACTAGTGGGTAGACATTACCATGCAGGTTCACAGATGAGGAAACAGGAATGCAGACTGCTGCTTTTCTCCATGCACCCACTCTCATGTGCATTCATTCCCCACCCTGCTCTGCATCCCTACAAGGCTGACCCCTGTTTAATCCACCTGTCTTCTGGGCGGGCTCAGCCAACGGGAATCAGTCAGAAGAGTGGAGGATGAAAAGGGGACGAGCATGGCATTTCTTCCCTGTTCCTCCAGGTTTCTGCACCACGTAGCTCAGAGTGGCTGGACCACGCTTCCAGAGCTCACTGGGCCCAGTGGCACTCTCCTGTCCCCTTCAGGTGTTGCATGGGTAACGCCTTCCGATCCTTGTCACCTCTACCAGGGAGGTGACAATCCCTTGTTGTGTCCGTTCACCCCACCCACATCTCTCATCCCTTCACACTGGAGTCTGCTCAGTTGCGCCATCTGAGTGGTGGAGGCTTTTAGCCAAATCCCTGATTGATATCTGTGATTAGCACCATGTCCGTGATTAGTTCACTGAATCTGATTGTGGTTGAGACTCTGTCCCTGAGGAGTGGTTTGTGTGCACAAGAAACTCCAAAGACAGGGCAGAGAAAGGGCCTTTCCTGTCTTTGCTGCACCTGCAGATGGCAGAGTGCTGAGGCCTCGGCCTGGGCCATGCTGGAAGGTGTCCCTGTTCTGGAAGGAAGAGGCACTGGGGTTAGACTGGAGGTCTGGAGACCCTAATTTTCATCCTAGATCTGACAGCTGAGCAACTGGAGCTCCTCCTCCTGAGGTCCCCTGCACTCAGATTTCAATGGGGACTTCTCTTGCCTCTTGGGATTTCTATGACACTCTAATGAGGAAATGATTCTGAAAACCACAAAGCAGAAGACATGAGGTAGCCCTGTTTTCATGGTTATAAGCAGTGGAGACTGCAGGTAGTGTTAACTTTTGTTCTGTCCATTTTAGACCTAAACTTAGACTGCACTGAGAAAACTTAAGGGGGATTTCCATCTCCCATGCCCTCAAGGCTGCCCATTCTCTGCGGGGCTTAGTTCTGGGGAGTGGGGGGAATCGGCCCGATGTGGCCTCACAGAGCCCTCATTTAGGCTTGTTCAGGTCCTGCTGGGCAGAGAGACGATTTCTAGCTTTTAAGAAGAAGACAAATTAAATCTGCAGTGGCAATGAGCTTACCTTGGCATTTTTCATGACTTTCTGCAGCGTTAAAAACTTTTGCCAATGTTTGCATTTAATAGCTTCTGCCTTGGTGAAATTATCGAGGTTCCCAACTGTGATTTCAATGGTGCTGGAGTAGCAGGGCATTTGTAAATTGTTGCCAGAAATTAATAGCAATGTATGAGAGAGGAAAAATAATCAAACAGGAACTAATGAGCACAGTGGAAGGAAAAATCAGACATGTATTGATAGATAGAAATATATCTGTATGGGAGTATTTTTAAAAGTTTATGAAAAGTGGAATTAAAATATGACTCTATTTTGGTGAAGCATGTTCTTCATAATGGATAGAAAATGCCTATTATGAAAAAACTGCACGAATTTCAAAATTGTTTTTGCAACAAAGTACACTCATGCTTTTCATTCTATTTTCCATGAACCTTTAAAAATACTTTCATATATATACATATATAATTTTTTACTCTTGTTTTTGTTGTTTATTTTTGTTTACTTATCTGTCAGAAGGACAACCTGACAGAAGAATGTAATGATCTTCTCAGAAGCACTACTTCTTTATACCCCTTTGCCTCCCCAGGCCTCCGTCCCAGCCCTGCTCCACGTGATGCTGGAAACCAGCCCAGTGTCCTTCCTGGAGCTGGTGGGAACCTACAAATTCTGTGTGCAAAATGCCTACAAGATCACGTGCTCCCCAGGCTTTGGATCCAAGTTCATGTAAAATCGTCCATTTTAAATGTTGGACACACATTTTGTTAAAGGCACATTCTGTGCAGACCCAGCCAAAAATATTACATTGGCCTCATGAATTTTCAGTGCATGGGGCCAGGTGCTGACTTTTGTGAAGTCTGATTTGAGGTGATTGATTTTTTTTGGGGGGGGAAACATGTCTTTTTTTTTTTAACCTAGTAACCTTTTATTTAAAGTATACAAGCTTCACACATTTCATATGTACAAATTTAGGAACACATTGACTCTTCTTATCCTACTTTCCCTCCCACCCTAACTCCCATCCTTCATCCTCCTCCCTCTCCTATTCCCGTTCTCATTTTTTTTTTTACAAAGATCTATTTTCAATTAACTTTATACACATAAGATTTACCCTACACTAAGTAAAGAGTTCAACAAATAGTATTAAAGAAAAAACTGTTCCTCAACCGTCATGACAAGGGCTGTTCAAAATCATCACTTCTCAAAGTGTTAGTTTCACTTCTATAGATTAGTTTTATCTACTCTATTAGTTACCATTGATCAGGGAGATCATATGATATTTGTCTTTATGGGACTGGCTTATTTCACTAAATATGATATTTTCTAGTTGCTTACATTTTGTTGCAAATGACACTATTTCATTCTTTTTTAACTGCTGTGTAGTATTCTATGATGTACAAATACCATAATTTCTTTATCCAGTGTTCATTAGGTAGAATCTGGGTTGATTCCATGTCTTAGCTATTGTGAAATGAGCTGCAATAACAGATAACTCTTTAATATGCTGATTTTATTTTCTTTGGGTAAATGCCCAGGAGTAGGATGGCTGGGTAATATGGTAAGTCTATATTCAGATTTCTGAGGTATCTCCATACTGTCTTCCACCAGTTTACATTCACACCAACAGTGGATTAGGGTACCTTTTCCCCCACATCCTCACCAGTATTTGTTATTTGTTGATTTCTGTATGAAAGCCATTCTAACTGCTCTGAAGTGAAACATCATTATGGTTTTGATTTACACTTCCCTGACAGCTAGTGATCCTGATCATTTTTTCATGTGTCTGTTGGTCATTTGAATTTCCATTTTTGAAAAATGCTTGTCCAAGTATTTACTCATTTCTTAACTGTTTTGTTGTTGTTGTGTTTCTTGAGCTCATTATATATTCTGGATATTAGTCCTTCATCAGTTGCACAATTTGCAAATATTTTCTCTCATTTTGTTGGTTGTCTCTTCACTTTGTTGAGTGTTTCATTTGCAGTGCATAAAATTCTCAGTAATCTAATTTATTAATTTTGGCTGTGATTGCCTATGCCTCTGGGATCTTTTATAAGAAGTTCTTTCCTATGTCAACGTCTTCAGAGTTTCTCCAATGTTCTCCAATAATTTGATAGTATGAGGTCATAGATTTAGATCTTTGATACATCTTGAATGGATTTTTGTGTAAGGTATAAGGTAGGGGTCTTGCTTCATACTTTTTGCTCATGGAGATTCAGTTTTACCAGCGCCATTTGTTGAAGAGACTGTCCTTGATCCAGGGATTAATTTTAGCTCCTTCATGTAAGATAAGTTGGTTGATATGTGGATTGATTTCTGGAGTTTCTATTCTGTTCCATTGGTCTACCCATCTGTTTTTTTTTTTTTCCAGAACCGGGCTGTTTTGATTATAACTGCCCCATAGTATGTCTTGAAATCTGGTATTATGATGCCTCTGACTTTGTTTTTGTTGTACAGATTGCTTTATCTATCCTGGTGCTCCTGTGTTTCCATATAAATTTCAGTGTTGTCTTTTTCTAGACTGAGAGTAGTGTCCTTGGTGTTTTGATTGCAATCTCATTGAATCTGTAAATTGCCTTTGGTAGTACGGACATTTTGATGAAATTGATTCTTCTAATCCATGAACACAGAAGATTTTTCTTTTTTTGTATCTTCTTCTATTCCTTTCTTTAATGTTTTATAATTTTCATTGTAGGTATCTTTGACATCCTTAGTTAAATTAGTTTCAAGTTATTTAATTTTTTGTAGTTATGGTGAATGAGATTGACCTTAGATGTTTGTTCTTAGCCATGGCACAGTCTGTGCATACAAATGCTATTGATTTTTGTGTGTTTATATCCTGTCATTTTACCAAACTCTTTAATGAGTTCTAATAGTCATTGGAGTTTTTTGGACCCCCTATATAGAATGACATCATCTGCAAATAGGGATAGTTGGACTGCTTCCTTCCCAATTTGTATCATTTTGGTTTCTTTTTTTGTCATAATGGCTCTGGCTAAAACTTCCAGAACTATATTGAATAGTAATGGTGAGTGAGAGTGGGCTTCTTTGTCTTGTTCCAGATCTTAGTGGGAATGCTTCCAACTTTTCCCTATTCAATAAGATGCTGAAGAATCTCCAAACTGACTTCCATAGTGGCTTAACCAGTTTGCATTCCCACCAACAGTGGGTTAATGTTGAGGAATAGTCCTTCTATACCCAATTTGCTTAAAGTTTTCATCATGAAATGTTGTATTTTATCAAATGCTTTCTCTGCATCTATTGAGATAATCATATGGTTTTTGTTCTTCAGGTTGTTAATGCAATGTATCACATTTATTGATATGTGAATATTGAGAGGCTGGTGCTGTGGTGCAACGGGTCCCAGGCCTGCAGCACTAGCATCCCATATGGGTGTATGTTCGAGTCCTGTATACTCCACTTACATTCCAGCTCTCTGCTATGGCCTCGGAATGCAGTAGAAGATGGCCCAAGTTCTTGGGTCCCTGCACCCATGTGGGAAACCCTGAAAGAAGCTCCTGGCTCCTGGCTTTGGATTAGCTCAGCTGTGGCCATTGCAGCTATCTGGGGAGTAAACCAGCAGATGGAAGATCTCTTTCTTTCTCTCCGTAACTCTGCCTTTTAAATAAATAAGTATATCTTTTTAAAAAAGAAGAATATGTTTGCTTTAGAAAAGAAAAGCCTAAAGGCCAATTGGCAGTTCTATGTGCTTCCTCTACTTGTATGTACCTTTCTGTCTCCAAATTGGGGAAGTTTTCTGTAATTATTTCACTAAATATGCCTTCTAATCCATTCTCTCTTTCCATGCCTTCAGGAACTCCTAAGACCCATATGTTGGGTCATTTGATAGTTTCCCATAAATCTCTAACACTCTTTTTAATTTTTCTAATTATTTCTCCTCCTCCTCCTCTTCTTCCTTCTCCTTCCTCTTCTTTTTGGTCTGACTGTAAAATTTCCAGAGATTTGTCTTCTAACTCGAATATTCTTTCTTCTGTCTCGCTAAGCTGTTTATTAAGGCTTTCCATCACATTTTTCATTTGATCTATTGAATTGTTCATTTCTAATATTTCATTTTTATTTCTATTTAAAAATCTCAATTTAGTGCAAAAATTTTCATTCATATCATGTATGGATTTCTTTAATTTGTAGATTTGTTTCGGATTGCTTCTGAGTAATCCTATGATTAATCTTTTGAATTCTATCTCCAATATTTCATCAATATATTCTAGCGTTAAAGCGTTGGTGTGTTCCTTTAGGGGTGTCATGTTGTCTTCCTCCTTATGAATTTCTGTATTTATTTTTAGAGATACTGCCATTTTCCCCCTCTGATGACTTTTATATTTGGACTATTCCTCTGTGACTGAGTGGAGTGTCTGCTCTTTCAGTGATTACCCAGAGGCCTGTGCTGGGTGTGGCCAGGGAGCTCTGTTCAGTGCTCCAAGGTAGGGTAGTATCCAAGGTGACACCCAAGTTGGATGTGGTAGACCTTTTTTTTTTTTTTTATCAGAGTGAACGGTTTGATAATCTCTGTTGGCACAGTCTCACCCTCACCTGTCTTTCAAGGTGGTCAATGCCCTGGCACTAGCACCAGTGGATGCAATATTCATGAGCAATGCTACAAGAACCACAAAAAGGATCCATGCAGCCCTCAATGTGAGCATGGATCCTGCCACAATGACCCACCCTATGCAATCAGGGAGCCCTGAACATGTGGAACCACCCACAGCAACTGCCCAGAGACCTGGCTACTCCCTGTGCCTTCACACACAGACACAGTGTTTCCATAATCCCAGCACACAAGGCTCCTATAGTCACAGGGCACTGAGGACCCATTCTGCCCTGCCAGTCTGTCCCATCTACAGATAGGTGGAAAGGCTCCCAAAGCCAGCCACCTGGGGGTACTTCATCCAGGTTACCTAAACTCCAGAGCCTGTGACATGCTGGGTGCCTGGGCACCTCAGAGTTCTATATGAGTACCCAGCCATTTGCCAATCCTCCCAGCCAAATTCAGCCATCTCCTCTTGGCTGGTTGCTGGAGGGGCAGAACAAGCTGGTACAGCTGTTCCATATGTCCAAAATGGCACCCATCCTCTCTCAGCCAGTTGAAGGGAGCTGTTGTTGGGGTGGGGGGGCAAGAGAGGGAAATGTGCCTCTTTTTTTCCTCTAATTGGCAGGTACCCTGTCCCCGACAGGGTCCCAGAATAAACTCACAACAGGCTCTCCCCATAGCTCTATCAGTAGCGTGGACTGCTGAGTCTGCTCTTACCTCACTCTCCAAAGTAGGGTTGAGGGTCTTGGCTGCTAGAGTCCTGTATTGTGTCTGTGCTCGTGTTGTATATCCACCCTTCCTCGTAGAGCCACAGTGTCCCTGTCTCTTCCATGGAATTTCCACTGCATTTTTCTCCTTAACTCTTCCCTGAAATTGTACTCTCTCCACTTTTTAAAAACTATCTTCCCCTAGACTGGAGCAGCAAGCTGCCTCGCTATTCTGCCATCTTGGAATCCTCAACATTAAACTGTGGTGTCATATTTTTTAAACTGAGGTATGACACACATGTAGTAACACGTGTTTGGTACTGAGTGTGTAGCTCACTAAACATCGTGTTGATTTCTTTTTAAATTTTAATTTATTGATTTTCATTTTATTTATAGGCAGAAAGGCAGACAAAGATCTTTTACCTGCTAGCTCACTCCCCAAATATCTGCCACAGCCTGGACTGGGCCAAGCCAAAGCTGGGAGTCTGGAACTCAGTCTCCGCCTCCCAGATGGGTAGTACTTGATTCATCGTTTGCCACCTCCCAGGGTGCACTTCACCAGGAAGTTGGTTTGAAATCAAAGGAACCAGCACTCCAGCACAGGAAGTGGGCTTCCCAACAGCACCTTAACTGCCATGGCAAATGCCTGCTCCTGAATGTCATGTTTAATGGGTAGCCACGCCCCAGATGGAGATGTAGAACTTGTCACACCTAAAAGATCTCCTGCACTCCTTTCCTGCCAATACTCACTCCCCTGTGGAAAAGATTTTAAAGGGAGGACACATACAAATGAGTGGGGGACAGTGAGCCTCTCTGAGTGGGAAGGAGAGACAGACTTTAAGGGGCACAGACTTGGTGGATGGAGACTTGGGATTTTTGGGGATGGGATGGCCATGACAGTCCTCAGGAATCTTCCACTTTCAGCTGAGTCCAGAAAAGGCTAAGAGCCCTGGGCTGGTCTTGGTGTGGAAGTAATAGAGTTCACAGCTGGGAGTCCACTCCAAGGAGCACAGTTAGGTGCGAGTTCAGAAAGTGACTGCTTTTGGGACTGAAAACTTTTGAAGCATGGACCATGTTAGTACCCAGGGTTCCTGGAGACCCTGAGGCCAGGGAGAGGCCTTCAAAGCCCTGTGGAGGTTTGATAGTCAACCATAAACAGCTGGTGAGAGAGTAGATAGAAGGGCAAGGCATGAGCCAGCCTCATTTATATAAGATCAAACAGACATGAAGTGCTTCTATGTCCTGTACACGTGTCAGCAGGAAAAGTCATATGTGTTATATTTTTTAAAATTTTAACCAGCAGAGCCCATCTTGCCAGGCTGTATTGGCAGACGTTCTGGTTCAGCCATGTCCTGCTTGGAAGAGGTTTCTCAAAGGAAGTGAAATTTCTGCTGTTTCTCAGTCCAAAGGTTAACTTGTTTCCAGATTTCATTTTTCGCCATGGGTCTTAGAGGCCTTTGTTCTAGTACAATAAAGCCGAGGCTTTGAGGGAGAGGCCCAGGGCAGGAGAGTCAAGACCAGCAGTGAAGACAGGCTGAGGGCTGCATCTTGTTTCTAATCCAAGAGGGAATTGGCTGGTACCCCTGCGTGGTGAGAAGAGATGCAAATGCCTTTGCCCCCTGTGAAGTCAGCATGGCAGCAGAGGTCAATTTTCACCTGGTGGTGACTTGCTGCATTGTATTAATGAGGCTGTTGGACTGTCTTCTGAACCACTTTTCCTCCGATGGAAGTGAGCTTTGCTTTCCTAAGTGCTAATGGCTCCTGGTGGAACTCTTGTTGTTTTGCTTTTCTCTCCACTCCCAGGGAACAGATTTAGGGACTTGCATTCAAGGTGGCTGAGAAGGAAGAGCGCCTGATGTATTTTTCCTTTCCTCCTTTCATTACTTTAACTAAAATACCCGAGAGGTACTTAGGATGGAAGGGAGTTTATTTTGGATTATGATTTTAGAGGATCACAGGCCAAGATTGGGTAGACCACTGGTTCAGGTACATGGTGAGGCCAGAGGATAATGGAAAGATGATCACATGGTGATCCAGGAGGGAGAGAGAGAAGCTAGGCCAAACTTGCCTTAAGTAACCAGCCTCCTTGCAAAAAATGCTTCCTTAGGGTGAGCCCCCAATGACCTAAAGTCCCTCCAGTGAGCCCACCTCCTGGATACCATAATTAGATCAGATCTCTATTCTGGATTCATTAAGCATTAACATCAATCCATTAACTGTTCACACAAGACTTTGGGGTTGAAATACCTGCAGGGGGAGCCAAATCCTGTTCAAACTATGACACCAGGTCTCAGGGATGCACCAACAAATCTTTTGGCCTGGCCAGGTTGTGTGGGGACCCTTCTGGGCCACTCCTATGAGCCCCCTCTGTCTCGTTCCGGTGTCCAGTGCAATTTTGTTCAAATGCGGGAGTGTGGATGGCTGAAAGCTCTTCCCCAGGCCTGGAAGTCACAGAAATCCTTATGCTCACAGCTTTGAATGTCAGACTCTGTCTTTAGGCAGGTGTGCTGGAAGCAGACTTCTCGCCAAAAATGGAAATCATCTTCAAAGTGTCCTTGAATATTGTTGAAACACTGGGAACACAGAGCTGGTCCACGCCCTGTATACCCAGGAGCCATATCAGGTTCTCTCCATGGCCCTATAGTTTTATTTCTTTTAACAGATGAGAAAACCGAGATTTGAAGATGCTAAATAACCCAGTGAGTCTAAACCCAGATTTTGAATTCAGGTCTCTCTGGTTCTGAGTCTATGTATTTTCAGTTCACCAGGAACCACAGACACAAATGTACATAAGGATGAGGCCAGGACTGGCTAATCTATGGGGCTGGTACATGATGAAAATGCAAGATCCTTGTTCAAAAATTTAGGCAGTGATAAGAAAGTATTCAATCAAGGCCCTTCCACTTGTGGGCCCTATGAGACTATGCAGGGTACTTGGCCATGAAGCTGGCCCTGGGTAAGGCAGACTGAGTATAGCACACACACACACACACACACACACACAGAGAGAGAGAGAGAGAGAGAGAGAGAGAGAGAGAGAGAGAGAAATAAAGTCCTAGGGTTTTGGAGGTATAGTTTCTGAGGGCACTCACAGAAACACCTCCACTAGTCTTACCATTTAGAAATAAAGACTGCGTGGCCAGATCTCAGGGTTCAAAAAACTCAATAGAAATCTGACTTTTGTGAGCAGTTGATTAATGTTTACGTGTTTGTTAATTTGCCTACCTAATATTCACCCTCTGCTTCATGGTAACACAATCACAGTCTATTCAAGGCAGAAATATGCTCAGATAAAACCCATATTTCCCAGACTCCACTGGGGATGGTCATGGCATAGTCCTGACCACTGACACAGAAGCATAGGTCTAGTGGGGTCTTTTGGGAAAGTTTCACTTCACTGATATAGGTGCCACCCTTTCCCACCCAAATTTCTCTCTCTCCATCTGTCTTCTTGACCAAGGTGGGGCAGCCAGGGGTCCCTCGTGAGGATGCGGTTGTCTTCAGGATGAAAGCACCAGAGGAAAATGGTGGGGCAGGGAGGCCAGAAGCCCAGGGGATGGATAACATCTTGGAGTTACTGTTCCAGCCTGGAGCTGCCTCCCTTGGGTTTCCTGTCCCGTTAGAAGGGCAACCGTGCATTGGCAGTAGTCTTTAAGGTACAGCTGCCACTGAAGGTGTGTTTTTTTTGGTTCACCCTCCAATGGCCACCGCGGCCGGTGCACTGTGGCCGGCGCACCACGCTAATCCGAAGCCAGGTGCTTCTCCTGGTCTCCCATGGGGTGCAGGGCCCAAGCACTTGGGCCATCCTCCACTGCACTCCCGGGCCACAGCAGAGAGCTTGCCTGGAAGAGGGGCAACCGGGACAGAATCCGGTGCCCCAACCGGGACTAGAACCTGGTGTGCTGGCGCCGCAAGGCGGAGGATTAGCCTAGTGAGCCCCGGCACTGGCCTGAAGTTGTTTTAAAGCCCAGGGATAAACCCAAACAAGCACAGTCATGAACTGCTTTGTCCCAGGGTTGTTCAGTAAGGGTCGTGAGCATCAGGCATCAGGAACACACATCTCCCTTTCTACACCCCTTCTTCTCACTGACTCTTTAAATGGCCAGGCTTACCTTTAATAGTGGTCACACTTAGTTCTTTTTTTTTTTTTTTAATAAGATTTATTTACTTGAAAGGCATAGTTACCGAGAGAGACAGTAAGAGAGAGAGATGGAGAGAGGTCTTCTATCCTCTGGTTTACTCCCCAAATGGCCACAATGGCCAGGGCTGGGCTGATCCAAAGTCAGAAGCCAGGAGCTTCTTCTGGGTCTCCCATGTGGGTGCAGGAGTCCAAGTACTTGGGCCATCTTCCACTGCTTTCCCTGGTGCATTAGCAGAGAGCTGGATCAGAAGCCTGGACATGTACTGGCACCCGTATAGGATGCTGGCACTGCAGGTGGAAAGTTTACTTGCTTTGCCATAGTGCCACCTGTACCCCCCCCCACACGCTTCATTTCTGTACTCACGGTGGTAGACAAGGCCAGGACTGCCCACTTCTGGTCTCTTCATTTTCTAAGCACAGGAAAGACATTTCCTGGCCCTTTGCATTAGGAAGCGCCTCAGGATGACTTCTAGCTAACTGATGTGGGTCATGTTGGGGCTGAAGCTCAGAAGAAGGTATAAAACCTCATGTGAGGGAGTTTTCCCTGCTGGGTAACTGATGAGGCCTTGCGTTGAGATGGTGGATTCACAAGATCACAGCAGCCTTGATGACCAAGTCTCTGCGTGGAGCCAGAGATTCACACTGGACTTGGTGGGAGTGGGAAATAAATGTGTTTTATACCACTGGCATTTTAGGGTTATTGGCTATCCTAGGTTAGCTTGATCTAACCGAATTAACTCACCTTCTACCCCAGTTGCAAAACATGCACTGCCCTGAAGGACGTAGGGGCTTGGGATAGAAAGTTTGCTTGCAGGAAGTGCTCCTTACCTGAGTGTTGAGGCTGTGAGCAGACTGATAGGAGGGGCTGAGGGCTTGGGAGCAAGTGGTATATCATCAGGGGGTTTTCACACTGCAGACACCTGCCATGGCTGAGGGCACCAAAGAATGAGCCCTGGGTTTAGTGAAGTGTGGCCTAGCTCTCCACTTGTGCCTGCAGTTACAATCTCATCTCTGCCCAGTCGCTGTTCAATGGGACGAGACCTTACTTACAAATTGGCTGAGGCTATAATGGGATGAGCTGGCTCAGGAACCCAGAAGTTCTGGGTTTTAGATGTGACTGAATCCAGATGCTGAAATCATGGCACACATCCTCTCTCACATTTCACTTTCTCAGCTGTGCTTCCCCCTGGGTTAGTGTCACTCTTAGCATGCTGTCTACATGCAGTGGCTCTGAGCAGCTCTGCCTCTGCAGGACTTCCCTATGCATTTCCACAGGAAGGGGCCGTTCAACAGGGTGGCCTCCGGTCAGGACACCAATACCTAGGCTGGGCCTGGGGGCTCAGAGCAACCAGCATGTGAATTTCCCTGCATCTGGGAGCATTCGGAGCTGCCTGTGCCCTGAATACCCTTCAGATTTCCTTCTAGTTCCACTCCCCTCCTTGTCCTGCCCAGCCTTCTAGTGGGTGCTGCTAGATAAAGGAAAATGAATGTGACAGTTAACTGTGCTACCCTGGCTAGCATCTTATGGACAGCCTTGCAAGCGAACTGCTGCTCTGTGCCTCTGTAGAGCAGCCATTCAGGTCTGGGCTTGGTGAAAGTCTCTTAAAACAAGAGAGATTGGGCTCCCACATGAGCCTCGTGGTGATGTTGTTCCCATGGGGCCATGGGACGTGATTGGAGGAGGATTGCATGCATCGTATCTGCGGGATGTTCATGATCTGCACTGGAAATGAACTCGGCGCACTCTTACATTCATGTGTGTGTACCCACCAGATGGTGTGTATTGTTTATGCTTATTCAGTGTTGGCACTCAGTGAGGACTTGACCACAGGGATGGCAGCAATCATGGCTTGCACACAAACCACTCATGGAGCACCTGTTTAGCATGAACCAGGAGTACTCTGGATTCAGTTTCAAAGAGCCTGAGAAGACAGTTCTTGTGAGAATGATTTAGTAGGAGAATCTAGTAGGGATGTGGAAAGTGAACTGGGTATGGAAAGAGGCTGAGCAGGGATGCAGTGCCAGGGTCTCTCCAGCAGACAAAGGACTCCCAGGGTGTGGGCCCAGCTCTTGGTTATTAAATTGAGCTTGGGTCCCGTTGCTCTTCCTAGGCAGATCCTTGGGAGTTGCGACAGGGGATCTGGCTCTTGAGAACAAAGCCCAAAATCAGAGTACTTTATAAAAGAATATTTATTTATTTATTTGAAAGGCAGATTTACAGAAAAAGAGAGAGAGAGTGAGATAGATAGATAGATAGAGAGAGATCTTCTGATTAACTCCCCAGATGACTGCAACTGGCTGGGCTGGGCCAAGCCAAAGCTAAGAGCCAGGAGCTTCTTCTAGGTCTCCTGTGTGAGTGCAGGGGCCCAAGGACTTGGGCCATGTTCCACTGCTTTCCCAGGCGCATAAGCAGGGACCTGGATCAGAAGTAGAACAGCCAGGACTCGACCTGGTGCCCACATGGGATGCCAGAGTCGCAGGCGGTGCCTTCACCCACTACACCACAGTGCTGGCCCTGTCGCGCACTCTTAAAGCAATCAACCACAAAGTCCTTTACTAAGAGCAATGCTGCCACTCCCAGGAACTATGTAGCACAAATGTCTCCATACTAGAGACAGGAAGACAGAGGCTAAGAAAGGAGAAGGATGTTGATGGAGTCTGCATGATTGCCAGGGCTCCAGAGGATGATTACATATTTTTTGTGTTCTACCTCACATCCCAAGAATAAACACTAGGACTCAAATGCTGCTGCAGATGTCTTTCCCACTCTATTGCTGGTTTCATTTTCTTCTGTGGATGCCTCAACCTTGAGCAGAATCTTCTCATTTGTGCCAGACCGGCCCTCACCCTCAGCAGCCTCAGGTTTATTTCTTGCAGGGCAACCTTCTCAGTGGAAAGAAAGGGTGACTTTCCCAAGGGCTCCAGAGAAATTCCCCGTGCTGAGGCTCATTGGCTCAGGTTGATCACATGCCCATCTCAGCGCCAATCTCTTGATTCTGATTGGTCAGGCCTAGGTCAACTAGCCCATCTGGAGTGTGCATGTGAGTGATGTCAGTGATGTGTGTGTGTGTGTGTGTGTGTGGTGTCTAAACATTTCATATGGAGAGAAAGGAGAGTTCTTTCTCCAGGGGAAATTAGGGTGCTATTGCCAGTGGGGAACGTGTATGCTGGCCTGTGAGTGACTGCAGGGAGTCCCATGGAATCGAGAAGGACAAGCCTGTAGTCTCTCGATCTGTAGAGCTGTTGGGTGTCCTAGGTTGGGCTTTTGGAAGCTGTGCCAGTGAGGGATGAGGACTCCCATGCCAGTGAGTTTTCAAGAAAGTGCTCATAGGAAACAGGAAAGTGAAAGGGAAGTAGAGGGAAGAGGAGTCCAGGGAAAGGAAAAGTGCAGGCCAGAGGCTGTCGGTGCCCTGCCCGCTTCCCCCCCTGAGCTGGGTGTGCTGAGTAACTCAGCTCTCGGGAGAATTGCCCTGGGGTGATGGAATTTACAGCCCCCAGAGACTGGGTCACAGCCAAGGACTGGATGATGTGGGGATATAAGACCAGCCCCCTGCCTCAAGACGGGGCTACAGGGTGATGCTGCTCTCCAGGGTGCCCTGTAGGATGAAGCTGAGAACAGGCTCCAGTGGAACCCATGTCTTTTCCTGACTCTTTGCCCCACTCCCTTCAGCTTTCCCCACTTCCCTGCAAGTTTCCTCTGCAAGTCTTCCTTAGTCTGCAGGGTTCCTCCCCTCAAGGGAACCACACCTGACACAGCCTGCAGTGTTACCCCTGAGTTTGGCCCAACTCAAGGCCAAGGAGGTGAGCTTTACACTCTGACATTGGTGACTGGCTCCAGGTCTCTCAGGGCAGGAAGAGCAGAGATCACTTCCGGGTGTTCCTGGTTGTTTATACGGGCGAGGAGGCTCCAACAAGTCACAGAAAACACACTTGGAAGCCATTGCAGGTGGGAACCTTTGGTTACAAAATCTGTGCCATTGAAAAGCAGCTCAAGGGAATGGAGCGAGTCACCAACATTGCCTAACTCACAAGGGACAAGCATCAGGCCACAGAAAACTTAGAGGCTCGAGATTTCTAAATTAGTACCAGCTTAACTGTTGACAGCCTTAAGGGTACTAATGAGCTAACAACAGGTTGCTGTTTATCAATTTGTTGCTACTTATGTAACAAGAGGTACAGAATACAGTACTTATAAACCTTCCTAATGAAATATTTTTCTGTCATTGAGGCTGTGTTTATATAGATGCACATTAGTTTAAACTTTTTGACCTCATTTGCATTCTAAAATTACAGCTCCATAATTTCCTTTTCCCAAATGGATTCACTCTTAATTAATCCTAACCACTCTTGAGCTTTTCTGATTTCTATTATCACTATTTAAAGTTGAGAAGACTTTTAATGGATCTAAATCGCATATTCAAATTAGTTTCTTTTCCTAAAGTTATAATGACTTGAAATTTTATTTGATTTGGGCCCAAAGTATTACCTGAAAAGTAATTTGATTGTTTTACAATTTAAATCATCTGTGTGGAATAAAATTCATTAACCTTATTTACATGTGTGTGAAAATTATGACATTCAAACCAATTAACATTTTATAAAGCGTGCAGTGTTTCACAGCATAAAGTTCTGGCTTGTGCCGTGGCTCTGTCATCTATATTCCTAAACCCATTTAGCTCCAGAAATGTAGGGTGGTGTTGATGTCCAGTTTTGGTTGAAACTCTATGAATTTAGTTGTCTTTTTGGACGATGTTGTATGTGGAAACTGAGTCTCCTTCCAAGGCTGAATGTGCGTGGCCTACTGAGGCTGAACTTTAGCCAGTCTTCCCAGGGGAGTGAGGCAAAGCTTTCTTCCAGAGGCCCTGCTGGGAGGCCTTGCTAGGAGCTTGAGGCTGAAGGCTGGGGATTGTCAGGCATTAGCCAGAGAATCCTTGCAGCCAGAGCTGCCCCGCTGGAGAAGCACTAGCATCGTTCTCTGCACAGCCCTCCCCCACCACAGTGCTGGAGAACCCTTCTCACTGAGGCCACGGGGGAGGGGCCTGGCACCTGCAAGGCTGAGTGAAGTGGATCTGGCTCAGTCTTTGATTGAGCCCAGGCCTTGCCACTTGCTACTTGTGTGATTCTCTAATCCAAGTCCTCTGTCACCCGGACTATGGGCAGAGCCTCCTCACAGGTTCCCTGTGGCCACATAGCCCCTGCCTCTGATGTTTCCTTTGTTTAATATCTAGGAGACTTATTTTGAGTAATCACTGAGGCCAATTGTACAAACATGTACTGAATAAGCCTCCCATGGCTTTCCATTGCTATCTATATCAATAAAATTTTACCTTGGTCAGCAAGGCCTGCTTTGTCCCACCCATGCCCTCCAGCCTCAGTGACAGCCATGGGCCTTTGTATTCACTCTTCTTCAAGCTCCCCAACCTCTGTACGTGCTGCTCTTTTGCATGAAGTGACTTTTGCAGCCTTCTTTGCCACGTCTTCTCAAACTCATCATCACTCATATCAACCCAAGAGTCACTTTGACTCCTTGCCTGGGTAAACTCTCTAGCCGTCGGCTCACAACACCAGACTCCAATAGAGGAAGGCACTGATCTACATCTCTGTCACGGCCCTGACCACAACCACAGTTGCTCTTCTGCTATTGTGATTACATAAATCATCTTTGCCCTGATGTAAGGCTCTGTGAAGGCAAGGGTCAGGTGGCATTTTGCTTACCCTTTTATACCCACCATGTGGCACAGTGTCACCTCTTTATATAATCTATGTTGAATTAATCAGGAACAAGTGTGATAAATTTTTGTTACTTTAGCTAAATACCAAGAGGAGCATTTTGAGAAAGAAAAGGCTCATTGAGTTCACAGTGGTGGTTACAGGATTGGGTGGTCCCACAGTCTGGTGTCTGGTGCAGGCTGGTTATGCCAGGTGCAGTGGTAGGGATCACACTGTGAGCCAGAAGCAGAGAGAGAATGGAGGCTGAACCATAACTCAAATACTCAAAACCTCTTATGAGAACCAGCCTCTGAGGACACACCCCCTGTGGCCCACAGACTTCCCATCAGCCCCACCTCTCAGATGCCATCATTAGGTCAACTCTCCAGCCTTAGTCAATCAACCATTAACACAGAGACACTAGAGTTTAAGTAGCTGCATGGGTTTTGGGGAATCAAATCCTGCTATAGCCATAACCCGAATTCACAGTTCTGTTACTTGAAGACAGGGAAATCTCATTCTCACAATATTCCTGTGAGGTTAATATTAAGTGAGAAAATACACCTGACATGTCTAGCACAGCCCTGTGCCCCCAGCTCTCTCTCCAACCTCCTCCCTTGGGGATGTTTAGGCTTCTGAGTGGCAGCCAGCGGTGGGGGCAGGGCAGGATTCTAGTTGGGGATCTAGGCGCATTCATTCAACCACACAGAACGGAGTTGGAGAAACACACTGCTATGCCCTGGTTTGCATCTCCATCTTTGATTGTTTACTTCTAACACTCTGAGCAGCAAAGCACGTCAAGAATAAATAATGAGAATGAAAACAGCTCATCGTTCTGGGAAGCTCTGTCTTGCATTTCAGAGTCCTCCTGAGGTTTGCAGTACCCACTTGGAATGAGAAAGCTGGCGACGACTCTCCTGCCACCAGGGGCTGCCCCTTACAAGCCAGCGTTTCTCAGGGGCCGGGACAGAGCTGAGCCTCCAGCCTTTCTGTGAGCTTGACTGATGATGTCATTTACTCAGATCACTGAGAAGGAGTCTCTGTGGCTATTTCCTTGGCTTCTGGCTTTGGCTGAATTTGGAATTTGGCTGTGCTGGCTATGTGAGAGGGACAATGAGTCCTTGGAAAAGTCTCCAGTCGCTGGGCCTCAATTCCCACCCATAACATGACAAGAGCAGTAACCGGCTTGTATGCGCGGGGAGCTCATGAGCACACTTGGAAGAGGGGAGGGAGATTCTGCAGCACAGACAGAAAACTCTGGAAACCATTACACCTAGTCTGGGGACTCCACAGGCTTTGTGGGGGAAGGTGTGGGGACTCCACGATTCCCTTCAAAGGGAAGACGCAGCTTCAGTGGAGAATCATAGTCCCAGCCTGGCTCTGCTGCTGGCCAACGTGTGACCTTGGCCCATCACCCCTTGTCTTGGCCTTTGGGTTTTTCTTTTCTGAAGCAAATATATTCTTCTCTTTTTTAAAAAAGACATTTATTTATTTGAAAGGCAGAGTTATGGAGAGAAAGAGAAAGATTTTCCATCCTCTGGTTCACTCCCCAGATGGCCACAATGGCTGGTTGTGCCGATCTGAAGCCAGGAGCCAGGAGCTTTTTCTGGGTCTCCCACACAGGTGCAGGGGCCAAAGCACTTGGACTACTGCCTTCTACTGCTTTCCCAGGCCATAGCAGAGAACTATATCAGAAGTGGAGCAGCAGGATTCGAACCGGTGCCTATATGAGATGCTGGCACTGCAGACGGTGGCTTTACCTGCTATACCACAGCGCCACCCCCAGCAAGCATATTCCTGATGGGCTAGACACCCTCTTGACTCCCTCAGCCAACTCCTGTTCTCCATCCAATATTTTCTGACCCTATCAATTTCCATGGTAGATCAAGAGGTTCTAGGCCTTTGGTCCCCAAATCTACTGCCAGTAGATGATGGGTGAGGGCTGAAGGCCTTTTATTCCCAGCCTCAAGCATGGTGGTGTTATTTCTGCAAAGATGCAAACTCTCTTTTCTTTTTTATCAATGGACCCAAGACAACTCTGTTTCCCAGAGGATCCTTTGCTCACTCACTGCTGTGGCTGGGAAGGAGGGAGAAGGAGCCCAAGGCTGTTCCACACAATGCCCAGTCCATGCGAATTCACACTGCCTCATTGAGGAGGATATTCAACAAAGACCTCTGGTGTCTCCTTGTGCCATTAACTCTCTCCTAATGTCTTGAGGCCCTGCTCTCTTGCAGTTGGATTTTCTTCTGTGTGACTGAGCAGAAATTATGACTCTGAGATCTCACTGGCATCTCTAGGTCTTGAATTAGTCCTGAAATCAACGCCTGCCTTGTGACTCAGTTCAGCAACAACCTAGGTTTCTCTAAGCCTCATGGTCCACAGGTTAACGGGAGGTTAGTACACAATAAAAATTCAGACTTGACTGTCCATAGGAAGGAACTTAGCTCTCCGAAAACGTTCCTCTCAGCGATTTGGAAAATGCCTGCACATTGCCTCACGGTGACCTAGAAATAGCTGAGTGTGTTTGCAGAGTTGAATAGTGTTCCCCAAAATATATGTCCGCCAAGAACCTCAAAATGTGGCTATACTTGGAAATAGGCCCTTTGCAGATGCAGTTAAGTTTAGATGAGTTCTTGCTGGAGCATGGTGGGCCCTAAATGTGACAACTGCTGTCCTTGTCGGAAGAGGACACACAGAGATGCACACCCAAGAATGCCCACGTGAAGATGGATAGAGATGGGACAGAGGCTGCCACAAGCCGGGGAATTCTTGGGGCCAGCAGAGGCTGGGGGAGGCAGGAAGGATTCTTCATGAGGATGTGCAGCGTGCACTTCTGACCTTTAGAACTAGAGAGCAAACGGGTGCTGCTGGAAGCTGTTGGCTGTTGGTGGTGGTTCACAGCAGCCCGAGGGAACGGGTACAGTGTCGTCATGCACTTGCTGCTTGCTGATGTTCTGCTGCAGATGCACTTGGTGAGGCGGCATCATGCCTCTCCCGTTGCCTTCTGGGAGTATCTTTCCTCCCTGCTCAGGTCAGACTTATTTGGCTGTAAGTAAAGCTCTTAGGACAGCAAGGGCTTGAACTATTTTACTGTCTTTAAAAAATGTTTTTAATTACTACAAAGGAACAGGTTTTACTTTCTGTTGTGAGAATCAATACAGAAGTCGGAGGCAGCAGTGGGTTTTCAGAACCTCATTGGCCTCTGGGTTCACTTCTCACTGCTTTTTGATCTTTATCTGTCATTACAAAATGGCTGCTCAAGATCTGAGGCTCTTGTCCTCACACAAGAATATCTACAAGCAGGAAGGAGTAAAGGACTCATCTCTTCCTTGTTCTTTTTTAATCAGAGGAGAAAAATATTTTCCAAAGTCCCTAAGCAATTCCTCAAGTCCCCTTGGCCACAAGTTGGTAACACTTTCTTTCCCTTGTTGCAAGGGAGGCTTGTAAAGAGAATTTCTTTGATTGACAGCCTCTCTTGTGGGAGAGGGCACTTAAGCAAAAAGGGTGGAGGGATGGTTTTGGGGTAGGAGGTTGACTGTTGCCTGCGGTGTCATGCTCACCCTGGGAACCTCCTCCCAGGTCCAGGTGAAGCCACACTCCTGGGGACCAACCTGTGCTGGGCTCTGCTATACTCCAGGAAGGACCAGCGGGAAGCTTCTTGCTCGCATTCTGAGATAAATTGTTCCAAAGCCTCTGTGATATTCTGAATAAAGGCCACCAAAGATGCTCACACCCTAATCTCTGGAACCTGTGAATGTTCAACCTTGCATGGAAAAAGAGTCTTTGCAGGGGTGGGCGAGTTAAGGGTCTTCCAGTGGGAGATGATCCTGTTGGGTCCAATGTAATGAGAACAGTCCTTATGTCTGGGAGGCCAAAAGGTCAGAAGCAGAGAAGGAGACATGAAGGCAGGGGCAGAGCCTAGAGTGAGTGACATGAGCCTTTAGAAGCTGGAAATGCAGAAATCTTCTAGAATCTGGAGAAGGCAAAGACAGAGTCTCCTCTAGAGCCTGCAAGTGGAATGCAGCTCCAGGAGACCCAGTTTGGACTTGTGGACCACAAGGGGATGCATTTGTATCACTCCCATCCACCATATTTGTGCTCAATTGTTACAATAGCAACAAGACATCAATACAGCCCCGGATTCATGCTGTCTGGGTCCCTGGAACTCACAGGAGCCTGGGAACCTCCTCAGAATACTTCTTTCCCAAACTCTCTGTGTGTCCACAGGCCTAGACAAGAACAAACCTTGGAAGTCCTTGCCACCCACTCCAGATCACTGTCTCCCAGGTTCCCTCTCAGACCACACTGCCTTGCAGAGACCCACTGTGTTGAGGGTCTCTCGGGGAAAGGGGTCCTATGCTCAGACTTATGGGGTCTTCAGCATTTCTAGCAGCTGTGACCTACAACTGGAAGGCCCACGAGTCTCCAGTGACTGGGCAGTGGTGTGGGCAGAGCCACCAGGCCCACAGGCCTTGGGCCTCCTCTAAGAGAGGGATCCAGGGAGGAGGAATGCTGCTCCCGGTGAGGGTAGCTGGCCAGGATGCCGTCTCCACCCCTCCGCTGTCGAACAGGAGCTATGACTCAGCAGCTCTGATGCTGGGTGAGGCCCTGCAGGGCGTCCTTTGGGCTCCTGGCTCTGAGCATGGGCTGGGGGTTACTGCAGGGGACCGATCCAGAGATGGTCATCTCAAGCCCTGCTAGCTGGAAGAGGCTGACACCTACCCTGGCTACCTCGGGTGCCCATCTCCCAGAGGGCTTAGTTCCATAAGGCCTGGTCTGGCAGATGCCTAGTCTCAGGTCCTCCCAGGAGCTCTTCTCTTTGAACTTGGGGTCCTTGCTTTCCCTCTGCCGACTGGGGATCGTTCTTCATTCTACTTACTCATGGCTCAGAGTGGTGACTGGCACTGGGTCCTTTCTATGCAAGTCATAATTGTTCTGCTGCAGGTCCCACTGCCAAGAGACTCAGTGTTGGCTGACTCAGCTCACATGCCGGCCCAGGACAGCATGTGTCCAGCAGGGTCAGCAGGTGGACACAAAATCTTGAGATTGGCTTCTGCTCAGGGCTGTTGTCCTCAATACAGGTCCAGTATATAATCTGTCCATTGTGGCATGCCCAGAAAGAAGGTGAGATGTCAAGAAAATTGGGCAAGTCTCACCCAGGCTGCTGAGAGGATTAGGGGGTTTGTTGGACGCACCGTTAGTTAGGTGTGTTAATAATAAAGTAAAATAAAAAACTGTAGAAGGCACTTGGGCAGGGCAATCCTTACCTTTAGAGCTTCCATTTTTTTTTTAAGCTGTTGAGTTCTCTCCTCCTTTCCTCGAAATTCTACTCTGTGCTAAAGTTTATCTTTCATGATTTAGCTCTGGGTTTTGCCCCAGAGAACTCCTGAACATACCACCAGAGCCCTGGAGAACATTCCAGAAGCTGAGCCTAGGAGGATGAAGAAGACACTGCAGTGAACAACCCAGGACCCTTTCAGCATGGAGGGGCTCATTCTCAGCAGTTGGGAGACAGCCAGAGGATGATCCTCAGCCATCTCTTTGGGAATGCCTGGGCTCAGGAAAACAGGGGATACATATTTCCCAGAGCAGCCCTCATCTGGCCAAGGCTCAAGGGAGGGCAGAAAGCCCCAGCTCCTCACGCTGACCAGGAGTGTCTCTGCAGGGCCATCGGACCTCTGAAGCTCCCTATGGGACTGGCTGGTGGCCTTGTTCCTCCCACATCCCAGCTCCAAATCTCCCTCGGCCTAGCCCTGCATCCTCCACCTGCTAGCGAACACCCTGCCTGCTCCTCTCCACCTCAGAGCCTACACTCTGGGTCCCTGTTGGTGCCACAGTGCCCTGGGGCCCAGAGTCTGGCTTCACGTGACTGAAAGTCACACCCATGCTCAGGTGAGCCTCATGATGGATACCCTGGGCTGAGAAGTGGGGAAGGGGGTTCTGCCAAACGGTCCCTGAGGCTTGCTTTTTGTCTGGCTCCTGTGTGGCCTCTTCCAGGAAGCCATCAGGAAAGGTATCGCCAGAAAGGCTGGCAGCCCAAGGTCCCTCAGATGTGCAGGTGGAGCAACATGGGCTCATGATGTGATGGTCCACACTGCTGGTATCCAAGGAAGCTGGTGGTGGTTGAGGGGTCAGTCAGCTTTGTGTAGAATCCTGGTTCTGCTGCGGGTTGATCTTGGGCCAGAATGTCATCCTTCCAGGTGATTTTTCCAACCGGCTTGATGCGGGCAGGTGCAAAACTCCATGCTGAGCACCTTGGGAGGTGACTCCAGAGGGACTCCAGGAGTTGGGAGTTGGGAGAATCCTAGCCTCTACACTCTGTGGTTAGCAGAGAATTAAACCTCTTCCTGTCCACCCACTATCTTCCCCCTCCTCCAACAAATAAATAAAAACGAGAAAAAAAGATGATAAAGGCCCAGGAAGAATTCTCCATTCATCCTGCATGATTTGCAAAACTGAGTAAGGGCCACCAAGGGTCTTCGTTACTTTTATGTGGTGCCGATAACTGCTTTGTGCCCCCTCCTGTCGCCCTCCCAAGCTTACAGTTCTTTTTGCACAGAGAAGCAACTTTCCTGAGCTTCATTCTTTTACCATCAACAGAAGCATTAAAACCGCTCCCAGCTGGCTCTGGTCTGCAAATGACAGTCTTCAGTTCCTCCACTTCTTCCTCGCGCCTCCCGCCCACTGTTTTGTATCTGGTAGGGCCGTCAGGGGATGCCACGCTGGAAATGAATCTTAACACACTGTGATTTCCAAAGATTTTCTGTCTTCACCATTCTGAGCCTTCATGAGACTGGAAAGATAGGCCCTGGTAGCTCTGAGCCTGGCAGCCCTCAGGGAGAGGGGGAGCCTGGATTCCTGAGACCAGCTGGGGTCTTTGTGAAAAGCAGCACCCCACAGTCAGCCCTGGGAGTACTGCCACAGTCCTCCTTCCCATGGGGGCCTTTGTTTTGAGAGGTATGTTAGTCTGGGTTCTTCAGAGAAAAAGAACCAATAGGATACACATAGACATGGAGAAAGTCTATAACGAATTGGCTTATCTGAGAAGTCTCAGACCTACAGGTCTGAGAACCAAGATCAGAGAACCAAGAGAGCCACTGATGCAGCTCTGGTTTGAGCCCAAAGCCAAAGGCAGGAAAGGAGACTCCTTTCTTAATCAGCCTTTCTCTTTGGGCCTTCAGTGGGTGATGTCTGCCCCCATTACCCTGTCCACCAATTTTAATGCTAATCTCATCCAGACGCCCCTCACAGACACACCCAGAAACATGCTTACCCAAATATGTTGGCACTCAATGGCCCACTCAAGTTGACACATAAAATTACCTACCCCAGAGAAGACGACATTAGGTACAGGTGTTACGGAGCAGCAGATTAAGCTGCCAGGTGGGACTCCTGCTTCTCACAGGACAGTGCTGCTTCACGTCCCAGCTACTCTACTTTCAATACAGCTGCCTGCTCATGTGCCTGGGAAGCAACAAATGAAGGCTCAAGTATGTGTGTTCCTGCCACCCACGTGCGAGACCTGGGTGGAGTTCCTGGTTCCTGGCTTAGGTCTGGCCCAGCTCCAGCTGTTGCAGCCATTTGGGGAGTGAACCAGCAGATGGAAGACCTCCTTCTTTTTCTGTCATTCTGCACTTCAAACAAATCAGTACATAAATCTTAAAAAAAAATAAGAAATACACCTGGCATAGGATGGATGATTCAAAGAAATTCTGGGTGTACTCATCTCTCAGCCAGATTTGGGACTGGAGAAGGAAAGAACCATTTTTTAAAAATTTTATTTAAGGTAAACAGATTTCATATATTTCATAAGGACAGATTTAGGAACATAGTGATACCTGCCACCCTTCCCCCTCCTTCCTCTCTTATTCCCTCTCTTGTTTTTTTTACAATGATCTACTTTCAGTTTGCTTTATACTCATAAGATTAACCCTATACTAAGTAGAGAGAAGAATTAACTCATCTTGTGAGGCAGAGGCTGCTTTGGGAGCTGTAAGTGAACAAGCAGCAGTGCCTATTTGTGATGTTTGTCTTTAAAGAACTGGAGCGCCTTCCGTGTGTGTCGCCTTCCTCCAGACCCTGTGGCTGATTGTCCCCTGTCAGTTAGTGTCCCTGGTCTACCACCCACAGCCACAGGGGGCTTTCCCCTCACCAGGCACAGAGAAGAGATGTGGCAGCCAGGGGACATCCATCTGGGATCTCTTAGAGAAGCTGAAGGAAGGATTTGCATTTGAGGGGTGCCCATTTGCTATAATGATTAGGAGACACAGGCTATTTCAGAAAGTCTGGGTTCAAGTAAAACTGTTCTGTTTTGGAGTCAGCTTCCTAATAATGTGCAGCCTGGGAAGCAGCCGGTGATGGCTCAAGTGCGTGGGTCTCTGCCACCCACATGGAAGACCCAGGTGGAGTTCCAAGCTCCTGCTTCAGCCTCATCCAGCCCTGGGTAGCACTCTTTCTCCCTCTCTCCCTGCTACTCTGCCTTTCTCAATAAATAAATGAATAGCTAAATGATGGGAAAATATTTTCATTTGAGTAAACAATAACAAATAGGAAGACACACATGGATAGACTTTGTCTTTATCAATTAGGAACTCTTATGCGGTCTGAATAATTAAAACATGAAAAGTGGTTGTTTAAAATATACAGAAGAACAAAAGCACACTATTTTTCTCTCATGACATGAGAAGTACGAGCAACCCAGGGCTGTGTGGTGGCTCCCACCCCCCTCAAGGGTCTGATCCCTTCCCCTGGCTGGCACTGCTGGTCTCCAGGGAAGGACCCTCTCAGGTGAGTCTGGGGTGTGAGATGTGTGCACAGCACGAGAAAGGGAGTGAGGTGTATGTGCAGTGGATGGGGTAAGGCAATCAGCCCCTCCTGTCCTTCAGTGAATGTCCCTGGACGCTCTCCCTCATGACTTCAGCTTGTATCTCATTGGCCATGTCTATCTGTAAGGAAGCTGGGGTTTGGAGCCCTTTGTCAAACCATGCTTCTGCGTGCTGGTGTCCCAGCCTCCTGCTTGCCAGTGCCCATGTTCTATGGAGCCACCTCCCTTGCCTCCTCCATGTGCCTCTGTCCTTAACAGACACTCTAGTATGACATCAGGCCCAGGGGATTTTCTCCTGCTCATTCAGAACATATGCGTATTTTAATTATGAAGGACAGAAGAATAACACAGCACTTCAAGCCAGAAAGGAAATCTATTGGCTTAAGCAACTATATTATGAAATAGAAGGGCTGAAGTCTCCTTAGTAATTCCTGGAATCAGACTGGAAACCCAATGAATCTCTCTATTTGCTTTTCTCTCCATATTGACTTTGGCTCTGTCCTACTAAATTTGCTCTCTGTCCTACTAAAATTGCTTTCTCCACATATCAGAGGTGATCAGAGGTCAAGGCCAAGGAGTCCATACAGAGTCACATCTCTACAGCCCCACATGCAGAGCAGAGAGCAGCTGCAGCATGAACAATCCTGGAGAAGACCCCGACTGGCCTACCTTGGTCACATACCCATCCATTGTCCCATCACATGGGGCAGGAAATGCACTCATGTAATAGGATCTTTTATACCTCTTTGAACCCGTGACTAGATCAGGGTTGGAGAAGGGAAGCCAGGATGGAGGAGTCTTCCCAGGGAAGGCGCTGGGGACACAAGCACGGCTCTTCGAGGCTCTTGTGTTTGGGTGGCTGCTCACCCCGGGGACTGTGTGCTCCACTTCCCTGTAGAAGTCTTGTGTCTGTTTTCCCACTGATTCACTCTTTTCTTTGTGTGGCTCTCTTCTGTACAGCAGCGGATTTGACTTCCATAGGCTGCTTTCCTAGGCTTCATCTCGGCTTCCAACATGTCACAGTCAACGAGATATTGGTGAGGCTTGGAGGATGGGAGAGGTCAGGGTGTTTGTTTCGCTTCCTCTCTGTCTGTGGCCGCTTCTCTGGCAGCAGCTGGTCTCCTTCGGAACTCCAGCTCTGGCAAGTGAGGTCCTCAAAGGACTGACCTTGGTCTCACAAACTCTGCCTCCCCCGTTGGTCCATTGGCCTAGGGGAAGCAGTGACTTTCTGCTCTTGCTAATCTCTGGGTTTACATCACTTATGTAACCACTTGGCTGCATTAAATTTCTCCTGTTGTGAAAAAGGGAGCTGTTTTCCTTCTTAAGTCTGATTTATGTTCCTTCTTTCTCCATGCACACTCCTCCACCTCCAGTCGGCTTTTGCACTGAACACCTTTTTCTCTAAGCTGTGAATAAAAGGTTGTATCTCCTGTAAATGAATTTTAGACTTCAGTGGACAGTTGCAGGAAAAATACTCTGAAGGGGGAGGGTGGGTTGTGGGTCTCCCACCCTCCCTAGGCAGTCAACTATTGAGGGGCCTTGGGATGCACAATCAGTTCTCAATCAGTTGGGAGTGGGTGAGCCTAGAGAATCCTTGCCAAGACCTTCATTTCCTGCCTGTCTCCACCTGCCTGTCAGCAGGAATGAAGACTTTTTAATGTGAGCAGACACAAAATCAAAAGCAGAAAGTAAACCAGTAGGAAAACAGCCAGTCTATAAGAGAATCATAGCCAAATGGTTCAGAGGCTCGTGTGTGACCTGCATTCTCTGTTATACAACCTATTGAGAGTTGACAAAATAATGAATTTTTTACATTTGATTGCATACGCTCTGGGATGTCAATCCAGGGAAAGGTCACATTCTTGTGCTAACTGGAGAAAATGTACTAAGCCACTTTTTTCTAGCACTCTGTTTTGGGGAATAGAAATGATGCTTACACAGTTTTTCCTTCTCAAACACCCCTACCTGAGAGCTTACTTACTTTTCAACACCAGACTCCCAAATCACTTTAAATTATACTGCTCATCTCCTTCATCTCTTCTGCTTTAATGGAATGAGAGTTTCTATGCCAGATAATTAAGTATCTACAATTGTAACAGCATCTTATACTCACAGAAGTTCATAATAATGAAGACTCATTTCTCACTTGTGGGCCACATCCACTGAGGATGGGGCCTTGCACCACGTGTCCTCTGGTGGTTACTGTGGCAAAGTAAACTGTAAACTGTATTCTCATCCCACGTCAAGGTCATAGGCCTTTACATGGTGATGTCCAACTTCCGTGACCACTTCTGTTCCTCCGAAGTTTTTGCTTTAGCTCAGACTTAATCAACTCTCTGCTCTGTTTTCTTATAGCAATCTCAAATGTAATGTCAGCAAAATGGAGCCCTTGCTTTCCCACACTTCTGATTACCCACCCCCATTCTCAGTAAATGATAGCGCTTTCTACTCGTTGAGTAAGTCAGAAATCTAAACATCATCCCCGATTTTTCCCTTCCTTTCAGTTACCCCATGCGACCAATCTGCAAGTCTTATTGATTCTGCTTTCAAAGCAGTTTTGAGATCTGCCTATCTCTCCCCATATTGACTGCAGGCTCTTGTCTTCGTTTGGGTTTTTCCCAGAAGTGAACCCTGACCTAAGAATTAAAATGCAAATTGTTTATCTGGATAGTTCCTGCAATACCCGATAGGGTAGTGGGGATTGAGTCAGGGAATGTGAGGTGAAACAGTAAGGGAGGTCATTACTGAGCCAGGTCCAGCTGTGGCTAACTAGAGCTTAATCCTGCAGAGCACCTCTGGAAAATGATGAAGAACATGGTGGTTTCGCCACTAGAGTGGGGGGAAGGGTAGATAGTATAGTGAGCTGATCCTGGGAGGCAATGATTGTTCACAATTCTAGACTCTGCTGCAGATAGGCAGCAGGGCTTCACATGACTTTGGAGAAAAGGCACAGATAGTAGCCCTTTGACGCTGACTGACTCTGGAGTGATATGGCCAGGGCAGTCTGGGTGGGATACCAATAGCACCCACTGTGGTCTATCCCTTGGCTCTTCAGGTTCACCTGTGAACCATGTTTATAGCAACCACTCTTCAGCATGATGGCAAGACACACCTCATGGATCATCCAGTGAACTCGCCAATCAATCAACAGGAAAGTTCCTGGGGTAGGTTACAACTGGTCAGTTGGCCCTGAGGTTGGGTCTTGCCATATGACATCTCTCTCCTTTAACACCACTTTGCCATTTACCAGCACTTCAAGTAGTACTGGCTGCTTGCCTGGTAACCTACATTTTTATGCCAGAAAGATCTGAGAATCTGATTGTAATTTCTTTTTTTTTTTTTTTTGACAGGCAGAGTGGACAGTGAGAGAGAGTCAGAGAGAAAGGTCTTCCTTTGCTGTTGGTTCACCCTCCAATGGCTGCCGCGGTCGGCGTGCTGTGGCCAGCACACCGCGCTCATCTGATGGCAGGAGCCAGGTGCCAGGTGCTTTATCCTGGTCTCCCATGGGGTGCAGGGCCCAAGCACTTGGGCCATCCTCCACTGCACTCCCGGGCCACAGCAGAGGGCTGAGCTGGAAGAGGGGCAACCGGGACTAGAACCTGGTGTGCCGGCGCCGCAAGGCGGAGGATTAGCCTGTTGAGCTACGGCGCCGGCTGATTGTAATTTCTTTGTCATTCATGGTGTTGAAATTATCGAGAAACAGGTAACAAAGAATTGCCACCCAAGGAAATCCCCTGACTTGCACACAGACTCCTCAGGATGTCCAGCCTAGAGCAGCAGCCCCGTAATCCATGAAAAGCAGAGCAAATTGCTCCACCACATTAGTAAATCTTTTCTTTGCATATATAGACTGGAAAAAGGAATCCTAAATGATGTGATGGGAACTCATGCCAAATCCCATGCTAGAAGTGTTTTTTCTAGGATTTCAAGTCCAACAGGGCCTAGGGTTTTGGGGACAAGAAGCACACATCCCACAACTGGGCCTCTGAGTTGGTCTGGGAAAGGAGTCCCTACCCAGCTCCGCTCTTTGAGTACCAGTCAAGTGTACCCTACCTATTATGAATGGTCTGTGGTTCCCAACATATATTGCATCTTGGGAAATATTATCCCTAAGCCCACCACGTACTATCATTAAGCTGATCCCTGACTATGCCTCTAAGTGGCCACTGACGTTCACTCAGGCCGCTGGCATTTCTGTATTCTGTGGTGTGTTGGTAAACTGGTTTGCATGTGTATAGGAAGGATGTCTGATTTGTAGAGTTTACCTGAGTTTTGTTATGTAAATAATTTTATTGTGGCCAATTTCAACCTACTGATAGTTTAGTAACATTTGTCTAAATTCCTTGTCAACAAACAATAATAACCAGAATCCTTAGTCAACTGACATTATGATTTTATATTTATAAATAATAAATTTGTAATTAATTACAAATGTGTTGCTTTCATGGGAAGCAATGTTATGTGAGATTCTCTTGACAAACAGAAACTATGAGGCTTTGCCAGCAGAGAAGGCAAAAATCTTCCCAGGAATATGTCATTGTCATAGGTGAGGTGACACATGACTCTCCATGGTACAAAGTGTCTCGTGTAATCAACTCACCCCATATGGCTAGGTGGCAACTGCGGTAACCATGGAGGAGCGCTGTCCAGGTCTCCCTTCTAGAGAGAACCTGCCACAAAGTTGGTAACTGACAATAGCCTGCAGTTATGGGTGCCTTCAAAATTTGCTTCTGGCTTCAAGTTCAAGCTACAGATTCCTTGGGCAGTGGTCCCACACAGCATTTCTGCTTAGCAATCATTTTTTCCCAGAGTCCTCCCTTGAGCTGCTGGGGCCTTTCCTATAGTTGCATCTCTTTCTATCCAGTCCTCCTTGCCTCTCCCTATCCTTTTCACTGGTGTTGGATCTGTATCCCAGTTGGCAGGCTCTCCCTACCTCCTTTGTCCCTTCTTCCCTTTATCATTCACAGGTATTGCTCTTAATAATTCTTTTACATTTCCAACTCTGTCTTGACATCCTTTACCTGAAGAACCACCTAAATGATGTCCTTGGGGGATGCTACCATAGCAAGGGCCCAGATTGGCATCTGTTGCTGATCAGTCAGACAGTCAATAATGGCAGTGGTTATATTAATACCAGTGGACATGAGCCCAGGCTGTTAGAACTGTGTATAACTCTCACAATTGCTGCCCTGGCTACTCTGCTCATGGACCATCATGCAATCACTGGAGTATGCAAAGGAGAGTTTTCTGGTCTGCTTAGTACAGCAGTGTGCCTTCTGTAATCTCTGCTCTCCTATGAGTGTTCACATGAAGTGTGAAGAGCTCCATGCTTTGATGCCACTCTCATAGGTCCACCTGCAGGCTTCTCCCAAGATTTGTTTGTTTCCTTTCTTCCCATTCCCTATTCTCTAAAGTTCCCTAAAGAACCAGCTATGCAGTTCACAATAGCTAAAGAGTCCTGAATATTCTTATCTCAGGCTGCTTTCCTCAGCCCAAGTTAATAATCAGGTGTACTCATTGAAACTAGCTGCTGGCAAGTTTTCACCTCACTACCTTGGAAATGGGGCTGCGGTAGTTGTACCACTGGTATGGAAGGAACACTGATGTGGTGGGAGCACTGGTTTTTGGCATGCACCAACATAATGAGATCATTCATTGATGATTCAAAGATCTTCCTTTTTGAGCTGGTTATGTGAGCGAATACTAATAAAGACTTATGTACGGAATAAGGGAGACTCACCTTTACAACAGAGACAGGTGATTTGAGGGTCTAGAGCAAGTGTTAGTTTAATTTATTTGTGTTATCTGGAGCTATTCAGTCTGATCCCATGTGTTTGTTTCACTGTCATTGTAAGATGAAATGATGTTATACCTGCCCAGCCTTATGAATTTGTGACTCCGACAATACTCAGCTCAGGAGGTGAAACTCGGACCATGATGGGAAGCAGTATGATGTGCTGTGATAAGTTATCTGGTCTCTGCTAGGGCCAAGTAATGTGCCAGCAGCTGCTTTTCCAATGTGGATGATTTCCTATTGCAGACACATGATGGACTGGATCATGTCCTCTCTAGAATTGTATGTTGTAGCCCTATGTGACTGCATTTGGAGATAGGACCTTTAAGGAGGTGATTAAGGTTAAATGAGCTCATCAGGCTGAGAGCCCTATTCAACAGGATTGGTGTCCTTATTAGAAGAGGGTGCCTGAGTGTTTCTCTGTTCTCACATGCACCGAGGAATGTATGTGTGAGGACATAGTTACCTGCAAGCCAGAAAGAGAACTTTTGCCAGAAACAAACCCTAACAGCACATTGATCTTTGACTTTGAGCCTTCAAAATGATGAGAAAATAAATTTCTGTTGTTTTAGTTATCCAGCCTATGGCATTTTGTCATAGCAGTCTGAACAAACTAATAAAAATAGCACAGACTTGCTGCAAAACCCTAGGGGTATTTGCTGAGTGACTATTAGCACAACATCATCTCCTCATTTACTATGAGCACCTCTAGTGCCCTCTCACGTGGTGTACCTGCAGAACTGCTGGCAGCCTGAATCTGCTCTATAGCCATTTCTTGCTCGGGTTTCCATTCCAGAGAGGCATCCTTTGGAATCATTCAATAAATGATTGGTATGTGCTGCTTCCAAAGGTAAAAGTCTTAGTAATTAGTATATCTGGTAGGAGTTATGAGGTTTAACATTTTCCAGCATTCCACACATCACCTTGAATGTAGATAGGGTTTATCTGCTGCCCTGTGGTCTATCCAGAATATTGCCACTTCATGCTCCTCAGGTTCAATTAGCGTGATCATTCGTATTGTGGGACAGACGATATTCTGTGGAATGCTAATATGGGCAGGGTCTAACTGAACTGTAATGCACAGAGAGTTAATCTAGACTCCTGCCAAGCCCATGAATGTATGCTGCTGTCCATTCAAATGGATGCAAATGTCTTTTCATCCCCTTTGTGATATGAATTGAAAAGAATGCATTCACCAGGCCAATAGCTGTTATTTATGCCAGAGGTTGGGATGCTCTATGCTGGTAAAAATGCAGTATCTGCTACTGCCAACTACAATTGGGGCTACAGGTTAGTCAAGTTTTTGGTAGTTGGATTAACTTCTTGTGGCTGCTACAACAAATTAGGACCAACTTGGGGACTTAAAACAACCTGCATTAATTCTCTTATAATTTTGGATGTCAGAAGTCCAAATGTGTTTCACTGGGCTGAAATAAATCATGGTGATGGCAGAGCTGTGCTCCCTCCAAAGGTATCAGAAGTGAATAGGTTTCCTTGTCTTTTCTGGCTTTTGCATGCCTTGGCTCATGGCTCCTTCTTCCTTCTTCAAGGGAGTAGCACAGCAGGCTCAGTTGTATCATTGCTGCCTTCACCTTTGGTCGAAATCTCTCTGCTCCCTCTTATTAAGACACTAGCGAGTGCATTCAGGGCTCACTTCAATAATTCAGGATAATCTTCTCATCTCAAGAGCTTTAGTTTAATCACATCTGCAAATTCACTTTGCTATGCAAAGGTGATGTTCACAGATTCCAGAGATAAGGACCCAGATATCTTTGGGAGTTATTTTCAGCCTTCCATAGTAGTTTTATCTGATCTACAATGACCACATCTACCTGTCTCCTCCCACCTCGTAGGGATGTACTGGTGAATTAAAACTCAGGGGTGTGATGGGAACCACTTCTCCTGTATCCTTCAATCTTTGAGGGCAGCCCTAAGCCCTGACATTTTACCTGGAATATGGCATTGCTTCTTACTTACTAGCTTGGCCAAAGGGGCAGTGTCAGGATTTGCCCCCGCCCTTTCTTACCACACCTTTATTGTGATCTTGATCCTGAGGCCACATTTTGCTGGTAGCATCCTTTATTAAATTTTTACCTGGGTTTTAGTTTCTCAGAGCATATTTTCTTAGCTGGGGAAACTACTGAGAAATAATTTTTATTTTCCTTCTTCTGCTGATCCCTCTCTTTTTATACCTCACCAAATTAAGAGTGGAAGGAGAACTCCAGTTGATGTGTTCTGCATACCGTCTGGAAATCTTGGCCCTGTCTACAGGTTCGTCAGGTCTGTGTCCTGTCTATACTCATTGCAGGTGTATCACTCCAGCCAGGCGCCCACCGGCTTCCTGAAGGAACTTCTCATTGCCATCAGCCATTCTCCATAAGCCACTTCTCCAACATTTGTCTGTCCCTTCATTCTAAAGTCAATGCCACATGTTTTACGCTCCTGTTAGAGCACCATGCCATCTGATAGTACATTTAATTTTTTTTAGGTAGCTTTGATGAGTATCATATAGCATAAATATAAATATAAAATTTAGTTGCTGAAAATATCAATTCTTTTTTTTTTTTATTTTTGACAGGCAGAGTGGACAGTGAGAGAGAGAGAGACAGAGAGAAAGGTCTTCCTTTGCCGTTGGTTCACCCTCCAATGGCTGCCGCGGTCGGCGCGCTGTGGCCGGTGCACCGCGCTCATCTGATGGCAGGAGCCAGGTGCCAGGTGCCAGGTGCTTTTCCTGGTCTCCCATGGGGTGCAGGGCCCAAGCACTTGGGCCATCCTCCACTGCACTCCCAGGCCACAGCAGAGAGCTGGCCTGGAAGAGGGGCAACCGGGACAGAATCTGGCGCCCCAACCGGGACTAGAACCCGGTGTGCCAGCACCGCAAGGCAGAGGATTAGCCTGTTGAGCCATGGCGCCGGCCTGAAAATACCAATTCTTTTCTCCCAATTCTGTGCGTTGTTTGAATTGTTCCTCTGCTGATGTCCAAGGGGATCCCTCATGGAACTAAACTGTTGGGACAGCACAGGCCCAGTGCATTCATGTCTGGTCATTTGTGAACAGCAGAAGTGTATTTCTCACAGCTCTGGAGGCTGAGAAGTCTCAGGTCTCATTGCCAGCAGATTCAATGTGTGCTGAAGGCTCCCTTTGTTTGCAGGATGGCACCCTTTGCTATGCTATCACATGGAGGGGCTCAGCCCCTCTGGTGGTCAGTTCTTTGCTACTACCTGTGGCAGCCAGCTTTATAAAGGGGAAGGATTCATTGAGCCTTCAGTTTTGGAGGCTGGAAAGTCTGAATGGACTGATGGGCATTCTGGCAAAAGCCCCGTGGCTGATGGAGAAGTGAGTGCAGAAGAAGGAGCATGTGGTGACCTGAGAAGCAGAGGGAAAGAGGTTGGACCCAAACTCAGGCTTTCCCAACAGCCTTCCTTCAAGAAGCACCTTCTGAAGGCATGCCTCCAGTGACCCCACGGACCCTCTGAGACGCCATCATGGGGAAGAAGCCTTTAGTACATGGGCCTTGAGGAGGCACTGCATATCCAGACTAATGTCCAGACCACAGCACCCCTCAAACCCTTTTGAAGGACACTCACCCTAGAAGTGCGTGTAGAGCCCTGGGGACCTATCACCTCCTGATGACCTCGCCTCTTCATACACTGATGCCTTGAGGATTAAATTTCAACAAGAATTTAAGAAGAGACACAAATCTTCAAGTTGCAAGCTCCCAACAGTTCCCATGTCTTGCTACTCACACTTTTCCATCATCCCCTCTCCTGGAATGCTGGCTGGGCTAGCAACTTGGAATTTGCTTCTAATCCACAGAATGAGAACAGGTGACAAAGTCACGTTTGTAATTAGGTTATAAGAGATTGTGATTCCCGCCTCTCTTCCTTGTTGGCTCTGTGGAAGCACGTCTCCACGTTGGGTAGGCCCAGGTGGCAAGGAACTGAATACAGAGTGGAGGGGTGGTGTCATCATCTTCACTCCCACCATCAGCGCCTCCACAGTCTGGACTTCACAGTCTGGACCCTTGGTGGCCATTCTCAACCAGTGACCGACCAGTGGGACAGAGCTCAATGTAGCACCAAGACCCATGTGGCTGACTCAGTTGATTCTAGAGCCAAAGGGCCTCTCTCCAACTTGCTCCTCCCTGCTAGAACTTTTCTAGTCTGGAGAAATCAGCTCTGAACCCGGCCACTAGCACCAGTGGCTTCCTAGGATCCTGCCTGGTCACCCAGTGGGCAGGATCCTGGTATACATCTCCAGGGCCTCTCCTTCCCCTTTGCTGGGCAGTGGAGGGAAGTGTCTGGTGTGCAGCTTACAATCCAGCACCAAACTAAGCAGGAAAGATCTGGTCATGACCTAAAAGGGACCAACTCCTGACCTTTCTTATGAGCCTCCCCTGCAAATGCATGGCATCTGTCTGCTCTGTCCAAGTGGCTCAGCTTGCTAGTGGTGCATTTCATCTATTGACCTGGCGCAGAGGTGAGGCTGGGGTTCTGTGATCTGAGCCCCCTCCTGTCTTGCAGAAGCTCATAGCACAGTTGTACTTGTCTTGAACAAAGCCATTTCCCATTCTCCTTCTAGCCCTGGGGCTTGCACACCTAGTGGGTGGGCTGGGGAAATATTCTGGTCAGACTGAGGGAGTGAGTAAGTAGAGTCCCAGGGTTCTGAAGGGTGGCCTGATTTTGCTGTCTTATTGCTCACAGAACACCTTAGACATCACTTCTCCACCTGCTGCCCACAGAGAGGTGTGAGCAGCCCTGCCCCGCCTCAGCTGACTATAAAGAAATCCTGGGAAGGGGTGACTGCTGCTCACTTCCTTAAGAGGAAATTTCTACCTACAAATCCCACCCCATCTCCCACTCCACATTTTCCCTCTGGAACTCTCTTTCTCTCTCTGCACTGCATCAGCCAAAAATTTGAGAAAAATAGCTGGCTCTGTGAAAGAGACAAGAAAGTGTGCCAGAAGCTGGAAACAAGGGCAGGACAGGCAAGAGCAATGCGCAGGGAAGAGCAGATGTAACGTGTCCACCAAAATGGCCTCCTTTGTGAATTGTCAGAGGAGACCAACATCAGGGCACAGTCGGATCCAGGAGTAATCCAAATCCAGATTTTCAACATTGTTTTTTAAAGGAAATCTTCAGTTAGGTTGATAGGACATTATTAAGCAGACTGATATAATTAAATTAACAAACAAAAAATTTGCAAGCCTAGTTTTCTTTTCTTTTTTTTTTTTTAAGGGAGAGGGTTTATTGGGGAACACCCTACAGACCAGAGTGAAAGGATAGCAAAGGAAAAAGAGAGAGAAAGAGAATATAAGAGAGAAACAGAGAGGAGACGAGCCAGCAAGGAGAGAAGAGAGCAGAAAGCAGGAGAGGCGAGCTAAGAGAGAAGAACAGAGAGCCAAGAGAGCTCGTGTTCAGGAACAGGCCCTTTTAAAACTTCGCCTGAGGGCGGGCAGGGAAGTAGGAGCAGCGAATCCCATTAGGATGGGGGTGGAGCCTGGCTCAGGTAGCTGGGCCATGTGGCCACCTGGCTAAAACTGCGCCAGTTACCTAACATTCCCCCCTTTTGTTTTTTATAAAGCAGGATTTGTATGGGGTTACGTTAGTCCCAAAAGTCCAGGAGGGGTAGAGGGACGGTGATCTGTCTTTAGAGCTACTTCCTGCTGACATGGGGCGATGAGGTACTCTTCACTGGCATGGGGCGATGTCTTAAGCCACTGTCTCCTGGGTGGGGAGCGGAGTATATCCCTGTAGCAGCATTTAGTTGACTGCCTGGTTGCTGAAGGCCTTCGTTTGTTGCACTATAACCTGCTGTAAACACTAGTATAAAAGACAGGGTGAGAATAGTAACCCATGACCCTAGAGTAGTATTAACCAGGTAATGAGAGGATTTCATAGAGGAGAGGAAGTGTAGGGGGGTCTCTGGACCCTTGTGAGGACAGTTTGATGGACGTGGCTTAAAGCTGATCCCAGCCAAGACTGGGAGAAAGGCCACTTTTGCAGGTAGAAAAATTTTGAACAATTATACAGCATTAAGTGGGGAAGAGGACCATCAGTACACACAGGTTGGGAGTAGAGCCATTGGTGGTAGAGTAGAGGTTATGAATACAAAGGAATGAGGCCCAAGTGGGCTAGATACTGAGGACAGAGTTGTTATTAGAGAACCTTGGAAAGGTGCTGTCTAAGCTACAAGTAAGTTTTCTGATTGAGAGGCAGATAGAACCTGACAGAAGGGGCTTGATAATAATCTGGTGGGCTTTAAAACCTTATGAGTTAAGAGGCCCAGACCTATCTCTTCACATAGGGTACATCCTAAGGGAGGTGAGAATCTCCTTGGGGAAGGCACCCTGTTGACTTCCATTACCTAGCTGGTCTGGGAGAAGAGCTGGCCAGGTAAAGGCAGGTGGCATCTCCAACAGGAAATTTACAGTTCTGCCTGTGATGTTGCTGACCCTACTTGGCCGTCCCCTCAGCTGCGGTGGTCACTTTGGAAGCTGGGCTGAGTGAAGGACTTTTCAGCTTAGAGCCAATAAGATCTGTGGCTCTGACCTGGGCGTCCTTCGACTCCAGGGCAGGTCCATTTCCAGTGATCCAACTCTTGGCAGAGCTGCCAGGGCTCTTCACAAGCTGAATTCTGCTGAAGCCCAGCAAGCCTAGTTTTCAAATTCATGAGTTATTGATCTTCTCTGCTGAAAAGGATACAATTTTCTTTGCCTGGCATTTTGTTTTTAAGTGGGCAACTCTGCATTCATGGAAATGGTCATGCAGTTTGAAGAAAGAAAGTTGCTAAATGCTAAAATTTCAACAGGGTCTCCCAGACCATCTTATTCAAAGATGTACCCTGCCCTGCATTAGGGGTCATTGATTTCTGTACTTGAACTAAGGGCCTGGATCAGTGCTGCCACCCAGTAGGCACTTAATACATGCTCTTGAATGAAGAAATCTTGGTAAAATATTCCATCCTCTAATTATGTGCGTCGGAGTTAACTGCGAGTTAGAGACGCAGCAGTGCTGATGGGTACACAGCGGGAGTCAAGAGCAGCACTCGGAGCGATGCGGAGAGGATTCTCCTGCTGCCCTGGGCAGAAGTCAGCCCTCCCTTCACGCAAACCCTGACGTGTCCCTTCTCCAAGGCCAGGCGCCTCTGGAAGAAGTCTAAGGAGTGAAACAAAATCTGTCTGTCCCCTGAAGTCAGAGATCTGCCTAGCTGGGGTGGGTGGGGCAGCTTGAGCATCCCCAAAGTGGCACCATTTCAACAAGGCTTGCATAGGCATCATTGCCGGGACGTTAGTTCTATTCAGGATGACAAGTCTGTTAGGAAGCAGAGCAAAACAAGGAACAGAGTCCGAGAGAAGATTGTCAAAGAGTGGCTGACCTAGGTGGGGAGATCTTGGACTGCCAACAACTTTGTGTCCTCTGATGTTAGAACCTGGCAAATCAAGGGGGCCGGCGCTGTGGCATAGGGGGTTCGACCACTGCCTGTGAAGCTGCCAACCCGTGTGGGTGCTGGTTCAAGTCCTGGCTGCTCCACTCCCAATCCAACTCCCTGCTAATGCACCTGGCAAAGCAATGGAGGACGGCAGAAGTCCTTGGGCCCCTGCACCTGCATGGGAGACCTGGATGAAGCTTCTGGCTCCTGGCTTCAGCCTGGCCCAGCCCTGGAGGTTGAGGTCATTTGGGGAGTGAGCCAGCAGATGGGAGATTCTCTCTCTGTTCTCTCTCTCTCTCTCTCTCTCTCTCTCTCTGTGTGTGTGTGTGTGTGTGTGTGATTCTGCCTTTCAAAATAAATAAATAAATCAAAGAACATGGCAAAGCTACTCCCCACAGTGACCACTCCTGCATGCTTCTTCGCTCTGCTGCCCCCAAGCTCATGGGTCACTTGCTTCCTCCTGTTGCTTCTGCAGCCGCTCCTCATCTTTTCCCCCTGCTCTGTCCCAGGCCACCAACAGCTCTGCAAGAAGACTCCTGTGACCTCCCTGGCTGGCTTAGCTCATTGGTCGGAAAGGGGCCCATTTCTGGCTCCGAACCATCTCCTTCTGCAGAGACTGTTGCCCTCAGGGCTGATTTCTTTGTTGGGAAGAAGCTTCCTCATCACCGTGTGCTCTTGGCACTTGGTTTCCACGGGTTTATTTTTCTTCAGTGGTCTGGACAAGACCTTGGTGTGAAGTTTCCAAATTTTAATTCAGTCTCCGTCTAAACATGCGTGCGCCCTGCTATGAGTCAGGCAGTGTGGGCAGCTGCTGACCTTGCCCAGGGGCTGGTCTCGTCCCAGGCCAGAGGGGGCCAGATGGGCAGCTTCCACTAAGAACCAGAGAAGAAACAATGCGCGTAGCATAGCCTGCGCTGGTCAGGGAAGGCTGCCTGGGGGCATTGGCTGCTGCAAAGCTCTGACTGCTTCCTTAACTGCTGGCGCTAAGCTAAAGCTCAGGCTCGGCGGGTTTAACCATGGAAAGACACAGACCCACCCCAAGTGTGACCCACCCACGGCTCCAGCTGCCAACTTGCTGTGACTGCTGGTCTCGTGTCACCAACCCCAGTGCAGCCGATTGGTTTCATCCATTTGCATTGGAGACATTCGCAGAAAATTCTAGAAGTTTCTGGCAAAGATCTGCCTGACTCCTCCAGAGCACAGAGAGGTGAGGTGTGGGGAGGGGCAGGGCCTGATCTTCAAGGAGGATGCTGGATAGTAAGGCCTGGGAAGGGGGAAGGTCTAATGGGCACCCTTGTCTTCCACTGAACAGCCTGCAGTATCCCTGCCCAGGCCTCCCAAAGCGGACACCTGATGCATATTAGGCTGAAGAAATATCTGCTGAAGCCACTATGGAAAATGCGGGAATAAACCTCTATCTATTGATATGGTCTTGCAGTGTGTCGCTCTATAAATTTCAGGTAGACCAGCTGGCTTAGATGATAACCACTCTTGACAACCTCCATCCCCTGAGGTCTTTATTTTCTTTAAAAACAGACCAACAACAGCACTCCACATAGGGGAGTGCTCATGCATTGCCTGCAACATTGGTTGGCACACATGGAGTGAGGGGGTGGGAATTTGACTGTGCAAGCCCACAGTGGAGCTGGCTGTCCTGCATCTCTGGCAGGCAGCAAGCCCCTCTCCATGTACACACAGGATTGGAACAAGAGGTAGGCAGCAGCATCTTGGGAGGAGCCTGGTGGAGCTGCTCTTGAATAGGAGAAAGGGGCCAGGTAGCACTGCTTTGCTCCCTGAATCCAACAATCCTGCTCTGAAAGCCACACAAGTGCGCATTGGCTAAGGATTGGCATAGCTCTGGGAAATGTGCCGTTGGACGGTTCCGTCATTGAGTGAACAACTGGAGTGCACTGACTATAATGAGTGGCTGCAATGTCACTAGGTGATGGAATCTTTTGGGACTGCCACGCTGTACGTGGCTTGCCACTGAACAAAATGTTGATATGCAGTATGTGAGGTATAAGGTTTGATTTAAAATACTTCACAGTGTTATTGGTAAGGGGACCATCAGGGATCAGAGAAAGAGCCGGAGGAAATATGTCACCACACTCTCGCCCAGGGCTGCCTCTAAAACTTCTCTCATGGATGGCAGCAACATGAAATTGCTCCTGTAGCAAAGCTGCTGTCCCAAACAGGCGTGGCTGAAGACATCCAACATGAATGCTGTGTCCCCACAATGACCCATGGCCTGCTATCAATCATTATAATAAATTTACCATAGCTGGCACTCCCACTCCTATCATGCACCTGACACCATGACACTTCTGAGCCTTCCTAAAACAGCCAGAAACTGGGCAGTCACCAAATTCCTGGAAATCTCTGCCCTTTCCTGGAAAGTCCTACCCAAAGCAGCAGCTCCTGTGCCTCCAGATCACATAACAAGGATGATTCTGATCTCGTGGGTTGCAGCTCACTGCAGAGCTTGTTTGCACTTTGCTAATGCATCTCCTCTTCTACTAACTTTGGTCTTCATCCCCTTGGTTTTTTCACGTGTTGGAGACACCCTCAGCCCTTCAACACCCGTTCATCACATATTTCCCCTAAAAGTTCTCACTCATCCCTGCAACCAACTGTGAGAAAGGAGGAAAAGAGATTATGGATTCCATTTCACAGATGAAGAGACTGAGTCTTAGCCAGCCTGTGTCCAGCAGAAGTGGAACCAAACCTGAGATGCTCAGTGTCTAGCACCATCTGGGGAGGAACTGGGCCCTGTAGAGGGCGCACTGCGACAGGGACACTCCTGTGCCTTCAAGCAGCAGTCTCCAGGGAGACCTTGGCAAAGACAGGGTTGCATTTGTGAAGTGGTGTCCTGGGTGCAGTGATTCAGGCCATTTCTTGTCTGCCTGGCTCTGTGCTCGCTGACCAGCTGGCTTACTGGTTGGAGACATTTCAGGGTGGTGGCTTTCTGGGTTCCACTTGCAATATGCCACTGCCTCTCAGAAGCTAGGGCTGCCATATTTAGCAAATAGAAGTACGAAATGTTCAGTTAAATTTGAATGTCTGATAAATAATGAATAATTTTTTCAAAGTATCCCAAAACTTTCACTGGTCATACTCATAACTAAAAAAAAATCCTGGTTTACTTGAATTCGTGGAGTGAGGCTCAATGTGAGATTTCAGGCCAAATTCTCTTGGACCATGTGGGCTTCAGGGAGCCTGAATTCACATCGGAGCTGTTGCAGTGGCCTAGCTGGCTTCTGCCAGAGAAGTCTTGGGCTGATCAGGCCGAAAGGCTTACGCAGGGTTGGGATCAAGCATCTCCTGCCTAATTTGTTTCTCCTCACTCCTGAAACCACTGAATGGACTGTTCCTAAAAGAGTGCATTTTGGAACCCCACACCCCCAGCCCTGCACCTCTCTGTGTGTGCACACAACCCAGCACGGCACACATATTTCACCGAGCGCTTTTCCAACCCAAGTTCTTGCCTCATATGAGGCCTGCTTTCCATTTGCAGATTTAATTTAGATTAACATGAAAAAAAAATGTGGACTACTTTTCTGCAGGCTGAGTGAATACTGCTTAATTTCAAGAAGAGATAAGGGTGTGTGAACGTATGGGAGGGGGTCAGCTTCCTGTGTAATCCAAGGAACAGAGAGAGCCAATGGGCTCCTGGGGTGATTTCTAGAATCCTGGGGGTGCTGCCCCCACCCCCACGCTGTGCTCATCAGAATGTGGGTTTCTGAAGAAGTTGGCAGGCTGGCCCCTGGAGAGCGGGCAGTCATGGGAGAGAGAAGTGCACTCTCTCTCTAAGGACTGGAACTCAGGTGAGTAAGGCCTCCCAGACGCCAGTGTCAGGGCTGGACTGCCAGCTTCCAAGCTACAGATCCTTCTCTGGCACCCTGTGCCTCCACCGTCAGGGCAGGTGTGGCTGGGTCTGGGTCAGGGAGCGTCAGAGGGAGCAGAGAGGGTTGCAAGGTTCAGGGCAAAGAGATCTCCCAACTCCAGAAGTTCCCTGGCCTGCATAGCTGGGTGGGGGCGCATGGGATCGGTGCGTGGCTCCTCCTCCCTCTGCAGGGGGTGTCTGGACTCCAGGAAGCCTCCGCTTCTGGATGGCAGCTGGGCAGTGGTGCCAGCCTCCAAGTCTCTCTGGGCTCCTTGGCACAGTTGTTAGTACTCACAGTCTTGGTTTTTGGTGTTGTGAAGTCCTTCTTGCCCTCTCCCCTCCAAAGAGGGTGGATTCCAGGGACATACATCTTGTGGCAGCACCGACCACCCCTTCTCAAAGCCCCCAAGCCCATTTCCATTCTGATCAGGGCAGTTTTGAAATGCAGCTGGGTTTTTACTTCTATCCTGTAATCTTTCTTCCACCCAGATTCAATTTAGATGAGAAAGAACAAAGGCATGGCATGTTTGCCCTCTGCTCCATCAACGGTGCCTGCGGTTCAGCTGTCAGCGTCCTGCCCTCCCGTGCCTCTCAGCCCCCTTGCTTAGAAGGCAGTGGCAAAGGGGAGGGAGTGCCGGCCTGGATGGGGTGGGCTGCTCCGGCAGTCATCCAACCCAAGGCTAATCCTTTCTCGGTGTCCCTGTGTGGGCTGTCTTCCCCCTGCCTGTTATTTACAGTCTGCCTGTCTGCTGCTGGGGGCTGGAGCCTCCTCCCAGGAGGGATTTCCAGGTCCTTTGCTCGACTCCCTGAATTCAGCAGCACCTGGTGCCTTCACAGTCCTCCGTCGTGTGGTGCTCTGCTACGAACCTGTGCAGGACACACCTGCTTGGTAAGGGAGTCATGGCTTCCTCGCTCCTTCTTGTCACCCTCTCTGCTGTGCCACCACCCTTGATGGCTCATCTTCTCTATAGCCCTGTACCTGTGTGTTCTCACCTGGGGCCCCGGCTCCATGGCAGCCATGATGGAGGATGACTGGCTCACAGCCTGTCACTGGACACCTAGTGTGTGCCCAGCTGCCCTAATGTGTGCAAGAGCGCAGGCCCTGGTCAGGGCAGTGTGTCTCTCAACTCCACACTTACCTGAGCAACCTCATACAAGCCTTTTCACCCTCTGGGCCTTTTATTCTTACCCATCAGATAGGAAACTGGAACAGGTGCTCTTCAGTGCCCTGGCTGGTCTCCCTGCTGTTTGAGCTGCCAGCAGTGTGGCTTAAGTCACCTCTGTGCCTGCAGTGCCTTTCCCCAGTGAGCATAAGATGATGTCCTTGCATGGGAGGAAGCAGCTTGGGCACACACCAGCCAGGGCTTGTCCCTCACTCAGGCTGTAGACCCCAGCCCAACAGAGGAAAGGCCTCAAGACCTAGTAGGAGCCCAGCGTGGGCCCTCTCATTGTTTTTGTGGCCTCACTTTCTAAAGAGGGTATAAACTGGGTTTTTTACAGATCCAAATGATAGAGGTGTACATTCCACATTTTTTACTCCCATGGACACTTTCCCGATTCCGGTTTGCAGATCGGAGCACGAAGACATTTTCCCTGTGGAGACCAGGGGGATGTCACTGTCTCTGTGCCCAGGGCTCTGATGCCCCGCTGTGCATAGTCAAGCCTTCGGTCTCACCGAAGACTTGGGACTCACGATAGATTAACGATCATGGCCGGTCTGCAGGGAATGAAATTATTAATAATCTATTCGTGTGAGAACAGGCTCTGCTTTCCCCCTCCCAGCCCCGTCCCTGGCTGGGGGAGGCTGCGGAGGGCCCCATTAATCATGCGGCTCTGATGGTGTTGCCTGCTCGATAGTCACAGGAATGAATATATTGCTCAGAGAGCACGTGAGGGATTGTTACAACACAGACACTATGAAGGCATTATTTTCATTGTCAGGCTGTTTGATGATTCCATAATTTTAATAAAAGAACAGGGTTTGAGACTCGAAGGAGCAATTAATAAAGCAGCCCAAAGACGTAAGGTGATGGCTGTAGGGCTCAGCTTTCGCCAGGCTGTGGGGCTGTGCCCACCCTCACCTGCCTCTCCCATCACCCAGCTGCAGAGCTTCTGGCCCCGACTCCCATACACAGCTCCACTTGAGGGGCGCCGTGAAATACCTGCACCCTTTCAGGAGAGAGACAAACAAGAAGCTTCTCCCCACTTTCAGAAGGCAGGACTCCCTCAGGAGTCAAGCACAGAAATCCATCTTTGAAAAAGAAAAAGTGGGGGGCCGGTGCCCTGGAGCAGTAGGTTAATCCTCCACCTGCAGCGCCGGCATCCCATATGGGCGCGGTTCTAGTCCAAGCTGCCCCTCTTCTAATCCAGCTCTCTGCTGAGGCCTGGGAAAGTAGTGAAGGATGATCCAAGTCCTTGGGCCCCTGTACCTGCATGGGAGACCAGGAAGAAGCACCTGGCTCCTGGCTTCGGCTTGGTGCAGCTCTGGCCGTTGTGGCCATCTGGGGAGTGAACCAACAGAAGGAAGACCTTTCCCTCTGTCTCTCGCTCTCACTGTCTGTAACTCTACCTCTCAAATAAATAAGTTAAATTTTTTTTTTTTGACAGGCAGAGTGGACAGTGAGAGCGAGAGACAGAGAAAAAGGTCTTCCTTTTCCGTTGGTTCACCCCACAATGGCTGCTGCGGTTGGCGCACCGCGCTGATCCAAAGCCAGGAGTCAGGTGTTTATCCTGGTCTCCCATGCGGGTGCAGGGCCCAAGGACCTGCGCCATCCTCCACTGCACTCCCAGGCCACAGCAGAGAGCTGGACAGGAAGAGGAGCGACCAGGACAGAATCCAGCGCCCCGACTGGGACTAGACCCGGTGTGCCGGCACTGCAGACGGAGGATTAGCCTACTGAACCGCAGTACCAGTCAATAAAATCTTAAAAAAAAAATAGAAAAAGAAAAAGAAAAAGTGGATTGAGAGGGGGAAAATGGGTTTGCTCAAATACCAGAGGAGCAGGTGTCCCTTCAGGCATGGCTGGAACCAGGGGCTCCACTGAAAGCCTCAAGAGTCCGGCCCTTCCTTTCCATCTCTTGGCCCACCTCTTCTGTGTTGGCTTCATTCTCAGGTTGCTCAACCCCAGCTGAACATTTTCTGTACCCTTTCCTGCATGGGGGCCTCCTCCCTGCCTCTACTCTGCATCCTTTTCCCACTTTGCATCCTACTCACCCTTTGGTTGCCTGTCTCCCTCTTTGTCACCTGTTCTCACCGAACAGACGACTTTGTTGGGTTCACTGGTTTATCTCCAGAACCTGGCCAAATCCTTGTTGAGCAAATAAATGAACCTTAGGAAGGAAGTGTGCTTATTATCCTTGTCTCAGGTGGGGAGGTTGAGATTCGGATGAAGTTACTGAGGCCACTCAGCTCTCAAAGGTCAGGGCTGAGGTTTGGAGCTGGGTCGTTTGCCTTCAGTTCCTCCATAATGAACAGTGCACAGAGAGGTGGGGAGCTTAGGACTTCCGAGGACTGGCAAGAGGAGGCCCTGGGGCCAGGGGAGAGCGAGGAAGCCGCCACAGATTAGCAGTCACTCTGGAGAGGGAAGCGAACTTCCGGCTCCCTTCCCCAGCTGCACTGTCACGGAGGAGTCTGTTAAAGAAGTATCTAAAATCATTTGCAAAATCTAATTGTTGTAGTTTCCATTTCTGCGAGTCCTGTCTGATCATTTACCTCCAGGGACTGACCCATTTTCTACTCACCTGATTAAGAGACAGCACCTGTCTCTCTCCCTCCTGCAGCTGCTCTGTAAAGATTTGAGCTGGGCAGCAAGAGAGCCCCCAGAAGGTGGTAAATCCCGAGTTCACGTTGCTCTACCCAATCATGGGACTGATTGAAGAGCACCATGCTTGGGATTATAGCTGGGCTAAGTCCCAGCTCCCCCATCCATTGCCTCTGGGTCCTCAGGCCAATCATTGAAACTTTCTGTGTGCTAGGCTCTTCCTGTACAGGGTTAGTGAGAAATAAATGAGCTAATGTGCAAACTCTTAAAGAGCCATATTTTCTATGCGGTTACCAAGTGCTCCTCTTGCCAGTGGATCCTCTGTGCACCTTATAAACAAATGAGTGAAGGAATGCATTTGAGGACGTGTCGGATAGCAAGGTCCCCCGCTAGTGTCTGTGACTGAGGGCTAGTCTTGACTGCAGAGGGGCAAGGCACACTCTCCAAGTTCATTAGCTCTACCTCCTGGCCGTAATGCAGCCACAGAACTGGCGCTCTCATTATGGAGTCGTCAAATGCACATAAAAGTGGCTGCTATGAAACCCATTAGTTAATTATAAAGTCATCACAAACACCCCAAAAGAAACATCTATTTGATTTATTCTAATTGTTTAGACACCCTTAAGTTCTCTTGATTGGGATGTGGGCCTTAGTTCTCAAATCCAGGGCTTCGATGTTGAGCCAGGATAGTGGTTTTAGGGCTTGGAGACCAACACGGTGAGGAGGGCAAGGAGCTGGCCTTTGAATCAGCTCTCACAGAGCCCCCTGGGGTTCCAGGATGAAACTTGCTTTGAGGGCTGCTGAGCAGGTGCTCAGGGTAACATGGGCAGAGGTGGGAGGTCATGTGTGAAGAAGGAAGCCCCGGGCAGCCAGTGCCAGTCCTGCTAGCAAACCCATCTGTGCACCTGTCCCTGTCTGCTCCACCCCACAGCAGCAGTCACAACTCTTGGGACACTTTCTCTGGGAGAGTTTCAGGCTGCTGTAACAGAGAACATTAAACAGGAGGCCTAAGACTCCAGGAATGGTTGTTCTCAGGTTCTGGAGGCTGGAGTCCCCCCCACATCAAGAGGTCAGCCCGGCCATGCAGTTTCTGAAGCCTTTTGAGGAGGCCCTTCCTGGCCCTTGCAGGTCATCTTGACTGATCACATTTGCGGTAGCCCTGTTTCCAAATAAGATCACATTTCGACTTTGACTTCATCGTCTTTGAACTATAACTTCAACATCTTTGTGGGAGCACTGGGTAGACAACTAAACCTATAACATATTCTTGCAAGTGTCACATGTGCCACAGCACAAACATTATTTCAAATCCCTTAGAGCAGAAATGATCTACTGTTGCTCTCAGCATGTGGTGTAGTGGACAAAGCCACTACCAGCAATGCCAGCATCCCCTATGGGTGCACCACTTCCAACCCAACTCCCTGCTAATGGCAAAGCAGCAGAAGATGGCCTAAGTGTTTAGGCCTCTGTCACCCATGTGGGAGACCTGGGTGAAGTTCCTGGCTCCTGGCTTTGCCCTGGGTCAGCCTTGGCCATTGCAGCCATATGGGAGATCTCTCTCTCTCTCTCTCTCTCTCTCTCTCTCTCTTTGCCTTTAAAATAAATAAATAGGTAAATCTTTTTTTTTTAAAGCCTAAATAATTAGAATAAACCAAACAGATATTCCTTTGGGGATGTTTGTCGTTACTTTCCCAGACCATGCTAAAGGAAGTCTTATACTAAGTGTGGCTGCTTTTTTTCTTCCCTCTGCCCTTGGCTGTGCCCTCATCTGCACTTTGGAAGGATTGATGTCAGCCAGGAGGTTCAAGGTACCCTTTTGTGGCTGGCGCTGTAGTGTAGCAGGTTAAGCCTGCACCTTTGATGCCGGCATTCCATATGGGTACTGATTCATGTCGCTGCTCCACTTCTGATCCAGCTTCCTGCTAATGGCCTGGGAAAAGTGGTGAGAGATGGACCAAGTGCTTGGGCCCCTGCACCTACATAGGAGACCTGAAGGAAGCTCTAGGCTTCTGACTTTGGCCTGACCCAGCCCCCTGGCTGTTGTGACCATTTTGGGAGTGAACCAGTGGATGGAAGATTTCTCTTTCTCTCTCTCTTTCTCTCTCTCTCTCTCTCCCTTTCTCCCTCCCTCCCTCTTTGTAACTCTGCTTTTCAAATAAAAATAGAAGAAAAATAAATATTTAAAAAGAAAAAAAGTTACTTAAAAAAAAGTTACCCTTTGTCCTGACTGCCCAATCCCAGGATGTTGCAAGTTAGCAAAAACTCTGGAGTTTGTTGAGTACTATTTTACTTGCTGCAACTCTACGTAGGCCTCATCTTCCTGTGATGTTCCAGTCTGGATCTCACCTCCTCAGCCCCCCGGAAGTCCCTGTGTCTACTTCTGCATCAGTACAGGAATCTGAAAGAGGGACAATAAGACCCTGTGACCATATTAGAGCTGAACCCATCTCTTCTTGATTAGCTGGATACTGCCAGGCTGGGCTCCTGGAGGAGACTCCTTGCCAGTCTGATTAGAGAGGTGAGGCCGTGGCAGACAGCAAAGGGGGGCCTTAGAAACCAAAGGTCGAATTGCAAGCATGTTATTTTCCAGAAATTGTGACTCTTCAATTAAAATAACCACTTCTTCTTTTCTTTTCTTACACAAGACCTGTCTTCAGAGTGATGGTGCAGAACAGAATATTCCTACTCCTGAGAAATTAGGTGCAAATTGCCTTGCATTTTCTCATTGACTTTCATTATCAAATTGGAGATGCATCCTCCGGCCTCCTATCAGGCCTCCTGAATCTTCATTTCTGTTTCCTTCTCTGCCCACCTGCCCTCTGTGGCCTCAGTGTTTGGCTCACACCTATTCAGCAGGTGTCCCTTCCTCATCAATTCTGTCCTGTGCCCCTCCCCATGTGGCTTTTCTTATGTCACCCCACTAACCTGGAACCCACAACCTGCAGGGGAAAGGACAGGTTCCTTAGACTGGTGCCTTTATGTGTCAATCATAGCACTTTCCTCTTCCAGTAGGACTACATCAGCACCTGTGGCGTGAGCACCTTTGTGCCTTCGCTGTGCTTTGGGAAGTGTGCAGTATCCTTTGCCTGGGTTATCCCATTGTTTTGCTCCAGCGTCTGAGCTATCATGGGATACTCTTCCTTCATCAAGGATTCCCCCATAACAAGGGAGTATCTTGTGGATTCCTTCAGCCCAGTAAGAGGCAAGGCTGAGCATGGCCACAACAGTAAAAGGGAGGAGGCAGACTTGGACATTGCTCTCTTGCATCCTTGAATGGGCTTGATGACCCTTCCCATTCCTTCCCTGCGATGGAAGCATCCGCAAAGGGAGCCGCTAGCCTCATAGGGTGAGTCAAAGGACAGGATCTGGCCAGTAGTTTCCTAAGGCAAACAGGCACATCCTTGGTCCCTGGATTTTCTTCTCAGAAAGGAAACAGCTGACATTTGGAACTGGAGTGAAATGTTACTGTTACAGAAACTATTCCTTGAGTAGAGTGGTCTCTGGGCTGATCATATCAACACCACTGGGATTTGTTAGAAGAGCAAGTTCTCTGGAGCCCTTCAAGAATCTTGGGGGCTGAGAGGGGAAGAATTTGTGGTGATTCTTATGGTGTGGTCCCTCTGGAAAGTGTAGATAGATAGACTGATAGATACATGACAGACCGCATCAAGGCACTCAGCAGCCTTAATCAGATCACAGGTGTTAGGGTACAGTTTCTCCCCCCACCTCATTAAGCTCATCCAGCCCACCTTCTCCACTCCTCCTATCCCCCATATCCTCTCACTGCTTTTCTAATTCTGGGTGTCCTAGTGCCCCAGCGCCTAGCTGCTTCCATGGAGGAGGATGAAGGTCAGATCTGAGCCCTGTGGGCAAGCGTGTATCACAGGATTCCTTCAGGAAGCCTCACATATGAGCAGGGTAGCAGCCATGAGGATGTGCCTGGTGTGTCTCCAACCACATGGAGTCAGACCACGCAGCTGTGTGATGAGTGCCATTTGTGCCAAAGCTCCCAGGAGCTGCTCCCAACCAGGGCCTGCGCCAGGCAGGGACCCCAAAGCAGACCAGGTCCTGGGAGACTGGGGGCAGGACTTATCTCGTGCCGATTTTAGGTGGAGTTTCCTCTGCTGGCATCGTGGACATTCCTTAGGTTGTACTGACTGACTGTTTGCTTCTACTTCTCTTCACTTGGCGCCAGCTTTACATCATGGTTTGATGATTCCTCCAACTTTTCCCACTGTCTCCCCATTTCCTCTCTAAAGAAATTACCTTTAGTAAAACTTTTGCATGCAAAATCAATTTTTTTTTGCTCTTTTTCTCTAAGAACTTGGACTAACACAATCTCAGGTTAGAAAAAGTCAGAAGAAAATTTGTGGGGTGTGTATAAGAGGCAGAGCACGCACAGATGTACAGAATAGAACACATGGGATAAGGGGGGAGACAGGCTAAGCCCAGGGTGAAGATCCAGCTTGGGGAGTTAGACCCAGCAGTCATCAGCACATGTCCAACCTTGGGAGAGGATTAAATCACCCAGGAGGAGTGCCACGAAGGGGCTGGGAATGAAGTGGAACAATGACAGTTGCCAAGTTCCATGGAATAGCCATAGGAACATGAACCTCAGAGGCCCGGGAGGGATTTGCAGGCACAAGGAAAGAAGGAGGCAGAGCAGGACACGGTGGGGTGGGGGAACTGGGGTCAGCAGCATTCCTGCATTTGGTGCAGCTGGTCTTTTACCTGCTGCCTGGGCTTTGAGGGCATCTTGATGAAAAGGGCAGCGAGCTTTTGGAGTCCTGTTACCAGAGCAATACTAGCGGATGCGGGGACAGAAGGCAGGTGGCAAAGAGGCAGGGTATGAGTAAACGGGAACTCTGCAAGAGGTGCTTCTGGAATTGAGGTGAGGGCCGTCAAGGCAAGAGGGACTGAGGTCCCTTCAGAGTTGGTGGGAAGGAGCCAAAGAATGGGAATGATAAAGGAATGGCACAAGTGAGGAGGAATTGGCCTTAATGAGCAGCAAAGGAGACACTGCTTAGAGACAAAACCCAAGAGGGGAGCTTTGCATGCCACCTGTTTGCAGGCTCCTTTGGGGTTCTGAGGCAGAAAGTTAAAGGGCTCCCCTCAGAAGCCTTTGGGTTAACCCAGTGTCTCTGGGGGCTGTGCACGGAGATTATCTGTTGAGTGTGAGGTGGGGTCAGAGCTAGGGAGATGAAAGCAGGGGGAAGCAGTGGCCAAAGAGAAGGGGGGGGGTGGAATGAAGCAGGAGTCCTGGCATCCCAAGGGACCCACGTGTGAGGTTTCCCTGACATCACCCAGTACATTTTTGGCTGATGTGGGGCTAGTGTGTCAGAAAGACAGGGTCTTCACAAGAGAGGGTTGCCATGGTAGACCACGGAATGTGGACCATACAGGAAAGCTGTCTGTGCAACCGGGGCAAGGAGTGACAAGGTAGGGACCTGGACAAGGTGGGAGCAGGGATGCTGGGGAGCTGTGACCTGAGAACACAAGATGTGCATGTAAGTGTCCCAGCGTGGGAGTGAAGGCCTGCAGGGTTGGCTGTGCTCACAGCAGGCCCTGGGAGTGGGTCAGGAGGCCAGAGAGAGGACAGGACTCTGGAAAGAGCATCCCGAGGCAGGGCTGCCTGTGAGCATGGTGGCTCCTCGGGAAACTTCTTCCCACTGTTGGCCTCTGCGGTATGTTAATGATGGAAGGAGCTGCACTTCTCCTGGTGAGCGTTATCAGGCCTTTTATGGACTGTTGCTTCAGGTGGAGTGTGGAGTAATTATTTTCTTATGACTGTTTGTAGATATAATTGTGTGCTCACTACTCAGGAATTTATGTTCAGAAAATAATTACTATTGGATTAACTGCATTGACAATCTCTTAATTCTACTATCAACACTGTTTGCATTTAAGCTGAGCTTCCTCCTTGCCAATCTGATGTGTCTGTTACAATAAGCGTTTCAACTCAATTATCGTCTCAGTAACAATCAAATTATCTTTAATATGATGTAATTACTTTTTTTTTATTAAGCTAAACTGGGTTTCCTGAGCTGTGAATGTCTAGCGGAGCTTTGAGAAGTGATTAAAACAAACCCACGGGCCTCTCTAAGATATGAGTATGTTTTCTAGTGCTCATTTAAAACCCAGATCACTTATTAGGGGCTGAGGACATATTACTGGTGCTAACTTCACTTCCCTGACATTAGGTCACCTGGCCTGTGCCTTACTCCATGGCCTCCTCGTCCTTAAATTTGGGACTTGTGTTGCTCTATTTTGGCTACTGCCTGGCTCTATGGACCTGGAGGCTCGCCACTCTCAGTGGAATGGATACTTGTCAAGTCCCCTCTCAGCCAGCGCCGTGGCTCAACAGGCTAACCCTCCACCTTGCGGCGCCGGCACACCGGGTTCTAGTCCCGGTTGGGGCGCTGGATTCTGTCCCGGTTGCCCCTCTTCCAGGCCAGCTCTCTGCTGTGGCCCGGGAGTGCAGTGGAGGATGACCCAAGTGCTTGGGCCCTGCACCCCATGGGAGACCAGGAGAAGCACCTGGCTCCTGCCATCGGATCAGCGCGGTGCACCAGCCGCAGTGCACTGGCCACAGTGGCAATTGGAGGGTGAACCAACAGCAAAAGGAAGACCTATCTCTCTGTCTCTCTTTCTCTCACTGTCCACTCTGCCTGTAAAAAAAAATTTAAAAAAATAAAATGAAGTCCCCTCTCACAAAAGACATTGTCATAGACTGAATGTTGTGCCGCCATTAAATTCATATACTACAGTCCTGAGCCCAGAACCTCTCAGAATGCCACTTTATCTGGAGGTGGGGCCTTACAGAGGTTAATGCAAGGTTCTGGGAGTAGGCCCTAATCCAATAGGTTCATTTTTCCTGTAAGGAAAAGTGAGGACAGAGCTGTGAATGGAGAGAAGGCAGTGTGAAGGCACAGAGGAGGTACCCTTGACGAGCCAAGCAGTGAGGCCTGGGACAGAGCCCTCCCGCGGGCCTCAGGGGACACCTGACCTCAGACCTGTGGCCCCAGGACTGTGACACTGTAACTCTGGGTTGTTTCAGCGCCCCATCTGTGGTTCTTTGCTTCTGACAACAGCCCAAGCAAACTCATACAGGTGCCTGTCCCAGGGACCAAGGACACAGCATCGTAATCCAGGTGCCTGCATCTGAGTCCTCAGCTGGTGGTGCACTGGCAGTGGGGCATTTAGTTACGGGTCTGTTTTCCTATCCAGGGTGGAGGTGAGGACATGACAGTGCACTAGCAGTGGGGCACTTAGTTACGGGTCTGTTTTCCTATCCAGGGTGGAGGTGAGGACATGACAGTGCACTAGCAGTGGGGCACTTAGTTACGGGTCTGTTTTCCTATCCAGGGTGGAGGTGAGGACATGACAGTGCACTAGCAGTGGGGCACTTAGTTACGGGTCTGTTTTCCTATCCAGGGTGGAGGTGAGGACATGACAGTGCACTAGCAGTGGGGCACTTAGTTACGGGTCTCAGTTTTCCTATCCAGGGTGGAGGTGAGGACATGACAGTGCACTAGCAGTGGGGCACTTAGTTACGGGTCTGTTTTCCTATCCAGGGTGGAGGTGAGGACATGAAATGCACTAGCAGTGGGGCATTTAGTTACGGGTCTCAGTTTTCCTATCCAGGGTGGAGGTGAGGACATGACAGTGCACTAGCAGTGGGGCAGTTAGTTACGGGTCTCAGTTTTCCTTTCTAGGGTGGAGGTGAGGACAGCACCCCCTCAGAAGCTGCTGTGATTCAGATGAGGAGCTCCACGCAGTGGCTGGCATGGCCCGAGTGTTGCTTAGCTGCTTATGCTTCTCTACGGCAGACACACTGCTGAGTGCTCTTCCTTGCTCAGCTCATCCTCACCACAATCCAATGAAGCAGGAGCCACTGTCTTTTCTGTTGGGGAAACCGAGTCGGAACAAGCTTAGTGCCTTCTTGAGGGTGGAGCTGAGTTGGACCTGATACCTTGACCCCCAGTCCACACTCGCGACTACCCAGTGGATTGCAGCAGGCTGATCCAGGGGACACAAAGTCTGATGATGCGGCTGCTATTGGATATTCTTTTCTTTAGTTACTTTTCTTTTTAGTTTGACTTTTTAAATTACCTTTAGTTCAAGCAAAACATGAATTCAATCTCATGAAAAATTCAAATATAGATAAAGAATTCAAATAGATAAATCCCCTTCCAGGAAGTAATGGTTTTTTTTTTTCTTCCTGCATGGTTGTTATTTTAAATTGTGATTTTAAAGACATGTAATATAAACTCTACTCCCTACAAGAAAACATAGGGTAAACATTCTAAGACATTGGTATAAGAAATACCATTTGGACAGGACTCCAAAAGCACACAGAACAAAAGCAAAAATAGGGATTGTTGTTTTGGTATAGCCAGTTGAGCCACCACTGGAGACAACACTGGCATCCCATATTAGGGTACAGGTCTGAGTTCTGTCTTCTCTACTTTTAATCCAGCTCCCTGATAATGCGCAGAAGAAGCAGATGATGGTCCAAATGCTTGGGGCCCTGCTGGTGATGGGAATGGAGTTCCTTCCTCCTGGCTTTGGCCAGGCCCAGCTCTGGATATTGTGGTCATTTTGGGGAGTGAACCAATGGATGGAAGATATCTCTCTTTCTCTCTCTCTCAAGTAAATGAGCAAAAAATGAACATTTTAAAGGATTTGAATAGACATAACTGAGAAGAAATACAAATGGTCAATAAATCTATGAAAAAATGCTTCATACCACTAATTTTTAGGAACACGCAAATCAAAGTTGCAGTGAGATATCATCTCATTCCAGTTAGAATGGTTATTATCAAAAAGAAAAGTAATGACAAATGCTGGTGAGGCTGTGGAGAAAAGGGACTCCTTATACCCCATTGGAGGGAAGACAAATTGGTACAGTCATTGTGGAAAACAGTATGGAGTGAAGTAGATCTACCTTATGATGCAGTTATCTACTTAAGAGCATATATCCAAAAGAAACGGTATCAGCTTATGAGAGCACGCACCTGCACATCCATGTTGAGTGCAGCACTATTCACAGTAGCCACCATATGTAATCAAGGTAAGTGTCCATCAGAGGATGAACGGCTCAGGCATGATGTGGGACACATATACAGTGCATCATTACCCAGCTATGAAAAATGGAATTCTGAGATTTGCAGCAAAATGGATGGCACTGTCAAATCATTATGTTATGTGAAATAATCTAGACATAGAAAGACAAATTCCCTAAGTTCTCTCTCCTTTGTGGAAGTTTACAAGAAAGTAACTGAATTTGTAGCAATTACTAGAGACTGGAAAGAGAGGGTGGAGGGTGGAGAGAGTTCAGATAATGGACAACAAAACAAATACAGTCAGATAGAGTAACCCATTCTAGTGATTCATGGACAGTGGGCTGAATGTATTACATGCTCTATAAGAACCAGAAGAGGAGATCTAGTAGGCACCAAAAACAAAGAAAAGATACGGACATAAAAGGTTAAATACCTGGTTCGATTGGATTATAATGTGGATATGATTGAAATGTTGCATTGTACCCCATAAAAATGTACAAGTCTTACATGTTCTTCAAATTTTTAAATAACAAAATGATAAAATATTTTTTAAAAAAACTTTCCAAACCATTTTAAAGTGTATAATTGTTTGATGGGTATAGAATTTCGATTTGTAAGATGGAATGACCTACTTGGCTGTTAATGTGTTTGAAGCTTTATACTGTTGTGGTTGGAAATCCATATGTGGATATGTGGCTGTGTGTTTTCTGGGCTGAGATCCAGACAAGGGCAAATGCCGTGGTTCATCATATTCTAGATCCTGGGACATTACTATTTGAGCATTATGGCTGCTTCGAGGCCCTTGCTAGCCTCTGGCCCACAGTTCTGCCTGCCCTTGTGTGGCAGGTAGGGCTGGGAATGAGGCCATCTGGGTTTAACATTGAGCCCTGGCACCAAACAAGGATCTAGACAGGGCTCACTCTTTGTGCTATGTTGTCCACCAACATTGTTGCAGTTTTTAGCCTGATAATCACAGTTTTGCAACATCTTTTGGCATTCTTTGGTCTTTTTTAATTTGCTTGAAGCAAATAAAACATCTCACAAGGAGACTGCAAATCCCTGCTACAGAGACTCCGGTCAGTCTTCCCACATGCTCCACTTGGAGTATGGCACACACTAAACCTCTCATAAGGATGTGCCTGTTGGTTTATTTCTCCTGCACTGTCCAATATGGTAGCCATTGACCATATGTGGCTATTCAAAGTCAAGTGTAAATTAATTAAAACTAAATAAAATGAAACATTTAATCCTTCATTCCCACTCACCACATTTCAAATGCTCAATAGCCATACATATTGGATGGCTCAGATACAGCATTACTGCTATCATCTCAGGAAGTTCTGCTGGACAGCTGCTGCCTGGCTGAGGGTATCCCAAGGCTTTGACATGAATTAGTGAGTTTCCTGCCCTGATAGGAGCACCGGAGAGGGAAACCCAGGCTCCTCCTTCCTCACCTTACTACCGCTGAGGATGTCTGCTGGCTTAGCATTTAAAGGAGATCCTCAGTGACAATGGGTCTTTTGATTTTGATGGAATTGTTGAGTATGCTGATTGCGGTACTGATTTCCAGGATGTTCATGTCTGTCAAAATCACTGAGTTGTACACTTCAGTAGATACACTTTGTTATATGTAAATCACACTTCAAAAAGTTGATAAATACATGAAATGCCCTACCTTCTAAAAAATAAAGAAAACCCTGTAATTAGAGCCCTTCAAAACTGACCCAGAACAAGCTGTAGTCATTACAACTAAACATGCAAATTCTTAGGTAGGTGGTGTGACTAACAGTAGTCAGGAAATCCCTAAATCAGAAGGCGAGTGGATTCCCTGTTTCCTCATTGAGTTGGATAGAAGGAAACACAAACACTAACCCTTCATTCACCCATGAGACACCTGCCAAGCCCTCCGGATTAACACACAGTGTTGGGCTCAGTGGGAGCCTAGAAGCAACAAGATAGGGCTGTACTCTGGGAAATCCCTGTGCAGTAGGGGAGCCATCGGTGCTATCAGAGTGCTGGGGAGGGTGGATTGATGCTACGTGCATAGGAAAATCACAGACTGATGTTAAGAAAACTTCATGGAGCATGGGAAACTTGAACAGAGACAAGAGCTATGTTTCAGAAGGCTAAGAGAGGAAGGAGAAAGAATCCCTTGTGGATAAGACAGTGAATGGCCAGCACTGGGGGTAGAATGAGGACAGCATCTCAGAAAGCTGATGAGGCCTCGTGTGTGTATGTGTGTGTGTGTGTGTGTGTGTGTGTGTGTGTGTTTAAGGAGACAGTGACAAGAGCATAATGTTACTTGGGAATCAGAGAAATATTCCACAGGGGAATCTCACTTAGCCTTCCAGTTATGTAAACCCATCAACCAGAAAATAACTGATGTTTTCAGGAACACACATCACTAATTACCATAATGCCCACATTTGTAAAGTATTTAGCACCTGTGCTAAGTGCTGGGTAAACTGCAAAGGTATTAATCGTCATGACAACTCTGCCAGGCAGGTGTCATTATCTCATTTTGAGACTAGAAACCTGGGGTTCTACAGGAAGATCTGATAGCCTGAGGCCCTATATCCAGGAAGCAGCAGAGTCAGATCTTTGATGCTGGGCTCCTAACCCTCAGCTACGTTTCAGCCCCCACCCCAGAGCCTAGATTCTAGCTCCACTTAGCAGCTGCAGGAACTGAGGGCAGCTCCTAGTCCATGCCCTCCTAGAACCTTTCTCCGCAATTGCCATTATCCTCTATGGTTCTCAGTACTTAGTGAACATAAAAATCAACTGGAAGCTCATTAAATGCCAATTCTCAGCCCGTTAATTAGCAGCTCTGACTTGAAGGGTTAGTTTTAGGGTCCAGAAATCCATATTTTTAACAAGAGGCCTTGCTGATTCTACTGAGCCAGTCCATGTCCAGACTTTGGGGAGCAACATACTAGAGTTATTAGTGCATCTGATGCTGGTCTGGCTTTCATCCAAGAGATGTATACGGATCCTTCTGGCTGCTATTCACAGAATGGACACTGAGTCCTCAATGGGAAGTGGAAAGAGCATTCAGAAAGCCACTGCAGTCATGCAGTTGAGACAAGACTAGGCTGCAGTGGTAGCATGGAAGTGGTTGGATTGAACAGGAATGTTGCAAGTGACATTGACATGCTGTTAGTGGGGTGGGATGAGACTGAGGTCAATGCCAACTGTACAGTTTATGTTGACTGGGATAGGATGCATTTACGCAGGGAGAACATCTCTCCCTGCATCTCCCTGGGGCAGAATAAAGGTTGTCTGGGTTTGGACAGGCTGAGAGAGAGTGTGAGGTAGACAAAGACAGGAACTTCACTGGGTGAGGGTGGGAAGCTGGTGAGAACCTGGATGAGAGTTTGTGGGTAGAGACTGGGCTGAGAGGAAGCGGGCTGTAGGATGAGATGAAGTAAAAGAGTTCATGGAGGTTTAAAGTCACCACTGGGGAGTGAGAAGAGCAGAGGCTAGGAATCAGGGAGAGGCCATGGCTCCTTCTTCACCAGTTCTCAGCTGCTCCAAGCTCAGGGTTTCCCTTAGAGTAGAAGGGAGCTGAGCTAAAGAGTGCAAATGTCTCCATGACATGAGGATCAGTGCCATGGAACCGAGAGTGGCTTGCTGTGTGCAGAACTTCCCCAGTATCACACTATGCAACATTGCTGTTGACCCCAGGGGTTAGCTCCAGGTGCAAGCCCTGAACTCAGTGGGCCCAGTGAATGCCTTCATCCTCTGGGAGGCAGGAAGTGCATGGACTACTAGTCTGAGGTGACACTTTGAAAGTGCAACTCCCCTCTTGGTAGAGCTTGAGTTACTCATCTCACCTCCTTAGAATCTCAGGGTCTTCATTTATGCAGGGAGAACATCTCTCCTCCTGGCCTTCATGACAGATCTGGTGGGTGCAGGGTCAGCTATCCACTGGGTTTGCTGGAAGGATTCCTTGAAAGAACTGCATGTATATCACAGAGCCCCCTGGAAAGGAAGTACCTGGGCACAAGGATTTCAGCCTACCTGGGCTAGAACAAAGCCTGGAACATGGAAAGGCCAGTAAATAAGGTAAACATGACTGCATGAATGCACTGCAGGAGAGTAGGTGCTCAGGAGGGCTGGGAGCTGAGGAGCAGAATCTGCAGAGCTTTGGGGATCAACAGCTTTGCTTTTATCTCTTCCTACTCTCCTCTGCATGTTTGCTCTTTCATAGTCCCCTCCCTGTAAATGGACCTCCTGGATCTCCTGTCTGTGCATCTCAGCTCAGGCCTGCACAGCCCAGGGCCTGCCTCTCCCTGGCCAGCATGAATTCCTGTGTGCAGTTGTACATCCTTTAGAGAGAGCTATTCTGAATGGCCTCACATGAGTCCACTCTGTTATGACCAGGGGAGCATCGCCTGGCACTGACCGTTGCCCCTCGGGCTGGAGAAAGAACATCCTCTTAGGAAGAGATGTAGGAATTAAGTCGCTAGATCTGTTATGTAAATTTGACCAACTGGTCATTTTGTCAAGTGGCCTGGAGCTGTGTATGGCTTGTAAAAGATTCAAAAACAATAAAATGTGTTATTCTTTGTGTGACCAGGAGTTCAAAGCCCTTCAGCAGGTGATCCTCCCACCTGACCTCTCTCTGTGTGCTTGCCCAGTCAGCTGTGTGCAATGGGTCAAGTAGGGCTGGTGGAGAGATCCTGATAGGAGTTCCTGTTTACCACCCTAGCTTTGGTTCCCATGGTCTTGGAGCAAATAAATTCAACAAAGTCCTCTTGGCTGGCAGCATAAGACATGCTACTTTCCACATCCAGACCTGATTCAGGAAGACACTTTCAAAGAATGTGAAAAGATGGGGATATCATATGCTAGCTTACCGCAACCACCTCTCGTAATCTTTTTCTCCCTTTTTAATACTACAAACTGGCGGTGGTCAGTTTATTCCTGGAAAGAACATGTTTAAGGTTTCTGATCACTATACGATTTGTTCACGTTAAAATTCAGAGTTTGATTGTTAAATCCTTCCTCCACCCCATTAATTAGCACTCTTCACTGAGTCAGGTGGATGAGGATGGGGCTGTTCTAATTTTCTGTCCCATCACCACACAGGATATACATGTTATACATGAGAATGAATGAGTATGAAGTTCAGAATATATGTATGTAGGTATCACATTCCCTGTCTTTCACAAGGCATCTAACTTGAGCATTGAGAGATGGTGGTGGTGGATGGATGGGTGGATGGGGGATTCCCATTCAAGATATGGAGGCATTTCTGCTTCATTACTTAACCTGGGAGATGGGACAGAGTCTTGCCTTTGTGAATCTCTCTTTCTCTCTTGAGTTTCGTATTTCTCATCTCATGAAGATTATAGAATTTGAAGATGCTATCTTTTTCACACAGCATGTCCTTTAAAATGAAGCCTCTCTTTCCTTGTGTGTTCAGTGGAATAACAGTGCTATTCTTGAGGTTGGAGGGGAAGAACAATGGGCTGGGCAGTGGGAGCAGTGGGAGCTGGTTCTCCTTCGTCGCACCTGCCTGAGAGGAGTTCTGTGTGTGGTTCTCACCTGTGTGCTGACATTAGCCTCTAACTCTGTTAGTTAAGCACTTGCTTTTTCTGCTTATCATGGACAAGGGTATGATAACTTGTGACAAACCTTAGCATCTCAGACCCTGCAAGAACTCTCCATCAGGGCACTTGGCTCCATGGAGTAGGTCCTTTCTCCCTTGGGCACAGCTGCTCTTTGATTAGTTGAATGCCACTTGTTTAGGCGGGAAAATACGAGGCCCAAGCTGGTCCCAGGGTGAGTTGCTAAGAGAGGTGGGACAGAAAGCCCTAGCCCTTGGTTCCTTCTCAACCAAATTCACATTGATTTTCCCTGTTTAACACTTTTGACTGGAAGCTCCAAATAAAAATAGTGACCCAGTTGCAAGTAGCAACTGGCAAATTCAACCTGGGGCACTGGTAGCCATGCTCTGCTGGCCTCCCTCCGTGGGCGTCATTAGCATCACTGTTCTCTGGCTGCCTCTGCCATGTCAGGATGATTGAAAACAAAAGGAGACAGTGCTGAGGCTTGCCAGGCTTTATCACAGCTTTCAAACCCTGTTCCTCCAGCCTGCACCTTAATTGCCAGATTATCAGCAGCACTGAAGACTCCAGCATGAGAGAATTCATTAGCAGTGGACAGCCGTCGGCTGCACCAGTCAGGAGAGTGAGGGTCCTCCAGTGTGTGGGGCCTCGGTGAGAGGGGGAGCACAGAGAGCAGGCAAGGGGGATGTCACTGTAGCAACCAGTCTAGTCCAGACTTCCTGGTGGCTTAGAAGGAGACAGAGGGCAAAGAGCTGAAACCTGAGCTTTTCATTCAAGACCAAAGGGTCCCATTCCCTGACAGGTGCCCCCCACAGCCCTGGCCCCCTGAGCACACACGAGCCACACCTCACTGCCAGTGTACCACTGTAGGTATCTGGGTTCCTCTTGAGGCCCAGGCCTCATACAGGTCAGGGCTGCAGAGTTTGCGAGTCCCCTTCCCTCCCCAGGGCCCTGAGCAGGCTCTCACATCTAAACCACATGCCCTAGCCTATTAGAGCTGCCTCCCGCCCCAGCTTTTTTTTTTTTCTATCTTAGAGGAAAGGCTGCTGCCTACTTTTCTACTCCTACCCACAGGTACCCTCCTGGATCATCCACACCTTGCTTAAGAAGTGGGGCTGGGGGGAAGAAAGGTGAACAAGGAACCTGAGAGATATTCAGTCCCTCTCACCCCTTGGAGCTTGAGGGAGTCTTGCTCCCATCCTTTGGAAGACTGGAACTTCTGTTTAGCCAACATTGTCCTTGTTTAGACAATATTTGCTTCCAGAAAACTGCATATTTCCATGGAGACTTTCATTCCTAGGCTTGCCTGTCTGGAAAAATCTTCTTCTTCTTCTTCTTCTTCTTTTTTTTTTTTTTTTTTTTTTTTTACCAGTTAAGCAGAAGCATGCATTTCTGCAGGGAATAAAGAATAAGCCTGGAGGCCAGCACTCCAGAGGAAATCTGTCCAAGTGTTCATTTGCATATCTGAGCTTTTAGCATTCTCCTCCCATCTTCTGGCAGGAAACTGAGGAAAAGTACTGACTCAGTGTTCCCAGCCTTTAGGAAACCGTAGGGAGCTATGAGGAACTGCTGGATTGGACTCACCTGCTAGCTGGGCAATTTTCCTTACAACTCTGAGGCTTAACTTCCTCATCTGTAAAATGGGCACACCCAGTTTTCTTGATGTGAGACACAGTTTTGGAAGGACACATTTTCACCTTTTCGAAGCCGGCTGCTCCTCTAGCAGGGTGCCAAGCACTGCCCTGATTAGTTCTTCCTGAAAGCCTGCTGCGGTGGCAGCAGGAGGGCTGGGAGGGGGATGCTTCCAGCTTCTTGCGGGCTGGCTGACAATGCCATTGTCCTCCAGGGTTGCTGCCCAGGAAACCCAGGAGATGGTCACATGACCTTTCCTGCTCATGGGCCCAGGGAGGGATGTCTCTCCAGACTCCTGGACACTCCCAGGGCTCCATGGTGTTCTCCCTAGTGGTGTTAGATGTCAAGGTGGATTCTTCCCAGGTCTGCCCCTTATAATGTGGATATATATAGGGAGCAATTCCTGAGGCTCTGTCCCAGGTCCCGTTCTGGGGTCAGCTAGCTGAGTCCTCGTAGCAGCACCCCTGCTCCCATGCACCAAGGAAGGCCAGTGCACTAACAGGGATGTGTAGGGTGAAACGACCTCATGCTGGGGATTTGCCTTAAAACTACGTGTGTGGGGACCAGTGTTGTGCTGTAGAGGCTTAAGCTACCAACTGTGACATCCATATCCCATTTGGGCCCTGGTTCAAGGACCACTAGCTCTACTTCCTATCCAGTTCCTTGTTAAGGTGCCTGGGGAAGCAGCAGAAGATGGTCCAAGCACTTTGGTACCTCCCACCCATGTGGGAGACCCAGATGAAGCTTCCGGCTCCTGGTTTCAGCCTGGCCCAGCCGTGGCTATTGCTGCCATTTGGGGAATGAACAAGGTGGATGGCTGATTTTTTTCTTTTTCCCTCTCTAACTCTGCCTTCCAAATAAAATAAATCTTTAAAAAAATACACTTTAAAAATTGAATGTATGGAGCCGATAAGAATGGCCAAGAGGTGGTAATCATTGAGAACAAGGGCTTAACATGTTATTTCTCTACTTTTGAGAGTGCTTGAAAATTTCCTCAATAAAATGTAAAATCAGTTACCATTAAAACTGAGAGCTGAATGGAGGTATGTCTTCTGCTGGGTTTAATAAATAGCACTGGCTCAGAGCTGGGGGGAGTAGGGCCGCAATATCATTTTCCAGGCTTCCTAATTCAATTTACTCATTAGCCCAATTATCAACTAATTGCAGGATGCATACAGCAGGAGAGGCGCCAGGCCAGGGCATGTTCCTTTGAAGATAGAGCTGTGTGCCTCCTCTCTGCTTCGGATGCCTCTGCGGCTTGGGGTGTCCCAGGACGGACACAGAGAACGAGCCCCTGCTGGAGATCATTCCCTTCATCCTCACTGCTGCATTTTGCTAATGAGAGTGGCCTACATGTTCCAAGTCCCTAATGTGTGCAAACCTCTGGATTGTTCATCTACACAGCAGCAGCCCTGCAGAGAGGTCGCGTCACTGGGATTACACTGTGTCAGTGGTTCAGAGAGACAGAACTGTTCTTGGCAGTACTGCCAAGCCCCATTCTCCCAGAAACCTTTCCTGCCTGCGGACCTGCTCAAGGTTGCCTCTGTGGCTCTGGTTTGAGTCACAACAAGAACAGGGTTTGGCAGGCACAGCCATGTCTGTCTCAGGAGGGAGGGCAACCTCATCTTTGGGGGGGGGGCAGAAAGACTCTCTGATCCCTGGTGTCCCGCTGGTAACCACTGCTCTCTCTGTGGCAGAGAACACAACATAGCCTACAAGCCTTCCTGAGGCTAAAGGTGTGGCTCGCTCAGCCCATCAGCCCCTGGGGAGACCTGCACCTTGTATGTGCACCTGCCTGGGGGCCGATGTTCAGAAAATCCTCTCTTGAGAGGCTGTGACAGCTCAGGCTTGAACACGTGCCATGAGCACCCAGGCTGTGCGTGCCATGTCTGCCTGCCTCGAGTGAGGCTGATAAGCTCTGACATTACTGGGTATTACATCTGACCTGACATACATTAGGAGATAGTCATAAAAATCTCTGCACCGTCAACAGCCCTGGCTGCGTCCTCATCATCACCAACGTCGACGGCTGTTATTATTCAGCTGTTACAGGGCACTTTATATTTGCAAAGCCCAGACAGGGAAGGTTATTGTGCCTTCTCTTCTGTCTGATTAGGCTGTCAGCACCTGCCCTGGAAGAGGGGTCAGCCAGGCCTTATGCTGCTGGGGGGTGCTGCAGAAAGATGCAGAGCTGAGCCTCCCCTGGTCTAGTTCTAATTCTGACATTCACCGGCCTCAAGACCCTGAAGAACTTAACTACTCACTTTCCCTCTCCCACTCCAAAAAAGGGAGATGACTCTCCTACAAGTGGCATTGTGAAGACCAGATGACCTAATTTATGAGAGCAATGTGCTAAAGTCTACACTTAGATGTGAGAATTGCTCTTTATATAAATGAACTGATAAACACGCATGTCTTGTCCTTGGGAATATATAGTTCAATGGGAGAAACAAGACATAAACATGTGACAGTTTCTATTAATTGTAAGGAATTTATATTTCAAGGTAGAATAAACCATCGACCCAAGAGTAATGGACCTCAGGAGCCAAGGCTTAAATTACTTGGAAGCAAGAGGTATAATTAGGGTGACCGCATAATTTATCATTCAAATTGAAGCACTGTGCGGAGTGAAAGGGGGTGCTCTTAGCAATCAATACCAAGGCAATAGAGGTCAACAGCAATGACCTGGGCACACTGGAGTGTAGGAGCACACAGGGGACAGTGTGGGTGGCTTCCTCCATGATGTGGATTTGTCTGTTTATCCCATCTCTGGGCATGTGTGCCAGGCCCAGGCATGTGCCTTTTCCTGCACTCTCTAGGCCTTAGAGAATACAAATGTACATGCAGAAGCTCGCACATTCATCAGAATTTCAGAGCCATTCCCTGGGAATTGTCCTTGGATTTACAAGCTTCCCCCAGTTAACATATATTTTCTTAAATAAGCATTAAAATAATAATAAAAGCATAGTATGGTAAAGATACAAACCAGTAACATTTATCATTATCAAGTACTATGTACTGTAGGTAGTGGCATTGCTCCATTTTGATGTGACACAGTAGGTTTGTTTGACTGGTATCACCATAAACCCACAAGTCATGGGCTGGGCTAGGGCTTCTGATGTCACTAGCTGGTGGGAAAGCTCAGCTCCATCAGAATCTTAGGGAATCGTGGATGTGTGTGTGGCTGCCACTGACTGAAACAGCATCCTGTGGCATACACTGTTTAGGTTCTTTTGTTTCCACTTCTCTGGAGAATTCTGACTACTACACTGCTTCGAAACAAGATTTTTGCTATCAAAGAAGCCCCCTGGTCTACATCCCTTCCTGCAAAGTCACAGTGTTCATTAGCATGGCAAAGGTTCTCAGAAGTTCTGAAACAAAGAAATCCATTGAACTCAGTATTTCACACATTTATTTGAAGCTTTTTTCAAAGAAGAAAGAAGTTTGGGAATTGCTATTCTAGCCCAAGGTCTGGCAACTAAGGCTCATGGGCCAAAAATGACCCTCTGCCTCCGTGTTTGGATTCCGCGGGGCTGCAATGCAGTCACGCCCACTGGTCTATGCGCTGGCAGTAAAACAGCAGTCATTAGTGGGGCGCGTGTTAGTGACAGAGACCTGATTGTAGTTTGCTCCCATTTTCCATCTCACATCCTTTCTGTGCTTTCTGGAACTATTTACCAAATAAACCAACTACAAATCCATTTAAGGGTCTGTGTTGTGGGGCCTCCAGCATGAGACACACCCTCATGATATCCCTCAGGAAAGTATTCTCTTAAAAGCTCTGGAAAGACCCTCTCAGCAATATGGTATATAGGCCTTTTTTTTTTTTAAGTTTTATTTATTTATTTGAAAGGCAGAGTTACAGAGAGGCAGAGAGAGAAAAAGAGAGAGGTCTTCCATCCGCTGGTTCACACCCCAGATGGCCGCAATGGATAGAGCTGTGCTGATCTGAAGCCAAGAACCAGGAGCTTCTTTCAAATCTTTCCAAGAACTTGGGCCATCTTCCACTGTTTTCCCAGGCCGTAGCAGAGAGCTGGATCAGAAGTGGAGCAGCTGGGACTTGAACCGGCACCCACATGGGATGCTGGCACTGCAGGTGGAGGCATTACCTGCTCCACCACAGCACTGGCCCCAGTATATAGGATTTTGTTTGACCTGATTGGTCCCCTTTGGCAAACAACTGGTATGCATAGGCTAAAGTGCCTATTGTTTTCTCAGTACTGTGCTAGTTGGAAAAAATATAGAAATTACCTAGGTAAAGCTAAGGTTTCTCCTGCAGCTAGAGCATCCAAAGAAACAACCACACCTGAACATGTAGCCAAGTGTCCCTGAAGGTCTTGGTAGTTTTTTCTGACCATTCTTCTGAGTGTGTGGCTCCTTATGGATGATGGACAGGGTGTTTTATTTATTTATTTTTTTGACAGGCAGAGTGGACAGTGAGAGAGAGAGAGAGACAGAGAGAAAGGTCTTCCTTTGCCGTTGGTTCACCTTCCAATGGCCGCCGCGGCCGTCGCACCACACTGATCTGAAGCCAGGAGCCCCATGCTTCTCCTGGTCTCCCATGCGGGTGCAGGGCCCAAGGACCTGGGCTGTCCTCCACTGCACTCCCGGGCCACAGCAGAGAGCTGGACTGGAAGAGGGGCAACCGGGACAGAATCCGGCACCCTGACTGGGACTAGAACCTGGTGTGCTGGTGCTGCAAGGCGGAGGATTAGCCTAGAGAGCCGCAGCACCAGCAGGCAAGGTGTTTTAAAATGTAGGTTATATGGCGCTGCAGCTCAGTAGGCTAATCCTCCGCCTGCGGTGCCGGCACCCCAGGTTCTAGTCCCGGTTGGGGCGCCAGATTCTGTCCCGGTTACCCCTCTTCCAGTCCAGCTCTCTGCTGTGGCCCAGGAGTGCAGTGGAGGACAGCCCAGGTCCTTGGGCCCTGCACCCACATGGGAGACCAGGAGGAAGCACCTGGCTCCTGGCTTCGGATCGGCGCAGCATGCCAGACGCAAAGCACCAGCCGTAGCGGCCACTTGGGGGGTAAACTTTCACTGACTCTGCCTGTCAAAAAAAAATGTAGGTTATACTACTACTCAGATACATTGAGGCGAATAGGTCAGCACAGGCTTTCCACTAAAAAGATAGCTTGCACTCACAGCTCCTGAGAAGGGAAGGGTTGGGAGTAAGGGGGAAATGTGGACAAGAGCCTTTGCTGGGGCTTCCGTGGGAAAGGCCATGCAAGACAGGACAAGCAGGCTTGCGATTGGATGGGGCTGGTACTTCAGTGATCTCTGGGATGCAGGCACCTGTGCTGGGGTGATTAGGGCAGGCGAATAGTGGCCTTTGGGAGCCTGATAAAGGCAGAGAACCGGAGATTTGGGCTTCAGATAGGCTGTTTGCGTTTAAAAGGCCCCCAAGGGTTTAGATGGTGTACTGCTTCTAGGACTGGTTAGCCCTGGGAGGGGCAGTCTCTCCAGGGTCTACAAAAATCCCAGCATGCCAAAGCATTAGAGACACAGGAAGTACAATGGTGAGATTGGTATGGCAGTATCGTTCCAGAGACAATGTGCTGGGCCCTGGCAGGCAGTGTTCATGCAGATCAGAGCTCCTGGAACATCCACGGGGGACTTTGCCCTGGGTTTGAAAGGCCTGCAGAAGATAAGTAATAGCATTCAAATTATAAGTAAGTTTATTCTCTTTTCTTGTTAGAGAATTCAGACAAGGAAAAGGAAGTGATAAAGCAACATCATGATTTTGTCACCCAGAGATAATCACTGGGGAAACTTTGCATGTGTCCATTGTCTGGATAAACGATTCTTTCAGTAGCAAGAAATAGAAAACTCAATCCAAACTGGACCAAACAGTCAACCTCCTGTAACTGATGAATCCGGAGCTGGGCTGGCTTCAGATACAGTCTGATCCAGTGATTCAAAACGCCATCCAGATTCCACTCTGTTTCTCTGAGATTCTGTCCTCTGGGTGTCAATTTTGCCTACAGCTCAGCTCCCCTTGTGACCGCAATGGTTCTTTTAGCAGTCGCCACATTCTTAGGGCGGCATCCTCTGCCAGTGGGAGGTGGGACTGTGTCCATCACTCCTGGGAAAACAGTCCTGGACTCTGTTATCAAATGAGCTTCAGTCACATGCTCACCCTGAACTTATCTCTACAGGGGCTTGTGATGATAGCCAACCAGGTACCTGGGTGCTTGAGGGGGTTGAGTCAATGGAACACAGGGTGTCAGCGTTCTCTGATTTCCAGAAGGTCAGTCCCTGCACCCTCACTGCTGTTGTCTGAACCAGAGGTTGAATGCTGGGCAGTAAGCAAGTGTTCACCGCACACTTATTTCACCAGGGCCTCTCAAGTTATTTTCCTATTGTAAATTACCAGTGCTTGATTAGGACACATTCTGCTTTCCCAATTTCACTTTTTTTTTTTTTTTTGACAGGCAGAGTGGACAGTGAGAGAAAGAGAGACACACAGAGAAAGGTCTTCCTTTACCGTTGGTTCACCCTCCAATGGCCACTGCAGCCGGCGTGCTGTGGCTGGCGCACCACACTGATCCGATAGCAGGAGCCAGGTGCTTCTCCTGGTCTCCCATGCTGGTGCAAGGCCCAAGGACTTGGGCCATCCTCCACTGCACTCCTGGGCCACAGCAGAGAGCTGGCCTGGAAGAGGGGCAACCGGGAGAGAATCCGGTGCCCCGACCGGGACTAGAACCCGGTGTGCTGGCACTGCAAGGCAGAGGATTAGCCTATTGGGCCGTGGCGCTGACCCCAATTTCACTTTAAGCATGAGATTGTGAGGAAGTCTGTCTCAAGGCTTACCCAGGACAGGGCAAACAGCAAATGTAAGGTACAAACTCCAAGGCCAGCAGACTTCTTCCTACTGATAAACCAGTGTTCTGGAGATGCCCCTGCCCGCAGGGCTCCAGGGAGGAGGCTAGCTCTCTGGGCAGGATGGGGTTAAGAGATGCTCACCAGTCACCTTTCTTCCCCTGCATGCTCCCAACCCCTGCCCACCCCTTCTGGCCTCCCAGCCCCTGTGCACCTGGCTCTGCCTGGAAGGGACCAGCTGCTGCTGTCACCCAGCTCTGTGCCTGCAGTTGAGACTGAGTAGGCTGGAAGGTGTAGATCACATGCTTCTTTCCTAAACCATATGGCCAGCTAAGCAGCAGAGGCAGAAAGCACAACAGTTTGTCACAATGATGGCTTTGCTGGCTCCCTGATGAGGGTCCCATACAGAGGGTACAACTTAGCAGGTGTCAGGGTTTTCTGTTGCTACTGGTGCTGCCTGAGCCCTGCCAGTTCTCAGTTCCCCTGGGCTCCATCCACATGCTTCACGTCCCAAAGGACCCCCAAGGAACCCCTGAGAATTATGCGCATACTCTGGCTGCAGTTGCATTTTGGGAGCTTGGCTACATTAAGGAAGAGCAGTGGTCATAACCATGGGTTGAGTAGCTTCTTGGCCTTGGACTTGGAAGGCACAGAGGAGCAGGACTCCAGGGCAGTCTGTGGTCTGTGCCTTCAATAAGAGGAAAGCATCTGATGTGAGTCAGAGAAGCAAGGATGGGCACCTTTCACATTTCCTGAAGAATCTGGACTGAGAACCAGGAAGACTCCTTCACTGGGTGTTAACAGGGATTGGCAGTGGCTGCATATGCCAGGATGCACGTGGAGCAGGAAGGAGGCAGGGCCTGCGGGAGACGTGGGACCAGAGACCAGAGGGGGTGGGCCAAATGTGGCGGTCATTGCCACAGTCCATCTCTGAGCCTCGGGGACAAAGCAAAGGGGTCCAAAGATATCCTGGCGTCCTGCCTTACACAGCACGGGGAGCTCAGCCTGGCAGCCGAGACTCTGTGCAGAATTGCTTGACAAGGTGCTCATGGGAGCCCGGGGGGCCTTCTCAGTCCCTCCAGACAGCTGCATCGTCCTCTGCGGCTGAGATGTTTGCTCTTCCTTCCTTGGGGTGACGGACGAAATAATTGGCTTGCACTTCAGGGCCCCACACGCGAGGCGCTCGCAGAACGAGGGCCCCACTCCCTTATCTCACACTTGCCGAGTGCAAAGGCAAACAGAATTCTCCATGTTGATGCGTCTCTTCCCTTGAATTTTTTTTGACAGTTAATATTTTGAGCTAGTTTTAAAGTCATCAAAGAGTTGCAAAATGACTGCAGAGAGCTCCTGTGTACCCCGTGCCCCATTCCCCACCCGACGGATGCATCTCAGCCCCGGACAGCGACTTTGGCAGGGCGCTGTCAGCCAAGGGGCAGCGCTTACCTGACTTCCACTCTTTCCTCTAACAGTCTTTTTCTATTCCAGGATCTGACTCAAGTTCTCATATTTTATTTAGTCATCCTGGTCCCTTGTCTCCCTCTTCAGCCAATCTGTGACAGTTCCTTGTTCTTTTCCTGTCTTTCTCTCCCCAAGTGGTTCTTTGCTCATTCTCTTACTTCTCTCTCCAGGGCAGCCTGCCCAGATCAGTCAGCCCAAGCCTGGTCCCCATTTGCACCCAAGTCCTTCTCTGTCACTCTCCGTGTTTGGATTTTCTCCAGGAAATGCGCCACTCTGCAATGTTAGCATGCCACTGTATCTGTTTGCGTGTTTACTGTTGTCTTGTCCCAGCCAAGGGGAGGGCAAGGGTCTTGGCCTGCCTTGCTCCCCGCCCCTGGGAGGTGTTCAGTCCCTGGTTCAGTGCCTTTCTGCTCTCAGTGAGCCTGCAGATCACTGTTCCCAGCATCTCCATGGAGCTTGCTAGAAGTCTCGGGCCCTTCTCAGAGCTTCTGAGTCAGCATCATCACTTTGTACTTGATGACATAGCTGATTTGTAGGCACATGGAAGTTTCATACGTGCCGATAGCAGGCAGTCCTGCTGGAGTCACAGTGGAGAGGTGAGCTCTGCTTTTCCGGGGCATTGTGCTGTCAGCACTACCACCTCACAGTGGACTTGAACTCCAGGGGCTAGAGAAGTTTCTGCATCCATGGCAGCACCACAGACAAATGCCCGGAGTGTGTGTGTGGCCGAGCAAGGCTGCACCACGTCGCCAGGAGCCACACACTCTGCCACCCCCTGGGGCTGCCATCTTTCTGCTTGGGCGTGGGGGGTCTTGGGCATTTCAGAGGGAAAAGGCTGACATCGCAGATGAAATGGTACGAAGTACAACAAAAACTGCAGAAGCAGGAGGCTTTCTAGTGCGCTCTGCAGGGAAGCCTTCCCAGTGTGTAGGGGTGGGCCAGGGGAGGCTCCCTGTGAGGCCACAGAGGTCTGTCGCCCAGGTGAGAGTGAGCTGCGCCTCTCCAGCCTGTGAGTGCACCCCTGGCCGCTGCCCACGTCTCGGGAGCTGAAGGCACAATGTTTACAGCCATGGAGTTTGTCACGGCCTGAGCAGCAACCTGCACATGTCCTGGGAGGGTAGAGAGCTTCTGCTGGGGGGCTTGTGGGTGAGGGGATTCATTGCTTTTTCCCAATCACTCTGCCGTCCACTGCTTCACTCTCTAATCTTTACATCTCCCCTGGCCGACCCACACATTCTCCGGCCCCCGGGGGCCTCCCTCGCTGCCCCCCCCAACCCTGGCCTAGAGTCCCCGGCAGCATGTCTGCATGGCATCTGCAGCCTGTGTTGCCACGGCTCTTTCGGGTCTCGGCTGGCAGTTGGGAGAAAGTCCCTTGCGCTGCCCTGGAGACAGGGGCCCTGTTCAGTGACAGATGTGTCAGGAGCTGCAATTCAAAGGTCTCTAAGACATGCCCTGGGTCTGGCATGTCTTTTGCATTTGTCCTCAGGCAAAGCTTCTTCACCCTGCCGGGCTCCACGCAGAGGCCGCCTTCTCTGGCGCTCTCCCACATCGTCCCGGCTGCACCTTGATGATCCCTGTGCTCTGGCCCCTGTCCTGCTTTATGGTGTTTATCAGGCAGGGCTTTTCCTCCAGAAACAGAGGCCTTTTCATCTTTGCCTGCCAGGTCCTCCCATAGCAATAGCAAGGAGAGCTGCAACAGGGCTAAATGGGTTGCCAGTGTACAGTAAGGCACTTTTGATTCCTCCAGCAACCCTGCCTCATAGATGTTGCTGATTTCCATTTGACAGAGGAGGAAAACTGAGACTCAGGGAGCTGACAAAGACGTCATCCAGAGTGACAGGTCACGCCTAGGTCTCTGGGATGTCCTGGTTCCAAACAGGGTCACACAAGAGCTAGTCACACGTCTGCTCTGTGTCCTAGATGACTCTAAACCCCAGGTGGTTGTTCCTAGCCTCCAGCTGGTGTGCATAGTGCCATTTGCTCCAGCAAAGAGGGTTTGCATTTCCACCTCACAGCGGTGTCTGCAAATGAGTGGCCCTGTGCTCAGCACGACTTGGCTTTGCAGCTGGTCATCCATCTCAGACCCCTCCAGCAGCAGCTTCCCGCAACCCCGGATCTTCCCAGCCTTTAAAGGAAACCACTGTCCCTTGCCTTGCCAGTGTGAGAAGCGTGACCAGCCAGCACCTGGCAGGCAGTGCAGCCTGCCCCGTGCTCTCCTCAGACTTCAGAGCACAGGGCAGTGGATACTGACGTCAGCGAGATCCTTCCGTCTGAGCACACTTGATCTCTAGAATGTGTATGAGTGCCCTGCTAGCTCCTGTTGACTGGGGTTGGAGCTTGTGCGAAGAGTCAGGGGCTCAGCTGTTGCCACAACCACCTCGAACTCTGGGTACCGTGGCTCCTAATGGACCAGTGGTGTGATGTGCACGGTCTGTGGAATGCCTGCTCCTAATCACACCATTCCTACTGCATTGCTAGACTTTTAAGGGACAGAGCTAACCAGGGGGCAATGACGCCACCCCCACTTTAATGAGGATGTGTGACTCAGAGAGGCCTGCCGTTGCGTGGAAAGACATTGCAGATGGGTGCCAAAGGAAGCACCATCAAAGCTTTCCCCCCCTTGATGGTGCCCTGCCTGGCTCTGTGGGGGTCCCTTACCTAGCTTCTCTCTGATGTTCCCCAGCTCCGGGGTTGGGGGCTGGGAGTAGGAGAAGCCTTCCCCTGCAGAGCGTCTTATGCCTGCTGAGCTGTCCTGAGGGCTTGCCAATGCTCACACTTTGGCCTACTTCTGTGTCCTCCAGGGGCCTGCAAGATGGGAGTCACCTGGCCTGGTGGCCCTGCAAGACCTTCCAGTGACCTTGGCCACCCCATTCTCACCTCTGAGCTTTGTTTCCTGCTCTGCCCAAGATGGGATGGGGTGAGAGGAAGGTGGAGTCTTGAAGGTTTCTTTGGACTTCCCCAGTGTGGAGGACCAGGTCCTGAGGACCCAAGAAGGGAGCTCAATCTTCTATGCACAACCTGGAGGAAAGCAGAAGGCTTCAGCGTGAACTGTCTGCCCATCCAGCCTGTTCTGCTCCAGTAACCGCTGCGGCAATTGTCTCCAGAAAGAGGCCTTTATGCATATTCATGAATTTTATCCTTCTGTACATACTACTGGGGGTGGCCCGTTTTTTCTGTCAATGTCTCATCAAAATGGCAAGCTCAGCTGTTCAGGTACCTTCCAAAGCCCTGGCTGGCTGGCTTGGAGTTTTGAAATAATGACGTTCAGGCATCTGCCCAGAGCACTTTCCGAATGGCAAGTTTCTGTGGCAGTGTGAGGGAGGCTGCCACGCACCCTGGAAATAATGGGAAACCTTACCTGTCCGTCCCTAGACACAAAAACCTGAACCTATTCATACTGCAGTCAGGCTGTGGCCTCCCATCCTGCCCTGTGAAATACTCCCCATCTTCATAGGCAGTCCCTGTCCTCAGCAGGTACTTCTCCCACCTTCCTCTGCACACCTGTGGGCTTGTACAGTGTCAGATGCTGCCTCTGGCACATGTAGCTACATGGCCCTGTTTTCTCTTTACTCCCTCAGTTTCTCCTGAAAATGGGGTTAGGGATCCCACCCCCGGGGGTGGGGAGGTTGGGGCATACTGCTCCATGTGCAGAGGCTGGGTGTGGCTGGGCTCTGCCTGTAGCACAAGCCTTTTGTCCTGGTCTTCCCTGCTCCCTAACAGCCAGCAGAGGCCGGGGATTGTTTGTGCGCTGCCCTCTTTTAAGCAAGAAGACGATCTTTGAATATTTCTTTAAAAAAGGATGTATTTATTGATTTATTTGAAAGGCAGGGTGACAGAGACCAACAGAGAGAGGGAACTCTTTCATCTGCTGGTTTATTCCCCAAATATCCACAACAGCTGGAGCTGGGTCAGGACCAATCCAGGAGCAAGGAATTCCATCTGGGTCTTCCACATGGGAGGCAGGAACCTAAGCAATTGGATCATCATCTGCTGCCTGCTAGGGGCATCAGCAGAAAGCTGGATTGGAAGAGGAGGTAGAACTCAATCCAGGGCACTCCAGGGTGGGATGCAGGCATGTCAAGCAGGGCCTTAACAAACGCTTCCAATGCTTGCCCTTTATTTTCTGTTTCAGTTTTTCATTTCCTCTCCCTCTCCTCTTCTTTCCATTTTTTCTTCCTCTCCTCTTTTTTCCTTATTTCTTGTCTTTAATTATTCCTCCTTCCACATTGCTCTCAGAAAGAGCTTGTCAGAGACAAAATTACAACAAATTTATTAAAGACTTAATTGATTTTTTCTCCTGAGATTCATGCATTGGGGCAGCCTCCATTCCATAAAACAGAATGAGAGCTCCCATTGGGCTCTGGCAGAACAGTGGGTTTTGTAAAACTGGAACAAGGAAATAGAAAAAACCCAATTGATTAGCATCAGATTACTTCAGGTTAGTTTTTGCAAGGATTGAAGCAGAGACCTTGTTATGCTGACTCAGGTAACTATGAGGAACTGGCCTGTTTGAGAATCTGTTACTTAAAGTGTCAGTTTGACTACAATGGCATTTAACACGGTGACTCAATTTTGGTTTGGTCTGGTCTGTTAGATGTATGTGCTGAGCTCAGTCCAGAACAATAGCCTCCCATAATCTTTGCTTAACAAACTGAACCAGTAAATCAGCCCAGTAAAGCCAGCACTGCTTTCATGATGGCCACCTCAACCCACAGTCTCCTTCCCAGAGACACACCCAGCACAAGCACCCTCCACCTTAGGGAGGGGATCTGGAGCTCCAGACCTCCTTACCTCCCAGGAGCACACGCTCCTCTGCTTATTCCCTCTGACTCCCTGCAAAATCTGTGCATTGTTCAGAAATAGTGTGACTCCACCTTCTAGGATACGGGTGTAGCAGCCCAGTGTTCAGGAATCCTGACTCTGCCTTCCTCCTCTTCTTTCTGCTCCTTCTCTCCCTCTTCCTGAGGGTGCTGAAATAGGAAGGGAGAGGAAGCAGTTGAGCCACCTGGGGGGTGGGGGGAGGTAATTCCTGTTATCTCAAGACCTGCAGGATATGGATTGGGTTCCTCTTGCTGCAAAGATAAAACAGATCCCCTGCCTAGGCCAGTTTAGGGGGCCAAGGCTGACCTAGATGGAGCTACATCTCATTGTAACACATTAGCATGCTCAACGATTTGCCTGCTAGCCACCATGGCAGGAAACAGGTGACCATATAAGGAGGAAAAGGAGGAGTTTATATCCTCAACAAGCCAGATTCCAGGAAATCTCCACCCACTTCCCAGAAAAACTGTGAATATTCGACCTCTTTATTAGAATGTACCTCCCTATATTAGAACTAGAATGTATCTCCCTTTTCATGAAATGATCCATACAATATTAAACATAGTTCAGAGACACAGCCACTCTCCTCTGAACACACTCCACTGTACAGTGGGTGTCTTTACTTCATCAATAAAATACTTGTGGCTCACTACTTGCTATTCTCCAACTTGTTTCTGAATTCTTTCTTTTTTTAATTTTTATTTTATAAGGATTTATTTATTTTATTTGAAAGAGTTACAGAAGAAGGCAGGAAGAGACAGAGAGATCTTCCATCTGTTGGCTTGCTGCTCAAATGGTCATAATGACCAGAGCTGTGCCAGATGGAAGCCAGGAGCCAGGAGCTTCTTCCAGGTCTCCCAGGTGGCTGCAGGGACCCAAGGACTTGGGCCGTCTTCCACTGCTTTCCCAGGCACATTATCAGAGAGCTAGAGTGGAAGTGGAGCAGCCAGGAAACAAACCAGGTGGGTTACCACTATGCTACAAGCCCCCTGGCTACCCCAAATTCCTTCTTGAAACAAAGTCAAGGACTTGGCACAAAATCTGTGTAAGTTCCCAGGCCTAGGCTCTTGATGTTTTTAACTACAGAGGTTCAGCAAAGATCACAGCAATTGGTTGCCTCTCTGTACACATAGATGGGGATGGCATTGGTGCAAACGCTCATTGTAGTGAGCCTGGTGGCAACAAACCCTAAAGGACTTTTGCTGCCCTCCCTGTTGCTTGTTTTCTAAATTGTCCTGGATTCAGGAGAGAGTAAGCTCATTAGCACACTCATTGGCAAAGTCAAGCCCTTGTGAGGGGATATGTATCTCCTGTCCCAGTTTGATGATCTGAAGATGAAATCCAGTCTTGAAGGGCTGCTCCCTGGTGAGAGTGCTAGAAGCCACATTCAAGGCTGTCCTTCCTCCTCTGTCCCCATAGATCTCTGGGTCAAAAGCAGGCCACCTGCAGGTCCCAGTCCCAGTGCTGCTCTTCCCCACCTCCCTGTGTTCCTGCCTTCTGGTTATCAGCTGGGCAGGACTCCTTTCTCTTTCTCATCTTGCAGTATTTAAAATTAAATATACATTTCTATTAATATACAATTAAATATGTATTTATTTATAATAATATAAAATTAAATATATTTATATAATGCTTATGCAAGCTTCTTTCAATAAAATTTGTGAAGTAAAAGTATAAATAACAAAATAAAAAGTCACCTGTTGTCCCATTACGTAGGCATAACCACTTTAGTGAGTTTTTTTAAATACCTACTGCAGTATATAATTTTACAAAACTGAGGTCATCGAAATATATAATTTCTCATCTTGCTTTTTTCACTTTTGAGCATAACAAAGATTTTTTTCCCTTTAGAAACTTTTTTCTGAAAGCATGATTTTAATGAGTTCATAATACTTTCACAATATTAAAAAGATTGCAATATTTTTGCCATAAAGGTAGTTTTCAGTTTCTGCTACTGTTGGTCTCATTCAGACAGTGATTTCTGTTGAGACGAGCAGGGATGATGATGTGCCCAGACAGACAATAAAAAGAAATATATCAAATCTGTAATTTCAGGTTATGGTCAGTGTTGTGAATAGAAATAAGCTGGAATAAGGGACCAGTAGGTGCAGGAAGCGAGGGAAAGAGAGATGCAGGTTTGACCTAAGAGGGTAAGTGGAGAAGTACCTCTGTTCCATCGAGGAGAGGATTATTCTAGGCAAGCACAAGTATCCTGAGGTAGGAACTGATTTTGGGCCTTTGGAAGGATAGCCAGTATAGTTGGTAGGGAGAGCTGGAGGGAGCAGGATATGGGAGGAGTTGCGACACGTGAGCAGATAATAAAGGTATTTGGGGCCAACGTAAAGAATTCAGATTTTATTCTAGGTGGAAGCAAGCTTGAGAACCCTTCGTTTTTCAGACAGAACAGTGTGGTTCTAAAGGGCTGGCTACAGTAAAAGCACAGAGGCCAGGATGCTTCAAAAGGATGCTTCAGATGAGAGGCCAGTGTCCTGGTTGTGGACAGTAACAGGGAGCTGTATTTAGGATTTATATGGAAGGGAGCATGGCGGGATTCACTGGTGGTTGGAGGTGAAGTGCTCAGATTCAGTGATGGTGTATAGGCCTTTGGTTTAGACCGAGAATTCTGACATAGCACTGGGTAACTTGGAGATGTTTATTGCACATTCCAGTAAAGGGTTGGGCGCTGTGGCTCAGTGGGGTAAACTGCTGCTTGGGATACGTGCACCTCATACTGAAGTTCCCAGTTCAAGTCCTGACTACCCTGCTTCCAATCCAGCTTCTTACTGATACATCTGGGAGGTAGGAGATGGCTTATATACTTGAGTCCTGCCACCTACATGGGAAACCCAAATGGAATTCCAGGATCCTGGCTTTGGTCTGCCCCATCCCTGGCTATTGCAGGACGTTGGGGAGTGACCCAACAAATGGAATCTCCCCCTACCTTTCCTCTCTCTTCTTCTCTTTCTCTATCACTCTACCTTTCAAATAGTAATTTAAAAAAACCCTTCAGCGGGGATGTTCAATAGTCTAAGTCTGGAGCTTAGAGAAGTTGGGACTGGATAGACACATGTGGAAGTCTTTGGGTTGAGATAGCTTTTTAAACATTAATAGGTCCCTTAGGGAGAGAGTGTGGACAAAAAGTAGCCCCAGGTGCTGAATCCCACAGCCTCAGAAATCAGCTGAGGGAGAACCAGTCAGCGGAAGGGGAAGGCGGTGAGTTAGGAGGCAAGAACACACGTTTCCTCTTCGTCTTTGATCATTTCCTTAGAATCTTTTCCCAGCAGTGGAATTACTAGGTCAAAGGGGGTCTGAACACATTTAAAACTCCTGCTCAATGTTGTCACCTCGTTTTGCAAATATGTCGCATCAATTTATATTTCCATTAGTGTATGGTTTTGCCCATGGCAGAGAACCATTACATCTGGGCAATTTAATAGGCAGGAGATATGATGTCCTGATTTTAACTTGCAGTTCTTTGCCTTTGAGTAAGTTGAACCTTTTTATTTTCCGTGCTTACTGCCCATTTATGTTTCTATAAAATTATTTCTTAATGTCTTTTCCTGCTATGATTATGTCATATTTTCCTAATTGTTAGAGGATTTTTAAAAATATGTTATATACTAATTCCTCCTTGCATTTTTCACAAATGTTTTTTGGATTACCAGTTCCCTTTTAATTTCACTGTGGTGCTTTCTGATATAAGGCTTTAGAGTTCTACTTAACTACATTTATTTGTTTTTAATGATTTCTTGCTTTGCCATTATGTTAAGAAAAGTCTCCTGCCACTGTAATTTGGGAAGTGCTTGCAAATCAATTTTTCATGCTATTTTTGCCAAATTTGGTTAATAGAATTTCATCATAAAATGAATTGAATTGCCGTTTATTTTCTTCCATATTTTGCTGTCGACTTTATAGTGTGGAGTTTATCCATTCCATGAAGTCCAGAAAACATCCGCTAATAAAATCCTGTAGCCTGTCAGTGTCTTCCAAGGTGGTGTGTCAGCAGCACTTCCCACTTTCTTTCATGGTTGTGAGTCTTTTCCGGGGTGTTACTTCCTCCTGAGCTATTTTTCTTAACTTATTTTCACTAACTATCACATTTTTTACATTTTGATGGAATTTATTAGCATATAACTGTGCATAATATTATCTCATAATTATAATTACTTTATCAGCATATGTTATGTCCCTTTTTTATTTCCAATTTTCTTTATTTCTATTTTTGCCTAATTCGATTTGTTAAAGTTTTCTATTTTGTTGGGTTCTTCAAAGGGTCAACTCTCAAACTTACTAAATAATGTTAATGTTTTCCCTTCCAAATTAGTGAGTTTCTGATTTAATCTCTGTTGTTTCTCCTGACTTCCACAGGCTGGTCTTCTTTAATTGCCTTCACTCTTTGAAGAGTGTTCACTGTTCCTCCATACAGAGACAGCAGCCAGTTTGGCTCCATCTCACCCTCTCTGTTCTCAGAAGAGAGGACTCCACTGCCTTTGGGCCATAGGAGTTGTGAAGAAGTCTGAGGTCAGAGAGATTTCCATTCCTTTAAATTATTTTTTCCCTATATGATAGCTATAGGTATTTTCATTTTCCTCACTATTCTAGATCATTGCTTGGTCCAGAATAACACACACAGCTGATGGCCACTCCTCTCCTTATGGTCACTGAGCTGACCACAGCCATGGCAACCAAGGACATACATGCCCAAGGTTCCAGCCACCTCTCCAGGAGAACTGGCCTTGGAGAGGCACATATTTGCCATGCCCAGTCAGGGTAGCACTCTTTCCTCATTCATTTTATCTGGTGCCCAGCCAATCCTTCCAATCAGGGGAACTGAGTCTTTCTTTACTTGGTAAAAGTTGTAAAACAATTTTTTGCTTTTATTTGTTTGAGAGCAACAGAGAGAGACAGAGACAAAGCTCCTATCCACTGGTTTACTCCCTAAATGCTCACAACCGCTTTTGAGAGCTGGAAAAGCAGGTCTCCCTTGTGGGCAGGAACCCAATTATTTGAGTCATTGTCTGCTGCCTTCCAGGGTGCACATTAGCAAGAAAATGGAGTCAAGAGGTGGAGTAAGGACTGGAACCCAGGTATTCTGAAGTGGGATGCAGGCATCTTAACTGCTAAGCCAAAAGGCCACCCCTTTGATCTGTCCTTAATGTGCTGTCCAAGGTGAAGTAATGCATTTTTGAGTATTTCAGTATGGCCTCTACATCATCTGCTTTATTTTACCTGTCCAAGTTACTTTGATACGGGGGTTGAGACTCCAAGGTCAGTTATTCGTGTTCATTATCATGTCCCACATTTCCCATACTTTTATGTTTTTAGCTTGAGGAAATATAACGCTAAAATGGCATCTTTTAGGTGGGGGCAGAGGTGCTTGTCTTCAGTGGTGGTCGCTGGGGTTTTTCTTGCTCTTCTTTTCCTCAGGTGTTTGGCTTAGCACACCGTGACCTCAAGCATCACGAATAGGTGCTGACTTTATGTCCTTCCCTCTCTGGTTGTAAAATCCAGGGTTATTTTGTCATGGACAAAATGGTCAAGGAGTTTGGTCAAATGCTATTTACAATTTATTTAACAAAAATCTATCAGATTGCAACCCTATTCATTCACCTGCTGGAACTGGAAGACCCTCTCCTGAGCACTGCCCCAGACTCCTGAGTTGCAGCAGTGCCACGACCTGGTCTTCTGTTGCTCACATTTTGGGGGAGGGAGATAGGCAACTAAAACCAAAAACAAATGGTGATGAAAAGTGCTTGAATGACATGAAAAAGAGACAGGGCAAGTGAGAAAGAGGGGTGAGCAGTTATTTGTGGTAGATTTATACAAAGTTTGATGTTCCCTGACATGATATTTGAGGAGAAGCCTAAAGAAAGTCAGCAAATAACCTTTGTGCTGACTGGAAAAATAGCGTCCCTGGCAGAGGGAAAACTGCACAGGCAAAGGTTCTTGAACTGGGAATGGGCAAGGAGGCAGATGAGGCAGGACTGCGGGAGGTCAGGTGAGAAGATTGAGGGCCACAAAATATGAGTCTCATAGGTCATGGTGACAAGTGAACCAGAACAAGCTAGGAAAATGTCCTAGAGGTGAGGAATGAGGAAACTCTGCGATCCAAGGGCATCTGGAGAGGAAAGAGAGGAGTGGAAGAAAGGAAGAAGAAGGGTGAAGAAGTACCAGCTCGGAAAGGAATGACTCTGATTGGCCTAAAAGTTCATTCTTGTGATCAGTCAACACTCTTATGAATGCCCACTATGTCTGGGCTTTGCTGTGTGCCTAGGCAGCTTCTTCAAAACAGCTCATTCTAGTGTCATCAGTGCAATGTCTTCGAGGGAAAGCACAACTTGTACCAAAAGTAAACCTTGTTCTAAATTTATTTCAGAGATGGGCCATTGCTTTTGGCCCTCCTCCTTGCATTCTGTAGAATCATTTCACTGGTCCAGCAGTTTGCTCTAAATTCCTCCTTTAAAGCAAGATGGGATGCCCACTGCCACAACTTCTGTCACCCTTCAGCTCTCATCCTGGGAAGATGTCATTGACACCTGTCTCTGTGGTCAGCATTGTCCTCCCCAAGACTTTTCTTGCTTCTAGGAGTTGGGAGAGATGGAGAAGTAGCATTTTCCTAGCCATCCTTGCTTCCTGCATGCACAACTTTTTCTGCAGAAACCTCACAGATCAAGCCTTTAAGACTATCGAAATCTGACTCCCTATTTACTGTATATACTCCTCTACTCTCAGTGATGTGAATGTCAGGGACAAAAGACTGTGCTGTCTTAGGTAGGAAGACAGACTCAGCGCTCAAATCTCACCTCTCCTTCTCCTTGGTTGAATAATCTGGGATCGACAGTAACTCCCTGTGCTTTCTCTCTTTGGCAAGCCTAGACAAAATAGCACCTAAGGCTGTTGGAGAAATAAGTGAATTAATGTGTGTGAAGTGCTTAGAACAGTGCCAGGCAAGTAGTAAAGGCTAAGTAATGATGAGCAAGTTATGGTTATTATTTCTAGACAGATACAGGCCTCTGTGTCAACTGTTTGACAAACTGTTTCGAATCTAGGCTGCTACTTGCAACCCAAGACACATACATCCTTGGTGTTGTCTCCTTCATCTCAAGGGGAATTAGTGTGCACACTTGCTTTCGACCTTGAATGCAGGTTTCATCTAAGCCATGGGGTTAGCGTTGTGGGGGAGGCTCAGGTAGAGCAGGCAGAAGGCCCTGATTCAAGGCACTGAGAGCAGCCAGCACTGACAGTGCAGAGTGCGGGTCCCCATTCTGGGCTGCAGGGCCTGGAGGAAGCACCCCTACTTGCCCCAGTACAGTGAGAATGTAGAAGCCCGTTGCCTTGCAAGCTTTCACTGCCCTGGTGTAGGACAGGCAGGCTGCACAGCTGCAGAGAACACTTCCCCTCTCTGGCCAGAGTCCTTCCCCAGCACTGGAAGGGGCCCTGCTGTGTTTTAATGATAATGCTAATTCCTGTGAGTTCAACCAGGCTCAACTTCAGAAAGAGTCCTTAGCTCTTTCTCTTCTCAAACATGGTCTTGATCTGAGGCCCAGCTTAACCGGTTCCTAGCCAACAGACTTTAGTTCCTGGTAGCTTCTGTACACAGTTGTTCTTTGGATTCAATCAGAAATGGGTATAAATAATTTAGTACAGTGCCTGGCATTTAATATACACTGAATACAGTTTGGTTGCTTCTGTGGATCGCATACAACCCCATGACCTGTTAGAGAGGTTTTCCCTAATTTAAGGAGAGAAAGTTGCTACAGAGTATCCTAGTGGTAGCTAGAGCTAGTGCCTAAAACTGCAGCCCAGATTCCTTCATTTCACAAGGCTCCCTTTGATATTCAGGACTGCGGTGTCCACATGAACAGCATTGCTAGAACTTTCTCGGGTTATAAACATATCTTCCTGTTTCATGCTGAGCCCTCAGGAACCCACCAGGGGGCTGTTCTATCTCCAATACAGGTGCCTTCCAGGGAAGGTCTTAACCAATAGCCACCCTTGGATGAGTGCCCGTCACTCTGTTCTAGGTACCGCAGGCCCTGGGACACCCATCCTCTGTGGATCCAAGTGATGACAGTGACATAAGGTCCTGACTCTCAGGCTTTTCCCAAGATTTCTGCTGCAGTCTTAGAATGGCAGACATTAAATGTGAAATTTATCTTTGGATGTCTTTGATCAAGATGACCTACACATGACTAATGCATTCTGGGTTCAAAGCTGCAATGTGGTAAATACACCCAGGGTTTGCAGAAACTCTTCCTTCCTGTGTGAGTTGCTCGAGTGTCACTTTAAGGCAATATTTTGGGTCACACACAGTGAAGACTTGTGATACGTACTCCTGTTCAGTGCCAGTTATACGATCTCTGAGTAGCCTGGGGATTGTTTTGAAAATAATTTTCTTGTTCACTGTGAAACACTAGGCTGAGTGCCTGGCGTGCCTTTTTTCTGTTTAACACAGCAATCTCCTGAGGTAGGAACTGCTGTTGTCCCTCTTGTAGGCATAGGAAGCCATGGTACATAGAGTGCTGAAGTCACATAAGCAAACCCAAATCCAGCCCATGTTAAAGGCAGGGTTCGGCCCCATCAGACATTTGGCATTGCTTTTGGGGCTATGTTTTATTGTCTTTCTTCACAGTCAATAGTGAAGTTAATTTACAATGTTTCTAATTAATTGAGAAAATTTTCTTATATTTATGGCCACTCAAGCATCTGTGAGTTGCATTTTAAAATTGCATTTTCCCCTTATTGATTTTTCTTATGATATTTTGAATAATAGTCCCTTATTTAACTGTGACAGATACCTTCTCTCATTCATGACCGAGGTTTTCATTTTCTCTACAGTATCTTTTGATAAACTGAATTCTTAATTGGCCAGCGCTGCGGCTCACTAGGCTAATCTTCCACCTGCGAAACCAGTACTCTGGTTTCTAGTCCTGGTTGGGGCGCCAATTCTGTCCCGCTTGCTCCTCTTCCAGTCCAGCTCTCTGCTGTGGCCCGGGAAGGCAGTGGAGGATGGCCCAGGTCCTTGGGCCCTGCACCCGCATGGGGGACCAGGAGGACGCACCTGGCTCCTGGCTTTGGATTGGCACAGCGTGCTGACTGTAGCAGCCATTTGGGAGGGTGAACAACGGAAGGAAGACCTTTCTCTCTGTCTCTCTCTCTCTCACTGTCTAACTCTGCCTGTCCAAAAAAAAAACAAACAAAAAAAAAAAACAAAAACCTGAATTCTTAATTACAAATTCATGATAATTCTCAACTTTCTATGGCTAGCAGACTTTTTGTGTTACTTAAGAAATCTTTCCTTCCTCTGAAGTCATAAATATGTGCTCATAGTGTTGGCCTTTTCCACTGAAATAATTTTTTAAAAAATTTATTTGACAGATAGAGCTAGACAGAGAGAGAAACAGAGAGAAAGGCCTTCCTTCCGTTGGTTCACCCCTCCCCCCCCCCCCAAATGGCTGCTACTGCCAGCGCACTGTGCCGATCTGAGGCCAGGAGCCAGGTGCTTCCTCCTGGTCTCCTATGCAGGTGTTTGGGCCCAAGCACTTAGGTCATCCTCCACTGCTCAACCAGGCCACAGCAGAGAGCTGGACTGGAAGAGGAGCAACAGGGACTAGAACCCAGTGCCCATATAGAGGATTAACCAAGCAAGCCATGGCGCCGGCCCCTGAAATAATTTGGCATTCTGATGCCTCCAGCTTTGTTTTTGTTGTTTAACATTGCTTTAGCTATTTAGGATCTTATGTGTTTCAATATGAATTTATTCATCATTTTTTCTATATCTGAGAAGAATGTTTTTGGTATTTTGATTGGGATCGCATTAAATCTATAAATTGTTTTTGGTAGTATGGACATTTTGATGATGTTGATTCTTCCAATTCATGAATATGAAAGATTTTTCCACTTTTTTATGTCTTCTTTATTTTCTTTCTTTAATGTTTTGTAATTTTCTTCAGAGAGATCTTTGGTGTCCATGGTTAAATTTATTTTAAGGTATTTAAAATATTTTGTAGCTATTGTGAATGGGATTGATATTAGAAGCTCTTCCTCAGCTATGGCATTGTCTGTATATACAAAGGATATGATTTTTGTTTGTTGATTTTTTTAACCTGTTACTTTACCAAACTCTTTTACGAGTTCTAATAGCCTTTTCGTGGTGTGTTTCTAGTCATTGGCAAATAGGAATAGTTTGACCTCCTTCTTCCCAATTTGTATCCCTTTGATTTCTCTTTCTTGCCTAATGGCTCTGGCTAAAACTCCCAAGACTATATTGAATAGCAATAATGAAAGTGAGCATCCTTGTCTGGTTCCAGATCTTAATGGAAATGCCTCCAATTTTCCCCCATTCAATAGGATGCTGGCTGTGTGTTTGTCATAAATTGCCTTGATTATGTCAAAGAATGTTCCTTCTATACCCAATTTGCTTAAGGTTTCATCATAAAAAGATGTTGAATTTTATCAAATGCTTTCTCTGCATCTATTGAGATAATCATATTGTTTTTGTTTTTCAGGTTGTTAATGTGATATATCACTTATTGACTTTTGAATGTTGAACCATCCCTGCATACCAGGGATAAATCCTACTTGTTCAGAGTGATCTTTCTGATGTATTTTTGGATTCAATTGGCTAGTATTTTGTTGAGGATTTTTGCATCTATGTTCATCAGAGAAATTGGTCTATAATTCTCCTTTTCTGTTTTTTCTTTTCCTGGCTTAGGAATTGAGGCAATGCTGGCTTCATGGAAGGAATTTGGGAGGATATCCTCCATTTCAATTGTTTTGAATAACTTGAGAATCATCTTCACTAGTTTCCAGGAATTTTTATTTCTCTTTTGATTTATTCTATGTGACCCACTGTTCATTTAGGAGCATGTTGTTTAGTCTTCATGTGTTTGCACATGTTCTAGAGATTCTTGAGTTGTTGATTTCAAGCTTCAGTCCATTGTGATCAGAGAAGGTGCATGATATGATTTTGATTTTTGGAATTTCCTTAGAATTGCTTTATGGCCTAGCATATGGTCTATCCTAGGGAAAGTTTTGTGCACTGTTGAGAAGAATGTGTATTCTGCAACTCTGGGGTGAAAAGTTCTGTAGATATCAGTTAGATCCTTTTGATCCATAGTTTTGATGAGCTCTGTTGTTTTTTGTTGATTTTATGCCTGGTTGATATATCCATTGCTGAAAGCAGGGTGTTGAAGTCCCCCATTACTATTGTATAGGGGTCTATACCTCCCTTTAGCTCCATTAACAGTTTTTTTTTTTAAATATCCAGGTGCCCTGTAATTGGGTGTATACATTTATTATACTCAGATATTCCTGTTGTATTGATCCCTTAATCATTACATAGTGCCCTTCTCTGTCTCTTTCAACAGTTTTTGTGTTAAAGTCTATTTTGCCTGATATTAGGATGGCTATACATGCCCCTTTTTGCTTTCCATTAGCATGGAATATCTTTTTTCATCCTTTCACTTTCAGTCTGCATGTATCTTTGTTGGTGAAGTGTATTTCTTGTAGGCAGCAAATAGATGGGTCTTGTTTTTTAATCCATTCTGCCAGACTATACCTTTTAATTGGAGAGTAGAGGCCATTTATGTTCAAGATAACTATTGAAAAGAAACTCCTTTTTCCTGCCATTTTTCTGTGAATATTCCTATCATTTACTTTAGATTTCTTTTGTCCTACTGGGGGATTTTCTGCCTTCACATTCTTTCATGATGATGGCTTTCTTTCTGTTTTTCTGTGTGAAGCACATCTTTTAACATCTTTTGTAAGGCTGGACAAGTGGTTACAAATTCTTTCAATTTCTGTTTGTTTTGGAAGGTCTTTATTTCACTTTCATCCATAAATGAGAGCCTTGCATAGTACTGTATTCTGGGTTGACAGTTTTTTACTCTTCAGACTTGGACTATATCTTGCCACTGTCTTCTAGCCTGTAGAGTTTCTGATGAGAAGTCAGCTGTGAGTCTAATTGGAGTCCTCTGAAAGAAATCTGTTGTTTCTCTTGTGCAGATTTGGAAAGTTTGACTACAATGTGTTGTGGTGAAGAACTTTTCTGGTCATGTCTGTTATGAGTTCTATGTGCTTCCTGTACTTGGACATTCCCTTCTTTCTACAAATTAGGGAAGTTTTCTGTAATTATTTCAATAAATTTCTTTCCACACTTTCAGGAACTAATAAAACCTGTATATTGGGTCATTTGAAAGCATTTGATAGTATCCTGTAGAACTCCAACACTGTTTCAAGTTTTCTTATTTTGTTCTGCTTTTTTTGTCTAACTGAATGATTTCCAGAGATTTGTCTTCCAGCTTGGGTATTCTTCTGCCTCACCAAGTCTGTGGTTAAGGCTTTCTGCTGCATTTTTTACTTGATCTAATGAATTCTTCATTTCTAATATTTCTTTTTTTTTATTTTTCTTTTTTTTTTTTGACAGGCAGAGTGGACAGTGAGAGAGAGAGAGAGAGAGAAAGGTCTTCCTTTTGCCGTTGGTTCACCCTCCAATGGCTGCCGCGGTCGGCGCGCTGCGGCCGGCGCACCGCGCTGATCCGATGGCAGGAGCCAGGTGCTAGGTGCTTCTCCTGGTCTCCCATGGGGTGCAGGGCCCAAGCACCCGGGCCATCCTCCACTGCACTCCCGGGCCACAGCAGAGGGCTGGCCTGGAAGAGGGGCAACCGGGACAGAATCCGGAGCCCCGACCGGAACCAGAACCCGGTGTGCCGGCGCCGCAAGGCGGAGGATTAGCCTGTTGAGCCACGGCGCCGGCCCATTTCTAATATTTCATTTTGATTTCTCTTTTTTTTCTTTTTTCTTTTCTTTTTTCTTTTTTTGACAGGCAGAGTGGACAGTGAGAGAGAGAGACAGAGAGAAAGGTCTTCCTTTTGCCGATGGTTCACCCTCCAATGGCCGCCGCAGCTGGTGCATCGTGCTGATCCGAAGCCAGGAGCCAGGTGCTTCTCCTGACTCCCATGCGGGCGCAAAGCCCAAGGACTTGGGCCAACCTCCAACCTCCACTGCACTCCCGGGCCACAGCAGAGAGCTGGACTGGAAGAGGGGCAACTGGGACAGAATCCGGCGCCCCGACCGGGACTAGAACCCGGTGTGCCAGCGCTGCAAGGTAGAGGATTAGCCTATTGAGCCATGGCGCCAGCCTTGATTTCTCTTTAAAATCTCCATTTCATGGGAAAATTTTCATTAATATCATGTATTGTATTGTGTTGTTCATGGATTTGCTTCTGATTGCTTTTGAGTAATCCTATGATTAATTTTTGAATTCTATTTTCAGCATTTCCTTAATCTCTTCATCTTCACATTCTAATATTGAAATGTTGTTGTGTTCTTTTGGGGGGGGTCATGATGTCTTCCTTATTCTTGTTTCTTACATTTCTGCATTTATTTTTAGATTTTTCATCTGATGCCTTTTTTCCCCCTCTGATGCCTTTGTGGTTTAGTGGAATGTCTTCAATAACAGTAATTACCAAGAGGTGTGTGGTACGTGTGGCCAGGGAGTTCTGGTCAGTGCACCAGGGTGGGGCAAGTATCCAGGGTAACACTCAAGTTGTGCATAGTAGCTCTCCTCTGATTAACAGGATGGAGAGGTATGGTCACCTCTGTTGGTGCAACAAAACCCTCACCTTCTCTCCTCCAAGCTGAGGAATACCCAGGTATTAGCCCCTAGTGTGTTCAACACTTACCTGCCCCCTATATGAGCTGTGCATGTGATCTGTGTAGTCCCCGCTGTGAGCACGGTTCCCTCTGCCATGAGCTGCTCCACTCAACCAAGGAGCTCTGGAAGTGTGCAGTGGTACTCAGTGATTGCCTAGAAACCCAGCTACACCCCGCCTCCTCTCATGCAGTCACAGTGCTTTCTCAGTCTCAGCACCCAGGGCTCTCTTGGTCAAGGAGTGCAAGAGGGACTACTCTGCCCCGTGAGCCCTTCCCATCCAGCTGAGCAGGGAGACTGAGATGTTCCCAGAGCTGCTGCCCATGTGTGTCCCACCCTACTGGAACAAACCCAATCCTCCCAGCCAGACTCAAAGTCTGTGAGAAACTTGAGTATTTCTCTCTGGTAAAATCTCCGGGTCACAATATCCACTGGCTGCAGCCCTGCTGGCTTCACAATTGTGTTAGGTGCTTAGGAGAATCCTGCAGGTGGCATTTCCCTTCCATAGGGATGGCTCTCCCTCCCCACCTATTGCTGGTGGGTACAGCTGGTGAGGTGGAGACTGTCCCTCGCCATGCCCATTGCTTTCACTGCTGTGGTTGCCCCTGCTGACTGAGTGGGGAGTATCCCTGATAGTTGCTGGGTACGCACACAAGAGTTGGAGCAGCTGCTACCTGTTAATGTCCAAGAAATAGCAGTAGTCCTCCCATGGCTGGCCATAGGTTGTTGTTGTTGGGGAGAAAGGCCCACTACTTTTCCCCACCCCCTGGATGAGCATTTGCCCCGCTGCTCAAAAGTGGTGCAGTCCATGAGGCTCTCCCTCTAGTTCTATCAACAGTGGTGCAGACCTGTGTGGTGTGACGTCCCCTGCTTTGCCAGGGTGGGTGCACTTTTTTGGTTCCAAGCTGCTGAGTCCTTTGTTGTTATCTTGCTCATTGCCAGTGTCTGCATCTTGCAACAGGTCCGGGCTGTTTCTACTGCTTTCGCAGGCCCTCCACTGCAGTTTTCCCTGCAGCTTTACCCTGAGAGTGTACTTTCTCCAATTCTTTAGTTTTAATTTTGTTTAGCCAAGATCAGACCGCCCTGTCCACTATCTTGGAACCCCCTTACACTGAAATCTTTAATCAACTCCATCAGGAACTGGTTTTTATGTATGACATGGGGGAATGATCTGATGTCATAATTCTTTACATCAGGAGTCAGTTGTCCTGGTGCCACGTATTGGCTAATCCATCAGTATTAGTTGAATTCCCCGAAAGCAGAGTCTCAGATAATAATCTAGGGTCAGGTTGTTTATATGGGAGGTGACTGCAAGAAACAAGATTGAGGGTAGAAGAGAGAGATGCCACTGTGGATAGCAGGGGTTCAAGTTCACCAGCACCTGCCAAGATGTGAACAGACTGGCTCTCAGAATTGTCTCCCTGAGAAATAGAAAACAGAATAATTCATCTGTAGTGTCCCACTTCCTCTTGTATGAGGCCCTCGGGGAGATTAAGTCTGCACTTCTGGTCTACCTATTAATGTCAACCTAGGGATCTCTCATGAAATCGGCCTGAGCCATGGGACAGAAAGAGGAATGGCTTCGAGGTGGCACAACACCAGTGCAGGTGCGTGTGCTGGCATAGAACTCTAACCAGAGGGGAGCTGAAGGCAGGCTGTGACCTGCACATCAAGCTGGTCAGTTATGTCCTGCCGAGGCCATTTCCTTCACCTAACAGGGAGATCTAAGGGTGCCCCTTGGAGTCTGGCCCATGGGAGCGTCTCTGCCTTGTTCCTGCTTCAGGAGGCAGCCTGGATGGATGGCATCAATGGCCTTCCCTCCGCTGCTCACAGGAAGCCCATGGAAGGGGAGCAGAGTGAAGAGAAGAGAATCAAGCACTTCCTCTCTGCAGGACTGCTTGGAACTGGCTGAGTTCCTCCTTGTGGGGTAGCTGTCTCCTTCTGAGAAGCGGGGTCACCTGCTCCCCTCATCCTTTCGGGCTTGTGGGGAAAGAGTTTGACCCAAACCTTCAAAAAACACCACTTTCTCCACCCCTCTGGTGCCGCTGTGCCATCTGTTCCTTCAGGGATTGGGATGGATTGATGTGGCTCAGTTCATGGCTGCGCTGCTGACATGATTCCTCTCCCTGGGCTCCAGCTCTGCGTCTGCACGTTGCTCCGGGCTGTGGGTGGGACAAGGCGAGCTTACACAACTCCCGCCCTCTGGATGCTTCCAGCATAGGGAGCAAGATGAATGAAAGGGGAGCAAGACGCTGCAGGTGCACAGCAGAGGATGCTCATGGTGGATGTGGGGCCGAACACGTCCCATATCAGAGTGAACGTCCCCCTTCCTGGTTCCTGTAAAGCCAGATCCCCACCCAGGTTTCCTTCCTACCTCATCCCCTCCTTCCTCTCCCCCCTCCACCCTGGGCCCAGTTGGACTTTTCCTTTACTCTCTTTCATGGTTGCAGTTCCAGAGGTTTCTGCTGACAGACTGATGTCTCTTTTATAGATATTCATATGACTAAAAAACAGGCTTTAGATGCATAAGCATCGTATTGACAAGGGAGTGAGTGAGGAGAATGGGGAAATTCACAGGCTTTTAACCAAGCACAAGGATTTTGTGGTCGTGTGTGTGTTTTTTTTTCCTTTTCCTTCTGGAATCTGCAGAAGCTGTTACACTAATAGCTGTGATTTGCATAATTTCTGGAGTGCAGCAGAATAAAAAGCCAGGCTGCAGGCAGACAGTCTGACTCTGCTGGTATGGGACAGGGCCTTGTATTAGGAAAATGACAGACAAATGTGTAGGTCCCAGGTTACTTGTGAGGGTGAGGCAATGTGGATGGAAGGGGTCCAGTGAGTCAGAAGGCGACTGCTAAGGCACTGCTTTGTGGCAGAAAGTCTAAATGCAGGCCAGGGGAGGGTGAGGAAGGGGCAGGCCTCTGGCTGCTCCGCAGCAACTCCAGGCCCGAGCCAATCCTTCCCAGGAGCTGGTGTTCAGTGTGGAGGTGCACAGACGAGGTCAAGTCCTCTCTGAACGGGAATTTGCTGCTGGAGTACTCAGGAGAAAACCATTGTCACGTCTCTGCTGTAGTCCATGCCAAGCTCCTAGGGGATGGTTCTCCATCCTAAATGGGTCAAATGTTTACCCTTGGGCCGGCGCCGTGGCTCAACAGGCTAATCCTCCGCCTGTGGCACTGGCACACCGGGTTTTAGTCCCGGTTGGGGTGCCGGATTCTGTCCCGGTTGCCCCTCTTCCAGTCCAGCTCTCTGCTGTGGCCTGGGAGTGCAGTGGAGGATGGCCCAAGTGCTTGGGCCCTGCACCCCATGGGAGACCAGGAGGAAGCACCTGGCTCCTGGCTTCGGATCAGCATGATGCGCCGGCCGCGCCGGCCATTGGAGGGTGAACCAACGGCAAAGGAAGACCTTTCTCTCTGTCTCTCTCTCTCACTGTCCACTCTGCCTGTCAGAAAAAAATATATAAATGTTTACCCTTGATGCACCATCCATGAGGACCTGTGTGATACAGAGGAAAACAAATGGGGCTTGGAGTTGGAAAGAACAGGCTCCCCACATGCTAGGCCTGTGGGACCTCTGCTTGAGACTAGAGGTGCCATTGTTTTGTAAGGGTCTCAGGACAATTTGCCACCCTGCACAGTGTGTGTGTTCACTGTTGTTACAATTCATTTGCACTGGGTTTCTCTGCTAGGCCCTCAATTCTGAGTTTCTGATAAGGGGTCTGGGTTGGGGCAAAATGTATCAGTGTCTTTTGAAAGATGAGAGTCATTGTTACAGATGTTTTCTGACAATTACAAATTTTATGAATTCCACACTAGAAAATCTTATTGTTTGTACCACCTGCTGCCTTTCTGTCTTTTGAAGATGAAAGGCCTCTAGTTAGAGGCAAGCTGATTGGAACAGCTTTGTCTGTACTGGATCTCAAGGCTGCAACCACAGAAGCCCACAGGAGGGATGGCGGTCTTGCAAGACACACAGGCCCGAGGGTTCTCGAGGGTAATTACCCAGGACAGCAGATGTGGAGGAGGAATGATAGATGTCGAAGGACACTCGCCCCTTTCCCCCACCCTGTGCCGCATGCTCCCAATTCTTCCCTGGGCTACAACTGTTATTAACGTTCAGATTTTGGAGATAATGGTTTTAATTAAACTACTTTGCTGTTTACTACTGTTTCGGGAATTTGCTAATTAATCTTTATGTAATTGTTTTGCAATGGTTGTACAGCAAAAGTTCTTAAATTATAAGTTGAACCTCTCACAGAGAATCTAATTTCTAATCATAGTCCCATGTTAATAAGCAACAATGGAGGCGGAGAATTAACTGTTTAAGGTTGATGCTGACCTGGAGTTTGTCTGTCTTCGACCTGGAAAGCTGTGGAGAGCCTCTGTTTGGAGTGCCGCAGGACTCTGATGTCCATGAATTGAGATAATAATCTTGACCCTATTTCTCTAAAAGCCCTATTCCTTCCAGATGCCTAGGGCTGCCCACCGTGAGCCCCAGATTCTCCTCTTCTGTTGGAGCCCTGTTGTTAAAAGTCTGTGGGCATTGTACCTGCTGAACCTTGAGAAAGTGTTGAAAGCTATCTCAGAGCATCCCGCACCGTGTAATCTAAGCTAGAGGAGCATTTCTCTGGACACTGGAGATAACTGCTCTTTAGTTTCTAAAATAAGGAAAACAAAATTGGGGGTGCTTTGTGGCACAGTGGGTTAAGCCACCCCTTGAAATGCCAGCATCTCATATGAGTGCTAGTTCAAATCTTGGTTGCTTCATATCTGATCCAGTTCCCTGCTAATGCACCTAGGAAAGCAACAGAAAATGGTCCAAGTACTGGGCCTCTGCTACACACATGGGGGACTAGGATGAGGCTCCTGGCTCCTGGCTCCTGGCTTCAGCCTGGCCCGGCCCAAGCCATTGTGGTCATTTGGGATGTGAATCAGCAGACAGATCTCTCTCTTTCTCTCTCTGTCTCTCCATTTCTCTCTCTCTTTAATTTTGCCTTTAAAATAAATAAATAAATCTTTAGAAGCAAATGCAATAAAATGAGGAACACGATAGACATCAGGCACATCTGTGCCTCAGGTTCTGAGTCTCCCAGAGTCATGTACAGGATGAGCTACAGGCACAGCCCATCATCTCCACAGTGCTCCTCTCTGCCTGCAAGTAAGGGCATCTCTGCTAGCAGAGGACTCCACAAAGCAGTGCTGTGCTTGGGTTAGGGGCATGGACTCTGCAGTCAGACTTTTTGGGCTCAAAGCCAGACTGTGCTATTGGTTGTGTGGCCTTGGGTTTGTTACTCAACTTTTCTGATCTATTTCCTCTCCAGTATAACGAGCATGTTGTACAATTGCATTGTAATGGCTAGATGAGACAAAATGTGACTTGGAGCACACTATCTGAAACATGGTAACCAGTTATCACTGTTATCGACTAGGCCATTTTGTCCATGTGTTTGCTTTCAACTCCTACTACAGGGCATTTGGAGTCCCAAAGGAAGACTGCCTAATTTGCTTATAGCTATGATCTATTCTCATCAGCAAATGTTTCTTTTTTATTGTGTTTTTCCAGTTTGGCCAGAATTTTATTTTCCATCATCTGTGCTCTTAGGTGTGTTTAGGGACTGCTGATGTTAAGGACACATTGATCACAGAAGTACAGTTCATGGATGACAAACACTGGATGCCTTTGGCACACCTGTGGGAGACCTCACTTATGCTTCTGAGATCAGAGGAGATTTGGCATGTTGAGGGTGATATGGCTATAGACAAGAGACCTCACCTATGGACCAGGCTTGTTCACTGGTCTGTACTCCTGCTCAGACTGGTTCTAGGTTTCAGCACATGAAGTGCAGAGGAGGCCATGCACAGCATGGTCCACTGTCTAGGGGTGGCTGAGTCCAGTAGGCTGTCAGGAGGAGTGATAAGCAGTTTATGGGAAATAGAGCAATGGCAAATGGCCAGTGCACAGGAGGCTGGAGCACTGAGTGGACCTGGGTGGCTCATATACAGACCACTGTATGGTTGGCATGTGGGATAAAAGCCTATCTGGGCATCCAGGATTTGTTTGAGAAACATCCCAGAGCCTCTCATCTTCAAAAGCTTTGTCACCTTTCTTCCTCACTTCCATCCCCTTTCCCTGGTTCCATGGCCTTTTGCTGAAGTGGAGGGAGCACACTTGCATAAGGATGCAGTGCATATTAATCCTCACCTTGGACGTTACAGACCCATTATGGACCTGCATGAGAGAACAGTATAGCTAGTGATCCTGACCTGAGACATCCTGATATCTCTATGCATTGTATTTCTCTCTTAGCCTTTCACTATGTTCTTCTCATTGTTCAGGTCATCTCTCACTTCTGTCTTCTTACCCAGTAGTCTCTGATAACCCTGTCATCTTTTTTCACTAATGGTGAACAAAGCAGTTTGCCCAAAGGCCTGCTCTGAAGATGTGCCTACCCCTCCCTTTTTGTTTGAGTTACTCCTGCTCATCCTGCTAGTCTCAGCTTCATAAAGATCTTCTTGGGTTCCACAAGATGAATAAGTCTCTGTTGTGCATCACATATCATAAACTTCCTACATTTGTATTTATTGTGTATTTATTGGTACAATTATTGAATGCACATCTGTTTTCTCCATTAAGCTGTGAGCCCCATAAAGGCAAGGAATAAGTAACAATTGTGTCATTGGCTAATAAGAAAGTGCACATACACAAAAATGTGCACACACGCAGGAAAGTGAAATAATAGGTGAACAACTCATTCCAACAGCATGAGTGGGGCCTGCTACCATTTTCTGTAATTGTCATCTTGTTGGCCTTTCAGGGAGTAATTGACTTTAATTATGCCCCAACCTGACCCTTTGGATGGAACTGAAGAATAACTGAAAAGAGAAATGATTAAGAATTGTCCTGTTGGGTCCTGTTATCGGTAAAGAAAATGAGTGAGAATTCTGTCTAGATAAACCTGGATTTCCCAATGTGAACCACACTATTTGTTCATTATATGTGCCCTGTGGTTTGTCAGCTTTTGGGAATTGGTTTACCCGTTATTCATTCCCACTTAACTTCCTTGAAAGGGGTGACAGGAATAGGTTCAGAGTTGTGGGGATATAGTGGCAATCTTAAGCCCTGAAAATCGACAACTGTTAACCCTCCATCAGTGACAGAATCCACACTTCTCCATGATTTATACCACAGGGTTTACTTGAGTAGCCCTGACTCTAGGGCCAGAGTGCCAGGCAGTAGTTGTCAGTGGTCTCTGCCTCTGATCTAATGCCATGAGTGGGATCTGCTAGACAGAATGTATAAAATGTCCCCATGGCCCTGAGTGACCCTGGAGACAAAACTACACATGGAAAAGGAATGGTCTCCTTGGCTGTTGGTTGATGAGAGTGCCTATGGAACACGGTTGCAATTAGAGCCTGTACAAGGTGATGGAGCAATTGTCCTTGGCCAGTTGATCGTGGGTGCACACATTTATTGGTGCACAGTTGGGGTGGTGCAAGTGTCTGAAGTTTCAGATTGTTGGTGCTTTCTGTCTTCTTGCCCACAAGGACACCATGCACCCAGCTCAGTTTGTCTTGCAAAGAGTACTCTGTTCTTTTCTCTTAAAACTTCTTGGACTTTTGCTTTCCATAGTCTCTCTTCATCCCTGTGGTGAAAGAAGCCACAGAGTTGACTTAGATACATTTCCCCCTCTACTGTGAATATCAAAAGATCCCTTCTCCCTGTTCTCCCCAATGCCAACTTCCCTCTGAACCCAAGACAGTTGGGGACTGTGTGAAGCCTCTTGTATGATTCCTACAGGAGTTCAGATTGTGCTTGTTTTAAATATTGGGGAATACAGCCACCTATCTTTTTGCATCTATTTAGATCAACTACTCTTTGCTACTGTACTCCTTATTTGGGAAAAATCCCTCTACAGACAAATACACAGGAGAACATATTAACTTGCTAGTCATTGGAAAGTTTGAAATAGGAAAGCTGATTTGAGAACTGTACAGACACATATTATCTTTATAAGGTCCTTGTCACTTGTATCTGCTTCTACATTCACCAAAAGGCTTTGTAGTTTAAGATAAGCAATATATGGGATATAGTGCATCTTTTTGCTTGTGAGAATGAATTTATTCCCTACTGAGGGTTCTAGGCCAAGCACCTCTCTAGTGAGATGGCTTTGAGAGGTTCATAAGTGCATCTGTATCCTGGGGTCAGAAGGAGGTACCTTGTTGTTTTCATGCCATGCACAGTGTATTCTAGGGAAGGCTAATTTCTCAAATTCCATGAGCTACTAAAGACCTATGTGGAGTATGTTAGATTATTTGATTTATCATGAAGAAAGTTTTATGATTTTAGATATACATAGAAGTAGAGAGACCAGAGCAATGAACTATCCAGGAACTAATCAACGAGCTCCAACACTTATTGATGAGCAACCGATTTATTTTACTTGTGTCCTAAACTACTTCCTGTACCCCAAATTATTTTGAAGCAAGTCTAAGATTCTTATAATTTTATGCATGAATATTTCAGTCTGTATCTGCCAAAATATGTGTTTTGAAAACAAGAACCACAACAGTTTTCACACCTAACCAATAATATTTATAATAATTGCTTTATATCATCAAATATCAGTCTTGACATTTCCTTAATTATCATATGAATGCTTTAAAAATTTAAACAGTTTGGAGGCTGGAGCTGTGGCATAGTAGGTTAAATCTCTGCCTATAGCACTGGCATCACATATGGGCACCCATTCAAGTCTCACCTGCTCCATTTCCAATCCAGCTCCCTGCTAATGCATCTGGGAAACAGCAGAAGATGGCCAGGTCCTTGGACATCCGTACTCATGTGGGAGACCCGGAAGAAGCTCCTGGTCTTGGCTTCACACCGGCCTATCTCTGGCCAGTGTGGCCATTTGGGGAGTGAACTATCGGATGGAAGACCTCTCTCTGGCTCTCCCTCTCTCTGTCTGTAACTCTGCATCTCAACTAACTAAATAAATAAATATTAAAAAAAGTTTAAGCGGTTTGTTTGAATCCTGGTCGGAATCATATCCAGGCACTGTGACTAGCTATTTTTTTTAATTTACCCTCTTTTTCCCTCTGTAATTTTCTTCCTTGATTTTTTTTGGGGGGTTGTAAATATTATATTATGGCTATTGAAGAAACTGGGTCTCCTGTCCTGCAGCATTGCTGGGATGTGGATTTTGTGATTGAAGTCTCATGATGTCATCTAACTTGCTCTAGATGCATGGGCAGGTTCAAGTTTGATGCTTTTTGGCAAGACTGTTTCAGGAGTGGGGTTGCCTGGAGGCCAATAAAGACTTATTTCCTCTCTTTGTGTGATGTTTGCAGCCACTGTTGATCATGGCTACATCTGTTGTTACTGTATAGGCAGTTACAAATGAGGATGCTGTAATTCTGTCATGCCTGCCTCCACCATTTGCTAGCTGGAGTGTGTCTATATTAACTCTGTGATTACACTGATCATGCACATAGAAAACACTATAAATGCTTTAATTTTCCTCTTTAGTTTCAAGTGTTTTTAATTAAGCTTTTAATTTTGAGATAATTGTAGAATCACATTAAGTTTTAAGAAATAACACAGAAAGATCTTGTGTCCTCTTTAGCTGGTTTTCCCTCAGTGGCAACATTTTTCAAAAACGCTAGTATGATAATCACAGCCAGGAAACTGACATTAATGCATCAAGGTGCAGAATATTTCCATCACCACCAAGATCCTTCCTATTGTCCCACACCCACTTCTCTCCTGCCCAGCAGCCACTGATCCCTGAAACTGCAAATTATTTCTCCATTTCCTTTATTTTGTCATTTTGTGAATTTTGTGTGAAAGGAATTATATAGGGGCCAGCACTGTGATGTAGTGGACAAAGCCACCACCTGCAGCGCCAGTATCCCGTATGGGCTGGTTTGAGTCCTGGCTGCTCTGCTTCTGTTCAGGCTTCCTGCTAAAGCACCTGGGAAAGCAGTAGAAGATAGCACAAATCCTTGTGCCCCTGCACCTACGTGGTAGACCCAGAAGAAGCCCCTGATTCCTGGCTTTGGCCTGGCCCAGCTCTGGCTGTTGCAGCCATTTGGGAGTGAACCAGTGGATGGAAGATATCTCTCTCTCTCCCTCTGCTCTGCCTCTCCTTCTTGGTAACTCTGATTTTCAAATAAATAAATAAATATTTAAAAAAGGAATTATAAAGTGTGCATTCTTCAGTGATTGGCTTTATTTCACTAAGTGTAATTATATGGACATTTATCAGAGTTAGTGCATGTATCATGATCTGTTTCTGATGATAAGTATATTATTCATGAATGAATGTATCGCAATACAGCAGTGGTTTGCTCACCTATCAAAAGGCATCTAATTTGGGTTTTTTTTTTTAAAGGTATGTTTAATTATTTGAAAGAATTGAATATTACAGAGAGAATTACAGAGAGAGAGGGGAAGAGACACAAAGTGCTAGAACTTTCATCTGTTGGTTTACTCCCCAAATGACTGCAATGGCTAGGGCCAGGCCAGGCTGAAGCCAGGAGCCAGCAGTTTCATCTGGGTCTCCCATGGGGTTGCAGGGATCTAAGGGCTTGGGCCATCCTCTGCTGCTTTCCCAGGTGCCTTAGCATGGAGTTGGATTGGAAGTGGAGCAGCCAGGACTCCCACTGGCACCCACGTGGGCTGTCAACACTGCAGAGGGCAGCTTAACCTGCTGCACTACAGACTGCCCCCAGGTTTTCTTTTATGTGCTTAGATGTCATTTGTACATTCCTTAATGAGGTATCTGTTCCAATCCATTGTCTCTGAACAAACCAGGTTGTTTGTCTTGCTGTTAGCAAGTTGTAAGAATTCTTTATATATTCAGAATACAAGTCCTTTATCAAATGAATATTAAGAGAATATTTTCCCAGACTGTGTTTTTAATCTTGAAGAAGTTCAATGTATAATTTTTATGGTTTATATATTTTGTTTCCTGTCATAAAATTTTGCCTACTTCAAGGTTGCAAAGGTTGCAAGCAGTTTTTTCTTCCAAAAGTTTATAATTGTACTTTTAGATTTCTGTCTTTACTTCATTTGGAGTTATTTTTCATAAGGCATGGAATAAGGGCTGAGGTTCACTTTGCCCGTATGGATTTGCAAGAATCGTTCCTATGCCATTTGCTGCAAAGACAACCTGTTCCCTGGGCACTTGGCGCATCACTAGACCATTTACATACAATTTAGAGCTGCACTCTTTTTGGTAAGATTTATTTATTTATTTGAAAGGCAGAATTACAAAGAGAGAGAAAGAGATCTTTCATCCATTGGTTCACTCCTCAAATGGCTGCAATGGCTGGGGCTGGGCCAGTTGAAACCAAGGACCTGGAACTTCATGTGGTTCTCCCGGTGAGTGGTAGGGGCCCAAGCACTTGGGCAATCTTCTGCTGCTTTCCCAGGTGCATTAGCAGGGAGCTGGGTTGGAAGTGGAGCAACTGGACTTGAACCAGTGCTCATATGGGATGCTGGTGTTGCAGGCAGTGGTTTTACCTGCTGCACCACAACACCAGCCCCATGGCTGAACTCTTAATTCTGTTTCATTTGTTTAGTTTTCTTTACACAAATACTACTCCATCTTGATTACTATAGTTTTAATTAAGACCTACTAAACATCTTCAAATCAGGAGGCACAGATCCATTGAAGTTTTTTTTTTTTTTCAAAATTCTTTTGGTTATTTTAGGCCCCTTGTATTTCCACATAAATTTTATAATCTGCTTATCAATTTCTCACATTCCTGATGTTTGAGTGGAATTGCATTGAATCTTAGATGAATTTGGGTAAAAAAGTATCTATATTGAGTCTTCCAAAACAGGAAAATGGAATACATCTATTTGTTCAGGCTACTGGGTTTGTCACTGTTTTCAGAGGCTCGAAAAAAAATGTGAAGATAAAATATAAAATGAGATCCCTCTGATACTCCTAATTCAAATTCAAGACTCTATGAATTTACTTTGCCTTATTGATCTTACAACAACAGATTTTTCTCCAATTATAAAAATGCCAGTTTCCTACAAAACCAACACAATTAATCATTTGCTTTATCCCATACATATATAGTGGTCTCAGAATAACAACACCTTTGCTAACAGCAAAAATAAGATTACTGAAAACAATTGAATGTTTTTATACTTCTTTTTATAACTAGTCATATCCCTCCAGGAGTGTACAATCCAATCACTGTTTTAAAGGCACTTAGCATCCCTCCTCTGTATGTGATTATGCCAGGAGTCATCAAGCTGTTTCTATAAAGAGTCAGTAAATATTTTAGGCCTGTGGACCACATATGGTCTCTGTTTTCCCTCCCTCACCTTGTTCTCCTCCTTCTGTTCCTCCTCAAAACCTTTTAAAAATGTATAACTTCTTCTTAGTTCATGTGTTATACAAAATAGACTGGGCTGGATGTAACCTGCTGGTCATGGTTAAACAACTCCTGGATTACACTAGAAACCAGTGTATTGTTGAGGACATGTTTCTCGTTTCGCTTTCAATCCTTGACTGCCCTATACCTAGCCCACTTTCACGGGATAACTGTATTTTCAGCTCTCGCCCTTCACTAACGTTGAGCAGGGCCTGGTAACATGTTTTTGCCAAGAGAATGTGGGCAGAAGAGCTTGTGTGCAGGTGGGAAGTGTGATGTGCCTCTATTAATTACTACAGGAAATTTCTCCACCAAGAGGAAGAATGTGACCGTCTTCAAATGAGACACAGGCTGCAGAGCTGTTCCAGCCTGAAGTAGAGCCATGTTACTTATCCTCAGACCCACACTAACCTAATGTGATCCATAGACCTGGAAACATGGGAAAAAATGCTAACTGAATTTACTCAATTAAGCCACTGACTGTGGAGTAGCTTGTTGCATATTATTATGTAGGATCATAGATACAGATTTATAGTTTATTACATAGCACTGTTGTAGATATAATAAGTTGATACAGTAACCATTTTATTTTTCCTCTTTTAATGTAAGGAAATTGCTCATAATGTACACTCCTGTATAACATATATATGTTATGTCTATTCCCTATTTTTTAGTGACAGCACTCTCTACATATTATTCTCTATTTGTAATTGATTAATAATAATTGTATACATTTGTGGGTTACCATATGATGTTTTGATCTATGTGTACATTATAGAAAGAGTCAATCAGGCTAGTTAATGTAGCTATTATCCAGCCAACTTCTCCTTTTTTGTGGTGAGAACATAAAAAACAATCTATTCTCTTAGCAATTCCAAAATGCACATTATTTTTAACTATGCCTACTGTGCAGTACAATAGATCACTAAAATTTATTCCTCCTGTCTATCTGAAACTTTACATCATTTGATCAATATCTTCCCTTTCTCCATGCCTGCCCTGCACATCCCTCAGGCTCTGGTAACCCCCTTTCTATTCTATCAATAAATGAATGGAAAAGTATGTGGCATATATTCACAACAGTATTAAAATATAAGGATTCTGTTATTCACGACAACATGTAAGGAACTGGAGGCCAGCAGGCTACGTGAAGTCAGCCAGGGACAGAAAGACAGATCCTGTATTCTCCCTTTTAGATCTCACAAACACATCCTGGAGATCACCACATATAGTGTATGAAGATGTCTCTCGATCCTTTCCCCAGCTGAGTTGTACTCGATTGTGTAGTCTATTCAACTCATCTCATGTCAATGGACTCTTGGATTTTGTTATTACTAAGTATTGTAATGAATAGCCTTTCCTCCCCCAGAAACCCTTTATTTAAGGGATACAAACTTCATATTTCATAAGTACAACTTCAGGAACATAGTGATTCTTCCCACCCACATTCCCACTCCTCTTCCTCCTCCTTCTCCTATTTCCAGTCTTATTTTTACTAAGGTTTATTTTTAATTAACTTTATACACATATGGTTAACTTTATACTAAGTAAAGAGTTCAACAAGTCATATGAAAAAAACCCGCTGTTTTCTCATTTTTTTTTTTTTTTGGTCAGAGGATATTTGATTGAATCTTATTTTTATAAAAAATATTTACTTGAAAGGCAGAGTCACAGAGAGAGAGTAAGATACAGAGAGAGAGAGAGGGAGGTAGGGAGGGAGAGAGAGAGAGAGAGAGAGAGAGAGAGAGATCTTCCATGTGCCAGCTCATACCTCCTCTTCCCATCCACTCCCCAGTGACAATGGCCAGAATTGGGAGAGATCAAAGTTAGGAGCCTGGGTCTCCACCCAATCTTCCATGTCAGCTGCAGAGACCCAAGAACCTGGGCCATTTTCAGCTGCCTTCCCAGGTCAATGGGCAGAAGCATAGCAGCCAGGACTCGAACTATCTCTTTGACAAGGGATGCTGACATTTCAGGCTGTGACTCCAATCCTTGTGTCACCATGCTGGACCCTGGGCTAAATCTTTAAAGAAGGATGATTGGACTAAAGGATGAAACCATCAATGATTTTGCTATGTGTTGCCAAACCTCCTTTCATTGGGTTGTACCCATGGTGTGCTTGAATTATCAATTTATCAGAAGGCCAGTGTCTCACAATCACCAACAGAAACTGGTCAAATATTTGATGATTTTTATTTTTTTGGTTTCACAAGTGAGAAAATTAAGTATACTTCAAATTTGCATGTTTAAATTGTGAATTAGGTTGAACTTTTCTCATATCTTTAGGAGATACGGCATTTATTTTTCTATGAAATAGATGTTCAGATTTCTAACCCATTATAAGTAATTGGCTCTCCCTATTCACTTAAGAAAGTTCCTCCTATATTAGTTCTATTAACCCACCGTGCATCACATAATTTGAAAAGATTGTATTCTATTTTGTCACTTGACAATATGTGTAGGATTTTTTTTCCCATCGTGTGGCAGAGAAGTGTGAGCACCCTGCCTTACCCATCATAAAGGTCATAGTAGGTGCACCTGTAACAAGAGACAGCTCAATGAGAGAAATGTATGCCAAATTTATTTCATCCAAGCTTTAGACAGCACATCAGAATTTAAGACCCCTATTTTTATATGAAATTTTTGTAAAGAATGGGCAGTCGTGTAGAAACATGACTGGGCAAAGACATGTCCTAATGGGAGGAACCTTGCAGCAAGGCGGTCTGTTCAGATTCTTCTCCACCACCCTGTGTAGCACTCTGTCACCCCAGATATGGGGCAGGGCCCTCTGGAACAAGGGTGTTAAGGGAAAGAAAAAAGAGAGAGTGGCTGTTCTAGTTTCTATGACCCTCCTTGGAGAAAAGGAATTCTGAGTTCTATGACTTGCTTAGACTAGGAGGGGAAAGGAAGAGGAGAGACAGGAGAAGGTCAGAGAGGTCAAGGCAGGCAGAACAAGGTCAGGGAGACCTTTCTCCTGAGGCTGCTGCACAGTGGGCTGCTTCCCTGGGCATTCTGAGAAACAACACAAGGAGTTAGTCAAATCAATTTGTTTGCAGCAAATAAGAAGACCTTGGGTAGTAATTTCCAAAGCTGTGACTTTATGAGCAGGGGAAATGGTATCTTATTTTAGGGGGAAATGAATATGTAAGAAGGAATGTTCTCGCTATCACATGTAGGGGTCGGTGTAAGTCCACACTGGTGTAGTTCAGAAACATGCTTCAACATGGGTTGCATGTGATGGTAATGAGACTTAAGGTCTTCGTAAGATACAGACCTTAGTATTAAAATGAAGCAAAGGGCGACCGTTGGATACTTTCTCACCCATCTGTGCAGGCATTGCTCTTGCAGTGAGGTCTGGACTAGATTAGGATTGTGATGATTTCATTTCTTCCTGGACCACGACTGAAAACCTGGAAAACAATTTTGGAAAACATCAGGTCCTTTGTGGGTTTGAAATTAAAATGACTCACCATACACACATTTGAGCTGCTTGGGGCATTAGCCAGCGACTTCCTAAGGGCCTCTGATCTCCTTCAGCTCAAAGTAGTCAGGGTTCCATGCTGTCAGAACTGTGCTCTCTGAGCAAACCTGTCATATTCACATTTTTGTAAAACTTTTTGTTGCTTTAAGTTTATTAAACTTTCAGCTGTGTCTCTACATTTTATATTGTTAGGGAAAAAAAATGCCCACTCCTAGGTGAAAGGAAAATTCATCCAAGTTTTTCAAATTCTTTTGCTGATTTTTTTTTAGCATTTAAATATCTTATCTATTTCGAATTTCCTATTATGCAGTGTGATAAATAGCTCTGATTTTATTTTTCTCATATGACTACATAGTTGTCCCTTTATTACTTTTTAATAATTCCATTTTTCTGCACATATTTGAGAAGCTGCATTTATTGATACTGAATTTCCGCTATGAGTTGGGTACATTTCTGGAGCTCTGATGCTATCTATGATTTTCTTTTTTAAAAAAGTCCTTGAACATAAACCATCCTGGAATACACTTGAGTTCTTACCACAAGTTTTCTGAATTCTTAGCTGGAAGTTTTGAAACAAAATGCAGATTAACAAGAGAAAAATAAAAAGAAAATTATTAGCATGTGTACTTGGATAAAAAAATGAATAAATCTGAGGAGTGGTTTAGAATTCTGGCTTAACCACTACATTCGGCTGAAGCAAAGGGTGCTGGGAGGCCACTGATGGGGAGGTGACCAGGAGAAGCACAGTTAAGCAAAGGTAAGGTTTGTTATGTGATGTAAGTCTGGGCTGTCTTCATCGATGAGAGTCTCATACTTTAGTGGATTTTCTCTTCCTGGTACAGGACAAAAGACACCTCTCAAACGGAGATTTCCTGTGAAGATGCAAATTTCCCGACAAAAGAATAATTTCTACTTTGCTTCAGATCTTTTGCAGGATCTGCTCTTCTCAAAACTATTCAAATATCTCTTATGCCAAAGAGTCCTATTCTGAGTGGCATAATCTGGTCTCCTGCTCCAACATTGCGGAGGAGAAACAAATTAGCCACGTTTAAAGAAGCCATCTGAAGCCTGGAGCTGAAAAGACTGCAATGTTGATTTAATTAGCACAGAATGTCTCAGAGATGACATCACTGGTATAAAGAAAGTCTGGAGGTTTGTGAAAAAGCCTATTGCTGTTGAGACGGGAGGATGACAGCTACTGTAAGATACTCAGCAGAGTGCCCTGGGGTGACTTGGGATGTGAAAGCCGCCTGGATTTTAATGTCTGTTTGTGAAATGAAAACTTCACCTGCCCTCAGTATCTTCTAATCATCTCTCACACCCATGCTTTGGTGACTCAAAAGCTACCACTTTACAAATTTTGGATGATCCAACCATTTTGGAATAATTAATCCAAAGACAAAGGACACTCAGACGTGTACTAGCCAAATATCTGAAAGGTAGAGGGTGAGTTTCTGTGTCAATTCTGGTGTTTAGGAATTCACCGCCAACTTAGCCACAATTTTGGAGAGAGGAAAGTTTTAGCATTACTGTATAACTGTTTCTGCTACCGCAGGTCATTTACTCTGAATGTAAAATCTAGAAATCCTTCCATTGCATCTTTTCAAGTATGGAAGACAATTTATCTCACTATACTACTCTAGTGCTCTTTTCTCTCTTCCTCTCATATTCCCTTAAACTTATAATTTTATTTTTAGTTATCCTTTTAATTCCTTTTAAAACCATAGATAATACTCCTAAATCTCAATTTCTCATCTTCTTAATAGTTTAGAAGAGTATTAATTCCCAGGTTTGAAATTATATATTATCAGAGTTTATTTGTCTTTTTTTTTGGGGGGGGGGCAGGCAGATTTAGACAGTGAGAGAGACAGAGAGAAAGATCTTCCTTCTGTTGGTTCACTCCCCAAATGGCCGCTACGGCCGGCGCACTGTGCTGATCCGAAGCCAGGAGCCAGCAGCCAGGTGCTTCTCCTGGTCTCCCATGCGGGTGCAGGGCCCAAGCACTTGGGCCATCCTCCACTGCCTCCCCGGGCCACAGCAGAGAGCTGGACTGGAAGAGGAGCAACCTGGACAGAACCGGTGCCCCAACCAGGACTAGAACCACAGGCGGAGGATTAGCCTAGTGAGCCGCGGTGCCAGCCAAGAGTTTTTGTCTGTCTTGCTGCAAACAGGTGTTCTGCTCAGGTGACACGAATGATGATGGTCAGGTAGAGAGATTATTGTAAGAGTTGGACAAGATTTAGGAAAGTCGAGGGGTAGTGGTGTATCCATCCATTCCAGGTACAGAGAGAGAGCCTAGAGATGGAGAAGGCTTCCCATGGGGAGCTGTGGTCTTGGGAAGAGAAACAGAGCCACTTCCCAGTTCTCTACCTGAGAGCACAATGGAGGGATAAACATCTTGACTTCATTCTCCTTTTCCTCTTCAGTCTCCTGCTGATGGCTCTCACCCTTAAAACCCAACCAAAAGCTGGAGGAAAATGTAGTGCACATTTATTGGGGCAGGATGCCAAAAACAAGAGGGCTGAGACACTCAAGTTCAAAGCAATGCTTCTTCAGAACAGGCATGGCTGTGAGTCTTTGCCTTTGTAAGCCTATTAGTGCCAACGAAGGAGTCGAGTGCCAGTCGTAATTCTCTGGTTCAGTTCTGGAAATCTTGATACATTTCTCTTGACATTTGGTGTTTTGAAACCTATGTGTAGGTCACTTTGTATTCATGGTACCAGAAGTCAGCAATACTTTAAATTTGAAAACCTGAGTTAACTCTTCAGTTCTAGGAAAGAATCTTCTCTCTGTGTCACATCTTTATCTTTCTCTTTTCTATATATTTCTTTATTTTTTATACTTCTCTTTTTTTTTCTGGAACATCTATTGCATGGTGATTTTCCTCCAGGTGGGTTCACCACTGCTTTGCTTCTTGCACTATATTTTTGGACGTTTGTTAACCATTTAAAACTGAATTTTTACTTTTTATACCATATTTGTAATTCTCACTGATTGGACCTTGTTTTTGTATTACTTATTTTATATAGCAAGTGGTTCTTTTTTCCTTTTCTCCTGGGATTAAGGTTTTCTTAAATGAGTCTCCCCTCAGTTGCTCTGTCCCCCTCAGGGTCACATGCTTGTGAGAGACAGAGAAGTGTAAGCACTTAGGAATCTGGGTGATTTTTTTTATTTTTAAGACTTATCTCTATTTGAAAGACAGAGTGACAGGGGGACACAGAATGAGAGAGAGCCAGAGGAAGAGATCAATCATCCATCTGTTGGTGCACTTCCCAAATGGTTGTAATAGTCAGGTCTGTATTAGGTTGAAACCAGGAGCCAGGGACTCTTCCTGGTCTCCTACATGGGTTACAAGGGCCCAAATATTTGGGCCGTCTTCTGCTCCATTCTCGGGTGCATAAACTGGAAGCTGGATGGGAAGTGGAGTACCTGGGACTTGAACTGTCACTGTTACGGGATACAGGAAACATAAGCCTCAACTTAATCCACTGTGCAACAACCCCCATCCCAGCCTGAGTGTCTTGTCGTGGCTCTGGCATTTATTTGTCAGTGGACCTAGAATTAGCCTCCTGATCTTTATACCTTGGTTATCTGATTTGTGGAAACCAACACTGTGGGGGCTGGCACTGTGGTATACCAAGCTAAGCCTCTGCCTGTGGCACTGGCATTCCATATGGCACTGGTTTGTGTCCTGGCTGCTGCTCTTCTGATCTTGCTCTCTGCTATGGCCTAGGAAAGCAGTAGAGGAGGACCCAAGTGCTTGGGCTCCTGCGCTCAGGTGGAAGATCCAGAAGAAGCTCCTGGCTCCTGGCTTTGGATCAGCTCCTCTCTGGCTTTTGGGGACATCTGAGGAGTGAACCAATGAGTAGAAGATCTTTCTCTCTGTCTCTCCCTCTCTCTGTCTGTAACTCTGCCTCTCAAATAAATAATAAAATCTTAAAAAAAGAAAGAAAGCCATTACTGTGTTAGCTTTTCATCATTCCAGCTAAAATACTTAGAAGGATAGGAGGAGCTTTTTAACTAGGGAGGAAGCAGATTTCAGTACACACTTTAAAGACTCATGGTCTAAGATTGGACAGGCTCATTGGTTCAGACATCAGGTGAGGCCAAATGATGGCAGAAGCCAACAATTGGAGAAACAGGGAGCATAGGAGCTTCATCTACCTTCTATATGGCCTCTGTTTAATAATACCATCATAATTCAATGATCAGGCTCCACCCTAGCAACCTAATCCAATCCAATTGCTTCCCAAAGGCCATGTCTTCAGACACCACAATTGGATCAAGCCTCCACCCTCATTCATTAAGATTAATCCATTTACCATTAACATAAGTCTTTGGAGTTTAAATGTCAGCTTGAGTTTGGGGAGCCATATTCTGTTCAAACTATGACAACCACAAAGAATGGGTATGATGCTTCTATTATTTAACATTTATGGAATCTTTAGAAAAACTCCTAGCACTGAGTACCTAGCACTAAGTAGGACCTTCATTCTTTTGGTCTCTCTTCTGTGTTCCTGTTTACTTCTGGTAGCTTGTGACTCTTGCTTAAAAATATTTATAAGCTTTCATAAACAAAGGGCTATCCTGAGCCTTCTCTGAACAAGGTTGTGAGTTCATTGGTAGGTCTTGCCTTGAGGGAGGGATGTGCAGGCTTGCAGGCTGCACTGACTTCTTCCTTCAAGTCCCCTCCTGTTTAACAAGGCACAAGAGGATTCAGCTCATAGAAGCTGGTTATAAACAGGTAAATCAACATCTTGGTGTAAATCCCCTCTGTGTGTGAGTGTGATTTCTTTGGGTAAATATTTCTATTTAGGCCTCTTCTTTTTTGGCGAGGCCAAGGCAACTTTGGCTGGCTGACAAGGTCACAGCAGAAGGTCTGTCTCAGCAAGGCATGAGAATGACAGCTGCGGTCCTCTTGGTGGTTTTAGGTTTGTTGGGAACTACACTCTGCAGAAGAAAGCCGGAGCTTCCTGGTGGCCCCGTTAATGATTGCTGTATTCCTAATTTTAGGGAAGAGTGTTAAGTCTCATAATCCCCAAAATGTCCATTGCTTTGTAGCATTTTAATCAAGCAGAATGTTAGTGTAGGAGAAGGGGTTAATGCTTTACACAAGGTTGAGTTGTTTGTGGAAAATAATTAAAAGGCATCAGGCTTCCTGGTATATACTTCCTACTAGAACAAAGATAAATGTTATTAAAGCTTTAATTCAATATGTGCTACAAATACAACAATAGTTAGGATGTCAAAACTGTGGAATAGATCTAAGTGAACCTTTAGATAAGTACAATTAAGAAATTAAACAGTTACAGAAAGAACTGCAAACGAGGAGATACATTTAAAAAAGGACCTGCTTTGAACATTAGGGCTTCTAGCAAAGATTAGATTAGGAAGGTATTATTCTAGCTTGTATAACCAATTTCTGCATAGCTCGGCAGTACTCCAGGCCTTGACTTCTATGGGCAGCCCCTTGTCTTGCACCTGTCTGTGATAGTAACCCATGTTCTGCATATGCCCTTAAAAATCAAAGAAATGGCCCACGCCACGGCTCAATAGGCTAATCCTCCGCCTAGTCCCGGTCAGGGTGCTGGATTCTGTCCCAGTTGCCCCTCTTCCAGTCCAGCTCTCTTCTGTGGTCCAGGAGTGCAGTGGAGGATGGCCCAAGTGCTTGCGCCCTGCACCCGCATGGGAGACCAGAAGCACCTGGCTCCTGGCTTCGGATCAGCACGGTATGCTGGCCACAGCGTGCTGGCAGTGGCAGCCATTGGAGGGTGAACCAACGGCAAAGGAAGACCTTTCTCTCTGTCTCTCTCTCTCACTGTCCAGTCTGCCTGTCAAAAAAAAAATCAAAGAAATTGTAACTAGATGAAAATGGACAACAGACTTGTTATTGTAAGAAGAAAGAATCATTATGTGATATGATATAAAAATAAAGTCTGGTACTCGAGAGCTAGAACCATGCTGTCAGCCTTGCTGTGAGTGTGTCTCTCACTTCTTCGTGTGCTGACACATCTCACACCTTGGGACCCCTAGCCTAGCTGGAGCTGGACTCTGGCACTTTTTTAAAATTTCTGCAATCATTTCTGGAATGGCACGTCCCCCTGGTCCCTGGAATAGAGCTCCCACCTCCCCAGAGCCTTCTCTGCTCTTAGCTCTCCCATCAGCAGAACACTATGCACACTTCATATTTTAGACATTCTGAAGAATTTTCTCTCCTCTGATATTCTTCCATTCTACCTGATCCTTTTATTAATTTATTCTCTTTTGTATCTCTTTCCTGCTGTTCCCTAGAAGAAGGGGTTCTGTTAGCCAATTTGGGATGCTATAGAAAGTTACTGTAGGCTGGATGGTTTAAATAAGCAATGTGTGTTTCTCTCAGTTCTGGAGGCTGGAGGCCTGGAATCAGGTGCTTACAGGTCAGCTTCTGGTGAGGCTGCCTTTGGGCTGCATGCAGCTGACCTCTCTGCATAGCCTCCCTTGCTGGAGAGGGAGGAAGAGGCTCTTTGAGTTTCCTTTCATCAGGGCACTAATTGCTTTAATGAGAGCGCCAGCTTTTTGAACCTATCATCTTCCAAATGTCTCACCTCTTTTTTTTTTTTTAAAGATTTATTTATTTATTTGAAAGAGCTACACAGAGAGAGGAGAGGCAGGGAGAGAGAGAGAGAGAGAGAGAGAGAGAGAGAGAGAGAGATGTCTTCCATCCGCTGGCTTGCTCCCCAACTGGCCGCAATGGCCAGAGCTGCGCCCATCTGAAGCCAGGAGCCAGGAGCTTCTTCTGGGTCTCCCACGTAGGTGCAGGGGCCCAAGAACTTGGGCCATCTCCGTTGCTCTCCCAGGCCATAGCAGAGAGCTGGATCAGAAGTGGAGCAGCTGGGTCTCGAACTGGTGCCTCAGGCCAGGGTGTCAACCCACTGCATCACAGCACCAGCCCCATGTCTCACCTCTTAAAACTATCACGTTGGCATTTGGGATTTCAACATCTGTTGCTCACTCTGTCAGATGAAGCAGAAATTACAAACTCAACTTGCAAATGTCACTTTTTATCTAGATGATGCTCTTTGTCAAAAGGATACTATGAGTTTTCCTGTTTAGGGACACTTGGCTCATTGCAGGTTCAGGTCTCCAGGGTTCCTTATACCCCCTGTGTTGTGGACAGAATCTCACTGTACACTAATGACATCCTTGACTTCCTTTGCCATTAGGTACATGGAGAAGGTGTGTCTTTCTGCCATCTTCAGTCACAGACACACACTTAGCATTTGTCCAGTCCCATGTGTCCACTTACTTATCACCTCTCTGTACAACACAAGGATTGGACACAGATCACAAATTCATCTGAACAAGGATAGTAGGCTTCTCTGTGTGTCTCTCTCTCTGTCTCTGTCTCTCTCTCTTTTTAAATATTTAATTAATTATTTGAAAGACAGAGAGAGAGACAGAGGGAGAGAGAGAAAGTCTTCCATCCGCTGGTTCACTCCTCAAATAGCCCCAACAGTTGGAGCTATACAGATCTGAAGCCAGGAACCAGAAGCTTCTTCCAGGTCTCCCAAGCGGGTGCAGGGGCCCAAGCATTTGGGCCATCTTCCACTGCTTTCCCAGGCCATAGCAGAGAGCTGAATTGGAAATGGAGCAGCTGAACTTAAACTGGTGCTCATATGGGATGCTGGCACTGCAGGCAGTGGCTTTATCTGCTACCCCACAGCACCAGCCCCCTCTCCCCCCCCCCTCCTCTCTCTCTCTCTCTCTCTTTCAATCTGGGCTAAAAAATATTCAACAGAGTTGGCGAGTAACACCAGCTAAAGGAGTGAGCCATGAAGAGCTCGTATTCAGATCCTTGAGGCCTCTTCAGTCAGGAAAATGGAATTCCAAAATTGGCATTTGCCTCTGAGAAGCCACAGTAAAGAGGGAAACACATGAAAAATATCTATATTTTGTACAAAGTATGCTCTTGAAAATATGAATTAAAGATGTGTGAAAAAAACAGCATTAGTCCTGGCCGTGGTGGCAGCTGGATGGATGTGTTCTGTTGTCAGAGACTGAAAATTACTGTAAATACTTTGTGCCTTTTAGGCATAATATATTTAAAATATTTTATTGAATCTGTCCTTTTCCTTTATAATTCAACCATATTTAAAAGTTCATTTGAGATGGAGACTCACACAACCAGCATATTTAATCAATTCTCTCTTGGCCTTAATTATGCTACATTTATGGGATCAATATTTTTGTTACTAATATCAGTCATTTCATTTTTTTTGTTTTTCAAAACAATTTATTGTATCATATTTGGTACCTTATGTTTGACACAAAAAAGAAATTACATCTGTATCTGCTTGAAAAAGAACCTGGTCTGTTATTGGAAAAGATAATCTTGGGCCCTTTAAAAATTACAAAGGATTGAGCTTGCCTGAAACAACTGAGCAAGAAATGTATTCTTAGAAACATAGGGCTGGGGGCTGGCACTGTGGTATAGCAGTAAAGCCACTTCCTGCAGCGCTGACATCCCATATGGGCACCGGTTCAAGTCTCAGCTTCTCCACTTCCGATCCAGCCTATGAAAGCAATGGAAGCTGGCCCAAGTCCTTGGGCCTCTGCACCTGCTTGGGAGACCTGGAAGAAGCCCCAGTCTCCTGGCTTTGGATCTGCACAGCGTCACCCGTTCTAGCCATCTGAGGAGCGAACCAGCGCATGGAAGACCTCTCTCTCTCTCTGCCTCTCCTTCTCTCTGTGTAACTCTGACTTTCAAATAAATAAATAACTTTTTTAAAGAAGCATAGAGCTTTGAGTATTACACACATGTGACACTGTGAAAAAATTCCAGGGGTATTTAAACTACAGCATTATTTTTTCCTGTATATTGTGAATGAGGCCTCCGGAGGTTTTTAACTCTTAGTCTCTGATCAGCCATAGAATGGTAGTCAGGAGTTGTGTTCGTTGACTTCGAGCCATGGTTCTGCTCTGTAACTTCACTTCCCGATCAATCAGTTAGTACCATATCACAGTGCATTTGGTTCTTGCATTGCAGTTCTAACAAGTTTTGCCAAAGCAATGAGGAAAGGTTCTGCATTATTTTTTTAGTTCTTCAAGTATAAGTTAAAATTGAGATTGTTCCAATTGGTTCCTTCAGTTAAAAGCTTGGGTACCAGAACACCAAACTGATCATGTACAGTGAATTTGGGGAACACGGCAAGCATATTGAACACCATATGATTTTTTATAATTCTGCTTTGTATCTAAATGTCTCAGTTTCTACAACATTGAGCATGTTGTAGATTTCTCTGTGAATAGTGATTCACATTGCATGCTTCCTATGGTTAGAATCAACTGTATGACAAAATCAGTCAGATGCTAAAGCCCCAATAGCTCTTTGTGCTCAGTGAAAGAATCCAGTGCTTAAACAGAGTTTCTGCTGTCAGACAGCAAAATCTCACAAGCCAAATTTAAAGTAATATTTCTGCCACACACTTGCTTTGTTAGATGTAATAGCCTCCAGAATTTATATAAATTAGTTGAAAAACATGGGTGGGTGGGTAGAAATAGGAGGTGAATTTTTAACTGCCTCAGTTTAAGCAACTTTTAGTTTTTTAAGAAGCTGAACCTACATCCTAGTGTTAGATATTATACAGATACTTTTTCAGCAGGAAGCAGTTTCTTTTTTGATACAAATTATTTTTTTGAAAGAATAACAACTAACACATACAAAATGGTATAAACTCTGATTTACTGATTAAACTCTTAAGAAGTAGCCAGGGCTACATTCATGAAATTTGCTAATGTTTGTTGTTTTGTATATGAAAGTCCAAATGAAGACTTGTGAAAGTTTAGTTCTGTCCATACATAATTAATGAATGTCAAACATGTGAACGTTAATGAAGCCTATAATCACAAAATAAACACATTCTCCCAGAGAGAAACTGCCCCTGGTGCTCAGCTTACGTCCAGGAGCGACCTTGTGCCTCAGAGTTCTGTTATCAGAAGGACGCTCACCTCCAAGTACATGCACACATACATGTGTACATACATGCACACAAGACCAGCATCAAGACGCAGGTTCTATCTATCTATCTCATTTTCTGAAGCAAATTAATGTACAGAAAGAAATACTTTTTGATTAGTGGACATTCTTTCTCTAGATGATATTATTAGTATTATTTAAATTAATGTTTCTCAATGCACGACCTATTCATTGATAGAATAATATTGAAATTGAGATTAGTTCTTCAAAATGGTATTTCTTCTGTTCTTTTTAAACGATTTATTTATTTAGTTGAAAGGAAGAGTGACAGAGAGGGAGAGACAGAGAGAAAAAAAGACCTTCTATCCACTGGTTCGCTCCCCATATGGCTACAACAGCTAGGCCAGGCTGAAGCCAGGAGCCTGAAACTCCCTATGGCTCTCCCATGTGGGTGACAGGGGTCCAAACACTTGGGCCATTTTTCACTGCTTTCCCATGTGCATAAACAGGAAGCTGGATTGGTAGTAGAGCAGCCAGGACTTGATCCAGTGCTCATATGGAATGGTTGCGTCAGCTGGTGGCTTTACCCTCTGTACCACATTTCCGGCCCCATTCCTTCTGTTTTAATTGTCTTGGGAACACAAGACAACAGCTGTCCATTTTTACCACATCCCATAGTAAGGTGCCCTACTTCTTGTTTTAGTTGTTCTAGGCCCATTACTTTGAAAAATAAGACCCCACATCCAAGGGCATAAAATAATTCTTCCCTCATCCACCTAAAGTCTGAATGTAGCCTCCTCCAGCCAGGCTCCTAGCCTGTGACTCTGCCACCCCTGTGATCTCAGAATCCCTCGCATCTCCGTAGAGAAGGGAAAGGGAGCGTGTCGAGGGCTCCAATTTGCTCCATGCCTGCCCAGGTTGCCGTGATATTTTTTTTGCCTCTGCTTACTTCCCATGGGCAAAATCTCACCCTCTGGCCTGACCTAGAGATAAGGCAGGGCTGGGAAATGGGATGTCTGTCTGGGCAGCCACTTCCCAGAAAGAACTCCGTGCTACGAAAGAGGAAGCTAGGGCTGTGGTGGACAGCTAGTCATTCCCTCAGCCTGCTAAAACAGAGCTCGTAGAGGAGAGAGAGGGCTCTAAACCAGCCAAATATGTCTTTTGAGGTGAGCTGTACATGAAAGAGAGAGAGTACCGTGAATTCGTTAGACTAGCTGGCTGCTCCTCCATCCTATCCCATCCAACCCCAAATAGAGTCATGTGTCCAATAATGACATTTTGGTCAACAGGCCAATGACGGTAATTCCATAAAATCATGTTGCCCAACCATAATCACTCTGTCTGTGGTGTTTGAGTAGCAACATATAGCCTAGCCCTGGAAAAATAGAATTTAAATTTCAGTTTATTTCAGTGCAAATCCTTTTTGTATTTTCCATGACCTTTTTGAAGATCCATACACATGAATGGATTTCAAATTATTAAACCCAAATGAGCTTACTTTTCATTCCGTTTTCTAGAAACATTTTTAAGCACCAGCGTGTATGTCAAAATTCATGCCTGTTATTAAATGCACCTGACTATATTACATTTTAAAAAGCAAACTTAGAATATCTGGCTTTATTCCTGGGTTGGAACCATTTCTTCACTCTCTAGCCCCAGTGCTGGTATCTGCCCAGCAAGGACCATATCACCTACTACACAGCATTGCTGTCAGAATAAAAGGGCACAGCAAACACAAAAACTTGCAAACCTCAGAGTGCTGTGGGCACACTCCTGAAGTTACTGACAAAGAGTTGGGGCTCCAGATCTTTGTTCTTCACCGTCATTTGCATGTCTGCTCTGGTTACTGTTTGGTGCGATGTAGATGAAATACTCCTCATTTTCTTAGTATCTTGACTACAGGGGAAAATTATAGTCATTAATGCACACTATTAAATTATGTCAAACACTAAACTCAACATTTCTGCTGAATACCAAATAGGTTCTGGTTAAAAGGAAAACCTGATGTAGATTTGGGATTGTATTTGGGATTCTCTCTCTAGCATCCCCTCACCTCTGCCAAGCTGGTGTAATATTGGATAACTTGGAAGGGAATGACAGTGAGTTAGGTGGAGAGGATTTGAGCCTGTTGTCAAGTCAAGCTTGTATGTAGCATTCTCAGACTGTAGACCTGAGGCAGGGGCTGCAATGTAGCAGACAGACCGGTGGTGGAAAGGAACATTCTCTCACAGTGTAGGCTGGATGTGCCAGGTGTCTCACCAGCACCCTTAGGTCTAAACTTGGGCCAGCTTTGCAGTCCCCATATGGAAGCCCCTTTCACAAAGCAGTCGCAGTCACATGTTTGTGGGGGAGTTGCACAAGGAGAAGATCAGAACAGGGCCTGCATAGGTCACCAGGTTTGAGATACCCTAAGAACCTGCCCTGTGGATACCATCCAGTTGCCATCATCTCCCTTCCTGCTTTCCACCTGCCAACCACTACATCTCTCCTGGTCCTGCTCACATCCAAATGTTCTCCATTACTGTGTGTTCGTTTTTGTCTCCACCTCTTGCAGAGCAACATAGCCAGACCCCAGCTCCTCCACTCCTGCATGTCCACAGCCATCACCTGCTCAGCAAAAAGCCCTTCGTGGCAATCCCCCACAGTTCCTGGGAGGCAGCTTAAACACTTGCGATTGCTTTTCTATTTCTCTGCTGTATAGTGTCTGGCACAGCACGAGGCCCCATGATCTCAGTGATGATTACGAATCAGATCTTGTCCACGCGGTGCTCTTTCTCTGGTGGGCACAGCAGCCAGCTTTCTGTCATGGCTTAATCTTTCCTCGTGCTTTTAACGCTTGTCTTCACTGGTGCTCACACACACCACCTCCTCAAAGACAGCTTTCTCATCTGCGCCTGGCACCCAGGGACCCCTGGTCTGGGGGAGGTGGCTTCTGTGGTCTAGGGCACTGCAGAGCCCACAGCCCTATGTGTTTTAAGACAAGTGGCTTTGCTTCTATAACAGAGGTCTCGGAAGCCATCCAAGAATTCCAAGTGACAAAATGGCAGAAAAGGTTTCACCACCAGACGTAGTCCTTCCGCCCCCTGGAAGCATTGGAGTTGAGTGAGGACTTCAGGACACCCACAGGGTCGAGGCCGGCACCCCTGGGTCCCCAGCCCAGGAAAACAGCAGTACTTTTCCCATAAATGGTGCCTTTCCCGTGCTCTCACACACAACCAGCCTTACCATCTGGAAAAAAATCAATGTTCTGCTCTGAGTCTGGAATTCAGAGCCCGCTCAGCTGGAGGAAGAGAGCCCTCCAGCAGAGAGAGTCCTGGGCCCACTTTACAATTGCAGTGGTGCGTCTTCCTTTCTGGCAGAGTTGCTGACGGGAGCTAAACAGGGCCATCCATCCAGGCGGTTGCACAGGTTTAATCAAGGGTCTGCCTGACAGCAGCGCTGGGGCTCAACAAAGCAGCTCCCCCGCTGTGATAAAGAGCTGATCAATGTTCCATTATTCTTTCACTTATTGGTGTCTCTCCTCCTCTTTCCCTTTCTCTCCCCCTTGCTGCCTATGTACATCCCATCCCAGTATCAGAAGCTTGGGCCAGCGAGACTGTTCCTGCCAGATACCCTCACTCATCCCCCACAGTCAAGCTACACTTTCTGCTTGGGGATTTGGGGAGCTGGAGACCCAGTTCCACAGGGCTGTTTTTGGGCAGAGGGAGGGGTGGAGGCCCCGTAGCATGGCTTCGCTACAGCACTCCCTACCTTTTGGGGCTCAGCCCACTTCCTTCTGGGTGCAGACTCCCACACAGCTCAGACAGCTGTTGAAAGCAGTTTCTGAAGTGGTCACTTAATGGCAGTTTCAATCTGTCTCTTTCAATATTTAGGATTCCTGTTCTTTTAGACAAGGGTTTTTCAATGGGGCCTTGCTGTCATTTAGGGCAGGATGGGTCCCTACTGCAGGGGCTTGGTTGCACTGCAGGATATTCAACAGGATTCATGGATCCAATTCCTAGATATAGTAGCACAGCACGCCCTACAGTTGGGCCAACCAAAAATATCTCCAAACTTGCCAAATAGCCCCTGGGAACAAAACCCTCCCCCAGTTAGGAGCCACTGACATGGTCAGCTCCTGATCTTATAGAACCATTCTTTTGCTTCATCCCTACCACACACCATCTTCCTCCTCTTCATGTCATTATCATCAACAGAGGCAATAACAAGAGCATCTGAGGTAGTCATCACCATTTACGTTTATTCACGATTATTTATAATCTTATCAACAAGCCTCCCTGCCACCCAGGTGCTTAGCGTGTTCCCAGAAATGGGTAGGGACCAACTCAACACTCCTTACAAGCTTAGGAGGTAGGTACTATTATACCCATTTTAGAGATGAGAAGACTGAAGGTTGGGGGAGCTTAGATAACCTGTTTCAGGATGAACAAAGACTCAAGGATGCATCTGTTTGACATCAGCGGAGCTTTAATTCACTAAGCTCATCTGCCACGTGCTTCTCTTTTGTCTCATTATCTGCATCTCCTCCAGCTCCTGGCAAAGGTCAGGCACCAACCTGGCATTGCATAAATCTTTGTAAAGAACAAGAATCAAATCACTCAGCTTACTTCAAGTAATTCAAATTAATTTTCACCTTGTCTGTGAAGGCAATAAAGAATTATTTTGCAACACAGGAGTAAATCTAGAATTCTGGTTCCAACCTTGACCAGCTGTGTGAGCTTAGACAAGCCACTTGACCTTTCTAAGCCTCAGATACTTCATTTGTAAATGAGCTAATGCATGCAGGAAGACAAGGATAACACCTGGATACAGTTAGCGCTCAGCTAAAGTGGGCTGGAACTACCAGCTATAGATGCTCTCAGGCCCCAAATTCTTTTTCTATCCCTGTCTTGCCCTCAGAAATTTCGGGTAAATTTACCTCCTTCTCTGTTCTCTCACAAAAGGGATTGGCAATGCTTTGTAATTGTGTGCTTAGGAGCGATTAGAACCCAGGTGTTCCGGGCCAGACAGGAAGACGGCTGCCTTCTCTCAGCTTCTCTCCTGAGAATGGGCAGCTGGTCTTAGGTAGAGCCCTGTCTCTGAATTTCAGCCCTGTCTCTGAATGGGTCAGATGCACTAAGACTGAACAAGGCATGTGCTCTCTTGATTCATCTTCCTTGTCTGTACATTAAGCTAGATAATCCCACAGCTCCTAAATCAGCATATTATATAACAGAAGATTTGTGCTGACCAATTATTATGATGTATATATCGAGAGCACCTTATTTCAGTGTTGGGTGGATTTCCTCACTTAAGCTGCCTGTGCTGGCTAAGGCCAGAGACTGGTCTGATTTACTCCCTCCAGCAGCTCTTCAAAAGCTTGGCTTACATCCTTTTCTGCTCCTCTGTCAGGAGAGGGTCTGTCCCCAACTAAGGAATACAATGTGTGCACACGGATATGTAGTTATTACAGATAGATATAGATACATCTGTTTTTCTTTTTTCTTACTGCAGCAAAAATTCTTCAAACAAGCTGCAATGCTCATGGGTACCTCTGTCAGGCAGCTTTTCTTAGATGGTAAACAGAATATGCAATTAGGATTCATAAACAGCTAATGTGACTGCAAGAACACATCTGGAGGGCTGACTGGCTGGACATGTTTCTAAATACATCTCCTTTTGACTAGTAAGCTGAAGATTGATCCTGCAGAGAGAGAGGGCTCAATTGCAGGTCAATACCTCTTCTTAAGAACCTCTGACTTTAATTGGCTATCCTCACAAAGTCCCCGATTAGAGTTGAAGGACAGGTGATAAGGAATTAATGAAAGTGTAGAGACTAGGGAAGAAGTAAGCCAAGAAAAGATGATGGGGTGCTGGGAGCAGAGGGATCTGGGGAATGGACTGGGGGGAAGCATCCATGTCCTGAGTGGCAATAGCACTGGGAAGATTATATGTCTGTCTGTTCACCTGCCGGTCTGTCTACCCGTCAGACAGCACCGACCTCTGTGTGTGTGAGTGTGTGTGTGTGTGTGTGCGCGTGTTTAATGGTGCATATGTCTGCATTTGCAAGGCACAGTGTTAATGGAAAGAGCATGGGCTTTGAAACCACACTAACATGCTTCTGGTTTTAGTTTGCCCCTTAATCACCTTATTGGCTTCCCTGGTAAATAGAGTCAAGAATTCCTGCCTTATAAGGTAACTTCCTGGCTCTATTGCAAGTAGGAGCTGTGGATAGGTGAGGTAGAACACTGAGCCACATCCCAGGGTCACAATACCCTCCCCCCATGCTCTGCCCACCCACTGTCCTCTGGCCTAGTGTTCTTCCTTGCTGGATCCAGAAGGGTCGACACAGGGCTTCAGAAGTCACCATGAATGTCCCTCTCCCACCTCAGCTCGAGTTGTACATTGTGCTCATTTTTTTAAAGATGTATTTTATTTATTTGAAAGACAGTTACAGAGAGAGGTAGAAACAGAGAGAGAGGTCTTCCATCCGCTGGTTCACTCACCAAATGGTCACAATGGCTAGAGCTGAGCCGATCTGAAGCAGGGAGCCAGGAGCCTCTTCCAGGTCTCCCACGTGGATTCAGGGGCTCAAGCTTTGGGCCATCCTCCACTGATTTTTCCAGGCACATCAGCAGGGAGCTGGATCGGAAGTGGAGCATCCAGGACTCACACCAGCACCCGTGTGGGATGCCAGTGTCATAGGCCAGGGCTTTAACCTGTTGTGCCACAGTGCCAACCCTGCTTTCTCATTTCTTTTAAAATTATTTATTTATTTAAAAGACAAATAGAAATGAGAGAAAGAGAAAGAGAGTGGGATCTCCTATCTCTGGTTTACTTATCATATTTCCACAACATTCAGGACTGGGCTAGGCCAAAGCCAGGACCAAAAATTCAATCTAGTGTGCCCACATAGATGGCAGGAACTCAACTATTGGAGCCATCATCTACTGCCTCTCAGGTTGAGTATTAGCAGGAAGCTGGAATGGGGAACACAGCCAAGACAAATCAGACACACTAATCATGAATGTGGGTACCTAACAGGCATCTTAACTGCCGTGCCAAATGCCCACCTCCATGTGTCTCATTGCTTTCACTTTTATTTCTTCAGAAAGACCGGGTAGTAAAGTGGTAAGGGGGGAGTGGTCTTTAAAATCAAACAGCCACAATCAAATTCTGTCTTTTTGGAGCTTATAGGAGACATACATTAAACAAAAGGCACACAAGAGAAAGCATGTATATGGATTTTGTTAAGTGTTATACAGAAAACTGAAAGATATTCATTAGCAACAGTTCTCTAGACTGAAAGGTCAGGGAAGCTTTCTCTGAAAAACTGACATTTGAAGACCTCAAAGATGGATGAAAGTTACCCAGGACAAACCTAGTAGGAGCCAGGGGTTAGAAACGAGGTCCAACGAGAACAAAAAGCAAGTGTAAGGCTCTGAAGGTGCTGAAGGAACCTGCCCTGCAGGTCGGGAGGGGCAAAAATACAGTGGGGGAAGGAGGTGAGGGGCTTGCAGACTCTTTAAAAGTTGGTAACTTATCTGCACTACAAGGAGGAGTCCATCCAGGGTCTAGTCTGGGGCTATGGCTCCCTTTTAAAATGGCATCATTGCTAGAGGCTAAGTGAATGCCAGGGTATCTGGCCTTATGCTTCACTTCTCTGGAACATTCCTCTGCCCTGGCTTTTCTGGCCAAGGCTGAGTGCTTGTCCTACTCCTGAGCTGGAGTTGCCCTTGCTCAGAAGGAGAGGTAGCAGCCTGCGTGTGCAGGACTTTCCAGTGGCCTTCTCCCACATCTGTACATTCCATGCTCATTCCAAATCACAGCCTCTCTCTGCCTGGAAGATTTTTCTCATCACCTGGCCACATCTATCCTCATCTTCAATAAACCTTGTGCTCAGTCAGGACTAGTTGGTCTCTGCTGTGGTTTGGATGTGGATTGAGTGTGTTCCCCAAAGGTACATGTACTGGAAGTTTAGTCCCCCTGGTGGTAGCGTTAGGGTGATGAATCTTTAAACAATGGGTCTTAGTGGAAGGTAATTAGGTCATAGGGACTTGGAAACAATTAAATTAGTTCTCAGGAGGATGGGATGTTGTAAAGCAAGTTCAGCTGTTTGGCTCCTGGTCTTCCTGTATTGCCATGTGATCTCTTCCTGTGGTGCACACGCCCACCTTCATGCCAGCCAGAAGGCCCTCACCAATGCTGAGCAAATCCTGGTGCCATGCTCTTGGACCTCCAAAGCTTTGAGCTATACAACCTTTTCTTTTCTTCTTTTTGTGAAGTACCCATCTTCGAGTATTTTGTTATATATAGCAACACACAAGGAACTAAGATAATCCCTCAGATTCTGGGTTTCAAACCAAAATGCAGACCACCTGCTCTACTTACTGTGATGGGAGCCTCCCATCAAGTCTTTGCTGAGCTTATTTATGTCACTAGGATGAGTGTCTCTGTGCCCACCACAGACAATGAAAGACCTAAATTGGTGTGTTGGACTTGTGAGGTCAGGTGATGGACACGAGATGGACTTGCCTGAGTAGCAGAGGCCAGCAAAGGGGTCTGCTGAGCAATGCTGTGGGTTAGTTACCAGCCTCACCATCACTGACTATACTCCAATGACCTTCCCCAACGTGTTAGGGTTGGACAGTCCCAGTGGAAATCCTGGGGCATTGACAAGTGTCAGTGACAGTGACAGAGGGTCTGCCCACCGTGGGTAACCCATCTTAAATGTGCCAGAGCAAAGAAATAAGTAATGGGTCTGGCCTGTGCTGTATGATCCCCACTAGATGGCACCTGTAGGGTCTACAGGCCCTGCCTGCTCCTATAGGACTCTGTGACAGGGTGACAGAACATCTTTTGGCGTAACAAACCTGCTAGCAATCATGTGTTCCGCCATGTAGTCCCTGGTTCTTACCCCCAGTTCCCCATTGACTGTTCCTTTTCATCATGCCCCCTCCTCTCACTGTAAACCACTTCACAAGCAAGAACTTCCTTTTGTCTGAAAGTCTGGCTCCTTGACAATTTTTCTTATTTTGCTCTTTGTGAGAAAAATTTATGGTATAAATTCTTTAAATGATAGAAAGTCAAAAGTTATGGTTTCCTCAAATCAAGACTGTTTTGTTTCCAAAGGGTACAAGAGCACTTCAAAAAGTTTTGGAAAAATGGAGTTAAAAGATAAGCTTATTTTGGTGCAAAACATTTTTTTCACATTCATCAATAGTTTTTTACACAACATGCATTTCCATGGGCTTTTTTTTTTTTTTTGCAAGAACTTCAAGCAATTTTACTGCAAAGCAAAGTTATTGTTTAATTAATTGATTTTTGGACAAAATTTTAAAAGATTTTTTAAAGAAAGATCTAGTGAAAGAGAGAGAGGGAAAGAGAGAAGGAGAGAGAGTGACAGACAGAGAGAGAGATAGATTTTTCGTCTGCTGGTTCACTCCCCAAATGGCTGCAACAACCAGATCTGGACCAGGCCAACGCCAGGAGCCAGGAGCTCCATCCAGGTCTCCCACATGGGTGGTAGAGGCCTAAGCTCTTGGGCTATCTTCTGCTTCTTTCCCAGGCACAGTAGCAGGAAGGTAGATAATTAGCAGAGCAGGCAGCACTGGAAACAGCACTGCTATAGGAGATGCTGGTGTCACAAGTGGTGGATTAACCTGTTGTGCCACAACTCCATCTCCTCCACAGACCTTTTAAAGGGCTCTCATATTTTGAAGTCCAGAAGCCCAAACTTCCTTATTTTGCTCTAATGCATTGGCACTCCTTCTCTGTGGGGTGGAAGACGCTGGCTGCCTGCACAGATGGGTGTGCAGGCCATGCAGGACCTATGGGAATGTGTGAGTGTGCAGTGGAAGCCACACTGATTGTTTCTTCAGGTCACGCTACACATTGGCCTTCAAAGCTTTACCTCTGAAGTGGACTCAAAGTACTACTTAACCCTGAAGCCTATCTTCCACAAGATCTTTAAAATCTTCTGCTAAAATATCAACTCAAACAATGTACTAAATAGTGTCCTGAATAGAATCCAGCCTGTCCTCTGTGTCAGTACTCATGTCAAGGCTTACATCTGTGATGGCTTCAGCCATTATCCCAATCATCCAGTAAGTGCATTTTCTTTAGGTAGAGACTCACTGGTTTTAATGAGGAGTCAAAAAGTCCCAAGCCGATAGTATTCATTCTGTTGGTCTCAGTTTTATAAGAAAGATGGCTTTCCCAGCATTCCAGGTATGTCTATTTGAGACAAAGACAGGACTCTTGATGGAGGTTCAATGTATGCATCTCCAAGGCAGGGAGGGGTCAGGGGTGTTTCCCTCATTATGTAACCTGTGGTGCTGAGCTTGATCCCAGCATACATACGGTATTGAGTGTTCATCTGTGGGGTTTTCCAGCTACAATTCCTCATTGCAGATGGTGGACACAGAATGCCAGGAGGGAAAGATTTTGGTTCATTTTCTTATCCAAGTTAATGCATCTCTAAGCCCTAAGTGATCTTCTATTTTGAACTCCCTAACAGACTGAACTCTGATCCCTTGCAACTCTGGTGAAATGCATTAAGAGTGAGAGATCATTTGGTATGAAGATGATGTCAGTCCCTAAGATGCATCAGGAGAGATTCAGGTGTAAAGCTAAGGGATTCACAGTTCATTTTCAGTAGGCTTAAAAAGCCCAGGAGTTAGGCTTTCAAGACGTGGACCGCAGTGGGAAGCCAGCAAAACCATGAGAGGGATTTCCCAGCTGAAAGGGCCAGGAAGGAGAATGGTTTGGATGTCATAAAAAAGATTAATTTATTTATTTGAAAGGCAGGTTCCCTCTCTGGAACCATCCACTGCTTCACTCCCTAGATGACCGCAATAGCTGGGGATAGGCCAGGCCAAAGTCAGGAGCCAGGAGCTTCTTCTGAGTCTCTCACATGGGTACAGGGGTCCTAGCACTTGGGCCATCTCCCACTGCTTTCCCAGGTGAATTAGCAGGTAGTTTGATCAGAAGTGAGGCAGCCAGGTCTCACCCAACACCCATACAGGATACTGGTGTCACAGGTTGTGGCTTAACATGCTTGGCCACAATGCTGGCCCCATGGATGGCAATTTTTTTCCAGGAGTTTTTCATCATCTAAATGATAAATTCCTGAGATTGTGTAGAATTTTAAACAAAAGTTGAATGATGAGGCAAGGATGGGGAGACCAAGGAAAGGTTTCATCTCTTGTAAAACTTCAATTTCACAGGAGAGATCTGAAATATTGGTGGGGCATGAATAGACCCACCTGAAGCAACTGAGGAGTCATCTATTGCAAGGACCATAACTATTGGTCTTAGTTTCCTAAGAAAGATGATTTTCCCAGCACACCAGGCATGCCAAATAGACAGACAGGCATAAAAGAAATGTAGCCTGATCTTTAAATAATTGAGCTTAGACTCTGTCTAGACGTTCCAATCCCACACCAGCCACCACTTAATTTCAGTTACTTAAGAGTAAACTAGGGAGGCTGATGCTGTGGTGTAATAGGTTAAGAAGCAGCCTGCAGGTCCAACATCCCATGAGAGAGCTAGTTCAAGTCCCAGTTGTCCCACTTCTGATATAGCTCCCTGCTAACGCACCTGAGAAAGTAGTGGAAGATGGTCCAATTGCTTGGGCCCCTGAACCCATATGAGAGGCTGGAAGAAACTCCTGGCTCCTAGCTTCTCTCTGGCCCAGCCCTGGATGTTTATGGCCATTTGGGGGGAGTGAACCAGCAAAATATTTTTTTAAAAGTTCTTTGCAGCACTGTTTACAATAGCTAAGATATGGAATCAACCAAGGTATCCATCACTGAATGAATAGAAAAAAATGTGACACACACACACACACACACACACACTGGAATATTACATGAAAAAGGTAAACTAGGTCATTTTATGGGTTTTCTCTCCCATCCTCAGTCCTCAGTGGCTTGCAGCAAAGTCTCAAGAGGCTTATACATAGAGTCTGGTTTGTGAGGACTGTCATCTGTGAATATTGACACCCACTGAGATGACCTCCATGATCCACCAGCCTCTGGCCTCAGCCACCTCTGTGCCCTCCTGGTGTGTGTGTGGGGTAAGGACACATAAAATTTAAAGGGCTCCCATGCACCATGTGGGCCTTCAGGAAACAGGAAACTTGCCCTCCATCATTAGCCATGGGACTAATGCTGCCTTGTCCTGCTGGCGTTGGGGGCTTCCAGGAGCTTGCTAGTTCCCTGCGCTTCACCTGATATGCGGCTCCAGTTTCCAGAGCCTGCAATTTATCTAGGGTTTCAGTTTCTCCCCCTTAGCAGAACTCAGCCTAGCATCAGTTTGCATTCTTTCCTTATGCTTTCCCTTTGCCCCAGTCCTAAAGGTCATCAATTCTGAGAAATAAGAGGAAAGGCTGACCTGGATAAGACTCTTACTCCACCCCCTAAATGGCTTGCTGTGGAATAAAGTCTTTGTTGGCCTGGCCCATTCTTTGGCATGAAGGTTTGTTTCTGCAGGGCTTCTCTGCTCATCACCTTTGGGCTTCAGAAGGCTGCTGCCCTGGAAGCTCCCTTGTTGGCTGGGTCTGGGTGAAGGGGAGCCTGAGCAGGGATTCTAAGGGAAGGAAGAACAAGGGTTTGATTATTTCTTTTCCCAGCTCCATCCCAGCGAGGTCACCAGGGACTGTTTTGGTTGCCTGACCAGAAGTCTCAGCTCCTGCCATGCAGCCCTGTCTGCAAAGCTCTCTCTTCCCTCTCACCACTTGTGGCATCCTACCACCGCTTGCCACGCGTCTCCTGACACATCCTTGTAAAGAGCTCCTCGTTGTAGTCTGCTGTCTGTCTGCTTCCTGCAGGGCTCCAGACGACAGTGGTTGGTTTCAGTGGTTGGATTTGAAGCTTAGCAGGGGGATCGGACTTTTCTTTCTCTGCTTTTCTGTAGTCGCAGTCCTTCCCTACGCTAACAGAATCCTCTGGTCTGGTTTAAGTCAGGAAATTAGTGGGAAGAGTGAAAGTGGGAAGGGGAAGCAAGGACAAAAGGAATTACCAGCCAGAAAGAAAAATAGGTTAGCATTTTAAATTATTACACTACTGCCCAATTCTTTGGTGTTTTTTTTTATTGATAAGTGACACCAGCTTAAGAAGAACATGGGCTCTTTTATCCCATCTAAGTCAGCTGTGAAAAAGAACATTTTAAAAAAGGAGGTAAGAATCACTGAGCTACTCCAACTCCCAAATTTTCTAAATGAGAAAACTACAGTTCAAAAAAGAAAAATTTAATTTACCATTGTAGTCCTTGAATGCTTCCCCAAACAGTTTCTGAACACAGGTTCTGTACTAAGTTCAGATATAAAATCAACCAGTTCCCACCCTTGGGGAACTCATACAGTCATGAGGGATTTCCTTGTCAACTAAACAAGTAACTATTCTACTAACCTTTGTTTGTTAGATCTACATGTGCAAGCTCCCTCCTCATGGAGGGAAATCAATAATAATCTATGTCCCCTGGAGCTTGCTGCCCAGTGAGGATGCAGACATTGAACAAATAATCATAACATTCCAACTGTGAGCTAAGACTTTAGCGAGGTTTCCAAAGCAAAGAGGAGACCTGGCCCCTCAGGGAAAGGACAGCTTAAGCAAAGGCCCTGTGGAAGAAGGGGCTGAATTGTAAAGTGATGAAAGGCCAGTGTAAGGAGGAAGCTTGGGGACAGACCCTGTAGGCCTATGCTTTGTAAGGGGTCCTGTAGGGAGGTCAGTGTTGAGAGAATATAAGACAGAGACAGTACATGGAAGAATAATTTATATCCAGGGATCAAGGAAAGATCTGTGGACAGGTGATCTTTCTTTTTAAGATTTATTTCTTTTATTTGAAAGGCAGTGTGAGAGACATATGCGTGCACACACACACACACACACACACACACGCAGAGCTTCCACTTGTTGGTTCGCTCCCCAAATGGCTGCAAGGATCAGGGTTGGGTGAGGCCAAAGCCAAGAGCCAAGAACTCCATCTGGGTCTTCTATGTGGGTGTCAGGGGCCCTAGTACTTGGACTATCTTCTCAGGGACATTAGCAGGAAGCTGGATTAGAAGTGGAGCAGCTAGGACTTGAACTGGAGCTCATATGGGATACTGGTATTCCTAGCAGTGGGTTACCTGCTGTGCCACAGAATCATTTTATTTGAAAGGGAGAGAGAGAGAGAGAGACAGATGCAGACACTGACATGGAGAGATTCTCCTATTCTGTGGTTCATTTCCCAAATAACTGCAGCAGCCAGGGCAGGACCAGGCCAAAATTAGGAGGCAGGAACTCCATCTGGATCTCCCACAGGGATGTTGAGCCACTGTTGCTACCTCCCACAGTGTGCATTAGCAGGAAGTTAAAATTGGAAGCAGAGCGAGTATTTGAACCCACGTACTGTGATATGGATGCATATACCTTGAGCTGTGATTTACTGTTAGACCAAATGCCTACCCTCAACTGGGTCTTAAAAGATGATCTCTGTGTTGTTAACCTTGTTTTAAAGTATATGAATGACCAAGCACAGAGGATATTCACAAGTTTCCTGGAATGGAGTGTGAGGAGATGGGAAAGGAAGGCAAGGTTACAGAGGGAAGACAGTTGGGGCCAGATGACAAGAGCTTTCTAGACTAAGCTAGGGCACTGTGGAGGGAAGGATGCACCAGTTAGTGTTGAGGTACAGCCTAGACTTGAGGCCTAAATGAATAACTTGGTCAACATCCTTTCTTTAGGGTGTGTGTTGTGGTTCCTGGGTTAAACTATTGCTTGGGATGCTTGCAACCCAAATTGGATGCTTAAGTTTGAGTCCCATCTCTGTTTCCTGCTGATCTGCTTCCTGGGGTTGGGGAAGAGATGATAGTTCAAGTACTAGCTTAAGTCCCTGTCACCCACACGGGAGATCCTGGCTTTGGCCTGGTGTATCCCTGGCTGTTGTGGTCACTTGGGTATGCACCAGTGGATGGATGGTGATCTCTTTCTCTATCTCTTCAAATAAATAAAAATGGACAAATGTTTTTTAAAAAAGATTTATTTATTTATTTGAAAGTCAGAGTTACACAGAGAGAGGAGAGGCAGAGGCAGAGAGAGAGAGAGAGAGAGAGAGAGAGAGAGGTGTCCCATCTGCTATTTCACTCCCCAATTGGCCACACCAGCTGGAGCTGCACCGATCTGAAACCAGGAGCCAGGAGTTTCTTCCGAGTCTCCCACATGGGTGCGGGGCCCAGGGACTTAGGCCATTTTCTACTGTTTCCCAGGCCAAAGCAGAGAGCTTGATCAGAAGAGGAGTAGCTGGGTCTTGAACCAGCGCCTTCATGGGATGCTGGCACTGCAGGCAGTGGCTTTACTGGCCACACCACAGCACTGGCCCCAGAATGGATAAACTTTTAAAACAAATTCTCCCTTTCATAGGGGACTGGTACTCTTTAGCCCTGAGATCCTCTGATTCTCTGATGTGACCTTAGGCACAAACATTCCATCTTGTAAACCTTCTTGGGTAATGAGGGGACTATAAGGCATGGTATGAACGTGACACAGTACACTCAAGGCCCAGGGGAATGAAGAAGAGAAGTTCAGATGGAGCCTAGAGATCAGATTATGTATTAGTTTCCTAAATCTGCAGTGTCAAGTTATCACACACCTGGTCAGTTCTAGAGACCAGAAGCTTCTTCCAGATTCTGGTGGCTCCATATGTTCCTCGGCTGTGGCAACATCACTTCAGTCTGTGCCTCTGTCTTTGCAGGGCCGTCACTTCCTGCCGTCACTTCTCTCTGTCTCTTCCTCTGTCTCTTATCCTTAGATCTAGAATGATCTACTTATTTTGAAATTGTTTATTCAGTCATGTCTGCAAAGACCTTTTTCTTTTTTCCCCACATGCTCTGAGATGATGGCACTGACACATTTTTTTAGGTACCACCATTAATCCACTATAGACCAGAGCAGAGTTAACCACTAAATGGTGCTTTCTGCAAAGGTGTTCATAGCAGCCTTAGACTTTCTACTGTATTTAGTCATTTTTCATAGCTTTGTCCATACAAACACCAGATGAGAAATAGTAAATTTCCATTCTGGGGACACTTGGTACAAAACTCTTGATTCCTCTCTATACCCAATTCTTAGACCCAGTTAGGTAAGATGTGAAGGCCTGTCCAAGGATGATTTTCACCCAGCCTCAGCACAAGAGTGTATGCTATCTCTGTGGCCAAATGGAAGGAGACAAGAGGCAGGGATCCTGAAGTGCCTTTGTGTCCACTCCTGGATATGAGTGCCTCCGGGGTGCCCACTGGCTGTTGGGCTTAAAAACAGGAAGTCTGTTTAGTGAGAACATCCTAGGTTAACCAGCACGCAAAGGTTCCCTGATGCTTTTTCTCAACAACTCCCTCGTTCTGAAATATTAAATTAAATATGAAGTCTCTGCCATTGAACAGTTCATCGTAACCCTCCTAATAAAAATTCACTTGAATATGCCACTCAGCGGAATTCTGTGTAATTCCAGACAAGGAAAATTATTTCAGAAATATGTTCCTGTATTCAACTGTGTAATGAATACAATTATTCTTATCGCCCAGCACTGAGATTGTGAGTGTTACTGCAAGTTAAAGACTGTTTGTTCGAAGGGGCGTTAGCTACCCTGGCAGCACACCGGCCACCAGCTCACCTGGGGCTTACCTTATCTCCTTCCTGCTGCAGAGATCATGGGAGAGGAAGACAATGAGGTTTTGTTGTTGTTTCAAGCCAAGGCACAAATGGTAAATAGAAACTTATGTCCCCAAAGAAATTTCTCCATTAACACAACTTTTAAAAACATTCTGTGCAACACAGGCCTTTGTTCTACCCACTAAAACCCTTGCAGAAGAGAAACTCAGGAGAGGAACATGTGCCAACTGCATAGCAGGGACAGGATTTGCCTGTGGCCAGTGCAAGGCCTCACTGTTGCCTCAAACTCATCGCTTTGGTCATTCAGGCTGTTTGGGGGCTGGGAAGGCCAAGCTGGACAGCCCAACTTCCAAGTATGCAGTGTTTTAGAAAAAACCATTTTATTCTGCTGGCCTTAAACCACACAGAATAATTAAATGTGATGCCAGAGAATGGTGGGAGCAATAGAGCCCCTGCTGAGCTTCCTTAGAGCGACAGAAAAGGACTATAATTAGCAGCACTGATTTACATAGTACGCATTTAAAGCCACATATTTTCTTATGTAGGTTAAACATCCCCCCTACAATGTTCTTTTTCTCTTATTGGCCCAGTCATGGCTGAGTTCTTAGTGACAGGTTAGAGTTCTCTTGTGCATGGATGCCTGTTTCCTAGGTTCCTGCACTTCACAAGTCAAGGTGGGAGCAGTTTACCACACCCACTGATTACAAGCGAATGTAAACTGACTCTTTTGAATGCTGCCAACCAGGATGTTCCAATGAGTTTTTCTGATCTGTCTGTCTGTAGCTACATTTACAACTATAGCTATGTAAAAGTGAGTTTCACGTCCTAGACTCTTTCCATCACTGCTGATCACAGAAGAGTCACTGGAGGCATCATTCAAATTTTAACCTTATGTCCAGGGAAGTGGCTCAGAAAGGGTGTAATGTGGTCAGGCGTGGGAGCCTGGGGCACAGTGTGTGCTGGGTCCTGCCTGCACGTGGTGTATTTGCAGGAGCCCTGCAGTTCCAGCCTGGTTCAATTGCAGAGCTGAGTCGGATGCACTAGGGAGGAAATGCCTTTGTCAGGGCAGAACCTTGCTGAAACAGTGCTCACCTGCTTGAGCTGCCTGCTACTTTTTGGCTCAGAACACCACACGGTGGTCCGGATGGCCTTTTGCATACGGAATCTCTGCTTTGGAGTGGCCAAGACGGAAGAGGCAGATTTGCAACCAGGTTTCTCACTCTCATTTGTAAGCAGTGTTTAACATGGAACTCCACCCCTTCCTCTGAACCTGCTTCTTTTCTCTCTGACCGAGTGACGGGTACTGCCTCTTCCCCTTCAGGCCTGCCTAACCACACAGTGCCTGATCATCCCTGAATTATCGTCACATCTCCAAAATCTGGGTCAAAGCTTTTGGGTCAGGACTTTCCTTTATTACAACTACTTTCTAGTTGCTTTGCTTCCTTGCTTCCAATTTACCCTCTTTGCACCATTGTCCTAGTGAGATGCCAGAAGGAGTTTCTTTAAAAAAAAAAAGCCTCCCTCTCATATCTTAATGTGCCCTTGTCATCTCCCCACTATCTACTGAAGTCTGACTTCCCCAGTATGACCCAGATCTTTTCATCATAGAGCCTCAACCTGCTACCCCACTCTTTTTCTTTCCACCCCCTCTACCAACATGCAGTGCCCTTTCTCAAACAGGTTTGGCCTTTCCTGAGCTCTGAGGCATATAAGACCTATGAATATGTGAGCTTGGCTCCCATTATTCCAGCTTGCAGTAATTAAACCCTTACTTCATTAGCCCCGACAATAGACATGAACAAAAAACTCTGCTACACAACATTGACAATTTCCTTTCTTTGTGATGGACACTAGTTGGTGTTAAGGCGGGCACTAATTATTGAAATGTGTTCTCTCTGCTTCTGATCAGCATTTTCATGCAGACTTGTATGATCCTCCTTGCTGCCCAAGCACAAAATGCTTTTACTTCTCATTATAAATTCCACTTCCTTCTAAGCTGATTCTTTGCACTCCGGAGGAACCATTAAATAAGGATTTCAGAGTGTATGTTCCATGGAACACTAGTTCAGCTAGAGGCTGAGGACTGTTCATTGGGACTAAAGACTGTTTACTGTTCTCTCTTTATAATAACAGACCCCTGGTTTGTTTTTCTCTAGGTCTTCTCAAAGCCTTTAATATGCATTATGGTTCTTAAAGGGAGGGTGGAAGGCATTAGACTTTCTAAAACTTTGTGCTGGAAATTTAAGTTTTTCTATTTTTTTCAAACCGCTTTCATATTGCTTTCCTACAGAGCTCATTTTGAAATACACCATTTTAGCATTTTCTGTGCCCATTCCTATAGGCCTTGGGAAGATTCTTCCATGAATTACATCTCTGAAATGAAACCCTGACATCAGACAGCATTTCCACAGTATTTATTTTTCTGTCTCCTGCACCAGCATTTAAAGACCCAGTCCTTTGCTGTCCACAGTGGTTTGCTGGGCTTCTGTAACAAGGGACCACTGCTGCAGGTGGGTGATGGGCCTGGCAGTTGAGAACCTGCATCCTGTGTCAGAGTACCTGCTGACTCCAGTTTCCTTCCAGGGTGGACCCTGGGAGGCAACAGTGATGGCTCAAGCAATTGAGTTCCCGTCATTCATGCGGGAGACCAATATTGAGTTCCCTGCTTCCAACCTCAGCCCCAGCCCAGACCTGTCCATTGAACCCTGACATCAAACACAGTCTCATTCCTTGGCACTGGGGATTAGGACTTCGACAATGAACAGTCCTCAGAGCTCCAAAGCTGAGTTCAAAGAAAGGTAATTCTAAGTAATGGCAGGAATACAGACAAGCCAGGAATACAGAACACCTGGGCTACTCAATAAGGAGCAAGAGAAACATCCACTGAGGGTACAGGATGGACCAACTTTAGTAACAAGAAGGATAGGGAGTAAAGGGAAGACTACATAAAGGAATCCTTACAGTGGCAAAGCCTTGACAAGGAACTGGACTGGGTAATGATGTACTTGATATTACTCTTACTGAATAATCCAGCACTCCTGAGAGCTAGGTGCTACTATGATCACCATTCTGACTATAAAGATGGCTCAGAGGCATGTTATAATTTGTCAATGGTCACAAATTATACACTTGGGATTTGAATCACGCAAGTTCATTACAGAGCCTGCATTGTGAGGATTTCTCAGCCTTCCCAGAAATGCATTCGAAAGTCATATTTTGAGACCCCCACATTTGCATCTGCAAAATAGGACTGATATATTATGTATCCCCTCTATTACTAGGCTATTGAAAGCCCTATGCAATCTCAGTAAGAAAAATTCACTGCAACTAGGAAGAAATGTGATCTTCCTGAAACAGTCTTGGACCTTAGGATTCCCCAGTATATGATAAGTTTTTTCATTCATTCCCTGATTTACTAACTCAGTGATCCAATATATACTATGCATCTACTCTGTACAACAGTAATAATACCAACAATACCAATAGCAATAGTTAGCATTTGCTAGGTCTGATGAGAATCAGGCCATTTCTAGGATGTTTTTGCATATGTTATCAATTCAAGTTCTGCAAACTTATTCTGAGAGTAATGTTAAGAATTAAAGATTGTATTCCAAGAGCCTTAGGAGGAGAGGGATAGAGAATTCTCTTTGTGTTCCAAGCATCACTTTATAAACAAACGGGTGAAGGCTAAACATCTTTGAGTACAGGATGAGTAGGGCTGGAAAGAGCAAGGGAGGAAGGGGTAGAGAGGAGAGGGGAAGATACACAAAAAGCTAAATTGCTCTGATTGATACTTCAGGGAGTTGGCATGAGTAAGCTTCTGAGAGGGGAGAACATGAAATAGGGCTCCAGCAATAGAGCAGAAGGCTGGATGAAATATGAAATGGTTGTAACAGTGGAAATTTTAAGGGCGGAAATGTCAAATCTCAAACTTGGACTGTTTGCTATGGTGTGTACAATCTAATCCTCCCATCACTGCATCTTCAGGGAAGTCTACCACATGCAGCTTTGAGAAATCAGCATGGTGCTCAGCAAAGCAATTTGGTGTGAAAAGGAGAAAGGCTCACAGGAATATGGTGTAAAATAAAATGCAATACAAACCAAAGGAGCCAACAGTAACAATGAGGATTGAAGTCCCTCCAAGAACCCTTAGTGATAGTGGAATCTCCAGCTACTTGGGAAGGGGTTACATCACTTTCTGTTTGAATGCCAGAAAAAGGGCTTGACTTTAAGAGCAATTTAGGTTATTCACTTGGGTCAAGTGATCTTTGGAGGGAGTCTTGTCTCAAGAACAAAGTTTAAATCACACTATAGTTTGACTACAGTTTGTTTCCCTGAGCTCATATGGAAGTTTAATCCCCAAAGTCTTATGTGGAAACTAGTCTGATTATGGTATATAAATGTGAGACTTTGAGAAGTGATAAAGATAAGATAAGGCCACTAGAATGGAATCCCCAGTGACTGAATTCTGGTGCTTTATAAGAAGAGGGAAAGACACACAGAGAGACACACACACTCCTGCAGTGATGCAATGTGGCTAAGCAGGGCCCTTGTCAAAGCCTGTGTCAGGCTATTTGGACCTCGAATATCCAGGGACAGGAGCCAAAAATAGCTCTTTCCTTTAGAGCAGACTGCCTCAGGTATTTCATTATAGTAACTGCAAGATGGTTCACACAAATCAAAACCAGAAAGTCACATGACTGTTAGTTTCCTGAACAAGTCTTGACCCTATGTATTTAGAATCTGTACACTTGATCTTGTTTTTATTTGAAAGGCAAAATAACAAGAGAATGGTAGGTAGGGGAAAGAAGGAGAGAGAGAGATATCTTCCTTCCTCTGGTTCATTCTCCAAATGGCCTGGAAGTCTAGGGCAGAGTTATGTTGAAGCCAGGAGCCAGGAACTCCAGCTAAGTCTCCCACACAAGTGGCAGGGACTTGAGTATTTGAGCCATCTTCCACTGCTTTCCCAGGTATGTTAGCAAGGAGCTGGATCACAGGCAGAGCAGCTGGGGCTCTAACCAGCACTCATTGGGATGCCAGCATGGCAAATGGCAGCTCCACCTTGTGCATCAGAATTCCAGTCCTTACACTTGATCTCTGAGTCTCAAATTGTAAGAGGCCTTGAGTAATGGGACAAAAAGTCAGGATGCTCCTTGCTGCCCGTGGGATACAATCTGAGTCATGAGAGCAGCCTTGAAGGATGCTAGCACTTTGTGGGTAAATACTCCACAGTTGCTGAATAATGAACCCTACAGAAGGGGTGACGAATGGAACAGGGCATTCATAAACCTGAAGAGTGTGAATATATAAATAATATATAGATATATAAATAATATATAAATATATAAATAGAGGGTAATTTTAGGCAACATGAAGATATCACTGGATTCGGATAAAGTTTTAAGACTGTAAAAAAATATAAAATTGAAAAATCCCTACATAATTAAAGCGTTTAATCATGTATAAAACTCTCTTTGAAAAGCAGGTCCTATAAAGGGAAGAATTTACTGCTTTTGGTGGATGTAGCAGGAATAACATGGCTATGGAATACTTCTGTAAATTAGAGCTTCCAAAACAAAAACAGAAGGTAGAGAATCATCTGCCTCACTATCTGAAACACAGTTGACTAATATTTTTTCTTAGGATATTCGCAACAGTCCCCCCCCCCCATTTCTGAAATTTAATTTTTGGGAAATTCCATATTTTTAAAAGAATTATATCTATTATCTCAGTCGATTTCTACAGCAATCCTATTAAACAAATACAGATAAGTATTATTTCCATTGACAGATAAGACCACTCAAAGTCAAAAGAAATTAAGTGACTGACCTAAAAGACAGTTTTCTCAGGCACTTCCTCTAAAGCTATTAATAGATTTTTGAGTTGCAATTAACAGAACCCCAACTCACATTGTCTTAAGTACACAGAAGGGAAAATTGGCTTAGGTTACTAACATCCAAAGGTAGATCTCGACTAGAATAGAGCCAAATTCAGGTTTGGAAAGAAATTAGCCTCTCTATGTCTTTTAGCTCTGATTTCTTTGGGTTGTCCTCATTTAAAAAAATATTTCTTTATTTAATTGAAAGGCAGAGTTTCAGAGACAGAAAGGAAGAGAGATAGAGACCTTCCATTCTCTGGTTCACTCCCCAAATGGCCTCAACAGCCCAGGCTGGGCCAGGCTGAAGCCAGGAGCCAGGAGCTGCTTCCAGGCCTTCCACATGAATGCAAGGATGCAAGCAATTGGACGGTGGCTTAAGCCACCATGCCACAATGCCAGCCCCCCCTTTTTTTTGTAAAGATTTGTTTATTTATTTAAACAAAAGACAGAATTACACAGAGAGGGAGAGACAAAGAGGGTTTGTGCTCCTTTCTAGGTAGCTTCTCTTCTCTTCCTGGTGCAAGGCTCCCAGCAGCATTGCAGTGGCATCTACTTCCTTCTGAGCACTCACAACAGAAGCCGTGTGCCTCATTCCAGCATAATTTGTTTTAGAGAAGAGTTTATAACTGATGTTTCTTTCCCATAGTAGAGAGGTGGATTGAGTCTTTTTGTTGGGGCTGGCGCTGGGGTATAGCAGGTAAAGCCGCTGCCTATAGTGCTGGCATCCCCTATGGGTGCCGATTCGAATCCCGGCTGCTCTACTTCTGATTGAGATCTCTGCTATGGCCTGGGAAAGCAGCCAACTGAGGAGTGAGCCAGAGGATGGAAGGCCTCTCTCTCTCTCTCTCTCTCTCTCTGCCTCTCCTTCTCTCTCTGTGTAACTCTTTCAAATAAATGAATTTTTAAAAAAGAGTCTTTTTGTTGCCTAATAATGTGTTTGAATCTCTTTGTGCCTTCATTTGTCCAGTCTACACCCATAGCAGACATCACTAGCCGACATGGCATATGTATCCAGCATATTCAGAAACTTCTTCGCAATCCATTTCAACACAAGACTGTAACAAGTCATTTCTAATCAGTAGGATCAGGTGTGTGAGTAGAAATCTTAAACCTCCTGTAAGTGGGAATACACATTCCACTGTTATTGTCTTTAGTTGGCTCTTTTTGCTGAAAATTCATCAATCACCTGAATTTTTTTTCAGAAGGTTCTCTGGCTGTCATAGATAAGTATTTTCCTCCAGTAAAACCTTAATGAACCAAATAACAGTGGGAGTGAACCACTGAAGCGTAGCTATACTTTCTTTCATCTTCTCCTTTGCTGCCTTCTCTCTCCAGGGGACCAGGAGTTTAACCCTAAAATCCAGGAAAATTTCTTCAGATCCATTCATTCCAGCCCTTACTTATTAAGAACAGGCTTCTGTGATTATTACCCATAATGATGTCTTTTCAAATTGGAGCCCGAGTATTTACTGCTACAATATACCCAACATAATTTGATTCAGGAGGACTGCATTAAATGACTCTAATTTGGGCATTTTAAAGTAAATACAGAATGGCGATGTCACATTAACTAATAACTCTGCAGAAATTGCAGAAATACTAGGATTGCTGTAGAGAAAGGGAAACCACACACCCTTTCCTTTCTTCCTTCTCTACTCTCCCTGCATCAAACAGTGAATGATGACAATGGTAAGTCTTCAGAGGGTGACAGCTATAATCTCCAGTTCTGTCTTGTCTAAAACCAGCATGTTGCTGGCCATGGTAGTCTCTCAGCATGAGCAGTAATGAGACAGAGCCAGCAAGTACTCTGACATGTGATTGAATTACAGCTGCATTAGTAGGCTAGCAGCCAGTGGTTGCAGGAAGGTTTGTCACTGGGTTTGATGAGACAGTTTTCCAAACTTAAGCTGGGCACAAGGAAGCCCTTCTGGAATGAGACCACAGCTGCCCTCAGTGTCTTGGCTATGATGTCTAACACAAGAGGAAAACAAGGAAGTCAAACCCAGTGGACATTTGGTGAGAACCATTTCTGTGCCCTAACTCTTCACCAGGGTTATGTGAGGCCAACCTCTGGGCTCAAGTGGCTTGAGATCTGGGTTAAGAGGCAGATACTACATTATACAGTAATGCAGGCAACAGTTAATCATATGACAGTGGAACGATAAGTAAAAATCACAGAAGCACAGAGGCAGCAAGCAATGCAATGAGATTTTCCCCAGGGCACTAGAGCTCCTTGCCGCTGAGTGTTGAAAAGTGAGTAGTATTTTGACAGTCCAGGAAGCTATTCCATGCAGAGGGAGTGCATCAGCAATGCAGAGCAACCTCAGTCTGGGGTGGATCGCCAAGCGAAGACCAGGTGACTCCTGCAGGCAAGGCCAGTGAGTGAGTGAGTGAGTGGCTTGTGAACTGAACACCTATGAGGGCTGAGCCCAAAGCATTCTTTTCCTCTATGGTCTTAAGGCCTCTCCAAGACAGACATGTGCACTAAGCTGTAATTTATTGACTCACAACTTTGAGTGTGTATCTATGTCTGTGTTGTGCTTAGGAGACACACCTAGGCTCTTGTGCAAGGTCAGCATAGATATGATTGGCCATTGGAGCTTAAGCACCTAGCACACACACCCTGGCACAGTATAGACATTTACAATTATATTTTGAATAAATAACTCCAGGCTTCTTTTTCAGGCAATCATACCTTTTATTTAAGTTCATCCTCTTCCTCTGGCAAGACATCCCTGGAATATCATGCCTGAAGTCATTGACATTTGTCTGCATTCCCCCTTGACAAGAAATCCAACTTCACTGACAAAACCAGGCATCCAAGAGGGACCAAATGGAGAATGTTTCCTGGAAGAGAGGTCATGAGCCACACTTGAAAGTTACTTTAGGGATCTCATTGTGTTGGCCTTCCAGACATCTATTCCCCTTCTGCTGTTACCAGCATTTTGGTTTTTCCTTGAAGAATCATCCACCTGTCAATATGAAACACTGTAGTCTTGGTATCTGCTTCCCTGTTAGGCACACCAACTGGAACAGTCAACACTGACTCAAGCCTATCTAATAAGGGCTTCACTGTCCTCTGATCCTCATGGTTGGTTCAGGAGTGGCTGTTAAATAGATCAATACAATATGGACCAATCTCACAATTCTTGCTAGAACTGAGAGGGAGGGTGTCATCCTAAGGACAAAGATTAATAAGGCCTTTGGAGTTAGTCTGCCCAAGAGTGTGACCAGTGGGTGGAGAGGGGGAAGGATCTGATCAGAGATGGGAAAAGCTTCCAGGTGGCTCCTTTACAGCAGTTTCTTTGTAAGGAACTGGGACAATTTCTCAATAAAGATGAACAGCCCTGAAGCAAGCTGAATTGCTATCTGAAGACACAGCAGAATGCAACCTCCTTCCAGAATGCTCTTCAGGAACACTGGAAGTAGCCCCACACAGAAAAACTTCAGTCCTGAAGGTGAAGGTGTGGGACTAGTAGCTTTGGGCAAATCCCACTGGAAATAGAGTGCTGCTGCATCTGAATCGTGCAGATCCCTGCATTTCCAATGCCACCACTTGCTTTCAGCCAGGATCGCCTCTCCCTAAGTAACTACAGTAGTCTTCAGTTTTCATTCATGTGCTTCTAAATATGCCAGTCTCCACGAAGCAATTACATTGCTAAAACTTCTATTTATTTATTGTATCTAAAAGGAGAGATGGAGAGAAGGAGAGGGAGAGGGAGAAGGAGAGGGAGAGGGAGAGGGAGGGATGGGGGGAGAGGGGGAGAGGGGGAGAGGGAGAGGGAGAATCAATTTCCTATCTGCTGGTTCAGTCTCCAAATACTTGCAACACCCCCGGCTGGGCCTGGTCAAAGCCATGAGCTGGGAACTCAATACAGGTCTCTCACATGGGCAGCAGAGACCTAACTACTTGAGTCTTACTGCTGCCTACCAGGGTGCAGAAAGCTGGAAGTGGGAGCAGATACAGGATTCAAACCCAGGGATTCTGACATGGAACATGGACATTCCAACTGATTTCTTAACTAAGAGGCCAAGCACATCTGTCTAGAATTATCTGTTCTTTAAAAGTACTTATTTTACTTATTTGAAAGGCAGAGTTACACAGAGAGGGAAAGACAAGGAGAAATAGATCTTCCATTTGCTGGTTCACTCCCTAAATTGCTACAATGACCAATATTGGGGCCAGGCTGAAGCCAAGAGCCTGGAACTCCACCCAGATCTCCTATATGGCTGGCAGGGACCCAAGTATTTGTGTTTTTTTTAATACAGCTATTTATTAAGGGAAAAATATATACAATTGACTTATTCTGTAAGATAAAAATTCATCATGCCATATACATTAAAAGCTCAAAACTGCATCACTGAATATGCTAACAGTTTATAATCCACTTGAATTGTGCACACAAAAATTTCATTTTATACTTAGCCTGTGAAGTATCAGTACTAGAATTTTAAGTACAAAATAATAAGCTAACTTTGATCAAAATATTTATGAAGTTTCTACAAGCAAACACAAAATAGTGTATTTTTTTATTTTGTGTTTGCCTTTACATTCTTTAACAGTATCTTCGATAAATCAAAAATATGATTTTAAAGATTTGAATGAACTGCAACTTTTTCTTTTCTTTCACTGATAATATTTTTACTGGAAGATTGCTTGCTACCTTCCCAGACACATTGGTAGGGACCTGGATCAGAGGTGGAGCATCTGGGACTCAAACCAGCACTCTGATATGGGATGAAGGCACTGGAGCTCCAGGTTAATCCACTGGGCCAAAATGCTGGCCCCAGAATCATCTTTTTAAGACATAAATTTCAGCTGGTGCCGTGGCTCACTTGGTTAATCCTCTGCCTTCGGTGCCGGCATCCCATATGGGCGCTGGTTCCAGTCCCAGTTGCTCCTCTTCCACTCCAACTCTCTGCTGTGGCCCGGCAGGGCAGTGGAGGATGGCCCAAGTGCTTGGGCCCTGCACCTGCATGGGAGACCGGGAAGAAGCACCTAGCTCCTGGATTTGGATTGGTGCAGCGCCGGCCGTAGTGGCCATCTTGGGAGTGAACCAATGGAAGGAAGAACTTTCTCTCTGTCCCTTTCTCACTGTCTAACTGCCTGTCAAAAAAAAAAAAAAAGATATAAATTTCAAGTCAGGGGCTGGCGCTGTGGTGTAGTGAGTAAAACCGCTGCCTGAAGCACCGGCATCCCATATGGGAATCAGTTCTAATCCCAGCTGCTCCACTTCCGATCCAGCTCTCTACTGTGGTCTGGGAAAGCAGTAGAAAGTGGCACAAGTCCTTGGGCCCCTGCTTTGGGCTCCTGGCTTTGGATCAGCACAGCTCCGGCCATTGTGGCCAATTGGGGAATGAACAAGTGGATGGAAGACCTCTCTCTCTACTTCTCCTTCTCTCTCTGTGTAACTCTGACTTTCAAATAAATAAATAAATAAATCTTTTAAAATGTTTAAAAAATTCTAAGTCACTTTTTTGCTTAAAATCCCCTGATGAATTAATCAAAAGAGAGTAAAGTCCAAATTCCTTACCATGACCATTTGACCCTATCAGATCCAATCTCAACCTCCTTCTCTATCTTGTTCTGCTCTAAAATTTAGCAGGGATGGGCTTTGTTTTGTTTCCCAAAGACAGCAGATTCTTTTTTACCTCAAGACTTTGCTCCTGATGTGCTCTCTACCTGGAACATGCTAACTCGTGTTTTCCTCAGATTGAAATTCTCACACTTCTGCTATATCTCCCCATAGAGAACTCTCTTGTCCAAATATTCCCCCTCATCCCATCAGTTTCTAACATAGATAACCCAGATAATTTCCTTTATAACATTGAAACATGTAATTATATTGCTTCTTAATAACGGTGAGCAAACTATGCAGGGACAAGGATCTATCTCTCTTGTCCGCAGTAGTCTTTAGAACGCCTAGAATGAGTCTCGTATCGGGATTCAGTTTATTGTTTGCTGGATAAACCCATGGATGATGGGTGGATGGATGGGAGGATGAATGAATGGTGATCATCCACAGCAAGGCAGTGTCTGATCTCTGTAGAAGGCAGATATCTTCAGCCTAAAGCTGGTCCTAGGAAACCAAAGAATCTCCAGCTTTTCGGGCCACAGGGCAGAGGGCAAGAAACAAGCTGTTCAGCATAGACTTCAGTCAAGTGTAGGAACAGGCATTTCAGATGGATGTCAGTATTTCCCATTGTAGTGGGATTTAATCTACTAGTAGAATCAAATGCAGTGCACCTCGGTGATCCACGTTCTTAATGGCTGTTATTTTGAAAGTAAGGAAAGAACATCGGGAATCAGTTAAAAGCCAATGTGTACTTCAACTGTCAATGGGCACTTATCTTCCACACTCCAAGAATGGTCCATTCTGGAATTAATCTGAACACATTCAGCTGTGCACTTTACCTTACAGATACCAAGCAGCCATGGGGCTCAAATTCTTGACATAAGATGAAAGTGGCTCTGATCCTGAATTCCTTCCAGCTGTGACACTCTTCGACATCATCAATCACTCCAGCCCCAGAGAGTAGGCAGAGAGCTTTGGGATCAGGTCTCCAGCAGCCCTTCAGCTGAAAAATGTGTCTGTGGGCTAAGAGACATTTTCTGTGTCTTCTTTTCCTTTTTTTTAAATCAAAGTAATGCATTGTATGGTAGAAAAAAATTAGAAGGCAAAGAATAGGTTGTTAAGAAAGTCACATACCTTCCATTTCATGCCTCAGAGACAACTGCTTAAAACAATTCCAGTTTGTTTTCCTTTGTTTTTATTTCCATTGCTTTAACAATCTGAAAGTGCATCTATTTTGATTTATTAAATTTAAACAGTATCTGGGCTGGTGCTGTGATGCAGAGGGTTAAAGCCTTGGTCTGCAGCGCCTGTAGACAATTTGGCCACTGATTTGTGTCCTGGCTGTTCTACTTCTGATCCAGCTCCCTGCTCATGCACCTGGGAAAGCAGTAGCTCAAGTCCTTGGGCCTCTGCACCCACATGAGAGATCTGAAAGAAACTCCTGGCTCCTGACTTCAGATGGGCTTGGCTCCAGCCGATGCAGCCATGTGGGGAGTGAACCAGCAGATGGAAGACCTCTCTCTATAACTGTCTTTCAAATAGATTAAATCTTCAAAAAAATTTAAACAATATCTATTGACTCTCTAAAATAATAAATCAGGATTTAGCTGGTGAGTATACCCTCCCTGTTCTTTCTCTTCCAGTTTAACAGTTTGACAGTTGTTCTTCCATTGATTACATTGTTTCCATAACTTTATTATGATTCTTTGAAAACATAGATAAAAGTTGAAATAATTTTATAGGGAACATCCATATTTATATCACTTAGATTCTGCAATTAATATTTTACTATGTTTGTGTTATCACACATCTATGCCTCTCACCAATCATCAATACATCCTAGTTTTTGATGAATTTCAAAGCTAGTTTGAAACATCAGTACACTCCATCTATAAATGCTTCAGTAGGCAATACTGATGCAGAATTCAGGATTTGTTTATAGTTCCCTTTCTTACTCCTTTTGAAGCAAGATTTACATAAAATTAAATGCATAAGTCTAATTGCCAATGAGTTTTGACAAATGTATATTCCTGTGTAGCTCAGATTTTGTTGAAATACAGAACATTGCCTTTGTCCTAATGTGTTTATGTCCCTGCTCCACCTCCATCTCAGAGACAGTAACTGCAGATTTTTTCCATGGTAGGTGAGTTTTCCCTGTTTTATGACTCATACAAAAGGAACCCACATGATACTGTTTTATGAAAGGCTTCACCCCCACCTCCACCATTCAGCATGTTTGAGATCACACATGGCATTTCCTGTATCAATAGTCTCTTCTGGCTGTTCACTATCTTGTTGATAGAAATCTGGCGTGTTTCCAGTTTTTGGTCATCACAAATAAAGCAGTCTTAAACACTATAGTACAGATTGTTTTTCTTTCTTTGCAGACATGTTTTTATTTCTCTCAAATACATACTTAGAAATGGAATTGCTGTGTCTATTAAGATTTAAAAGCTGTCATTCCCTATATGGGCAATATATATAGATGCCAAACCAAGGAGCTTGGAGCTTCTTTTCTATGATTTTCTTCTAGAAGCTTTAAATACTTTATTTTTAAAATTAATTTTGAGATCCATTTTATATACAATAAAATGTAAATGTACAATTTACTCAAGTAAATTTACAGAGCTATGCAGCCATTACTACAGTATACTTTCAGAACATTTCTATCAACCCAGGAAGTTTCTTACACACATTGATACAGTCAACACTCCCATCCCCAGCGGTAACCAACTACTGTTCTACTTTTTGTCTCTAAATCTTTCTCTTGTAGACATTTCTGTTTCTAGGAATTATCTCAAGGAACTTGAAACATATGCCTACACAAAGACATACACACAAATATCCATAATAGTGTTATGATATTCATAGTAGTAAATAACTTTAATAACTATCTTTGAAAGTTCTTGGTATTTTAATACATTTACACAATTCAATCAATTATTTCATTATTTGCCCAACAGGGTTTACATTATTGAAATCTAATGAATAATACCTAGTAAGATCATGTGAGGAGTCACTTGTTCATTCATTCAAAAATGCCAGCCAGTGCTCTAGGTGCTGAAAATTCTGTGATGAACAGATAGGCAAAGTCCTCTCAGGGTGGAGTGGGAGACAGATAATAAGTGAAAAGATAAATGAATAATTTAATTGTTTAAACAAATATTGTGTTACTAAGAGTAGGATTGCATTTCCTTCTCTGGGAGTTCTGTTACCCTATTCCTATGTCAGAATAGAGTGTTCCTGATGTTAAGGTCAAAAAGGCTTTCTTTCCTTGCTTTTAACTTATTGTTTAAAGTGTTGCTTCATTTTGTTTTGCATTGTATTAGGTCTTAAAGTGCAAGACATACTTTTAGAAAGCAATGAAGAACGGACAAAGTTGAATGATATTGCAATCCCTTGCTACTGATTTATTTTCTCATGTTACATTTGCCCGTTTATGGATATCTCCCTTCCAGGACCCCCTGGGCTTGTGTTGCAAATCTCCTAGGCCTGGGGCATGTATATCTGTTCCTTTTTGTGGGATACAGTAGTCCCAGTGCTCACTCCTCCTTGGTTATCCCACAGGTTCCATCTCTGCGTTCTTGAGGGAATCACTGTTCCCAGACCATCCATGGTTCCATCTCTGCTGGCCATTTATTTATTTACGTATTTTGGAAGGGATATAAAGTTAAGTTCGTAGTACCCATGGTCTGTTACTTCCTCCTAATCTTCCTTTATCCCCCCTCTTCTTTCTTATGTTTTCTCTCTTTTCTTCTCTTCCTGTTACCTGTATTATCAACTCTATTTTCAATATAAACCCTTTATTTGCATTTATCCTTTTAGCATGCTGTACATCCTGTGTTTGTGTGCATGTGTTTTCCTTTTAAGTTTTCTGACATCTAAGCTTACTGATGAGGAATATTGCTTTTTCATTCTTACACTCGGGTGCATTTATTTTGCCTCTGTGGAAGCTTTTGGGATATTCTCCTTACCATTCATGAACACGTCCAGGCACAGGACGCTGGAAGGCTCTTGGTAGGTGCTTCAGTCTGAAACACAAGTGCTTCAGCTGAAGGAAAGTCACACTTTTATGAGATAATGTCTAATATTTATATTTTTATAAACATTTTAGAAAAGCTCTAGAGTTTATTTGACAATTCCCTCCTGTCCAATTTGTCTGTCTTCTGGGGATTCTACCAGATGTTCGATCTTATTTCTCTCTTTTGTCTTTTTGAACTTTATTCTGGATAATTGTCCTGACTTTACTTTCTGTATTGTCCAGTGCTTCTTGATTGACCAATACAAGTCATTCTTTTTGTTTTTCATTTATAGGTCTTTTTAATCCTACTGAACACATTAGAAGTCATCTCCCTCGTTTCTAAGGTCACTTCTGTTCCCTTTTCTGTTTCCACTAGGGTTCTATTTCCATTTGCCCCTTCTGTTCAAGCTCTTCACATGCTTGGAGATCCTTCTGCTTTGCTGGAAGGAGGAGGACCCTAAACACTTTTTAGAGTACAAGCCTGAATCTATATCCTGCCTGTTGTCTAGAATGCCTTCCAGTCCTGCAACTCAGGCACTGATATTTGAGAACCTTGGATAAGAGAAAGACTATGAGTGTAGTAGCAGAACTATTTCACTATAAATGCTAAGATTCTTGGATGAAAGTTACATTATTGTATTTCCTTCATAGAGGGAAACCAAAATAGGAGGGAGGTATTTCCATGTAGTTTTTTTATTTTATATTTATAGCTTATATTTTTATTTTATATTTATAGCTTATATTTTATATTTATATTTATTTATTTTTTTATTTTTTATTTTTTTTTACATTATTAGATTTTTTTATAACGCTTTTATTTAAAGAATATAAATTTCCAAAATACAGCTTATAGATTACAATGGCTCCCCCCCCATAACTTTCCCCCCACCCGCAACCCTCCCCTTTCCCACTCCCTCTCCCCTTGCTTCACATCAAGATTCATTTTCAATTCTCTTTATATACAGAAGATCAGTTTACTATATATTAAGTAAAGATTTCAACAGTTTGCCCTCACATAGCAACACAAAGTGAAAAATACTGTTGGAGTACTAGTTATAGTATTAATTCACAATGTATAGCACATTAAGGACAGAGATCCTACATGATATATTTTTTTAAAAAATTGATTAATTTTCTATGCAATTTCCAATTTAACACCAAGATTTTTTTTTCATTTTTAATTATCTATATACAGAAGATTGATTCAGTATATACTAAGTAAAGATTTCATCAGTTTGCACCCACACAGAAACACAAAGTGTAAAATACTGTTTCAGTGCTAGTTATAGCATTACTTCACATTGGACAACACATTAAGGACAGATCCCACATGAGACGTAAGTACACAGTGACTCCTGATGTTGATTTAACAATTTGACACTCTTGTTTATGGCGTCAGTAATCTCCCTAGGCTCTAGTCATGAGTTGCCAAGGCTATGGAAGCCTTTAGGGTTCGCTGACTTCAATCTTATTCCGACAGGGTCATAGTCAAAGTGGAGGTTCTCTCCTCCCTTCAGAGAAAGGTACCTCCTTCTTTGATGGCCCCATTCGTTCCACTGGGATCTCACTCACAGAGATCTTTCATTTAGGTCTTCTTTTTTTTCCAGAGTGTCTTGGCTTTCCATGCCTAAAATACTCTCATGGGCTCTTGAGCCAGATCTGAATGCTTTAAGGGCTGATTCTGAGGCCAGAGTGCTATTTAGGACATCTGCCATTCTATGAGTCTGCTGTGTATCTCGCTTCCCATGTTGGATCATTCTCTCCCTTTTTGATTCTATCAATTAGTATTAGCAGACAGTAGTCTTGTTTGTGTGATCCCTTTGACTCTTAGACCTATCAGTGTGATCAATTGTGAACTGAAATTGATCACTTGGACTAGTGATATGGCCTTGGTACATGCTACCTTGATGGGATTGTATTGGAATTCCCTGAACTGTTTCTAACTCCATCATTTGGGGCAGTTCCGATTGAGCATGTCCCAAATTGTACATCTCCTCCCTCTCTTATTCCCACTCTTATATTTCACAGGGATCACTTTTCAGTTAAAATTTAAACACCTAAGAATAATTGTTTGTTAATTACAGAGTTCAACCAATAGTACTAGAATAAAAAAATTACTAAAATGGATAAAGTATTACATTGTACAACAACAGTCAGCACAAGAGCTGATCAAGTTACTGTTTCTCATAGTGTCCATTTCACTTCAATAGGTTTCCCCTTTGGTGCTCAATTAGTTGTCACCGATCAGGGAGAACATATGATATGTGTCCCTTTGGGACTGGCTTAATTCACGCAGAATGATGTTTTCCAGATTCCTCCATCTTATTGCAAATGACCGGATTTCATTGTTTTTGACTGCTGTATAGTATTCTATAGAGTACATGTCCCATAATTTCTTTATCCAAATGGATGCTTTGAATTCCCTGTGATCTTTTGCTGTGAGGTTCCCTTCGTTTATCTTCTTTCATGTTGATGGCCGTGTTTCTGTGTTTCTGTGTGTAACACATCTTTAAGTATCTTTTGCAGGGCTGGACGAGTGGCAACAAATTCTTTCAATTTTTGTTTGTTATGAAAGGTCTTTATTTCACCTTCATTCACAAATGAGAGCTTGGCAGGATATAATATTCTGGGCTGGCAGTTTTTCTCTCTAAGTACCTGGGCTATGTCTCGCCATTCCCTTCCAGCTTGTAGGGTTTCTGATGAGAAGTCTGCCGTGAGTCTAATTGGAGATCCTCTGAGTGTAATTTGACGTTTCTCTCTTGCGCATTTTAGGATCTTTTCTTTCTGTTTCACTGTGGTGAGTTTAATTACAACGTGTCGTGGTGAGGACCTCTTTTGGTCATGTTTACTAGGGGTTCTATGAGCTTCCTGTACTAGGATGTCTCTGTCCTTCTCCAAAACTGGGAAATTTTCTGCTATTATCTCACTAAAAAGGCATTCTAATCCTTTCTCCCTCTCCATGCCTTCAGGAACTCCTAGAACTCGAATGTTGGGTTTTTTAATAGTATCCTGTAGATTCCCAACAATATTTTTTAGATTTCTAATTTCCTCTTCTTTTCTTTGGTTTGACTGTATATTTTCCTGTGCTCTGTCTTCTAAGTCCGATATTCTCTCTTCTGCCTCACCCATTCTCTAATGTGTTTTTCATTTGATCTATTGAATTCTTCACTTCATTATGATTTCTCGTCACTATCACAGTTTCATGTTCTACTAGTTGTTTCATTTCAGCTTGATTTCTCCTTAATATTTCATTTTCACGAGAGAGATTTTCTACCTTGTCCATTAAGGATTTCTGTAGTTCAAGAATTTGTTTTTGAGTACTTCTTAGTGTTCTTATCACTTTTTTGAGATCTGCTTCTTGCATCTCTTCTATCTCATCATCTTCGTAATCTTGAATTGGGGTGTCTTTTTCATTTGGGGATGCCATAGTGTCTTCCTTGTTCTTATTACCTCGGTTTTTGCGTTTGTTGTTTGGCATATTGGTTTCTTCACTGTGGTGTTTTTTCTTGTTATACTAAGACTCTAGATTAAGTGGACTGTCTGCTTTTGATGGAGCCTTAGAGGCTTGAGATGGGTGTGTCCTGAGAGCTCTGTTTGGTTCCTCAGGGTTGAGGGTGTGTCAAAGGAGACACTCCCAGGTTAGGCGTGGTAAATCTCTCTGTGTTAGTTTTTTGTTTTTTTTTGTTTTTTTTTTTTGGTTCAACAGGGAAGTAATTCCACACAGCTGAATGGAATTGGGGGTGGTTAGCAGGCAAATGATATACCCACAGGAGCCAGAGTTCGGAAGCTCTTTCCCAAGGACCAGAGAAGGAATCTTTGCGGCCCTTTGTGTGGGCTGAGATTCTCCTGTAGTCTCCCACTGGGCTGCCAAGGCTACTGAACTGTAGCGTCTCTGGAGAGTACTCACATGAATTTGTGATTTCCGTGAGTTCTCTCCCCCACAGTCTCAGTTCATTAGCACCACACATTCATTAGGTTCTAATCTCCTGTTATTTCACCCCTCCCACCCAGAGTCAGGTTTTTCTGCTAGGCTCGGGGCCGGTGCCAACCCGAGGTCGCCCTGCTTATGACGTATTCCAAAATGGTGTCTGCTCTTTGTCTTGCTCACCTTTGAGAGGTGAGCGGAGAGAGAGAAGCTCGTGTCCGTACGGGTCACTTTTTTTTTTTTTCCCTCTCTCTCTCTCTCTTCTAGTTAGCCTGGTGAACTTTTCCCCGCAGGGCTTCAAGCCTTGTTCGCTCTAGGCTCTCTTTTCCGCTTCCCTCCTGGTATCTCGGGCTATTGAGATTCTGCTCACCTCGCGTTCCAGCGCTGGTGTGTTGAATCTGCTGCTGGTGTCCCAAACTGCGGGCTCCCACGCTCTCCACGCAGGTCCACTGTGAATCTCCAGTTCAGGAAGGGTTTCCTCTGCTGTTTCTTCCCCTACTCTTCCTTGAACCTGCAGTATCTCCACTTTTATTAAACTGTCTCTCCCCAGACTATCGGTGTGCTCCCTTCCTATTCCGCCATCTTGCCGCTCTCTATATTTATTTTATATTTATTTATAGATGCTATGATATGGATTGAGATTGGGGAGTTTGGATTGCAGTGGGGGACATCTTGAAGTGGAAAGGGACCTGGAGTCCCACACTGGAGATGTTGACATTTGGCACAGAAGCTCTGGAGAGTGGAATGGTCCCATGGTATACAAAGAGAAGCATTAAGAATTTCCAGAGAGAAGAATTAAGAATCTGATAGGGAGACAGTGAGAATGAAAGGTGGTAGAGGAGGAGAAGAGAAAGAATCTACACAGCTTACACAGAGGTAGAGTCAGGAGTAGTTGGAAACTTGTCTCAGAGCTTTAGCAGATGTCACTTTAAAACAGACATGGGTCCCAGGCCTAGGTCAAGGAGGACAAACTTCTCTGTTGTCTCCTTGTGAAATGACCGCAGTGTTTGCAGTCCGTGGTTTCCCTGGAGCTACAGCCCAACAGGGCTCCTGGCTCTGAGAGAGTGAGCAGGGGGCGCCTCAGTTACAGCTGCCACCTCTACCCTATGGAGACTCTCGTACTCAGCTGCTGAGATAGGAAGGTCACCGTTATAACTTCAGAATTTGGTTTCAGCTTTGTTTTTTATTTTGGGGATATTTGTCTTATTTTCTGCCTCTCATTCATTATTTTTGGGGAGTGTTTAGGAATGGAGCTTAGAGATAATTTCTTAATTTAATTTGTGTGACTGCTGAAAAAGGGTTTTCCATCTGCTCTATAGTCTTCCCCAGGGGGAGCTTTGCACCAGAACTCCTTGGGAATGGCTCTCTTTGATGTTGCCCATGGCCTTTATTTTGGCCCCAATTAGAAAGCATTTTGTCCTTCTCTGTTCATCCTCTGCACACTCTCGACACAAATGAGTACTTTGTCTTTCCTGAGGAGTTTTACCATCTTGCATTCAGTAAATGCCAATATTTCTCACATTTAGGTTCTAGCAGAGACCTCTGCCATGAGCTCCAGCATTCACATCCAACCATCTCTCCACTGGATGTTTCAAAGCCATCTCACAACACCATTCTAGGTTCTCTCATCACTTCCATCCCCACCTCAACCTCTAAACCTCCACCTCCTCTCCCTGTCAATTCGCAGATTGACATCCCATCTAGCACTCAAAGTAGAGACTTAAATATAATCCTTCTTTTTTTTCTGCACCCTCTCCCATTATACATGAGACTAGAAAGTCCTGGCTTTTTCATTTGTGTTCAGATCTCAATTGTAGCCTATCTTAGCTGCAGTATCTGGTAATTGGCAAGGTCCCCTCCTACCAAGACCTCTTTATCCATCCACCTCTGTCTCTTCTGCTGCACTCATGCTTGCTTTTCCCCTTCACATCCTCCCACAGCAGCCAGGATGCCCTGCTTATGCTACTCAGAACCTCAAGTATTTCCCGTTGCCCTGAGAACCGAGTCTCAACCCTCAGGAATCCCCTGTGACCTGCCAGGTCTCCTCCCCTGCCTCCCACATGTGTCTGTATTTTGCTCAGACCCAGTGGGTCCAGTCTCCAGCTTTGAGCTCTGGTTGTTATTCTGAGCAGCTGCACTGCACCAGCCTTCAATCCTCAAAGGGGCCAATGCTTTTCCAATCTGAGAGCCTTTGCACTTGTCAATGTTTTGTGGCAGGGCTCCCCTTTGGACCAAATCTTCCCATGCTTGCCTTTTCTTGATCTTTTGGGTTTCACCATCAGATTCTCTCCTCAGAGCCCATTGGTGACCATCCCCTTTGAAACAGCCCCACCCCCACCGATTGCTGGCACTGCCTTTATTTATGTTCTATATGGATTCATGCATATTTCTTGTGTGTTGCCTGTATCTCCACAAGAATGTCAGGACCACAAAGGTAGGGACCTTTTCCTCCTTGTTCTGTGCTCCCTGAGCAAACTGGAACATAGCTGCTCTTCAGGAATCATTTGTTGAGCCCATAACTGTTGAAAGGACAAAGGAACCATCAGGACCCAGTTAGGATCTTTTAGTGCCTGCCGAGCAGGCGCTTTGCTGGGCCTCCCAGCACAACAGATGTTTGCAGGCTGGGTGGGGCCGCCATCAGTCACGTTTTGTCTGAGTCCCTGAGAGCTCCGCTCTCTGCAGTGTCTTCTATTCACAGGGACACAGCTGCAGGCAGCACAGCTGCTCAGAATGACAACCAGAGCTCAAAGCTGGAGACTAGACCCACTGGGTCTGAGGCTGGGAGCTTGCTCACAGGCCCAGCACCAGAAGGGCTGCTCTGTGGAGTCCCAGAAGAAATCGGGAAAGAAATGATATGCCTCCAAAAGGAGGCCAGGTATTTTATTCTCTGGATTGGCCTATTTCTGGGAGTGAAAAGGGTGCTCCTTACAAAGCTCAGGAGAATAATAGACAAAACCTGGGACTGTACTGGAAAAATCAGGCACATCACCACTCGGGGAAATGTCCAGATGAGTGTTAGAGAACAGGTGATGTTTTCAGTCTGAAAAGGCAACCTGGACCCCAGAGGGCACGTGGCTAGATATCAGGAACCCCCAGGCCTCACCTGGCCTGAGCAGTTCACCTTGGCTGCTAGGTCTCACCTCTGAGCTGTCGCCACCTGGGGGAGGTGTCTCAATTTACTCCTTTGTGAACTGGAGATAATAATACCTGCCCCATCTCCTCTCATGATTATATGAGTGACAGCACTCTGGAAACCATAATTGTTTTAGAAATTTTTGGTGCTATTGACATATCTTATTATTAGATTTCAGTTTCCTTTATCTCAAAGTTACAGAAGTTCTCGAGTTTAAATTTAGATTTCTTTCCATTAGAATTTTAATATTGCTGATGTTATAGACTGGGAAAGGTATGGTGTCTTTCAAAAAGTCATCTTTTCTTTGATGCATTTCCCTCTAGACTTTTTCCAACACTTCAACTTGTATATGTACATATTTTTTAAAGATTTATTTATTTACTTGAAAGGCAGAGTTACAGAGAGGCAGAGGCAGAGAGAGAGAGAGAGAGAGAGAGAGAGAGAGAGAGACTTCCATTCACTGGTTTACTCCTCAGATGGCCACAATCGCCAGAACTGTGCTTATCCAAAGCCAGGAGCCAGGAGCTTCTTTCGGGTCCTTTCGGGTCTCCCAAGAACTTCAGCCATTTTCTACTGCTTTCCCAGGTCATAGTAGAGAGTTGGATCAGAAGTGGAGCAGCTGGGACTCAAACCAGTGCCCATATGAATGCCAGCACTGCAGGAGAAAGCTTTATCCTCCACGGCACAGTGCTGGCCCCTATGTACACATTTTCAATTTCTTTACAAATTTGGGGTTTTACATATATAAACTATATATGTATGTGTGTGTGTGTGTGTATATATATATATATATATATATATATAAACTCAGTGATGGGAGTAAAAGTGAAGATACAGGATAGAACACAAAGTATTTATGAGCAAAACATTGCTCCTGGCTGGAAGGACCATGATTTTAATTACTTTGCATTTTGACCAAGGGTCCATTTCCTTTTTTGTTTCTGTGATACTTCGAGGAAAAGGAGAAAATCATAGTGCCAAGATTTATGCCCTAGTTGGTGATAACTCCTTAAGGGAGCCATAGTTTATGGGTAAAAGGTTCCAGCCTTTTTAAGCTGTCTGGTCCATACATATCATGCTCCCAGGAGCAGCGTCTTGGAGTGTGCTTCGTGTGCCCCCACAAACATCAGAATGGGTAAGTTTGGCTTTAAGATTTTAAGTCAAAGTCTTTCCCTCAAACAGACCTCTCTTTTGGACACCTCATTTCTAGGTACTCACTGAACCTGAGCTCAGCTTCCTGGTTGGCCCAGGTTGGAGTTTTCCTAAAATGTGGGGCTCTCAGGATTAAAACTGGAATTGTCCTGGGCACAGAAGGCTGCTTTGTCATCTGCTACCGGGATGCTGGCTGGGGAGCACAGACATCCTGTGCCTCTCAAAGGAATAGTGAAGATGTTTAGGGGTGGAAATGCCAATTTCACCAATTTGATCATTGTATATTGTACCTGTGTATTGAATTACCACAGCATACACCATAAATATGCAGTGTTATTATTTATCAATTAGAGAGAAGAAAGAAAGGGAAGGGGAGGGGAGGGAGGGGAAAAACAGACCCAAACAAACCCAATGCCTCTTTGCGGATTGTAGAGGATGTGATCCATCCCTTTCCCACTTCCTGTATACCCCCACCACCCTGCCCATTTTGGGTGGAAAAGGCATAGTTTTTGTTAGCAACTCCCAGCCCAGAGCTGGCCACAGGAGGCCACAGGGGACCACTCCTCACCACACAGGCTTGCTTCTCAGAGCTTCCTGTCACTGGTGGGCACCAGGCCCTCAGCACCCAACGCATGATAAAGAGTCCCCAGCCAGGCTAATCCAGAAGAAATGGAAGGGGCAATCACCTGGCAGGACTTGAAGCAGACAGAAGTCAGTGCCGTCCCACACTGCTCCTCTTACCCACTGCTTATGGCATGAGGGGTCTTTCACTGGCAAAAAGGAGACACCAGACCCATTTAGAGGCAAAATGCAATCAGCCAGGGGAAATGAATGCTTCTTCCTTGTATTCCTCTTGCTTCTCCCCAAGCAACTCAGTGGGCTGCCAGGGGCTGAGCTATCTTTGGCAGTTCCCCCAGGGCAGAAAAGGAGCCGGGCGCCTCCAAGTTTACTGTTTGAATTATTCATGTGTTATTAATAGCAGCGGTGACGATGACAGGAAGGCGGTAATCATGATACCATGAGATGGGACCATCCCAAGAGAGGGAGGGAGTGGCAAGGCTGCTGTGCGAGTCTCATCAGATCTGCAGTGCTGAGTCATGTCTCCTCCACTCTGCTTTTCTCCCCCAGCAGGGTCAAGGGCAGGACATACCGGGCCCCACTCCGAGTTTCCAGGCAGCAGCCTCTTTGGAAACTCCTGTCACTGCCAATATAGCATAGTGGTTAAAGACATAGTCAGAAACAGCTGAATTCTGATCTGAGATCCCCCATGTACCAGCCTTGTGACCTTGAGCAATGGGTTTACCTGAGCCTTCCTCATATTCTAGGAATCTAAAAGGGAGGAATAGAACCTTTGCATGGAGCTGCTGTGAAGATTAAATGAAAGAAAGCAATGCCTTGCATACAGTTGGTACCCAATAAATTGTTGCTCTGTAAGTCTTGCTGCAAGCTGCTGGAGCCCATTCTGCGCCAGTTTGCACATTTATCCTTTACCCCACTGAGGTGGTCATTTTAGGTCTAATCGGAATTGCTCTACTGGTTTTGAGGGGACAGCTCCACCTTCTCCACAGCAGACGTGCCTTACCAAGTCTTCCCTGTCTTCAGTAAGGGTGGAAGGGAAGTTCCACAGGAGACTTCCAAGCACATGGGACCTTGTGTTGATTGGCGAATGGTGGACTTTGGTCTTCGCCAACCAGTGCTCCCACTCTGCCTCACCTGACCTAAAAGGCAAGGCATCAGAACCAGCCACCCTCTGGGGAATTTGCTGACTTCTAGACCTGCCAAGTCAGAGCTATTGCCCACCCTGGAAGGACGACTTCACCGCCTGAAGGGACTCCGAGTGTTTTGTAATGCAGTTGTCAGTGTTGTGACACTCATTGCCCCTTGCTCTGCAAAAGGGGACGATGTGACGATGCATCCTTTATGGGGTTGCAGTGGGAATAAACGTGGTAGCTCATAAAGACAACTAACACAGTGTCTGGCCTTGGGGATGGGCTAAATCAATGTGAACTGCTACTATTACTCTTCTACTGATAAAAGTCTTGTGAAGTCTACTTTATCCCAAATTTTTCTAATTTTCCAAAGCAACTGGTGAAATATTTTGGTGGATGTGGGGGGAATTTTGACAATTCCCTAAAGAACTTGTTAAGCAAAGTGCTTAAAAATTCAAGCCCTATGTCCCATACTTACATACCCAAGGTTGGGACCTGGAGAAAGGTGAGAGGAAACAAGTTTTAAAAAATTTGTTCAGAAGCTGGCTCTGTGGCATAATAAGCTGAGCCTCTGCCTGAGGCTCTGGCCTTCCATATGGGCGCCAATTCATGTCCCAGCTGCTCCTCTTCTGATCCAGCTCTCTGCTTATGGTCTGGGAAGGCAGTGGAAGACAGCCTAAGTGCTGGGGCTCCTGTGTGAGAGACCCCGAGGAAGCTTCTGGCTCCTGGCTTCAGATTGGCCCAGTTCTGGCTGTTGCAGCCATTTAGGGAGTGGACCAGCAGATGAAGACCTTTCCCTATGTCTCTCCCTCTCTGTCTGTAACTCTGTCTTCTCTCAAATGAATAGGTAAAATCTTCAAAACAAATGTCCAGAATTTGAATTTGAGCCTCAGATTCTACCAAAGCTGTGTCCTGGCCAAGAAGATTCATTATTGGAAGAATTCAGATCTCAAGAGAAGTTTCTGCTGATATTCTTAGGTTCGATTTCCAGAGGAAGATCTGAAAATTTCCAGAGGAAGATCCCAGAAAAAACTGTCCAGGGAGTGGAAAAAAAAATGGGATATGGCACAGGGCAGAGTCAAGAAAAAGGCTCTGGGGAAGTTTGACTCAATAGCAAGAGGGAATTCTGGAGTTGCAGAGAGTTGTCCTGCCAACTGTTAGTGAAAGTGGGGCAGACAGTCTCAGTCATGGCAGCTGACATGGAGACCCAGGTGAGCTGTGGGGAGTGACCACACACATGGAACTGGTGTGCATCAGAGGGCGAGAGGCCCCTTGCTTCCTACAGAAGGAGCACCAGTGGTGGGCCTCCCTCCAAGGGAAGGTAAAGCCCCTCAGGAAGATGCTCTTGTCACCAGCATGGACCTCATATCCTGGACACACTTAACTCTTACTTCCCTCCAACTTTTCCCAGCCCACAGGTGTTGCCCTCTTTTTCCTTCTCCTTTTTCCTGGACATTCCTTGCATACCTTCTAGATGCAAGGCTTGGTGTCAGGTTCTGTGGGAGCAACAAGATGAAGCATGTGTTAGGTAGCACCCAGCAAGGGCATTCAAATATGCAATGTCTGTTTCCTTCTGATCCGGAGTTGCCAGCAGAATTCAAATCTGTAATCAGCCACCCATGCAGATTGGGCAAATACGATGGCCTAGAGAGCCTCATTTCTTTGAGGTAAAAGAATCGTGCTTGTTCACACATACTTGACAGGGCTGTTTTTAGGGGGCTGTGAGTTGATGGGTTTACAGCGTGTGGCATGCAGCACTGGAACATGTGCTGATGTCCCTCTCCACTGCACTTTCTTGCCCAGACAGACTTCCAGGGATGAGGTGTCAACACTCCTGTGCTGTGTAAAAATCCCCAAATCCTTCAACAGTGGTGCACAGCAGTTGGCTCCTGGATTCATCATCTTTGTGATTGAGAGATTCTCGTAGTAAAGGTGAAGGAGCCACTAATAAGGCAATGAAGAAGCACTGGCCGACTGGAGAGCATCCAGAGGACCTTCGGTCATTCTGGACACCAGCCACCGGGCTCCTTTTGCTCTTACAGCTCACACATGTTCCTTATTCTCCAGAAGTTCAATACTTTCGGTGGGTTCAGGTGCAGGTCCAGAGCAATGGGCTGATGGATGCACTTTGACATGCTTCCCTCAACTGGCCACTGTGGCTGCTGCTTTATAGGCTGCCAGTTGGCCTCTGGGTACCACCCTTGGTGCAGAGGTTGGCCCTTGTTCCAGGGATCTCCTTGGGTGTGAATAGACCAGGGAGGCTTCCCTGAGAGTAAGGGTGGTAGACTGTGGAGAGCAGCATAGCCAGCTGGCTTGCTCTTCCCAACAGGATCTGCTTTGTTCCTGTCCTCCTTCAATTTCTAGATCCTAGGAGCTTAGATCTTGTACTGGAAGTGACTGAGGTATAAGTAAGAATTCAGTTTGAGCCAATCTCTTACTGACTTTCTCCTTTCTCCCACATGTAGCCTCTCCTCTCCTTCACTAGACCCTTTTCCATCAGCAGAACTCACTCCCTGGAGTGTGGCTGTGACAAGCCCTATAACTCTCTGATCTCGGTCAGCTTTTCCCAGGTTGTAGCTTTGATACTATATTTGTTCCCCTTGAATCTTCATAATCTTAGGAGTCTTTGGCACATAGTAACTGTTTAATAAAAACATTTATCTAATGCACAAATGTTTATGAATACACATATGTAGCATATGAGGAAAGAGGTTATGTAGGGCAGGAGTATTTTCCATATCCCCTGATGTTCAATACAGGTGCCAGTTTCAACAGAGAAACAAACCAGGGAGATTTTTTTTTTAAAAAAGATTTATTTGAAAGGCAGAGTTACAGAGAGAAGAGAGACAGTGAGAGAGATTTTACATCCACTGGTTCACCCCTAAATGGCCACAATGCCCAGGGTTGGGCTGGGCTGAAGATAGGAGTCAGGAGCTTCATCTGGGTCACCTGAGTGCAGGGGCCCAGGTATTCAGGACATCTTCTGCTTTCCCAGATACACTAGCAGGGAGCTGGATGGGAAGTAGGGCACATGGGAGTTGAACTGGCACTCACTTGGGATGTTGATGTGGCAGGCAGTGGCTTGTATTCCACAATGCTGGACCCAACACTTTTACTTGTATGCACAATCTGTTGATTGGTCATGACTGCCTGGATCATTATGTTGAGAAGGTTGTTTCCAGGCTTGGAATTGATTTATGCTGTCTGCCCTGAGGAAGAATGAGGGAAGTAATTACACCTCTGTCATATGTCCCTAACACGAGGCCCAATCCATCTGTCAATCATTTGCAGGAGCTGTTTGGCCTGGGAGTGGGGGCCTGTGTAGCCTTGAAAACAAGAGATGGGTTTGGTTCTGTAGACACTGTTTGGCATAATCTGGTCAGCATTTAGAGCAACTATGGTTATTTATAGTTAAGAAAAGAGATGGGAGTGGGGCATCATTTCAGCCCTGTCATAGTGATTGTCATGCTAAATGCCCAGGCAACATGCGAATGTGTACACTCTGCACAAACATCCTACAGAAACCCCAGGCTCTGATTCAGCCGCAGTCCCTAGCCTCTGGACACCTCTCCTGTCTCTCATGCTGCCCCCAAGAGGAGCTGAAAGATTTTCAGGGCCTGCTGCAGGGCTTTGAAACCCTCAGTTGAAATGAAATCCTGACTTCAGCGTTCCCATAAGGTGTTGCGGTTTTTAGGCCTGGTGAGCAAGCAATTGGCCTGGAGATACAATGGATTTCTCAGAATTGCAGAGAGGAAATCCATCAACTGCCCTCATCCAGCGCTGCCTCGTAGGAGAGCAGCTCTGCACACGTGGCCCCAGCCTCCTTACTCAGCCCGCCGGGTCTCTGACAGCTGCTATTAGTGTGTCAAGGTAAGCAGGCTGCATTTCCTTCTCTAGAAATGAATGAACACACATAGGTCACTGATAAGCCAAGGAGGTGCTTTGTGGAACTGAAGCAAGGGCTCTGGGGTGTGGAAAAAATGCACCTGTCTGTACCCGAGGAAGGGGTTTCATTCCATGCTGCTCCTGATGTGACCCAGTTCAGCATCAAGCAGAGAATGGTTTGTGTCTGGATGCCCAGAGCTTTTCCCTTGGGGAGACAGCCAGGCTTCTGGGGGATCTGAATCTGCTTTGCTGAGCTGTGTGCTCAGTTCAGGGCTGTGATGACAGTGGTAGAGCCTACGGAAGCAGAGGCTATGAAGGCAGCACCTGCTGATGGACACAGGTTGCAATTCCAGGTCTAAGGGATTTTGGTTTCGGGCCATTCTTCCATGAGCTGGAAGCAGCTCTCATCCAATGATGGAGGAAAGTTGACAGGTGAATACCACCAGCAGCCTCTCCATGGCTGTGATCACCCTGTATTGTGCTCTACACAGACTGCTTCCCAGGTGCCCACACCAGTGACCTGACTGTGAACAATTTCAATTGACTTCTTCTCTTATTTCTTGTTTCCCAACACCCTAATGGTACTTGCTGGGACTACCTCTCAAATAAATTCCAAATAATCTTTCCTTGTTTCATGATCTGCTTCTGGGGAACCTGCTCTTGCATACCTGTTGTGAGACAGCCACTCTCAAGCCTGGCCCTAGGCCCACTTGTGCAGCTAAAAATCCCATTGCATTAAATTATTTATTTATTTATTTGAAAGGCAGAGTTACAGAGAGAGAGAGAGAGAGAGAGAGAGACATAGAGAGAGAGAGAGAGAGAGAGAGAGAGAGAGAGAGAGGAAGAAATCTTCCATGTACTGGTTCACTCCCCAAATGGCTGGAATGGCCAGAGCTGGGCTGATCCGAAGCCCGTAGCCAGGAGCTTCTTCCAGATCTGCTTCATGGGTTACAGGGTCCATGCACTTGGGCTGTCTTCTGCTGAGATCCTAGCCACACTAGCAGGGAGCTGGATCAGAAGTGGACAACAGGGACTAGAACCGGTGCCCAAATGGGATGCCAGTGCTGCAGGTGGCGATTTTGGCTGCAAGGCCATAGCATTGGTCCCAATCTATTACATTACTAAAGCAAGCAAAAGACATTGCATTTAACAGGACCCAGTCTCCCTAAAAGGCTGTATGGTTGTAAATAACATGGCCCCTTGTTACACATACTTTCAACACTTTCTCTCTTGTAACTTTTTTATTTCTCTACCATGATTCCTTCTATGGTAGATCAGGCAGCAATTAAGCCTAAAGAATTCCTGTTATATTGAGGATCATGTCCATTAGGGGAGAAAGGCACGGACTATAGTATTTGTGTATGAGGAAGAAAGGGCAAGGGACCCCAGGGTAGAGTCAGGACTACGCAGACACGGAAGGAGCAGAGGAGGCTCAAGGAGGCATCTTGGCAACAGTGGCAGAGGCAAGCTGTGCCTTGAGGATGACTGCCACCAAAGGCAGCATGCTTGATGCAGGGAATACCACGGGGCAATAGGACAGGACATGGTAGCATCCGGTGAAGTATGTACACCTGGTGGGACAGAAGACAATTGCAGACAGTGCACCTGTTTTAGCTTGTACTCCCTTGCAAACAGAATATGAGGCAAAAGATTACTTTGTTAACACTCTGTTGTGGAGAGCAATCCCAGGGAAGCAGGAGTAAGGAGGCAAAGAGAGCTATCTTTGCCTTCACTTATATTTAGTGAGAATATTACTGACTGGGATATAGCTTTGTGGCAAGCTGATTGCTTCTGTATTAGAGAATGACTTTAGGGAGGACATGGAGAACTGCCTGCTCCCTGACATAGCACTGGGAGAAGGGCAGGATTTAGTCACAGGCTCCTGTTTTCCACTGATCTGAACTTGACTTGTGTGGAGCATTATCTACCCCATCTCCCTGTGGTACTTGTATGTACACTGCTGTGTAGGTCTCCCAGGATTGCACTTCCTGCAGCACCCGGGAAACCTCATAGCATAAGTTAGAGGCACACTCGGCAGGACAAGGTGCTCTTAGGATGCACTTGTGCTCATGTAGGGCCAGGAACAGTTGTCCCAAATGCCTCTTAGCCAGTGGTGGCTGCAGTGACAGCTCCAAGAGCAAGAAGCTTCAGCAACTGCATCTAGGGTGCATCAGCCAAAGTGGGCAGTGCAGAGATGGGATCTGTTGTGCACAAACATGTCTTAGTGGCTATGCATTTATTTTTGTGTACCTTAGAAAATAGGCATCCAACACATCACACTCATTATAACTTAAACATTGTCATTTAAAACAAATAGGCATGTGAGTATGAGATCACTTTACAGTTTTTGGAGGATGGGACTAGACTGATAAATTTATCTTGATGCAAAAATTTTAAAATTCATGAATACAAAAAGTTTGTGGAAAATGCATATTATAAAAAATACTTGGGATTAAAAAATTTGCACCAAAATAAACTGATCTTTTGATCCCATTTTTTTATGAAGTTTTTGAAGAACCTTTATATATAGTAATGGCAAAAATTGTGACAAAAGCAAATGAAATGCTGAGGCAGATGGAGGCTGAGAATGAGCTATCTCATTACCTTAAGCCACATTAAAGGAAAATGTGATAAATAATGAAAGGCCAGATCCAGGTAGGTTTGGCATTCAACAGTGAATGACATTCACAGGCAGTCCACATTCCACATGAGAGACATGCAAGGATTTCTTCCAGGAAGGAAAAAACTGCCATGATTTCTTCCTTTGTCAATTGGGGCAAATAGGTTGGGCTTTGCACAGACAGGGAAGAATATACTCCCAACTTCCTATTCTCTTAAAACTGAGTTATATAAAAATAATAAGAGAGGTGTTGTTAAAAAAAACTTGGAATATTTCTAAAGTAATAATAATTTAAAAGAAGGCATCCACAGAATGGACTGAACCTTCATGCTCTGTTGGTAGGAATGTATTTTGTGCAACTACTTTAAGGAAACCATTTGTTAATATCTACCAAAGCCAACTGCATGCCCACATGATTACCAAGACATAAGAGTCTTACACAGAGCCTGGCAGAAATGTGTCCTCATGTGTACCAAAAGCTTTGTATAAGAGTGTTCATGGGCTGGTGTTACAGTACAATGGGTTAAGCCACTGCCTGCGAAGCTGGGATGCCACATAGGCACTGGTTTGTATCCTGGCTGCCCCACTTCCAAACCACTTCCTGCCTGGGAAAACAGTGGAAGAAGGTCTAAGTAATTCCATGTGGGAGACCTGGATAGAGTTCCAGGCTCCAGGCTTCAGCCTGGCCCAGCTCTAGCCATTAGGGCCATTTAAGGGAGTAAACCAACAGATGGAAGATTTCTCCCTGTCTCTCTCCATCTCTCTCTGTAACTATTCCTTTCAAATAATCAAAAAAAAATCTTTATTTAAAAAAGTGTTCATAGCAGCATGATATATAATAATATAATATTGAAAAAACTCTCATGTCCATCAACCAGAGAATGGCTACTTAAATTCTGGTATATTTGCACAAGATCACAAGGTATATGAATGATATGCATTGCACACCAAAATCTAAGTGAGTCTCAGTAGCATTATACTGAGGGAAAGACATCAGACCCAGAAACACTAGTGGTTCCAATTCCATGAAATCAAGAGCAACAAAACCAGCCAACAGTGATACAACTCAGAATAGCTGTTGACCCTGGAAGGTGGGGGCTAAAGGGAATACAAAAGAGGCTTCCTAGGAACTGCTCATATTCTATTCCTTAGCCTAGATACTACTTGTACAGACATGTTAAGTCTGTAAAAATCCATCAGTTATCTCCTTGAAATTTGAGTGCTTCTCTGTGTATGTGTTGGGTGACATCTAAAGTTTGAAATAAAGAAGCAAGTGAGTAATTTGCAAATATTGATCCTTCTTTATTTTGGTACTATTTTCAGTACTCTGTGATGTCATTGCGTCTTGTAACTGATTGCAACACTCATCTGAATAAAGCTGAATTGATCAAGCAGCAGGGCAAGACTGGAGGGAGGAAGCACATTTGGGAGCTGTTTCCTGGGTCCAGGCAAGAGGAGTGGGTGATGCTGAGGATCTGGGCTTTGGGCTCCATGTCTGCCATGACAGTTGGCCCCCTGTGTCTGTGCTGGAGGGTCAGGAGGTGCAGCTGGAGATGCTGGTGAGGAGCCAGGGCTCGCTTCTGCTCACAGTTACTGTCCTTCAAAGTAGCCTGCAGAAGGTCCTACCAATGTGCGGCTCAGGGAGACAGCTCTAAATCAGTGCTATTTTCTCCAAGGAGAAAAAAAAATGTGGAGGCCAAATATTTAATCACTGCTTTTCTTCCTGGTAATTTCTAAAGCAATTTGTACATTCTCATTTCTTGTACTGAACATGATATGATGTATTACTGTGCCTGCGCATCAGGTGGTCTTAATAAGACAGCTATGTGGAAGAGCAGATCTATTCTTGGGAGGGAGCAAGCAGAACACAGTACAGGTGTCTCGTTGTTTCTGGAACACAGTGGGGCTGCCCCCACCTCCTTGAGAAACATCAGTGCTGGCTGCTCCTCTTCTGCATCATTCAGCTAGAGGAGCAAACACTTGAAGGTGTAAGAGCCAGCTCTAGTATTGCCTAAGTGACCTTGAGATAATCCTTAACCTTATGTGAACTTCTGTTTTCTTACCTATAAAATCAGTCCCCATCTTGCAAGGTTGTTCTGAGGATTACTGAGATCAGGGTTGATAAATATTTTTTGGAAAGGAGCAAACAGTAAAAATAGTGACAGTGCTAGTCACACAATCTCTACCCTAACTTTTCAACTCAGCAGAGAGGTGTGAAAGCAGCCACAGGCAAATTAGTGATGGGTGTGTTGGTATCCCCATAAAACTTTATTTATAAAAGCAAGCAGCAGGCCAGATTGGTCCCTCTGGCCATAGTTATCAACTACTGACATGCTGACATTTGTTTGCTGAACAAATATTAATTTTTTTCCATTTCCCTTTGTGCTTTTATAAGGCCTACATGAGCTGGGTTGGGAGCAGCATCTAGCTCAGTATCTGGCATTGAGCTGACACTCGACATATGTTGGGTCCTTCTACCCATTTCTCAGTTGAACAGGCCACTGTAACTCCTTTGTCCAAAGGCCTCCTGAGCTATGCTGTAAGGGAGCCACTTGTTAGAGGAAACCTTGGACAGTGTGTTGGTAAGGACAGGAACAGACCCACGGATCTTCCAGAACTCCTCACTCCTATCTCAAGGCAGAACAAGATGCTCCCTAATGACTCCACCACAGACAAGCTGTGTGAGCAGGCACATTACTTCACCACTCATACCTAGTTCTCCATCAATAAACCGGGAATATGGTATATTTCTGAATGCGGATTAAATACGCTAATGTCTGAAACTACTTATGGTAGTGTTTGGAACATAGTAAGTGTCCAATAAATGAAGTCATATTAATATTCACACAGCAGAAGTGTGGCTTCTGTCTCAGCCCTTAGAGTTCAGGGTTCAAGGCCTCTGGCTGTGGGTGCTGGGTGAGGTATAGGCAAAGCTGAGGCTCCCATTGTCTCTGTCCATGTCCTGTTGATGTGGCCAGAGCCAGGTTCTTCTGAACACAGTACTGGAGAATACATTAAAGAGGGGGATGCCTCTGGCAGGAGTTGCTGGGTCTCCTCCTTCATTACTGGGTTGGAAAGATGCTGTTGAATTTCTCTCTCCCACTGCATCATGGAAATGATTGGCTGCATTGAATGCTACTGCCTTGCATTGTGGTCTCCTAAATTATGGTAACCCAAAGGGAATTGTGCCATGTATGTGTGCGTGTGTGTATGTATGTGTGTGTGCATATGTGTGTGTGTTTGTGTGTGTTGGAGTCCTGGTAAACGAGCACAGAGACAGATTTCTGACATCTCAATCAAGAGTGGAAATTAACTTCTATAACAGCACAAGTGTTTAACCTAACAGGTGGGGACACTGATTAAGATGCCTGAGTCCAGGGGCTGGCTCTGTGGTGTAGTTGATTAGCCCATCGCCTGTGATACTGGCATCCCATATGAGCACCAGTTTGAGTCCCTGCTGCTCCACTTCTGATCTGGCTCCCTGCTAATGTGCCTTGAAAGCAGCAAAGGGGGCTCAAGAGCTTGGGCCTCTGTACCCACATGGCAGACCTGGAGGAGGTTTCTGGCTTCAGCCTGGCCCAGCCCCAGCTATCACGTCCATTTAGGGAAGTGAGCCAGAAAATGGAGGATCTCTCTCTCTCTCTCTCTCTCTCTCTCTCCCCCTCTCTTTGTAACTCTTTCAGGTGGATAAACGAATGTTTTTTTTTTTTTTTTTTTTTTTTTTAAAGATGCATGAGTCCAATATCCATAGTACTTCAGTCTTCATATCCAGCTCCTGTTCCTGACTCCAGGAGGAGTGGGAGGCAGTGGTGAATGTCAGAGACATGGACTGAGTTCCTGGTTCCCAGCTTTGGCCCGGCCCAGTCCCAGCTGTCACAGGCATTTGGGGAGTGAATCTGACCCACACAAAAGATGACAGTGCAGTCCTCAGGCCTGAGCAGTTGAAAATGGGACTTAGAGCAAGGTGTGGCTGATAACAGAGCATGCTGACTCTCCACATGGCCTGGGGAAAAGAACATGACCTCTCTGAGGCTCCTCCACCTGACACAGCAGAGTATTATGCCAGCCTCACTGGGCTGTACAAGCAAGAGAAAATCACACTCACCAATGCTTCTTTCAGGGCAAAGACTACACTTGTTAGGAGAGAAATAAACTCTGGTAAGCCACTTGAGAGCCCAGCATTCAGGGGCAATGAGTTGCTTGGGAGGGATTTCAGGATCAGGTCAGAGTTTCAGGGAGAGACTATAAGGAGGGCTTGACTACCAAGGGCGAAGCCATGAGCATTCTGAAGCTCTAATTATAGGAGAATGGTTAAGTACAGTAAGAAAAATTATGTAATCTTCATAGATGGCTTTATAAATAATATCTGGTGACATGTAAAAAACAAATATCATATTAAACAAATTAATAAAAACTATATAAATATATGCACAAGAAATGATGAGAAAGAAACATATCAAATTTCTCTATTAGCCTCTGAGTAAGGATTATAGATGAATTTAATGTTACTTTATGTAACCATTTATACTTCTAAATGCTGTATGTGAGACATATAGAACTTACTATTGTACTACATGAAGAACTTGGAAGAAAAATAAACACAACTTATACAACAACCAAAGAAGACAATTAAATGCAATCAGTGGTTCCAATATTCTTTGAATCTGAAAGAATATTCATATCTACCATTGCTGAATTTAAAACTGTTAACTTTTTAAAATTTTTGGATTAGCATGAAGTACCTATACATTGTATGCCATATAGTATATTACTTCAACAAATATATACATAACACAAACCAGTTGTACCAGGCAGTTATTCCATTTCCTTTATTGTGGGCCATAGTCATTCTACTTTTCTGTGTAAATCCACAGCCCATTTTCTTCACCTGACTGTGTTTTTGTACCCATTAGCCAATCTCCCCCATCCCTCCACCCTAATGATGACCTATTTTAGATTCATATAGACTTAATATAAATGAAAAAATTATCAAACATTTTTATTGTCTGCTTGGCCAGAAGGAGGGACTTACTGTTCAAGTTTGGTATCCACCTTCAAATGCTTTGTAATGAATGTTTCTGTAGGCTAGTGTGTAACATTCTTTGTACAGTGTCCTCATAAAGGCAATGCCTGTTGTCAGATGGGACTGTGCATCCCACTCCTCAGAAGAATGGCTCAGGTCAGTCCTCCACTCTTCAGACTACCACAGTCAGTAACCACTCAGAGCTAAGGGGTCCTTGTTGGAGATCTGTGGGCTACCAGAGAGTCCATGGGTGGGCTTTGTCAGTCTGGCCACAGGTTTTGTATGCAAAATGTTGAGTGTGATCCTAAGTGCAGAAGTTGGAGAGAATCCTTCAGTCCTTTTATAAGATCTCAAAGTGATCCCAAAGGCTGAGCACTGTGACCCACGTTCTTGAGATGTGTTCCTCTTGGATAAAACAAGTGTAATGTGTGGCCCACAGCATGCAGTCACTCTGGAGAGGCTACATCACAAGGTCAACTTCTTTGGTTGGTTTAATGGTTTAATTGAAGACAAAGGAGAAGAGAAATGCAGGCCTAGCTCTCAAATAGGACCTCATTTGTAAAGTTCATCTAATCCCAACTTGAGGAAGGAGTTAAAATAGCATTGTCATCTAATTCTGTAAATGAATCTTGATACCCACAGACTGAAAGAACATTAAGAAACATGCCACTCACTTCCCCGCTAGCTGGGTTGTGGATCACTTGTTCCTCTTGAATGTTGGGTATTTGTAGAGACCATGAGGAAAAGGCTGTCATTTAAATCAAAGCCCGGACAACTGCACCTGCACCCACAGTTACCCAGACTCAACAGCAGGATGGGTTTTAACAGAGCAAAGCCCTCCCTCCCAGGAGCTCATCACAGGACCACACTTGCAGGCATTCTATCACCCATGCACTGAGGCTGCCGCATTCCCAGGATAACATCATGATTCATCCAGTTCACAGGCCTCCAGAAGAGGCCATTTATCTGAGCCTGGCCAGGTGGCACAGGAATGATGACTGGAGAAGGGGTTCCATTGTTCGATAATAATTTACACCCGTCTGGGAAAATATTTTCTATCTTGTAGAATGATGTTCTGCATGAACAGAGGCACACACGGACAGGAAGATGGGGGAAACAGAGCAGCATCTGTAGAAACTGGCCCACGTAGGAAATAAATTTAATCCAATGTAAATGTATCCTGACACTAAATTTTCCTTAGTCGATTCCTAGACTCGGAAGGAACTTTCTGCACATGCAGAAACCAGTTCTCCTTTGTCTTAGATGAAACCAGAAATGGATTTTGTGATGAATTGCTGGTCGCAACTGCAGGCAGTACTAACTGAGGAATTGGAAATTGAAAGGACAGAGAAGGAAGGAAGCCATTGCAAGTTATGATCAGGAGCAGCTTACCTTATGAAGTTCTAGGACTGAGTCCTCCTGGGTTCCCGTTGGAGACACTGTGGAACACACGTCACAGTGTTTCTAGATGAGGACATAGAAGGCAGAGTATTTACTCACCATATCCCATGTGTTGTTAGCGGAAGGTTGTTCCAAGGTATATTTACTCCCTGGATTTTGTGATCTGGCTGTGTGCTGGGTTAAGCATGCGTCTACTGCCAGGGAAGGCAAGAGTCACAGGTGTTTGCAGTAAGAAGCCTATGGTTTACCCAGAAACAGGGAGTGTTAGCAGGGGGGCAGGATTCTGACAGTCCCTGCAACAGCTCTCTCAAATCTATTTGCAATTTCAATGAACATGAAGAGCAGAAGGCATCGCTGGCCCAGAGAAAACTGAGACCCTTAAAGCTGCTGTTGGTATTTTAGTTCTTTAATCAAGCAAGGCATCTCCTTTGAATACCTTCAATGAATCTGTCCCTTTGTTTTGTCCACTGGGAGAAACAAATGAAAGGGAAGATGCCATCCCTGGCTTCAAGCAGCTCATTCTGCAGTTGGAGAGGCAGCATCCACAGACCTGAAGTGATCAGTGAAACAGACACTCAGCTACCGATCTGGCTGTAAGCACTGCAGATGGCCTCTTTCCAAACAGAGGAGCAGCCTGTACACTGGCTAGTTTTGGCCAAGGACATTTCTTCAGCTACCAGCCCCTTCCCCAATCATGTTGGACCCAGCAACACAGAGGACTGTCAGACTTCTTATCCAGTGAGGCAGCTGTCAAGGCCATTAAAGGATAATAGTTGTCAATCACAAGTAGACTGGCATTTTCCTTGAAGGGAAATGTCTTAGGCAGGGCTCTTTCAGGAGCAAATCCTGGAATATGGATTCAAGGGCAAAGGGTTGGCTTGGGAAATGATCCTAGAAAACATTGGTAGGTGTGTGGGGAAGTGATAGAGAGAAAGGGAAGAGGTTAATGTAGGATGAATCAGTGCCATTACTGCTGTGGACAACAAGGGCTCACTGCACTGGGGAATCAGGGCACGTAATGAGGAAACCATTGGAGTCACTGCATCTGAGAGATGAGGAATCTATAAAGTATTTATCCCCCAATGAAAGGACGCCAGTTCAGAATCATGGTCATGCACTGGGACAGGAAGGGTTGAAGGGCTTCTGGCAGTGGCCATTCCAGAAGGAAAACAGCTTGATATTAGAAAAAGTTTGTGGTTACATCTCCATGTTGGATTAATGATTGCACTTCGGGGCTCCTGCCCAGTTTACCTAATCTCTTCTCCTTTGGGCATGGTCCAGCGACCACCCCTCTATTGTGTGACACTGTCAGTCTGGTCTCAGCTGACAAATCTCGAGAAAGCTACCTGCCTCACATTGAGCACTCAGATTTTTCTGTCTTGTGAATTTGAATCTTGAAACAGACATAGGATGTAAAGCCATTGCATACAAATCCTATAGAAAGCCCATGAACTCTTGATTGCTGAGACTCCTACAGCTGTCCTGTCCTCTCATTTCCCAGCTTCCCTACCTACACCTAAGTCATGGTTTCTCGGACTCCTCCTTCCATCCTATACTCCTCCATAAGTTGTCTTATGAGAACATCCTATACTCCACCATAAGTTCTCTCTTGTGAAAAGAGTCAAGTTTTGCTTTCTGTCGCAAGGTTAAATATGCAAATTGTGGAATTAAGTTCAAAAACCCATGACCTGAATGTAATAGTAGCAGTCTAAGTCAGTGGCATGCACTGAAAGTCTCCACTCCCACCCAACTGCCAGGCATGCGCCAACGCAGAGTGGTCTCAATCCAAAGGGCAAACTAGCAGGTATGCTCAACACAGGAAAAAGTCTATCTGTATATCCCCATAGAACACATAACCAGAAACACACAGTTCATGTATTTAGTTAGATTTCAGTGGGAACAAGGCAGTTAATCCCAAGCTCTCTAGTACGAAATAAATCTGTTTGCCTTCCAGAAAAAAAATGAGAGTTTAAACTGTGAGTTAAGTAATCTTTTGGACAGCGGGCGCTCATACCTCAGTATATTAAATGTTTTTCAATCACCCACTCTGTTCATTACAGAAAGTAAATTTGCTCAGTCACTAAATACCAAATGTTCACTTAGAAAACATTAAGAAATGTGATCAAGAGATTTTCTTTCTTGAGAAATAACTGCCTCAAAGCTGCATAAACACAAAGTGCACATTTTCCAAAAGAGCATGGGAATGAGCCTTGGCAATGGGCAGATTTATACATGGCAGAACGTATGGCCTCATCGCCTTGATCCAACCCTAGCATTCCTCTCAGCCTGCTGCTTCTGCTTGTTGTCCTCCTGGGGGATGCCCTTGTGGGATTTGGGTCCAGGTTTCTATTGAGAAGGCATTTTTTTCCACATCCATGCATTGTTGGTTGGTAGTCAGACATGAGAGCTGGAACCAGTTGCAGACTAGAAGTTGGGAAATCCAATATTTCTTGTAGCCAGCTGCCATCTTGCTGAGTGGCTTTGGGTAAGACCCTACCCCTCTCTATGTCTCAGTATCCTTACTATGAACGTCTGATCACAGATTCTTTCTATTTTCATTCTATGAAAAGTAATGGATGTCTAAGTCAAAGACAAGCATCATTTAGAATATGATCTACATGTATTCCTGGGTTCCATCTCCGATAACATTCTCTTCCTCTCTTTCTATGATGATAACAGTAGAACTGCTGACACCCACAGGAAGCTTATTATAGGCCAGATACTACTCTGAATGCTTTATATACCTTGCTTCATTTAATCCACACCACAGTTGTTTGAGATAGGTGCTATGATTATCCTCAGGTCAGATATGGGGAAAATGAGGGAGGAAATGAAGTAATTTGTCTAAGACCAAATGAAAATGCAAACCCAGGACATCTGGCACCAGACTTGACCAATATGTTATACTGTCTCTCTTCTAACAATTTCTATCTGGAGAAACACTTAAATCTTATTTTCTACTTCCTGCTCATTTTCTACTTCCTGCTCTGCTTCATTTTTTCAAAAGATTTACTTATTGTTGTGGCCAGTGCTGCGACATAGTAAGTAAAGCTGATGTCTGCAGTGCCAGTATCCCATATGGGTGTAGGTTCAAGTCCTGGTTGTTCCATTTCCCATCCAGCTCTCTGATATGGCCTGGGAAAGCAGTGGAAGATGGTCCAAGTCCTTAGGCCCCTGCACCCACATGGGAGATCTGAGAGACGCTCCTGGCCCCTGGCTTTGGATCAGCTCAGCTCTGGCTGTTGCCGACAACTGGGGAGTGAACCAGCGGGGATAGAAGATCTCTCTCTCTTTCTCCCTCTCTCTCTCTCTCTGCCTCTGTGTGTGTGTGTGTGTGTAACTCTGACTTTCAAATAAATAAATAAATCTTTTTTTATAAAGATTCATTTATTGTTCATTTGAAAAGCAGAGTTACAGAGACAGACAGAGAGAATAAGATATTCCATCGGCTGGTTCATTCTCAAAATGGCTGCAACAGCCAGGGCTTGGCCAGGCCAAAGCCTGGAACTCCAACTGGGTTTCTCATGTGGGTGGCAGGGTCCCAAGCACTTGGGCCATCTTCTGCTTCTTTTTCGGGTGCAGTGGCAGGGAGCTGGACCAGAAGTGGCACTGAAATGGGATGCTGGTGCCACAGGCAGCAGCTTAACCCACTGTGCCACAGTGCTGATCCCAACTCTGCTTCATTCTTTTGGGAGTTGTCACAAAGAGTTTTTAAAAAATGAGTTAATGAATCTTTGATAAATGTGTGTGAGTGTGTGTATGTGTGTGTGTGTGTGTGTGTGTTCTAACATCAGACACTACAGGAAAGAAAGGGGAAGGTATTGCCCTGTCCTTAGAAAACTCACTGTTTATAGAGGCCAGCATGTGGCACAGTGGAGTACGAAGCCACCTGCGAGGCTGGCATCCCATACCAGAGTACTAGTTCAAGTCTCATTTGTTCTGCTTCTAATCCAGCTCCCGGATAACATGCCTGGAAAAGCAGCAGAGGATGATCTAAGTGCTTGGGGCCCCACACCTACCTGGGAGACCTGGATGGAGTTCTAGTCTCCTGGCTTTGGGTTGGCCCAGCCACAGCTGTTGCCACCCTTTAGATAATGAACCAGCAGAAGGAAGGTCTCTCCATCTGTCTCTCCCATTCTCTCTGTCATTCTGTCTTTCAGATAATTAAAATAAATATTAAAAATAAAAAAGCTTACTGTCTAACTGAAAGTGCACCCTCTCCCATGTGGATTACATGTGGATCACATGTGGATTACATGCCCGCTGGAGACTCGTCACAGACATTTCATTGTGGTCCTATTGCAGTGTCTTTCTTTTGGTGTTCTTCCTGGAACCAAGTGATTCTTTGCTCAGCTATGGTCATCAAAGTCCTGGGAACCGTTGAGCCCTGGACCCATGGAGCCCATGATGGGAGAGAGGATGAATCAGCATTCCAGAGAACCTCGGCAGAGGCACTGAATGAGCCGAGCTTGGGACCCCAGGAGTCCCTGCTCAAGAAAGACTCCCTTCACAAACCCTGCCTCACGCTGAAAGACTCTAACCAACTCACCCTCTTTGGCTCCCGCATTCATTATCTTGCACATTTGGATTGGGATGTGAGTGCCTGGTGCCCTCGGCTATAATGACTGGGTTACACCCCCAGCATTCAACTATACATTTCTCAAGGCAGGGATCCTGCTCTCATCCTTCTGACTTTGACATATACCTGGATAGAGTCCTGTGGGCTCAAAGTTACCGACAAAGCAACAAGCAAATATGAGAGATATTAGGACACCTTGGGTTGCAAGAGTTAAAAAGTCAGCCTGAAACAACATAAATGAAGAAAGGAGTCCATGTGCTCCCACTGCTGACAAGTCAAGAAGTGGCTGTAACTCAAGACCTCTAACACTGTCTACCTCTTCCTCTGCTTCCTCTGTGTGACTCCATTCTCAGGCTGGTTCTGGTCACAGGGAGGCATTCAACAGCTGCTGTTTTCCACTGTACCTGCCAAGCAGCCTCAGATAGAACAGGAAGATTAATTTTCAGTGTTTGCCACCAATTCGAATGCCCCAACTCTCTCTGTCATTCATCCAAAGATGAACCAGTGCATAGCCTGAAGGATGGACATTACTGATGGTCAGACCTGGGTTCTAGGCATCCTCCTACAGCTAGGAACCTACCACAACCTGCCAGACCTCTCAGGGCCAGAACAAGGGAGATGCCATTCTCTAGAGAGCAATTAAGAAGTGTTGCCAGAAGCGAAGATGGATATTGATGAGTAAAAATGCCAGATGTCTTCCACGGGAGAGAGGGATGGGAGTTGGGACCTAGCAAGTTGTCAAATCTAATAGTTCACTCAAAAGGCTTTTTACAAGAGTAAAAAGAAGAATTTGGCCTCATAGGTGTCTGGACTCTTCTATAAAACAAGATTTTCCCAATACCTACCATGCATACATACAATATTCAGCCAGCTGTTGACACAGAGTAAGAGAATGGGTGAATTGTATATTACATTGCTTCACAAGTTCAGGCTCTTTTAACCTGCCCACCATTTCTGGAAGAAAGTCTCATTTCTCAAATTTGTTTGCAGGGATACAGAGACCGAGAGAGAGCTCTGAGTTTATGCAGCCAGGATTGGAACAGGGCCTCTGGAGAGCCTCATCTGAAATGCCTACATGGGGAGATTACTGCCTGCTTCTAGAGGCCGAGCAGCTTACTCAATGTGCCCTTTGCAAAGCTGCTACCACTCACAGCTGCATTTATACCCCAGGCAGCTGCACACTGGCGTTAACACATCCTTTGCAGGCAGGTTTCTCTCATGTCAGCAAGCAGAAATGGCTTATTTGTCCCCTGACAGCCTGTATCATGGCAAAACAGCCTCCCTCTCCATTAGTGGACCAGGAGAACCAACTCAGGGATAGCCTTTTAAAAACAAACAGTGTAGCAATGAAAAACTTAGGGAAAAATCCCACTGTCCCCTTCTTTCTCTGTTGCTTCCCATCATCCTGCTCAATTTTGTTTTTCTCAAAGGAAAGACTTGGCAGTGTACAAGCAAATGGGAGGCTCCCAAATGGAGCTACTGCCTCCCACGCCTCCTGTAGTTGGTTTTATGCTGCTATAATAGAAAACCTGAGACTGGGTAATTTGCAAAGAACAGAGATTTCCTTGCTATGGTTCTAGGCTCAGAAGTCCAAGGTTGAGTGTCTGCATCTTGCAGGGACAGTCTTACTGTGTCATCCTATGGCAGGTGGCAGAAAGGCAAGAAAACAAGAGAAGAGAGGGGAGAGACCACATTTGTTCATTTCATCAGGAAGCTACACACCTGTAACAACTAACCCATTCCCAATACAGTAGCATTAATCCAGTCATCAAGACAGAGCCCTTATGACATAATTACGTTTCACAGGTCTCATCTACCAACATGACTGCATTGAGGACCAAGTCTCCAACACATGACTCAAATCACAACACTGGGTCATCCTGCCTCCTTCCCCAGACATGGAGACACCCTCTGAAGCCAGGGGTCCTGTCTTCTCTGTATCCCCCAGCAAAAATACTGGCAAGGAACCACCCAAACATCCAGACCAGACACCTGGAAGTAGTACTTCCTCACCCTCACATGAAGAGGACAAATGCCATGCTCCTCCAAAGAAGAACAAATGCTCAGTTTGGATACCTGCTGTGGGCCAGAGTCCACCAGGCAATGAAGCCACATATATATCAAAAACCAGAACAGACCAGACAAGGCCCTGCTCATGGGAACTTAGCCACTGAGCAAGAGAGACACATTTAAAGTAATTATGGTAATGATGATTTACAATTGCAAGCTGTGGTTGGCATTATGAAGTAAAAGGAGTAGGGTCTAAGGACTAGGGGAGGGGTCCTCAAAGAACAGGCAGCACAGAAAAGTGACTACTTGAATTCAAATGCTGGCCTGGCCACTTAAATTCTGCGTAATCCTGGGTGATTTTCTCTTTTCTATGGGAAGGGACCTGTGATAGTAACAGTCAATATCTCCCAGTTTGTTACGAGTGCTAATGACTTGACAGTGGCAAAGTGCTCAGAAGGGAGCCTGGCCCCTGAACGCTGCAGAGTGTTTGCACTAAAGCAGAGGCCTGGGTGCTGAATTAGAACTAGGAAAGACCAGAGTGAGGAAGCAGGTTCCAGGCTGCGGGAATGTCACATGTGAACACTCTGTGGCTGGGAAAAGGGTGCTGAGGCTTGGCCCACGTCCCCTGAGAGAATCACTCAATGGAAGCCGTCGCCTGAGTGGTCAGGAGTAGGGTGGGTACCAGGTCATGTAAGACTTTGGAGGCCAAATGGGGCAACAGCAGAGTTACGACTTAGGGAGATGTAACTGCGTATGATATGGGGAGCAGTGAGAGGCGATAGGAAAGGAAACCACTGGCTAGGTGCGGGCTTCAACTTCTGGCTTACTGCTGCACTCTGCTGGTAGCTGGGAATGGGCAGGCTTGTCCTACATCTCTTGGTTGGGTATCATCTAACAGTGGGCAACTTTGTGGTTAGGCCTGGCTCTGCCAAGTATCTGTCGCTGGGAAGCTGGGTTTGGTCTCACCTATGATAAGTACGAGTTGAGCAGAATCCCTCTACATTCAGCATACAAGTCACATGGCCCCTTGGGTGGCCCTTTCCAGACTTTTCAGAGCCCCAAGGAAAAGATCAAGCTTTTAAAATTGTTTATATAAATACAGCAAAGAGGTAAGTTGCAAAGATGCTATGAACAAGGAATATAGATATTTCAAATTAATTGTATAACCTCAGAACACATGGGATTTTTGGTATATTCAAGGCACAATCATTTCCTGTCATCCTGATATTTTAATCTAGGTCCCCTTACATTTGTCTTTACAATGTCAAATGGAGAATGCCTAATGCTGAGCTATTTAAATTAGATCAGCCTGACCTGAGATACACATTTATATAAAGCTGCCATGAACCTGGTGATTAAACTTCTGCAATGTAACATGTTTGATGATACTGAGTGTAGGGAGGGGACACTTCAGGGTACCATCGTTGCTGGGTTACTGTTGATGCCAGATGCATTTATTTAATTTGAGCACCTGTGTCAGCCCGTGACCTTTTCTGGAAAAGGATATAGATTAATTCACAAGCCCAAAAGTTAAAGCTGAAATTTTGTTTGAATGTTCCTCACTTTCCTTCTCACTAGTTAAGATTTCTACAGATGTCTGTACTCCTTCCAGCTTCCAGAGGCCCCCTTGAATTAGGGATTGAGGGGACATAGCCCAAGCAGAGTCAAATGCCACCCTGAATACCATGGTGCAGTCAGGATGGGAAGCACTGCTCAGCTGAGAATGTAGGGGAATCCACTCCTGCCCTCTTGCATGGAGACGTGTGTATAATCCAGAAATTACGCATCTGTTGCCTCATATACTAAGTATGTCACACAGCATCCAACACAGAGATAAATGGAAAGATATTTATATGAAATATTTCATTAATAAAACCTCATCATCTTTCTCCATGACCCACTGAGAATATGATCATAATAAATGATTTGTAATAAGAAGAACTGAAGTATTTACCCAAAAGTTGGCACAGGATAGTGCTACTACAGTGGGTCATTTTTACGACTACTTGGGTTTGAATTATCCTTGATTTCTAGGTGAAATAAATGGAGACCAAACTCCTGCTAAGAAATCTGGAAATAGAATCTTTCCATTAATCAAAGTCCCATTTAGGTTTGTTCTATTGAACTAAGGACGCATCTGTAACGAGAAGAACAGGTGGATGGGGTAAAGGACATGTCTATAATGCCTGGGGCATCTTTGTTTGTTATTTGTTACTGAATAACAGGGAAATTTCCACTCAATGTAGCTTCTAAACATACACAGCTGTCCATCAATGGAATTAATTGTACTAGCATATAGGGAGCTCTCTCACATAAGAAATGTGCGAACAGAGGCTAGTTAAATGCATTTTGGAAGACATATAACAGCTACCAGTTGAGGTCTCTTTCCACTCAAAGAATCTATGATTATTTCTAAGTGTCATTGAATATAACACATTAATCAGTCTTAGATAAAAGTAAACAATTTAGATATTAAACAGTAGGCATTCTAAGAAGCACAGGCAAGGGAGATTGTCATAAAGACCACAGCTCCTTAGACTTCAAGAGGATGGCAACAAACTGGGAGATTTCTCTTTTTCTCTGTGAGCAGGTACTGGTCATGAATGTCCTTATTGACCTTCATGATGCGTTACTTTTGCATCTCCCTCCCATTTCTCTTCTTTTGAGTATCACCAGGAATACCTGAGTTTGATTCAAGGAAGTCCTCATGTTTGAGTCTTAGCATCCAAGAGTTGTTGGAGTTAGACTTGATGGAAAGAAATGCATCAAGCCAAACTCATATCAGCAAGAAATGACAGCTTTCATTCAGAGTAACTCAACAACTAACTCCTAGTAGGGGCCAAGCAACGGAATCTATCAGCAGAACCAATTTTCTTAACTGTGTTCCCCAGTGGAGCACACAGGCCTGTGGCTGGATCCCAGATTCCTAGACTGTCTGTTAGCTCACCTTTGGCTGACAACAGTGCTAAGTCCTAGATGATTCTGGCAATCTGGTCACAGCTATCAATCCATATCACCTATTGTCTCCATGCCCACATGCATTTATTTATTCTTGTTTAGTTCTTTGCATGTTGATTTTTAAGGCCCTGGCATCTGCAATATTAAAAAAACATGCAAATGGGATGTTTTCATACATGGAGTCCAAGCACAAACACTCTGTAGAAATTTTAGGACAGATGGAATTCCTAATGTACATCAATATTGCACTCTATACAATTGGATCATAATCAGAAATTTTTGACTAAGACAAAGTTGAAGGTGAAACTGAGATATGATTTCAAGCATCCTGCTTGTTGATAGAATTCCCAACTGTACCACCTACCAATAATATCATTAGTAATTTCCAACCTTATTAATGAACAAAAAAAACAAGTTTAAACAATCATGGATTACTTTACAGCTGGAAATCTTCACACCTTGGGACTGCTAATTGGTTCATTTAACAGAAAAAGTAGGCTAATGTAAGCAATGGCTTACAGAAAATCCCATGGTCTATGAGAGTAGATAAAATAACTGGTAATGAATTAACTTTCCTTGAGTAATTCCTATAGAGCAAATGTTCTTCTATTTGCTTAAAAACATTTTTCATTTAATCATCAACTCATTTACATTAGAAAAGCATTCTTGTCATCTCTTTGTATAAATGAAGATACTGAAACAAAGCGATGTTCTACGACTTACCTAAAGTCAGAAAACCAGTAAACAATGCAGCTGGAATTTAAAACTAACCAGTGGGATTCCCTAGCTCAAGCTCATCCACATGACAGCTTTGTGTATGAACCATCAAAATTTGATGCTAGTTTTCTCAAATTATGGGTCTGGCTCTGTGCAGCAGGTTAAGCAGGTTAAGCTGCAGCCTACAGTGCATCATCCCATATGGGCCCTGGTTCAAGTCCCAGCTGCTCCTCTTCCAATCCAGCTCCCAGCTAAGGTGCCTGGCAAAGCAGTGGAGGATGCCTAAGTGCTTGGGCCCCTGCACCCCCATGGAAGACCTGGAAGAAACTCCTGGCTCCTGGCTTTGGCCTGGTCCAGCCCTGGCTGTTGCAGTCATTTAGGGAGTGAACCAGCAGATGGAAGACCTCTGCGTCTCTCCTTCTCTCATTCTGTAACTCTGCCCTTCAAATAAATAAATAAATCTTTAAAAAAGAAAAAAAATTCTCAAATCGTCAGTGAATAGTTTGTTATCATAAGTGACTTGAATGGGCCAGTTACTTTGTACTGGCTGCTGTGGTGTAGCTTTGTCCAGGCACTGCTTTGACTTATCTATCATCTTGTCTATGATAGCAGAGTTCTGCCTAGAGTGAGGCAGGATCTCAGGTCCTTACTTGCTGTAGGCATCAGTGGAAACACCTAGAGCTCCAGTGGTTATACAGAAATTGTAATATCATGCTTATTTGTACTAGCTGTTTGTATGCACTGACCATTTTGTTGTCCTGCTTCCAGAAGACAAAACTTGACTTTTAGTCAGGGGTCTTCCCCTTATTCTTGCATAACGTTAGATTATTTCACCTTTCTTTTTCACATTCTTCATTTGATAAGCAAAGCTCTTCTATTCAGCTTTTGTGACAATGCTGTGTAACAAACATCCCTTAAGTCTCAGTGGGTCTCCCCCATAGGGGGCAGAGGCCCGGGAATGTGGGTCATCTTCCACTGCCTTCCCAGACACATCAGCAGGAAGCTGAATCAGAATTGAATCAAATCAGTGCTCATTTGGGATACTGGTATTGCGGGTGGCAGCTTAACCTGCTGCACCACAACACTGACCCCTCATGTGAACTTTTTCTAAGAATATCTGATGACACAAGAAAATAAAATGTACTTCATCTAATGGAATGGGGAAATATACAATACAACTCCATTTTATAAAATATTTGTATCTGTACCATAGAGAAACGATTTGATGAAAATTTAAAAGATGTTAATACTCTCTAGATGCAGATGAAAGGTAGAAGAGGTAGTCTGAGTCTTTTTCATTTTCTTATCCTTTTCCTTCTATATTTCACAATTTTGCCATAAGAAAGAAGAATGATTTTAAACTACTCACCTGGTCCCTAGTATGCTCTGACAGGGGAGGCTCCCAACCAAAGCAGGCTTAAAGTTTGGACCACATCTGTTGGAGCTGGGAGTTCCCTGGGAGCATCAACACAGCCTCTGCTTACCGCCTTTTCTCTCTCTCCCCTCTAATTCTAAACACTGATGTGAATGGCACCCGTGTCCACTGTTGAATCAATACTTCTACCAGAAGGCGCCAGTGTCCTGCTAGCGATGCTGATGGTCTTATTACAGAGAAAAAGATCTCATTTCATTTGATTATTTTCTAGACCTTGAAAATTGCATTTGAGCAGAAATCTAGATAACCTTGTTAGGAAACAGTGTGGAAGCACCTGATAACAGAGAGCTAGGATCCTCCATTTGGGTGCCCATTTATTGTGCAAAGTGATTCTTTTGGGTCCTGTATGATAAAGAATGAACTTGGCTTATAAATTCCCTCTGATCAGGGAGCTGAAGACAATTCTCTGGGCCATAGTAGTTTCCGCACTCTTTTAGAGGGGAAGGTACCCTCTCTTTTGCTCTCCTACAACCATTGGGCAAACACTCATTGCTCTCAGGATTTGACTCCCCTGAAGGCACTGCCAGGTGAACTGCATCAGGCAGGTGCTTTCTGGGCAAAGTTTCCTTTAATCTTTCCCCCATTGCTAGCTTTCTTTTTGCTAAAATTGGGTGATTTGTCCCCATGCCAGATCTATCTGCACTCACTAGCGAGTTTTCCTTTACAGCTCCCAGATTGATCTGAACAAATCTGCTCAAGTCTCTCTTTCTGGACAGAGACCTCATATACCAGGTTTCTGCCTGGAGCACATTTTTACTTGCAAGTTATAAACCCTGAAAAATTGGTTTCATAATGGAAAAGCTGACAGAATCAGCCATCAGGACTCAAGCAGTCACCAGCTTTATGCTGCCAAAGATATTTATTATTATTTCCTCAAATAGCCACTATTTAATATCTGTCACTTTTTTTGTGTGCTTACAAATATCAGAGCTCTGTAGTCTTGGTTGCAAACTCTCTAGATTTGTCATGATGCCTTGGGCCAGGAAGGTGAGGCTGAGAGACCAAGCTGCATAGCAGGGGGATTGGCTCTGAGCTCCCTCCTTGGAGGACAACAGCACAGCCACTGCATCTAAGTCTAAGTTGTGGTGCAGTCTGTGGAGCCACGTGCTCTGCCCGCAGACAATGCTCACAGCAGCTCTGTGGAGCAGAGCAGAACCAGCCAGTGTGGTCATCTCCCTGAAGGCAAGTCTGAAGGATGGAATCCCCAAGGCATCTCCACCAGTTTCTTTGCTCATTTGCAGCCTGCATTATTTCAGTTGTTGATGTGGATAAAGTTGCAGCCTGGCTCCTGAAATGTGGTTGGAGATGCTTCCTCCCACAAGAAGCATCTGCAGAGACTGCCTGGAACAATCTTGGAAAACTCATTGTTTAAAATGTATTAACTCAAATCCTTTCCAAGTCTCCTCTGCCAAGTCTCAGTAAACGACTACTTTGTCTTCTTTCACATGCCCTGACCTAATTGTTTCATTGCCTCCTGTCTGTCCCCAAGGGCCCCCCAAAAGATGGGGTTCTCTAAGAATTTCACCCAGAAAATATTTTTCCTGTGTAGCTGAGACAGCCACTCTTTGGTGCTCCAAACGCTGGCACACAGAGCACCTTCATTTCATGTTCTGCGTCCATCCTCTGATTCCTACCTTTTATTTCTGCCTTTCCTTTGTATGAGGATAACATTCCAGCCAGAGTCGGATTGAGCCCAAGCCTGCAAGCAGACACACACAGTCCTTATGCCTGAGTGCCCAGCCAGATGCCAAACACCCAGGAGTTCATCTAACCTTCTCGCCCTGCCTTTATGCTAGAAAATGGCAAAAGGATCTGTGATAGAAATTAAGTAGTTATTTATGAATTGCTGCTGTATGCTCTGTTGGAAAAACTCATTTGGAACATAATTGATTTGTGGCTGAGCTGCTTACCATGTGGGTGGATTTGGTTGAGTCCCCTTAGATCCCAGCAGCAGTGACTGGGGATCTCAGCAGCACAGACTGCCTGGCCCTTGTCTACCCAAGGCCCAGGTGGGCCTCTTGGACAACAAGACAGACTTAGCGTACACCTCTCCCACATTTCCATGCCCCCAAGGGCCAGGAAAGAGGTTTTATCAAGCACAACAGCACTTTCTTGAAAAATCAACTAAGGCATTTGATGACTCCTTATAGGATTATTTCCTGGCTCTTGGATTATACCTGCCAGAGCCCTTCTGGACTGTAGGCACCCCTGAGTCATGCCCTGGGGATGAAGGCCTACCTGTGGCAAAGAACAACCTTCATTCACCTCCTCTACCCTACAGCAGTGGCTTGGACCTCTAGATTCAGTGGAGAACGGGAAGCACGCACCAGCTAGGGCGGAAAGAAAGGCACAAGTACTCATAGGGCTGCTGATATTGGAGACCTCATGGTCATGCCTGAATTCCTGGTTGCCTAATCTCTTTTCTCCCAGATCTTCCTTGCTGATGCTCACAGCTGGCAAGCAGCTGCCACACTTCTGCCTTTTCCAGGCCTTCTGTGCCTAGAGCTGGCTCTCAGCTAAATTATAAAGTTGGTCACATTTGTCACGGATCTCCTAGAGTCTGACTTCCAACTCAAGTTCTGACTCTTACTGTTGGTCCCCAAGAGAACTTTATGCCAATTAGAGCTCAGTGCAATGTTTTGTAGGGCCCGGATACTGATCCCATAGTGATGGTGGAGCCTGCCAACCCAGCAGGCAGATGGCAGCTGTCAGTCTGCACCCACCTCCAGCAGCAGTTGACAAACCGAGAGTGGGGCATCCTCTCTTTCTGCCCATCTCCTCCCACTTCCCTAAGCAGCTTTTCTCTGATTTAGGTGATGAATGAAATCATACAGTAATTCATCACACAGCAAGCCTTGAGGAAGTGTGGGTTCTAGTGTCTTCTGTGGACTGGGTATGTGAGGGAGGTATGTGGTCCTCTGTGGGATGGGATTCTGTTCCTAGCAGGATAAAACTCACAGCCAGCCAAAAGGAAAATTAAATCAGTTTGATTCATATCCAAGATCCATTAGAGCAACAACATTTATTTTCAGCAGTTGTGTACTTTCTGTTCACAATAGAGTCACCAGTTTTCTGCTTCCTCACTGTGACATGTGTGGGTTGCTGAATCAGTTTGAAAACAGAATTCCCTGGAGTTTGCATTGCTCTTTAGTGACCTTTCCTTTAAGGTACTTTGTGCAAATAGATCTCAAAACCATTTTGAAGCAATCTCCTACTATCACCACAACAAAAGTTCTTATAATTTCCTTAAACATGTGGTGAAGGGAGCATGAAATAGGAGTCAGGTGCTGTTTCTAGTTCGGTTGTGGCAATGTTACCCAGCTTCAGTTTTCCTCGCCTGAAAGATTGGTGTTGCTCACTTAAATTCATATTGCAGAGACTATATAATTAAACAAACTTGAGTGAAATTTGAAGGTAAACAAAGATACGTAAGACTAATTCCTTATCCTGCCCCTACTCCCATATCACTCATCTAAGCACACTCACACTGACACTTGCATTTTGATTTTCGACACTCTCCTGTATCAAAGTCTGGAGGAATCAAAATAAATGTATGAACTATCACTGCGGGTAGAGAGCAGGAGGATGTGGGTAGAATTAGAGCTACCTGCTCAGTCTGAAGGTATCCCCGTCCACCTTTCTCACAAGCCGAGGGATTGGGTTCAGTACGTCACTGCTTTGCAGCTGCATCTCCATAGTGATTCTAGGCTCCCCCTGCCTGACCTTTGTTTTGCTTTTGCTGATCACCTCTGGTAGGCCAAAGTGAGATTTTTGAGATCTTCCAAGCTAGCATCCTGGATTCTGAATGAGAAAGTTAAAAGAAATCTACAGTTGTCATTTAGCCTAGATATCATAAATAATTCCTGAATCCAGAATCACAATGTGTCAAGGGATTCCTTCTTGCTGGCATTTGTGGAGCAGGGCCCCCTGGGACCCAGAAATGTCTGGGCCAAGATGTTTACCCTGGAGGAAAGCAGAGAAGCCTGATGTCTTTCCACAACTCTTGTGAAGCTACCACGATCCTGCTTTGTCACGGTCTTGCCTGCTAAGTGCTGCAAGCACCCCATGGGACTGTGCAGGGCACGGACTTCCACTCAGCCTGCTCACCCCTTCTTCCATCCCTACCAGAACCCAAGCACAGGCCATGTTCTTTTATTGTTTTTTTTGTTTTTTTTAACTTGCTTTCCCTTGGGATCACTTATGAAGCAGGGCATCACATCTTGTAATTTTTCTGACGTTGCCCTACTCAATGAACCCCTCAGTGAAATCACTCTGCCTCTTTCTAGAACTTGTGTTTCCAAACAGATGGAGCTGGGTTGGCACAAGCCAATGCAGTGGAGCAGGGCTGGAGGTCCAATTATCACCAGGAGGCTTTGCCTGTCTTCTCTCCTGCTCTGCGCAATAGCCCCTTTCCCCACGCTGGCTCCTGAATGTGACAGTATCAATTGGCAGCACAGATTGTACTTGTTACTGCCAACTCCATTCAGACTGTCCCAGAGAAGTTCCCTGAGAGGACCAAATGTCTTAAATGCTTGCCTATGGACCGACCACCATGCCCAACAGTCAGGCGGTAAGAGAGCCGGGCAGAGTATCATACCCAGGGTGGGGTCATATAACTGGAAATCATCCTAGATCCACAGCTGGAAGGAGCATTCTCCAAGGGATGTTCAGACAAAAATGTCTACTATGCTGATCTCTGGCCACACTCTTCTGCATCCAGAGGGCAGGAGCTGAGGGGTGTGAGGATGGTCATAATGGGCCAGTTTTTATCTCTCCAAAGCCAAGGTGCTGTCTGTCTCTTAGACCCTGAATGGTAGGGGTGTACTAAGGAGTCAGAATGTCTGAACCAAGGCAGGAGAACAAAAGCAGGTCCCCTCTTGATGGAGCTCTCCTTCCACACCTTGTGAGGCGGGACAATGTCGCAGGCGAGGAGACCACCAGGGGCTGATGAAGTGGCTTGGCCAAGACCACAGCGTCAGCTGGCAGGAGATCTGGGAGTCGGTTTCCAGACCAGAGCACAGTCCACTGGGTTTTGCAAGAGAGATGGCTTGCTGGCGCTGCGTCTTAATAGGCTAATCCTCCGCCTGTGGCCCCGGCACACCGGATTCTAGTCCCGGTCAGGGAGTTGGATTCTGTCCTGGTTGCTCCTCTTCCAGTCCAGCTCTCTGCTCTGGCCGGGGAATGCAGTGGAGGATGGCCCAAGTGCTTGGGCCCTGCACCCGCATGGGAGACCAGGAGAAGCACCTGGCTCCTGGCTTCAGATCAGCGTGGTGTGCTGGCTGCAGTGGCCATTGAGGGGTGAACCAACAGCAAAGGAAGACCTTTCTCTCTGTCCACTCTGCCTGTCCAAAAAAGAGAGAGAGAGAGAGAGAGAGAGAGAGAGAGAGAGAGAGAGAGGGCTTTGAAATGAGCAGGCTGTCCCTGGCAAAAGGAGGGGGAGGTAAGTGAAAGAGCTCATTGACTGGGTTGGAGAAGAGTCACACTGGGCAGTAGTGGAAGACTAAGATACCATCTTTACATTATATGGATGGATGTTGTCTCTCTCTCTCTCTCTCTGTCTGTCTCTCTCTCTCTCTCTCTCTCTCACACACACACACACACACACACACACACACACCTTCTGTAGGCATCACCTCCATGTGACAAATAGGTCCCTGTAGTATAGACACTGCCTTTGCCCCAAGGAACACAACCTTTCATCTCCATCCTTCTTCATTGCACCCCCTTGCCTCTAGCAAGTGTCAGAAACCTGCTTAACATTATGCAAGGGTGGCTGTCAGTGAGAGAGGCTCAAGCCTGCCAGAGGGGCTGCCTCCTGGGAAACAGAAAACAAAACCCGAGCCTTAAAAATAGAGCTGTCCACTGATGGAATTCTCTCCTGCTGCCGTGACCAAATATTTAGTCACAGGGGAAACGGCTGATCAGACACACTCCCATCAAGGTCACGAGGTACTCGGCAAACAAGCTCAGAGGCAGGCCTCCAGCATCTGCTCCCCTTGCCCCCAGACCCCTGCAGGCCCCATAGGAGAGGAAGGATAGGCGGTTTGTGTGCCAATCTGTAACCACAAAGCGTGAATTTGCTTTTATTATGTGGGCTACCAGCCCTGCCCTGAAGTCTGCTGCTTGCACAGACAACATTCATTCATTCAGACACAAATGAGATCAATTCTTATCCTGCTCACAGGTCAATAGGATTTTGGGAAGCCTCAGAGTCCTAGAGATTACATTATTTTAAAGACTGCAGAATTAAATACGACGAAGTCCAAAATAGGGTGATTATTCGGCTGTCACACAGATGTCAACCTCTGGAAAAAGAGCAGCCCTTTCGCCATGGCTGTGTGTTGTGCCTTCCTGCTCTGAGGCCCCTTGTGTGTTCCTTCTCTGCTGTCCACTCCCCAGGCAGTTTGTCCACTCCCCTTGTGAATGGCAGGGCCCACAGTCCAGTGTCCTCAGCTACTGCACGCCTGACACACACACCCTGGGCTCCAGGAAACACAAGGGAGGAAGTGGAGGAGAAAGGAGAGCTCGTGGTGTGTGTGTGGGGTGTCCATTCCTACCTGACACTGTGTTCTGGAAAGAAAAAGACACCATCCCTACTTCACCCATCGCCCCACCAGGAGGATGCTACTTTAGGCTTTCTGTGCTGCTCTGTGCCCTGTGAGTGTCTGCCTTCCTCTGGGGTATAGAACAGCGAATCTGCATTCACAGGCAGCTGAATTGGGCTGATTTGTCTTAAGTAGAAGACAACTGCATAGACAGGGTGGGTGCCAGCCTCAGGATCCCGTTTCAAACAGAAGGGTCGATTTTCACATTGGAAATCATTTTCACAGGGGAGATCAGAAAGTAACAGAGGACGTGGCTACTTTGAAGCGAAGCAACTGACATTTCAGAGCAATTAATAACTGTGTTTCCCCAGAGACAGCTGCATGGCTGGGGGGCGCTCAGATGCTTTCTTCCATTGTTCTTCCATTCCATGGGCATTGGACCGGAACCTGCTGGCGACTTCTCAACTCGCACATCCCGCTGATCTATTAAGTTGAACATTAATCATTAGCAGAGCTCATCTTTCTTCCCCGGATTTAATTTCATTAGTTACACTTTCTTTCCCTGTTAGAACCATCTCTGATGCTTTTACTTAGAAGGCGAAAGAGCATCAGCCCTGTCCCCCTCTTCCATGACTGAAGCTTTCCTTTTAGCAATGCCATTGCCAAAATGCCTGGGTCAGGCCAGTGGGACGCTGGGGCAGGAAGAATGCAAGTCTTTCCTCCCGCCCTGATGCTTCATTCCCATACAAAGGACTCCCAACCTCTGGGCTCCATTGCCTCTGGACATAGGCAGAAATGGCATCAGAAAATCATGGGCCCTCAGCTTTGCCCATGTCCAGTGCTGTTTACATCCAGCCTGGACTGCCCATTTCCATCACCCATTTGACTTTGAAAACTCAGCACAGTACTCCGGGGCTGCACGTGTTTTCCCTAGGCTGTCATCACAGGAACAACACCTGACTCGTCTTAGTATCATCATCACTGCTGGGTAAAGGCTGATGAAGAACAGCAATGAAGGATAAAACCAGGCTGTGCTTCCCACTCAGGACAGTGCAGGGGCCAATGCTGCTGGGCGGTACAAGTGTGAGTTTGCCTGGGAGAAGGTCACTCCTTCATCCCTGTGCCTCTCCATCTGTGATTTAATGCTGCTTTGCTAGGCTGTGGGCCAGGCAAGGTAGGGTTTCCACGATGGCTAAGAGGAGTCTTCGGGTCTGCCTGTTTTCCTCCTTTAAAAAACATCTGTGTGTTCATGATGTTCAGGCCCACTTTCAAGTACTGAGAGGCCAGTGAGAAAGATAAAAGAAAAAAGACTCCAGTCAGCCTCCTAGGAAGGCCTAGCTGGGGGATGAAAATAAACACACTCAGCTTTATAGAACCATAGTCTCCAGTGCTCAAATAGGAAAGAGCAACAATTAGGAGAGAAAAACAAGGCTGGAAAAACAGTAACACCCAGTTCAAGGAATAAGGGGAAGGCAGTGAATGGGAGAGGGTGGATGATGTCACCGTAGGTACAGAATTATAACCTTCAATATTTCTTAGACTGAATATGTTCCAAAAATCCACCAGATGGCACTACAGGATAACTTATTGCTCAGAGCTCATTTCTGATTTATTTAATGAATGAAAGCCTTTAAATTCTGGATGTGGTAAAAGCTGCCTGCAGACTTGAGGCCCAGAGCAGCCAAAAGCTAATCCTGAACACAGTCCCATGAGGCATTGGCTCGAGACACCAAACTCCACGCTTGCTCTTATGTAAAATATGTGGTATTTGCGTATAGCCTACACATATCCTCTGGTATATTTTCAATCATCTCTAGATTAGTTTTAATACCTAATACAATGTAAATGCTACGTGAATAGTTGGTATGCTGCATTGCTTAGGAATAATGACAAGAAAGAAAGAGTTTGTGCATGTTCAGTACAGATGCAGTTTTTTGATTCACAGTTAGTTGAATCTGGGGGTTTGATTGTAATGGCTAAAAGTCTTGAGACAGAGATCCCACTCCCTGTTCAGCTCTCACCTTCTTGTGTTTCAAACAGCCCATACCTCAATTCCCTACCACCTGGGTCTTCAATTATAAAAGGAAGGGATTCAACCGAAATCTTTGAGCTTTCCAGTCCTGCTGCTTGGAGTAGAACCTGTGCATGGAGAAGCAGAAAGAAGAAGACCCCTGCTCTGAGTTTCCTGGCATTGTTTACTCCCCTGGGTTTGAGAACTTTTGTAAGGAGAGATATTGGAGAGCAATAATTTAACCTACAGTTCTATTTTATATTATTTTATTTTTATTCATCTAATATATATATATATATATATATATATATATATAGAGAGAGAGAGAGAGAGAGAGAGAGAGAGAGCCCATCTATTGATGCACTACCCAAATGCCTACAAAGGCAAGGCTCAGCTGGCACAAAGTTAGGAGATAGGAACTCAGTACAGGTCTCCTATGTGGGTGGCAGGAATCCAATCACCTGGGCCATCTCTGCTGCCTCCAAGCTTCTGTACTGGTAGAAAGCTGGAATCTGGAGCCAGAGCCAGGAGTCAAATCCAGGTACTCAGGGAATACTGTCATCCCAACCACTGGGCCAACAACCGTCCTTAGCCTAAGGTTTTAGACGGGTCCAGAGACTTTGCTCTCTATGTCCTTCCCTCTAATCCTCCTTCCCTTGTGACATCCCCACCCTGTCTTTGCCTCATTCCATGTGACAGTGGAGCAGGCAGAAACTGCTCAGGGGCCATGAACCTGCAATCAGATCAAAGCTTTGCCAGGGACTCACCGTGAGTTGATTCTGTTGGACAAGTGACCCCTAGGAGTGCTTCTAACTCTTCTATTAAAGCAGCAGGGAAAGCAGCCCTGACCTTGTGGGCTGCAGCCTGTATCATGAAGACAGAATCCCAGTTTATTCTCTCCACCCTCCAGGGAACCACTAGAGTCCACTTCAGCATGGCCCTACAGCTGCCTGAGAGCCTGGGCCAGTTTCCTGGGTGGACAGGGAAATCAAGGGGCCAGCACTGTGGCGTAGCAGGTAAAGCCTCAGCCTCTAATGCCAGCATCCCATATGGGTGCTAGTTCAAGTACCGGCTGCTCCACTTCTGATCCAGCTTTCTGCTATGGCCTGGGAAGCAGTAGAAGATGGCCCAAGTCCTGGGGTCCTACACCCACAAGGGAGACCTGGAGGAAGCTCCTGGCACCTGGCTTTGGATCAATGCAACTCAGGCCATTGCAGCCTTCTGGGGAATGAACCAGTGGATGGAAGACCTCTCTCTCTCTCTCTCTCTGTCTCTCTCTCTCTGCCTCTCTGTAACTCTGACTTTCAAATAAATAAATAAATCTTTAGAAAAAAAAGAAAGAGAACCAAAGTTTGAAAAGGCAGTTCATGTAAAGAAGAGGCTATTTTCTGTGGAGAGATTTTTCCTCCAAAGGATTCCCTAGTAGGCTCGCCACCAGTCACTTGGCCATCTGACTGATAAATGTCCTTTGGATGACAGACAAGTTAATCTCATTTACAAAAGAAAGTCAATTCATGTTGGGGACATATAGAGCCAGTTTCAGAGGGACATTTTCACATAAGTGTTTGTTCCACACTGTGGGACACGGTCAATAGACAGCTGCCTGGCACGGCCAGCAGAGCTGCAAGCCATTCAACCATGGGAGTCACGGAGGAGTCTTCGCCCGGCAGTCAGTTTGCAGGTGATTCTGTTCGATTTCCAAGGAGATATCATACATACTAGGGGGACTGAAGGGATCAGAGGATGGAAGTACTAATAAGTCCTTGGGTACTTGCTAACAAGGCATATGACATAGTAGAGAGATGTTCGACACTGAGGTTACCAGCACTTAGAAGCCAGTTAACTCATTCTTTTGCAAACAGCAGAAACCAAATGCATACTGACATGGGAATATAACAGCAAAACCCTCCAAAACACAACAACAAAAAAACTGGTCTTGGTGATGCATGCAGCTACAAACTCACAGGGTCTTATATGCAAGAACTGACAGATTCAGGTGTAAAGCAGGGTGAGGACCTTGTCTCCAGTGCCCCCACTCTTTTCTTGATGTTGGCTTTGTGTTTGATTGGGATTTCTTCTATCCCTTGTGGACAGTCCCCTCCTTACAGCCCAAAATGAGTTCAATCTTTCTAGGACCCATCTTTGTCACATATCTATCTATTAATCCATCACTGGGGTCATGAATTTGAATAAGACTGGTTATCTCTGAGTGACAGGCTCCTGGTGGGGAGTGTAGGATAAGTTTCGTGTATGTTTTAGGGATTAAGATTGCATGATGTAAGATTTCCCAATCTAAAATCTGAATGCCAGCAATAGGAGAGGGGTGAATGGATTCTGGCTTGGCCACCACAACACTTACCCTAGATATGCAAACAACAGTTTTGAGGTACACATCTACTCAGGATATGGTAGAAGCCCAAAAGAGAGAGAGAGGGATTAGGGCCAACAGGGAAGAAAAAAAGAGTTCAGAGGCAAATAGGCAGATGATCCTTGAGCTGAAATCTGAAGGATAGGACCACCATGTCCAGGGAAAGGGCCATCACAGGCAGAAGTGAGACAGAGTAGGGCAAAGATACACCACGCACACATACATGCACCCCCAGCGTGTCAGTTACTTGGTTGAACATTCTTTTTTTTAAATTTATTTTGATTGTTTCAAAGACAGAATGACAGTGAAAAAAGGAGAGACACAGAGAAAAAGATCTCCCACCTTCTGGTTCATTCCCCAAACTACTTCAATGGACAGACTGAAACTAGAGCATGAAACTCCAAATAGGTCTCCTGCATGGGTGGCGTGGATGCAAGCATTCGCTCCAGCTCCATCTTCTTTTGCCTTCCCAGGTACATTAGCAGAGAACTGGATCAGAAGCAGCGCAGCTGGGACTTGAACTGGTGCTCTAATATAGGATGCCCTCAATGCAGGCAGTGGTGTAACATGCTATGCCACAATGCCAGACTCATGTGGCTTATTCTTATCTGGTTGTGTTATTCACTTCACTTCCATTTAATTATCACAATAACCCAAAAGAAAGCTCAAATTTTTTAGGCCTGAGGTGGGGCTTCAAAATTTTTTAGAGATTTATTTATTTGTTTGAAAGGCAGAGTTACAAAGGGGGAGAATGGGAGGGAGAAAGAGAGAGAAATCTTTCATCCACTGGTTCACTCTGCAAATGATTGCAATGGGAAGAAATGGGTCAGGCCCCAGGGTTTGATAATTTACATTTTCCATTCAATAGTGACATTGATACTGCTGGGTCAAGGAGCACACTTAGAGATGATGTTAGTACAGGAAAGCATGTTGAGAGAGAGAGAGAGGGAGAGAGAGAGAGAGAGAGAGAGCACTGGCCATGTATTTTCAGAATCTTTGCAGTTAGGGGTATTTAGGGCTTTAACTTAAATGTAAATGAAGTACCATATATTGGGGTCAATTACACTATGAGAACACAATGCCCCACCCTTGGTCTCAGGTAGCAAGCTTGGCATCTGAGGAGATCTAAATAGTTGGAGCTTGCCTTGAGAGCTGTGTTGTGATCCATTTGATATGGAAGCAGGTGTCTCTAATCAATGAATGTGAAATCATTTGGTCATTGGTTTTATATCAGTGATTCTCAATCAGAACTTTTGGAAGGAATCAATAATTAGCCATTGCCCCAATGATCCACTTCTCTGGGGTGGACTGGGGTATGCCATGATCAAAGACCCACAGATAACTGTGTCTTTAGGATACTTCTGTGGTGGATTCCAAGATGGGCACAACTTCTATTCTTCCCCAACCCTAAGGAAACCCCTTTGAGGGAGAATGGTCTGTGCTTGTTATGACATTTTCTATCTTCGAGTTTCATCCATTTATCTCCTTGTACCATCCTCCATGTCTTGTATCATCTCTCCTTCCTCTACCTCAGTCTGGGTCAGCTAGGAGCCAGGCACCAAACACACACACACACACACACACACACACACACACCATACACTCCATTCTTCTGAGTGGTTGTTGCCAATGTCCTGTTACCCAACACTGGTGTGATACCCTCGGTCAGGGAGAACCTGGGGTGTTAATGTCTAACAGTGGAAAGCAAATGCCGTGACCAGAGGCAGAATTTCTGCTTTTTATCATCAGGTTACCTTTACAGGAAACAGAAACCGCTTATCTGTATTAAGCAGAAAGTCATTTAATATTGGAAATGAGGTGCTTATAAAATTGCTGGAAGGCTTAGCAGGACTGAGGCTCAGAACATTACCATAGAACTGGCCCACGAAGGGAATTGCTTGCTAGTTTTGCCATAATTAGCCAATGAGTAAATTCATATGTCTTTATCCAAGTACTAACTCCAGGTCTCACCACCTTGGAGGATATTTGGATCAGGCAACATCTGTATAGCTGCTTTATGCACACACGAAAATAAATGCATCTCTTTCCGCATTGTAGTGAGTTGCAATTCTAATCTCATGGGAAATCATCTCACTGGTGGAACCCCAATCACATTCAGAGTCCTAGCTATGACGAGTTTTGGAATTGGATCCCCACTCCTACAGTAGGGGAAGGCCCACAAGAAAAAGTGGACCAGTCTACCATCCTCCCCACTGAGGCTTATTGTTCCAGAACTCAGTGTTCAAAGTGAGAGAGAATTCACCATAAACTGGCAAAGAATAAAAGGAATTTACTGCCTCACAGGATTGGAAAGATCAGAAAGTATGTTACCTTTAGGTATGGTTTGGCCCAAGGACTCAAAAATACATTACAGGGACCCAGTCTCTCTGTCTCTTGGCTCTGCTTTCCTCCTTGGTGTTTTGTTCTTTGGGTCTGGTTAAGCCTCCAGTCCAGTGAGAAAGGAGCTGTCACTCCCAGTAGTTCCTCCACTTGTCATTGACATTCTCAATTGAGCAACTTGGTCACAAGCTACCCTGGAAACTGATCACCATCTGTAGGAACATTTGAAGGACTGATTCACTGGCCCTGAGTCCCACGAAGTGCTCCTGGAACCAGAGGGATATGGAGCCTAACCCAAGCACATGGAGAAAATGCAGGGGTGGTGATCACATCTCAGAGGTGTATAAATGTATCCTGGGAAGACAGAGCGAGCAACACAATGTATCACAACACAGAAAAGCAGCTGTGGCCCTTCTGTGGAATTCTGGGCAAATCTCTCCATCTCTCTGATCCTATCTTTCCTTATGTATATGGTGAGAGAGTTTGACAAGGAAGGAAGCATCTCAAAGGATCCTTATAGATCTGATTTACCCAGAACTGTGACTCTCCCCCTGTGATCCTCCCAGATGGCTTTTACTGCTTCTTAGGAAATCCTTAGGTCCCAGACTGTCCCTTGTTTCTCTGTTTTAGCACAGCCTGTTCTGCATGGAGAACCTGTTTCCACATTGCTCTCAGCCCTCACTTCTCTATTCTCTAATGCACTTGCTTTGCTTCACTTTAATTTTAATTACACCTTCCAGGGTAGCATCTCCAGAAGGTCTCATCAGTGAGTGGATTAAGATCGATAAGAAAGTTAAATGATGACACAGATGACTGACCTCTGCACAGTTCCAGGAGACATAATCCCACTCCCTGAAGGAAAACAACTGGAGATCCATTTGCAATTGTTTATTTCTGAAATGCGTTGTAACAGTCACCATTAGTTAATTGCCTACTACATACCAGGCAATGCAATGAATGCTTCACAAACATTATCTTTAATCCTCCCAACAACCCTAAAGGGTGTACATATATTATTGTTCCTGTTTAAAGGGTAAGATTTGAGACTCAGACTGGCATTACCAAATAAGTGACTACTGAGAACTGACTATATGCCAATAAAGGTAGATGTTGAGGGTGTGGGAAAAAGAAAGTGAGACCCAGATTCGTACCTCCTGAGAAAACAATCTGGGGAGACAGAAAAGAAAGATAGTAGCACGCAAAGACAGCAAACACTAGAGCCCTGAAAGCAGAATGTCTGGAGCCTTGGCAGGTGAGCCTCGGGATGCTTGCTGGTGGGTGTCTGGCTTGAACCAGGCCTCAGAGGGTCTCCCTTGCAATAGCATCCCAAAATTCAAATGCAGTTCATGACAAGTGCTCATTCTTCCTCTAATGGGATGATTGCATCAGGAAAACATGATTTGGGCATTGATATGCCACACTAGCCCGTTCTGGAGAGCCCTGCTGTGCAATCCCAAATGGCCATCTATCCTCTTCTTAAAAGACCTTGCACAGTTTGTTTGTGCCACAGAGCTCTGGGTCAGCAACTTTTTCACATTATATTTAGAAAAAGTAATAAAACAGTTCTCCCTGCAGGCTTTGCCAACTGAGTGGTGTTTCAAATTAAAAAACAAAAGCAAAAAATGATACAAGAGAAGAGATCAAATTACTCACTTGTGGGAAGGAAGACACACAGATATTTCCCAGGGCCCCTCCCGGGCCCCTCACAGCCCACCCCCGCCTCACCAGCCAACACTGAACCCTAGCATTGAAGTCTGCAAGGTATGGACTGCCTGGCTGCAGCTCCAGTCCCTTATACAAGGTCAAAACCTGCCTTCAAAGCCCGATTTTGTATTTAGCAGTTCTGTGTTAAGTTCTCTCTGCCTCTTTTACAATATCTGTCTCCTGCTGTTGGGATAAGGCATGCAAGGCCCTTGAGAGCTACCTGGCACAGAATGAGCCTGGATAAACAGTAGTGATCATAGTTACTGTAGATCACTGTGTTCGCTAATTGGTTTTCCTGGGCTTACCATTGTCTAATAAAACACAAATCTGTGGTCTCTATCTAAACACAGGAGAAAGGAGTGAGAGCAGTCCTCACTCAGAACAAAGGGCTCTCCAACAGAAGGCAGAGGCAAGGAGGGGCTTCCTGGTGGAAACAGGCTGTTGACAAAGCATCGTGCCTGGCACTTACAGGTGTACCCCACTGCCTGGGGTCCTCTGCCACCTGGGCTGGGCTGAGGGGACTAGAGGTTGAATTCTGTGAAAGGTGTGTATTTGGGTACTGAGGGCTGAATGGCCCAAACCTCCCTGGCACTGGAGACAGTCCTGTGAGAGGGTAACAAAGGGCCTTTGTTCCATGCACTCCCAACAACGTGTGGTAACACAGAGGTGAAAGGGTTATGGAACCGTGGAATGATGGAACAAGGACATAAGTCTCAGGCATTTTAAGGCTTCTTGTTACCCCTGCCTTCTTTCAGGAGATCAGTTCCATCTCACATCCTGTATTGTTCCCCACCCTACCCCTGCATTCTTCCTGAGGTTTAGAAGGTTCTGAAGCCAGTGAGCCAAACCTGAAGAACCAGTAGGGAGAAGCTCATCTCTACCTACTACCCCCACCCCCACCCCTAGCCCACCTAGGATATAAAAGGCCCCCCAGCCTGCTGGGGTCAAGGCCTCTGCCACATGTTCTCTCTGTGAGCATGATGGCAGTTGGTTGACTTCTGCAAATTTATTTCCTCTGAATAAATTCGGTCTGGCTGCGAGTTCATATTCTGCCTCCTCTCTTTTCTGTACTTTTTTCCTAATACAGAAAATGTGGAATAACTGACTATTGCAATTCCTCTATTTCGAGGTCTCTTTTAGCCCCTGTCTTGAGCTGGGAGATATCCTGGGCACTGAGGGGAGGTGTTGTCTGCACATGCAGTTCCAGGCTGTGAGGGGCAGAGATGTGTGCCAGGCCTGGGCTGTCGGGCTGCGCCATGCTAGACAGCACTGTGTCTGCTTCCGGCTGTCAGGGACTGGTTTCTTTCTAGCCTGGGCTGAGGAAAGCTGAGGCTGAGGTTCCAGGTTTCTGTCATCTGGATTTTGTGCACTCTGCAGTTTTGAAGGCGTCTGCCTCTAAATTAGCATGAGTCCTCTCTGAATTCAGATTCCCTTACTTTCCTGGGCTTTCCGTTTCCCTCTCTGGTGAGTGAGAGCCTCGTATTCTCATCTCAGGGACCTTTAGATATCTTCACAGCTTCCCCTCGGCTCTCCTCAGTCCCCCAGCTCAGCCCAGACCAATGTTCCATATTCAGGGCAGCTAATGCCAGAACTACGGTGAAGGGGGGGAAGGAACACAAGTGAAAAACAGGAAAAATGGGAAAAGGAGAAAGTACAAGAGAGAATCAGTGTCAACCCCATCAGAGGTACTTGACTTCGCCCTCATGCTTGCTGCCTTGGGAGGAGGGCTTTTGCTCCCTGGGTTCTTACAGGGAGGTAGGACCTTCTCTGTCTCCACAGAGGGGAAGGACCCCAAGCCTGCGCTTCTTTCTCACTGCCCACTCTCGGCTCTGCGATCCCTGATTTCCTCCCTAGGCAGGGTGGCCCCTCCTTCTCTGAGATCATCACAGACTCTGGCGGAGCTTCCATGGAGGATGTCCTGTCACTAGGGAGACATGTGTCTTGGGGAAGGGCACCATGGAGACAGACCAGGTGGACATGGAGAGCCAATCACAGAAGAATCCCATCACCGGGAGAGCCGCATTGGGTAGGAGTGCTTCCTCAGGGACATCCAGAGAGGAGAGCTGGTCACTGTGGAGGGAAGAGCCAGTCACAGGAAGATACAGCTCATAGCCACTCACAAGGGAGGCACATTGGAGAAGGTGGAGGTCAGACTGGATTGTCAGGCAGGGCTGCAATGCAAGTTCTCGGTCTGCTTAGTCTCATGGTCTCCAGTCAGCTGTTACTCCTGATGTGGGGGCTAGGGTGGAGGGCAGGAAATGATCCCTCAGGGAGCAAAAGGCAGGATAGTTTCTAGGGTTAAAGAGATGCTGTCAGGGAAGAAATGCTGGTGATGACGAAAGAGGATTTGATAGCCCTGGGGGTGACCCTGGATAGGGAACGTTATCTACCTGCTCCTCTGGCTCTTACTGAAATGGAGACAATATGGGAGCCCTCCCTCAGAGACGATTCTAGAAGATTATCTTGGTGAGGATGAAGGATTGAGTAAATCAAGCACTGCTGGAGGATTATTCTTAATATTGAATAATTGGAAACAATCTTAATGCCTACCTTTCAGAGACTGCTGAAATAGATTACAGCACATTGTGATACTCTGCAGCCTTTTGAAGGAATGCAGAGAAAGGATATTAAGTGCCACAGGAAACTATTCTCATTCAATGAAAAGAAGTAGGTTGAAAAACTACCTGTGTAGTGCTGTGTCCCAAGTCAGACCACGTCTCTTCATCACCATAGCTACCATCCTCGCTCACCGGCCTCCTGCATAACCCCTACCAGGGCTCAATGCCTCTCTTCCCACTATATGTCTGTATTTCCTCAAGCAGCAGCCAGAGTTAACTTTCACAAAACACAATTCACATCATCTCATCCTCTTACTTAAAATCCTTGAATGCTTCCCGTTGTATTTATTTTTTTAATTTTTATTTATTTACTTTTACTTTATATACAAAGCAAAGATATAGAGAAAGACAGAGACATTCCATCTGCTGGTTCACTCCTCAAATGCCCACACCATCTAAGCCTGGGCCAGGTTGAAGCCAGGGGCCTGATATTCGATATAGGTCTCCCATGTGAGTGGCAGGGATGCAAGTATTGGAATTAGAAGCAGATGGGATATGGGCATCACAAGCTGTGGCCTAATCACCGTGCCAGATGTTCCCCCAGTCCGTGTGCATGTGCACACACAAACACATGCACATGCATTTAGAATCAAATAGCAACTCCTATGACCCACAAGACCCTGGATTCTGGGCCCTGCTGGGTCCCAGACAGTATGGTCTAGCCACACTGGTTTCCTTTCTGTCTATTAAATATTCCAAACTCATATTGCTTTAGGGCTTTGTGCAGTTCCTCCGTCATCTGCAATGTTTTCCCTTATACATCAAGGGTCAGCAGCCTATGGCCTGTGATTTGTTTTCATACATCCTGGGAGCTAAGAATGTTTTTACATTTCTAAAGGGCTTTTGTTATTTCATTTGTGTGTTTAAAGAGACAAAATATCTGGTACTTTAGAGAGAATGTTCATCAACCCCTGACCTAAGCCTTTGCGAGGGTGGCTTCTCCTTGTCATTCAGCTTTTAGCTCAGATGTTGACATTTTACAAAAGCCTTTCTGAATGGTTTTCAACCCAGAGTGATGTCCTTCCCCTGACTTGAGACATCCGTTCTCTACCAATAATAACCACACAAATCATTATGGAGTGATTGTCCTTGCCAGGGGATGCTTTGCATCCCGAAGACTTAGAAGTCACAGAATTTGCAACTTAGGTGGAGGGCAGCAAACAAGTAAGAGCTGCAGGGAATAGGGAGCAGGCAGGGAATGGAATGTGTGGAATGTGTGTGTGTGTGTGTGTGTGTTTCATGCACTTGTCAGGAAAGGCCTGACAGGAAGATATTTGAGGGAAGGAGCATTCCATGAAAGGGGAGTCGCGAAAGAGTTGTAGAAAAAGCACAGTTAAAAGCTCCATTCTGGTTAGGAAAGGGAGACTTGGGAGGTATTAGGGGTACACTTTGGAATCAGCAGATCAAGGCCCCCACTTGAAGTGTGCATATCACATTTTACACAAGTTTGCTGTATTAACTAGGAAGGTTTCTAGCCTTAAGTGATTCAATATCCCTTTAACTTGGTTATCTTTATAGTCTGCAGTATCCTGCAGGCAGCTTACAGATCTGTATGTTTGAGTTTATTTGAGAAGGAGGCATAAAAATTTTAAGGAAAAACCAAAATATGATATAATAGGGCTTGAATGTCAGAGCCCTTTTATATCCATTTGAGTTGTCTTATTTTCAGCTTGTGCTAAAACTTATTCATTTTTTTCAAGAACAGCAGAATAATATACTTTATAGAACTGTATCTCATCGTATCACCTTTTTTAAAAAGAAGCATCAATAGTACATGAAATTCTTATTTATGTTGTGTTTATTTTCTGTGGCCTCCAATAGAGTGTCAGAAAACTTGTTTTCTTTGTTTATCTTGGTGGCTTTAGAGCCTATGGGAGGTTTGGGAATATTGCAGAAAATTGTGTGTGTGTGTGTACATCTGAGAAAGTTATGTTCCCAAACCTTTATCACAGTTTTCTCCATGTCATAATATTATGCATTATTTATGTATCTACACTTTTTCCAGTGGTGCCACAATGAACATGTATTATATATTACTTATTTAATGACTCAAAAATATTAAGATTTCCATCTGGACAGGGGAACCAGGTAGTCTGCTAAATGTTACCAGGGCTGGAAGGAAGGGTTCTTAGCCACTAAATCAGCTGTCCTCAGAAGAAGCCCAGAGAGAGGGAGCCCTTTACCTAGCCACACAACCAGAGAGAGGCTGGCCTGGGACGCAGGCCGGGCTCCTGGATCCCAAGGTAATACTCGTGGTTCCACCATGGGGCCCTGGCAAGGCTTTTTCATCCCTTTGTTTGCCCTGGGGCAGTGGCGAGAGACAACATCTTGAAGACTGTGCTCCAGAGGTGGAGTCCAGGGCTCATGGTCTTGGCCTGGGCCCAATGCATCACCTGGGTCCACATTTAAGAAACAATTATAGCAGCTCCATCTTTTCACAGTGTTCTCATGTTATGTCCTCTGCTCGGACTTTCAACAGCAAGGAATCACATTGCTTGGCCTGAATCCTTTCTCTGGTTGTCAGGATTGTATCAAGCTGGGTGTATTAGGCAATCAGTATCTTTAGAGGCAGCCAAAAGATGACTGCCAGGGGTTGCTGTAGAAATATGTTAGCTCCTCTCTCTGTACCTGGGAAACTCTTGAGTGTGTGTTTTCCACTGTCTCTCAAGCTCCCCAGAGAGGTTCAGCTTCAATTATGCATGGTGGTAACTGACTTGATAAAATGCATTTTATTGGTTGCCTTCCCTTCCACTCCTAATTTTCTCAAAATCATCTATCTATAAGCAAATCCTTGTCTCAAGAACTGCTTCTGGGGAACATACAACAAAAATCATCTTAGGTCCACAATGGGATGGAGGCTACAAAATGTGTCTCTTTTTACATTTTCTAATGGTTGCTGATTAAATAATGAGGACAACTTGAGTTAATCCAACAGATGTTTACCGCACTTGTGGCATTTGTCCGTCATGCTATTAAATGAAGAAAGAGAGAATGGAAAGAATTACATGGGATGACTTCTGGTTCAGAAGTATGTGGTTTTCCCCCACACACCACATAATTCTCCAGTGGGACCTCTGGTGTCCTATTTTCCAGCTCAATTCTACCTGTAGTTAGAGGTAAATCCCACAGGTTCTGGACTCAGCCCCACAAAACTATCTCCATGTCACAAATCGTAGGTGCCACCAATCATCTATAACTTTGGGTTTCTTCCTACTCACTCCCTGGGTTCTGTTAATTTGTTGGAACATCTCACAGAACACAAGGAAACAGTCATGTTTACTGGACATCAAGAACACAGCTGGGTATCTAGATGAAGAGCTGCACAGGGCTAGGTATAGGGCAGTGCATAGAGATTCACACCTTGCTGGGGCAGCCATGTTCTAGTACTTCCACTTGTCCAGCAACCTGGAGCCCATTAAGAGTTTTTATATGGGGGTTGTCTTTATGGTGCAATGAATTAAGCTGCCATTTGAGCATCCAGCATCCCATATCGAGTGCCGGTGTGAGGCCCAACTACTCTGTTTCTGGTACAGCGCTCTGCTAATGTGCCTAGGAAGACAGCTGAGCATGGCCCAAGTGTGTGGGCTCCTGTCACTCATGTATGAGACCAGAATGAAGAGTTGTGGCCATTTGAGCAGTGGACAAACAGGTGGAAGGACCCTCTCTCTCTCTCTCTCTCTCTCTCTCTCTCTGTTGCTCTGCCTTTCAAATGAATGGATGGATAAATAAAAAAATCTTAATTTTTTTAAAGACTTCCTATAGAGCTTGACTTCAACCCTTCAACCCCTTCTACACCCTTTTGCAGAAGTCAGTAGTGAGGCTCAAAGTTTTCACTCTCCACTAAGTTGGTCTTTCTTGTAACTGGCCCCATCTTGAATCTCTAACATGCTACCTTGTCAGTTTGTTAGCAGGTGTGATGGAAAGGAACTCCTTATGAAGAACAAAACAAACTCCTACCACTCAAGAAACTCCCAGGATTTTAAGAGCTCTCTGATCAGAACTAGGAAAAAGACAAATATATTTCTTATACCATAAAATGAAGTATAATAGTATCCACTCATTTGTTAGCCATTAATTTGTGCATTTGTTAAGTATTGAACTAGACACCAGAGGTTCTAAAAATAAAAAAAAAATTTAAAAACTAAAAACAAAAAAGAATGAGAATGCTGAGGGCTTGCTGTGGCCCCATAGAATGTAAGGACTAGGGACACAAGCCTAAATCAGGGCTGGAGGGATTGGGGTCTGGAAGCACAAGCAAAGCCCGTGAGTGCCTGGAGGGGGCAAGGTGGGTTCCTGGTACTGGGTGTGGGTGTGAGCAGTAGCAGGTTAAAGTTTTTCTCTCTGTTATTTATTTGCTCCATGAGTTAGGGCAAGTCTTTGCAACGTCTGCCAAGGCCTCCATGGTCATGTGAGAGCAACTCAACATGATGATGAAGCTTTCAGTGAAAAAAAAAATCACATGAACACAAATTCAGTTCTAAATTATGAAAAATGAGAATTAATGAGGTAATATATGTGAAATGCAAAGTTATTTAAGTTGTATAAATTATTACTGTCATTTCTGATGCCTTCATTCAAGTGTTCATAATCACTCAATTCTTCAACAGTCTTAGAATTTTGGAAACGTTTTTACAGCTTTTGCACTGTCACCTTCGCAGACAGTCTGAAGCCAGCAGACTCATCCTGCAACTTTGTCTTGACAGAGAATGATCAAGACCTGGACTCTTTCTCAAGCTCCCAAGTAGCCCCAGTTTTGGATATTTGCCTAAAGCTTATGACTCAAGTGACCTATGTGCAGTTCTGGGAAGGAAGCAGCCTTGGACACAGCCCAGCCAGAAGGTCATTCCTCACCTGCTGGCTTCCCTCTCTGCACTTTGGAGCCATAATTACTTCCAGAATGATTTGGCTGTTACCTCTTTCCTGGCCGTTCTTAACAAAAAGACCCTCACGAGACACAACTCCCCCCAGAAGTGTCGACTCCTTGTTTCACAGCAAGAGAATTTGTAGGGATTTTATTAAATCCCATCATGGCTTTGCCCATATTTGGAAGGGCAACTTCAGTTGCCAGTTTCTATGCTTCTGAAGGCCTTTATCACCTGCCCCAACTCTTCATCTCCCCTTTTTTGAACATAATATGAGTGGTAGTGATTTACAGGGAATTTGTGGCAAATTTTCCCAATAGGTGAGCAGTCCTTGCATAAAGTCTGCTCAGCCCTATAGTTGTGTGTATTGGGATCTCTGAATTTGGGGTATCCTTGCATTGTCATATTTTGCATTTTTAAAACCTATTGAAGTGAAATGGACACTATGAGAAACAGTAACTTGATCAGCTCTTGTGCTGATTGTTGTTGTACAATGTAATACTTTATCCATTTTAGTATTTTTTTTTATTCTAGTACTATAGGTTGAACTCTGTAATTAACAAACAATTATTCTTAGGTGTTTAAATTTTAACTGAAAAGGGATCCCTGTGAAATATGAGAGTGGGAATAAGAGAGGGAGGGGATGTACAATTTGGGACATGCTCAATCAGTGGTGCCCCGAATGATGGAGTTAGAAATGTGCCAGGGGATTCCAATACAATCCCATCAAGGTGGCATGTACCAAGGCCATCTCACTAGTCCAAGTGATCAATTTCAGTTCACAATTGATCACACTGATAGCTCTAAGAGTCAAAGGGATGACACAAACAAGACTAGTGTCTGCTAATACTAACTGATGGAATCAAAAAGGGAGAGAATGATCCAACATGGGAAGCGAGATACACAGCAGACTCATAGAATGGCAGATGTCCTAAATAGCACTCTGGCCTCAGAATCAACCCTTAAGGCATTCAGATCTGGCTCAAAAGCACATGAGAATATTTTAGGCATGGAAAGCCAAGACACTCTGGAAAAAACAGAAGACCTAAATGAATGATCTCTGCGTGAGATCCCAGTGGAACGAATGGGGTCATCAAAGAAGGAGGTACCTTTCTCTGAAGGGAGGAGAGAACCTCCACTTTGACTATGACCCTGTCGGAATCAGATTGAAGTCGGCGAACCCTAAAGGCTTCCATAGCCTCGGCAACTCATGACTAGACCCTAGGGAGATTACTGATGCCACAAACAAGAGTGTCAAATTGTTAAATCAACTTCAGGAGTCACTGTGTACTTACGTCTCATGTGGGATCTGTCCTTAATGTGTTGTCCAATGTGAAGTAATGCTATAACTACTACTGAAACAGTATTTTACACTTTGTGTTTCTGTGTGGGTGCAAACTGATGAAATCTTTACTTAGTATATACTGAATCAATCTTCTGTATATAGATAATTAAAAATGAAAAAAAAATCTTGGTGTTAAATTGGAAATAGCATAGAAAATTAATCAATTTTAAAAAAATATGTCATGTAGGATCTCTGTCCTTAATGTGCTATACATTGTGAATGAATACTATAACTAGTACTCCAACAGTATTTTCACTTTGTTTTGCTATGTGAGGGCAAACTGTTGAAATCTTTACTTAATATATAGTAAACTGATCTTCTGTATATAAAGAGAATTGAAAATGAATCTTGATGTGAAGCAAGGGGAGAGGGAGTGGTAAAGGGGAGGGTTGCGGGTGGGAGGGAAGTTATGGGGGGGAAGCCATTGTAATCTATAAGCTGTATTTTGGAAATTTATATTCTTTAAATAAAAGCGTTATAAAAAATTATATAAAAAAAGATGTATTTTATTTATTTGAAAGGCATAGAATGAGAAACAAATAGACATGAAGACCTCCCATCTACATTTTCACTCCCTAAAGGGCCACAGTAGCTGGGGCTGGATCTTGTTGGAGCCAGGAGGTAGGAATTCCACCCAGGCCTCCAATGTGGATGGCAGGGCCCCAAGCACCTAGAACCATCTTCTGCTGCCTTCCAAGGCACATTATCAGGGAGTTGGATTGGAAGTGGAGCAGCAGGACTCAAGTTGCTGCTCATGGGATGCTGGCATTACAGGAGGTGCTTAACCTACTGTACCGCAACACCAGTCTCAGAATTCTTGCATTTTTTTGACAGGCAGAGTTAGATAGTGAGAGAGAGAGACAGAGAGAAAGGTCTTCCTTTCATTGGTTCACCCCCTAAATGGCCGCTATGGCTGGCCCACTGCACTGATCCAAAGCCAGGAGCCAGGTGCTTTCTCCTGATCTCCCATGCGGGTACAGGGCCCAAGCACTTGGACCATCCTCCACTGCCTTCCCGGGCCACAGCAGAGAGCTGGACTGGAAGAGGAGCAACCGGACAGAATCCAGTGCCCCGACCGGGACTAGAACCTGGGGTGCCGGCACTGCAGGCGGAGGATTAGCCAAGTAAGTTGCAGTGCTGGCCATTCTTGCATTTTTAATCAATAGATTTTTACCAGGCATCTATTATACCTTCAGTTTTAGTTCCTCATGCAGAGATGTGTAAAGTTGCTGTTTGAGGAGTTTATAGTCTGACGAGGAAGCCCATGTAATGTACTCAGCCTCTCTGTCTCATAACAGAGTCGACATTGCTGTGACTTTACTTGTTAAATGCTGCCTTTTCTGTGGGCTGCCCAAGGATGAGGGTGGCACCATTCTGTCTCCCTGGCCCCACATTCAGAAGGCACGGGCTGAATGGATAGGTAAAGGTACATGTGGAGGCCTTTGCTCAGGGTACCCTGTATTGGGTGTGTTGGTTCAGGTGGAGTCCAGCTCAGCAGGTTGGGCATTGGCAGCTGTGACCACAGACATAGCTCCTCCCCATCCACCTGTGTTCCATATTTCCCCATCCTGTTTGCTAAGCAGCAGGGGTCTTGGCTCCCATCCCCACTCCTGCATGCTCTGAGGGAGCAAACGCATCCTTTCAAAATTAGCTGCATTCAAGTCAGCATTGTGTGTCAACTGCAAGAAACTGGGCAGGAATGCTTATCACTCAGAGCTATATTTCAGACTGAAGGACACATCCAGATACATTGTCAGAGCTGGCAGCATGCATTGTTGAGGGAACCATTGCTGCCAGGCACGCACAATGCCTGACCAAGGTTAGCCCCTATCTGTGAAGCAGGAGGCTTAGAGCTGTTCGAAGGGTTGGGGATGCCTTTTGTGTGTTCCTACTGTGTGCCAGGCACCAGTCCTGCAAGGCTGAGAGAGAAAGACTTGTTACATATTCTCCCTCATTCTCATTTTGCAGGCAAGAAAACAGATCCTCAAAGGTCATCTGACTGATCCATAACAACTGCTAACCTTTGTTATTTTCTGAGTCCAGCACAGAACTAAGCACTCTCAGGGCTGGATGAAGGTGAGGCAAGGGGGCTGCCTAGTGTGCACAATGTTAGGAGACATTCTTCCTTGGGGTCTTGCAAATGTGGGGTCGGCCTCTGCCAGTTTTGTGTCCCAGGCATCTCTTCTGTCTCTCTCCTGGCATCCTCCCTCCCATGCAAAGCAACTCTTCAAGGTAGAGATTATTGTCCTTATTTATTGATAAGGAGATTAGCTTTAAACACAAAGGTTGCAGAGCCTAAGGTTGGGTCCCTAGTCCTGGGTTTCTAACCACTATACTTCTGAAGGTCGTAGGGTTGGGGTGTGATGGAGCTCACGACGATTTCATGCTGCCTTGTGAAAATGCATTGATGCCAGGTGAGTGACATTGCCACACCTCAGTCCATGAGGGGGCCCAAATATCCAAGGTGAAGCCACTGTGCATTCGAGAGATGCTCTTGGCTCAGCCTCAGCCAGCCAGTTCTGGCTTCAGGCTGATGTCCCAGTAGGTGACAAGGAGAAGCCAGAGTTCCTTCCAGATGCTGCTTGGGCTGTTGGTAATTGACCTGTGGGCAGTACAATTCCAAAGGTCATTGTTTCTCAGCCACACAGATTCAGATCTTGCTGAATGACTTTAGACAAGTTACTCAACCTCTCTGTACTTTAATTTTTCTATGTAAGAAATGGGGGTTGGGGCTAGCGTTTTGGGGTAATGGGTAAAGCCACCGCCTTCAGTGCCAGCATCCCAAATAGATACCAGTTGGAGTCCCAGCTGCTCCATTTCCAATCCAGCTCCCTGCTAATGTTCCTGGGAAAGTAGAGGAAGATGCCTCAAGTTTTTGGCCCTCTGCACCCATGTGGGAGACCTATATGTGCAGTGTCTGAGTCCATCTCTGCAAGGATGGACTGGGTCCGAGGAAAGGTGAGTGCGCCGCTCGCCCGTTCCCCAGCCTCCCGATCCCGGAGACAATCAGACGCAACGGGGAGCCAAGTCTAGCAAGGACTCCTTTATTCCATGTGTAACAGAACCTTTTATAGCACAAAACTGCAGAGTCATTGGGGCAGGGCTAAGGACCAACCAATCACTTAAATGGTCACTTTACAGGGGGATTTCTATAGGACTAGCCTTATGTCTATACACTTGTTACTAGTCTTGTTACCTCCCCTGATGTTGCGTAGCCAATTAGCTTTTGAGTTCCGCCCATCTTACTTCCTCTGGGCGCCATCTTCTTTGCTCCTCTTTGGTGCCGCCCAGTCTGGGGGCCGGAGCCATCACTGCTGTGCACCCCGCGGGGTCGCTGTCTGCCATGGCAGTGGCCAGGGCCACGTGCGCACACGCGAGGTCCCTCCCTGCGCTGCCATCTCCAGGACACCCACCGGCTGGCTCCGTGGGCCCTGGCTTGGGTTAGTTCGCGGGCTCGGCTCCGCGCGGTTCCGTTCTGCGCAGCTCGTGCGGAGGCACCGGGGGCAGCTGCGCATGCGGAGCCCCCGGGCCTGGCCTGGCTGTGCCACGGCCTTGCTCATGCCCCGCACACATGAAGCTTCTTTCTCCTGGCTTTGGCCTGACCCAGCCCTGGCAGTTGTGACCATTTGGGAAGTTGACTGGCAGATGGTGTATCTCTCTCTATCGCTGTCTCTCTTTCTCTCTCTCTGTAGCTCTGTCTTCCAAATCAAAAATCTTAAAGAAAAATAAAGGTGCCAGTGCTGCGGCATGGCGGGTCTGATTTGTCTCCCAGCTGCTCCACTTTCGATCCAGTTCTCTGCCATGGCCTGGGAAAGCAGTAGAAGATGGCCCAAGTGTTTGGGCCCCTGAACCCTCATGGGAGACCTGCAAGAAGCTCCTGGCTTCCGATCGGTGCAGCTCAGCTGTTGCAGTCAATTGGGGAGTGAACCAGTGGATGGAAGACCTCTCTCTCTCTCTCTTTCTCTCTCTCTCTGACTTTCAAATAAATAAGTAAATCTTTAAAAAATAAAAAAAGAAACTGGGGTAAAATGACACCTGCCTACTGGAGTTGGTTAGGAGTCCTTAAGTTAGTACCTATACATGTGCTTAGAGGAGTACTGTACTCTGTCATTGCTGTTTATTCTTATTACTTGGCTAATAGACATATTTGAACCACACATTGTTTAAATGTGAATTAACCATCTGCTTTTATAAGTCAGAGGAGTTTATAGAGTCTCATGAAAAGTCCTATCTTTTACCAGTGTTGTGTTGATATACCCTAATGGTCAGCTACTGACTTCTGCTGCCAGAATCTTCTCTCCCAGGCTCCCTAGGTCCTTCCCAGAATTCTTCAGTCATATTGCCGCTCACCTGGACCTATGTAAGCATTTGATCCTGCACCTCTTGACTTAGTGTTTATGTACTGTGCAGCTGGCAGAGCTGGTGCTGCACAGTCTCTACTTCTGAGGTGAAGTGATAGGATGTGATATGCATGTGGAGAGTATGACCTGGAATGAAGGGTCACTGGGGGAGAGTGGAGTGCTCAGGGTAGGAGCTGGGACAGAGGCCCTCTGACTGGTGTTCTGGTAGTGGGAGCCACAGATCGCAGCCCACGCTTTATCCTAGGGGATGGGGCCAGCTTGAACTCAATGGCCTACTCTCTGATGTATTCTCACCTGCTAACTGAAGCCCTGGGAACTATGCAGGTACTTGGCCACACATTCTGGGTGACCTCTCACATGCAGATCCTGAAGAGAACACAAAAAGGATGCCCCCACACAGTCATCCACTGTAGCAAATCCAGGCTCTTTTCCAGGGTTCGTAGATGCTGCCAGTCTGGCCTCCACCCACTTTCCAGATCCCGTTTCCTGCCAGTTTGCACTTGGCCCATCATGCCTCAGCCACATTTTTCTTCCTGATTCAGGAAATTCTTCAGCAATTCTTCCCTTCCCCTAGTTCAGTCTTCTTCTCACCTTCTCATGGCTGGTGACTTCTCAGTGTCCCCTCCTTAAACTTTCCTGAAGACCCAGTTTTCACCACATTCCACATAGCCACTTTTTTTTAAGATTTATTTTATTTATTTGCAAGGTATAGTTACAGAGAAAGAAAAAGAGAGGGCTTCCATCAGCTGGTTCACTCCCCAAAAGTCCACGATGTCTGGGGCTGGGCCAATCGAAAGTCAGGTACTAGGGGTTTCTTCTTGCTCTCCCACGTGGGTGCAGGGACCCAGGAACATGGGTCATTCATTGTTGCATTCCCAGGCATGTTATCAGGGAGCTGGATCAGAAGAGGAGCAGCCAGGACTGGAACCAGTGTCCATATGGAATTCCAGCACTGCAGGCAGTGACTTAACCTGTTACACCACGGCACAGGCCCCAGCCACTTCTTATCAGATCACTCTTTCATTTCCATTATGACTTTTACCACTGCAAGGTGTTATTCTATTTGCTGGATTTCTCTCCTCAATAAACTGCCATGCATTGATCTCAGTGCCTTGTTCACCTCTGATCACCTTGTGCTTGGAAGAGCATGAATGCACATGCAGCAGGTGCTCGAAAGGGTAACACACTCAGACGAACGGTCTGCACATCCACTAGCCAAGGAGCTCTGGAACCGTCTGTGGAATGAAGCACAGACTGAGAAGCTTTCATTTGAGAGAGACACAGGCACCCAGTCAGTTTAAGGGCATGAACGGTACAAAGAGTGAAAATAAGAGCAGGAAGGAGTGTGACAGAGGTCATGAATTCTATCAGGGAGAATAGGGGTTTCCTGGAGAAGGTAGCAAGTGGGTCGGCTCAAAGGAACTCCACAGAGAGAACAGTGAAACAATCCTTCTTGGACTGCCAACTCTTAAGCAGCCTTAAGTCTGCCCTGAAATGACTGTCAAAACGCTCTTTGCAGAAGGCTTTCCAAATTTCATGTGTCTGAGGAGTGTGTTCCTTCTGCCTCATGAAAATGAAACAAAGTAGAAATTAAGACAGTAAGCAACTTTGCACATTTCTCTGCCATTCTAAAGCACATTCAATACATTTTTATGCCATTGGTTATTACATTGCTCTGCTCAATTGATTTATATTCCATTTTAGGAAGCTCTGCATTCTATTTTCTATGCAGGTGAACCCTTTCTATTTGATGAATGGTTGACTACATGTGGCATTTGTGGCCAGTTCTGAAAATTCAGACAAGTAGTTCTTGCACAGGAATACAGATTCCTTCTGACAATACAGTTTCTATTAGATAAGTTGATGCTATCTTAGTGTCATTCCATCCCACTTGGCTGATTTTTGTTCAGGAGTTTTAAAGCGTGTAGCAAAGAGAGGAGAGCTTTTAGCATTCTGCATACATATACACATGCCTCCCCCCCCCCCAAATGTGCTATTGATGACTGATGAAGGTATTGTGGCATGGTGGGAAAACGCATTTGGGTATGTATTTCCTTTGGTCGGTGACATGTCTCCTCAGCTCTGTTTCCCTGCCTCAGGTCCAGTTGCTCTGTTTTATTTATTGATTTGAGGGTTTGTATGCATGAGATTTTCCAAGCAAGTACACTGTAGAGAAGCCCAGTAACAATAGGGAATACACCCTTGCACCCTTGCAGGGGAAAGACTTCACACAGAGATGTTTCAGAAGTCACAGCTGTGACCTGAGCTGGAGGAGGACTCTGGAGTGTTAGGTACTCCTTGGAGTCTGTGAGTGTGGCATTAACATGCTTGCAGTTTCTGCTCTTGTGGGGAAAGTGACCCTAATCTGAAGGTGGTGTTCAGCTAAAGCAAATGAAAGCCTGAGGGGAAATTTGAGAGGATGGGGGCCAAACACCAACAATATTCTTTATATCTCTTGTCTGTCTAACCTCCCCCACCCACCTTCTCCTGTCTAGGATCAGAGGCTAAGCATAGTTTGCATTGCTTTTTATTTTCCCCTAAGAACTACAAACTTCCATTTTCCTCGTTTCACTGATATAGACTCTGAGGATCAGAAAAGTAAAATAACTTACTTAACTAAGCCATTCATAAGATAAGTTGGTGGCAATACCAGGCCTCTCACCAGGCAGCCCTCTGCCCCTTGTAGTTGTGGATAGCAGCCCTGCTAGCTCAAATGTTGCCAGGAGGAAGGTATTCCAGCCATGTGGGTATGTGTGACATTATGTGCACAATATGGCCATTGTAATGCACTCCCACTTGTGACCTTCCTAATAATGTCATACACCTGCATGCCGCCCCTGGGACATTTCTTGCCATGGCTCAAGCAGTAGATCCTATGATCTGACAGCTTCACTTTAACATATCTAATAAAATTAAATGGTGTCATATAAAATTAAAGCCATAATTAAAAATTGATTAGCATGTACTGTCTGCTGGCCTCAGTATCTACTGTAGTATCTTAAACACTAGTTGTATAGCTTTATTGATCGGAAAAAAGATAAAGTGCAAAATAAAGCTAGCAAGCTGACTGTTCATGGATGAAAGCAGAAGACTGTCAAATTGTAAACTCTACAACAAAGTGTCAGATCTGGAGGCGCTGCAAGTGTGTTTGGGCGAAGGGAAGTCAGAGCAGGAGATATTGACCTCAGCAATAAGCAGGCCTCCTGGAACTCTTGGCAGAAGAACAAATGTTTTCTTTAGATGTGGGATGTTGTGGGGTTTTAACCCCCTTAGGGACTTTTCAATTGTGTCAACTGAATCCTGAGTATCAAACAAAAAACCTAAATGTTTTCCTTTCAATGGAATGGAGAGAAATCAATATAATTCACCCTTCCCACCTGGTGTGCTAACAAGAAATAATGGTCAGGCACCATATTTTTCTTTTAGTTAAATGGACAAGAGTATCCTCTCCTATGATTCCAGTGAGCTCTTCATTACTTCTCTACATTTGTAAACTTTCTGGAAGGTTGTTTTTTAATGCTTTGATTATTTTTTAGTATTAATCAATAAATATGTTTTCCTGTTTGAATTCAGCAGTTCTATCAAGTCAGCAATCTAAGGAAATATTTTGTCTAATCTTTCTCTATACCAAGTGCTCCTTAAACTGAGTGATACAAATAAGGAGCTAGGGAATTCTAGTGTATGTTTGACCTTGGATTTCCTTCTGAACAGTTTATGACACCATGAAACAAAGCTAGATCTCAGTTTATCAAATGAGAGTCACCAGATTCCTCAGTCGATTGGAAACTGCTATTTGCTGATTGCCGTCTGTGCCAGCTAAAGTGCTGTGTGTAAAGCACTCTGTGTCAATTGTCTGGTGAGACTGCCACTTACATTATGCCCCTGAGATAGGTAGAGAGACCCGGGCTGGGAACATGGCTGAATTCCAGATGGTTACATTGTTAGTCAAGGGTCATAGCTGATTCCTCAGTTCAAGGCTGTGAATTTCTCAGTTGCTCTAAAATCCTGGTGAGAGATGTTGGAGCTACAGAAAGAATCAGGAATGTTCACCTGGCTACACTAAGTCAGGTAGAGAAAGGGCCTATCTTATTTATTCACTTATTTGAAAGTCAGAGTTACAGATAGAGGGAGAAAGAGAACCAGAGAGAGAGAGAGAGAGAGAGAGAGAGAGAGAGAGATTGAGAGAGAGGGGGCTTGCATCCACTTGTTCACTCCCCAAATGGCTGCAAGGCTGCAATGGTCAGGGGTGAGCCAGGTTGAAGCCATAGAGCCAGGGGCTTCATTCAGGTCTCCCACACGGGTGGTAAGGTCCCAAAATACTTAGACCATTCTCTGCTTTTCCCAGGCCATTAGCAGGAGAGCTGGATTGGAAGTGGAGCAGTTAGGACACCAACCAGCTCTCATATGGGACGCCGGCGTCGCAGGCTGCAGCTTTAGCTACTATGCCACAATGCTGGCCTCAAAAGACCAATCTTTTAAGTCCGTCTGTTAATATTTGATGCTGCTTACTGAAAACAAAGCACCAGAAGGAGTTTTTAAAAAATATTTATTTATTTGAAAGGCAGAGTTATAGGGAGGTAGAGGCTGAGAGCGAGAGAGAGAATCTTCCATCCACTGGTTCACTCCCCAGATAGCTGCAATGGCCAGAGCTGTGCCAATCTGAAGCCAGTAGCCAGGGGATACTTCCAGGTCTCCCACATGGTGCAGGGGCCCAAGGGCTTGGGCCATCTTCTACTGCTTTCCCAGGCCATAGCACAGAGCTGGATGGGAAGTGGAGCAGCCTGGTCTCAAACCAGCACACATATGGGATGTTGGCACTGCAGGCAGTGGCTTTATCTACTATACCACAGTGCCAGCTCCTAGAGGGAGTTTTTAATCTGACTTCTCATTGCTTTAGAGCTTTTGAAGTAATTCGCCATCATTTGCTCCTTTGCTTCCCTGTGTTTGAGAGTTAAGGTAACTAAGGCTCAGAAAAGTCAAACTACAAGGTCATGGCTACTCAACAAGAAGGTGGCAGATCCAAGGCTTGATCTCTGGACTCGTGCTGTCAAATACAGTGATTCACATTGTCGTGTTCCCCAGACAATACTGCAAAGATGTGCTATGCTGCAGACTCAGATTATGGTTCATATTTGATTGTATTATGGAAGACCAAGGTATAGATGATATGAATGTTATATGAATAAGAATTTATCTGTACCTTCAAGGTGCTCTTGACTGAGCTGTGGGAAAGCTACTGTCAACTTACTGCTTGTCAGGCATGTTGCAAAACTCCCCTGTGATGTCAGCAATGAGCAGGGCCAAACTGCTTGGTGTTGTTTTTTAAAATGGGAAATTTTAAAAAATTTTAAAAATTGTCCAGAGAGAAAAATAGAAAACATTTTCCAGCTGGAGAGATTTTTTTTATTTTCATTTTTCGACAGGCAGAGTGGACAGTGAGAGAGAGAGACAGAGAGAAAGGTCTTCCTTTACCATTATTCACCCTCCGATGGCGGCTGCGGCAGGCACACCATGCTGATCCGAAGCCAGGAGCCAGGTGCTTCTCCTGGTCTCCCATGAGGGTGCAGGGCCCAAGGACTTGGGCCATCCTCCACTGCACTCCCAGGCCACAGCAGAGAGCTGGACTGGAAGAGGAGCAACCGGGACAGAATCCAATGCCCTGACAGGGACTAGAACCTGGGGTGCCAGCGCCGCAGGTGGAGGATTAGCCTAGTGAGCCACGGCACTGGCCAACTGGAGGGTTCTGACACCCGTATTTTGTTCTCAATGATTCCAACCTATCCCAGCAAGCCCAAGCTGGGTGACAAGTCCACAATGGTCTTCATTACAAATGGAATCCCTCACACCTGAGGTGGACTTTGAAGTCACATAGTTAAAAAAACAGGGCGTTTCCTTGACTTGTAGTAAGTTAAAAGCACTGAGCCTGCTTTTCTCATATGTTGATGGGATTCTCATACCTATGAGAGCAAGAGAACGTGTGGGCCTCATCCTGACCTTCTGTTCCCATGCAATAACTGCTATGCAGACCCCCAACCTTCTCAGCTGTGTCCCGCAGAAGAGAAAGTTCACCAGTGTCCATGTGAAAGCAATAATAAGTCGTTGGCTTGTCCTCCCGGACCTGCATTATGCGTAGTTTTTGGAACTTAGCAGAAAGAGAACAGGCTTTGAACTCCAACAAAAATGGATTCAGTTCCATGCATTGCCATTTACAGTTTGTCTGGCCTTGAGCCAGTTACTTAAACTGTCAGTCTCAATTTCCTCCCCTGTAAAATGGAAATGAAGAATACTTCTGAGTCACTCTGATGATTCAGGGAGGAATCACTGTGTAAAACCCGCTTCTCCAAGCATGGCCCATGGAGCATTGTATTTAGCATCTCTTGTGAGCTTGTTCAGAATGTAGAATTGTAGGTTCTACCATAGATCAGCTGTGAAGAAATCTGCATTTCAACAACATCCCTGGTGAATGTTTTTGCAAATTACATCTTAGAAGCACTGACGTGAACATATTGTTCTGGTTTCTACTATTGTTGCGACACACTGCCACAAACTTACTGGCTTACAGTAATGCAAAAAGCATTAACTTAGAGTTAAGGAGGTCAGAAGTCCAACACTGCTCTCATTTGCCTAATGTCCAGGCTGGTTTGTTCTGGAGGCTCAGCAGTAGGGTCTATTTCCTTGCCTCTGCCAGCTTCTAGAGGTTACCCACATGCCTTGGCTTATGGCCCCTCTGTCATATTCAAAGCCAGCTTCTGGCATAGCATAGTCACATCTTTTTCACAGATTCTGATCTTCCTGCCTCACTCTTTATTTATTTTTTAAAGATTTATTTATTTGAAAGGCAAAGTTACAGAGAGAGAGGGATAGGGAGACACACACACACACAGATCTTCCATTCAGCTGTTCACTCCCCAAATGGCTGCAATGGGCTGGGGCGAAGAGCCAGGAGCCAGCAGCCAGTAGATTTTTCTGGATCTCCCACTTGGAGGCAGGGAATCCAAGTACCTGGGCCATCTTCTTATTCTGATGAGCTGGAACATTAGTGGAGCAGCCTGGATTTGAACCAGTGCCAATATGGGACCTCAGTGGCTTTACCTGATATGCCACAGTACCAACCCTATTGCTCACAATTGCTTTATTCACTAGATTATAACAGGAGTCATGTAGAGTAGCAGGCATTCAAGAGGTAAAGTCATAAAGTCTTGGTTCAAATCCTGATGCTCACATTTAGCAGCTGTTTGACTTCAGGCATTTTTTTAACCTTTCTGAGTCCCAGGTTGTAAAACAGAAACAACAAAGAAACTGCCTCCAAAGGTTGAGGCAGGATTAAAGAAAATGAAGTCCCTGGCAGCTTGGTGTCTAGCAGAGATTCTGTTTTGCTTTTCCTCCCTAGGGCTTGGCCTGGAGACTGTGTGTGTAGTAATTCCTGTGTGACTTTCTGGTGCATTGAAAATCACTACCACATCCACTCTTCTTTCAGGCAAGCCCCTGCCTTGAATCATCCTTGGAAAGTCAAAGGGACATGAATGTCAAGCTTGACATGCCTCCAAGTCCCTAGTGTGTTTTGACTCTCTCTGGATTTCAGGTCCAACTGATGAGAACATTCTATGGTGGTGATAAATATTCAGGATCTGGTCATATACTGCAGCCTGGGATGTCTGATGCAATCTAGTCAAAATGCTTCTTTGAATTTGGCATCTAAGTTGATGATCCACTAAAAATGCAGCTTTAGGGGCTGGCATTGTGGGGTCTTGGACCAAGCCTCTGCCTGTGGTGCTGACATCCTTTACGGGTTCTGGTTTGTGTCCCGGCTACTCCTCTTCCTATCCAGTTCTCTACTATGGCCTGGGAAAGCAGTGGAAGATGACCCAAGTGCTTGGGCCCCTGCATCCCCATTGGATACCTGGAAGAAGCTCCTGGCTCCTGGCTCCTGGCTCCTGGCTTCTGGCTTCAGATGGGCTCAGTTCCTGCCATTGTGGCCATCTGGGGAGTGAACCAGTGGATGGAAGATGCTTCTCTCTGTCTCTCCCTCTCTCTCTCTATGTGACTCTACCTCTCAAATAAATAAAAAATCTAAAAAAAATGCAGGATGAAGGAATGCATGGATTTCCCTGGAAATCACACTGCAATGTGGATGATTTCTCACACCACTTCAGGAAATAGTCTGTACTCTGTCTCTCTGGACCCAGTGTCTCCTCCTTAAGCTTTGCCTGCCTCAATTGGTGTCAACAATTTCATTACAGGCCACTAGTAAAAGTAAACACACAGCACTATATACTAGAAAATAGTGGAGGTGGGATTGCGTCGGATGAAATAATATGACTGAATTGAACAAGAAGGAGTCAAAAGTGTGCATTGGCTCATTAATCCAGATGTGAGGCAAGTTGCTAGATGGATATTGCTCTCTGGCCTGCTGTCTTCTATACTTACAGCAGTGAGTGTGAAGTGTCTTAGACCACAGTCTTTCCAATGCATGCACTTTGTCCCCCAACACAACACAAGATCTGCTACGTTTGAAAATATTTCACAAAAATTCTTCAGAAGTTTCCACTGTTTCAGCAGGATGAGCAGAGGAGTCTTTTTGCTGTAAGGCACTTTCCCTATTTTCAAAGCTACTGATAAGTTAGATGTGTCAGAGAAGGGTGGAGACTCGGCTCAGGTGCAGGAATGACAGAAGACATCCACCATTGTGCTGATGTCTCACCTCATGGTCTTTTAGCTGACTGTCTCTTCATGGAGTAAATAGTTCAATGTACCCCTGAGGACTCATGGAGTTGATGATTTTTATCCCAGAGGTTGAATCCATGGTAGGAATGAATAGGCAACCCCTAGGACAAGTCTGCAAGCCATATAGTCCCTCGTTTTCCCAAAGGGAAGACTGGAGCAAAACAGCACTGCAAAATAATGACTGGCATTTTTAACAGTTTTAAGTCAATTTTTGCAAACCAACTGTTTTGTCAGACGACAAAAGATTCCACAGGCAACAGCATTGAATCATTTCCTCCTAGTGGCCTGTAATGAAATTGTTGACACCAATTGAGGCAGGCAAAGCTTAAGGAGGAGACACTGAGTCCAGAGAGACAGAGTACAGACTATTTCCTGAAGTGGTGTGAGAAATCATCCACACTGCAGTGTGATTTCCAGGGAAATCCATGCATTCCTTCATCCTGCAGTTTGTGCCTTCCAATTCAATAGCACTGTTTTTTTTTTTTTTATAGGTGTCCTCTCTCGCATCTGTCTTCTCCAGGCAGCCTGTGCATGCCATTCCTCTCACTCAGCTACTTCCTCTGTTCCTCTTCCACAAGTAATAACTTCCCCAGCTTGTCATTTCTGCGTGATTCTCACCTTTGGATCTTCTAGGCAGAGCCACTCTGTACAACCTGGGCTGGAGAGGCAAGAGTGGGGAGGCAGCAGGCAGGCGCTGCAATCCACATTCTAATTTCATGGCCGGTCTGCAGCCCCATCAGGCAATATTCACGGAAAGTGACAAGTAGAAATTAGCTCCTATTGATTTTATTTCCATAACATTTGAAAAACAATCCTTATGAAAGATGCCTTTTAAAAATCTCTCTGGCAGAAAATATAGGGTTCTGTCTCAGAGAAAATATGTTTCTGAATATACATCCCAAACAATTTCTAAGAAAAGCAGAATCAAAATCAATATTTCCATAGTTTATGCCATTCCTTGCCTTCATGAAGATATGCAACTTAATTTGCAGGCATTTTGCCTTACAAGAGCATTTGCCTGTGATGCTGACTGGATCAGAACCACTCATTTCAGATTCATTTTATACTACACAATATCCCAAATGTCAAGTCCCACCCACCGAAACCAGCATAGCAGCAGCGCTTTCAATAATAAATTACTTCTATTTACTTCAATACAGTGGGAAAAGAATTGGAAGCATTAAGAATTCTTTTGCACCTGAAGATAATTACAAGTAACTATACTAAGCCCATGATTGTGGCTATCTTCACTTAGCTAGGCTGAGGATGTTAAAGGGATTTTAGAACAAAAAATAAATTTCTTGGTAAAGCTTAAAAAATTTACAAATACACACACACACACACACACGTAAACTGAGAGGTCCCACAAGTTTTTGTAGTGTGGGAAACCAGTTGCACTGCGTTTATATTAGGACAATTAAAAATGCTTAGTAAAGGTGTTTGAAGTCAAATAAAAGGAAGAAAGTGCCTTTGTTGCTGAAAGTCATTAAGCATCTGCAGAAAGTAGAGATCTCCTATTCATACTGAGGGACCTTTCAATTCAATCAAGTTAATTGAAAAAAAATACAATGATAAATCTGACATAAGAGTGACAAGCTGACATTGTTTTGGAAAAGCTCCCATTGACTCCAAAGTAGGGTGGAGGAGGAGAGGAGATGCAGTGGCAGGTTTAGGACACACTGGGTGTACGTTTGGGTCTGAAGCAGGGCTGCAGGCAGAGGGGAAGTGGAGGACAGCTGGGCAGTGCTGCAGTTGTTTCCTCTGAAGCCGCCCCCAAAGAGACAGGTGGCTCACTGGGGCCAGGTGCTCTGTTGCTGGCCTTGAGGAGGCAATGAGAAATCAGAGGACGAAACACTTCACAGAGTGCTAATAAAGATTCCTGATTAAGAGCTATCATTTACTCACTCTGTCAGTCAGGACATGCTAAGTTATGCCAGAGTAACAAATAATCCTGGATCTCAGTGGATTAATATAACAAACACATCTTGCTAATGCTATATATCCAAGGACAGGCTATCAGAGGACTCTCCTTGTGTAGTCAGTTGGGCACTTGGGCTGTCCCGCCTGCACTCAGCTCATGCCTTCAGGCTTGGCAAGGTCAAGGAGGACTGCCCAGCAAATCAGGCACTGAATCTTATGGCTGCTTCCTGGAAACAACTCACATTTCATTGTTCAGAGTACGTCAGAACAACAGCACAGATTTCAAAGAAAATTCAAGAGCGATCCCACCATTCTCTGAAGGAGAGAACTGGAATAATTGTCATCAGCCTCATGACAACCATCTCAGTAGATTTTTCAGCCATGCAAGCCCAAAGAACATCTATTTCCCCACTGGCCACCCTATCAAGAGCCAAGACAAGAAAATATAATAGTAATAATAGTCTTTCTAATCCTTAATTGGTTGAAGATCTTATTCCCTGTTTGGAAAGATCTTATTCTCTGATTAAAATCACAGGACAAAAATTAAGTAATCACTTATAAATGCATAAAATAAGATTTTAATACAACTGTATGTAAGGTTTACCCGTTAATGTTTATTTAGAGGGCAGCGTGCTCTGCAAAAGAGGTTAGGCAAGGTCCTCCAGGAGGGCTCAGACTGCAGCCCCAGAGAGGGGCAGGCACAGTGCTGAGTCTTAACAGCACAGCACTAACTGTAGGGCAGGTGCTACGATTACCATAATACCACAGAGAAGGTGAGTTTCTGGGAGATCAAATAACTTTTCCAGATCACACAGCTACTTCAGGGCAGAGCTGGTAGGAAATTAAATACGGTGATATAAGAGGCATAAAGAAGAATGAAAATGAGACCACCTATTTGGGACAAAGAAAAAAATGGGGGAAAATAAAATAAAAAAATTTAATGGTAGCCAAACCACAGAAACATAGATCTACTTAGTACAGGGGTAAATTGCCCTTTGTGTCAGGTGCTAATGAAGCTCCCTGCATGAGGCACGAGAGAGCAAAAATAAAAGTTTAAAATTACCTCCAAAATATGCTTGTAAAATATATATTACATATGTTTATCTATGTAAGAAAGCATGGAAAACTATAAAATATAGAAAACTTACCAGAGAAAATGGTTAATGCATTTGGAAGAATTGATTTTAAAGGACCATGTTCTCAAGAAGCAGTACAACAAGCAAAGTAGAGTTACCTATTTCCAAAGTCTCCACATTCTGGCACCTATACAAAGGCCCTTTCCAGAGCTGCTGGGTGATCCCAGATGAGAACTGGGCTGGTACCCAAAAGTTTCCCCATCCACATCTACTGCTCCACCAGATGTGATGGATAGGTGCATTTCATTTGGATTAGTTTTTCCTGTTGGTTAGTCCTGCTTTGGATCTGAAACAGAGTGCAGCTTGGTAGGAAAGGTTCAAGCTTCTCAGCTCACTGCCAGATACACGCAGAGTCAGTCTTCTCGAAGTACACACATACACGCCAGACCTTTGAAATATTCATGGAAAAATGAAGCCTAAAGGTAAGTTTATTCTGGTAGGAAAACTTGGAAATCCAGGCAAATATTTCCTTTTTTTTAAAGATTTATTTATTATTTGAAAGTTAGAGTGCACGAGAGAGAGAGAGAGGGAGAGAGAGAGAGAGGGAGAGAGAGGGAGGGAGACAGAGGGAGAGAGAGAGGCACACACACACAGAGGTCTTCCATCCACTGGTTCACTGCCCAAATGGCCACAAAGGTTGGAGCTGGGCTGATCCAAAGCAAGGAGCCAGAATCTTCTTCCAGGTCTCTCACATGGGTGCAGGGGACTAAGTATTTGCGCCATCTTCTACTGCTTTCCCAGGCACATTAGCAGGGAGCTGAATCAGAAGTGGAGCAGCTGAGATTCAAATGGGTGCCCATATGAGATGCCAGTGCCACAGGTGGTGGCTTTACCCAATACACCACAGTGCTGGCCCCCAGGCACAGGTTCTCACAGTGTGCATTTTTCATAAATGTTTTAATAAAAAGAAGACTGCATATATTTCAAAATTTGTTTACACAACCAATATAAATTCCATTTTCCACAAAACCTTTAACATATGTTCATATGCATACACAAAAATGATTTTAGAATATCCAGTCTTATTGCATTTTTCACCATTTAAAGTTCTTTCCTTTCAGTCTCTTCTTTTTAATGATAGAAAGGGAAAGAGAGAAAGGCAAACAAAGCAAAACAAGAAACTCTCAGCCAGTAGTTTACTCCACAACCTGGCCAGGCTTAAAGCCAGGATTGGGAAACTCCATCCAAGTCTCCCATGTGGGTGAAAGCCAATTTGTGAGCCACTATCACCGCCTCCCATGGTCTGTAATGAATGGAACCTTGAGTCAGGAGCTGGAGCCAGGGCTTGGACCCATGCACTGTGATGTGGGATGCATTGTGTCTTAACCACTAGATTATCTGCCCACTCCCCTTTGAGTCTTTTGGAAGAACAGCATGTAATTAGAAGTAAAAAATCTGCATTACCTTCTTGGACCAAACTTCATCAGCTTATATAGGTCCCAGTTCCCACTGTGAATCCCGATTTCCCCATTTTGCAAATTAAAAGAAGGAACAAAAAGCTGCATATCTTTAGGGGCATTCTATGGATGCTAGAACCAAAGACTGCGGAGTTCTGAGAGTAAAGGGCTTGTGTCCATGTAAGCCTAGAAAGCACTAGGTTCCCTACTGTAATTTTTCAGGATACTCAACGTGTTACCATGCGTGACACATCCTCAAAAATGACATGCTACACACACTTCCCTTACTCACCTTGACCATGGAATCCTTCTATCACGTGATGGGTGTAGGGAACACACTCTGGAACCACTCAGCCTGGCCCTGGCCAAAGCCTAACCCTGACCTTAACCCTAACCCTAACCCTAACCCTAACCCTAATCCTATCTCATCACCCAGTGAAGCATGGATACTGTTGTCATAATGCTTGTCAGAGAGGGCAATATCCCTGGAAAAGCTCAGGAATTTAGCTGCAGGCTTTTAACAGTAGAAGGGAATTTCTGGGGACTAGGACTACAATAGCTAGTTTCTTATCACTATAGTGAAATGCTTGAGTTAAACTAACTTTATCAAAAATAGTGGTTTTTTTGGTTCACAAGTCTGGAAGTCCAAGATTGTGCAAGCCCTCTGCTTACCATTTGATGTCATTCTTGCCCAAAGAGTCTCCAGGAAGCCAGAGTATCTCCTGGCAAGAGACAAGGAGTGTACACCTCGTCTATGTTTCCATGGTTTCTTAGAAAATGACCAGGATTCAATCATGGAGACTCCATCCTAAGGACTTCATCCAAATCTAACCATTTATCAAAGGGCCAATGTAATTTAATTAAGACTCTGGAGTTTAAACTCCTGTTTGAGTTTGAAAGCCAAATCAAATTCAAATCACAGCAAGAATTGTCCATAGAATTCTAGATAAAGGAAAAGTTGGAGAGATGTAGAAAGTAGTACAAGGCTTTGCAAAACAGAGATCAATGAATGGGCTCTCCAAAGTCAAATTTGTCAACTTTGCTCACAAGGTTCTATAGATGATGCTAACCCTGATGAAATCTGAAACTCAGATGGTTGCCCCACTGTTTACAGGACAGTTCTTCCAGAAAAGCATAGACCTGTGGCAGGCATGTTCCTGACATCTTGGGCCAGACTTTGATTATCTCCTGATTGAAATTTAAGAGCATCAAACTTTAGTTCTTGAACCTTTGCTTTGGGACTTGGAGGAGGCAGGAGGGTGGGTAGTTCATGAAAACACAAATATTTAGTCTTATTATTTGCCAAGCTTTAGTGTAAAACAAAAGTTCAAGGCCTTTTTTACAAAAAGCAGGAAAATATTAAATACCACTAATTATAAATTCATATTAACTGTATTTTATTACAACAAAAACTGGAAAAAAGTACAGATAAAGGCATTAAAATAAATAACATTAAAATAATGTTATTTATAACATACAATTTCGTGTTAATGATATTCAGTGATATAAAAATCGGAAGAGTGGCTGAAGCTGTGGCATAGTGGGTAAAGACACTGCCTGCAGTGCTGGCATCTCATATGGGTGCCGATTCAAGTCTGGCTGCTCCAATTCTGATCTAGCTCTCTGCTATGGCCTGAGAAAGCAGTGGAAGATGGCCCAAGTGCTTGGGGCTCTTTACCCGTGTAGGAGATCCGGAGAAAGCTCCTGGCTTCTGGCTTCGGATTGGCACAGCTCCAGCCGTTGCGGCCAATTGGAGAGTGAATCAGTGGTTGGAAGACCTCTTTCTCTCTCTGCCTCTCCTTCTCTCTCTGTGTAGCTCTGACTTTCAAATAAATAAATAAATCTTTAAAAAAATCAGAAGAGAATATTTTTGTATCATAACATATATAAATAGCAAATAATAATTTATCAAGGTGATATTTTGATTACAGATTTTTCTGGTAAAAATTCCTGCGAATTTATTTATTAGATCACCAGAAATTTTACTTTTAACAATTGACACACTTGATTGAGGCAGTGCTGTTACTTGTCAAATACAAGGCCAAAAATAATTTTTGATAATTTTAATTATTGAAAAATGATTTTGTTTTTAAATTCTTGCTAGAGCTGTTAAGAATATTTACTATGAAAATATTAGAATACATATATACAAATTATTAGTAATTTAAAGATGACACTTTGTTTGGAGAACAAGTTTTCCAAAAATATTTAACTCTTCATACAAATTACTGTTATGTATCTTTGAGTTTAATTTTAAATGTAAATTCATACAATGATATTTTAATATTTCCAGGACTGTTCTCTGTAACTGGTAAAGATCATACAAAAAAACCAAAAGCAGCCTCTTGATTTCTATGTCATCCAAAATGCCCATTTATCCATCATATCACTGTATCTCCAATTACAAGAAAAAATGTTAAAATTGCTTTCCATATTAGGAGATAATAGGAAGCATCATGAAAATGTTCTTTTATGTTGAGTGTGCCCATCTTTACATGCAAGTTCCATTTGTAAGCCCATGGATATCTTCTTTGCTATGTTGTAGCACTTTTCAAAACTTCAAAAGCCTTAATACTTCACCTAGGATTCTTTGAAGAATTCTAATGAATCCCTGATGCGCTCTATTGCAACGTCCACGTGCATGTTTTATTATGCAGTAATGTACTGATAAAATTTACTGCCTTCGTGCAGTTCCTCTCCTGACTCTCAGGTGGAAGCGGTAATAGGCGGATACTGCAGGGGTGGGATCTGGGGCAGATGGACAAACTGGAGAGCACAGCCTCGCCTTCCTGGAGGGGCAGTTGTGGCTGCTGCTATCACTGCTGCTTCTGCTGCTCCTACCACTGTCTCTACCAACCTGAACCCAAGTCCTGGCTCTGACCTTCCTGTCATAGCAGCTGCCCACTCCCCATGGTACACACTGGCGTGAGCCCACACACACATCTGCTGCAGCTTAGCCTGTCTCCATTGCTCACAGATATGCTCCATTGTCCTACCAAACTTTACTTACAAAACACCAGGTTCATAGATAAAAGTATTAAAAATTTCAAGAAGGTGACAACAGAGTATTAATCCAACAGACCCTGTGTGACTGCAAAGATCACACACTCGTGAGACCAGTCTTGCTCTCAAGTTATAAGGATGATGCACAGAGAGGGTGAGGAGGAACCAAGTGTGGATGAGGTAATCCAGATTTGCCAGAGAGACTTGCACAGGGATTCAAACCTCAACAGACGGAGCTCTGAATTCCTGAGCCCCTCTGGATCCTGGAAGCTAATGCTTCCAGACAGGTTTACAATGAAAACCTGCTTAGAACTTGACTGTGTGCCTCTGACTCAGCAACTCCAGCCAGCAGTAGCTGCATTTGGGCACAGAAGGTTTTGCCAGCAGCTAGAGGAACTGGTACACAGGAGGACATTCTGTATGCCAGGGGGGTCACATTCTTCATTTTCCTTAATTCTCACAGTAAGCCAGGGAAAGTGGTGATATCACACCCATTCTATAAGTAGTCAAACAGGTTAGCAGCAGGAGGGGCTTTGCATTCATCTCTGTTCAGTTGCGGAGGTGCTGATACTGCTACTGGACAACTGGGGCCAGCAGTGCTTTACTTGGGGGCTAACATGGCTTTGGGTGGGTTCGTAGTTTCAGTGGAAGATAGGAATCAATCACAAGCCAGACAAGTGAAAGCAGGAGAGTTTTTGTTACGGAAAGCGGCAAAGAGTGGATGACTCCACAGACAGAGCAGCCCTGGGTTGTTTTAGTGGTTTTTGGCAACTGCATGTTAAAAATTGGGAATATTTACTTTATTTTTGAAAAAGGATAGCAATTTCTAGGAAGCAGGAATCCATGCCTTTTATATACTGCTAGGGCTATTTTCATGGGTTGTCCTGGCAATTGTAAACTGTCATGGCAGGAGGGCAGCGATTTTTATTATGTTAATGTATGACAATTAGGGTATAATGATGCTAGGGGTTGGGTGGCCTGTAAACTGGATGTTGTGTTGGATCCAACCAGTTTGTACCCATCTTCTATCTGCCTCCTGTTATTGTGTAAGTCTGCAGAATCTGGGTTTTGCTGTGTAGTTGCCGGCAGGTGGAGGCTGGGGCAACGGTGTCTCAGGATTGCTGTAGCAGCATACTCTGAGCATCCATTGAGGCACAACAGTGTGGCATGAGCCTTTTACTCATAGGACAACCCTTTCTTGGATCCTATTTCATCTGAGTTTATACAGAATTTAAATGGAGTTGTTTTCCAAAGCCCAAAACACGTTAAGAGGAATGAATTAAATGTACGCGCTCTGTTTGTGGAGAGCAAAGCCATCTCTAAGATGCTTTCATAGGTGACAGTAAAACTCAGGGCAAAAAGCTGTCATTTCCCTTGAATCAGACCCCATGACCCACACACTGCTGCAAGCTGGCATTTAATAGCCCTGCACCATGTAGGCGGCTCTGAACAAACATTTTGTTATTTTTTCTTCCTATCTTGGGTCCATGTTAGAACACAGAAAATATTCCTCTATAAATGGCAGACACTTTTGTAAGGAGAAAACGTTGCATGTCTTTGGGGGAAAGCACACACAGGGTGAAAATTCTGCACTGATTTGGTGTTTGAAGGTAAAAGAACAGGCTTCAGAATGAATTTTTCAAGTGAGATAGGCATTCCAGTAGGCCTAGCCAGAGCATCCTGGGATCCTCTTTATGAGGAATGCTGGGATTCCCAGGAACTCAGCACAGGGTGAGAAAACTCTGAACCCACTGGGCACTGTGTTAACCTGTCCTTTTCAGAAGAAAAGTTTTCAACTATCACTCCTAGCAAAATGTCTAAAGAAATATTTCTGAGACTATGTTCCCTAGCATCACTAAGGAAACATATGAAAATACAGATCTCTGAGTCCCACCTAAGCCTGCATCAGTGCTTTGGTGGCTTTTTGTTTTTAATTTGTCTCTGCAGAGATTTTTTACGTAGGGTAATATTTGGAATCACCACCTTAAACAAAAAGGACCCAGGTCTAGAAGAATGCTTTCAAGTTTGGGCCAGGCGGCTGGCTGGGGTGGGGGCAGTGTTTCAGCTAAGATGTTGTGAGGACCGAAGCTCTGCCTTTCTGACAGGCTTACACTGACAAGCAGAGTTTGCTTCTTTGTTTCTAAAGCCGGTTCAATCTGGGAAGAAGCTGGGTTGACACTCTTGATTAGATGGCAGAGTAGATACAAACCTACTGCAATGTAATTGAAGTTGTTCTTTATTCATCTGGTTACATAGCTTCTGCCAGGAAGCTGTCTCGGAACAGCGCTGAGTCTGGAATCTTCCCTCTAGGAAGCAATCTCCTTGTGAAGTTTCTCCTACACATGTAGTGATGAGCTCTGAGAAATGTGGCCTACCAGTGCCTCTACTCTCCCCTTGTTCTCAGCTAAGACTCCAAAGCTTTTCCGAACAGCTTTTCTCTTGTTCCAGTGACAGCTACTTGTTTTAACCTTGAGGAAAGAATAGATAAACAAGTACCGTGCTGAGATTGTACCCACCTATGCTGGAAGCATCTGAGGCGCTCCAGAGGATCCAGAGGATGCAGCAAGATGACAGCAAATAGATATTGTCAAGGAATAAGGAAGGAAACAAGGACAGGGGCTTGGAGTGGGGCCAAGGATGAGGCTAGCACTGACGCTCATGGCCGGAAGTTCTATTTGCTGGCTGTCTGTGCATTGGCAACCCCAGGAAAGAAATCTGGATTAGTTCCACAATTTAGTGGGTCTCAATTTAGCTGTGTCTGCTGGGCAACCTCCTGTGAAACCTGCAGATTCATGAGAGTGTGGCCAGCAGTGTGGGCAGGTTGCTTGCCAATGAGAAAACCTCTGGAACAAAAATTCCTCCACTTCCTATCCCCTACAGTAGCTGGGGGGCTCAAGAAAGATTAAGGAGTGAAAAGTACTTTGTGAATTAACATGCACTTCACAACTATAAGGAAATATTGCCATTTACCACCTCCCACTAGTGTGGGTTTTGATATGGCTTCTTTGTGGTATTTCATAATTGCATAAATAAATTTGAGGAATGGTTGGATCATATATTATGCACCTATATATTGTGTATGTAAGCTCAGAATTTCCCACAATTGACTTGAAATTTAGAAACCATTGCAATTCCTGACTACCCTCTTATCTTGAAGACTGGCTTTATATTCTTATTTGCTGTTTCTTCTTAAATGAAATGCAGTTCAGTTCAGGCTGTGAGGAAGACTGTGGAGGAACATCATTCTTTTATAATATCCACATAGCATATCACTTTATAATGTGATCACAATTGCCCACTAATTTGTTTTGGTGGCAGTTTTGCACAGGTCTCGATTTTGGGATCTTGGTACTAAAACAATACTGTAATTGCCATTGGTAGGGGCCCTCTTGAAATAGGGGAAGAGAAAAGTTTCCACTGGGATGGAATGCAGCCACGTCTACTTGCCTGTAACTGTTTCAACATCAGCCTGCCAGCACAATGCGATGGTGCTAGCCAGCACCAGTCAGCTATAGCTCACTATGTATGGAGAATATTGTTAGGTCTATTAAAGGCAGCTAGTTAAATGTTATCAGAGGCCATGAACACATGTACAAACTTATATCTATTTCTATAGCTGCCATGTGTCATCAGAACACTCAATCAAAATGTATGTAGCCATATAAAGGAGACAAAGAAGCCAAAAGATATACAAGAAAATGCCAGCCTTTGTTCAGGCTCAGACTTTTGGATGTGAATTCAACTGAGCCTCATGCTGGCATGATGAAATCAAGCACTGTTTCCTGCTAAAGCCTCAGTGTCTCCTCTTTCTGTTCAAGTACCCTGCCATAGCACCCTTGTAAATCTTATCCCACATTTTAGAATGCATCAGGTTCACATGTAGTAAGAATTCTTTATCTTTTTTTACAGATGTGGAAATTGAAGTTCTTGACGCCTTCTTGTACAGCACAGGTCCCACAGATGGTAAGTGGTGGCGCACTTATTCTCTGACATCCCTTTGCATGTGCAGGGGACCTGGAAAAGCAGAGGTGCTCAAAGCCTCATTGAGAGACAATGAAACACACTGCAGTAAAGAGTGTGAGGGATTCTTCAGGAAGGCCAGGGAATGGGTTCTGAAGTAAGAGGTTGAGAATTGGCTTTGAGGTCAGATTTGTAGTGGCTTAGAGGACAAGTAGTGTGTTACTCCCACTGTTACAGGCTAGGGAGTAAGTCCTGGAGGGAAAGAAGAGTGAGAAATTGCAGTAGAGGAGAGAGCAGGGTTCGGGAGGTGGCCCCTAGGAAACTGCCCAAATATATGCCTCATCCTTTCTTCATCTTTGGAGTCCCTGCTCCCTTGAAAGTCTTGAATGCCAGTCTGAGCTCATCCATCCTCACTCCTTTCCACATGCACACAGCCTTGTGCCTTGAAAGGATTCTTGCCCTTAAACTTTGCACAGTCAGGGATTATTGCTGCTGTCCTCATAGCTGAGAACACCATGCACATGATACTGTCTTGTGAGGACACAGAGAGGCAAACCAGTGAGAAGAAAGCACCCCAGGGATTCTGATTCTTTTGATCAAATGCTTCCTTCCCTGGTGGAAAGAGGGAAACTGAAGGCTGAGGACAACTGTGAGGTCACTTTCATCTCATTGCAAGAGGAAGCAGTGCTCACTTGGGCTAGAGATGGAGGCTTCAGTTATGCTGAAGGTAAGCGAGCTGGAACAGCCCCGCAATGGGAACAGCAGACACACATTTTAAAAACAGTTTTAAAAAGTCCTGCTGGACTAAACATTTTCCCTTAGGTTCCCTTTTATTTTTAATTTTTAAAATAAATTGTGTATGCACTGAAAATAAAATTCTGCTTTTCAGTATTCAAAATTAGGAAGAAATGAGATAGAAATGCCCAAGCTTTCTGCTCAGCAGTAGGAGTTTAAGAAAGCCCAAGGAACAGTGTGAAGAGAAGAATGTTCCTGCAGAAAGAGAGGATTCAGACGCCCTGTGGAGGCCTTTGATCTCAGGGATTGCCCAAGTCAGTCCCTGAATACACACAATCGTGTTCTAGGGCTAGGCTGTGCAGAGTATGATGACAAACAGGTAGATGCCAGCCTCCTTCCCTTCTCTTGTGGGGCCCACAGCCTGCACAAGGGCAGAGTGCCAGAGGAGAAGGTAAGCGAGACCTAAGGAATTATGTGGCAGTAGGAACACATGAGAGGCACAATATCTTTCTGGACTGGAAAACAGTGAAGTGAGTGAGTCTTCCATATGAGGTCCCTTAATATGTGAGGTAATTGACATCATTATAAGAGATCAGTATTCATTGGGGCCAGTGCTGTGGTGTAGTGGACTAAAGCCTCTGCCCATGGTGCCAGCATCCCATATGGGTGCCAGTTCGAGTCCTGGCTGCTCCTCTTTCTATCCATCTCTCTGCTACAGCCTGGGAAAGCAGTGGAGGATAGCCCAAGTGCTTGGACCCCTGCACCCACATGAGAGACCTGGAGGAAGCTCCTGGCTCATTGCTTTGGACTGACCCAGCTCCAGCAGTTATAGCTGTTTCGGGGGCGTTCCAGCAGATGGAAGACCTTTCTCCTTGTCTCTCCCTCTCTGTCTGTAACTCTGCCTCTCTAAATAAAATAAATAAAATCGTTTAAAAAGAGAGATCAGTATTCATATCTACAGCTTATGGGTAGAGAAAAATGTTACTCAGAAAGGGAGAACAATTTTCTCAGTTCATGTGGCTAGTAAATGACAGATCCAGGGAACTGGACAGCTTGCACAATTCCCAGCCCATTGACTTATCAAGAGCACTGGTCTCCATTCATATAAAAACATCACCAAACTAAAACTGTATCTTGCAGGAATGGGCAGTCTATAAATGGAGACATGCTGTTCTTCTACTGCCCAAATCTCAGAACTTTGAGGCTGTAGCCCCTTTCATTTTAGAGATCCAGCTGTTTTCTCTTTGCATTCAGAAGCTGGGGAGTAGAGGCCAGTGCCATTTCTCTGAAGAAATGTGATGACTTGTTTCATCTTCCAGAGACCCTCAAGCCTCTTCTCACCTTTTCCATCTGTCTAGGAGCTGTTGAGTTATACGCTCATTTTTGGTGTTAAATGCTTGAACCTGATGGGAGGGGTTGCCTGCCTCTGAGAAGTAGAGCAGACCCCAGCTGGAAATTATTGGGAGTGCTTCACATTTTTTAAGAGCATTTCAATCTTTCAAATTGGACTTCAAATTTAGAAGACGGCAGGTCCCTTCAGCAAGTGAATCACTTCCATAATCTTAAGTCATGCTCTCCGTTGGGAGGCTGGCATCTTGTTACTTCTAAGTCCAAATCTTTATTGAAGCAGAGAGAATGGCTACAACAGCACTGAAAATGGGCATCCTGGAGGCCAAGAGGCCACAGCAGTTCACTCAGGTCCCAGGGCTCCAGTGGAAGAGAGGGACCTATTTACTCATTCATTCAATCACTTATGTATTCATTCAACAGGAAAACCTTGATTGACTACTGCATATGTAAGCTTGGGGTGTGGGGATAACAGGGAAAAGGCCTTCAAGAGCCTGCCTGCCTCCTGTTGGAAACACATGCAACACAGCACTTTTCTAATCATTGTTGCTTTGAACTTTGGGAAAACTGGTGGCACAAAGGCCTTTCTTCCGGGCCTTTACTCAGTCCCTCAGTCCTTCTGCATCTCTTCTAAGAGCTCTTTGCTTTTGTGTTAATGCTGAGGGCTAGACTCTGGCATGGTGCATCTGTTTAAAGAGTGTAGCAGGGCAGGCAGTATGGAAGGACAGACAGAATGTGGGAGGAAAGGGGGCCAGTGCCGTGGTGCAGTAGGTTAATCTTCCGCCTGCGGCGCCATCGTCCCTTGTGAGCACTGGTTCTAATCCCAGCTGCTCCTCTTCCAACCCAGCTTTTTACTGTGGCTTGGGAAAGCAGTAGAAGATGGCCCACATGCTTGAGCCCCTGCACCCATGTGGGAGACTGGGCAGAAGCACCTGGCTCTTGGCTTCAGATTGGCGCAGATCCGGCCATTGGGGCCATCTGGGGAGTAAACCAATGGAAGGAAAACCTTTCTTTCTGTCTCTCTCTTTCACTATAACTCTGCCTCTCAAATAAATAAATAAATAAAATATATATTTAAAAAAAAGAATATGGGAGGAAGGGAGCCAGCTGCAGAGCAAAGAGAAGGTGAAGGGGACAGCAGGAGAAAATATGGGTTGATAGAAGCTTCATGAGTCTAAGTTGCCAGAAATGCCAGAAGTGTGATCAGAACTGTTCAATGGATAAGAATGTCTGTGAGAATGGACTGAGACCAGGTTGCCAACACATCTCTTATGTTTGCTCAGGGATGGCTGAAATTCTCCCTCTGTGATGGGAGTGACATGTGAAACTTTTGTTCCTTTGCTGAATCTGAAAATCTGTAGATTCAGTTTAGTCCAACCAACCTCACTTTCTTGCTCTTCTCAAGGTCTTTGCCACAGCTTGCTGGAAGAAGAGGTTTATCAGGGTGCAAATGTAAATTCAAGGAGTTTTCTCTTCCAACTTCCAATTTCAAGGTATAGTTAATTCTGCCTTGCATCTTGCTTTCTGGAAGATAGGCAAATGTAGGTTAACTAAAATCAACTCTTTGTTGTGGTATTCAGGCAGACTTGGGGAAATTAAAATGGTAATGTATCCATTAATGACCATTTAATGATTTCTAATCAAGGTGCAACCTGCTCTGCAAATCAGCAGAGTCAGGCTTGTTTGAAATGTAAACAGGATAACTCATGAATTTATTGGCTAATTGTACTTGTGACCATAGAAGACCTTGCTGAATTCAACATAGGAAACGTATTAGCTTCTCATTCATTTCATTGGGTTTAGCATATAAACGGATAGCTTAGACACACTCTTTAAGACAGTTTTCTGATTTACTTGCATTTGCCTCATGTAAATATCACTCACATCATTGATCCTTTGCTGATTATCCAAGGCTATGTTCAAATCTTAATGGATCTGCTACTCTAGGTCAGGTCTTTCTCTTCTACTCAATGAGAGAAGTTCAATAAGGGCAGGGCTATTCTTAATGTGTTTGCAGGTATATCCCCATAACAAATAAAGAAATGTCTATGTAATGAATATAATCAGTCCCAGGGACATTAGCTGTTCCAGACAGAGTCTCTGTATGCCATGGACGTTTGTGTCTTATAGTCATGAATAGAAGCACCAGTGTGCAGTGAGGAAATGCTGAGAGCACTTCTTGTGCTGTGATATCAAACCAGTACCCCACCCCCACTCCACAGACATATATTTGGGCCTGTGTATATGCATGCATGCATGTCCTTCACACACGTACACACACAGTCTTGCCTTCCAGAACAAGGAAGGCTTTTATTAACAGAGTAAGAGCAAAAGAGACATGCTATTTTTAAGTTTATTCATTCATTCATTCAAAAGGGAGAGAGATAAAGAGAAAGAGAGAGATTTTCTATTTTTTGCTTCACTCTTTAAATGCCCACAACAGCCAGACTGGGTCAGGACAAAACCAAGAACTGCAGACTATCTGGGTCTCCCACATGAATGACATCAACCCAAGTATTTGGACCATCAGAAGCTGCCACTCATTGGCAGGGAGCTCAAAAATGCCCATCCCAGGCACTATGATATGGGATGCAGGTGTTTGAACTGGTGACTTAACCTGCTCTGCCAACATACCTACCCCAAGAGATACAAACCTTGTGGCCAGGTTTATATTACTATTACATCAACTTTGTTACTTCAACCTTTTTCATGAAACTCAAATATGTGGCCTGTAAATGCAAACAAGTTATTAAAGAGTTTTGATGAAAATCTTTCTGCTGTTACAAAGATTTTAGAGTCAAGGAGCTTAAGCTTCACTGTCACAGACCTTGCTTGGCTATTGACTTATTAAGCAAGGCTGGCTGGCAATGTACTCTTGGGGCTTTGTTTCTCCCTCTGTCAAATGGAGCCAAAAATAAACACGAGATTATTTTGTTGGTCAAATTACTTAATATAGAGTACAAGAATAATGTACTATTTTTACCTATTTAACTCACAGATTTTATTTTCTTTTTAGAAGAATACAGGCAAAATACAAGGAAATGGCTATACATACACCTTTCTGAAGGACAATTTGGCAATATGTCCAAAAATATGTATACGTTTATACCCTTGACCTAGTAATTTCTCTCCCAGGTTCTGATCCTAAAGTGCTAATCAAGGATGTGACAAAATTTTGATGAACATTCTTGTTATTAAGTGCTCTTGGTAATTACATAAAATTGGAATAGTTCAGTGTCCAACAGTAGGGGAGTACTTAAACAAATGTAGAGTCATATAATAAGATGGAATGCAACTCTTAAGTAATGGCTGGACATGTAGTAGTAACAAGATTGTATAACTATGCCTATATTAACACGTGTAAGACATATCATCTATTTATCTTCTATTTTTATTCATTTATATATCACCTATCTATGTATTTATACATAAGAAGTTACTTCAAAAGTTCATGGAAATGGAATTAAAAAGATAAGTTTATTTTGAATCAAATTGGTTTTTAAAGATTTATTTATTTATTTGAAAGGCAGAGAGAGAGAGAGAGAGAGAGAGAGAGAGAGAGAGAGGAAGAGGCAGAGAGAAAGAGATCTTCCAACCACTGTTTCACTCTCCAAATGGCTGCATTAGTCAAGGTTGGGTCTGACTGAAGCCAGGAGCCTGGATCTCCATCTGGGTCTTCCATGTGGGCAAGGGTCCATGTATTTGGGCCATCTTATGCTGCTTTCTAGGCACATTAGAAGGGAATTGGATAAGGACAGAACAGCAGAGACTGGAACCAGTGCTCTGGTAAGTGGTGGCTTAACCTGCTACACCCTAATGATGACCCTGGTGCAAATTTTTTTTTTTTGAAATCTATGTATAGTGTTTTCATAATAGGCACTGTACATGAAATTTTTCAAGAAACAGAAAAGAAAGGGAAAACACATTCAGATAACAGCATAATCTAGTTATATATATTATACACACACACACTTATATAAATATACATGCAGATATACATACATATACACCTATGTGGATAAGAAAAATCCTAAAAGAATATGCAGTAACATTTAACAACACCTGTTTTGGAAACAAAAAAAACACATAATTTCAGTTTTCTTCATTGTGATTTTCTGTATTTGTCAAAATTTATCACATCTGAAAGCAGAAAAATGTTTTAAATTTTAAACCTACATATGCATAAGTGCTTGGAAAACTTAGCACTGAGTTACTATCAATATGTCCTTGTCTTTCTGGTGACTCTCTGTACTCTCTATGGATGAGATGTTTCTCTTTCTGGTATTTCAACAGAACGTTCAGCTACAAATTGGCTAATATCCTAATAACCTCTATTGATCCAGGCGCCTGTGGAACTTTGCTCACGAACCAGAACTCCACCACTTTACTTCCTCTCATGGTCCTCTTTCCTAGAACTGTCCAGCCCGGATGACACTATCCAGGGCCCTAGACTTGAGGCCCAGTGCAACCAACTTGCCCAGTGACAAAAAAGGCAGGCAGTGTATTGATCACTTTGGTCAATTACTGTGCATTTCAATAATAGATTTTGGACTGGAGCTATGGAGAAAGGAAAGTCCTGGGCAATACTCGATCATCTCCTTAGCTAGGGATTTTGTCATTACTGTATTTGCCTGTGTTACATTGGGAGATTGTATTTGTGATTGATGGCTGCAGATGAGCAATTTATTCTGCTGTTTCCTTTTTGTGTTGGTGAATGTGGGAGTAAATGCCGCTATAACACTTGGCTAAGCATTTGCTAATATCCTCTGTTGACAGAGACACACAGGGACTTCTCTAAAGTCCATGCGCATAGCCCTCACATAGAAAAGGAGCAAAAATGGCCCAAGAACTATGCTATCCAGTGACAAGTACTTGACATTGATTATTTCAGGTAAGCAGCATGATCAGCTGGGAAGCAGGTATGATTAGCCCTTCTTTATTGATACAGGGACACCTTCTCTGAGGTCATGTAGCTGGTAGATATTGGAGCTAGGGTTTGAGGGCAGGTCTCGTGATGCTGAAATGTGTTGTTTCTGTTACACTACTTGAATCTGTTTCTTCCAGAAGAAGACCTGGAATCAAGGATAAAGTGAATTATCAAACACACACACACACACACACACACACACACACACACACACAGTAAAGATGTGGAAGAGTTTGTTCTGATTGAAGCAAAGGAGCGGGGTGTTGCAATCTCACACCAGTCCACCACTGGCTGTTAGGTGCATTGCAGGGCCCAGCATAGTCTCCTGGGGAAGTGAATATCACAGGAAATGGTGTACACGCATAGCTTTGAACAGGAATCTGGTAGGACACCATCAGTGTGTTAAAGGGAAAGTGTGGTCTGGGGAGAGAAGTCAGGGACAAGAGGCTAGACCTTTGAGCTAGGATCAGCTGGAAGTGACCTCATGATCAGTTTCCCAAAGCACAGCATCTGGTAAGGGAATGGCTGGGGTAAATCTGGGGAGGGGTAAAGGAGTTCTGTTGCTCTAAACTCAAAGATTGGACACATGCCCAAGCATTCTGTGAATACCTGTGGCCCACCTTAGATCTAATCTCTTCAAAGCACCCTTAAACTTGTTTTCACTAACTTCAAAGCAATCTAAGACTAAAGCTCTAATATTGGTCACAATTTAAAATATTTGCCTCAGTTTATCCAAAATTGTCTCTGTTGCTTATGGAGCAAAGAGAAAGGTGTTTTTTTTAAATAAATGTATAATTCGGTAATTATGTTAGATTTATAGCACAAGAGTGGCAAAGATAGTCCAGATATTTCTCATATAGCCCTCATTCAACTTTCCATAATGCTGACATCTTACTTTACCAGAACACCTATGTCACAGCTGAGACACTAACAGCAGCTCCTGCCCTTCACTGAACTGCAGTCTTTATTTGCATTCCACCAGTCTTTCCAGTAATGTCCTGTTTCTGTTCTAGGATCCAATCAAGGACACCACATTTCCATCAGTGCTTTTGTCCATTCCATCACTTCCACCTTGTTCTTCCTCCATTTCTATATGCAGTAACTCCCTCAGTCAAAAGTGAACTCTGAAACCAACCCACACATTCAGTCACTTGTTCCTTCACATGTTTATTCAACAAGACTTATTGGGAATCTATTAGACATCAGGCATTAAACCAGCCTGAGACTTATGATGAGCAAGGACATGTGTGTGAGAGCAGGTGTTGTGGCACAGTGAGTTAAATCACAGCTACTGATGCTGGCATCCCATCCTGGAGCTCCAGTTCATATCCTTGCTGCTCTTCTTCTGATCTAGCTCCCTGCTAATATGCCTGGTAAAGCAGCGGAAGATGGTCCAAGTACTTGGACTGCTGCCATTCATATGGGAGACCCAGATGGACTCCCTGGCTCCTGGCTGCAGCCTGGTCAGCCCTGGAATTTGTGAGCATTTGGGGAATGAACCAGTGGATGGAAGATATATCTTTCTATCTCTCCTTTTTTCTGTCACTTTCCCCTTCTAATAAATAAAAACAAGTATTTTTAAAAATAACATATATATATATATATGCTCCTGGGTAGAGGGGGAGGTCATCACTAATAAAATGGATACACATATATGCGATGTTGCAAACTGGGGCAAGTGCTGAAATGGAAATATTCCTGGTGTCTGGATTATGCTGCAGGTGTCTAGTGGGAGAGAAGAATTGGGACTGGCACTGTGGTGTAGAGGGTAATGCCTCTCCCTTCAGTGTCAGAATCCCATATTGGCACCTGTTTGAGTCCTTGATGCTCCACTTCCAATCCAGCTCTCTGCTATGCCCTGGGAAAGCAGTGGAATATGGCCCAAGTGTCTTTGGACCCTGTGCCCATGTGGGAGACCTGGAAGAAGCTCCTGGCTCTTGGCTTCAGATCGGCTCAGCTCTGGCCATTGTGGCCATATGGAGCATGAACCAACAGATGAAAGACCTCTCTCTCTCTCTCTCTCTCTTTCTCTCTCTCTCTGCCTTTCAAATAAATAAATAAATAAATAAATAAATAAATAAATGTTTTTGTTTAAAAAAATAAGAGAAGTATCAGGTTTATGGGAGGGAGCTGATGAGGTTTGTTTGAGATATCTAAGCAGAAATATCAGGGAAGCAATTAGATATATTTGTTCAGATCTCTGATTAATCCAACTGGATTTGTTTTTGCCTCTTAATGGTGAATACTCATGGCAATCTGTATTCTATGAAATGTTTTAATCAATAATTAAAATACTTTACTTTGTCCTAGATCTATTTTCTTCCTGATTTATCTTCTATCACAGGTTCTAAGCTTCACAGAAGCATTCTTTATCTAGCTTCCCTCCACACCACCTGTCACAATATTCTGTACACAAGCAGGTTCTTTATAAATATTTGCTACATGAATCAGAAGGTATGCCAGGTGATAGTATCGTGGAATGGGCTTGATCTCCAAGAGAGGGAGTCAGACTAGTGTTTCTCAAACTATACTTCATGGACACTTCTGTGGGATATTGGCAGCTATTCCACTGTAGGAAAAGTTTCATGGCCAACTGAACTTACTAAACTTTGAGTTAAAGTTAACATCTTTTCTTTACTGTAGGAAATTCAAAGAAAAATATACTATGAGATGTTTCTAAATGTATTTAAAAACTCACCCTGCTAGCCCTTATCTCTTTATTTTTAGAGTACCTAATATGATTATTATACTTGAAAACTTTCTCCTAACTTTTCTATAGTGGCCAGAATTCCTTCAGAATGGAGAGGGACATGGTATAAACACAGACCCCAGAAATGGCCAACAACAGCATCATGCCATTGACCTCTTCCCTCATGGAAGACATGACCCATGGCCCCCAGAGTCTGTGCTGACTTGGCCCTAACATCAGGCTTGCACAGTAGACAGAGCTGTTCCTGCCTCCTTCGTAGACCCTGAAATAAGCTAGGCAGGCAGCTATTGCTCCCCAGAGTCAGTTATGTCACTGACCTCATGGAGCTTTAGTTCATCTGTACAGCATCAGGCTGCCCAAAGTGGGCAAAGGCAGCACCAAATTGATGCAGAAGCACAGGGAAGATGGGTATGAGCCTGAGTAGTCAGGGAATGTGTCCAGGAGGACAAGTGCTCAAGTCTTAGCTTAACTGATTAGCTTATGTGTTTGGGCATAGGAAGGAGCTGTTTATGTCATGAAGGCCAGAGGGACATAAAAATGAGCCAGGCATGGGAGGAGATGAAGAGTCAACTGGTGGTTGGAATGAAGAGACACTGAGAGTGAGAGACCTGGCCCTTCTGCAGCTCCACTGAGGCAGCTGTTAAGGACTTGTGTATGGGACTCAGTCTGAAGGAGGGAATAGGAGGAGACAGTAGGGCAGAACTTGGAAAATGGCAGCCTAGTAGTGCCATAATTATTATGCAGAGGAAAATACGCTTGCCTCCATCTGAGACACCAAGGGCAGCCCCCTCCTCCTTCTCAAGGAGTGGTAACATTATTCAGAATGTCTTTCTAAGTCTATGCAGGATGTGGCAAGCGTACCCTCATTGTGCAATGACATATGGAGGGGGACTCATACTGGAACTACAGTCTTTTAGCTCATAGAGTTACAGAAACTCTCATTCTGAGTAAAGCCACTTCTTATCCACCTGTTACAAAGTGCACACATGTTAGACCTACTGCAGAAAGCAGGTAAGACCCCTGCAGCTGAGATTAGGGCTCTGAAACAGACGGCAAATGTATGAGCAATGCCTTTTTTGTTTTTGTCTTAGGAAAAACAGAGAACTATATTTCCTCACAATTTTGGAGGCTGGAAGTCTGAGATCCCGGTGCCATCATAGTTGGGTTCTCATAAGGGCTCTCTCATATTCTACTGGCTTGCCTGAAAGAAAATTCAGGAAGAAAGGAGGCTGCACTGATGCCCTATTTATATCCCAAGAATGGAAAACATGTCCCCATGGAGCTTGGGTTTACTAATTTTAGGTGAAAATTTTAGAGTCCATTTTGGTTTGAGGCACTCCTGAGGAACTGAACCAAAATACTTAATCTTTGGAGCCTGAGGACAACAAACGAAACCAGGTTAGAAAGTAGGAAAAGATGATAAGTCACCTGTGTCTGCTTGGATGACCTGAAACATCTCTTATCTCTCTGATTTCCATCACAGTAAGGGTTACTATGGACCAATTTGTTTCTCCTCCAACACTTCTATGTTGAAATCCTAACCCTGGCAGTGATGGTGTTTGGGAATGGGGACTTTGGGAGGTAATGAGGTTTAGACAGGGCATTCTGTTACACACAGAAAGATGTCCTGGAGAGGAATATCAGCTTTAGAGTTCCTCCTTGTCATTTAGATGTGTGGCTGCTTCTCCCCACTTCCCAGCCCCTTCATGGGCTATTGCTGGGGTCACTCACATAAGGCTACAGTCACCTGCTTCTGTCAAAAATCAGCAAGAGTGAGTGAGTGAGAGAGACAGGGAGAGAGAGAGTTTTTAAAATTGACACTAACTGAAGTTGGAGTTGGAAAGGCCTTCCTAGGGTCAGCATGGAGATGGGCTGCCCAGGTGCCCTTTCAGGGGAGGCTTTGATGCCCAGCTGGCCAGCTTTGTGCTGGGAGAGAGCTATCAGGTGCCATTCCTTTCAGCTTCCTTCCTTTTTGAAGCAGTTCAGTCTTCCAGGGCCTTAGGCTAGCAAGGGGATCAAAGCCTAGGCATTTTGGACTTAGGTGGGACAACTTTGAGTCGTCCAAGTGCCCCTACCCCATCTGGCCAAGATTACTTGGGCCCAAGCCTGCTTCCTCATAGATAGCCAGGAAAAATCTTGCACTTCCCTAACTTCTCTGTTGCAGCATCTGCTTCTGCAGAGCAAAGCTCTGAAGAGGCCAGAGGTGGCCTCAGTGACAGGACTGAGGGAAGGGGTATGGAAGACAGAGGAGACACAGCCCCCTGCTGTAGCAGAGTGGAATTACAGAATTATAGTGTTTTCCTGAGACCTGTCTCTCAAATAATCCTCACCCCTCTTGGCCAAGTTACAGATTTATCCAAGTGAGGTTAACGACTCTCATGTTTTCAGGGGCAAGCAGGTAGAACAAATATGTGCAGTGGACAAGGTAAACATATATGAGGGACAGGTGGTGTCTGTGGCAAACTGGACCTTTCCTGCCTGGCCAAAGGGATGGAGATAGAGATATGGAGATTAAGACAGAGAGAGAGCCACAGATAGAGATATGGAGATGGGATAGAGATAGAGATGCACACACACATACACATCATTGCTATTGTGCATTTAGGAAAGGCCTATGTTTCTAAATTGCCTCTAGGCTGCTGGTTTGTGAGCCTTGGAGGAAAGGAAATGCTTCAGCTCTTTGCCTCAGTTTCTGAATCTGTTACTAAGACTTGCCTCACCTGTTTGTGTTGCAGGCAAGGAGAAACAAGCCAGAAATCTGTGGCTGCAGAGGCTGGTGTGGCCTTGGGAACAAGATATGCCTGAAGGCAGGGAGTCTTGGCAGTTTTTTGCAGCCCACAGAGTCTGCCTTGGGAGAGTGAAGATAAAAGAATTGTGCTGTCTTGCTGAGTTTTGAATTGTTTTGCTGAGAACACCCAGATGTCTTCTTGTTTTTGTACACAAAAGATTGTTTAAGCTGCCCTGACCCTAACCCCTAAGCCTTGTAAAGCAAACAAAAGTATGCAAATAGACACAGAGACACAGTTGGGGCTTAGGCCTGCTAGTCTGCAGCCCCCTTACCTTCGCATTTTTCCACCTAAACCTGCCTCTGAGTTTTTCAGAAATACCTTAGATAGTGTTCAGCACAAAGAAACATTCAGTAATTCCATTTATTTAATCTCTTCACTCATTTTACAGAAAGGTTAAAAAAAAAGAAAAAAAGGGGAAAAAAGAAAAAAAGAGGTAATCACACCAGCTTTGTCATCAACATTCATGAAGTAAAGCCACTGCTCCTTGACAGGTCACCCTGCTAGCCCTGCTTTGAGAGCCAAGGTCCATCACTCCAAAGTGGATATTTACATGTGTCCTGACTCAGTTGATTTCAAACTTCTTTCACCTCACTCCTTGAAAGCCTAACTTATATTTTAATGTACTGATGATAACTGGTTATTGTAGAGTAATTATAATGCAAACACTTTGAAATCACAAGGCTAATGGGCAGGTGTGGAGAACTTTCCTGGCTAAAGTTTTATATTCTGAAGCATTTTTAAAGTAGTATCCTCAGCTCTAGATGTTTTAGGGCCAGTTTAAAGCAGTGTCTGGGGTCTAGGTCTCCATGGCTGCCATCATAGTACATTAGAGTATGGGAAGCATTTCTCATAGTGATGAGTTCTGCTGTAGCTGCTGGATGACCTCACTGGGCATCAGGCACTCCGGGCAAGCCCCTGCTAGGTTGGGAAAAGCCAAGAGCTGGCCAGGATAACTGGTTCTTCCTAGACTGCCAAGCAACTGTACAGTGATTTACAGGGCTGAGGACACATGAGCTGTGGCTACTACCATGCTGAAGTGGAATAATGACAGTCAGACGCAGATATTTCATTATTCCTATATCTGTTCTTTTAGTATTTTCTTTCTTTTTTTGCCATTATTAGTATGATAGTTTGTGGATACTACCCTGTCGTGATAAGAATGATTTAGGGCAATCAAATATGGGGCTTGTTTTTTACTCTGCTTCCATTACTTTATAAATTTGTCAGCCAGGAATGACCTCAGATTACCCCAGTCCCCATTCAGGGTTCTCTCATGCTAGCACTGCCTTCTCCTATGCCCTACCCTGCTCCCTGAAAATGCAGCCTGTATTTCTATGATCACCACACAATGAACAAAGAAAGCAGTTGATGCCTGTAGATTCTTTAGCCTGGCTACTTGTTTTTATCCTGTGAAATAATACACCTATCAGGGAGTGGTAGACAGTGCTGGCATGAGAGCTTGTGCCATCTCTGCCACCACAGGCCACCTGCCTTGTGTGTGGAAAAGCTTCTACCCTTCCCTGATGTTCACATTTTCACTGGCAGAATAAAACATTCTACCGCATTCTTAATGGTCCTGTCATCAAGCCCACCAGACAGGGTTCCCAAGAAAGATGCATGCCTTGCCCATCCTGAATTGAGCCAGCATCCCTTCCTGAATTCAAACATATAAATGTCAGTCATACTTTCTCAGATAATTTCTGCACCTTGGGTCATTTCCTTTCTTCTTTTAACATAGCTGTCTCTCTGCACTTGCTATTTGAATGTCAGCTGAGATCTATACCAAATTTTTTTAAAAAATTATTTATTTATTTTAAAGTCAGAGAGAGAGAGAGAGAGAGAGAGAGAGATCATCATTTGTTGGTTCACTCTCCAAACATCTGCAATGGCTGAGGCAGGTCCGGGCTGAAGCCAGGAGCCAGGAGCCAGGAGTTTCTTCTAGGTCTCCCATTTAGGTGCAGAGGCCCAAGCACTTGGGCCATCTTTTGCAGGGAGCTGGATCAGAAGTGGGGCAGCTGGGACTCAAACCAGAGCCCACCTGGCCCCAGATATATAGCAACTTTTAAAAGTTTGGATTTTGTTGTTCATTAAAAGTTTTAGTACCCAAGCTTCTGTATTTTCTGCTGACTGCCCAACTCCTTTGTGAGAAAGTTGATGAATGGTATAGCAGTGCTTGGGCTGGTTTCCTTCCTAAGATTGAGCTGTTTGCTTCTACCTTAGGTATATTGTCCATATCAAAGGCTTCAGTGGCCCAGGGTGATCATGGGACTTCATGTGGCACTGGTTTTAGCAAACCTAGGATAGCTCAAGTGGGCCCTTCTGTTGCCTTGTCCCTCCTTCTCATCCTCATGTGCTGTCTCATCTTGCTCTCAGTTGTCATTTGTAAATCTCTGAGTTCAGGTTAGGAAACCTTAAAATGCAATTGAAATTATTTATTTTGGGGCAAAATCTTTCTTTTCATAATATGTGCAAAATGCATATTAAACTTATTTTTGGTTCAAAATTGTTTTGAACCAAAACAAATTCAGACTTAAATTCCATTTCCCACAAACTTCTAAAAATTTATATTTATTTGCTTATAGTTTTTCTTTTTTAAAAAACTGTTTTAAAATACTCTCATAATTTGAATGAAAATCTAATGTGTATCTTACCTTGATGTGGGTGCTTTGGATTCAGACAGCAAGGGCAGGGCTGTGCTTCCTTTCTCTCACTCACACCCAGCCTAACTAAGCCTGGTAAGCCTAGCAACAATGATTCCACCCTGGATAGTGTCAGTGTTCTGTTCTAAATGTGAAAAGTGTTTTAGGGGCACAGAGGAAAAGGGATTGACTCTAACAGAATAAGTCGTGCAAAGGCAATAGAGCAAAATATCTCAGACAGAGGTGACAGTTTGGGCATGGAGATAGGATTGTCAGACTCAGTATGGGTGAAGGATGGCTCAGTGGGATAAATAATTATAAAACAAGCAGAGATCTGCATTGATCAAATATCAGAAGATTTCCTGGACTGCAGAACTTTTTTTATTTTTTTTATTTGACAGATAGAGTTAGATAGTGAGAGAGAGAGACAGAGAGAAAGGTCTTCCTTCTGTTGGTTCACCCCCAAATGGCTGCTACGGCCAGCCCACTGTGCCGATCCGAAGCCAGGAGCCAGGTGCTTCCGCCTGGTCTCCCATATGGGTGCAGGACCCAAGCACTTGGGCCATCCTCCACTGCCTTCCCAGACCGCAGCAGAGAGCTGGACTGGAAGAGGAGCAACCAGGACAGAATCTGGCACACCAACTGGGACTAGAACCCGGGGTGCTGGCACCTCAGGGGGAGGATTAACCTAGTGAGCCACGGCGCCGGTGGACAGCAGAATTCTCACATGACCACCAATACACTTGCCCTGCTACCTACACCCTTTCTATGTTGTTCAACCAAACAACAATCTATGTGCTGGTGTGGAGGGTTTTGCAGATTAATTCACATCTTAAATAGAGAGGATTATCCTGGGTGGGTCTGACCTGATCCGGTGAACCTTTCAAAGGAATATATTTCTTCCTGGAGAAAGAGAAGTAAAGCATATGAGGAATTTGATGAGAAGGAGATTCATTGTTGCTGATTTTGAAGAGGGTTAGGACCAGTGGCAAGAGACATGGGCTACCTTCAGAGATGAGATACCCTGATAGCTGACAAGAGAATGTGGGTCTCAGTCTCACAACTACAAGAAGCCGAATTTGGTCAACAATGTGAAGGAGCTTGAAAGTAGATTCTCCCTCAGAGTTCCTAGAAGGAAATACCCAGCCAATATCTTGATGTTAGCATCATGAGGCCCTAAGCAGAAAGTCCAGTCAGGCTGCGCCCAAATCTCTGGTCTAAGTAACACATGTGCTAATAAATGGGTATTAAGCCTCTAAGTTTGTGTGACCTGTTTTTTAAGCATTAGAACTAATGAATAGTGTATCCCAGGACTGAGATATGAAAGGCAAAGAAGAATAAAAGTAGGTTAGTAGTGCAGAGACAGTTTTTGAGGGGCAAAGGCCCTGTAGGGGATAAGGACATGATCTACCTGAGAAACTGAGCAGAGTGTCTGGGTTTCACAGATCAAAGGAGAGCTTGTTATCAGATGAGGTTAGAGGTCAGGGTCGGATCACACAGGGTCACATTGAGTTGAAAGGAGAGGATCTATTGTGCATGTTTTGAAGTGCCAGGTTTGAAATGTTGGATTAGCTTAAGTAAACTCCATAATGCCTGCAGGTGCTATTTGCTGTTTTCTCTTTGTCTGACCACCAGGCCCCGCCCCTCATGAGTAGGCTGGGGAATTTCTGGGAATTGTCAAGCTTTGACTGTTTGGGTTGATTTACCATGTCTTATTTAAAAACACAGTCTAAACCTGTAAATCAACTTGTGAAAATGATTATGGTGACATGTTGAAGGACCCCAAAATCGGGAATCCCACATGCTCGGGTGGTCGCTCAAAGACCCAAACTCCAGACCAAGTTGATGCAAGAGCATGAGGATTTATTAAGCATTTGCGCAAATGGGCTCCCCCCAGCAATGGCGAAGAGAGAGGCCCCGAGCGGCAGTCTACAGCAGTTTTTAAAGAAAGGAACCACAAGATTAACATATTTCGCGCGCTTTGGTTTGATTGGCCAGTTTGAAGGTTACCAAGAGTACTCATTGGATCCTTTAGATGGGGGGGCATGGCTATCTCATGTGGGTGCCTGGGCAGGAGTTACAACCAGTTTTCTTTCTGGGGAAACCGGAACTGGGGAGTGAAACTCTAACCTGGGGGGGGGGGAGTTCCTCGAGTCTTTCAATGTTATCTCCCTTCTTTGGCCCTAGTTGTCCCTCCCCCAAATGCAATTGTGATTTTCAGCTTTAAAAGACTGACCCTTGCTCCTGCTTAGGGTTAAGAATTTTGGAGGCATTACCCTGCTCTGGGCCAACAGCTGAATAAAGGACTCATTCCAAATTCTCAGTGTGTGGAGCTTCTCTGTGACTCTCATTGGGTATAGCAGTTTAAAGATCCCTTTACAGCAGTGCAAGGGACATCAGGAGTGTGGGTGGACATGACAGAAATTCAGATTGTAAAATATCAGAGGATGGTGGTGGACTAGTAATGGAAGGGAACATGATGGGAAAATGGCAGAGGTTTCCAGATGAGTCATGTAAGTACTTGATGTTATAGCATTAGATCAAGGGCGAGATTTGGAGAAAGATCATAGGTAGGACATGGTAGTGAGAAGGACCTTAGGTAAAACTAAGGAAAGATGCTGAGTTGCAGTTTTTAGGTACAGGTCAGAGTTCAGGGATAAGTCATCTGGGGACCTGAAGTTAGAGATTGTCAGTTGAGGGTGGCAATGTGTTTCTTAGGAGACCATGAATTTGCCAAGTGTAAGAAATGAGAGTAGTAAGTAGAGCAGGCAATTGTGGGGAACCACAGGCTGGCCACCTGTGGGGACCTTTTCATTGCAATCTGCCTTAACCTACTGAGCATAACAAAGTCAAGGAAGTACTGACCAAAAGACATGCAAGAGATACACCTTCAACCTGAGGATATGCATGCCCTTTGATCTGATCCATGGACTGCTCGCCCTAGGGGACTGGGAAGACCGGGATAGGGGCGGGAAGTCGGGCAGTCTCTTCAGTCTTTCTCTCCTTCTTTCTCTCGGCTGCTTCTCTTCTCTTTCTTCTCTTTTTTCTCTCCTTTCCTTCTGCTATCACTAAAATAAAAGTTCCTTGAGAACCGATCAACAGCGGTCGTGTCGTGACTCCGTGGGTTGGACCCTTGCTGGCGAGGGTTCTCAACAGGCAATCCCAGGACCAAATGGTGTAGAAGTGACTCACATACTTGAGGGTGCATCCTGGGAGGCCACCCAAGCATTTGCACTTCTAACAGGCTTCCAGGTACTGTAGTTTGCTGATGCTCTAGGAGAATCATACCCCGAGGGCCATCTCTTTATGCTAATGGTTAATGATGATGTGTGAAGAGGAGCCAGGAAAGAAAACAGAATCAGCAGCCAAAGGGTAGGGGAAAAGCTAAGAACACCCGGCAGAGATTAAGACAGTTGCCTTTTAGGTTCTTGTTGAGTAAAAAAAAAAAAAAATCTGATCTCCTCTATCCTCTGAGCTTTACTCCAAGGTCTTGCTTTTTAGTTCATTAGTCATTTTGATTTCTGACTATCCTCACCTGCATTGATTATGGAAGTTAAACTTAAGTCTTTATTCATACCTTCATCAGGGATGGCATTCTTGAACTCAGGCCTGCAACCTGATTCCTCCCACCTTCCTGGGGTGATAGATGGGTGTCAGGCTACAGGGATTTAGAGATCAGCCAGACCCAATCCCTGGCCTCAAGGAACTCTTATCCAATTCAGGAGATGTAAGAAAAAATAATTACCAATTTCAAAAAACAAAACTTTTGCTATTGCCATACAAGAGGTAAACACAATTAATCTCAAACATATTTGTATACCTGCTGTGGCATGAATTCAAGTTGTGCTTGCCCTCAGGGACCTCACATTCCTTTTTATTCACTTACTTATTTTTAAAGATTTGTCTATGTATGTGACATAGAGAAGCATAGATGCATGGGGGGGGGGAGAGAGAGAGAGAGAGAGAGAGAGAGAGAGAGAGAGAGAGAGGAGAGATATTTTCCATCCATTGGTTCACTTGCTAAATGGCCAGAATTGCCAGGGCTGAGCCAGGCCGAGGTCAGGAGCCTGGAACTCTATTCAGATATCCCTTGTAAGAGGCAGGGACTCAAGCACTCTGGCCATTTTCTGTTCTATATCAGGCATGTTAGCAGAGAACTGAATCAAAATTGGAGCAGCTGACTCAAACTAGCGCTCACATGGGATTGGCTTAACCAGCTGTGCCACAAACCTGGCCCCCATGCTCTTTTGAAACAAAATGCACCAGCATGTCATGCCTGGTTCATATCATCATGTACCTCTGCAATGTGTAGATCCAGGAGTTGTCAAAAATTTCCTATAGAGTTTTCAACAATATAAATAGTTCAACTGCTCAGTTTTGACATTGTGAAAAAGCAGCCACAGGCAATACTCTTAAGCACCTGAGTGTTGTAACTATGTTTCAATAGAATTTTATTTACAAAAAAAACTGTCAATCCAGATTTTTATTCCTGTGCTACACTGTCAGTTACTAATGAAAAATGGAGCAAGAATAGAGGTGGGTTTTGAAGGCTGAGGAAGAGGTCACCATGCCAAGAAGTCTGGGGTTATGTGTTTGAGTGCACTGGGGGGTACACTGGAAGACTGTGGGGGGGTGTACCTGGAAGTAACTGCACATTCAGAGGACACAGAGAGGACTGCACTGGATACCATAGGCTCAGGAGGGATAAGAGGAAGCGGAGCTGTCCAGCACTGAGGCTGGAGAGTTGGGCAATGATCACATCCTGGCTAAGGTATGTGGGTTTTATCCTTCAAGTGAAGTTTTTATAAACTGAGGAGGGACAAGGTCAGATGTGCTTTTTAGACAGATTGGAAAAGTGCATGATGACTGCAGAGTGGAAAATAGATTGGTAAGGAGAAAACTTGGAGGCATGGAAACCAATTATAAAGGCTATTGAAATGGCCCAAGAGAAAAACAACAAGCATCTGAAATAGGTGGTAGGAAAGAAGAGAGCAGTAGAATTGCGGAATATTTAGAGGACCAAATGAGCAAGATCTGGAGGGTTGATTATACATGAGAGGAAGAAGAGATCCCAGGCAAAGGTTACTCCCTGATTTCATTTTCTGGTTCAGAATCTTGGGAAGAGTGCAATACCCCTAACTAATATAAAGAAAATTGAAGGAATTGAAAATATGGAGAAAAAATGATTAATACAGAATGTTGAAAACATCAAGAAAGGAATTATGTGGAGATTTCACAGAGGAAATTGCATTTTGGCTAAGTTTGCCGGATGAATCAGTAAGAACAATGGTTGCAGAAATTGTATGCTAAGAGTCTTCTGGGAAGAATCACGCAGAGTGGATGTATAAGGTGTCTTTGTGGACTGCAGGTGGTTTGGGTGTGTCTGATGTGCACAGATAAGACGTGATTGTGGCAAAAGAGCCTAGGAAACGCTGAGGCCGGTGTGAGGGACATCAAGTGTCCTACCAAGGTATTGAGACTCATTCCTTAGGGGAAATGGGAACTATTGCACCTTTTGATTTGCATTTGCAATATAACTAGATGCTGCAGAATTGCTCTCCAGGAGGGAATGGAAGCAGTAGTGGGAGAGAGGCACAAATAGACCTCAGGTTTTCAAAGGTAGCAACCACCATAGGCTGAGAGATGAAGGAACAAAAAAGAAACATGACAAGTGAAAAAAAGGGGAGAGAAGGATCAGAAGAAAGAGAAACAAGGGCATTTTGGGAGAGAAGACCTGGGTAAAGAAAGACTCTTTTCAGAGTCAGCAGGAGAATTACAAATCCAGGAAGCAAGGTGAATTCTGATATTCTGATTTTCTGCTTCTGAGTGTTCATGACTAATGATAAATGAAAGCTCTGCCTTACAGGGCAAGTGAGTGCACGAGCTGATGAAAGTGTAAGCAGCTATTTCTGCCTCAGAATCTTCCTGTCCTCCTCCCTTAGAGGCCAAGGAACCCCATCCCACTGAAAATGGAAATGGAATATGGTTGAGTGTTTTCTGCACTTGGGGATAACTGCTCCATGTTCAGAATCACTGATTATTTCTTCTTGATGGACATATGATTTCCTGCATAGTGCTACATGACACATAGAGGGCATTTTCAGTCTCTCTCAGTGGTTTAAGGTGGCAGCCCTGTGTCAGGAATCCTTGTGAGCTATCTTTGAATCAGACCTCCATGCTTCCTCTGCACCCTTCTCCACATGAGGCAGAATGTTGTATCTGCTACATCGATAGACCCAGGTCCCCTGATTTTGGATGAGCACAGCCAACAAAGAACACTGGCAGAAAATGGACAGGGGCCAGAAGAGTGAAGTTCCCTCCTTGTGTTCTCTTTTGTCTGACTGTTTTTTTTTGAGAAAGGTTTGTGCTCCCTTCAATGGAATCTGTAATCCTTACACAATGCCAATGCATGGCTGCTATTCTTAGGCTGAGATGCAGTCAGGAAAGATGGTTTCTTTTTCTTCATCACACCAAGTTGTACTTACGAGGGGCTGTTTGCTGCTGGAGTCATTTCTCACTCTTCCCATCTTCTCTGTAACAAAGGAGGCTGGTAGCTTCAAGTTGAGTTTCACTGGTACTTGCATCATCCAACTTTCTCATGGGTTTATACTTTTCAGCAGGAGGAGAGAGAAGCCAGGGTATTTCTGCTCCTCGCTCTAAACGTTGGTGGGTGAGATTATTCAGCAGCAGCTCCACTCTTTCCCTGGTTCCACCTCCCAATGTTTAGGTCTGATTTTGTCTGAACTTACACCAGGTTGCCTGGGCCCCTGAACAGCAACAGAAATGCTTGTTACCCTTATCCTAGCAGCCTGGAGTGGTATTAGTTTCCCTTCTTGCTCATCTCTATTTTCTCACAGTTCCCAGTTGACTTCTCAGCTTACCTATCATTTATGTAACTAATGCCTTGCATTAAAATTTCTGTTACCCAAACTTAGATAAAACTCTGTTTCCATGTTGGGTCTTGACTGATACTGAGACCTATACAAGGGTGACCTGATTCTTACTGGTTACAGCTTCAGACCAAGCAAGCAGGAGTGAAATACAGCTTAACACCAACTTCCCACAACAGGGGAAAGGAGAATAGCATTTACATCTATAAAGACTTTGCCCTTTCACCTTCATTTTTTCTTTAGCAGCCTTTCCTAGGCAGGTTATTGGATTTAACCTATTCTCCCTCAGAAGCAGGTAGGGTATAGATCCAGCCAGGTGAGGCACCTAAGAGATATCTGGGAGGGCAATAGTCAGACTTCATTCCAGTGCTCACTGGTGTGCCTCCCACTCCATGGTGATGCTCTAACCTCCTAGTTTCTGACTGTGATACATGTCATAAGTGTGTCACAAGCATTGAGAAAAGCTTGGGAGACATTTAAATGAGCCTCACTCTGCCCTACTCTCTGTAACATGGCAATTAATTCAAGAAGACAGACATAAATAAGCTTAATGAGAACAGAAATAATGTTGCTTCTTCACTCACCATTACCAGCATTCTCCAGAGCCAACGCGATACTTAGAATTGTTGTTCAATGAAGATGTGTTAAAGTTATTCAAGGAACCATAAAAAATGAAGGTGAATTAAATGGAGTATTTACTGCTGTTGAGTGAAGGATCAGCCTGTGGGAAATGGGGGCTGGCAACTCAAGAGCCAGGTTCTGACTTCCTTTCCCTTTCAAGATAATGTAGCACACTGCATTTGACTTGAGAGGACCAAGGCATTCTGGGGTCTACCCAGAAGATGGCCAAAATGAAAAGGGTGATCCTGATAGTGTGGCAGAGTTACCACACTCAGGATGCCAAGGAGTTATCTGTCTTTTTAGGAGATCCAACTATCAAGGGAAGAGGCAGCCCAGGGCCAGCAGGAAGGTTTTGGATGCTTGAGACATTCATCCCAAAGTACTTAAATAAAAGAAGTGGTTCTACTCAGATGATTTCAATTCAGCTCATTGGAAAAGCATCCTGGGGCCACGTGAATGGCAGGCACAGCAATCGACCTCCTTCATAGCTAGGTTCTGATGACAAACAGCCCTCACGACTTCAGAGCAAGCATGCAAGGGGGTCTTCAAACATCTCATGGGAAATGTGAATTATGAAAAATCTATACACGGATTCAAAAAATGTTTTTGTGTGAAACAAATTTATCTTTTAGTTCCACCTTCCATCAACATTTTCAAGTATGCCTGTACCTGATGCAGATTTTGTCAGGCTAGAGGATTCACCCTCCTGATAACAGGCTCCATATGTGACTGGTTTCTTTAGTTTCAAAACACCTATTCATTCATAATGCTAACAACTTTGTCTTCATTAAGCTATATTTGAGCAGTGTACTCAAAAGAAAGATGTGAACAATTTACTTAGAGCAAAGATACTTTAAAAAAGGAGTAGAAACAATATGGTAGAAAGGCATAGTTATCGCTGGAATGACTCATCCATCTGTGAAATGTTTGATGGCCTGGAAGAGTGTGTTGGTTGAGAATTCTTCTGGGTTCTAGAGTTCTGGTTATATTAGAGCTCTTGCCTTATATGAAGGCATTTTAAAATGTCTTTGGAAAATGGAATTAAAGGATAAGTTCATTTTGGTGCAAAGATAATTGAAATCCATGCACACAAAAATTTTTAAAAATGCATCTTGTTAAAAAGATACGCATGGATTTCAATTTTTTTTTAACTAAAACTTACCTTTTAATCTTATTTTTGTCCATGAATGCTTTGAAGTATCCTTTTATCTGTGGAAGGTGTGACAGAAGGAGAAAATCAGTGCTGCATTCAGGAAGGAATTGCCCATAAGGCCCACCATTTTATCTGAACCTGTCATAAGGAAGATTAGTTAAATAAAAAATAGGTTTAACAATACAGAGACACAGAATGAACTCATAATGTGAGCAGAGATGCTGACTTTGAGAAAATATCTGAAAGTGGTTTCCCACCACTTTGAGAAAATATCTGAAAGTGGTTTCCCACCATAGAGTCTGAGGCATGGATTTCTCTTGTGTCAGAAATTGATCTCCTCTAGAACCAAAGATTGTAAAGACAGCAGTATCTTACAAATATTGAAGGGTTATTGGTGTAAGTACCTAAGTAAAAAAAAAACAATCTGAGAGGCCAGGATTGTGCCATAGCAAGTTAAGTGTCTGCCTGCAATGCCAGCATCCCTATGGACACTGGTTTGAGTCCTGGATGCTCCACTTCCAATACAGTTCCTTACTAATGCTTCCGGGAAAGCAGCAGAAGATGGCCCAAGTCCTCAGGCCCCTGTACCCACTTGGGAGACCCAGATGAAGCTTCTGGTTCCTGGCTTTGGCCTGGCCCAGACCCAGCCATTGCAGACATTTGGGGAGTGAATTAGTGCATCTTTATTGCTCTGTCTGTCCTTTCTCTGTAGCTAAGCCTTTCAAATAATTTAAAAACATAATAATCTGAGAAGTGTTTAGTGTGCTCTGATTTCCTGAGGTTATTCATTGAACTTCATTAGTTTGCATTTGTGGTTTTCTGTGTGATATAGTTAACCTTCTGAAAATGGCTTTGATTATTATATGTGAGTGTATGTGAAATGAGAAACTCCCTTGTTATATCCATTGTTTTAATAAATTAATTGATTAGTCTTTTTAAACCTTCCAAGTGAACTTAATTCTTTCTCATATAATTTTTTAAATTTTTGCTAGTATTCTAATTGGAATAACATTGAATCTATAAATTAATCTGGGATTAATTGATTTTTTCATTTGATTTCTCATTTATGGAAATTGTATGAGACTCTATTTCTATTTTCACCTCCAGACCCATTTTATACCTTATTCATTCTCTGTGTACCTTGGAAAATAATCTTATTTAGGAAAGAGATGGAGGGAAGGAGGGAGGGAAAGAGAGAGAGATAGAGAAAGAGAGAGGAAGAGGGAGAGAGAATTCCATCTACCAGCTCATTCTTTTCCAAATGCCTGCAATGACTTGGACTGGGCAAGGCCATATCCAAGGTACAAATAAGGAACTCAATACAGGATGTAGGTGATGGGGACTCATGTACTGGAGCCATTATCTACTGCTTCCTGAGGTCCTGGTACCAGAAACAGAATATTGGTTGGCCAAATATTCACCCCTGGAAGCCACTTTTTATGAACACATCCACATATTCCTTTGCCTTGTGGTTTCCAATTGAGTGTAGCCAACATGCAACAATGACAAGACACCAGAGGGGTTTGAAGAAGTGATATTCACGCCCCAAATTTCTGGATAGCAGTTCTCATCATTGGCTACATCTCTGCTCTTTCCATGTTTCATGTATTATTTCTTTCATATTTTCCTTCAGGCCTAGAATATTTAACAACTTCTTGTTGTTGCTAGCTCCAGAATCTTCATGGTTTCTTACACTTGTATCTCTGTCTCTTTTTATTAGTCCTTGCATGAAACTTTTTTTTCAATTTCCCAAGAGGTTTCTGCTTGTGTCTTTTGAAGACCCTGATGACAGTATATTTCTTTATTCTCATTTTCTTCCAGTGTAATAACATCTCTTAGTATTATATTTCATTTTCATCATAGAGCTATTTTGTTCACCTATTTCTAAATATTCTATATCTATGTTACTGTTAATTAATAGGAATTCTTAGTCCATGTATCTGCTTCTTGGGTCCATTTTCACAGTCTTTTGGTGTTTCCTAGGGATTGTCAGTGCCTGACCCACGGGGGATATTGCTCTTGAACTTGGAGGAAGAAGTGAAGGTATAAAGGTGTGTGGGAATAGTGCACCGTGTAAGTAGGTTGTACTAGTTTGGGTTAGTATACTGCGTTCCCCAGGCTATTCGAATCCAGACTGCATTCTCAGCGTCTCTGAAGCTGACCATCACATTTGTTTAATGTTCTCTGAAGAATTTTCTTAAACAAACTTCTGAACTGTTCTATATCAGAGAGGTCAAGGTCTTCACCTGGTCCTTTACTAATCTGGTAAACACCTCGGATTTTCTGGTGTTGAAGAACTTGAGTACAAACGATGTCTAAAAGGGCCACATGGATGAGACTGGCACACTTCTCACACAGTAGAACCACACTTGGAGCAAAAGATTCCTTTCTCTGCTGGAAGTTTAACACTTGCAGTTGATTTTCAGACAAAAAAATCCAGGTTTTAGGACTGTCATCATTTCAGACATGGGGATTTTCAAGATGGTCTTCCTAATAAACTCAGGAATTGTTTCATCCATCCCTGTGGCACGGCCCTCTCATCTCCAGCCGTCTCACCCCACTGTGGCTGTTCCCACCCAAGGTTCATTCAAAACCTCCTTGCTGTTGTTTATGATTGTCCTTGTCCAGAAAACCAGTTCCAACTGTTGAAATAGAAAAGATCCTGAGAGTTCAGTGCTTTAAGAAAGGTTTATTTGTCACTCAAGGACAATCCAATGCCATCTTCCATCAGACCACACTGTAGCTACACAATATGATTCCTCAAAACTCATCTGGCAAGGAAGAGAATGCTGGAGAACCCAATGCTTAGATAATTTTAATGGCTGAATTTGGAAAGAGTTTTTATCACTTGTGCTTAATCCATTAACCCAAATTAGGCATTTGGAGAATGGAAAGCATAGAGAAACACATGGAACATTTGCAGTCTCTGCTATGGAAATGTCCCTCTAATCCTGGTTTCATAAAAATGTAATAACAATAGGTTCTGGGGCCAGTGTCATGGTGCAGTAGGTTAATTCTCCACCCACAGTGCTTGGATCCCATTTGGGCACTGGTTCTAGTCCCCACTGCCCCTCTTCCAATCCAGCTCTCTGCTATGGTTTGAGAAAGCAGTAGAGGATGGCCCAAGTGCTTGGGGCCCCGCACTCACATAGGAGACTGGGAAGAAGCACCTGGCTCCTGACTTTGGATTGGTGCAGCTCCAGTCATTGTGGCCATCTGAGGAGTGTACCAATGGAAGGAAGACTTTTCTCTGTCTCTCCCTCTTACTTTCTGTAACTCTACCTTTCAAATAAATAATTAAAATCTTTTTAGAAAAACCAATAGGTTTTAAAGTTTTGTCCAGAGCCCTTGGGGTAATTGTTGTTTTGGTATTGTAATTTTATTAAATTACTTAAGTTCACAAGTCTTCAATTTTGTGACTGTAGACAAATTATTAAAACACTCTGTGCCTCTATTCATTCATTGAAAATGCTAATATCACCAACATTTGGGCTATTTTGAGTTTTAAATGAGTTAATAATACAAATGAAGTGTTTATACTAGAGTCCTAGGGATTTATTTTTCAGATAATGATGACTAACACTTAACAAACTCTAAGTTCTCTGGGCGTCTGTTTCCTTTGACCTTCAGAGAAAATAATGCTTGAATTTCACTACTCTCCATATGTTTATAATATTATTATCACTTTAGGATGTTGCTGGGAAAATTTATTCCTTAATAGAAATATATCTGGACTTGCTCGTGGATACAAGATTATTTTGCGCTTGTTTTGTGAATAGAGAATTATTTTTGAATCTGATTCAAATTTTCATCTTTCTCTACCCCAGTCTTCCTTTTACTCCATCTACCACTTTGAGTATATTCCTATAGGGATATACTTTTCCAAGGATTTAAGTAAGTCCACAGAAACAGACATTAACATTTAGCCTAATGTGTCAATTCCTAAGTGCTATTATGTACTCCACTAAGAGTTTGGGGAGGAATTCAGTTATTTTGTATTAGATAGTGTCTTTCCCAACCTAATAGAGGAAAAGAAGCCTTATAATATTTAGGATTATTTAGGAAGATTTATTAAGCCACTTTTCCAGAAATATCTGGAACCAACAGAAAACTATCCAGATTCCATGCAATTTTGTTAGAACTCAGCTGAGAACAGGGGAAGTAGGAATGGGGAAGCTGATATTGCTCCATGATGAATAATCACTGCACAGTGATTTACTCTCTACCACTACAGAACTATATAATTGTAACAGAATCAATACTATCAATATGCTTGGAAATTGAGATAATATCTGTGGGACTCTTTGGATGGGAAGATTTCACTCTTCTGGCTTGTCTCAGAATGAGGTAACTTCACTTTCAGAGTTGGTGAATCTTGTCCTGAGATACAGAAATTATAGAGGGGACTCTTACCAGAAAACACACAATTCCTCATGGATGTTGAAAGCAACCACTCTTATCACCCAAGTGGGGTTTTGGAAAACTAATGGGCAGAATTCAATGCTTACTGGGGTGGGAGGTACCATGGCAACTGAATATTGAGAGAATGGTCTCTCAACAAGCATCAACGACCTGTAAGTCATCCAGTGTATTACAATTAGTTCTCAAAGTGCATTCTTAGAAACCATTATCTCACTTTATTTAATCCATCATAAATTATCTTGTAGCATACAGTATACCTTTCATTCATAAGAACTCATGTTTCTATTTGTAGTAATGGGAATTGTCTATTTGCTATTTCTTTGAACTCCATAGAAACCTTAATTTCACTGAATATATTATTCCGTATTATTATCATGCCTCTTCCATTTACTCACCATTTGTCTTTAGACAAATCTGAGATCCTGTCATTTAATCTGAAATCTGGGACTTATTAATATGACTCATTTGGTGGACACTGTGAGAGTTAAATGCTTAATGGAGCTAAAGCTTTAGTATCTTTCTTAACATATGGCAAAATTCCAAAAATGGCAACTCAATTTATTTGTCAATGTCCACTCTGGATCACAATATTTCCAGATTGAATAAACCTCAATATTATTGCATAATAAAGCACCTATTTGGCTTCTTGGCCCTGTAAGTTCTTCTGCAAAGTAGTTTGAGCCCTGAAATATCATCTTTTACAGTAGATGCTAAATAAACTTGAATAAACATCAAGGACCTGACCAATAGTATTGAGGGATAGAGTTTTTGTGCAAGGAAATTTGACAGAACTTCAATTTGGTGTCAGGGAGCTTCATAATCAGGGGTCCACTGATTATAATGAGTGTACCCCTGATTATAATTATCTTTAGTTAACAGCATGGACAGTAAGGTTTGGGAAATAGAATGCAATTTTCTGAAGTCTCAGAGCTGAGAGACACAGGAAGGGAACCCAAGTGTACTCAGATCCCTTACTACTTATCAGATGCTATTTTCAAAGTGTTACCAGATAAAACCCAAATATTCAAGGTTACACTTGAAAGTGATGTTTATCACACCCACTGAGGTGTAATCTTTGAAAGAGCCTAACCTAGAACAAAGAAAGGTATCAGTCATACTAAAGGAATAAAAAACTCTTTAGCTGTGCAGATTCATGAATGGTCAGGAGAAAAGATTAGATTCTTTTTTTTAATCTCAAATGGAGAAAGCACCCACAGTCATAAGGGTTGCCCTCTCTCTGGGATGTTAAGCAGAGTGCAATAAGCACTGGATTAGCAGAGCATGAGGATTCATGCTTAGTCCTCACAGATATGTCCTAAGATTTTGGGAAAACTTCCTCTCTCAGCTTCACTTCTCATTTTTGTATAATGGGAATAGAAGAAAGCCTAAAATGTATTAATTTTAGAATTCTATAACTATATGAAACTGAATTCTGAGCAATGTAAGAATTCTCCAGATTATGTGAGGTTTGTAGAAGATTTTGAGAACCTAGAAGAAACTAGCTTGTTTATTTGTGTACCACATGATCCTGGAGCTAAGAGGGCTCTCAGTGGCTTAAAAACAATAACAACAAACAATAACAACAAAAACTTTATTGCTTTCCATTCCATATATCCCAGATGGATGGGATGTTCAGTGAAGTCTGAAGGGGAACACAGAAGAATGTTTAGGGAAAGCTTCCACAGTTTACCAGAAGGAAGAAATCCATGGGTTCCAATAGAGCCTCAGAAATGGAGACAATTTTGTTAACAGGAACAATCAAGAAGAGACATGTGAGCAAGGAGGCCGAAGTGAAAGCTGGGGGCTGCAGAAGTAGGACACATGCCCAACATTAGTGTAACTTGATCCAATTTGATTTGCCTTCTCCCCCAAATCACTGCTTTTGTTTCTTCTCTTGTAGGATTCTTTCAAAGTAAAAAGATTAATAAAACACATTTGGTATGTCTTACATGATTATCTACTCCTTCCAAATAACTTTTAGTTACCTATTAACTCTTCTCATTAAGAACAATTAAAAAAAAAACAACAAAACTTCTTGAGCTGGTGTCGTGGTGCAAGAGGTTAATCTACCAAATGTGATGCTGATCTCATATCACAGTGTGGCTTCAGGTTCCAGTTGTGTAGTTTTGATTCAGCTTCCTATTAATGCAGCTAGGAGGCAGAAGATGGTGGCCTAAGTATTTGGGACCCTGCCACCCTTGTGAAAGATTAGATAGAGTTTAAGGTTCCTGGCTTCAACCTGGCCTAGACTTGGCTAGTATGGTCATTTGGAGAATACCATTTCATTCATATCCATATTAAATATTAAAGTAATCACAAATCATTAAAACTACAGAATAACATCATTTATTTTATTTTATTTTATTTTACTATTTGTTTATTTTTAAAGATTTATCTATTTATTTTGAAAGTCAAAGTTACACAGAGAGAAGGAAAGGCAGAGAGAGAGAGAGAGAGAGAGAGAGAGAGCGCGCAATCCTCCATCATCTGGTTCACTCCCTAGTTGGTCACAACAGCCGGAGCTGTGCCCATTAGAAGCCAGGAGCCAGGGGCCTCCTCCAGGTCTCCCACATGGGCACAGGGGTTCAAGGACCTGGGCCATCCTCCACTGCTTTCCCTAGCCACAGCAGAGAGCTGGATCGGCAGTAGAGCAGCTGCGCCTTGAGCCGGTGCCCATATGGGATGCCAGCACTGTAGACAGTGGCTTTACCCACTATGTCACTGCACTGGCTCCTATTTTATTTTTTAAGGTATAAAAGATACATATATTTCATAAATACAGATTTAGGGTTATAGTGATACTTCCCACCATCCTCCCTCCTACTCATGCTCCAAACATTCTTCCTCCTCCCTCTCTTATTCCCACTCTCAATTTGTACAAGGTTCTATTTCAGTTTACTCATAAGCCTAACCCTACACTAATTAAAGAATTCAACAAAGACTGTGAAGAAAAAAACACTGCTCCTCAATAGAAGAGACAGAGACTGTAAACAGTCATAGAATCACAAAATATCAATTTTACTCTAGTACATTACATTTAGGTACTCAGTTACATCAGATTAGAGAAAACATATGCTATATGTCTTTTTGGAATGGCTTATTTCATTAAGTATAATTGTTTCCAGTTATATACATTTTGTTGCAAAATACAGGATTTAATTATTTTTACAGCTGAGTAGTACTCCATAGTGTAAAAATACCATAATTTCTTTACCCATGCATTGGTTGATAGACATCTGAGTTGATTCCATATTTTAGTTATTGTGAATTGACCTGCTATTAATATGGGTATTTGTTGCTTTCTGAAAGAGAGCCATTATAACTGGTGTGAATTGAAGCCTCAATGTTTTGATTTGAATTTCCCTGATGGCTAATGATCCTTTAGGTGATGCATTTTTGGCCCTTTATTACGGAAAGAATTTTTTTTGGGGATTTTATGATCATTACCTGATTCCTGACCTTTTAAAGACTTTTTTAAAGAAAACTTTTATTTAATGAATACAAATTTCATAGGTACAGCTTTAGGAATATAGCCGTTCTGCCCCCCATACCCTCCTTCTCACCCCTACTCCCATTCCAACTCCTACTCCCTCTCCCATCTATTCATCATTAGTATTTATTTTTTTCTTAGAAAGTTTTATTTAATAAATATAAATTTCATAGGTAGGTACAGAATTTGGATTATAGCAGTTCTTCCCCCTATAAGCTACCTCCCATTCCCAAACCATCCCATCTCCTACTCCCTCTCCCATCCCATTCTTCATTAAGATTCATTTTAATTATCTTTATATACAGAAGACCAACTCCATACTAAGTAAAGATTTCAACAGTTTGCACCCACATGGACACACAAAGCATAAAGTACTGTTTGAAGACTAGTTTTGCCATTAATTTTCATAGTAAAACTCAATAAGGACAAGGTCCTACATGGGGAGCAAGTGCAGAGTGATTCCTGTTGCTCATTTAACAATTGACACTCTTATTTATGATCACCTGAGGCTCTTGTCATGAGCTGCTAAGTCTTTAGAAGCCTCTTGGGTCCACAAACTCTGACATTATTTAGACAGGTCCATAATCAAAGTGAAATTCTTTCATCCCTTTAGAGAGAGGTACCTTCTTCTTTGATGGCCCCTTTTTTCCACCAGAATCTCACTCACAGAGATCTTTCATTTAGGTCATTTTTTGCAGCAGTGTCTTGGCTTTCCATGTCTGAAATGCTCTCATGGGCTTTTTAGCCAGATCTGAATACCTTAAGGGCTGATTCTAAGGCCAGAGTGCTGTTTAGGGCATTTGTCATTCTATGAGTCTGCTGTGTGGCCTGATTCCCAAGTTGGATCATTCTCTCCTTTTTAATTCTATTATTATTAGCAGACACTTGGTCTTATTTATGTGATCCCTTTGACACTTATTCCTATCTTTATGATCTGTTATGAACTTAAATTGATCACTTTAACTAGTAAGATGGCATTGGTACCTACCAACTTAATGGAATTTGGAGTCCCATGGCAAGTTTTTAGCTTTATCCTTAGGGGTAAGGTTGTGGGAATGTGTGCTGAACTGTACATCTCATCCTTATCTTATTCCCATACTTATTTTTTTATTTGACAGTCAGAGTTAGACACTGAGAGAGAGAGAGAGACAGAAAGAAAGGTCTTCCTTCCATTGGTTTACTCCCCAAATGGCTGCTATGGCCGGCACACTTCGCTGATCTTAAGCCAGGAGCCAGGAGCCAGGAGCCAGGAGCCAGGGGCTTCCTCCTGGTCTCCAATGTAGGTACAGGGGTCCAAGCACTTGGGCCATCCTCCACTGCCTTTCCAGGCCACAGCAGAGAGTTGGACTGGAAGAGGAGTGACTAAGACTAGAACCTGGTGCCCTTATGGGATGCTGGCACTGCAGGCAGAGGCTTAACCAAGTGAGCCACTGCGCCTGCCCCTCCCACACTTATTTTTAACAGGGATTAATTTTAAATTGGATTTAAATACCTAAGAATAATTCTGTGTTAAGTGAAGAGTTCAATCAATGGTATTAAGTAGAAAAAGAAAATAGTAAAAAGAATAAAATAAAAATAAAATAGTAAGCTGAAGGGCTGTTCAAATCATAGTGTCAGTTTCACTTGTACAGGTTTCCTTTTAGATGCTCTATTAGTTGTCACAGATCAGGGAGAACATATGATATTTGTTCCTTTGAGACTAACTTATTTCACTCATCATGATGTTTTCCAGATTCCTCCATTTTGTTGCAAATGACTGGATTTCATTTTTTTTTACTGCTGTGTATTATTCCATAGAGTATATATCCCATAATTTCTTTATCCAATCTTCTCTTGACAGTCATTCAGGTTGATTTCATGTCTTAGCTATTGTGAATTGAGCTGCAATAAACATGGAGGTGTAGATAGATCTTTTATTTGCTGATTTAATTTCCCTTGGACAAATTCTGAGGAGTGGGATGGCTGGGGCACATGGCAGGACTATATTTAGATTTCTGAGGTATATCAAACTGTCTTCCATAGTGGTTTTACCAGTTTGCATTCTCACCAACATTGGATTACAGTAACTTTCCCCCCACAACCTTGCAAGCATTTGTTGTTTGTTGCTTTCTGTATGAAAGTCATTCTAAAAACATCATTGTGGTTTTGATTTGCATTTTCCTGACAGCTAGTGATCATAAGCATTTTTTCATGTGTCTGTTGGCCATTTTGATTTCCTCTTTTGAAAAATGTTTGTTTAAGTCCTTGGTCCATCTCTTAACTAGGTTGTTTGCTTTGCTCTTGTAGAGTTTCTTGTTTTCTTTGTAGATTCTGGTTATTAATCTTTTATCAGTTGCATAGTTTGCAAATAATTTCTCTCATTCTGTTGGCTGCCTCTTCACTTTCTTGACTCTTTATTTGCCATGCAGAAACTTCTCAATTTGAAGTAATCCCATTTGTTAATTTTGGTTTATCTGTCTGCACCTCTGGAGTCTTTTGAAAGAACTCTTTGCCTGTGCCAATGTCTTGCAGGGTTCCTTCAATGTTCTCTAATAATTAGATGATGTCAGGTTGTAGATTGCATCTTTAATCCATGTTGAGTGGACTTTTGTGTAAGGTGTAAGGTAGGGGGTCTTCCCTCATGCTTCTGCATGTGGAAATCCAGTTTTCCCAGAACCATTTGTTGAAGAGTTTGTTCTTGCTCCAGTGATTGGTTTTAGCTCCTTGATCAAATATAAGTTGGTTGTTGTTGCTTAGATTGATTTCTGGTGTTTCTATTCTGTTCTGCTCATCTATCCATCTATTTTGTACAAGTACCAGGCTGTTTTGATTATAACTGTCTTGTAGTATGTCTTGAAATCTGGTATTGTGATGCCTCCAGCATCGTTTTTGTTGTATAAGATTGCTTTAGCTATTTGAGGTCTCCTGTGTTTTTTAATATAAATTTCAGCATCATTTTCTGTATCTGAGAAGAACGTTCTTCGTATTTTGATTGGCATTTCATTGAATCTATTAATTGCTTTCAGAAATATGGACATTTTGATGATAATGATTTTTCCAATCTTTGAACATGGAAGATTTTTCTATTTTTTGTGACTTCTATTTGTTTCTTTAATATTTTGTAATTCTCATTATAGGGATCTTTGACATTACTGGTTAATTATATTCCAAGGTATTTGATTGTTTTTGTTGCTATTGTGAATGGGATTTATCTTAGAAGTTCTTTCTCAGCTGTGACATTGTCTGTGTATACAAAGGCTGTTGATTTTTGTGTATTGACTATATATGCTGCTACTTTACCAAACTCTTCTATGAGTTCCAATAGTCTCTTGGTGAAGTCTTTTGGATCCCCTCTATATAGAATCATGTTATATGCAAATAGGCATAGTTTGACTTCCTCTTTCACAATTTGCATCCCTTTAATTTATTTTTCTTGCCTAATGGCTCTGGCTAAAACTTATAGGATTATATTAAATAGCAGTTGTGAGAGTGGGCATCCCTGTCTGGTACCAGATCTCAGTAAGAATGCTTCCAATGTTTCCTCATTCAATGATGTTGGCCATGGGTTTGCCATAAATTTTGTTGAGAAATGTTCCTTGTAAACCCAATTTGCTTAGAGTTTTCATCATGAAAAGGTGTTGTATTTTATCAAATGCTTTCTTTGCATCTATTAAAATAATCATGGTTTTTGTTCTGAAGTTTGTTAATGTGATGTATTACATTGATTGATTTGCAAATGTTGAACCATCTCTGCACACTTCATCTGGGTGGATGATCTTTCTGATGTGTTGTTGAATTTGATTGGCTAGAATTTTGTTGAGGATTTTTGTGTCTATGTTCATCAGAGAAATGGTCTGTAATTCTTTGTTGCATTTTTTTCAGGTTTAGGAATTAAGGTGATGCTGGCTTCATAGAAAGAATTTTGAAGGATTCCCTCTCTTTCAGTTGTTTTGAATAAATTGAGAAGAACTGGAGTTAGTTATTCTTTAAATGTCCAGAAGAATTCTGCAATGAAACCATACGGCCTGGGCTTTTCTTTGTTGTGAGGGCCTTTATTACTCATTCAATTTCCATCTTGGTTATGGGTCTATTTAGGTTTTCCATTAATTTATGGCTGAACTTAGGTAGGTAGGTTGTATGTGTCCATGAATCTACACATTTCTCCTAGTTTTCCCAGTTTGTTGGCATACAGCTCTTTTTAGTAATTTCTGATGATTCTTTTTATTTCTGTGGTGTCTATTGTTTTCATCTCTAATTTTACTGATTTGGGTCTTCTCTAATTTTTTTTTTGATTGTTGGACCAGTGGTGTTTCAATTTTGTTCATTTTTTCAAGAAATCTGCTCCTCATTTTGCTGATTTTTTGGTTTTAATTTTGTTTATTTCTTCACTAGTTTTAATTATTTCTTTTCTTCTACTAGTTTTGGATTTGGTTTGTTGTTGTTTTTCTAGACCCTTGAGATGCATTGATAGCTCATTTATTTGGTGCTTTTCCAATTTCTTGATAGGCATATGTTGCTATAAACTTTCCGCTTAACACTGCTTTTGATATGTTGTGTTGTCATCTTCATTTGTTTCCACAATTCTTTTTATTTCTCTTTTGATTTCTTCTATGACCTACTGTTCATTCAGTAGCATGTCATTCAGTTTCCATGTATTTGCATATGCTCTAAAGATTCCTGACTTGCTGGTTTCCAGCTTCTTTCCATTGTGGTCTGAGAAGATGCATGGTATTATTTTGATTTTTAGAATTTGTTGAGACTTTCTTCATGGTATAATATATAATCAATCCTAGAGAAAGTTTCATGCACTGCCAAGAAGAATGTGTGTTTATCAAGTGTGGGATGAAAAGTTCTGTAGATATCTATTAGGTCCTTTTGGTCTATAGTGTCAATAAAACTGATGTTCCCTTGTTTATTTTTTGTCTGGTTGATATTTTCCTTGGTGAAAGTCTAGTATTGAAGTCCCCCAGGACTACTGTATTGGATTCTAAGTCTACCTTTAAATTTACTAACATTTGTTTTAAATAGGCAGGTGTCCTGTAATTAGTTATATATTCCTTAATAATAGTTACATCTTTCTGTTCAATTGATCCCTTAACCATTATATAGTGTCATTTTTGTGTTAAAATCTATTTTGTCTGATATTAAGAGGGCCACACCAACTCTTTTTTGTTTTGTGTTGGCATGGAATTTCTTTTTCTATCTTTTCACTTTCAGTCTCCCTGCATCTTTGTTGGTGAGAGATGTTTCTTGTAGGCAGCAAATAGATGGGTTTTTTTTAATCCATTCAACCAATTTGTGTCTTTTAACTGGGGAGTTGAGGCCATCTATGTTCAAGTGACTATTAATTAATGACTTTGTCCTGCCATTTTTCCAAAATTATTCCTATTATTTTACTTTGAATTTCCTTTGAAATTTTACTGACAGATTTTCTTCCTTTATCTTATTTCACAGTGATGATCATGTTTCTGTGTTTCTGTGTGCAACACATCCTTAAACATCTTTTGTAGGGCTGGACTGGTATCGACAAATTCTTTCAGCTTCTGTTTGTTATGGAAGGTCTTTTTTTCACCTTCATTCATAAATGAGAGCTTTACAGAGTATAATATTATGGGATGACAGTTTTTTCCCTTAAGAATTGGACTATATCTTGACATTCTCTCCTTACCTGTAGGGTTTCTGATGAGAAGTCTGCTATATGTCTAACTGGAGTTTCTCTGAAAGTAATCTGATATTTCTCTCATGCACATTTTAGAACATTCTCTTTATCTTTTACTGTGGTGAGTTTGACTACAATGTGTTGTGATGAGGATCTTTTCTGGTCATATCTATCAGGAGATATATGTATTTCCTGTCCTTTGATGTCCCTTTCTTTCTCCAAATTAGGGAAGTTTCCTGTTATTATTTCACTAAAAAAGCCTTCTAATTCTTTCTCTTTCCATGTCTTCAGGAACTCCTATAACCCATATATTTGGTCTTTTCTAGTATCCTGTAGATTCCTAACAGTGCTTTTAAGTTTTTTAATGTTGTATTCTTGTCTTTGGTTTAACTGTATAATTTTCTGTGCTTTGTCTTCTAACTCTGATATTCTTTTTGCTGCCTCACTGATTCTGTTGTTAAGGCTTTCCACCACATTTTTTATTTGTTCTATTGAATTCATTTCATTTTCATTTTGATTTCTGTTTAAGATCTCAATTTCATGGGAGAAATTTTCTTTCATGTCCTGAACAGATATCAGTAGTTCATGCATTTTCTTCTGATTACTTCTATGTAATGTTATGATCGAATCTTTGAATTCCATCTTATCATCTTCACAATCCAATATCAAAATGTTCTGTTCTTTTGGGGGCATCACATTGTTTGACATTTGTGTAGATATGAGTTGGTTTCCTTTTTTTGTAAAAAAAGTTATTTATTTATTTGAGAGAGAGAAGGAGAGGCAAATAGAGAGGTTTTCCTTCATCTACTGGTTCACTCCACAATTGGCTGCAATGGCCAGAGATGCGCCGATCCAAAGCCAGGAGCCAGGAGCTTCTTCTGGGTCTCCCATATGGGTGGAGATGCCTAAGGTCTATGAGCCATCCTATACCACTTTCCCAGGCCATAGCAGAGAGCTGGATTGGAAGTGGAACAGCCAGGACTCAAACTGGCACCTATGTGGGATGTTGGCACTGCAGGATGCTGCTTTACCCACTGCGCCACAGTGCCATCCCCAATCCTTTTTCTTTCTTTTTTTTACTGTGATGGCTTTATCTTTGTACTATGACTCTGTAAATAACTGAAATGTCTGCTTTCAGTGAATATCTAGAGGCTTGTAGTGGGTTTGGCCAGAGAGCTCTGTTTAGTTCTCCAGGGTTTAGGGTGTGCCTCAGATGAAACACCCAAGTTTGGAGTGGTAAATTTTCTTTCCTCTGTTTTAATCTGAAAGGAAATTTATTGTGCTCAGCTGAGCTCCTCTCCTCAAAAGAAGCCAGTGCCTGAGTGCTAGCCCCAGTGGTTGCAATATTTTTCCACTGTGTCCCAAGTGCCACACAAAGGATCTGTGTATTCCTCAGTGTAAGTTCAGTTTCCCAAGCAATGTCTCTCATTGTCTCAATGTCTCTCATGCTAAGGCAACCCTGAGCATGTGGAGTCTCCCACTGTGAAGGCTCAAAGTCCCAGCCATGCCATGAGTCCTCCCACACACGCTCAGCTTTTTTATTCACAGTCCTGGTATAGAAGCCTCACACAGTCACAATCTCCTATCCCCCTGTTAATTCTTCCCACCAGAGTCAGGAGTCTCAACTCGGCTGGTTGCTGGGCTCAGACACAAGCTGGTAAAGCTGTTACCTATATTCAAAATGATGCGTGTTCAATTGGCTTGTTACAAGATGTCATTGTAAAGTGATTAGGGAGAGAGAAACATGTCCACCACATCGCTCCATCCTTTTTCTTCTAGTTTGACTGGTACACTTTCCCCCATGGGACTCTAAGCCAGGTTCCCTCTAGTCTCTTACTGCAGCTTTTTTTTTTTGCCAATGGATTGGACTGCTGCAGTCTGGTCTCACCTCACTCTGCAATGCTGGTGCATAAGCTCTTGGTTGCTGGAATCCTGGGCCATGGGTGCCCATAGCCTCCACTTAGGTCCACTATGTCCCACTAGGTGGAGTTTTGGTAGTTTCCTCTTCCATTTTCTCTCTAGTTCCTCCCTGAGACTAAACACACTACACTTTCTAAAAACTATCTTCTCCTGGGCTAGAGCATCTTCCTTACTCTGCCATCTTGGCAGGAAATCTCCTTAGCATTTTTTCAAATGTCTTTTGGCCATTTGATTTTCTTCTCTTAAAAATGCCTGTTCAATTCTTTTGCCTATTTCTTAACTGAATTGTTTGTTTTGTTGTTGAATTTCTCGAGCTCTTTATATGTTCTAGATATTAATACATTATCAGTTTCATAGTTTGTAAATAATTTCTCCCCTTCTGTTGGCTGCCTCTTCATTTTGCTGAGTGATTTTATGCAGTGCAGAAACTTTTTAGCTTTATGTAGACGCATTTTCAATTTTGGCTTTGATTGCCTGTGCTTCTGTGTTTTTTTCCAAGAAGTCTTTGCCTGTGTAAATGTCTTAAAAATTTTCCCCAAATGTTCTATAGTAATTTGATGGTTTCAGGACATGGATTTAAGTGTTTGTTCCATTTTGAGTGACTTTTGTATTCTATATAAGGTAAGGGTATTGTATTATACTTCTACATGCAGAGATTCAGTTTTCTCAGTATCATTTATTGAAGACACTTTCCTTGCTGTAGGGATTTACTTTAGCTCCATTGTCAAAGATAAGCTGTTTGTAGAAATGTGGATATATTTCTGTAGTTTCTATAATGTTACATTGGTATACATGTCTGTTTTTGTACCAGTGCTTTCCTGTTTGGATTATTAATTTTTTGTAATTTTCATTGTAGAGATCTTTGATGTCCATGGTTAAATTTATTGCAAGGTATTTAATTTTTGTAGCTATTGTGAATGAGATTGATCTTAGAAGTTCTTTCACATCCATGGAATTTTCTGTATACAAAGGTTGCTACTTTTTGAGTTTTTTATATCCTAGCACTTTGTCAACCTTTTTATCAGTTCCAGTAGTCTCCCAGTGGAGTCTTTCAGGTCCCCTCTGCATAGAATCACGAAATCTGCGAACAGCTAGAGTTTGACTTACTCTTTTTCAATTTGTATCTATTTGATTTCTTCTCACCTAGTGATGCTAAGTAAAACTTCCAGGACTATATTGAATAGCAATGGTGAGAATGGGCATCCTTGTCTTGGTCTGGATCTTACTGAGAATGTTTCCAACTTTTCTCCACTCAGTAGGATGCTGGTTATTGGTTTGTTATAAATCGCCTTATTTGTGTTGAGGAATGTTCCTTCTATAGCAAATTTGCTTAAGATTTTCATCATAAAAGGATGTTGTATTTTATCAAATGTTTTCTCTGCATGTATTGGGATAGTTACATGGTTTTTATTCTTCAATTTGTTAATGTGACGTATCACACTTATTGATTTGCATAAGTTGAATGATCCCTGCATACCAAAGATAAATCTACTTGGTTTGGGGGAATGATCTTTCTGATTTGTTGTTGGATTCAATTATCTAGCATTTTCATGAGGACTTTTTCATCTATGCTCACCAGGAATATTGATTTATAGCTCCCTATCTTTGTTCTATCTTCTGGTTAAGGAACTAAGGTGATGCTGGCCTCAGAAGGAGTTGGGAAGATTTATTCCATTTCAATTGCTCTGCATAGTATGAGAAGAATTGAGATCGTTTCTTTAAAAGTTTGGTAAATGGGCTGGCTTTGTAGAATAGCAGGCAAAGGCTGCTGCCCATGATGCCAGCAACTGATATGGGTCCCAGTTCAAGTCCTGGTTATATCATCTTAATTCCTAAACCATAAAGGATATAACAGAAAAAGAGAACTATAGACCAATATTTTTGATGAGCATAATGCAAAAATCCTCAAAAATATAGCCTAATCAAATTCAACAACACATCATAGAGATCATTCACCCAGACCTTGTGGGATTTATTCCCGATATGTAAGGGTGGTTTGATTCATAAATAAATCTTATACAACAAAAACAAAGCTGAATGCATCACAATAACAGATTTCAAGACATACTACAGAGCAGTTGTAATCAAAACAGCATGGTACTTTCACAAAAATAGATGGATAGACCAATGGAACAGAATGGAAAACCAGAAATCAATCCAAACATTTGTAACCAACTTATATTTGATGAAGGTGATAAAACCAATCCTTGGAGCATGGACAATCTCTTCAACAAATGGTTCTGGGAAAATGATATCTGCATGTAGAAGTAGGAAGCAAGACCCCTCCATTACATGGCACACAAAAATCCACTCAAAATGGAATGAAGACATAAATCTATGACTCAATATCATCAAATTAATAGAGAACATTTGGGAAACTATGCAAGACATTGTTTATGGGGAAAGACTTCTTGAAAAGGTCCTGGAAACACAGTCAACCAAAGGCAAAATTTACAAATGGAATTACATCCAGCTGAGAAGCGTCTTCACTGCATAAGAAACATTCAGCAAAATGAAGAGGCAACAAATAAATGTGGAGAAATTAGCTGCAATCTATTCAGCTTATAGAGGACTAATAACCAGAATCTATAAAGAACTTAAGAAACCCAATGACAATAAAACAATCTAGTTAAGAAATGGGCAAATGTCTACAACAGTTTTTTTCCAAAGAGGAAATCCAAATAGCCAACAGACACATGAAAAAATGCTTAGGATCACTGGCTATTAGGTGAATTCAAGTCAAAGCCACAATGAGGTTTCACTTCACCTCTATAGAATGGCTCTCATACAGAAATCAACAAAGAACAAATGCTGGCAGGATGTGAAGGATAAAGGTAATCCTCTGTTGGTAGGAAATGTAACCTGGTACAGCCACTTTGAGGACAGTATGGAAATACCTCAAAATTTGAATATAGACTTACCATATTATCTAGCCAAACTTCTTCTGGGGATTAACCTAAGGAAAATGAAATCCGCATATGAAAGAGTTATCTGTACCCCAATGTTCATTGCTGCTCAATTAACAATAGCAAAAATATGGAGTAATCCCAGATGTCCATCAATAGAAGACTGGATAATGATAGTATGGTATATGTGCACCATGGAAAAAATAATGAAATCCTGTCATTTGCAATGTAACAGATGGAACCAAAAAACATTATACTTAATGTAACAAGCCAGTCCAAAAAAAGACAAATACTATATCTTTTCCCTGATTTGTGGTATCTAATAGAGTGCCTAAAAGTTAATCTACAGAAGTGAAATTGACACTTTGAGATGTGATGACTTTGAACAACCTAGCTTCAACTATTGAGGAAAAGTTTATTTATTTATTTATTTAATTTTATTTAGTAAATATAAATTTCCACTTACAGTTTATGGATTACAATGGCTTCCCCCCATAATTACCCTCCCACTCGCACCCCTCCCATCTCCCGCTCCCTCTCCCATTCCATTCACATCAAGATTCATTTTCAATTATCTTTATATACAGAAGATTGATTTAGTATATATTAAGTAAAGATTTCATCAGTTTGCACCCACACAGAAACACAAAGTGTAAAAATACTGTTTCAGTACTAGTTATAGCATTACTTCACATTGGACAACACATGAAGGACAGATCCCACATGAGAAGTAAGTACACAGTCACTCCTATTGTTGTCTTAACAATGTGACACTCTTGTTTATGGTGTCAGTAATCTTCCTAGGCTCTTGTCATGAGTTGCCAAGGCTATGGAAGCCTTTTGAGTTCGCCGACTTCAATCTTATACCAACAGGGTCATAGTCAAAGTGGAAGTTCTCTCCTCCCTTCAGAGAAAGGTACCTCCTTCTTTGATGGCCTCGTTCTTTCCATTGGGATCTCACTCACAGAGATCTTTCATTTAGGTCTTCTTTTTATTTTCCATAGTGTCTTGGCTTTCCATGTCTAAAATACTCTCATGGGCTCTTGAGCCATATCTGAATGCCTTAAGGGCTAATTCTGAGGCCAGAGTGTTATTTAGGACATCTGCCATTCTATGAGTCTGCTGTGTCTCCCACTTCCCATGTTGGATCGTTCTCTCCCTTTTTTCGTTCTTTCAGTTAGTATTATTTGGACTCTAATCTTGTTTATGTGATCCCTTTGACTCTTAGACCTATCAGTGTGATCAATTGTGAACTGAAATTGTTCACTTGGACTAGTGAGATGGGATTGGTACCTGCCACCTTGATAGGATTGTATTGGAATCCCCTGGCATGATTCTAACTCCACTATTTGGGGCACATCCAGTTGAGCATGTCCCAAATTGTACATCTCCTCCCTCTCTTTTCCCCACTGTTTTATTTAATAGGGATCACTTTTCAGTTAAAATTTAAACACCTAAGAATAATTGTGTGATAATTACAGAGTTAAACCAGTATTACTAGAACAAAACAAAGAGAAAATACTAAAATGGATAAAGTATTACACTGTACATCAACAGACACCACAAGAGCTGACCAAGTCTGTCCATTTCACTTCAACAGGTTTCCCCTTTGGTGCTCAGTTATTTGTTGCCGATCAGGGAGAACATATGATATTTGTGCCTTTGGGACTGGCTTAATTCACTCAGCATGATGTTTTCCAGATTCCTCCATTTTGTTGCAAATGACCTGATTTCATTTTCTTTTGACTGCTGTATAGTATTCTATAGAGTACATGTCCCATAATTTCTTTATCCAGTCTACTGTTGATGGGCATTTGGGTTGGTTCCAGGTCTTCTAGGTTTTCTATGTCTTCCTGTTTCAATTTAGGTAGGTTGCATGTGTCCAGGAATATATCCATTTCTGATAGGTTTCTCTGTTTGCTGGCATAGAAGTCCTTGTAGTAATTTCTGATGATTCTTTTGATTTCTGTGGTGTCTTTTGTTACGTTTCCTTTTTCATTTCTGATGTTATTGAGTTGGGTCTTTTCTCTTCTTTTTTTAATTAGTTGGTCCAATGGGGTGTCAATTTTGTTTATTTTTTTCAAAAAACCATCTCCGCATTTGGCTGATTTTTTGTAATTCTTTTTGGATTCAATCCTGTTGATTTCTTCTATGATTTTAATTATTTCTCTTCTCCTACTAGCTTTGAGTCTGGTTAGCTGAATATTTTCTAGATCCTTGAGATGAACTGAAAGCTCATCTATTTTGTGCCTTTCCAATTTCTTGATGTAGGCAGCTATTGCTATAAACTTTGCTCTTAACATTGCTTTTGCTGTACCCCATAGGTTTTGGTATGTTGTGCTGTTACCCTCATTTACTTACAGGAAATTTTTGATTTCTCTTTTAATTTTTTCTATGACCCATTGTTCATTCAGTAGCATGTTGTTCAATCTCCATGTGCTCGCATATGCTCTAGGGATTCCTGAGTTGCTAATTTCCACCTTCATTCCTTTATGGTCTGAGAAGCTCCATCATATGATTCTAATTCTTTTGAATTTGCTGAGACTTGCTTTATGGCCTAGTATGTGGTCAATCATAGAGAAGGATGTAAATGCTTTCTGTTTCAGATGAAAAGTTCTGTAGATATCTGTTGTTTAAATCTACTGTCTGTGCTGTCCAATGTGAAGTAATGCTATAACTAGCACTGAAACAGTATTTTACACTTTGTGTTTCTGTGTGGGTGCAAACTGAGGAAATCTTTACTTAGTATATACTGAATCAATCTTCTGTATATAGATAATTAAAAATGAAAAAAAATATTGGTGTTAAATTGGAAATTGCATAGAAAATTAATCAATTTAAAAAAAAATATATCATGTAGGATTTCTGTCCTTAATGTGCTATACATTGTGAATTAATACTATAACTAGTACTCCAACAGTATTTTTCACTTTGTGTTGCTATGTGAGGGCAAACTGTTGAAATCTTTACTTAATATATAGTAAACCAATCTGTGTATAAAGAGAATTGAAAATGAATCTTGATGTGAAGCAAGGGGAGAGGGAGTGGGAAAGGGGAGGGTTGCGGGTGGGAGGGAAGTTATGGGGGGGGAAGCCATTGTAATCCATAAGCTGTATTTTGGAAATTTATATTCTTTAAATAAAAGCGTTATAAAAAAAATCTACTGTCTCCTTGTTGATCTTCTGTCCTGTTGATCTGTCTATTTCTGAGAGTGGACTATTGAAGTCCCCAGGTACTATTGTATGGAGTCTAATTCTCCCTTTGATTCCCTAAACAAATCTATTCAACAAACTGGTGCCCTGTAATTAGGTGCATATACATTGATAATCATTATATCTTCCTGTTGAATTGATCCCTTAATCATTATATGAGCTCCTCTTTGTCTTACAACAGTTTTTGTGTTAAAGCTTATGTTGTCCAATATTCAGATGGCTATTCAAGCTCTTTTTTCATTTCTGTTGGCATGGTATAACTTTTTCCAGCCTTTCATTTTCAGTCTGTATGCATCTTTGTTGGAAATATGTGTTTCTGGTAAGCAGCAAATAGATGGGTTTTGTTCCTTAATCAAATCAGCCAATTTGTGTCTTTTTTTTTTCTCGTACAAAACAAAAATATTTTAATACCTTTAAAATCCAAATTTTTCTTTAAAATCATTCATGAAAAAGATTCTCAAGTCAGAATAAACATCTCAATTAGTCAAGCATCAGGAAGCTACATTACAGCTATTTAATGTACAAAGAGACACTTTTCACCAGTCATTTTCTTCTGATGTCTCTGTTCCAGAATCACAGACTCTTGCTTCTCTACACTTCCATCCCATAATTTCTTCAGATCATGAAAACTGAATTTGTTGAACTCCAGAAATCTGCTGATATGATGTTGTATAAACCATAACATTTTGTTGTTGACCATCTGCAGTTATTAAGCCAGCTGGTAACTGATTAGTGAATGCCTCCTCTGTAAGCTCTTCACTTAGTCCATCTGTAGTTGTGACTGCTCCACCAATTCCTTTCTCTCCTTTCATAGCCTCTCTGAATTTCTGAAGGTACAATTTCAGAGGTTCCACATAACTGTCAAAGCCCAAGGTGGACATGGCAAAGAGAATGTCTTCTCCATTGATTGTCTTCCGTTTTTCTTGATGGCACCTTTCACTTGCTTCAGATGTTATAAAGCTAATGAACTCACTCACACATTCTTGAACACATTCTTTGGCATCTTTTGCTTCTCAATTGGGAATTTCTGCAGACTACATTGGAGGGAGCCACTACGTGATACAGCCTCACGATGATACTGAGGACAGCATGAATTTGTGTCTTTTAACTGGACAGTTCAGGCCATTAACATTCAATGTTACTATTGATAAGTAGTAACTTTGCCCTGCCATTTGCCAAAGATATTTTCTAATATATGCTTTGAATTCCCTGTGATCTTTTGCTGGGAGGTTTCCTTCCTTTAACTTCTTTCATATTGATGACCCTGTTTCTGTGTTTCTGTGTGTAACAAATCTTTAAGCATCTTTTGCAGGGCTTGATGAGTGGCGACAAATTCTTTCAATTCCTGTTTGCTGTGAAAGCTCTTTATTTCACCTTCATTCACAAATGAGAGCTTTGCAGGATATAATATTCTGGGCTGGCAGTTTTTCTCTCTTAGTACCTGGGCTATGCTTTGCCATTCCCTTCTAACTTGTAGGGTTTCTGATGAGAAGTCTGCTGTGAGTCTAATTCAAGATCCTCTGAGAGTAATCTGACGTTTCTCTCTTGCACATTTTAGGATCTTTTCTTTTTGTTTCACTGTGGTGATTTACTAACAACGTGTCATGGTGAGGATCTCTTTTGGTCATGTTTCCTAGGTTTCTATGAGCTTCTTGTAGTAGTATGTCTCTGTCTTTCTGCAAACCTGGGAAATTTTCTGCTAATATTTGACCAAAAAGGCATTCTAATCCTTTCTCTCACTCCATGACTTCAGGAACTCCTAGAACCCGAATATTGTTTTTTTTTTTTTTAATAGTATCCTGTAGATTCCCAACAATATTTTTTAGGTTTCTAATTTCTTCTTCTTTTCTTTGTTTTGACTTGTTTCCTTTCCTGTTCTCTGTCTTCTAAGTCTGATATTCTGTCTTCTGCTTCACTGACTCTGTTTTTAATGCTCTCTAATGCTTTTGTCGTCTGATCTATTGAATTCTTCATTTCATTATGATTTCTCATTATTATCACAGTTTCATGTTCTACTAGTTGCTCATTTCATTTTGATTCCTCCTTAAGATTTCATTTTCATAAGACAGATTGTCTATCCTGTACAGTAAGAATTTCTGTATTTCACGAATTTGTTTTTGAGAACTTCTTAATGTTCTTATTAATTTTTTGAGATCAGCTTCTTGCATTTCTTCTATCTCGTCATCTTCATAATATTGAATTTGCATGTTTTTATCATTTCGGGGTGTAGTAGTGTCTTCCTTGTTATTGTTACCTCGGTTTCTGCATTTGTTTGGCATTGTGGAGATATTCCTTGGTTTCTTATCTCTGGTGTTTTTTCTCATTATACTATGACTCTAGATTAAGTGGACTGTCTGCTTTTGATGGAGCCTTAGAGGCTTGAGATGTGTGTGGCATGAGAGCTCTGTTTGGTTCCTCAGGGTTAAGGCTGTGCCAAAGGTGACACTCCCAGGTTAGGCATGGTAAATCTCTCCCTTCCTTCCTTCCTTCCTTCTTTTCTTTCTTTCTTTCTTTCTTTCTTTCTTTCTTTCTTTCTTTCTTTCTTTCTTTCTTTCTTTCTCTCAAAAGGGAAGTAATTCTGCACAGATGAATGGAATTGGAGGTTGTTAGCAGGAAAATGATATACCCACAGGAATCAGAGATTGGAAGCTCTTTCCCAAGGACCACATAGGGAATCTGTCCTGCAATCTGTGTGGGCTCAAATTCTCCTGCAGTCTCCCACTGGGTTGCTAAGGTCACCAAATTGTAGTGTCTCTGGAAAGTACTCAATTGAATTCTTGGAGTTCTCTCCCCCAACGTTTCTTTTTTCACAGTCTCAGTTCATTAGCACCACACATTCACTAGGTCCTAATCTCCTGTTATTTCACCCCCTGTCCAGAGTCAGATTTTTCTGCTAGGCTCAGGGCTGGTACAGATGTGAAGTCACTCTGCTTATGACGTATGTCCAAAATGGCACCTGCTCTTTGTCTTGCTCACCTTTGAGAGGTGAGTGGAGAGAGAGAAATTCGTGTCTGTATCGGTCCCTTTTTTTTCCTCTCTCTTCTAGTTAGCTTGGTGAAATTTTCCCCACAGGGTTTCAAACCTTGTTCCCTCTAGTCTCCTATTTCTTCTTGCCCCCTGGTGTCTTGGGCTATTGAGGTTCCAGCACTGGTGTGTTGAGTCTGCTGCTGGTGTCCCGAACTGTGGGCTCCCATGGTCTCCACGCAGGTCCAATATGAATCACTAGTTCCGGAAGAGTTTCCTCTGCTGTTTCTTCCGCTACTCTTCCTTGAACCTGCAGTATCTCCACTTTTGTTAAACTGTCTCTTCCCGGACTAACAGTTTGCTCCCTTCCTTTTCCGCCATCTTGCCACTCTCCCTCCGAGGAAAAGTCTTTTTTAAACTATTTGATGAATTCTTTAGTTAGTGTAGAGTTAATCTTATGTGCATAAAGTTAATTGAAAATAGATCTATTGTGATTGCATCAAATTGAGATGTTTCTGCACTGCAAAAGAAACAGGAAATTGAAGAGGCAACCAATAGAATGGGAAAAAAATTTGTAAACTATGCAACAGATAAAGGATTAATAACCAGAATCTACAAAGAGCAGCAAAAAGGAAACCTGTTGAAGTAAAATGGACACTATGAGAAATGGTGACTTGATCACCCTTGCCCTGCTTGTTGATGAACAACTTAATACTTTATCCCTTTTAGTATTTTTTGTTCTATATAATACTATTGGTTGAACTCTGTAATTAATACACAATTATTCTTAAGTGTTGAAACTTAACTGAAAAACTGTTAAATATAAGAGTGAGAATGAGAGGGAAGAGATGTACAATTTGGGACATGCTCAATTGGACTTGCCCCAAATGGTAGAGTTAGAAACATGCCAGGGGATTCCAATTCAATTACATCAAGGAGGCATGTACCAAAACCATCTCACTAGTCCAAGTGATCAACCTCTGTTCACAATTGATCATAATGATAGGATTAAGAGACAAAGGGATCATAAACAAGTTAGTATCTGCAAATACTGATAGAATCAAAAAGGGAGAGAATGATCCAACATGGGAAGCTGAATACACAGCAGATTCATAGAATTGCAGACATCCTAAACAGCATTCTGGCCTCAGAATCGGCCCTTAAAGCATTTGGATATGGCTGAAAAGCCCTTGAGAGTATTTTAGGCATGGAAAGCCAAGACACTGTGGAAAAAAAATAAAAGACTTAAATGAAAGATCTCTGTGAGTGATATCCCAGTGGAAAGAATGGGCCATCAAAGAAGGAGGTACCTTTCTTTGAAGGGAGGAGAGAACTTCCACTTTGACTATGACCTTGTCTAAATATGATCAGAGTTTGCGAACTCAAAGGGCCTCCATAGATTTGCCAACTCAGGACAAGAGCCTAGGGAGATTACTGACGCCATAAATAAGAGTGTCAATTATTAAATCATCAACAGGAGTCATTGTGCACTTACTCCTCATGTAGGATCTCTGTTCTTAATGTGTTGTACTATGTGAATTAATGGTATAACTAGTACTCAAACAGTATTTTCCACTTGGTGTTTCTGTGTGGGTGCAAACTGTTGAAAGCTTTACTTAATATATGCTAAATTGACCTTCTGCATATAAAGATAATTGTAAATGAATCTTGATGTGAATGGAAGGGGAGAGGTAGCGGGAGATCAGAGGGTTGAGAGTGGGAGGGAAGTTATGGGGGCAGGGAAAGCCATTGTAATCCATAAGCTGTACTTTGAAAATTTGTATTCATTAAATAAAAGTTAAAAAAAGAGAAAATAGATCTTAGGAAAAAAATAAGAATGGGGATGGGATAGTTAGGAGCAAGATGGGTAGTTCTAAAAGTGGGAGGGAAGATAGTGTGGGAAGAGTCAATATATTTTTAAATTTGCATTTATTAAATGCATGGAGTTTGTATACCTTAAATAAAAGGATTTTGTTCAAAGAATAAAAATTAAAAAGAAAATATGGAATATATACAATATAGATTACTACTCAGCTGTATAAAAATGAAATGCTTTCTTTTGCAACAAGATGGATACAACTGGAAACCATTATACTTAGTGAAATAAGCCATCCCCCCAGAGATACAGAACCAGACAAGGATGCCCACTTTCATGATTGCTACTCTGTATAGTGCTGGAAGTTTTAGACAGAACCATTGGACAAGAAAAATAAATCAAAATGATACAATTTGGAAAAAACTATGTCAAATTATCCGTATTTTCTGGTGATAGGAGTCTATATAAAGAGGGTCCAAATGACTCCACTGAGAGACTATTGTACTCATGAAAGAGTCTGGTAAAGTGTTAAATTATAAAATTAATACACAAAAATCAATAGCCTTTGTATACATAGGCAATGCCAAGGCTGAGAAAGAACTTCTAAAATAAATCCTATTCACAATAGCTACAAAAAATTAAATATCTGGTAATAAATTTAACCAATGATGTCAAAGATCTCTATGATGAAAACTATAAAATATTAATGAAGGAAATAGTGGAAAACATCAATACATGGATTGTAAGGGTAAATATCACTAAAATGTCTATACAACCTTAAGCAGTTTACAGTTTTATTGTGATCCTAATTAAAATACCAATGACATTCTTCTGAGATCTAGAAAATAATGCTAAATATAGTATGGAAACACATGTGTCCTTGAATAGCTAAAGTAATGTTATACAATAAAAACAGATAGCTACCACAATACTAGATTTCTGTACATACTACAGGACAGTTATCATGAAAACAGGTTTGCAATGTCACAAAAACAGATGCATAGACCAATGGAACAGAGTAGAAACTCAATAGATCAATCCATGCATCTATAACCAACTTTTTGACAAAGTAGATAAAAATCAATCCCTGGAGCAAAGATAGTCTGTTCAACACATGGTGTTGGGAAAACTGAATCTCCACATGCAGAAGTGTGAAGTAATTCTGCAACCTTACATTGCATAAAAAAATCCACTCAAAATAGATCAAAAACCTAAATTCCTGACCCAATACCATCCAATTACTAGAGAACATTGGAGAAACTTTACAGGATATTATGATAGGCAAATAATTCCTGGAAAAGACCCCCAGAAGCACAGGCAATCAAAACTAAAATTGACAAATGAGATTATATTCAGCTGAGAAGCTTGTACACTGCCACAGAAGTACCCAGAAAAGTGCAAAGGCAACTAATTGAATGAGATGAAATATTTTTGAACTATGCCACTGATACAGGATTTTTTTTGTGGCATCTATGAGTCTGGGAAGGTTTATTTATTTATTTATTTTTATTTTTCAATCATCTTTATATACAGAAGATCAATTTAGCATATTTTAAAGTAAAGTTCTCAACAGTTTGCAATCACACAAAAACACAAAGTGTAAAATACTATTTGAGTACTAGTTATAGCATTATGATACAGGATTAATATCCAGATTCTATAAAGACCTCAAGAAATTCAATAGCAACAAACCAGACAATACAGTTAAGAAATGGGCAAAGGACTTCAGGCATTTTTAAGAGAGGAAATTCAAATGGCCAACAGAAAATTTTAAAAATGCTTAAATCACTAGCCATCAGTGAAAATTAAATCAAAACCATAATGAGTTTTCATCTCACCCCAGTTAAAATAGATCTAATACAAAAATCAACCAACAATATATATTGGTGAGGATGTGGGGGAAAAGTACCTGAATCTTCTGTTGGTGGCAATGTAAACTGGTACAGCCACGATGAGACAGTATGGAGATACCTCAGAAATCTTAATAGAGATCTACCATATGGCCTGTGTGTTCCATTCCTGGAAATCTACCCAAATGAAAAGAAATCACCATATGAAAGAGTTATCTGTAACTCTATGTTCATTGCCGCTCAATTTATAATAGTTAAGATATGGAATCAACCCAGATGTCCATCAACTCAAGACTGGACAAAGAAATTACATATATAATTATATATTATATAGTTATATATAAAATTATGTATATTTATATATATTATATATAATTATATATTTATATATATTTCATTGCAACCTTACATTGTATAGAATATATATAATATGGAGAGTGGCAAGATGGCGGAATAGGAAGGGAGCACACTGATAGTCTGGGGAAAGACAGTTTAATAAAAGTGGAGATACTGCAGGTTCAAGGAAGAGTAGGGGAAGAAACAGCAGAGGAAACCCTTCCGGAACTGGAGACTCACAGTGGACCTGCGTGGAGAGCGTGGGAGCCCGCAGTTTGGGACACCAGCAGCAGATTCAACACACCAGCGCTGGAATGCGAGGTGAGCAGAATCTCAATAGCCAGAGATACCAGGAGAGAAGCGGAAAAGGGAGCCTAGAGCGAACAAGGCTTGAAACCCTGCAGGGAAAAGTTCACCAGGCTAACTAGAAGAGAGAGAGAGAGAGAGGGAAAAAAAAAAGTGACCCATACGGACAAGAGCTTCTCTCTCTCCGCTCACCTCTCAAAGGTGAGCAAGACAAAGAGCAGGCGCCATTTTGGAATACGTCATAAGCAGGGCGACCTCGGGTCGGCACCGGCCCTGAGCCTAGCAGAAAAACCTGACTCTGGGTGGGAGGGGTGAAATAACAGGAGATTAGAACCTAATGAATGTGTGGTGCTAATGAACTGAGACTGTGAAAAAAGAGACGGTGGGGGAGAGAACTCACGGAAATCACGAATTCATGTGAGTACTCTCCAGAGACGCTACAGTTCAGTAGCCTGGCAGCCCAGTGGGAGATTACAGGAGAATCTCAGCCCACACAAAGGGCCGCAAAGATTCCTTCTCTGGTCCTTGGGAAAGAGCTTCCGATCTCTGGCTCCTGTGGGTATATCATTCGCTTGCTAACCACCCCCAATTCCATTCAGCTGTGTGGAATTATGTCCCTTTTGAACCAAAAAAAAAAAAAAGTAACAGAGAGATTTACCACGCCTAACCTGGGAGTGTCTCCTTTGACACACCCTCAACCCTGAGGAACCAAACAGAGCTCTCAGGCCACACCCATCTCAAGCCTCTAAGGCTCCATCAAAAGCAGACAGTCCACTTAATCTAGAGTCATAGTATAACAAGAAAAAAACACCACAGTGAAGAAACCAATATGCCAAACAACAAACGCAAAAACCGAGGTAATAAGAACAAGGAAGACACTATGGCATCCCCAAATGAAAAAGAGACCCCAATTCAAGATTACGAAGATGATGAGATAGAAGAGATGCAAGAAGCAGATCTCAAAAAAGTGATAAGAACACTAAGAAGTACTCAAAAACAAATTCTTGAACTACAGAAATCCTTAATGGACAAGGTAGAAAATCTCTCTCGTGAAAATGAAATATTAAGGAGAAATCAAGCTGAAATGAAACAACTAGTAGAACATGAAACTGTGATAGTGACGAGAAATCATAATGAAGTGAAGAATTCAATAGATCAAATGAAAAACACATTAGAGAGCCTTACAAACAGAATGGGTGAGGCAGAAGAGAGAATATCGGACTTAGAAGACAGAGCACAGGAAACTATAAAGTCAAACCAAAGAAAAGAAGAGGAAATTAGAAATCTAAAAAATATTGTTGGGAATCTACAGGATACTATTAAAAAACCCAACATTCGAGTTCTAGGAGTTCCTGAAGGCATGGAGAGGGAGAAAGGATTAGAAGGCCTTTTTAGTGAGATAATAGCAGAAAATTTCCCAGTTTTGGAGAAGGACAGAGACATCCTAGTACAGGAAGCTCATAGAACCCCTCGTAAACATGACCAAAAGAGGTCCTCACCACGACACGTTGTAATTAAACTCACCACAGTGAAACAGAAAGAAAAGATCCTAAAATGCCCAAGAGAGAAACGTCAAATTACACTCAGAGGATCTCCAATTAGACTCACGGCAGACTTCTCATCAGAAACCCTACAAGCTAGAAGGGAATGGCGAGACATAGCCCAGGTACTTAGAGAGAAAAACTGCCAGCCCAGAATATTATATCCTGCCAAGCTCTCATTTGTGAATGAAGGTGAAATAAAGACCTTTCATAACAAACAAAAATTGAAAGAATTTGTTGCCACTCGTCCAGCCCTGCAAAAGATACTTAAAGATGTGTTACACACAGAAACACAGAAACACGGCCATCAACATGAAAGAAGTTAAACGAAGGGAACCTCACAGCAAAAGATCACAGGGAATTCAAAGCATCCATTTGGATAAAGAAATTATGGGACATGTACTCTATAGAATACTATACAGCAGTCAAAAACAATGAAATCCGGTCATTTGCAATAAGATGGAGGAATCTGGAAAACATCATTCTGAGTGAATTAAGCCAGTCCCAAAGGGACAAATATCATATGTTCTCCCTGATCGGTGACAACTAATTGAGCACCAAAGGGGAAACCTATTGAAGTGAAATGGACACTATGAGAAACAGTAACTTGATCAGCTCTTGTGCTGACTGTTGTTGTACAATGTAATACTTTATCCATTTTAGTATTTTTTTATTCTAGTACTATTGGTTGAACTCTGTAATTAACACACAATTATTCTTAGGTGTTTAAATTTTAACTGAAAAGTGATCCCTGTGAAATATAAGAGTGGGAATAAGAGAGGGAGGAGATGTACAATTTGGGACATGCTCAAACGGAACTGCCCCAAATGATGGAGTTAGAATTGTGGCAGGGAATTCCAATACAATCCCATCAAGGTGGCATGTACCAATGCCATCTCACTAGTCCAAGTGATCAATTTCAGTTCACAATTGATCACACTGATAGGTCTAAGAGTCAAACGGATCACACAAACAAGACTAGTGTCTGCTAATACTAACTGATAGAATCAAAAGGGAGAGGATGATCCAACATGGGAAGCGAGATACACAGCAGACTCATAGAATGGCAGATGTCCTAAATAGCACTCTGGCCTCAGAATCAGCCCTTAAGGCATTCAGATCTGGCTCAAGAGCCCATGAGAATATTTTAGGCATGGAAAGCCAAGACACTCTGGAAAATAAAGAAGACCTAAATGAAAGATCTCTGTGAGTGAGATCCCAGTGGAACGAATGGGGCCATCAAAGAAGGAGGTACCTTTCTCTGAAGGGAGGAGAGAACCTCCACTTTGACTATGACCTCGTCGTAATAAGATTGAAGTCAGCGAACCCTAAAGGCTTCCATAGCCTTGGCAACTCATGACTAGAGCCTAGGGAGATTACTGATGCCATAAACAAGAGTGTCAAATTGTTAAATCAACATCAGGAGTCACTGTGTACTTACGTCTCATGACGGATCTGTCCTTTATTGTTGTCCAATGTGAAGTAATGCTATAACTAGCACTGAAACAGTATTTTACACTTTGTGTTTCTGTGTGGGTGCAAACTGAGGAAATCTTTACTTAGTATATACTGAATCAATCTTCTGTATATAGATAATTAAAAATAAAAAAAAAACCTTTGTGTTAAATTGGAAATTGCCTAGAAAATTAATCAATTTTTTAAAAAAATATATCATGTAGGATCTCTGTCCTTAATGTGCTATACATTGTGAATTAATACTATAACTAGTACTCCAACAGTATTTTTCACTTTGTGTTGCTATGTGAGGGCAAACTGTTGAAATCTTTACTTAATATATAGTAAACTGATTTTCTGTATATAAAGAGAATTGTAAATGAATCTTGATGTGAAGCAAGGGGAGAGGGAGTGGGAAAGGGGAGGGTTGCGGGTGGGGGGGAAATTATGGGGGGGAAGCCATTGTAATCTATAAGCTGTATTTTGGAAATTTATATTCTTTAAATAAAAGCGTTATAAAATAAAGAATATATATAATATAATAATGTATCTTACCAATTTTACTTTTCAACTATTCAAGTAATGTGAACCCAAATATTTTCTTTTGTGGCAACAACACACTTCTGGACTTTGCTTCAAAGACAGGAAAAATTTCATTTAAAATAATTGATGCACTCTTCTGCCCAAAGACATGAGAACTAAGTCTTAACACTGTAATCACACAAATGGTATGTAAGAAGAGAAGGATAAAAAAAGCTAGTCCAATATAATCAAAGACTTCTTTTTGAAAAAGATTAGAAAACAGATTGCCTTAATTTGAGGCAGAAACAGGATATTATGAGATCTAAGGAACTACAGAAGGAAAACCAGAGTAAGTTCAATTTCCCTGTCATTTTCCCATAAATGTTCCTATGGTTTACTTTGAATTTCCTTTGTACTTTCACTGGGAGATTTTCTGTTTTCATCTTATTTCATAGTGATGACCATGTTTTTGTGTGTAGCATATCCTTAAGCATCTTTTGTAAGACTGAGTGAGTGGTGATAAATTCTTTCAATTTTTGTTTGTTATGGAAGGTCTTTATTTCACCTTCATTCATAAATGAGAGCTTTGCAGGGTTTTCTAGGTTGACTTTTTTTTCTCTTAAGATTTGGAAGATATATTGAAATTCTCTCCTAGTCTGTAGGGTTTCTGCTGAGAAGTCCACTGTGAGTCTTATTGGATATCTTCTGAAAGTAATCTGAAATTTCATGCACATTTTAGAATCTTTTCATTTTATTTTAGGGGGGAGAGTTTGACTACAATGTGTAATGGTAAGGATCTTTTCTGCTCATGTCTACTAAGAGTTCTATGTGCTTCCTGTACCTTTCTTTCCCAAAATTAGGGAAGTTTTTGTAATAATTTCACTAAAAAGTCCTTCTAATCTGTTCTCTCATTCCATGTCTTCAGAAACTCCTAAGATCAGTATGTTGGGCCATTTAACAGTAGCCCATAAATCTCCAATACTGATTTTCAGTTTTTAGATTTATTTTTCTTTTTGTGGTCTGGATTGTAAAATTTTCAGAGATTTGTCTTCCAACTTAGGTATCCTTTCTTATACCTCACCAAATCTGTTGTTAAGGCTTTCCAATTGCATTTTTAATTTGATCACTTAAATTATTCATTTCCAATATTTCATTTTGATTTCTCTTTACAATCTCAATTTCATGGGAAAATTAATCATTTATTTCATGTATTGATTTCTTTAATTCATGGATTTGCTTCTAACTACTTCTAAGAAACCCTACAATCAATTTTTTGAATTCTGTTTCCAGAAATTCTTCAATCTCTTCATTTTCAGATTCTAATATTGGAGTGTTGTTGTGTTCTTTTGGAGGCCTCATGTTGTCTTCTTTATTCTTATTTCTTGAGTTGTTGCATTTATTTTCAGGCATTTGTGGAAATACTTGTTTTTTTCCCCCATAATGGCTTTTATTTTAGGACTACACATTTGTAGATTAATGGAATGTCTGCTCTTTCCGTGAATACACCGAGGGGTGTGCTGGGTGTGGCTAGGGATCTCTGTTCAGTGCCCCAGGGTGAGGGGAGTTTCCAAGATGTCACTCAAATTAGGCATGGTAAATCTCTTTTTTTTATCAGAGGGAAAGATTAATCTGCTCTGTTGGTGTAGTCTTATGCTCACCTCCTCTTTAAATAGACAAATGTCTGGTCACAGCCCCAGTTGTTATAATATTCATTCACACGGCCATAGAACCACACAAAGGTTCTGTGCAGTCCTTGGTGTGAGCACAGATCCTGCTACAACGACCCTCAGCAGGGAATCAGGGAACCCCAATTGTATGTATTTGCCCACAGTGACTACCCAAATATCTAGGCACACCCTGCACCCTCACATATAGCCACAATGTTTCACAGCCCTGGCATGCAATGCTCCAACATTCCTGAGCACCCAGCCCCCTGTCTATTCTCCCATTCAGACCTAGGCATCTCCACTCATGTGTTTTCCAGGTGCACAGACACAAGCTGACATACCTGTTACGTATGTCCAAATGGTGTCTGCCCTCCCTTGGCTAGTTACAGGACAATGGTGCTGGGTAGTTGGAGAGAGAGAAATGTGCCCCCCTTTTTCACCTGTATGTTGGCAGATACACTGTCCCCCACAGGGCCCCATGCCTTACTCACACCAGGCTCTTCCTACAGCTTTATTGCCAGTGACTTGGGCTGCTGCAGTCTGATCTCACCTCACTTTCCAAAGCTGGTTCTGAGGCTGTCAGCTGCTTAGGTCCTGAGTTATGTGTGTCCACACCCTCCAAGTATATCCACAGTGTCCCTCTAATTTGCATGGAGTTTCCTCTGCCATTTTCTCTGTAACTATTCTCTGAAATTGAACTCTCTTCATTTTTTTTAAAGTATGTTCCCATAGACTAGAGCAGTAAGCAGTAAGCTCTATTCTATGAAATGTTTTCATAGCATATTCTAAGGACAGTCTGATGGGGATGAATTCCACATATTTTTGCTGGCCTTGGAAAGTCTCTCTCTGTGATCTGTTAAAGAGTTTTTTTTTGTTAACTTTTATTTAATAAATATAGATTTCCAAAGTACAGTTTTTGGGTTATAGTGGGTTTTTCCCCACATAACCTCCTTCCCACCCACAACCATACCATCTCCGGCTCCCTAACCCATCCCATTTGCATTAAGATTCATTTTCAATTATCTTTATATAGAGAAGATCAATTTAGTATATACTAAGTAAAGATTTCAACAGTTTGCACCCACACAGAAACACGAAGCATAAAGTACTGTTTGAGTACTAGTTATACCATTAATTTACATAGTACAACACATTAAGGACAGAGATCCTACATGAGTTGTAAGTGCACAGTGACTTTTGTTGATGATTTAATAATTGACACTCTTGCACTCAGCCCTCTGCCTCTCTGCTGAGCCACCTGCCTGGTCTGGCCAGGCGTACTCTCTCCACTCCCCCCCCCCAAGTCTCTCAGGCTCTGTCTGGAGAGGTGCCCATCCATCCTTACGGATGTCCCTTCCCTAATAAACCTTGCTATTTTACCTCCCACTACTCTCTGTCTCAAGCTTGAATTCTTTCTTGCACGAAGACAAGAACCCTGCAAATTTCTCCGGTAACATTTTTGGCAATCACGAAGGGATTTTGAGAAGATATCGGAGACTAAAAGCTGTCGAACTCCAAATGGTCATCAGACAAGGCTTCCAGCCCATTCCACTGGATGACCTGAGCAGCCCTCTGGACCAGAGCAGGACAGTCTTTCCAAGGCCACTGTTGCACACCATAAGACAGATAGCAAGAGGAAATACCCAAATCCCCCTCGGCGCCCACATGCCAGCTTTGAAGAAGTTACAGAAAACGGAGCTCCATCCATAATCCCAAAGAAAAATTTTGGGTATTACCTCTTGAAGGGGGAATGTTAGGTAGGAAGTCAGTTATGAGCTTAGGTGTGTGTGACATAAAGGCCTGAAGAGAAGACATCTATGTCCAGCATATGCTGCATCTCAAGGTCATCCCGATGGGGCATCCTGATGTTTCAAGGGCAGCCCGGTATTCACATCCTGCACTGCCCTGCTCCCTCCTACCTGATAACCTGCCAGGTGGAGGTCCCCACCCCTTAAGCCTGACAAGCTTCCACAATCTCCCAGGTGCAGCCCAGTATCTGCATCTCAAACACCCTGCTCCCTTCCTTCTGTCTGATAACATTTGCATTCATAAAGTCCTTTGTTTCAGACCTTCAAGAGAAAACTCAGGGAGAAGCTTCTTAACATTTGCAAAACTCATGGATAAGTTTCTTAACATTTGCATCCAAAAAGCCCTTTGTTCCAAGAGGAACAGGTAGGGAAGCAAGACCCATCTCCTTAAAAATCCCTGGCCTCAACCAGACTGAGCGCGCAGCCCTCTACCTCTCTGGTGAGCCACCCGCCTGCCTGGTCAGCTGTACTCTCTCCACTCAATCATGTAACCTTGCACCTTCCCTTGTTCAAGCAACTGAACTCTCTCTCAGGTCTTGTCTGGAGAGGTGCCCATCCATTCTTACGGATGTCCCTTCCCTAATAAACTTTGCTACTTTTGCTTTCCACTAAAAAAAAAAAAATAATTGACACTCTTATTTATGGTGTCAGTAATCACCCCAGGTTCTTGTCTTGAGTTGCCTAGATTATGGAAGCCCTTGAATTTTCCAAATCCTATATTATTTAGACAAGACCATAGTCAAAGTGGAAGTTCTCATCTCCCTTTAGAGAAAGGTACCTCCTTCTTTGATGGCCCATTTTTTTCCACTGGGATATCTCTCACAGAGATCTTTCATTTATGTCACTTTTTTCCCAGAGTGTCTTGGCTTTCCATGCTTGAAATAATCTCATGGGCTCTTCAGCCATATCCAAATGCCTTAAGGGTTGATTCTGAGGCCAGAGTGCTGTTTAGGACATCCACCATTCTATGAGTTTGCTGTGTATCCAGCTTCCCATGTTAGATCATTCTCTCCCTTTTTTACTCTATCAGTTAGTATTATTTGGACTCTAGTCTTTTTTATGTGATCCTTTGACTCTTAGTCCTATCATTATGATCAGTTGTGAACAGAATTGATCACTTGGACTAGTGAGATGGCATTTGTACATGTCACCTTGATGGGACTGAATTGGAAGCCCCTGGCACATTTCTAACTCTACCATTAGAGGTAAGTCCAATAGAGCATGTGCTGAACTGTACATCTCCTCCCTCTATTATTAACACTCTTATATTTAACAGAGATTACTTTTCAGTTAAATTTAAACACCTAAGAATCATTGTGTATTAATTACAGAGTTCAACCAATAGTATTAAGTAGAACAAAAAAATACAAAAAGGAGTAAAGTAGTAAGTAGTTTCTCAACAGTCAAGATAAGGGCTGATCAAGTCACTGCTTCTCATAGTGTCCATTTCACTTCAAGAGGTTTCCCTTTTGGTGCTCAGTTAGTTGACACTGATCAGGGAGAATATATGATATATGTCCTTTTGGATATGGCTTGATTAACTCAGCATGGTGTTTTCCAGATTAGTGCATTCTGTTGCAAATGACCGGATTTCATTGTTTTTGACTGCTGTATAGTATTCTATAGAGTACATGTCCCATATTTTTTTATCCAGTCTACTGTTGATGGGCATTTGGGTTGTTTCCAGGTCTTAGCTATTGTGAATTGAGCTGCCATAAACATTGAGGTACAGACAGCTCATTTATTGGCCAATTTAATTTCCTTTGGGTAAATTCCAAGGAGTGAGATGGCTGAGTTGTATGGTAGTGTTATATTCAGATTTCTGAGGAATCTCCAGACTGACTTCCATAGTGGCTTAAACAGTTTACATTCTCAACAACAGTGGATTAGTGTCTCTTTTTCCTCACATCCTCACCAGCATCTGTTGTTGGTAGATTCTTATATGTGAGCGATTCTAACTGGGGTGAGGTGTAACCTCATTGTGGTTTTGATTTGCATTTCCCTGATGGCTAGTGATCCTGAACATTTTTTCATGTGTCTGTTGGCCATTTGGATTTCCTCTTTTGAAAAATGTCTATTGAGGTCTTTGGCCCATCTCTTAAATGGGTTGTTTGTTTTGATGTTGTGGAGTTTCTTGATCTCTTTGTAGATTCTGTTTATCAACCCTTTATCTGTTGCATAGTTTGCAAATATTATTTCCCATTCTATTGGTTGCCTCTTAATACTTTCCTGACTGTTTCTATTGAAGTACAAAAACATCTCAATTTGCTGCAATCCCAATAGTTAATTTTTGCTTTGATTTTCTGAGCTTCTGGGATCTTTTCCAAGAAGTCTTTGCGGGTACCTATATCTTGCAGGGTTTCTCCTATGCTCTCTAATATTTGGATGGTTTCAGGTCATAGATTTAAGGCTTTAATCCATGTTGAGTGAATTTTTGTGTAAGGTGAAAGGTAGGGGTCTTGCTTCATGATTCTGCACGTGGAAATCCAGTTTTCCCAGCACCATTTATTGAATAGACTGTCCTTACTCCAGAGATTGGTATTGAATTCTTGATCAAATATAAGTTGGCTGTAGATGTCTGGATTGAATTCTGGTGTTTCTATTCTGTTCCATTGGTCTATCCATCTGTTTCTGTACCAGTACCATGCTGTTTTGATAACAACTGCCCTGTAGTATGTCCTGAAATCTGGTATTGTGATGCCTCCGGCTTTGTTTTTGTTGTACAAGATAGCTTTAGCTATTCGAGGTCTCCTGTGTCTCCATATGAATTTCAGCATCATTTTATTCAGATCTGAGAAGAATGTCTTCAGTTTCTTGAATGGTATTGCATTAAATTTATAAATTGCTTTTGGGAGAATGGACATTTTGATGATATTGATTCTTCCAATCCATGAGCATGGAAGATTTCTCCATTTTTTGGTATCCTCTTCTATTTCTTTCTTTAAGATTTTGTAATTGTCAACGTAAGATCTTTAATGTCCTTGGTTAAGTTTATTCCAGGGTATTTGTTTGTTTTTGTAGCTATTGTGAATGGGATTGATCTTAGAAGTTCTTCCTCAGCTGTGGCATTGCCTCTGTATACAAAGGCTGTTGATTTTTGTGTGTGCATTGATTTTATATCCTGCTAATTTGCCAAACTCTTCTTTGAGTTCCAATAGTCTATTAGTAGAGTTCTTTGTATCCCCTAAATAAAGAATCATATCATCTGCAAAGAGGGAGAGTTTGAGTTCTTCCTTACCAATTTGTATGCATTTAATTTCTTTCTTTTTTTTATAAAGCTTTTATTTAAAAAATATAAATTTCCAAAGTACAGCTTATGGATTACAATGGCTCCCCCCCACACCACTTCCCTCCCTCCCGCTACCCTCCCCTCTCCCTCTCCCTCTCCCCTTCTGTTCACATCAAGATTCATTTTCAATTCTCTTTATACAAAGAAGATCAGTTTAGTACATATTACATAAAAATTTCAACAGTTTGCCCTCACATAGAGACACAAACTGAAAATACTGTTGGAGTACTAGTTATAGTATTAATTCACAATGTACAGCACATTAAAGACAGAGATCCTACATGACTTTTTTTAAAGAATTGATTAATTATCTATGCAATTTCCAATTTAGCACCAAGATTTTTTAATCATTTGCAATTATCTTTATACACAGAAGATCGATTTAATATATACTATGTAAAGATTTCATCAGTTTGCACCCACACTGTTTCAGTACTAGGAATAGCATTATTTCACATTGGATAACACATTAAGGACAGATCCCTCATGAGACGTAAGTACACAGTGACTCCTGAAGTTGATTTAACAATTTGACACTCTTGTTTATGGTGTCAGTAATCTCCCTAGGCTCTAGTCATGAGTTGCCGAGGCTATGGAAGCCTTTAGGGTTCGCTGACTTCGATCTTAATCCGACAGGGTCATAGTCAAAGTGGAAGTTCTCTCCTCCCTTCAGAGAAAGGTACCTCCTTCTTTGATGGCCCCGTTCTTTCCACTGGGATCTCACTCACAGAGATCTTTCATTTAGGTCTTCTTTTTTTTTTTTTTTCAGAGTGTCTTAGCTTTCCATGCCTAAAATATTCTCATGGGCTCTTGAGCCAGATCCGAATGCCTTAAGGGCTGATTCTGAGGCCAGAGTGCTATTTAGGACATCTGCCATTCTATGAGTCTGCTGTGTATCTCGCTTCCCATGTTGGATCATTCTCTCCCTTTTTGATTCTATCAGTTAGTATTAGCAGACACTAGTCTTGTTTGTGTGAACCCTTTGACTCTTAGACCGATCAGTGTGATCAATTGTGAGCTGAAATTGATCACCTGGACTAATGAGATGGCCTTGGTACATGCCACCTTGATGGGAATGTATTGGAATCCCCTGGCACACTTTTAACTCCATCATTTGGGGCAGTTCCGATTGAGCATGTCCCAAATTGTACATCTCCTCCCTCTCTTATTCCCACTCTTATATTTCACAGGGATCACTTTTCAGTTAAAATTTAAACACTTACGGCTAATTGTGTGTTAGTTGCCAAATTCAACCCATAGTACTAGAATGAATACAAACAACAAAGGGAGATACTAAAATGGGTAAAGATTTACATTGTACTTCAACAGTTCAGACAGGAGCTGATCATGTCTTATTTTCTCATAGTGTTCATTTCGTTTCAACAGGTTTCCTCTTTGGTGCTCAGTTAATCATCACCAATCAGGGAAAACAAATGATATTTGTCTCTTTGGGACTGGCTTAATTCACTCAGCATGATGTTTTCCAGATCCCTCCATTTTGTTGCAAATGATCGGATTTAATTGTTTTTGACTGCTGTATAGTATTCTGTAGAGTACATGTCCCATAATTTCCTAATCCAGTCTTCTGTTGATGGGCATTTGGGTTGGTTCCAGGTCTTAGCTATTGTGAACTGAGCTGCAATAAACATTAGTGTGCAGACGGCTTTTTGGTTTTCCAATTTAATTTCCTTTGGGTAAATTCCAAGGAGTGGGATGACTAGGTTGTATGGTAGGGTTATATTCATGTTTCTGAGGAGTCTCCAGACTGACTTCCATAGTGGTTTAACCAGTTTGCATTCCCACCAACAGTGGATTAGTGTCCCTTTTTCCCCACATCCTCTCCAGCATCTATTGTTGGTAGATTTCTGAATGTGAGCCATTCTAACCGGGGTGAGGTGAAACCTCATTGTGGTCTTGATTTGCATTTCCCTGATTGCCAGTGGTCTTGAGCATTTTTTCATGTGTCTGTTGGCCATTTGGATTTCCTCTCTGGAAAAATGTCTATTGAGGTCCTTAGCCCATTTCTTAAGTGGTTTGTTTGTTTTAATGTTGTGTCGTTTCTTGATTTCATTGTAGATTCTCGTTATCAGCCCTTTATCTGTTGCATAGTTTGCAAATATTTTTTCCCATTCTGAAGGTTGCCTATTCACTTTCCTGACTGTTTCTTTTGCAGTGAGGAAACTTCTCAGTTTGATGCGATCCCAATAGTTAATTTTGGCTTTGAGTGCCTGTGCTTTTGGCGTATTTTCCAAGAAGTCTTTGCCAGTACCTATATCTTGCAGGGTTTCTCCTATGCTCTCCAGTAATTTGATGGTGTCGGGTTGTAGGTTTAAGTTTTTAATCCATGTTGAATGAATTTTTGTGTAAGGTGTAAGGTAGGGGTCTTGCTTTATGATTCTGCAGGTGGAAATCCAGTTTTCCCAGCACCATTTGTTAAATAGACTGTCTTTACTCCAGGGGTTAGTTTTGGGTCCTTGATCAAATATAAGTTGGCTGTAGATGTTTGGGTTGATTTCAGGTGTTTCTATTCTGTTCCATTGGTCTATCCATCTGTTTCTGTACCAGTACCATGCTGTTTTGATTACAACTGCCCTGTAGTATGTCCTGAAATCTGGTATTGTGATGCCTCCGGCTTTGTTTTTGTTATACAAGATTGCTTTAGCTATTCGAGGCCTCTTATTCCTCCATATGAATTTCAGCATCATTTTTTCCAGATCTGAGAAGAAAGCCTTTGGTATCTTGATTGGGATTGCATTGAATCTGTAAATTGCTTTTGGGAGAATGGACATTTTCATGATATTGATTCTTCCAATACATGAGCATGGGAGATTTCTCCATTTTTTGGTGTCCTCTTCTATTTCTTTCTTTAAGGTTTTATAATTTTCATCATACAGATCTTTAACATCCTTGGTTAAGTTTATTCCAAGGTATTTGATTGTTTTTGTGGCTATTGTGAATGGGATTGATTTTAGCAGTTCTTCCTCAGCCGTGGCATTGCTTGTGTATATAAAGGCTGTTGATTATTTTTCTTTTTTTTTCTTTTTTTTTATTTTTTGACAGGCAGAGTGGACAGTGAGAGACAGAGAGACAGAGAGAAAGGTCGTCCTTTGCCGTTGGTTCACCCTCCAATGGCTGCCGGGGATGGCGCACTGCGGCCGGCGCACCGCGCTCATCCGATGGCAGGAGCCAGGTGCTAGGTGCTTTTACCTGGTCTCCCATGGGGTGCAGGGCCCAAGCACTTGGGCCATCCTCCACTGCACTCCTGGGCCACAGCAGAGGGCTGGGCTGGAAGAGGGGCAACCAGGACAGAATCCGGTGCCCCGACCGGGACTAGAACCCGGTGTGCCGGCGCCGCAAGGTGGAGGATTAGCCTGTTGAGCCACGGCGCCGGCCAATTTTTGTGCATTGATTTTATATCCTGCTACTTTGCCAAACTCTTCTATGAGTTCCAATAGTCTCTTAGTAGAGTTTTTTGGGTCCCCTAAATAAAGAATCATATCATCTGCAAAGAGGGATATTTTGAGTTCTTCCTTCTCTATTTGTATCCCTTTGATTTCTTTTTCTTGCCTAATAGCTCTGGCTAAGACTTCCAGCACTATATTGAATAGCAGTGGTGAGAGTGGGCATCCCTGTTTGGTACCAGATCTCAGTGGGATTGCTTGCAGCTTTTCCCCATTCAATAGGATACTGGCTGTGGGTTTTTCATAAATTGCTTTGATTATATTGAGGAATGTGCCTTCTATACCCAGTTTGCTTAGGGTTTTCATCATGAAAGGGTGTTGTATTTTATCAAATGCTTTCTCCGCGTCTATTGAAATAATCATATGATTTTTCTTCTGCTGTCTGTTAATGTGGTGTATCACGTTGTTTGTTTTGCGAACGTTGAACCATCCCTGCATACCAGGGATAAACCCCACTTGGTCTGGGTGGATGATCTTTCTGATGTGTTGTTGTATTCTATTGGCAAGAATTTTATTGAGGATTTTTGCATCTATGTTCATCAGGGATATTGGTCTGTAATTCTCTTTCAATACTGCATCTTTTCCCGGTTTAGGAATTAAGGTGATGCTGGCTTCGTAGAAAGAATTTGGGAGGATTCCCTCTTTTTCGATTGTTCTGAATAGTTTGAGAAGGATTGGAGTTAGTTCTTCTTTAAGTGTCTGGTAGAATTCAGCAGTGAATCCGTCTGGTCCTGGGCTTTTCTTTGTTGGGAGGGCGTTTATTACTGTTTCAATTTCCGTCTCAGTTATGGGTCTGTTTAGGTTTTCTATGTCTTCCTGGTTCAGTTTAGGTAGGTTGTATGTGTCGAGGAATCTATCCATTTCTGATAGGTTTCCCTGTTTTCTGGCATACAAGTCCTTGTAGTAATTTCTGATGATTCTTTTGATTTCTGTGGTGTCTGTTGTTACGTTTCCTTTTTCGTCTTTGATATTATTAATTTGGTTCTTTTCTCTTCTTTTTTTAGTTAGTTGGGCCAATGGGGTGTCAATTTTGTTTATTTTTTTGAAAAACCAGCTCCTCGTTTGGCTGATTTTTTGTAATGTTTTTTTGGATTCAATCCTGTTGGTTTCTTCTATGATTTTGATTATTTCTCTTCTCCTACTAGCTTTGGGTCTGGTTTGCTGCTGATTTTCTAGATCCTTGAGATGAACTGAAAGCTCATCTATTTGATGCCTTTCCAATTTCTTGATGTAGGCAGCTATTGCTATAAACTTTGCTCTTAACATTGCTTTTGCTGTATCCCATAGGTTTTGGTATGTTGTGCTGTTACCCTCATTCACTTCCAGGAAATTTTTAATTTCTCTGTTGATTTCTTCTATGACCCATTGTTCATTCTGGAGCATGTTGTTCATTCTCCATGTGTTTGCATATGCTCTAGAGAATCCTGAGTTGCTAATTTCCAACTTCACTCCCTCATGGTCTGAGAAGTTGCATGGTATGATTCTTATTCTTTTGAATTTGCTGAGGCTTGCTTTATGGCCTATTATGTGGTCAATCCTGGAGAAGGTTCCATGTACTGCTGAAAAAAATGTAAATTCTTTTTCTGTGGGATAAAAAGTTCTGAAGATATCTGTTAGGTTCATTTGGGCTATAGTGTCGTTTAAATCTACTGTCTCCTTGTTAATCCTCTGTCTTGGTGATCTGTCTATCTCTGAGAGTGGAGTGTTGAAATCTCCCAGTACTATTGTATTGGGGTCTAAATCTCCCTTTAAGTCCCTTAACAGGTCTTTTAAATAGACCGGTGCCTGGTAATTAGGTGCATATACATTGATAATCGTTATATCTTCCTGTTGAATGGATCCCTTAATCATTATATAGTGCCCCTCTTTGTCTCTCTTAACAGTTTTTGTGGTAAAATTTATGTTATCTGATATTAAGATGGCTACGCCCGCTCTTTTTTCATTTCTGCTAGCATGGTATATATTTTTCCAACCTTTCACTTTGAGACTGTATGGATCTTTGTTGGAAAGATGTGTTTCTTGTAGGCAGCAAGTAGCTGGGTTTTGTTCCCTCATCCAGTCAGTAAATCTTTGCTTTTAATAGCACAGTTCAAACCATTCACTTTCAATGTGACTATCGATAAGTAGTAACTTTGCCCTACCATTTGCCAAAGATTTTCTTATGTATGCTTTGAGTTTCCTATGATCTTTTGCTGTGAGATTTCCTTCCTTTAGCTTATTTCAAATTGATGACCATGTTTCTGTGTTTCTGTGTGTAGCACATCTTTAAGGATCTTTTGCAGGGCTGGACAAGTGGCGACAAATTCTTTCAGTTTCTGTTTGCTTTGAAAGGATTTTATTTCACCTTCATTCACAAATGAGAGCTTTGCAGGGTATAATATTCTGGGCTGACAGTTTTTCTCTCTTAGTACCTGGGCTATATCTCGCCATTCCCTCCTGGCTTTTAGGGTTTCAGATGAGAAATCTGCTGTGAGTCTGATTGGAGATCCTTTGAGGGTAATCTGATGTTTCTCTCTTGCACATTTTAGGATCTTTTCTTTCTGCTTCACTGTGGTGAGTTTAATTACAACGTGTCGTGGTGAGGACCTCTTTTGGTCATGTTTACTAGGGGTTCTATGAGCTTCCTGTACTAGGATGTCTCTGTCCTTCTCCAAAACTGGGAAATTTTCTGCTAGTATCTCACCAAAAAGGCCTTCTAGTCCTTTCTCTCTCTCCATGCCTTCAGGAACTCCTAGAATCCGAATGTTAGGTTTTCTAATAGTATCCTGTAGATTCCCGACAATATTTTTTAGATTTCTAATTTCCTCTTCTTGTCTTTGGTTTTACTGTTTCCTTTCCTGTTCTCTGTCTTCTAAGTCCAATATCCTCTCTTCTGCTTCACCCATCCTGGTTTTAAGGCTCTCTAGTGTGCTTGTCATGTGATCAATTGAATTCTTCACTTCATTAAGATTTTTTGTCACTATCGTAGCTTCTTGTTCTACTAGTTGCTTCATTTCATTCTGATTCTTCCTTAATAATTCATTTTCGCGTGAGAGATTTTCTATCTTATCCATTAAAGATTTCTGTAGTTCAAGTATTTGTTTTTGTGAACTTCTTAATGTTCGTATCAATTTTTTGAGATCCGCTTCTTGCATCTCTTCTATCTCATCATCTTCATAATCTTGAATTGGGGTGTCTTTTTCATTTGGGGTCATCATAGTGTCTTCCTTGCTCTTGTTAGGTCGGTGTCTGCTTTTGTTTGGCATTTCTCCACTCTGTCTCACCGGGTTGTCAATGTAATGGAGCTGTCTACAAGTTGGGATCCCTGGCTGCAGCACCCCCTCAGATTTATGCAGCTTCACTGCTTTAGAGGCAGGCGGGCTGCGCGAGGGCCTGCTTCCGAGGTGACCGGGTGCAGGCGGGCGGGCGGGGCACGCAAGGGCCTGCTTCCGAGCCGACTGGGTGCGGGCAGGCGGGCGGGGCACGCGAGGGCCTGCTTCCGAGGCGACCGGGTGCGGGCGGGCGGGGAGCGCGAGGGCCTGCTTCCAAGGCGACCAGGTGCGGGCGGGCGGGGAGCGTGAGGGCCTGCTTCCGAGGCGACCGGGTGCGGGTGGGCGCGCGTGTGCCTGCTTTAATGGCGGGCTGGCGCCGTTTCACCCCTCCTTGTCCCGCTAGACTTTTTAAAGTGAGTGAAGGGGGAGGCTAGTGACAGTGTTGGTTCCCCCTATTTATTTTTTTTTTTTTGATGTACTATCCCCAGTGGGGTCTGTCTCTTCCCGCCAATGTCTCGAGTTACCGAGGGATCTCCGCCTCACCTCCCCCTCCAGCGCTGGCGCGCCGATTCCGCGGCTGCATTCCCTTTAGTGTCTCCTTTCCCGCCGCACGGCGAGTCCATTCTCCTCTGCGTCAGGTCCACTGGATCAGGGAGAGTTTCCCCTGCATTGTTTTTCGAAGTCTTTACCTGGGGCTACCGTAACTCCACTTTTATTAAACTATCTTTTCCCGGACTGTTTGTGTGCACCCTCACTATTCTGCCATCTTGGCTCCGCCTCCTATCCATTTAATTTCTTTTTCTTGGCTAATAGCTCTGGCTAAGACTTCCAGAACTATATTGACTAGCAGTGGAGAGAATGAGCATCCCTGTCTGGTACCAGGTCTCAGTGGAAATGCTTCCAAATTTCCCCCATTCAGTATGATCCTGGCCGTGGGTTTTTCATAAATTGCTTTGATTGCACTGAGGAATGTGCCTTCCATACCCAGTTTGCTTAGGATTTTCATCATGAAAGGGTGTTGTATATTATCAAATGCTTTCTCTGCATCTATTGAGACAATCATGTTGTTTTTCTTCTAAAGTCTGTTAATGTGGTGTATCCCATTGATTATTTTGCAAACATTGAACCATCCCTGCATGCCGGGGATAAATCCTGCCTGGTCTGCGTGGATGATCTTTCTGATGTGTTTTTGCATTCTATTGGCCAGAATTTTATTGAGGACTTTTACATCTATGTTCATCAAGAAAATAGGTCTGAAATCTCTTTCAATGATGCAACTTTTTCTGGCTCAGTAATTAAGATGATGCTGGCTTCATAGAAAGAATTTGGAGGATTCCCACTTTTGCAACTTTTCTGAAAAGTTAAGAAGAATTGGAGTTAGTTCTTCTTTCAATGTCTGATAAAATTCAGCAGTGAATCCATCTGGTCCTGGGCTTTTCTTTTTTGGGAGGGCCTTTATTACTGTTTCAATTTCTATCTCAGTTATGGGTCTGTTTAGGTTTTCTATGCCTTCCTGTTTCAATTTAGGTAGATTGCATGTGTCCAGGAATCTGTCCATTTCTGATAGATTTCCCTGTTTGCTGGCATACAAGTCCTTGTAGTAATTTCTGATGATTCTTTTTGTTTCTGTGGTGTCTTGTGTTACGTTTCATTTTTACTCTGATTTCATTGATATTCAACTTTTCTCTTCTTTTTTTAATTAGTTGGGCCAATGGGGTGTCAATTTTGTTTACTTTTTCAAAAAACCAGTTTCTTATTTGGCTGATTTTTTGTAATTTTTTTTGGATTCAATCCTATTGAATTCCTCTCTGATTTAAATATTTCTCTTCTCCTACTAGCTTTGGGTCTGGTTTGCTGCAGTTTTTCTAGATCCTTGAGAAGCATTGAAAGCTGATTTATTTGGTGCCTTTCCAATTTCTTGATTTAGGCAGCTATTGATATAAACTTTGTTCTTAACACTGATTTTGCTGTATCCCATAAGTTTTGTATGTTGTGCTGTTATCCTCATTTACTTCCAGGAAATTTTTTATTTCTCTTTTTATTTCTTCATTCAGGAGCATTTTGTTCAGCATCCATGTGTTTGCATATGCTCTAGGGATTCCTGAATTGGTAATTTCCAACTTCATTCCACTATGGTTTATTTCACCTTCATTCACAAATGAGAGCTTTGCAGGATATAATATCCTGGGATGGCAGTTTTCTCTCTTAGTACCTGGGCTATGTCTCACCATTGTCTCCTAGCTTGCAGGTTTTCTGATGAGAAGTCTGCTGTGAGTCTAATTGGAGATCCTCTGAGAGTAATCTGACGTTTTTCTCTTGCACATTTTAAATCTTTTCTTTCTGTTTCAATGTGGTGATTTAATAACAATGTGTCATGGTGAGGATCTCTTTTGGTCATGTTTACTAGGGGTTCTATGAGCTTCCTGTACTAGGATGTCTCTGTCCTTCTGCAAACCTGGGACATTTTCTGCTAGTATCTCACTAAAATGGTCTTCTAATCCTTTCTCTTTCCATGCCTTCAGGAACTCCTAGAACCCAAATGTTGGGTTTTTTAATAGTATCTTGTAGATTCCCAACAATATTTTTTAGGTTTCTAATTTCTTCTTTTCATTGATTTGACTGTATACTTTCCTGTGCTGTGTCTTGTAAGTCTGATATTCTCTTCTGCCTCACTGTTTCTGTTTTTCAGGTTCTCAACTGTGTTTGTCATTTGATTTAGTGAGTTCTTAATTTAATTTTGCTTTCTCTTCAATATTTAAATCTCATGTCTACTAAATTCCTCATTTCATTTTTATTCCCATTAAGATTTCATTTTCACAAGAGAGATTTTCTGTCCTGTCTTGTATAGATCTGTATTTCATGCATTTCTTTTAATAACTTCTAAATGTTCTTATCATAAATTTTAAAAATCTTTATCTTGCATTTTTCCTATCATATCATCTTCATAATCTTGTATTGGAATGTCTAGGTCATTTGGGAGAATCTTGGGAGAATTTCTTGTTCTTATTTCCTCAGTTTCTGTGTTTGTTGTTTGGCATTGTGGAGATATTCTTTTTTCTTTTTTCTTTTTTTTTTTTTGCTGTGGTGGCTTTTCTCATTATACTATGATTCTAGATTAAGTGGACTGTCTGCTTTTGGGGAATATCTAGAGGCTTGTGGTGGGTGTGGCCAGAGAGCTCTCTTCAGTCCTTCAGGGTTAAGAGTGTGCTGAAGGTGACATACCCAGGTTTGGAGTGGTAAATCTCTCTCTCTCTCTCTCTCTCTCTCTCTCTCTCTCTCTTTTATTCAAAAGGAAGTAATTCTGCTGAGCTAAGCTCTTCTCCTCAATGGTTATCAGTGCATGAGTGCTAGCCGAAGTGCATATAATATTTTTATGTTCTGTCCCAAGGACCACACAAAGGATCTTTGCAGTACTCAGTGTAAGCTCGGATTCCCCTTTAATGTCTCTTACCATGTAGTCAAGGCTGCTCAAATTAGTGGCATCTCCCACTGAGACTACTCACTTCTCAGCCACACTGTGAGTTCTTCCACATACCCCCAGTTTATTTTTTTAACAGTACTGGTTCATATCTCCATACATTCACTAGGTCTTAGTCTCCTGTTATTACTCCCCACCAGAGTCAGGTTTTTCTGCTTGGCTGAGGGTGGGTGCAGCCCTGAGCTGGCACAGCTGTTATGCATGTCCAAAATGGTGCCTGCTCCATTGTCTTGCACACCTTTGAAAGGTGAGTGGAGAGAGTATTGTGTCCATACTGGTCCCTTTTATTTATTTATTTTTCTCTCCTTTAGTTAGGGTGGTGTACTTTCCCCCATGGCACTTCAAGCCTCATTCCCTCTAGGTTCTTCCTGCCGCTTTACCTCTACTGTCTCAGGCTACTGTGGTTTTGACTCAGCTTCCTGTTGGGAAATTAGGCACACCTGGCAATTCAAAGATGGCGCCCAAAGGAAGTAAGGTGGGTGGTATCCAAAGTTGTCTACCACCAAAGCTGATTTCCTGCACAGCATCAGGGGAGGTGATAATAACTGATGATGAGTGTACAGACATATGGCTCGTCCTGAAGGAAATTGCCCCATAAAATGACCTTTTAAGTAATTGGTTGGTCCTTATGCCCTGCTCCAGTAATCCTGCAGTCTTGTGCTATAAAAGGCTTTGCTACACATGCAATAAACTGAGTTCTTGCTTGCTTGACTTGACTCCCCACTGTGTCTGATTGTCTCTGGGATTGGGAGGCTGGGGAATGGGTGAGCGGCACACTTACCTTTCTTTGGTCCCAGTCCATCCTCATTCGGGTGTACTAAGACCCTGCACCTCCCTTTCCATTGCTGAAGTGGAGACTCTCTCACCAGCTGGGTTCCTGAGCTGTGGGCACCTGTGTCTTCCACGTAGGTCCACCATGTCTTTCTAATTCTGGAAGAGTTTCTTCTGTTGTTTTTTTCCTGTCTCTTTCCTGAGATTACAGCATCTCCACTTTTATTAAGCTATCTTTTCCTGGACTGTCACTGAGCTCCCTCCCTATTTGGCCATTTTGGAGTCCTCCAAAAACTGATTTTTAAATTTCAGTTCATGTTAATTACTTGAACTTTAAACTGAAACATCCACAAGTGGCCCAGGACCACTGTAGCAGCCTGAATAACTTTTACAGGGCTGCTTACTTTCAGAACAATTCTTTCTTTATTTGATTAGATCCTTTTGATAGGACATTCCTGGGGCCACTGTTTTTCTCACAGCCTATGGTGTCTAAGCTACCCTTCACTAACAGACAGCTTTGGGCATCAGAATTACTTTAAGGGGTCTGTGTTGTCAAAAGTAAAATTTAGTGAAATTTTTTATTTACTGTCACAGAGAATATCACTCTTATTTCTGTCATTATGCTTGTGCTTGTATGCCAAGATAAAAATTCATTAAATAGGAGACTTCAAAAGTGTAGGAAGGTATCTCTTTTCTGACCCTACGGGTATGTAGGGATTCTATGGGCAGAATTTGTATTTGTAGCCTTGGACATTCTCTGATATCTTCTGTAGGTATTCTCTGAGCAAGTGAACCCTCCAAGTTCTCAGGTCACAGCCAAAGGTCTTTCTCAGCAAGGCATGAGAATGACAGATACAGTCCTCTGTGTGGTTTTAGGTTTGTTGGGAAATACATTCTCCATAAGAAAGCTGAAACATTCTTGTGGTCCTGCTAATGATTGATATATTTCTAATTTTAGGGAAGAGCATTTAGTCTAATAATCCACCCAATATCCATTACTTTGTAAAATTTTAATCAAACAGAATGTTAGTGTAGGTTCATGAGGGGTTAATGATTTATGCAAGGGTGAGCTGTTTGTGGGAAAAAATTAAAAGGCAATTGGCTTCCTGGCATATACTTCCCACTAGAACAAAGTTAAATGTTATTAAAGCTTTAATTCAATATGTGCTACAAGTAAAACAATGGTTAGGATGTCAAAACTGTGGAATAGATATAACTAAATCTTTAGATAAGTACAATTAAAATTAAAGAGGTACAGAAAGAACTTCAAAAGAGGGGATACATTTAAAAAAGGGCCTACTTTGAAAACTGGGGCTTCTGATAGAAATTAGATTAGGAAGGTAATAGTCTAGCTTCTGTAGCCAATTAATGCATAGCCCAGCAGCACACTAGGACTTGGCTTGTGTGGGCAGCCATTTATCTGTGCTTGTCTGTGATTGTAAACCATGCTCTAAATATGCTCTTGAAAAAAAATTGTGACTAGATGTAGACATATTATCTAGAGGCAACACAAAATGCAAGGTTAATGGTTCTAAGAAAATGGACAACAACCTTGTTATTGTAAGAAGAAAGAATCACTACGTGACATAACATAAAAATGAAGTCTGGTGCTTGAGAGCCAGAGTCATGCCATCAGCCTTGCTGTGAGTGTATCTCATTTTTTTCATACACTGACACTTCTCACACCATGGGACCCCTGGACTAGCTGGATCTGGACTCCAGCAACAGTCTCTTCAACAAATAGTGCTGGAAAACTGGATCTCCATATGCAGAAGCATGAAATTAGACCCAAACTTATGCCTAAACAAAAATCCACTCAGATGGATCAATGACCTAAATCTCTAACCTGATACCATCAAATTAATAGAGAACATTGAGGAAACTTTGCAAGACATTGGCATAGGCAAAGAATTCTTGGAAAAGAACCTAGAATCAAAGGCAATTAAAACTAAAATTGATAAATGAGATTCCATAATGTGAGAAGCTTCTGCACTGCCAAAGAAATACTCAGCAAAATGAAGAGACAACAAAAAGAACGAGAGAAAATATTTGCAAACTATGCAACTGATCAAGGGTTAATATCTAGATTGTATAAAGACCTCAAGAAATCCAATAACAAAAACCAGACAATCCAGTTAAGAAATGGGCAAAGGACTTGGACAGGCATTTTTCAAGAGAGGAAATTCAAATTAACAGACACTTGAAAAAAGCTCAGGATCCATAAGCTATCATGCAAATGCAAATCAAAGCCTTAGTGTGGTTTCACCTCAGCCCTTTTAGACTGGTTCTCATTTGGAAATAAACAAACAACAAATGCATGTGATCATGTGGGAGAAAAGGCACCCTAATCTACTGTTGGTCAGAATGTAAACTGGTACAGCCACTGTGGAAGGCAGTATGGAGATAGCTCAGACCTACTTGGGGCCGGCACTGTGGCTCACTTGGTTGGTCCCCTGCCTGCAGTGCTGGCATCTCAAATGGGCACCAGGTTCTAGTACAGGTTGCTCCTCTTCCAGTCCAGCTCTCTGATGTGACCCAGGAGGGCAGTGGAGGATGGTGCAAGTGCTTGGGTCGCTGCACCCACATAGGAGACCAGGAGGAAGCACCTGGCTCCTGGCTTCGGATTGGCACAGCACAGGCCATAGCTGCCATTTGGGGAGTGAACCAATGGAAGGATGACCTTTCTTTCTGTATCTCTCTCTCACTGTCTATAACTCTACCTGTCAATAAATAATAATAATAATAATAATAATAATAAAAAGAATATAGACCTGCCATATGATCCAGCCATTCCATTCTTGGAAATATACACAAAAGAAAAGAAATCAGCACATGAAATATTTATCTGTACCTTTGTTAATTGAAGCTCAATTTACAATATTTAAGATAATAAATCAATCCAGATGCCCATCAAGTATAGATTGGATAAAGGAATTATGGTGTATATACACTACGGAGTACTACTCAGCTAGAAAAAATGAAATACTGTCTTTGCAACAAAATGAATGCAAAGGGAAACCATTATACTTAGTGAAATAAGCCAGTACCCAAAAGAGACATAATACATTTTTCTTTATCCAAGGTAACTAACAGAGTACTTAAGATATAATGTTTTGGAATGAGATGGACATTTTGAGATTCAATGATTTTTTACTGCCCTTTTCACTTCAGGAACAGTGCTTTTTTCATACTATTTGTTGAACTCTCTTATTTAGAGTATGGTTAACTTTTTGATCATTAATAAACTGAAGGTATATCTTTGTAAAAAATACAATTTGGAATGGGGTAGAGACAAGGAAAATGAGTTGAAGCTTTGGTGAGTGGGAGGGTATGGTGGGAAGTATCACCATGTCCTAAATCTGTTTATATGAAATACATGAGACCTGTGTGATGTATAAAATTAAAAAAAACCTACAGATCAATATTATCAATGAAAATAGATGCAAAGATACTCAATAAAATACTAGCAAATTGAATCCAAAACTGCACCAAAATATCATATATCATGACCATTTTGAATGTATCCCAGCAACATAGTGGTGGTTCAGCATTAACACATTAATAAATGTCATAAATAGCATCAATAAATGAAGAACACAAAACATATGTTTATCTAAATAGGTGGTCAAAAGTATATGATAAGATTCAATACCACATCCTGATAAAAATCACTCTGTATGTTATCTATAAAAAGAAATATCTCAAAATTTTAAAGCCTATATATGACAACCCAGAAGCCAATATCATACTCTATAGGAAAAATCTGAAGGCATTTTTACTCATATCTGGAGCAAGACAAGGATATCCATGTTCACAGTTCTTATTTAGTATTATAGTGGAACTTTTAGTGAGGGTGATTAGAAAGGAGAAAGAAATAAAGGGAATCAGAGTTGAAAAAGCGGAAGTCAAATTATCCATGTTTGCAGGTGACATTATTTTGTACATGGAAAACCTTAAAAACCCTACCAAAAAGCTGTTGTAAATGATAAACCATTTCAGTAGTTTCAGGTTACAAAGTAAACATAGAAAATACCATTGCTTTTTTGTATGCTAATGATGAACTCACAGAAAGAGAAATTAGAAAATCTCATTGCAATAGCCAGAAAAATCAAATATTTAGGAATACATTTAACAAAGGAATGAAAAATCTGCAATGATAATTTTCAAACATTGATGAAAGAAATCATCACAGACATAAAAATTGGAAAGATATTCCTTACTCATGGATTAGAAGAATCAATATTAAAATGTGTAGACTACCCAAACAATATATAGATTCAATGTAATCTATATCAAAATACCGATGACATCATTTACACTGTTAGAATAAGTAAAATTCATATGGAATCACAAATGACCTGGGATAGCCAAAGCAATCCTGAACAAGTGAAATCAAGTTGGAGGCATCACAATATCTGACTTCAAATCATACTACAAAGCTATAATAATCAAAACAGCATGGTATAGGAATAAAAACCAATACATGGATAAGTGGAACAGAGTAGAGAGGCCAGAAATTAATCCACATTCTAAGAGCCAAAAGGCCTCAGATCATATACTTGAGTAAGGATAGTGTCTTCAATAAATTCTGCTGGCAAAAATAGGTTTATATATGAGGAAAAATGAAAATAGATACATACCTCTCACCAAATACAAACATTAAGTCAATATGAATCAAAGACCTAAATTTAAGACCTGAGAAAATGAATTAGCTGAAAGAAAATATGGGGAAAAGATACCAAGAACTTGATCTAGGGGATAACTTATTGTATGCAATCACCAAAGTACAGGCAATAAAAACAAAACTAAACAACTTGGACTACATTAAACTCGGAAGCTTTTGCACAACAAAGAAAATGTTCAATAGCATGAAGAGAGATCCCTCAGATTGGGAGAAATATTTACAAACCAAATATATAACACAGGATTAATATTCCAAATATATCAGCAACATAAAAAATCCAACAACCACAAAACAACCATTCCAGTTGAGAAATGAGCAATAGAAATCACTATATAGTTCTCCAAAGAACTAATACAAATGGCCAACAAATAAATGACAAAATACTCAACAATATTAGCCTTCAGGGAAATGCAAATCAAAATCACAATGAAATATCACCTCATCCCTGTCAGAATGGTTAAAATCAGAAACATAGAGATTCACAAATCCTGGCAGTGACAAGGAAAAAGGAATACTCTTGTACACTGTTGGTGGGAATGTTGTAGTAATTCCCAGAATTATTTAATTTCTCAGCTATCAATTATTAAATATCATATTATTATTATTATTATTATTTTGGGCCTTCTAATTCTTTTTTGGTTAGTTAGGCCCATGGTGTATCAAATTTGTTATTTTTTTTTCAAAAAATCAGCTCTTTATTTCACTGATGTTATATCATTTTTGTTTCAATTTATTTTATTTCTTCTCTATTGTTAATTATTTTCTTCCCCTTACTATTTGCTTTTGTTTTATTAGGTCCTTGAGATGCAATAACAGATCACTTAATGATAATTTGATACCTTTCCAGTTTATTTATGTAGGCATTAATTGCTATAAACTTTCCTCTTAACATGACTTTTGCTGTGTCCCATAGGTTTTGATATTTGTGATATTCATTTCCAGGATTTTTGATTTCCTTTTTGATTCAAGAACATGTTATTCAGTCACTTGTGTTTACATATTGTCTAGAGACATTTATGTGGTTAATTTCCAGCTTCATTCTTCTGTCGACAGAAAAGACACACAGTATGATTTCAATTATTTTGAATTTGTTAGGATTTTCTTTATGGCCTAGCATTTGGTATATCCTAGATAAAGTTCCATGTACTGCTGTGAAGAATGAATATTATGCAATTGTGGGGTGAAAAGTTCTGTAAATACCAGTTAGGTCCATTTTGTCCAAAGTGTCAATTACCTCTGTTGTTTCTTTGTTGATTTTCTGTCTGGTTTTTCTATCCAGGGGTAAATGTGGGGTGTTGAAGTCCCCCATCACTACTGTATAATAGTCTATGTTTTCCTTTGGATTCATTAACATTTATTTTAATCCAAGTATCCCATAAATGGGATACTTTTATTATACTCACATCTTGCAGTTGTATTGATCCATAATCATTAAGTAATGGCTTTCCTTGTTTCTTTTCACAGTTTTTGTATTAAAACCTGTTCTGTGTGATATTAGGATGGCTATATATGACATTCTTTGCTTTCCATTAACATGGACTTTTTCCATCCTTTCACTTTCATCTACATGCATCTTTATTGGTGAGGTGTGTTTCTTGTAGGCAGCAAATAGATGGGTCTTGGTTTTTAATTCATTCAGCCAGTCTGTATCTTTTAATTGGAGAGTTGAGGCCATTTACATTCAAGATAACTATTGGCAGGTAATTATTGACAAGTAACTTATGTCATTTGCCCTGCCATTTTCTGTGAATATTCCTATCCTTTTCTGTGGATTTATTTTCTACTTTTACTGGGAGATTTTCTGCCTTCACATTGTTTCATGATGATGGCTTTCTTTTTGTGTTTCTGTCTGTAGCACATACTTAAACGTCTTTTGTAAGGCTAGAAAAATAGTGATGAATTCCTACAATTTCTGTTTGTTCTAGAAGGTCTTTATTTCATATTTCATTCATAAGTGACAGCTTTGTAGAGTACAGTATTCTGGGTTGACAGTTTTTTTTTCTCTTCAAACTTGGCCTATATCTTGCCATTGTCTTCTAGTCTATAGAGTTTCTCATGAGAAATCAACTGTGAGCCTAATTGGAGATCCTCTGAAAGTAATCTGTTATTTCTCTGGCACACATTTTAGAATCTTTTTGATATTTGGCTGTTGAATATTTGGCTACAATATATTGTGGTGAAGCCATTTTATGGTCACATCTATAAGGAGTTCTATGTGCCTTAGGTACTCTTATGTCCTATTCTTTCTCCAAATTTGGGAAGTTTTCTGTTATTATTTTGTTGAATATGCTTTCTAACCAATTATCTTTCCACAACTTCAGGAACTCCTAAGACATATTATGTTAATTCATTTGATAGTATCCCATAAATCTGAAACACTATTTTCAGTTTTTCTATTTTTGTTCATTTTTTCTGTGATATATCCAAGAATTTATCTTCTAGCTCAGATATTGTTTCTTTTGCCTCACCAAGTCTATTTTTAAGGCTTTCCGCGTATTTTATATTTTACCCATTGAATTATTTATTTCAATTATTTCAGTTTGTTTTCTCTTCAGTATGTCAATCTCTTGGATCATTTTTCATTCATTTTGTGTTTGGATTTCTTTATCTCCTGAATCTGTTTCTCTGTGTTTCTGAGTAATTTTATGATCATTTGTTTGGATTCATTTTCAGGCACTTCACCAATCTCTTTGTCTTCACATTCTAACATTGAAGTGTTATTGTGTTCCTGTTGTGGAGTCATGTTGTCTTTATTGTACTTGTTTCTTGTATTTCTGTGATTGCTTTTTGGCATTTGTTGAAATAATGGCTGGTTTTTTCTTCTTATTGCTTCTATCTTTGAACTATACCCTGTGGCCTAGTGTAGCATTTGCTCCTTCAGTATATACCAGAAGTGCTTACTAGATGGGGCCAGAGAACTCTGGTCAATCCTCAAGGATGAGATGAAAACCCAGGGTGATAACCAAGTTGGATATGATAGATCTATATTGTCAGCAGCATAGAGGGTATGATCATGCCTGTTTGCATAATCACAGCCACACTTCCTCTCTTCCAAGGTGATCAATGCTTTGGGTTAGCCCACAGTGGATATAAACCATAATAAATGTCTCTTTGGTCCTATGTGTTAGCATGGGGCCCTTTGCAAAGATCTACCCCAGGCAGTCAAGGAGCTCTGAGCCTCTGACATCAGATACAGTGATTGCCCAGAGACCCAGATTCACTTCATTCCCTATTATGCAGTCACAGAATTTCTGCAGTTACAGCATACAAGGATCTAAACGTCACAGATTGGAGAAGATATGCTTTCATATCCATCATCCTTCCCTGATCAGCGAGATAGCAGAGCCATTCACAAATCCAACTGCCTGTGGTTGCTCTGCCTTAGAAATCTGTGCTCTGGATCCTGTGATTGGTTGAAGAAGATCAGAGAACCTCACAGTCATATGTGGGTGCCCAGATTTCTGTCTGCTTTCTCAGCCACACAACAAATCAGTAGAATTTGCAGATTATCCCTCTGATTAAATCCCCTGGTTATTTGCATATGTTTGAGAGTTGCCACAGCATCTCTGGTGTCGAGGTTGCATCTTCTCACCATCAGTTGCTGGATGCTCATTATAGGGGATTAGGAGAAATAAAATTGGTTTCCTTCACCAGATTAGGTGGGTACATTGACCTGCACTAGGACTCCAGGCCAGACTCATAGTGTTGTTCACAATGATCTCCCTCTGACAACATCACAAGCCACATGGGCTGTTGCAACCTGCTCTAACATCACTCCCAGAAATTGCAGGACCATGTGTGGTGTCCTCACTAATCGCTGTGTATTTGAACTTTCCATGTTACCCCATGGTGTCCTGTTTCATTCTGTAGAATTTCCACTGCAAACATCTCTCCAACTCTCCCCTGGGAAATCACATCTGCTTTTCTTCTGCTATCTTCCAATGGTCACAATCAAGTTGTCTTTTCCCTAATCATGCATCTTGAAAATTATTTTCTTATTATTGTATCTGCATTGCACATTCAACCTATTAAAATTGAATAAAAATAAAAAATAAAATTAATATATGAAAAAGTATCTGTACCCCCATGTTTATAGCAATTCAATTCACAGTAGTAGAAATATGGAATCAACCCAGATGTCCAGTAATGATACTGGGTAAGGAAAATGCAGTATAAATACACTATGAAATACTACTCAGGCATAAAAAAGAACAAACTCCTATCTTTGTAATGAATATAGAATACAAAAACTGTATAAGATTGAAATGGACATCTTGTGGTAAGATTGCTGTTTTTAGTCCTTGTTTGTACTCCTGACAAAGTATGGTATTCCTACTTTTTAGTTGTTGAATATTATGGTTATTGGTCAATTATGTTAGATTATAAAGTGGATTTAAAGTGTGTCTTTGCAAAAATTAAAGAAAAAGTGAAGGGAAGAAATGAAGGGAGTTGAGGTAGGGAGAGAGAGGTATGAAAGTATGATTATTTTCTTAGAATTGGATCCATGGAATACATAAAATCTGCTCTATATTAAAAATAGCTTGCAGTTACGAATGGGCATTTTCTTTTACTTTTTAAAAAGATTTATTTATTTATTTGCATGTCAGAGTTACACAGAAAGAGGAGAGGCAGAGAGAGAGAGAGAGAGAGAGAGAGAGAGGTCTTCCATCTGATGTTTACTCCCAAATTGGCCACAATGGCTAGAGCTGTGCCAATCCGAAGTTGGGAGCCAAGAGCTTCTTCCAGGTCTCCCACATGGATGCAGGGGCCATCTTCTACTGTTTTCCCAGGCTATAGCAGAGAGATAGATCAGAAGTGGAGCAGGTGGGTCTCAAAATGGCACCCATATGGGATGCCAGAGCTTCAGGCCAGGGCGTTAATCCTCTGTGCCACAGTGCAGGCCCCATGAATGGGCATTTTTAAAGGTTGAAATATAAGTGGTTAATAGAAAATATGCTCAGGATAATTAACCATCAGGGCAATGCAAATAAAAACCACAATAAGGTTTCAACTCACTGTAGTTAGAATGCCTATCATCCAAAAATGAAAAAAAAAAACCTAATGAATTCTTGCTAGGATGTGCAAACAAGTATGCTAATACACTGTTGGTGGGAATGTAAACTCATATAATCATAATGGAATACCACTGGGAGATTTCTAGGAATCTGAAATTAGATCTACCAAATAACTCAACCATATCATTTGTGGGAATTTCCCAAAGGGAATAAAATCAGCATATGAAAGGGTTATCTGTACCCCCATGTTTATTGCAACTCAAATAATAATAGCTAAAATATAGAATCAACTCAGATGTCCATAAACTGATGACTGGATAAAGAAAAAGCAGTATATATACATGATGAATACTACTCAGCCATAAAAAGAATGAAATACAGTCTTTTGCAATGAAATGGATGCTAATGGAGACCATTACATTTAGTGAAATAAGCCAGGTCAAAAGACAATTATTATGTTTCCCCTGATTTGTAATAACTTATATGCAGACTACAAAAAGTATTGTATATGAGTGATATTTGTATTTTGAAATTTGATAAATTTTAAAACTTTATTCTCTATGCAGTTCTATACTTTTGAGAAACAGCAGTTTTTCTACTTACTTGTTGAATTCTTTATTTAGTGGAGTGTTAAGTTTGTGGCTATAAAGAAGTCAAAATATGTCATTGTTAAATTTATAAGAAAAACTGGAAAAGAAGGAATGAGGTTGAGAGTGAGGATGGAAATGAGGGATGGAGGGGTGGAAGGTAAGATTGTGAGTATCACTATACTCTTAAAAATTTATATATGAAACCTATGAAATTTGTTCCCTTTTTACATAAAAATTAATGACAGATTTACTGGCAGAAGATAAACTCAAGAAAATCAAAGTCATATCAAATGTTTTCAGCATAGAATAAAATTGAGTATCAATTGAAAAAGGAAATTCTAGGAACTATATAAATAGATGGAGATAGAAAAACATTCTTCAGAGTGAACAATATGTCACTGAGGAAATAAAAAACAGTAGAGATATGTATTTAAACAAAAAATGTAAACAAACATATCAAAATGTATGAGATAAAGCAGAAGCATAAAAGTTTAAGAGGGAAGTTTATAATAATAAACATCTGCATAAAAATAGATATATAAAAATAAACGACCTAAACTTATATTTCAAGAATCTAGAATAGTAAGAACAAACCAAACCCAAGTTTGTAGAAGGAAAGAAATAAATGTCAGAATATAAATAAACATAAAAATACAGTGAAATAAAGTTAGTTTTTAGAAAAGACAAATTTATACTCATTAGACTATTGAAGACAATATAGAAGATGCAAATAAAAGCAGAGCTGAGGAAGTGTAGTACAAATAATACAATGAAACAGTGCCATCAGAGGCTCTTATACAATGAATTAGAAAACCTAGGGCAGAGGCGGAGCCAAGATGGTGGAATAGTGAGGATGAGCACTGATAGTCCAGGAAAAGATAGTTTAATAAAAGTGGAGTTACTGTAGTTTCAGGGAAAGGCTCAGGAAAAAAAAATTGTAGAGGAAACTCTTCCAGATCTAGTGGATGTGACACAGAGGACCTATGGGGAGAGCAAGGACACCCACGGCTCGGGAGCCCAGCCACACAGTCTAGGCATCTGCACTGGAAGAAAGGTGAGGCAAACCCTCAGTAACCTGAGACATTGGTGGGGAAATGGCAGAAGGAACCTAGAGGGAATGAGCCTTGAAGCCCCATGGGGGAAAGTTCACCAGGCTAAGTAAAAGAGAGAGGGGAAAAAATGGGACTGGTATGGACAGGAGTCTCTTTCTCTCTGCTCACCTCTTAAAGGCGAGCAAGACAAAGAGCAGGTGCCATTATGGACATATGTAAAAGCTGTGAGATCCGAGGGCTGTGCCTGCCCTCAGCCAAGCAGAAAAACCTGACTCTGGGGGGTGTGTGTGTGAAATAACAGGAGATTAGGACCTAGTGAATGTGTGGAGCTAATGAACTGCGACTGTGAAAAAAGAAATGGTGGGGGAGAGAACTCATGGAATTCATGTGAGCACTCTCCAGAGATGCTACAATTCAGTAACCTTGGCAACCTGGTGGGAGATGGTAGGAGAACTTGAGCCCACACTGAGGGCAGAACAGATTCTTTGTGTGGTCTTGGGAAAGAGCAGACAAACGCTATACCCACAGCAGCCAGAGATAGAAAGCTGACTACCTTCAATTCTGCTCAGCTGTGTGGAATTACTTACCTTCTGAATCAAAAGAGAGAGAGAGAGAGAGAGAGAGAGAGAGAGATTTTCCATGCTTAACCTGAGTGTGTCACCTTTGGCACACACTTAACCCTGAAGAAACAAACAGAACTCTCTGGCCACAACCATCTCAAGACTCTAAGGCTCCTTCAAAAGCAGACAGTCCACTTAACACAGTCATAGTATAACAAGAAAAAACACCATAGTGAGGGAAGAAGAATCCAAAGAATATATCCACAATGCCAAACAACAAACACAAAAACTGAGGTAATAAGAACAAGGAAGACACTATGATGCCCCCAAATGAAAAAGACACCCCAAATCAGGATTATGAAGATGGTGAGATAGAAGAAATGCAAGATACATATTTCAAAAAATTTATGATAAGAACATTTAGAAGTTTTCAAAAACAAATTCTTAAACTACAGAAATCCTTACTGGGCAGGATAGAAACATCTCTCTCATGAAAATGAAATCTTAATGAGGAATCAAAATGAAATGCAGAAACTAGTAGAACAGGAAAGTGTGATAGTGAAGAAAAATCAAAATGAAATGAAGAATTCAATAGATCAACTGGCAAACACATTAGAGAGTCTTAAAAACAGAGTCAGTGAAGCAGAAGACAGAATATCAGATTTAGAAGTCAGAGCACAATAAAGTATACAGTCAAACCAAAGAAAAGAAGAAGAAATTAGAAACCTAAAAGATATTGTTGGGAAACTAAAGGATACTATTAAAAAACTCAACATTTGGGTTCTAGGAGTTCCTGAATGTGGGGAACTACAGGCCGGGCACCTGTGGGAACCTCCTCATTGCAAACATTTTACCTGCCTCATCCAATCAACAGCAGTTGTGTTGTGACTCTGTTGGACCCTTGCTGGTGAGGGTTCGACAAGTGATGCCGTGACTTGGATCGTCAGGCCGGTCGCTGGAAGCAGGTAAGAAAAATTAAGCGTGCATACATGGGAATCTAGGCGGGTAAAGTAAAAGGCCTCGGATTATAACCGAGGGTGAATTATAAAAGGAAAAGTGTAAATGGGAAATGTTCCATCGACTACTAATGTATTGCTAAGCTGCTTATTAAAAGCAATGGGGACGCCCGTGAAAGCGGCCGTTATTTGGTTATTCACAAGAGCAGTTGCTAGCATGTCATCCTGGTTCATGGACGATGGTGAACTGAAAGAATGGAAGTGGAAAAGGGTAGGCAGAGAGTTAAGAATGGCGGGGAAATCGCCGGAGGCTTATAGGGTGTGGATTGAACAGGTTCTTCAAAATTATTCAGAAGAGATAGCAGAACCCCTTGATGAGGGATCAGAGATATTGGAGGAAGCTCAGAGGGAATCCCAATGTGGAAGTCAGGACTGGGACAGAAAGGATAGGGTGAAGATGAGTGTGGAACAAGAGAGACCCCTCCCTTTCACACCCCCATACTCAGAAGACCCGCTCTTTCCGAGGGACCGCCTCTGCCACTGTAAAATGGCAAACATGACCTTAAATGATCCACTGCATTGGTGACTGCTCACGTTAACTAAGATGGTCCATGTGAATGAGAACCCATTCCCCCTGGAACGGACAGGGAACAGGGAAACTTCTGTAGGAGGATCCAGAGGAAGAGTGGTGAGAACAAGCGGTGCACCCCCTAAGTGGGAAGATTACCATAGAGTAGACCAAGTGTTCCCAGTGATAATAGATGCACAAGGCACCCAAGGATGGACCCCCTTAGATCATAAGCTATTGAAGGAACTGCAGCAGGCGGTGCAGCTTTACGGACCGTACGCTAATTTTACCAAAGCAGTTTTGGACAATATAGGAACCCAGGGACTGATACCTGATGACTGGAAGAACTTAGCAAAGGCTGTCCTTGGTGGTGGGGACTTCTTACTTTGGTCTGCGGCCTATAGAGAGCTTGCTGACTCAAGCAGCAGAAAACACGAAAAATGGTCAGCCAGCCTGGAATGAGGACATGCTAAACGGGGAGGGAGATTTTGTGATGAGCATGCCCAAGCGTGATGCCCTAATGAAGTCATAATGCAAGTAAGAGAATTGGCTCATAGGACCTGGAAGATCGTTCCCAAGAAGGGAGAAATTAGGCACAGTTTGTCCAAAATTACACAAGGCCCAACGGAGCCCTATGCTGATTTTGTAAATAGACTGATGGAGGCTGCCGGCAATATCTTTGAAACCATGGAGGAAGCTATGCTGCTAGTATGCAGGCTAGCTTATGAACAAGCAAACAAAACCTGCCATGAGGCCCTAAGGCCCTGGCAGCATAAAGGTATTCCTACCTTTTTAAAAATCTGCAGGGATGTCATGGATGAGGTGGCCTCAGGGGTGCATGCAGCAGTCACCATGGCAAGAATGTTACATAATGGTGTTTCGGGACATAAGTCTTTTAAATGTGGGAAGGAAGGTCATCTTAAAAAAGAATGTACTGCCCAAAAGCAGCCAGGACGCCAGCCAGGACTCTGCCCTCTGTGTGGTAAAGGCAATCACTGGGCAAATGAATGTTATTCGAAGCTAGATAAAGCCGGCAATCCACTAGGGCCACCCCTTAATCCAAAAAGCTCAGGGCAGCCACCTCCAAAAAACGAGTGGTGGGCCCCCGCACCCAGGGGCCCGAAAATTCAATGGGTGAGAGGACAGGCCATTGGAAGAACAGGAAAGCTTCAGCGAGAACAGCAAGCATTTACTGCATAGAGCTGGGAGCTACTGACTATACAGTATTAACACCACAAATGGGGGTCCAAGCCATAGATGTGGAACCCCAAGAGGCTTTGGATGGGCTTGGGCATTGCTATATGTAAAGCTACTAACTCCTTAAAGGGATTGGTAGTTGTTACGGGTCTTGTCACACTGCCTTATAAAAAACTCAAGGTAATGTTGCAGGCCACTAAAGGGATGGTACAGCTGTTACCATTACAGCTGGTTGCACAATTGCTAGTGATGAGCCCTGTGCTAGACTCTAGAAAGAAAAGGAAAGCACTTTGCAGCTCTTGCCATGACTCTCGATACCTGTCCATTATGGGTTCTTACCATTAGAGGGAAGGCAATTAAAGGACTGTTGGATATGGGTGCAGATGTTAGCATCATCTCTGAACAAGATTGGCCTCCCTCTTGGCCACTTCAGGAAGGAGATAACACCCTGGTAGGCCTAGGCACTGCCATCGCCCCATCCAGAAGTGCACAAGTGTTAAGACTGGCAAGATCAGGAGGGCAATACTGGTAAAGTGCAACCTTATGTGTGTGCTATTCCCATCACCTTATGGGGAAGGGATGTTTTAGAGCAGCTTCAAATCTGATTGACTAATGGACATGAGGCCATGCCATCCCCAGGGTGGGAGATAATGAAAGAAATAGCATATGCAGGCGGAGGGCTAGGAAAAAATGAGCAGGGCATAAGAGACCCCATTGAACCTCGAGGACACAGAGGTAGACAAGGCTTGGGTTTTTCATAGGGGCCACTGTGCAGCAGCCATCACCACCACCACTAACCTGGTTAGATAACAAACCAGTATGGATACCCCAGTGGCCCCTTACAAAGGAGAAATTGGCTGCAGTAGAAGAAATAGTGCATCAGCAGTTAGAGGCAGGACATAATTCAACCATCCACTTCACCCTGGAATACCCCAATTTTTGTAATAAAAAAGAAATCGGGCAAGTATCGATTATTGCAGGATTTGAGAGCCATAAACAGGCAGTTGCAACCCATGGGGGCATTACAACCAGGGCTGCCCGTTCCTAAGATGATCCCAAAAGGTTGGCCTGTGTTTGTAATTGATCTAAAAGACTTTTTTCTCCATTCCACTGAACTCACTAGATACACGAAGATTTGCTTTTACAGTCCCAACTATTAATCATGAGGGCCCTGATAAAAGATTTGAGTGGAAAGTCCTCCCTCAGGGTATGACTAACAGTCCGACCTTGTGCCAATTTTTCGCATCATGAGCAATAGAGCCTGTTCGGCAACAGCATTCAGATGTTAAAATTTTTCATTATATGGATGATTTACTATTAACAGCCGCTAGAGAATCCGCTTTGAGTGAAGCATTTGCAACGTTAACTTTATGCTTACAGGAAGCAGGACTACAGATAGCACCAGAAAAAATTCAAAGGACACTGTAGTTCAGTACTTGGGACTAAAGTTAACCCCAACCAATGTGACCCCTTTAGAATTTACCATCTCCACTACAGGACTGAGAACTCTAAATGATTTTCAACAATTATGTGGAAACTTAAATTGGATACGGCCCTACTGTAAACTAACTACTGAGGAAATACTCCCACTGTTCAGAATATTAGAGGGAGATTCACAGCTTACTTTACCACGACAATTGACCCCAGAGGCAGCTGCAGTTTTACAAAAGGTTGAAGAGCGCCTCAAATCTACTTTGATGCAAAAATGTGACTTATCCCAGCCCATACAAATTCTTGTTTTTATGGAACAAGCTTATCCCTTTGCACTTATTTGGCAGGGAGGCCCTCTGCTGTTTGTGTATCTGCATGCCCATTTACCTCGAGTGCTGTACACACTGGGAGTGGCTATGGCTGATTTGATATTAAATGCAATTAAAAGGACTGCAGAAATTTCAGGCAGGCATCTGGAACAATGTATTGTACCCTTTAGTAAGGAAGCAGTGGAAGCATGGACAGAGGAGATGTGGGAATGGGCATATATTGTTTTAATATTACAGGTAGAAATAGACAATCATTATCCAACCCATCCTTTTACATTTTGTAGGGATATTCCAATCATACAGGTGCAGAAAGTGCGCAGGCACGCCATAGTGGGGGCTCCAACTGTATTTATGGATGGAGCTAAAGGAGGAACTGGAGCTGCAGTGTTAAATAATCACTGATATTTTATATTAACCACATCTGCCTCTTCTCAGCATGCAGAGTTGGCTATTATTGCATTAGTATTAAGAAAAGAGACAGGCCCATTGAACATATTATCGGATAGTGCTTATGTGGTCAATGCAGTTAAGACATTGGATAAAGTGTGTAATGTTTCTAGAACATCCACTATATTTCCTTATTTATAGCAGATTTCTGCTTTATTGGCACAGAGGTCCCACCCTATATTTATAGATCATATTAGAGCACATTCTAATTTACCTGGACCACTTAGCCAAGGTAATATGCTAGCTGATCATTATTCACGCTTTTTGCTTGTATGCTCTGCCCTTGAAGAAGCCAAACAGTTTCATGCTAAATGGCATGTAAATAGCTCCACTTTACGTCACAAGTATAACATTCCCCGCAAACAAGCCAAAGACATTATAAAATCCTGCGAGAAATGTGTTGTTAATACTGTGCGCAAACTCCCTGCAGGCGCAAATCCCCATGGCCTTCAGCCATGTCACATTTGGCAGATGGATGTCACCCGTCACCCGTGTTCCCTCCTTCGGGTGTCAAAGCTGTCTGCACGTTTCAGTAGATACATATTCTGGGGTGGTAATGGCCATGGCATTAAACAAAGAAGGGACTCAACAGGTTATCCAGCACTTTTTACAATCTTTTGCTGCCTGGATAATACCTAAGATCATTAAAACAGATAATGGCCCGGCATATACTTCGGCTCGCTTTGCTACATTTTTTAAAGAATTTAGCATTGAACATTCTATTGGCATTCTTTACAATCCCCAAGGTCAGGCCATTGTGGAACACACTCATTTATATTTAAAAACTTTAATTAATAAACAAAAAGGGGGAATAGGAGAATATGCAGTATCCAATAAAGATGCTCTAGCCCTAGCAGTATACACCATAAATTTTTTAAATAAAAAGAAATGTGGCAAACCCCAGCAGAGATACATTCTCAGTCTGCTGAAAAGGAGCCAATTCAATGGATGATGTGGAAGGACCTGCAAGATAACCAATGGAAAGGCCCATTTCCCTTAATATGGAGGGTGCGAGGCGCTGTTTGTTTCTTCTCACAGGGAGCCTCACAACCCATCTGGACACCAGAAAGAAGAGTCCGGCTTCTCACGGAGAGCCCTGACAGACAACATCCAATGAGCATAACATACTCACCAACAGGAGGAAATGAGTGAAGGACTTTTGCTATTAGTTGGCATTGGAGGAATTTTAGGAGTAATTATTAATTACACTTTAGCTGTATTTGTCAGATATTAAAATGTTTCTCATGTGTAGAGTGTTAAACCTTGCTATGATTGTTGTTAGTGTTGCTTGTAATGATGAGGGTACATATTGGGGCATACTTAGGGCCCTGCCCTGGCCCCTGCCATTGACCAATTCATCTTCATTGTTTCCCATATTTTTTGCCGAGAATATTGATGTATCTAAATTTGGAGTGTCTGCTTTGAAGAAACCCCCCAGGCAAGAAGGAAAGTTAAATTTTTCTGTTTCCCTTCTGGGATCCCTTTGCTTTGAAATTAGTAGAGGATTGAATAATACTACCCCTTGTATTACCTTAACTAATCAGACCTTAACCGAGTTGATGTTCCCCCATGCTGCAAATGGCACTTTCATGGCATATTCATCTGGATCTATCCCCACATGCTGCTATGACTGTGGCTCTGCTGCCAGGACCCCCCTAACTCGCTTGTTACTAGGATGCAGAGAGAGGGTGAGCACCACTGCACCATGCTTTACCACCTGCCAGAGCGGCCTGAACCACCATTGGCTAGCACCTGGATTTTTTTTTTTGACAGGCAGAGTGGACAGTGAGAGAGAGAGACAGAGAGAAAGGTCTTCCTTTGCCGTTGGTTCACCCTCCAATGGCCGCCGCGGTTGGTGCGCTGCGTCCAGTGCACCGCGCTCATCCAATGGCAGGAGCCAGGTGCCAGGTGCTCTTCCTGGTCTTCCATGGGGTGCAGGGCCCAAGCACTTGGGCCATCCTCCACTGCACTCCTGGGCCACAGCAGAGAGCTGGCCTGGAAGAGGGGCAACTGGGCAGAATCCAGCACCCCAACCGGCACTAGAACCCGGTGTGCCGGCGCCGCAAGGTGGAGGATTAGCCTGTTGAGCCACGGCACTGGCCGTAGCACCTGGATTTTTTACACCCCATGAATTAGGGCTTCAAGGCTGACTAAATTTGAAATCTCTTCCTAGTGCAGGCAATGTGTGGGATTCCATTGTTATGTGTAAAGTAGCTGGGGCTTGTACTGATCTTTCCCCATTGTTGTTCTTACGGTATTGGTCCTGGTCCAATGGTATGTAGGCGATAAACATTAGTACACATTGCCATGTCACACCTAATATCACAGCTCAGGCCTGTGTTGAACCCCCATTCATTTGGTATGTTTGTAATAGGATGAACGCCACTGATTGTGACACTGGATATCTTACACAATGCTGGAATGGCAGCAATGTAGGCATTGTTATGCATGTACCTACATGGATTCCTGTTCCCATAAGAACTGGGCCCAAGGATTTTGCTGTTTCTCTATGCACTCATAGGGATTTTGGGATTACGGCAGCTATGGTGATGGCCATCACAGCGGCAGTGGTTACCAGTGCAGCTGCGATTACCGTGGCAGTGACTCAAGTTAACTCAATACAACAGCTAAATAATTGGAGGTCTGTTTGTGCTGTTACTCATTGGCTTTATTATGGTCAGTAAGATTATCTTGAACATCATTAGGACCCAGCAGCACCCTAACCTGATTGCTAGGCAGACTATGCTCACAATATACTCCGACCCTCAGCAGGAAGCATATCTTAACATGATTGCAATGACATGCTCTGACCCTCAGCAGGAAGCATGGCTTAGCATGATGGAATGGTAGTCAATGATGGGTAATCACCGGTGAGTGCACCTAGCAACCTAAGACAGAGGTTGGGACATGCTTCCCAGTGACTCGATGACGGGTAAGCAGGTGGCATGTCGCTGGGAACCTAAGACAGGCACAATTCCATGCCATACAAAACAATAAAGGGGGAGCTGTGGGGAACTACAGGCAGACCACCTGTGGGAACCTCCTCATTGCAAACATTTTACCTGCTTCATCCGGTTGAGCAAAACAAGTCAAGGAAGTGTTGACCACAAGACTTCCACAAACAACAGGATGGAACAAGATACACTTTCTACCTGAAGTTATACATGCCCTTTAATCTGATTGGACCGTTGGCTATGGACTGCTTGTTCTAGGGGACCGGGGAGATATAAGGGACTGGGAGAGGGGTTGCGGGGTGCCTTTCCTGCTGTTTTTGCTGTTGCAGTTTCTGCTGTTTTTTTCCTTCTTCTTTGCTTTTTGCTGTCGCTCAAAATAAAAAGTTCCTTGAGAACCGATCAACAGCAGTCGTGTCGTGACTCCATTGGACCCTTGCTGGTGAGGGTTCGACACTGAAGGCATGGAGAGAGATAAAGGATTAGAAGGCCTTTTTAGTGAAATATTAGAGAAAATTTCCAAGGTTTGGAGAAGTACAGAGACTTCCTAGTACAAGAAGCTCATAGAACCCCTAGTAAACATGACCAAAAGAGGTCCTCACCACGACACGTTGTAATCAAACTCATCACAGTGAAACATAAAGAAAAGATTTAAAATGTGCAAGAGAGAAACATCAGATTACTTTCAGAGGATCTCCAATTAGACTCACAGCAGACTTCTCATCAGAAACCCCACAAGCTAGAAGGGAATGGCGAGACATAGCCCAGGTACTAAGAGAGAAAAACTGCCAGCCCGGAATATTATATCCTGCAAAGCTCTCATTTGTGAATGAAGGTGAAATAAAGGCTTTTCACAGCAAACAGGAATTGAAAGAATTTGATGCTACTTGTCCAGCCCTGCAAAGGATGCTTAAAGATGTGTTACACATAGAAACAGAGAAACACGGTCATCAGTATGAAAGAAGGCAAAGGATAGAAACCTCCCAGCAAAAGATCACAGGGAATTCAAAGCATATATTAGAAAATATCTTTGCAAATGGCAGGGCTTATCGGTAGTCACTTATCAATAGTCATATTGAATGTTAATGGCCTGAACAGTTCAGTTAAAAGACACATATTGGCTGAATGGGTTAAGGAGCAAAACCCATCTATTTGTTGCTTACAAGAAACACATCTTTCCAACAAAGATGCATGCAGACTGAAAATGAAAGGCTGGAAAAAGATATTCCATGCCAACAGATATGAAAAAAATCACATGTAGTCATCTGAATATCGGACAACATAAACTTTAACACAAAAACTATTAGGAGAGACAGAGGGGCACTATATAATGAATAAAGGATCAATTCAATAGGAAGATATAACGATTATCAATATATATGCACCTAATTACAGGTCACTGGTTTATTTAAAAGATTTGTTAAGTGACTTAAAGGGAGACTTAGACTCCAATACAATAGTACTGGTTGGACTTCACTAGTCTACTCTCAGAAATAGACAGATCAACAGGACAGAATATCAACAAAGAGACAGTAGATTTAAATGACACTATAGTCCCAATAGATCTAACTGATATCTACAGAACTTTCCATCCTACAGACAAAGCATTTACATTTTTCTCAGCAGTACATGCAACCTTCTCTAGGATTGACCACATACCAGGCCATAAAGCCATTCTAAGCCAATTCAAAAGTATTAGAATAATACCATGCAGCTTCTTAGACCATAGTGGAATGCAGCTGGAAATTACCAACTCAGGAACCACTAGAACATATGCCAACACATGGAGATTGAACAACACGCTCCTGAAATAACACTGGGTCATAGAAGAAATCAAAAGCGAAATAAAAAACTTTCTGGAAGTAAATGAGGATAACAGCACAACATACAAAACTTATGGGATACAGCAAAATCTGTTAAGAACAAAGGTTATATCAATAGCTGCCTAAATCAAGAAATTGGAAAGGCACCAAATAAATCAGCTTTCAATGCTTCTCAAGGATCTAGAAAAACTGCAGCAAACCAGACCCAAAGCTAGTAGGAGAAGAGAAATAATTAAAATCAGAGAAGAAATCAATAGGATTGAACCCCCCAAAAATTACAAAAAATCAGCCAAATAAGAAACTAGTTTTTTGAAAAAGTAAACAAAATTGACACCCCATTGGCCCAGCTAACAAAAAAGGAAGAGAAAAGACCCAAATCAATAAAATCAGAGATAAAAAAGTAAATGTACCAAGATACCACAAAAAAAGAATCATCAGAAATTACTACAAGGACTTGTATGCCAGCAAACAGGGAAATCTATCAGAAATGGATAGATTCCTGGACATATGCAACCTACCTAAATTGAAACAGGAAGGCATGGAAAACCTAAATAGAACCATAACTGAGACAAAAATTGAAAGAGTAATAAAGGCCCTCCCAACAAAGAAAAGCTCAGGACCAGATGGATTCACTATTGAATTTTATCAGACATTGAAAGAAGAACTAACTCCAATTCTTCTTAACTTTTCAGAAAAGTTGCAAAAGTGGGAATCCTCCAAATTCTTTCTATGAAGCCAGCATCATCTTAATCCCTAAACTGGAAAAAGATGCAGCATTGAAAGAAAATTACAGACCAAAATCCCTGATGAACATAGATGTAAAAGTCCTCAATAAAATTCTGGCCAATAGAATGCAAAAACACATCAGAAAGATCATCCATGCAGACCAGGTAGGATTTATCCCCGGCATGTAGGCATGGTTCAGTGTTCACAAATCTATCAATGTGATGCACCACATTACAGATTGCAGAAGAAAAACCACATTATTGTTTCAATAGATGCAGAGAAAGCATTTGATAAAATACAACACCCTTTCATGATGAAAATCCTAAGCAAACTGGGTATGGAAGGCACATTCCTCAGTGCAATCAAAGTAATTTATGAAAAACACACGGCCAGGATCATATTGAATGGAGAAAACTTGGAAGCATTTCCACTGAGATCTGGTACCAGACAGGGATGCCCACACTCACCACTGCTATTCAATATAGTTCTGGAAGTCTTAGCCAGAGATATTAGCCAAGAAAAAGAAATTAAATGGATACAAATTGGTAAGGAAGAACTCAAACTCTCCCTCTTTGCAGATGATATGATTCTTTATTTAGGGGATACAAAGAACTCTACTAATAGACTATTAGAACTCAAAGAAGAGTTTGGCAAATTAGCAGGATATAAAATCAATGCACACACAAAAATCAACAGCCTTTGTATACAGAGGCAATGCCACAGCTGAGGAAGAACTTCTAAGATCAATCCCATTCACAATAGCTACAAAAACAAACAAATACCCTGGAATAAACTTAACCAAGGACATTAAAGATCTTACGTTGACAATTACAAAATCTTAAAGAAAGAAATAGAAGAGGATACCAAAAAATGGAGAAATCTTCCATGCTCATGGATTGGAAGAATCAATATCATCAAAATGTCCATTCTCCCAAAAGCAATTTATAAATTTAATGCAATACCATTCAAGAAACTGAAGACATTCTTCTCAGATCTGAATAAAATGATGCTGAAATTCATATGGAGACACAGGAGACCTCGAATAGCTAAAGCTATCTTGTACAACAAAAATAAAGCCGGAGGCATCACAATACCAGATTTCAGGACATACTACAGGGCAGTTGTTATCAAAACAGCATGGTACCGGTACAGAAACAGATGGTTAGACCAATGGAACAGAATAGAAACACCAGAATTCAATCCAGACATCTACAGCCAACTTAAATTTGATCAAGAATTCAATACCAATCTCTGGAGTAAGGACAGTCTATTCAATAAATGGTGCTCGGAAAATTGGATTTCCACATACAGAACCATGAAGCAAGTCCCTTACCGTTCACCTTACACAAAAATTCACTCAACATGGATTAAAGCCTTAAATCTATGACCTGACACCATCCAAATATTAGAGAGCATTGGAGAAACCCTGCAAGATATAGGTACCCGCAAAGACTTCTTGGAAAATACCACAGGATCACAGAAAGTCAAAGCCAAATATAACATTTGGGATTGCATCAAATTGAGACGTTTCTGCACTTCAATAGAAACAGTCAGTTAAGTATTAAGAGGCAACCAATAGAATGGGAAAAAATATTTGCAAACTCTTCAACAGATATTGGGTTGATAAATAGAATCTACAAAGAGATCAAGAAACTCCACAACATCAAAACAAACAATCCATTTAAGAGATGGGCCAAAGACCTCAATAGACATTTTTCAAAAGAGGAAATCCAAATGGCCAAGAGACACATGAAAAATGTTCAAGATCACTAGCCATCAGGGAAATGCCAATCAAAACCACAATGAGGTTTCACTTCACCCCGGTGAGAATGGCTCACAGATGCTGGAGATGATGTGGGGAAAAAGGGACGCTAACCCACTGTTGGTGGGAATGCAAACTGGTTAAACCACTAAGGAAGTCAGTTTGGAGATTCCTCAGAAACCTGAATATAACCCTAACATACAACCCAGCCATCCCCCTCCTTGGAATTTACCCAAAGGAAGTTAAATTGGCAAACAAAAAAGCCATCTGCACGTTAATGTTTATTTCAGCTCAATTCACAATAGCTAAGACCTGGAACCAACCCAAATGCCCATCAACAGTAGACTGGATAAAGAAATTATGGGACATGTAACCTATAGAATACTATACGGCAGTCAAAAACAATGAAATCTGGTCATTTGCAACAAAATGGAGGAATCTGGAAAACATCATGCTGAGTGAATTAAGTCAGTCCCAAAGAGACAAATATCATTTTTTTTTCACTTATTGGCAACAACTAATTGAGCACCAAAGGGCAAACCTGTTGAAGTGAAATGGATCAGCCTTTATCCTGACTGTTTATGTACAATGTAATACTTTATCCATTTTAGTATTTTTTCCTAGTACCTTTGGTTGAATTGTGTAATTAACAAACAATTATTCTTAGGTGTTTATATTTTAACTGAAAAGTGATACATTTTAAATGTCAGTGTGGGAATAAGAGAGGGAGGAGATGTACAATTTGGGGCATGCTCAATTGGACTTGCCCCAAATGATTGAGTTAGAATTGTGCCGGGGGATTCCAATACAATCCCATCAAGGTGACATGTACCAGTGCCATCTCACTAGTCCAACTGATCAGTTTCAGTTCACAATTGATCACACTGATAGGTATAAGAGTCAAAGGGATCACACAAATAAGACTAGTGTCTGCTAACACTAACTGATAGAATCATAAAGGGAGAGTCGATCCAACATGGGAAGTGGGAGACACAGCAGACTCATAGAATGGCAGATATTCTAAATAACACTCTGGCCTCAGAATCACCCCATAAGGCATTCAGATCTGGCTGAAGAGCCCATGTGAGTATTTTAGGCATTGAAAGCCAAGACCCTCTGGAAAAAAGAAAAAAAAAAAAAGAAGACCTAAATGAAAGATCTCTATGAGTGAGATCCCATTGGAAAGAACGGGGCCATCAAAGAAGGAGGTACCTTTCTTTGAAGGGAGGAGAGAACTTCCACTTTGACTATGACCCTGTTGTAATAAGATTGAAGTCGGTGAACTCAAAAGGCTTCCATAGCCTTGGCAACTCATGACAAGAGCCTAGGGAGATTACTGACACCATAAACAAGTGTCAAATTGTTAAGTCAACAACAGGAGTCACTGTGTACTTACTTCTCAGGTGGGATCTGTCCTTAATGTGCTGTCCAATGTGAAGTAATGCTATAACTAGTACTGAAACAGTATTTTACACTTTATGTTTCTGTGTGGGTGCAAACTGATGAAATCTTTACTTAATGTATGCTAAATTGATATTCTGTATATAAAGATAATTGAAAATGTATCTTGATGTGAATGGAATGGGAGAGGGAGCGGGAGATGGGAGGGTTGCAAGTGGGAGGGAAATTATGGTGTAGGGAAGCTATGCATCCATAAACTGTACTTTGGAAATTTATATTTACTAAATAAAAGTTAAAAAATGAAAAGTCATTTTTAAACTTTTATTTAGTAAATGCAAATCAAAACCACAAAGAGGTTTCACCTCACCCTGGTTAGAATGGCTCACATGTCCAATGTGAAGTAATGCTATAACTAGCACTGAAACAGTATTTTACACTTTGTGTTTCTGTGTGGGTACAAACTGATGAAATCTTTACTTAGTATATACTGAATCTATCTTCTGTATATAGATAATTAAAAATGAAAAAAAATCTTGGTGTTAAATTGGAAATTGCATAGATAATTAATCAATTTTTTAAAAAAATATATCATGTAGGATCTCTGTCCTTAATATGCTATACATTGTGAATTAATACTATAACTAGTACTCCAACAGTATTTTTCACTTTGTGTTGCTATGTGAGGGCAAACTGTTGAAATCTTTACTTAATATATAGTAAACTGATCTTCTGTATATAAAGAGAATTGAAAATGAATCTTGATGTGAAGCAAGGGGAGAGGGAGTGGGAAAGGGGAGGGTTGCGGGTCGGGGGGAAGTTATGGGGGGGAAGCCATTGTAATCTATAAGCTGTATTTTGGAAATTTATGTTCTTTAAATAAAAGCGTTATAAAAAAAAAAAAAAGAATGGCTCACATACAGAAATCTACCAACAACAGATGCTGGCAAGGATGTGGGGGAAAAGGGACACTAACCCACTGTTGGTGGGAATGCAAACTGGTAAAGCCACTAGGGAAGTCAGTCTGGATATTCCTCAGAAACCTGAATATAACCCTAACATACAACCCAGCCATCCCCCTCCTTGGAATTTACCCAAAGGAAATTAAATTGGCAAACAAAAAAGCTGTCTGCACCTTGATGTTTATGGCAGCTCAATTCACAATACCTAAGACCTGGAACCAACCCAAATGCCCATCAACAGTAGACTGGATAAAGAAGTTATGGGACATGTACTCTATAGAATACTATACAGCAGTCAAAAACAATGAAATCTGGTCATTTGCCAAAAAACGGAGGAATCTGGAACACATCATGCTGAGTGAATTAAGCCAGTCCCAAAGAGACAAATATCATATGTTCTCCCTGATCGGTGACAACTAACTGAGCACCAAAAAGGAAACTTGTTGAAGTGAAATGGACACTTTGAGAAACGGTGACTTGATCAGCCCTTGTCCTGACTGTTGATGTAGAATGTAATACTTTATCCCTTTTAGTATTTGTTTTTGTTCTACTTAATACTATTGGTTGAACTCTGTAATTAACACACAATTATTCTTAGGTGTTTAAATTTAACTGAAAAGTGATCTCTGTTAAATATAAGAGTGGGAATAAGAGAGGGAGGAGATGTACAATTTGGTACATGCTCAAGCTGACTTGCCGCAAATGGTAGAGTTAGAAATGTGCCAGGGGATTCCAATTCAGTCCCATCAAGGTGGCATGTGCCAATGCCATCTCAGTAGTCAAAGTGATCAATTTCAGTTCACAATTGATCATACTGATAGGTCTAAGAGTCAAAGGGATCACATAAACAAGACTAGTGTCTGCTAATACTAACTGATAGGTCTAAGAGTCAAAGGGATCACATAAACAAGACTAGTGTCTTTTAATACTAACTGATAGAATAAAAAAAGGGAGAGAATGATCAAATATGGGAAGCGGGATACACAGCAGACTCCTGAATCGCATATGTCCTAAACAGCACTCTGGCCTCATAATCAGCCCTTAAGGCATTTGCATGTGGCTGAAGAGCCCATGAGAGTATTTTAGGCATGGAAAACTAAGACGCTCTGGCAAAAAAAAAAAAAAAAAAAAAAACCACTTAAATGAAAGATCTCTGTGAGTGAGACCCAAATGGAAGGAACAGGTCATCAAAGAAGGAGGTACCTTTCTCTGAAGGGAGAAGAGAACTTCCACTTTGACTATGACCTTGTCTAAATAAAATTGAAGTTGGCGAACTCAAAAGGCTTCCATAGCCTTGGCAACTCATGACCAGAGCCTAGGGAAATTACTGACGCCATAAATAAGAGTGTCAATTTGTTAAGTCAACAGTAGGAATCACTGAGTACTTACTCCTCATGTAGGATCTCTGTCCTTAATGTGTTGTCCAATGTGAATTAATGCTATAACTAGTACTCAAACAGTATTTTACACTTTATGTTCTGTGTGGGGACAAACTGTTGAAATCTTTACTTAATATATACTAAATTGATCTTCTGTATATAAAGAAAATTGAAAATGAAAAAAAAATGAAAAGTCATACAAGAATAAATATGCAAAAAAGGAAGCTGTAGAATGATTTGAAATTGAGGTTATTAACTAGAGAAACAAAATTTCTCGTTTGAGCACCCATAAGGGGCAAAATAGACATAGAATTCTGAATGTGTTTAAAAAGTAAACAAAGTCAAACTCAAATTGCATAAAATAAAACTGTTCTCTTCTACAAATGTCTGAAATTTCATTGATTTCACTGTACACAGACACATAGATCATAATGCTAGGTGTTCATTGTAAAAATCCACATAAAATGCCAACTTGTTTTTTTTAATATCGTAATGGATACTGTGTCAAAAGTGTGTTTTTTTTGATGGAAGGACAAAAGAAAGAATAGAATAAGCAAACTAACAAATTACATTAGGAATAATGTGGAGAAGAACTCATTAAAAATCAGCTGAATTCTGAAGGTTTTTAATGAGAAAACAAAGTCAAATTCAGAAATTGAGTTTAGGAACATGAGAACTGGATGTTTCTCATTTGAACCACATAAAACTGACAAAATAGCCATAGAATTCTGAATGTGTTTAATGAGAAAACCACAAACTCATTTTAAAAAATTAAAAGCCTTCACTTTTACAATTTTAAAATTTCACTGTACATTGACACATAGATCATAATGCTCTGTCAATAGAGTTTTTTTGACAGAAGAAAAACAGAAAAAATAGAATAGGTAAATAAATGTATTTAAATCAGGAAAATGTGGGGAAGAACTCATTAACAAAGAAAAATTCCACTGCTACAAGGCAAACAAAAAACTCTTGAATTCAAGAAAGTCCAATGCCTGAGGCTTGACGTAGAAAGAGCATTTATCCAATTACAAGAATTCTGCATATGCATGAATATAAAACCTAACATAAAAAGTTAATTAAAAATGATATGTAATACAACAAAGATATGAAAAAATCACAGATGAGCAAAGGAGCTCTAGCAAGATCTAATATTAGGTTAGCAACAAGAGAACCGATTTTTTCTGGTTTGAACAACCCAAAATCAGCACAAGTGCTTTTGAATTCAGGATGCTTTATGGGAAAACCACAGCCAAACTAGTTTTGGAGAAAATTAAAACCATTCTCTTCTACAGATATCATAAACTTCACCATACACAGACAATTAGCTCATAATGGTAGCTGTTCCCGCAGATTTAATCATAAACTCTCTTTCTTGTGTTTTTTATGTGATAATGGTTTGCTTGCAAAAAGTGTTTTTTTTTTTTTGACAAGAGATACAAAGAAATGAATGAGCAAATAAACAAATTTGAACCATGAAAAATGTAGGGAAGAACTCATTAAAAAAGGAAAAATCGGCTGCTGCAAGCCAAAAAAAAAAAAAAAAAAAAAACAAAAAAAAAACTAACGTTGAATTAAAAAAAGTCCAACGCCTGAGGACTGATTTAAAAACAGCAATTTTCTAATTACAAGAAATCTGTCATATGGAATGCAGTCAAAATGTAACATAGTAAAATCTATTTAAAGAAATGAAATGTCATATAAGAAAAATATGCAAAAAAATCCCAAACAAAGAGGCTGTTCCAACATCTGAAATTGAAATTAGCAACCAGAGAACTGGATTTTTCTCATTTGAGCCACCCAAAGCCAGCCAGATTGCTGATGAATGCAGGATGTTTTTAAAGAGAATATCACAGTGAAACTCATTTTTGAGAAAATTAAAGCCCTTCTTTTCTAAAAATCTCTTAAGTTTCACTGAATATAGGCATGTAGATCATAATGGTAGCTGTTCTAACTTAAAACTTTCTTCTTAAAAATAACTACTAACTTTCTACTTAAAATTTTTCTGTTTTTTTTTAATATAATACATACTATACCAACACTGGTTTTTTTTGGACAGAAGATAAAACAGGAGAAACAACTGAGTAAATAATCAAATTTGAATCAGGGAAACTGTGTGGAAGAGCTCATTAACAAAGGAAAAATCAGTGGCTGTAAGACAAAACGAAAAAAAAAAACCTTGAATTCCAGAAAGTCCAATGCCTGAGGCTGGATTTAAAATAGCATTTATCCAATTATAAGAATTTTGTCATATTTCATGATGATAAAACATAACATAAAAATTATTTAAAAAATAAAATATAATACAAGAAAAATATGCAAAAAATCCCAAACGAAGAGACTGTGGGAAGATCTGAACTGATGTTAGCAACCAGAGAACCAGATATTTCTGGTTTGAGCCACCCAAAACTGACAGAGTTGCTTCTGAATTCAGGATGTTTTTAATGAGAAAATTAAAACATGTCTCTTCAACAAATCTCTTATATTCACTGAATACAGACATGTAGATCATAATTATAGTTGTAGATTTCTACATAAAACTACAATTTGTTGTGTTTTTTATATATCATAATGCATACTGTACCCATATGGGTTTTTTGCCAGAAGATAAAAAGAAAGGAATGAGTAATCAAATAAACAAATTTAAAACAGGTAAAATGTGGGGAAGAGCTCACCAACAAAGAAAAAATCAGTTTCTGCAAAAAAACAAAAAACAAAAAAAAACCTTGAATTTCAGAAAGTCCAATGCCTGAAGCCAGATTTAAAATTAGCATTTATCCAATTATAAAATTCTGTCATATGGCATGAAGACAAAACATAACATAATAAAAGGTATTTAAAGAAATGAAATGTAATACAAGAATGTGAAAAATGCAAAAGAAGCAAAGAGCTTGTTAGGCTGCATCAAGCCTAAACACAAAAACAAACCTTGAATTCCAGGAAGTGCAATGCCTTAGGACTGATTTAAAAAGAGCATTTATCCAGTTATAAAAATTCTGTCATATGGCATGAAGACAAAACATAAGATAATAAAATTTTATTAAAAATGAACTATAAAACCAGAAAAAATAATCAAAAATTCTGAGCAACTACAGAGGCTGTAGCAAGATCTGAAATTGAGGACAGCAACCAAATACTGGATTTTTCTTGTTTGAGCCACCCAAAACCGGTAGAATTGCTTCTGAATCAGGACGTTTTTAAGGAGAAAACTGCATCCAAACTAATTTTGGAGACAAAATTAAAACCCTTCTCTTCTACAAATCCCTTAAATTTCACTGAATACAGACAACTAGATCATAACAGTACTTGCTGCCTCTAGATTTCTACATAAAACTATAATTTCTTGTGTTTTTTATATATCATAATGCATACTATGCCAATACCAGTTTTTTTTGAAAGAAGATAAAAGGAATGAAATGAAAAAGCAAATAAATTTCAGTCAGGAAAAATGTGGGGATAGCTCATTCAACAAAGGAAAAATCAGCTGCTGCAAGACAAAACAAACAAACCTTGAATTCCAGAAAGTCTAATGCTGAGGCATTTATCCAATTACAAAAATTCTGGTATATGGCATGATGACTAAATGTCACATAACAAAATTTCTTTAAAAATGAAATATAGGCCAGTGCCATGGCGCACTAGGCTAATCCTCCACCTACAGCACTGGCACTCCAGATTCTAGTCCCGGCTGGATGCCAGTTCTGTCTCAGAAGCTCCTCTTCCAGTCCAGCTCTCTGTTGTGGCCTGGAAAGGCAGTGGAGGATGGCCCAAATGCTTGGGCTCTGCACCCGCATGGGAGACCAGGAGGAAGCACCTAGCTCCTGGCTTCGGATCGGCATAGCACGCTGGCCATAGCGGCCATTTAGGGGGTGAACCAATGGAAGGAAGACTTTTCACTCTGTCTCTCTCTCTCACTGTCTAACTCTGCCTGTCAAAAAAGAAATATAATACAAGAAAAATATGCAGAAATTTTAAACAAAAAAAGAGGCTGTAGCAAGATCTGATATTGAGGACAGTCACCAGAGATCTGGACTTTCCTGGTTTGAGCCATCCAAAACTGGCAGAATTGCTTCTGAATCCAGTATTTTTTTTTTAGGAGAAACTGCATCCAAACTTGTTTTGGAGAAAATTAAAACCCTTCTCTTCTACAAATCTCTTAAATTCCACCAAATACAGACAATTGGGTCATTATGGTAGTTGTTCCCTATAAATTTCTACATAAAACTGATTAGTTATGTTTTTTATATATCAAAATGTATACTATTTCCAGAGCAGTTTTTTTAAACAAGATAAAAGGTACAAAATGAATAAGCAAATAAAATATTTGAATCAGGCAAAAATTAGGGACGAGCTCATTAACAAAACAATCAGCTGCTGCAAACCAAAACAAAAAAAAACTAACCTTGAGTTTCAGAAAGTCCAATGCCTGAGGCCATATTTAAAAATAGCATTTATCCAATTACAAAAATTCTGTCAGATGGCAAGAAGACAAACTATAACGTAGTAGAAGTTATTTAAAGAAATGAAATGTAATGCAAGAATAAGTATACAAAATTGCAAAACAAACAAAGAGACTGTAGGAAGATTGGAAACTGAGGTTAGTAACCAGAGAACCTGAGGTTTCTTGTTTGAGTCCACAAAACCATCATAAAGTTTATGAATTCAGGATGTTTTAAGGAGATAACTGCAGACAAACTCATTTTGGAGAAAATTAAATTTATTAAATTTCACTGTATACAGACACGAAGATCACAATGGTAGTTGTTCCCTCAAGGTTTCTATATAAAACAATTTTTTGTGTTTTTTATATATCTTAGAACCTACTATCCCAATAGCATTTTTTGACAGAAGATAAAATTAAATAAATGAATAAGCAAATAAACAAATTTATATCCGGAAATCGTGAGGAAGAGCTCATTCACAAAGGAAAAATCAGCTGCTTCAAGCCCAAACACAAAAACAAACCTTGAATTCCAGAAAGTGCAATGCCTTAGGACGGATTTACAAAAAGCATTTATCCAAATATAAGAATTCTGTTATATGGCAAGAATACAAAACATAACAAAATTTCTTTAAAATGAAATGTAAAATCAGAAAAATATGCAAAATTTCTGAGCAACTAAAGAGGTTGTAGCAAGATCTGAAATTGAGGACAGCAACCAGAGAACCAGATTTTTCTGGTTTGAGCCAACCAAACCAGCAGAATTGCTTCTGAATTCTGAATATGTTTAATGAGGAACTACATCCAAACTCAATTTGGAGAAAATTAAAACCCTTCTCTTCTACAAATCTCTTAAATTTCAATGAATACAGACAACTAGATTATAATGGTAGTTGTTCCCTCTAGATTTCTAAATTCTAATTTGTTTTTTAATATATCAAAATGCATTCTATTTCCCTAGCAGTTTTCTTTGAAACAAAATAAAAAAGAATGAAATGAATAAGCAAATAAACAAATTTGAATCAGGGAAAGTGTGGGGAAGAGCTCATTAAAAAAGGAAAAATTTGCTGCTGCAAGACAAAACAAAAAAAACCTTTAAATTCGAGGAAGTGCAATGCCTGAGGACTGATTCATAAAGAGCATTTATTCAATTAAAAGAATTCTGACATATAGCATGAAGACAAAATGTAACATAGTAAAATTTATTTAAAGAAATGAAATGTAAAACAAAAAAATGCAAAAAATCCCAAAGAAAAAAAGAGGCTGTAGCAATTTCTGAAATAGAGGTTAGAAACCAGAAGACATTTTTCTGGTTTGAGCCACCCAAAACTGGCAGAATTGCTTCTGAATTCAGGATGTTTTTAATGAAAAAACCACATGCAAACTTATTTTGGAGAAAATTAAAACCCTTCTCTTCTATAAATTTCTTAATTTTCACTGTATAAAGACACATAGTCCATAATGGTGTTATTCCCTGTAGATTTCTACATAAAACTACAATTTGTTGTATTTTTTAATTATATCAAAATGCTTACTAGGCAAGTAATTTTTTTTTATTGACAGAAGATAAATTCAAAGAAATGAATGAGCAACGAAACAAATTTAAATCAGGAAAAAGTGGGGAAAAGCTCATTAAAAAAGGAAAAATCGGCTCCTGCAAGCCAAAATAAGAGGAAAAAAAGGTGCAACATCTGATTGTTTTGGGTGCACTAGCTGATTTTTCTATTGATGATCAGCAATTCCCTAAATTTTTACTGGTTTTTAATTTGTTTGTTTTGTTTTTTGCATTTTTTAATGTATTTTACTATCTTTAAAGAATTTTATGATGTTAAATTTTGTTTTCATGCTGCATAGTGTATTTCAGGTAACTAGATGTATGGTCTTTTAAAATCAGGGAACTGGCTTATGGCTTTCTGGATTCAAGGTTTGTTTCCTTGTTTTGGGTGCATCAGGCAATTTTTCCTTTTTTAATCTGCAATTTCCTAATTTTGCTCTAATTTTAATTTCTTTGTTTCCATATTTCTTTCCTTCATGATTTATTCTGACCCAAAAACAATCATTTTGACATAGTATCCATTATGATTTGCTGGTTTTGGTGGATCAAGCCAAAAAAATCTGGTTCTCTTATGGCTAATTCAGGATCAGATCTTGCTATAGCATCTTTTTGTTCATATTTTACATGCGTGTCATTATTTTAAATGAATTTTATGAAGTTGTATTTTGTTTTCATGCTACATAATAGATTTCAGGTAACTGGATGAATGGTCTTTTTAAATCAGAGCACATGTTTTTGGCTTTCTGTAATTCAAGGATTATTTTCTTGTTTTGGGTGCATCAGCTGATTTTTCCATTGTTAATCAGTAATTCCCTAATTTTTTTCTGATTATTAATTTGCTTGTTTCCTTATTTCTTTCCTTCATGTTTTATTCTGACCCCCCCCCCCCCAAAAAAAAAAAAACATTTTGACATAGCATCCATTATGATATACACAAACACTACAAATTTGAGTCTTATGGCTAAAATCTACAGGCAACACCGACCAAGATGATTTTTGTGTTTGTGAAAATGAAATTTAAGCCTTTTGTGTGACAGGAGGATTTTACTTATCTGTAAAATTTCTTGACTTTAATTTTCTGCTTAAAATCCATTGGAATTCGACAGCAATTTTGCTGGTGTTTGGTGGATCAAATCAGAAAAATCTGGTTCTCTTTTGGCTAACTCAATATCAGATCTTGCTATAACCTCTATGTTTGTTTTTGTATTTTTGCATTTCTTTAATTTATTTCACTATTTTTAATGAAACTTATGAAGTTACATTTTGTTTTCATGCTGCATAATGGATTTAACATAACTGGATGAAGGATCTTTTTAAATCAGGGTACAGGCTTTTGGCTGTATGGAATTCAAGTTTTGTTTTCTTCTTTTGGGTGTATCAGCTGAATTTCCATTGTTAATCCACAATTACCTATTTTTTTCTGGTTTTTAATTTGTTTGTTTCCTTATTTCTTTTCTTCATGTTTAATTCTGACCCAAAAAGCAACCATCCATTATGATATACAAAAACACTATCAATTGGAATTTTTAAAGATTTTATTTATTTATTTGACAGATAGGGTTACAGACAGTGAGAGGTAGAGACAGAGAGAAAGGTCTTCCCTCCATTGGTTTACTCCCCAGATGGCTGCAAAGCTGGAGCTATGCCGATCTGAAGCCAGAGGCCAGGAACCAGGTGCCTCCTCCCAGTCTCCCATGCGGGTGCAGGGGCCCAAGGACCTAGGCCATCTTCTATTGCATTCCCAGGCAACAGCAGAGAGATGGATTGGAAGAGAGGCAGCCAGGACCAGAACCGGCACCCATATGGTATGCCGGTGCAACAGGTGGAGGATTAACTTACTGCACCACGGAGTCAGCTACACCAATTGAAAATTTACAGCTAGAAACCAAGAAACAAGCAACACCAACCAAGATGACTTTTGTGTTTGTGAAAATGAAATTTAAGCAATTTGTAGGAGAGAATTTTAATTTTCTCCAAAATGAGTTTGACTGTGATTTTCTGGTTAAAATCTGTCAGAATTTAACAGCAATTTTGCCGGTTTTGGGTGGATCAAATAAAAAAATGCAATTCTCGTGTGACCCACTCAATATCAGATCTTACTATACCTCTTTGATTCTTTTCCTTTTTTTGGCTAATTTCCATATATTTCCCTATTTTAATGAATTTTATGATATTACATTTTGCTTTCATGCTGGCTAATGGGATTCAGGTAACTGGATGAATGATCTCTTTTTAAATCATGGAACAGGCTTTTGGCTTTCTGGAATTTAAGGTTTGTTCAATTGTTTTGTTTGCTTCAGCAGATTTTGCCATTGTTAATCAGCAATTTCCGAACTTTATTCTGGTTTTTAATTCATTTGTTACCTTATTTCTTTGGTTCATTTTTTAGTCTGACCCAAAAAACACAGTTCTGAGATAGCATCCGTAATGATATACAAAAACAGTTCAAATTGGAGTTTTATGGCTAGAAATCTACAGGCAATACTGCCCTAGATGATTTTTTTGTGGAAACTTTCCATTGTTAATCTACAATCCTGATATTTTTCTGGTTTTGAATTTGTTTGTTTCCTAATTTCTTTGGTTCATTTTTTTAGTTTGACCCAAAAAAAGACAGTATGATATAGAATCCAGATATATACACAAAAACACTTTAAATTGGAGATTTACTGCTAGAAATTTACAAGAAACACCAACCAAGATGTTTTTAGTGTTTGTGATAATGAAATGTAAGTCTATTGTATGAGAGAAGGTGTTAATTTTCTCCAAAATGAGTTTGACTGTGATTTTCTGGTTAAAATAAATCAGAATTCTACAGTAATTTTGTCAGTTTTCAGTGGATAAATCTAGAACAATCCAGTTTTCTTGCGGCTACATCAATATAAGATCTTTCTATAAACTCTTTGCTTTAGGGTTTTTTTGCTTATATTTCAAATTTTTAATTTTTTTCATGAATTTTATGTTGTTACCTTTTGTTTCATGCTGGATAATACAATTCATGTAACTAGATTAATTGTCTTTTAATCAGGGCAAAGTCTTTTGGCTTTATACAGTTCTATGTTTGATTGATTGTTTTGGCTGTAGCACCGATTTGTCCATGTAATTAGAAATTCTTGACCTTTTTCTGATTTTTACTTTGTTTCTTTCCTTCTTTCTTTGGTTCATTTATTAGTCTGACCCAAAAAATACAGTTTTGAGATAGAGTCCATGATGATATACAAAACACTTCTATTGGAGTTTAATGGCTATAAATCTACAGGCAACACTGACCAACATGGTTTTTGTTTGTGAAAATGAAATTGAAGCCATTTGTAGGAGAGGAAAATGTTAATTTTTTCCATAACAAGTTTGACTGTAATTTTCTGGTTAAAATCCATTGGAATTCTACAGCAAATTTGCTGATTGTGGGTAGAGCAAACAAGAAAAATCCTGTTCTCTTGTGGCTAACTCAGTATCAGAGCTTACTATAGCTTTTTTGTTTGGTATCAACTTTTTGCATGCTTTTCATATATTTCACTCTTTTAACAAATTTTATGATGTTACATTTTATTTAAATGCTACATAATGGAATCCAGGTAACTGGATAAATGGTCTGTTTAAATCAGAGCACAGGCTTTTTGCCTTTTGCTATTCAAGGTTTGTTTGATAGTTTTGGCTGCATTAGCCTATTTTGCCATTGTTAATCACATATCCTGACATTTCTCTGGTTTTTAATTTATTTGATGCTTGTCATTTTCATTTTTTTAGTCTGACAAAAATAATTCAATTTTGAGACAGTGTCCATGATGATATACAAAAATTGTGTAAATTGGAGTTTTATGGCTAGAAATCTACAGGCAACATGGCACAAGATGATTTTTGTGTTTGTGAAAATGAAATTTAAGCTATTTGTAGGAGAGAAGAATTTTAATTTTCTCCAAAACGAGTTTGACTGTGATTTTCTGGTTAAAATCATCAGATTTCTACAGCAATTTTCATGGTTTTGGGTGGATCAAACCAGAAAAATCCAGTTCCCTTGTGGCTAACTCAGTATCAGAGCTTACTCTAGCATCTTTGTTTCTTTTTTCTTTGCATAATTTTCATGTATTTCACTCTTTTAATAAATTTTATGCTGTTACCTAATTTTTTGTGCTTAATAATGGAGTTCATCTAGCTAGATGAATGGTCTATTTAAATCAGGGCACAGGATATTGGCTTTCTGCTATTAAAGGTTTGTGTGATTGTTTTGGCAGCATCAGCCAATGTTTCTCTTGTTAATTAGCAATTCCTAACATTATTTCTAGTATGTAAATATTTGTTTTCATCGTTCTTTGGTTCATTTTTTAGTCTGACCCCAAAAATTCAGTTTTGAGGTAGTATCCATTAGGATATAGAAAAATAGTACCAATTGGATGTTTATGGCTATAAATCTACAGTCAACACTGTGCAAGATAGTTTTTGTGTTTGTGAAAATGAAATTGAAACCTTCTGTAGGAGAGAAGCATTTATTTTTCTACAAAACAAATCTGAGTGTGATTTTCTGGTTAAAAAAACATGGGAATTCTACAGCCATTTTGCCAGTTTTAGTTGGATCTAACCAGAAAAATCTGGTTCTCTTGTGGCTATCTCAATATCAGAGCTTATTCTAGCCTTTTGTTTGTTTGTGTTTTTTCACATATTTTTCATGTCTTTCATTATTTTAATGAATTTTATGATGTTACATTTTGTTTTCATGCTGGCAAACCGAAATAGGGCAAGGGGAGGAAGGGTCTTTTAAATCAGAGCACAGGCTGGCACTGCAGTCACTTGGCTAATCCTCTACCTGTGGCATCAGCATCTGGGTTCTAGTCCCAGTTGGGGTGCCATATTCTGTCCTGGTTGTGCCTCTTCCAGTCCAGATCTCTGTTGTGGCCCGTGAAGGCAGTGGAGGATGGCCCAAGTGCTTGGGCCCTGCACCATCATGGGAGACCAAAAGCAAGCACTTGGCTTCTGGATTTGATCGGTGCAGTTTATTGGCCAAAGTGGACATTTTAGGGGTAAACCTATGGAAAAGGAAGACTTTTCTTTCTGTCTGTCTGTCTCTCTCTCTCTGTATAACTCTGCCTATCAAAAACAAAATAGGGCATAGGATTGTGTCTTTCTGGAATTTAAGTTTCCTTTGATTGTTTTGGCTGCATCAGCCAATTTTTCCATTGTTAATTAGCAATTCCCAACATTTTTGCTGGTTTAAATTTGTTTGTTTCCTTCTTTCTGTATTTCATTTTTTAGTATGACACAAAAAATAGTTTTTGATGTAGTATCCACTAGGATATACAAAAACAGTACAAATTGAACTTTTATTGCTATCAATCTCTAGGCAACACTGACCAAGATGGTTTTTGTACTTGTGAAAAGGAAATTTAAGCCTTTTCTAGGAGAGAAGCATTTTAATTTTCTCCAAAACAGGTTTGAGTGTGATTTTCTGGTTCAAATTCATGGGAATTCTACAGCTCTTTTGCTGGTTTGGGCTGGATCCAACCAGAAAAATCCGGTTCTCTTATGGCTAACTCAATTTCAGAGCTCAATCTAGCCTTTTGGTTTTTGTGTTTTTTTTTTTTTCCTATTTTTCGTGTTTTTCACTATTTGAAAGAATTTTATGATGTTACATTTTGTTTTTATGCTGGCAAACCAAAATAGGGTAACTGAAGGAATGGTTTTTATACCAAAGCACAGATTTTTGGATTTGTGGAATTCAAGGATTTTTTAATTATTTTGGCTGCCTGACACGATTTTTCTGTTTTTAATCAACAAACTTGACAACTTTTCTGGTTTTTAATGTGTTTGTTTCCTTCTTTCTTTGGTTCATTTATTACTCTGACCTAAAAAATACAGTTTTGAGATAATATCCATTAGGACATACAAAATAGTACAAATTGGATGTTTATGGCTAGAAATCTACAGGCAACGCTGACTAAAATGGTTTTTGTGTTTGTCAAAATGAAATTGAAGCATTTGTAGGAGAGAAGAATGTTCAGTTTTCTCCAAATCAGGTTTGTTGTGATTTTCTGGTTCAAATCCATGGAAATTCCACAGCTATTTTGCTGGTTTGGGCTGGATCCAACTAGAAAAATCCTGTTCTTTTGTGGCTAACTCAATATCAAAGCATAATCAAGCCATTTGTTTGTTTGTGTTTTATTGCATAGTTTCCATGTCTTTCACTATTTCACCACTTGGCCATGCTACCTCCCATGTCTTTCACTATTTGAATGAATTGTATGATGTTACATTGTGTTTTCATGCTGGATAACCGAAATAGGGTAACTGGAAGAATGGTCTTTTCAATCAGGGCACAGAATTTTAGCTTTGTGTAATTCAAGGTTCTTATGATTGTTTTGGCTGCATCAGCCAAATTTTCCATTGTTAATAAGCAATTCCTGAAAATTTGTCTGGTTTTAAATGTGTTTTCTTGTTTCTTTCTTTGATTCATTTTTTAGTATGACCCAAAAAATACAATTTAGAGATAGTATCCATTAGGGCACACAAAAACAGTACAAACTGCATGTTTATGCTAGAAATCTACAGGCAACACTGACCAAGATGGTTTTTGTGTTTGTCAAAATGAAATTGAAGAAAGCATTTGTAGGAGAGAAAAATGTTCAATTTTTTCCAAAATAAGTTTGAGTGTGATTTTCTGGTTCAAATCCATGGGAATTCGACAGCCATTTTGCCAGTTTTGGCTGAATTTAACCAGAAAGATCTGGTTCTCTCATGGCTATCTCCACATCAGAGCTTATTCTACCTTTTGATTTGTGTTCATGGTTTTTTGTTGCATATTTTTCATGTCTTTCACTATTTGAATGAATTTTATGATGTTACATTGTGTTTTCATGTTGGAAAACCAAACTAGGGTAACTGGAGGAATGGTCTTTTCCATCAGGGCACAGAATTTTGGCTTTGTGGAATTCCAGGTGTTTTGAATTTGTTTTGGCTGCATCAGCCGATGTTTCCAATGCTAATCAGCAATTCTTGACAACTTTTCTGGTTTTTAATGTGTTTGTTTCCTTCTTTGGTTCATTTATTTGTCTGACCTAAAAAATACAGTTTTTGAGATAGTATCCATTAGGACATACAAAAAGCATACAAATTAGACCTTTATGGCTAGAAATCTACAGGCAACACTGACCAAAATGTGTTTTGTGCTTGTGAAAATGAAATTTAAGGCTTTTGTGGGACAGAAGAATGTTCAATTTTCTTCAAAACAGATTTTAGTGCGACTTTCTGGTTCAAATCCATGGGAATTTGACAGTCATTTTGCTGGTTTGGCTGGATCAAACCAGAAAAATCCAGTTCTGTCGTGGCTATCTCCATATCAGAGCGTACTCTAGCTTTTGATTTGTGTTCATGGCTTTTTGTTGCATATTTTTCATGTCTTTCACTGTTTGAATGAATTTTATGATATTACATTGTGTTTTCATGCTGGATAACTGAAATCGGGTAAGTGGAGGAATGGTCTTTTCAGTCAGGGCAGATTTTTGCTTTGTGGAATTCAAGGTTCTTAGGTTTATTTTGGGTATACCAGCCAAATTTTTCATTGTTAATAAGCAATTGTGAAAATTTGTCTGGTTTTAAATGTGTTTGCTATTTTCTTTCTTTGGTTCAATTTTTAGTCTGCCACAAAAAATACGGTTTAGGGATAGTATAGATTAGGATATACAAAAACAATACAAATTGGATGTTTATAGCTAGAAATCTATAGGCAACACTGACCAAGATGGTCAGCCCTAGCCCTAAACCTAACACTAAAACTTATCCTACCCTCGCACAAGCCCAAGCCCTAGCACTACACTAACCCTACCCTTAATGCTAACCATAACCATAACCCTAAACCTAATCGTAACCCCAACCTTAACCCTAACACTAACCCAGGCCTAACCCTAACCCTAAACTTATATCTAACACTAACCCTAGCCCTAACCCTAGCCATAGCCCTAGCCCTAACCTTAACCCTAACCCTAAAACTAACTCTAGCACTAGCCAAGCCCTAGCCCTACCCTAATGCTAATCCTAAACCTAATCCTAACCCTAACCCTAACCTACGCTAATCCCTAACCCTAATCCTAACGCTAACCCTAGACCTAACCATAGCCCCAGACCTAATGCTAGCCCTAACCCTAGGCCTACCCTACACCTAGCCCTAACCCTAACACTAACCATAACCCTAATCTTACAACTAGCCTTAGCACTAACAATAACTCTAACCCGTACCCTAATCCTAGCCTTAACCCTAACCCTAATGCTAACCTAAACCTAAAGCTAACCCTAACCCTAGCCCTAACCTTAGCCCTAGATCTAATGCTAGACCTACTCCTAGCCCTAGCCATGACCGTACCCCTAACCCTATCCATAACCCTAACCCTAATATTAAACCTAGTCCTAACCCTAAACGTAACCCTAGCCCTAACTCTAACACTAACCCAATTGTAACCCTAACACTAACCTTAACATTAAATCTAACCCTAACCCTAACCCAAGCCCTAGCCCTAACCCTAACCTAACCCTAGCCATAAACCTAGCTCTAACCCTAACACAAAAACTAACCCTAACCCTAGCAATAGCCTTAGTCATTAACCTAACTCCAACACTATTCCTAGCCCTACCTAGCCCTAACCCTAACCCTAAGCCTAAGCCTAAGCCTAACCCTAACCTTATCCCTAGCCCTAGCACTATTCCTAAACCTAACCCAAACCCAAGCCCTAGACCTAGCCATAACCCTAGCACTAAATCTAACACTAACCCTAACCCTAGCTCTAGACCTAGCCCTAACAATAACCCTACCCTAACCCTAAGCCTACCCCTAACGCTAACCCTCACCATAGTCTTAGCCCTAGCCCTAGCCATAAACCTAACTCTAATCCTTACCCTAACCCTACCCTAGCTTTTGCCCTAAAACAAACACTGAGGCTAGACCTAGCCCTAGCCCTAATCCTAACCCTAGCCTAACCATAATCTTAGACCTAACTCTAGCCCTATCCCTATCCCTACCCTTCACTTAGCCTTCACCCTAACTCTAACCCTAGCCCTAACTCTAACACTAACCCTAACTCTACCTGTAACCCTAACCCTCATCCTAGCACTAGCCCTGATAATAACTCTAACCCTTATGCTAACCCTAGCCTTAACCCTAACCATAATGCTAACCATAATCAAAACCCTAACCCTACAATAACACTAACACTAGACCTAACCCTAGCCCTAGTAACAACCCTAGCCCTAACCCTTTCGCTATCTGTAACCCTAACCCTAACATCAAACATAACCCTAAGCCTAACACTAACCATAACCCTAGCCCTAACCCAAACCCTATCCATAAATCTAACCCTAATGCTAACCCTAGCTCTAACCCTAGCACTAAACCTAACCCTAGCCCTAATCCTAGCCCTAACCCTAGCCCTAACCCTAACACTAAATCTAACCCTAACCCTAACATTAACACTAACACTAACACTAGCCCTAGCCCTAGCCCTTAACCCTAACCCTAGCCCTAATCCTAGCCCTAACCCTAACACTAAATCTAACCCTAACACTAACACTAGCTGTCGAGAACCCTCGCCAGCAAGGGTCTAACCCACGGATTCACACACGACACGACTGCTGTTAATCGGTTCTCAAGGAACTTTTATTTTTAGTGATAGCAGAAGGAAAAGAGAGAAGAAAGAGAAGAGAAGCAGCCGAGAGAAAATAGGGGAAAGACTGAAGAGACTGCTCCACTTTCCGCCCCTATCCCAGTCTTTTATCCATCCCAGGTCCCCTAGGGCTAGGGCGAGCAGTCCATCAATCAGATCACAAGGCACGCATAGCCTCAGGTCAAGGTGTATCACATCCCATCAGGTTGTTTGCAAGTCTTTTGTTCAGGTTGTTTGCAAGTCTTTTGTTCAGCAATTCCTTGACCTTGTTCTGCTCCACAGGATGAGGCAGTGCAATGAGGAGGTCCCCACAGGTGGCCTGTGGTTCCCCACACTAGCACTACCCTAACCTTAACCTACTCCTAACCCTAAACCCTAATCCTAATCCTAACCCTAACCCTGAGCCTAACATGACCACAAATCCTCACCATAGACTTGGCCATAGCCTTAGCCCTAGCCCTAGCCTTAACCCTAACTCCATCCATAAACCTAACCCTAACACTAATCCTAACACTAACCCTAGCCCTTGCCCTAGCCCTAGCCCTAGCACCAGCCCTAACACTAACCCTAACCCTAGCTATAGCCCTAACCCTAGCCCTACCCTATCCCTAACACAAGCCATCACCCTAGCCTCTCCCCTACGCTAGCCCTAGCTCTAACCCTAACCCTAGCCCTTGCTCTAGCCCTAATCTTGGCCCTAGCCCTAGCCATAACCCTCAGGCTAGCCCTAGCCCTAGCCCTAGCCCTTGCCCTAACCCTAACCCTAACCCTAACCCTAACCCTAACCCTAAACCTAGTTCTAACCCTAACTTTAACCCTTTCCCAAGATTTAGTACTAGCCCTAACCCCAGCCCTAGCCCTAACTGTACCCCTACTCCAAACACTAACCCTAGCCATAGACCTAGCCTTATCCCTAGTTCAAGCCCTAGCCCTAGCCCTCACTTTAACCCTACCATAATCTTAAGCCTACTCATACCCCTAACCATCACACTAGCCCTCGCTGTAGCCCTAGCCCTAGCTCTAGCACTAGCCAAAGGCCTAACCCTAAACCTAGCCCCAACCCTAACACCAACCCCAACCTGAACCCTAACCCTAACCCTAGCCCTAAACCTAGTCCTAGTCATAACTCTAAACCTAACCCTAACACTAAACCTAAACTTAACCTTAACCTTAACCCTAGCCCTAGCCCTAGCCCTAATCTTAACCAAAACCTAAACATAAACCCAGACCTAGCCCTCAACATACCCCTACTCTTACCCTAATCCTAGCCCTAACCTAGCCTTATCCCTAGATCAAGCCCTAGCCAAAGCCCTAGCCCTAGCCCTAGCCCTAACATGAACACTAACCCTAACCCAAACCCTAGCCCTAACCCTAACCCTAACCCTAGCCCTAACCCTAACCCTAACCCTAATCCTAATCCTATCCCTAACCATAATGCTAACCCTAACCCTATCCCCAAACCTAATCCTAAACCTAACCCGAGACCTAACCCTAAACCAAACCCTAACCCCAGCCCTAACCCTAACCCTAGCCCTAACCCTAGCCCTAGCCATAACCTTAGTTCTAACCCTAATGCTAACTGTAACACTAACCCTAATCTTAGCCCTAGAACTAACCCTAGCCTGAACCCTAACACTAACCCTAGCCGTAGCCCTAACCCTGACCATAATCATACTCCTAGTTCTAGCTCTACTCTAGCCCTAGCCCTAGACCTAAACCTAACCCTAGCTCTAGCCATAACCCTACCTGTAGCCATAACCCTAACTCTGACCCTAGCCCTAGCCCTAAATACAGCCCTAGAACAAACCCTATCCTACCTCTAACCTTTGCCCTAGCCCAAGCCTTAGACCTAGCCCTAACATAACACTATACTTAACCCAAATCTAAATGTAAGCCTAGCCCAGCCCTAGTAATAAGTCTAGCACTAGCCCTAAAAGTAACCCTAAGCCTAGCCCTGGCCCTAACCTTAAACATAACCCTAACACTAGCCCTAACCCTTATGCTAACCCTAGCCCTAGCCCAAGCCATAACTCTAGCCCAAGCCCTAAACCTAGCCAATATTCTAGCACTAGCCCTAGCCCTAACCCCAGCCCTAACCCCAACCTTTCCCCAACCGTAACCCTAGCCCTAGCCCTAATCCTAACCCTTACACTAAACCTAACCCTAAGCCTGACCCTAACCATAGCACTAAAACTATCCCTAGCCCTAACCCTAATCCTAACCCTAACCCTAACCTTAACCGTAACTCTAGCCTAACTCTAACCCTAACCCTACCCCAAACCCTACCAGTAGCCCTAGCCATAGCCCAAGCTCTAGCCTTAGCTGTAGCCTTAGCCCTAGCCCTAGCCCTTCCCTAGTGGAAACTCTAACACTAACCCTAGCCTTAACCCTAACCCGAACCTGAAACCTATGCCTACCCCTAGACTTAGCCCTAGCCCTAGCCCTAGCCTCAGCCCTAGCCCTTTCCCTAGCCCTAGCCCTAGCCCTTACCCTAGTGGAAGCTCTAACACTAACCCTAGCCCTAGCTCTAACCCTAACCATAACACTAACCCTATCACTAACCCTAACCCGAACCTGAAACCTAAGCCTACCCTTAGACTTAGCCCTAGCCCTAGCCCTTTCCCTAGCCCTAACCCTAGCCCTAAACCTAGACCTAACCCTAGTCTAAGCCCTAGCACTAGCCCTTACCCTAGTGGTAGCCCTAACCCTAGCCCTAGCCCTAGCCCTAACACTAGCCGTAAACCAAACCATATCCCTATCCTTAGCCATAACCCTAGCCCTAGCCCTACCCATTTCCCTAGCCCTAACCCTAGCCCTAGCCCTAGCCCTAGCCCTAGCCATATCCCTAGCCCTAACCCTAGCCCTAAACCTAGCCCTAATCCTAACCCTAACCCTAACCCTAGCACTAAACCTAATTCTAATCCTAGCCCTTGCCCTAGCCATAACCCCAGCCCTAGAACTCACCCTAACCCTACCCCTAACCCTAGGCCAAAACCTAATCCTTTTTTTATTTTTGACAGGCAGAGTGGACAGTGTGAGAGAGAGAGAGAGACAGAGAGAAAGGTCTTCCTTTTGCCATTGGTTCACCCTCCAATGGCCACCGCGGCTGGTGTGCTGCGTGCGGCCAGTGCATCACACTGATCCAAATGCAGGAGCCACGTGCTTATCCTGGTCTCCCATGCTGGTGCAGGGCCCAAGCACTTGGGCCATCCTCCACTGCACTCCCGGGCCATAGCAGAGAGCTGGCCTGGAAGAGGGGCAACCGGGACAGAATCCGGCACCCTGACTGGGACTAGAACCCGGTGTGCCGGCACTGCAAGGCAGAGGATTAGCCTATTGAGCCATGGTGCTGGCCAAAACCTAATCCTAACCCTAACCCTAGCCCTGGGCCTATCAATAGCCTTAACCCTATCCTTCACACTAACACTATATCTAACCCTAGCTATCTCCCTAAATCGAACCAAAACTAGCCCCAACCCAACCCTAAACCAAAAGATAACCTGAACACATCACTAGACCTAACCAAACCCTAAACCTAATGCTAATCCTACCACTAAACCTAACCATAGGCCTAGACTTGGCATAGACCTAGTCCTATCCATAGCCCTAAGATAACTCTAACCCTTACACTAACCCTAGCCCTAGCACAAGCCCTAGCCCTAAACCTAACCTTAACCCTAGCCCTAGCCCTAACCCTAACACTAACCCTAACCCTAGCCCTAGCCTTAGCCCTATCCTAACCCTAACCCTAGCCCTAGCCCTAACCCTAAACCTAGCCCTAACCCTTGCCCTGACCCTAACCCTAATCCTAACCCTAGTCCTAGCCCTAACCCTAAACCTAAACATAGCCCTAACCCTAGCCTTGAGCCTAACCCTAATCCTCACCCTAGTCCTAGCACTAGGCCTAGCACCAGCCCTAGTCCTAACCCTAGCTAGCTCTAACTGTAACACCAACCCTAACTCTATACCTAACCTTAGCCCTATCCTAACCTTAGCCCTAACCCTAACTCTAATCCTAAACCCTAACCCTAAAACCTAACCCTAGCCCTAACCCAAGTCCTAGTGCTAACCCTAGCCCAAGCCCTTGCCCTAGCGCTAACCCTAACCATAACCCTAGCCCTAAGCCGAAACCTAGTCCTAACCCTATTCCTAATCTTAAACCTAAACCTAACCTTAGCCCTAACTCTATCCCTAACCCTAGCTTTAACCCTAGCCCTAGTCCTAGCCCTAACCCTAACCCTAAACCTAATGCTAACCCTTAACCTATCCATCACACTAATCCTAGCCCTGGTCCTAGACATAGCCCTACCCTAGCACTAGCACTAGCCCAAACCTTAATTCTAGCTCTAGCCCTAATCCTAGCCCTAGCACTAGCCATAACACTAACCCTAATGCTAGGCCTAGCCCTAGCCCTAATCCTAAACCTCAACCTCACACGCACACTCACCCTAACACTAACCCTAACCCTAACCCTAACCCTAATCCTAGCCCTAACTATAAACTTAAACCTAACCCTAACCCTTACTCTACCCCTAGCCCTAGCCCTAGCCCTAAACTTAGCCCTACACCTAACCTTACCACTACCCCTAATGCTAGCACTAGCCCTAGCCCTAATGCTAACCCTAACCCTAGTGCTAGCCCTAGCCCAAGCCCTAATGCTAACCCTTATCCTAAACCTAGCCTGAGCCTTAGGCCTAGCCAGAAACCTCAATCTAACCTTAGCCCTAACCCTAGTCCTAATTCTAGCCCTAGCCCTAGGCCTAACCTTAAACCTAACCTTAGCCCTAACCCTAGTCCTAATTCTAGCCCTAGCCCTAGGCCTAACCCTAAACCTAACCTTAGCCCTAGCCTTAACCCTAACCCAAACCCTAACGCTCAACCCTATCTCTAGCCCTAAACCTAACCCTAGCACAAACCCTAACCTTAGTCCTAGTCCTTGCCCTATCCCTAGCCCTAACCCTAACACTAACCCTAGCCTAGCCCTAGCCATAACAGCAGTCCTAGTCCTAACCCTATCCAGACACCTAATGCTAACCCTAGCCCTAGCCCTACCCCTAACCTTAGCCTAGCTCTAGCCCTAGCCCTAGCCCTACACCTGACTCTAATCCTACCCCTAAGCCTACCTCTAGCACTAATCCTCACACTAGCTCTAACACTAGCCAAATTCCAGCCCTAACCACAGCCCTAGATCTAACCCTAACTCTAACCCTAGCTTGAGCCATAACCCTAAACCTAACCCTAAGCCTAACTCCAACCTTAAACCTAAGCCTAGCCTTAGCCATAAACCTAACCCTAACCCTAAACCTAACGCAAACTCTAACCCCAAACCTAACACTAACCCTAGCCCTAGCCCTAACAGTAACCCTAAACCTAACCCTAACCCTAACCCTAAAGCTAACACAAACCCTAACACCAAAATTAACACTAACCCTAGCTCTAGCCCTAACAGTAACCCTAAACCTAACCCTAACCCTAGTCCTAGCCCTAACCAAAAACCTGACCTTAGCCCTAATCCTAGCACTAAACCTAATACTAAACCTAACACTAACCCTAGACCTAGCCCTAAAGGTATCCCTAAACCTAACATTAACCCTAGTCATAACCCTAACCAACAACCTAACCTTAGCCCTAACCTAGCACTAAACCTAACCCTAAACCTAACCCTAAACCTAGCCCTAGCCGGAACCCTAACCATAACCAAAATCCTAACACTAACCCTAGCCTAAACCTAACCCTAAATTTATACCTAACCTTAACTCTAGCTCTAGCCCTGTCCCTAACCCTATCCATAGCCCTAGCCCTATCCTTATCCCTATCCATAACCCTATCCCTAACCCTAACCCTAACCCTAACCTTAAAATTAGTCCTAGCCCTAGCACTAGCCCTAACAGTAAACCTAACCCTAGGCTTAACTCTAGCTCTAGCCCTAACCATAACCCTACCCTAGCCAAAGCCCTAACCCTAACACTAACCCTAACCCTCACACTACACCTAGTGCTAGCCCTAGTCCAAGCCAAAACCCTAACTGTAATACTAACCTAACCCTACACATAAGCTTAAACCTAGACCTAGCACTAGTCCTAGCACCTTCCCTAGCCCTAGCCATATCTCAACCTTAGACCTAGCCCTATCCCTATCTGTAGCCCTAGCCCTAACCCTATTCATAGTCCACATCCTGCCGAGCACTAGCCCTAAACCTAGCTCTATACCAGGCTATAACCATACACCTAGCCCTAACACTAAACCTAAACCTTGTCCTAACCCTAGCCCTAGCCCTAACACTAACCCTAAACCTAGCGCTAACCCTAGCCCTAAGCCTAAGCCTAACCCTATCCCTAACCCAAACACTAACCCTAGTCCTAGTTCTAGCCCTAGTCCTAGCCCTAACCCTAACCCTAACCATAACCATAACTAACCTTAGTCCTAGCCCTAGCCCTAACCCTAATCCTAACCCTAATAATAACCCTAACCCTAACCCTAAAACTAATTCTAACCCTAAACCTAAACTCTATCCATAAACCTAACCCTAACCCAAGCCCTAAAATTCCCCTAGACATAAACTTAGCCCTAGTGCTAGCCCTAGACCTAGCCCTAACCATAACCCTAAACCTAGTCCTAACCCTAACCATAACCCAAATCCTAAGCCTACCCTAACCCTAACCATAACCCTAACCCTAAACTTATACCTAACCCTAAACTTATACCTAACCCTAATCCTAACCCTAGCCCTAGCCCCAGACCTAACCCTAGCCCAGGCCTATACCTAACCCTAATCCTACCCTAACCCCTACTGCTAACCTTCACCCTGGCCCTAGCCCTTGCCCTTGCCCTTGCCCTAGCCCTAACACTAACACTAACCCTAACCCTAAACCTAACCTTAGCCATAGCTCTAGCCCTACCCTAACAATAGTCTAACCATAACCATAAACCTAACCCTAGCCCTAGCCCGAACCCATACCCTAAACCTAGCCCTAGCCCTAACACTAACCCTAGCACTAACCCTAATACTAAACCTAAACCTAACCCAAAAAAATCCCTAAATCTAACCCTAACCATAAACTTACTACTAACCCTAACCCTATCCCTAGCAGTAGCCTTAGCCCTAGCTCTAGCCATAGCACTATTTATAACTCTAACAATTACCCTAAGCAACCCCTAACCCCAACCCTAAACCTAACTCTAATCATAACCCTAACCCTAAACCTAACCCCAACCCTAAACATAAACACCATCCCTAAATCTTACCCTGACACAAAATCTGAAACTAGCCCTAGCACTAACCCTAAACCTAGGCTTAAGCCTAACCCTAGCACTCTACCCCTTACCCTAACTCTAGCTCTAACCCTAACCCTAACCCTAAATCAAGGCTTAACCCTAACCCTAACCCTAAATCCTATCCTAAACATAACTCTAACCCTAGCATTTTCAATAGCCCTAGCCCTAACCCTAATCCTAACCCTAGCACTTTACCCCTTACCCTAACCCTAGCTCTAACCCTAACCCTAACCCTAACCATAACCCTAACCCTAATCCTAACCCTAACCCAAGGCTTAACCCTAACCCTAACCCTAAATCCTACCCTAAACATAACCCTAACCCTAGCACTTTACCCTTTACCCTAACCCTAGCTCTAACCCTAATCCTAACCCTAGCACACTACCCTTTACCCTAACCCTAGCTCTAACCCTAACCCTAACCCTAAAGCTAGGCTTAACCCTAACCCTAACCCTAACCCTAAATCCAACCCTAAACTTAACCCTAACCCTAGCAATTTCCCTAGCCGTAGCCCTAACCCTAACCCAAACCTTAACACTCTACCACTTACCCTAACCCTAGCTCTAAACCTAACCATAATCATAACCCTAATTCTAACCCTAACCCTAACTCTAGCACTAGTCCTAACTGTAGCCCTAAACCTAGCCCAAGCACTAGCACTAACCCTAACCCTAAACCTAACCCTATCATTCAAACTAACCCTAACCTTAGTGCTAGCCCTAGCCCCAGCCCTAACCCTAACCCTTGCACTAACGTTAACATTTAACCCTAGACCTAGCCCTAGCAGTAGCCCTAACCCTAATCCCAGACATAACCCAACCCCTAACTCTTGCCCCAGTCTAACCCTAGCCCTAACCCTAACCCTAGCCATACTCCTAGACCTAGCCCTACCCTAACCCTAGCCCTAGCCCTAGCCATAACCCTTACCCTAACCCTAAACCTAGCCCTAGCTCTAGCATTAGCCCTAATCCTAAACCTCACCCTCATCCTAACCCTAACCCTAAACCTAGCCCTAAATATAACATTAACACTAACTCTAAACCCTATCCCTAACTGTTAGTCCTAGCCCTAACTGTAACCTGTAGACCTAGCAATAGCCCTAGACCTAACCCTAGCCCTGGACCTAACCATACCCTACTATAACACTAGCCTTATCTGTATGCCTAAATCTAACCCAAAACCTGCCCCTAGCTCTAGTCCTAACCACAGCCATAGTACTAGCCATAGCCCTAACCTAACACTAGCCCTAGCTGTAACCCTAATTGTAACCCTAACACTAACTCTAACCCTAGCCTAAACCTAACCCTAAATTTATACTTAACACTGGCCAGCGCCGTGGCTCAACAGGCTAATCCTCTGCCTTGCAGTGCTGGCACACCGGGTTCTAGTCCCAGGCGGGGCGCCAGATTCTGTCCTGGTTGCCCCTCTTCCAGGCCAGCTCTCTGCTGTGGCCCTGGAGTGCAGTGGAGAATGGCCCAAGTGCTTGAGCCCTGCACCCCATGGGAGACCAGGAAAAGCACCTGGCACCTGGCTCCTGCCATCAGATGAGCGTTGTGCGCCGGCCGCAGCACGCCAGCCATGGTGGCCATTGGAGGGTGAACCAATGGCAAAGGAAGACCTTTCTTTCTGTCTCTCTTTCTCACTGTCCACTCTGCCTGTCAAAAATAAAAAAAAAATTATGCCTAACACTAACCTTCAATCCACACCCTAACCCTAACCATAACCCTAGCCCTAACTCTAATTTTAACACTAATCTTAGTCCTAACCCTAACCCTAGACTGAGCCCTAGCCCTAATCCTACACTAACACTAGCCCTAAGCCTAACCCTAAACCTAACCCTAAACCTATCCCTATCCCTAGACCTAGTCCTAACCCTAGCCCTAGCGCTAGCCTTAAACCTAACTCTAACCCTTACCCTAACCTTAGCCCTAGCCCTACACTAACACTAGCCCTAAGCCTAACCCTAACCACAAACCTAACCCTAACCCTAGCCCTAGCCCTAGCCCTAGCCCTAGCACAGGACTGAAAACTAACTCTAATCCTTACCCTAACACTAGTCCTAGCACTAGCTCTAACCCTATCCCAAAACCTAACCCTAATCATAACTATAAACCTAACCTTAGCACTAGCTTTAGCCCTAGACCTAATCCGAACTCTAACCCTTACACTAAACCTAGCCCTAGCCCAAGCCCTAGCACTAATTCTAACCCTAACCCTAAGCCTAAACCTAACCATAATCTTAACCCTAACCCTAAGCTTAACCCTAAACCTATCTGTAAACCCTAACCCTAAACATAACCCTAACACTAGCATTTACAGACCCTAGACCTAACCAGAGCCATTGCTCTTGTAATAGCCTTAACCCTAAACCTAGCAAAAACCCTAACCCTAACCATAAACATAACCCTAAACCTAGCCCAAACCATAACCTTAACATCAACCCTAACCATAGCCCTAGCACTAGCACTAGGCCAAGCCCTAGCCCTAACAATAACTCTAAGCCTTACCCTAACCCTAACCCTAAACTTAACCTTAATCCTAAGCATATTCATAACACTAAACGTAACCCTAACCATAGCCCTAAACTTGCCCAAGCAATAGCCATAGCACTAACCCTAAACCTAACACTAACATTTTCCCTAACCCTAACCCTAACCTTAGCCCTAGCCACAGACCTAGCCCAAACCCTAACCCTAACTCTAACCCTAACCTTAACCATAGATCTAGCCCTAGCACTAGCCCTAACCCTAACCCAAAACCCAGACCTAACTCTACCCCTTTCGCTAGCCCTAACCGCAGCCCTAATGCTAACGCTAGCCATACTCCTAGCCCTAACACCTCCCTAACCCTAGCCCTAACATTAACCTAAACCCTAACCATAATCATAACACTAAACGTAACCCTAACCCTAGCCCTAAACTTGCCCAAGCACTAGCCATAGCGCTAACCCTAAACCTAATACTAACATTTTCCCTAACCCTAACCCAAGCCCTAGCCACAGCCCTAGCCCAAACCCTAACCCTAACCCTAACCCTAACCCTAACCCTAACCCTAACCCTAACCTTAACCATAGATCTAGCCCTAGCCCTAGCACTAGCCCTAACCCTAACCCTAACACTAACCCCAAACCTAACTCTACCCCCTGCCCTAGCCCTTTCTCTAGCCCTAATGCTAACCCTAGCCATACTCCTAGCCCTAACCCTAGCTCTTGCCATAACCCTTTACCTAACCCTAAATGTAGCCCTAGACCTAACCTTAGCCATAATCCTAACCTCATCCTCACCATAACCATAACTCTAACCATAACCATTAACATAACCCTAACAATAACCCTAAACCCTATCCCTAACCTTAACCCTAACCCTAGCCCTAACCCTAAACCTAAATCTAGCCCTAACCAAAGCCGTAACCCTAACCCAAACCCTAACACTAGCCCTAGCCCTAAATATAAACTGAACCTTAGTGCTAGCACTAACCATAACCCTTATCCTAACACTAAACCTAACACTAGTCCTAGTCCTAGCCCTAGCAGATGCCCTAATCCTAACCCTAGACTAACACTACCCCAAATGCATTGCCCTAGCCCTAGACCAAATCCTAGTGCTAGCCTGAGCCATAACTTTAACCATAACCCTCACCCTCACCCTAACACTAATACTAAACTTATCCCTAACTATAACCCTAACATGAACCCTAAACCCTAACCCTAACAATAACACTAAGCTAACCCTAGCTCTAACCTAAACATAAATCTAACCCTAACCCTAGTCCTAACCCATATCAAAACCTAACCCTAACACTAGCCCTAGGCCTGGCCCTTACCCTAACCCTAACCATAACCCTAAATCCTAACCCTAAAACATAATCCTAACCCTAACACTAGCCTTAGCCATAGCCTTAGACTTAGCCCTACCGTAGCCCTAAACCTAGTACTAAAATTAAACATAACCCAAACCCTATCCCTAACCCTAGCCCTAGCCCTAGCCCTAGTGCAAGCCCTAGCCTTAAACCTAACTCTAGCCCTTACCATAAACCTAGCCCTAGTCCAAGCTCTAGCACTAACGCTAATCATAACCCTAACCCTAACCCTAACCCTAACCCTAATACTTACCCTAAACCTAAGCCTAAACCTAACTCTAATACTACCATAGCCCTAGACCTAACCAGAGGCCTAGCCCCAGCCCTAGCCCTAACCCTAACCCTAACCCGAAACAAGCCCAAACACTAGCCGTAACCCTAACTCTACCATTAACTCTAATGCTAGCTCTAGCACTAGCCCTAACAATAACTCTAACCCTTACATAACCCTAACCATAATCATAACCATAATCCTAACCCTAACCCTAGCCCTAGCCCTAGCCCTAGCCCTAGCCCTAACCCTAACCTTTAACTAATGTTAACCTTAACCCTAGACCTAGCCCTAGCACTAGCCCTAACCCTAATCCCAGACATAACTCGACCCTAACCCTTGCCCCGGTCTAACCATAGCCCTAACCCTAACCCTAGCCATACTCCTAGCCCTAGCCATAACCCTTACCCTAACCCTAAACCTAGCCCTAGCACTAGCCTTAGCCTTAATCCTAAACCTTACCCTCACCCTAACTCAAACGTTAAACCAAGAACTAAATATAACATTAACACTAACCCTAAAACCTATCCCTAACCCTAACACTATCCCCAGACCTAACCGTAACCCATAGACCTAGCAATAGCCCTAGACCTAACCCTAGCCCTGGACCTAACACTACCTCTAACTCTAGACCTAGCCCTAGCCCTAGCACTTACCCTAAATGTAACCCTAAATCTAACACTAATCTTGGTCCTAACCTTAAGCCTAATCCTAACCCTAGCCTTAGCCCTAGCCCTATACTAACACTACCCTAAGCCTAAGCCTAAACCTTACCCTAGCCCTAGCCCTAACTCTAACCCTGACCCTAACCCTATCCCTAGCCCAAGTCCTAGCCCTAACACTAAACCTAACCCTAACCATAAAACCTAACCCTAAACCTAACCCTAACCCTAGCATTAACCCTAGCCTAGACCTGACCATATTCCTAGCCCTAGCTCTAACCCTAGCACTAACACTAACCCTAAACCTATCCCAAGCCCAAGTCCTAGCCCTAACACTAAACCTAACCCTAACCATAAAACCTAACCCTAAACCTAACCCTAACCCTAGCATTAACCCTAGCCTACACCTGACAAGCCCTAACACTAGCACTAACAACCCTAACCATAGTCCAAAACCTATCCCTAAACTAACCCTAATCCTAACCTACCACTAACCCTAACCCTATCACTAGCACTAGCCTTAGCCCTAGCCCTAGCACTAACATTAGCTCCAGCCCTTACCCTAACCTTAGTCCTAAGCCTAAACATAACCCTAACTCTAATCATAACCCTAACCCTAACCCTAAACCTAAACACTATCCATAAATCTAACCCTAACCCAAGACTTAACCCTAGCCCTAGCCCTAATCCCAGCACTAGCCCTAGCCCTAGACTTAACCCTAACCCAGGCATAACCCTAACCATAACCCTAACCCTAAATCTAACTCTAACCCTAGCCTAGCACTAACCCTAAATTTGTAATTAACGCTAAACCTCAGTCCAAACCCTAACCCAACCATAACACTAGCCCTAACTCTAACCCTAAGCCTAACCCAAAACCCTAACCTTAACCCTAGCCCCAGCCCTAGCCCTAGTCCTACCCCTAACCCTAGCCCTAGCACTAGCCCTAGTGGTAACTCCAAAACTAATCCTATCCCCTAACCCTATCCCTAAACCTTAACCTAAACCCTACCCTAACCCTAGCCCTAACACTAGCCTTAGCCTGCGCTGTAGTCCTAGCCCTAACCTTAGCTCAAAACCTATCCCTAAATCTAACCCTAACCCTAACCTACCACTAACCCTAACCCTATCACTAGCACTAGCCTTAGCTCTAGCCCTGGCCCTAGCACTAACAATAGCCCTAACCCTTACCCTAAGCTTAGTCCAGAGCCTAAACATAACCCTAACTCTAATCATAACCCTAACCTAATCATAACCCTAAACCTAACCCTAACCCTAACCCTAACCCTAACCCTAACCCTAACCCTAACCACTATCCATAAATCTAACCCTAACCCAAGACCTGGCCCTAGCATAGCCCTAATCCCAACCTTAACCCTAGCTCTAGCCTTAACCCTAACCCTAGCCATAACCCTAACCATAACCCTAACCCTAACTCTAACTCTAGCCTAACACTAACCCTAAATTTGTAACTAACGCTAACCCTCAATCCAAACCCTAACCCCAATCATAACATTAGCACTAACTCTAACCCTAAACCTAACCCAAAACCCTAATCCTAACCCTAGCCCTAGTCCTAGCCCTAGTCTTAGCCCTAACCCTAGCCCTAGTACTCTCTAGTGGTAACCCTAAACCTAACCCTATCCCTAACCCTAGCCATAAACCTAAACCTAAACCTTACCCTAACCCTAGCACTAACACTAGCCCTAGCCTTCGCTGTAGTCCTAGCCCTAATCCTAACCCTAGCCGTAGTCCTGGCCCTAGCCTTACCCCAGCCCTCACTCTAATCCTAGCTCTGTCTTAACCCTAGTCATTGCCCTAACTATAATGCTAGCCCTAACCCTAAACCTAGACCTAGCCCGAGCCCCAGCCCCAGCCTTAGCCCTAACCTTAACCCTCACCCTCACCCTAAATCTAACCCTAATACTAAACTAAGCCCTAACTATAACCCTAACACTAACCCTAAATCCTAACCCTAACCCTAGCCCTAGCCCTAGCACTAACCCTAGTCCTAACCATAATCCTAAATCCTAACCCTAAAACTTAACCCTAACCCTAACCCTAATCTTAGTCCTAACCCTAACCCTAAACTTAACCCTAACCCTAACATTACCTTTAGCTTTATCCCTAGACCTAGACCTAGCCCTAGCCCTAACCCTAAACCTAGCCCTAACCCTATCAATGACCCTAGTACTAGTCCTAACCCTCACCCTAGACCTAACCATACCTCTACCCCTTGCCCTAGCCCTAACTCTAGCCCTAATACTAAACATAGCCATACTCCTAGCACTACCCTAACCCTAGCCCTAGCCCAAGCTATAACCTTACCCTAAACCTAAACATAGCCCTAGCACTAGCATCAGCTCTAATCCTAAACCTCACCATCACCCTCACCCTGAACATAAATTTAGCCCCAAATATAACCCTAAAACAAACCCTAACTAGGGCTAGTATCCCTAGCCCTAACTGTAACCCATAGACCTAGCAATAGCCCAAACCTTAACCCAAACCCAGGACCTAACACTCTCCCTACCCTAACCATAGCACTATCCCTATCCCTAACCCTATCCCTAGCCCTAACCCTAACTCTAACCCTAACCAAGCTCTAACTCTAGCTCTAGCCCTAGACTTTACACTAAATCTAACCCTAGAACTAAACTTAACCCTAACCCAAACACTAATCCTAACCTTAACCTTAACCATATGTCTAACCCTATCCCTAGCCCTAGCCCTAGAACTAGCCCTAGCCCTAGAGCTAGCCCTAACCCTAACCCTAACCCTTATCCTAATCTTAGCCCTAGTCCTAGCCCTACACTAACACTAACACTAGCCCTAAGCCTAAACCTAACCATAAACCTAACCTTAACCCTAGTCCTAGGCTGAGCCTTAGCTCAGGCCTGAACCCTAACTCTAACCCTTATCTTAATGCTAGTCCTAGCCCAAGTAGTAGAATTAACACTAAACCTAACACCAACCCTAAACCTAACCCTAAACTATAACAGTAAACCTAACCCTAACCCAAGCATTAACCCTAGCCCTAGAACTAACCATAGACCTAGCCCTAGCCCTAACCCTAGCACTAACCCTAACCCTAGACCTAACCACAACCCAAAACCTATCCCAAAATCTAACACTAACCCTAAACTTACCACTAACCCTAACCCTATCCCTAGCAGTAGCCTTAGCCCTAGCCCTAGCACTAACAATAACTATAACCCTTACCCTCACCCTAACCCTAACCCTAACCATAGCCCTAACCCTAAAACTAAATGCTAATACTAAACCTAAGCCTAATCCAAGACCTGACCCTAACCCTAGCCCTAACCCAGCCCTAGCACTAGCCCTAGCCTTAACCCTAACTCTAACCCTAGCCTAACACTAACCCTAAATTTATACCTAACCCCAACCCTCAATGCAAATGCTAACCATATCCATAACACTAGCCATAAATCAAATATTAACCTAACCCAAAACCCTAACCCAAATCCTAGCCCTAGCCCTAGCCCTAACCCTAGCCTAGAACTGACAGTAACCAGAATCCTAACCCTAGCTCTAGCCCTAGCCCTAACCCTAACACTAGGGCTAGCTCAGGCCCTAGTCCTAACTACAAACCTAACCTAGCCTTAGCCCTAGCCCTAACCCTAACCCTTTCCCTAACCCTAACCCTAAACCTAAACCTAGTCCTAGCCCTAACTTAGCCTTACCCAAACCTCAGACCTAACTCTATGATTACCCCTTGCCCTAGCCCAGGCCCTAGTCTTAACCCTAGTGCTAGCCCTAGACCTAATACTAGCCCTAACCCTAGCCATAACCCTCACGCTAACCCTAACCCTAGCCCTAACCATAGCCCTAGCCCTAACCCAAGCCCTAGCAAGAACAGTAATTCTAACCCTTACTGTAATCCTAGCCATAACCCTAACCCTAAACTTATCCATCATCATAATGCTAAACCTAACACTAACCCTAGCCATAAGCCTTGCCCAAGCAATAGCCATAGAGCTAACCCTAAACCTAACCCTAAAATTTGCCCTGACCCTAGCCCTAGCTGTAGTCATAGCCCTAACCCTAACCATAACCATAACCCTAGCACTATCCCTAACCCTAACCCCAGACCTAACCCTACCCCTTGCCCTAGTCTAACCCTAGCCCTAACCCTAACCCTAGCAATACTCCTAGCCCTAGCCCTAGCCATAACCATTAACCTAACCATAAACCTAGCCCTAGCCCTTACCCTAAACCAAACCCTAGCCCTTACCCTAAACCAAACTGTAACCCTAAACCTAACCCTAAGCCTAACCCTAGCCTTAGCCCTAGCCTTACCCTAACACTAGCCTAGCCCTAGCCTAACCCTAACCATAAACCTAACCCTAGCCCTAGCCCTAACCCAAACTGTAACCCTTATTCTAACCCTAGCTATAGCCCAAGTTCTAAACCTAACCCTAACTCTAAACTTAACCCTAAACCCTAACCCTAACCATAGCATTAACCCTAGACTATATCAAACCATAGCCCTAGTCCTAGCCCTAGCCCTAGCCCTAACAGTAACCCTAGCACTCACCTTAACCCTAATCCTAATTCTAGACCAAACCTTATCCCTAAATTTAACTCTAACCCTAATCCTACCACTAACCTTAACCCTATCCCTAGCACTAGTCTTAGCCCAAGCACTAACCCTTACCCTAACCTTGCCCTAACCCTAGCCCTAACCCTAATCATAACAATAACCATAACCCTAACCCTAATCCTAAATGCTATCCCTAAACCTAACCCTAACCCAAGACCTGACCCTAGCCCTAGCCCTAACCTCAGCCCCAGCCCTAGCCTTAATCCTAACCCAAACCCTAGCTGTAAACCTAACTGTAACCATAACCCTAACTTTAAACCTAACCTAACTATAACCCTACCTGTAAGTTTATATCTAACCTTCAATACAAACCCTAACTCTAACCGTAATCCTAGCCCTAACTCTAACCCTAACCCTAACCCTAGTGCTAAACCTAGCCCTAGCCCTCACCCTAGACCTAACCCTAGCCCTAGACCTAACCCTAACCCTTGCCCTAGCCCTAGTCCTAACTGTAAACTGAACACCAGCCCGAGGCCTAAGCCTAAACTTTAACCCTAATCCTGACCATAGTCCTAGCCCTACAACTTGCCCTAACCCTGACCCAAGACCAACCCTACCCCTACCCCTTACCCAAGCCCTAACCCTAGCCCTACCCTAGCCCTAGACCTAGCCCTAACCCTAGCCCTAACCATAACCCTAATGCTAACCCTAGCCCTAGCTCTAACCCTAGCCCTAGCCATAGCCCTAGTCCTAGCCCTAACTCTAACGTTAATGTTAACCCTAGCTCTAGCCCTAACCCTAGCCATAATGGTAACCCTAACCCTAAAGCTAGGCCTAGCCCTAGCCTTAGCCCTAATCTTAACCCTTACCCTCACCCTAATCCTAACCTTAGACCTAACTATTACCCTAATACTAACCCTGAACCTTAACACAAATCCTAACACTAAACATAACCCTAGCCCTAAACTAAATGTAAACCTAGCCCTAGACCTAGTCCTGACCCTAACCCTAACCATAATCTAAACCTTAACCCTAAAACCTAACACAAACACTAACCCTAACCCTAACCCTAGCATTATCCCTAGCCTTAGACCTAGCCCAAGCCCTAACCCTAAACCAATCCCTAACCCTAACCCTAGCCCTAGCCCTCGCACTAGGCCTAGGCCTACACCTAACTCTAACCCTTACTCTAAACCTAACCCTAGTCCAAGACCTAGCACTAATGCTAACCATAACCCTAACCCTAACCCTAGCCCTAAGTGTAACCCTAGCACTACCCCTAACCCCAGCCCAAACACTAGCCCTAACACTAACACTAACCCTAACCCTACCACTAAGCCTAACCCTAGCCCTAACAATAACTCTAACCTTTACCCTAATCCTAGCCCTAACCCTAATCCTAACACTAAATATAATCATAACCCTAATCCTAATCCTAACTCTAACCATAACCCTAATCCTAGCCCTAACTGAGCCCTAAACCCAACCCAAGCAATAGCCCAAGCCCTAACCCTAAACCAACCCTATCATTAGCACTAGCCATAGTCCTAGCGCTAGCCCTAACCCTAACCAGACTTCTAAACTAGCCCTAGCACTAACCCCTGCCACAGCCCTAAACTTAGTCTAGCTAAAAACCCTAGACCTAGCTCTAACCCTAATCCTAAGCCTAACCCTAAACTAAACCTTAATCATAGGCCTAGCAATTGCACTAACCCTAACCCTACCCCTTGCCCTATCTCAAGTCATAGCCCTAACCCTAGTGCTAGCCCAAGCCCCAACATGAGCCCAAGACCTAGCACTAACCATAGCCCTGGCCCTAACCCTAACCCTACACTAACCCTTAGACCTAGCCCTAGCCCTAGCCCTAACTACAACCCTGGACCTAAACCTATCCATACCGTTAACCCTATCTCTAGCCCTAGCCCTAACCCTAGCCCTTATCCTAACCCTAACCATAGTCCTAACCCTAACCCTAACCCTAACCCTAACCCTAGCCCTAACCATAACAATAAACCTAACCCTTGCCCTAAACCTAGCCCTAACTCTATCCCTTAAGCTAACACTAGCCCTAGCCCTATCCTTAACCCTAGCCGTAACCCTAAAACTAAACCTAAACCCAAACCTGAACCTAAACCTAACCCTAAGCCTAGCCCTAACCCTAACCCTAACCCTAACACTAGCCCTAGCTCTAAACCTAACCCTAGCTAAAGTACTTCCCCTAGCCCTACCCTACAACTAGCCCTAGCCCTAACCCTAATGCTAGCTCTAGCCCTAACCCTAGCCATAGCCATAGCCATTACACTAACCCTAACCCTAAACGTAGACCTACCCTAACCCTAACACTAACACTAGACCTAACCTTAACCCTAACCCTACCTTAACACTTAGACCTAGCACTAGTCCTAGCCCTAACCCTAACCCTGACCCACCTAAAACTAGCCCTAACCCTAGCTCTAGCCCTAGCCCTAGCTCCAACCCTAGCCATAGCCCTAGCCCTAACCCTAATGCTAATGCTGACCTTAACCCTAACCCTAGTCATATGCCTAGCCCTAGTCCTACCCTAACAATATCCCTAGCCATAACCATAACACTAACCCTAACCATAAACCTAGACAAGATCTAGACTTTGCCCTAATCTTAACCCTCACCCTCACACTAAATCTAACACTAGCTCTAACCCTAACCCTAACCCTAACTCTAACTGTTACCCTAAACCTAGCCCTAGCCCAAGCCCTAGCACTAACCCTAATCCTAACCCTAAATGTAAGACTAACCCTAACCCTAACCCAAACCCCAACCGTTAACATAACCCAGACCCTAGCATTTAAAATAGCCCAAGACCTAACCAGAGCCTTAGCCCTAGCCCTAACCCTAACTCTAACTCTTGCACTAACCCTAACCCTAACCCTAACCATAACCCTAACTGTAGCCAAAACACTAGCCCTAACACTAACCCTAACCCTACCATTAAGCCTAACCCTAGCCCTAGTCCTAACCCAAACCCTTACCCTAACTGTAACCTTAACCCTAGACCTAACCCTAGCACTGGCCCTAACCCTAACCCTAACCCTAACCCTAACCCTAACCCTAGCCATATGCCTAGTCCTAGCCCTATCCCTGCCCTAACTCTAGGCCTAGTTCTAGCCATAAACCTATCCCCAGCCCTAGTCCTAGCCCTAAAACTAACCTTACCTCTACCCTTACCCCAACCCTAGCCATAATCATAACCTTGATCCTAACCCTAACCCTAGCCATATGCCTAGCCCTAGCCCTATCCCTGCCCTAACTCTAGGCCTAGTTCTAGCCATAAACCTATCCCCAGCCCTAGTCCTAGCCCTAAAACTAACCTTACCTCTACCCTTACCCCAACCCTAGCCATAATCATAACCCTGATCCTAACCCTAACCCTAACCCTAGCCATATGCCTAGCCCTAGCCCTATCCCTGCCCTAACTCCAGGCCTAGTTCTAGCCATAAACCTATCCCCAGCCCTAGTCCTAGCCCTAAAACTAACCTTACCTCTACCCTTACCCCAACCCTAGCCATAATCATAACCCTGATCCTAACCCTAACCCTAACCCTAGCCATATGCCTAGCCCTAGCCCTATCCCTGCCCTAACTCTAGGCCTAGTTCTAGCCATAAACCTATCCCCAGCCCTAGTCCTAGCCCTAAAACTAACCTTACCTCTACCCTTACCCCAACCCTAGCCATAATCATAACCCTGATCCTAACCCTAACCCTAACCCTAGCCCTAACCCTAAACCTAAACCTAGCCCTAACACTAGCCTAACCCTAGCCTAACCCTAACCCTAGTCCCAACCCTAACCATAACCCTAATGCTAATACTAGCTGTAACCTCACCCTAACCCTAGCCATAGTACTAGCCCTAGCCCTAGCCCTAGCCTAACACTAGACCTAGAACTAACCCTGACCCTAACTCTAGCCCTAACCCTAGCCATAGCCCTAGCCATAATGCTAACCCTACCCTAAACCTAGACCTAGACCTAGCATCAGCCCTAATCTTAATCCTCACCCTCACACTATCCTACCCCTAATCCTAAACTTAGCTCTACTATAACCCTAACATGAACCCTTAACCTAATTCTAACCCTAATGCTGGTGCTAACCTAAATGTAAACCTAGCCCTAACCCTAGCCCTAGCCCTAGCCATAGTACTAGCCATAGCCCTAGCTATAAACCAAACCCTAGATCTAAACCTAGACCTAGACCTAAACCCTTACCCTAACCCTAAACCAAACCCAGGTCCTAGGCCTAGCACTTTCACTAACCCTAACCCTAGACCTAACCATAACCCTACCCCTTGTCCTAGCCCTAGCCCTAAATCTAGCTCTAGGCCAAGCCCTAACCCTAGCCCAAGACCTAGCTCATACCGTAGCCCTAGCCCTAACCCTAACCCTTGCCCTAACCCTAACTATACCCTAACCCTTAGACCTAGCCCTAGCCCTAGCTCTGGATATAACCCTATCCCTACCCTTAACCCTAGCCCTAGCCCTTACCGTAACCCTAACCCTAGCCCTAAACATAACCTTAACTATAACCCTAGCACTAACCCTAGCCTTAACCCTGAAACTAAACATAAACCTAACCCTAACCCTTGCCATAAACCTAGCCATAACCCTAGCCCTAGCCCTAGTCCTAGGACTAATCCTAGCACTAGTCCTAGCAGTAAACCTACCCCTAATGCTAACACTAGCCCTAGATTACCCTAACACTAGCCCTACCCTCACCCTAGCTCCAGCCTTAACAATAGCCATAGCCCAAGCCATAATGCTAATCCTAAACCTAAACCTAGACCTAGCCCTAGCCTTAGGCCTAATCTAAACCCTCATCCTCACCCTCACCCTAACCCTAATCCTAAACTTATCCCAAATTATAACCCTAACACTATCCCTAAACACTAAACCCTAACCTATTCCTAAAATTAAGCCTAATACTAATCCTAAACCCTAATCTTAAAATAACCCTAACCCTAGCATTTACCTTAGCCCTAGACCTAACCAGAGCCCTAGCCCTAGCCCTAGCCCTAACCCTAACCCTAACCCTAATGCTAGCAATAACCCTAATCCTAAACCTAACCCTAACCTTAACCCTAGAACAAACACTAGACCTATACTAAACAAACAGTAACCCTACCACTAACTTACACATAGCCATAGCACTAGCCCTAGCCCTACCCTAGGCTTAACAATAAATCTAACCCTTATACTACCCTAGCCCTAAACCTAACCCTATCCCTAATTATAATCCTAACCCTAATCCTAACCCTTACCTAGCCCTAACCCTAACCCTAGACTAAACCATAGCCCTAAACCTAGCCCTACACCTAGCCCTAGCCCTAACCCTAACCCTAACACTAGCCTAATCATAACTGTGAATTTATACCTAATCCTATATCTCAATCCAAATCCTAACCCTAGCCCTAACTCTAACCCTAAACTTTACCCAAAAACCTAACTCTAACCCTAAACTTAGCACTAACCAGCCCCCTAACCCTAGACCTAGGCCAAGCCCGACTACTAGCAAAAGCCCAAACCCTAGTCCTAACTATAAACTGAACCCTAGCCCTAGCCCTAACACTAATCCTTACCCTAACCCTAACCCTAACCTTAGTCCTAGCCCTAGTCCTAGCACTTGCCCTAACTCTAACCCTACACCTAATCCTACCCATTCCAATTGCCCTAGCCCTAGAACTAATTCTAGTGCTACCCCCAGCCCTAATGCTAGCCCTAGACCTAGCTCTAGTGGAAGACCTAGCCCTAACCCTAAATCTAACCCTAACTGAAACCCTTGCCCTAACCCTATCCCTAGCCTAACCCTTAGACCTAGCCCTAGCCCTAGCCCTAGTCATAAACCTATCCCTGAACTGTAAACCCTACTCTTACATGTAACCTCAGTCCTTGCCCTAGCCCTAGCCCAAGCCACAAGCCCTTACCATGACCCTAACCCTGGCCCTAAACCTAACTCAAACAATAACCCTAACCCTAACCCTAACCTTAACCCTAAACATAGCCCTAGCCCTAGCCCTAAACATAGCCCTAGCCCTAGCCCTAAACCTAGCCCTAGTCCTTGCCCTAACCCTAACCCATTCCCTAAACCTAACCAATCTATAGCCCAAACACTAGCCCTAACACTATCCCTAACCCTAACCCTTCCATTAAGCCTAACCCTAGCTCTAGAACTAGCCCTAGCCCTAACCCTAGTCCTAACAATAACTCTAAACCTTACCTTAACCATAGCCCTAACCCTAACCCTTAATGTAACATAACCATAACCCTAATCATAACCCTAAACCTAACCCTAACCCTAATCCAAAACATAAGCATAACCCTCTTCCTAACCCTAAACTTAACCCTAACCCTAGCCTTAACCCTAAACCTAAAACTAACCCTATCCCTAGCCCTAAAGCTAACATTAACCCTAACCCTATCCCTAGCCCTAAAGCTAACATTAACCCTAACCCTAGCCCTAGCCCTAGCCCTAGCCCTAGCCCTAGCCCTAGCCCTAGAGAACTAACCCTAAACCTTACCAATTCTAAACATAATCTTAGTCCTAGGACTAACCCTAGCGCTAACCCAGAACTAGCCCTAGGCCTAAACACAAAAGCTACCCCTAGACCTGACCCTAATCCTAACCCTAGCCCTAACTATAAACCTAACACTAACCTTAAACCCAAACCCTAACCCTAGACCTAACCCTACACCTACACCTTCCCTTAGCCCTAGCCCTAGCTCTAATGTTAACCCTAACACTTAGACCTAGCCCTAGCCCTACCCTTAACCCAGGCCATGGGCCTAATCCTAGCCCTAGCCCTAGCCCTAGCCCTAGCTATAACCATAACCCTAACCCTAGCCCTGAACCTAACCCTAAATTATATCTAACACTAATCTTAGCCTTAACTCTAGCCCTAGCCCTAGCACTAACCCTAGTCCTAGCACTAGCCCTAGCCATAGCCATAGCCCTAGCCCTAGACTAACCCTAACTCTAACCCTAACCCTAACCCTAACCAAAATCCTAGCCTAATGCTAAGCACAAATTTATAGCTAACCCTAACCTTAGCCCTAACTCTAGCCCTAGCCCTAGCACTAGACTAAAACCTAACCCTAACCCTATGCTTAGCCTAAACCTAAACCTAAAACAAGCGTTAGGCCTAGCACTAGTTCTAACCATAACCCTAACCCTGGCCCTAGCCCTAACCCTAAACTACCGTAGCCCAAACTCTAACCCTAACCCTAACCCTAACCATAACCCTAGTCCTAACCCTAACCCTAACCCTAACCCTAACCCTAACCCTAAACGTAAACCTAAGCCTAACTCTCACCCTAAGCCTAGCCCTAAACACAGCCTAACCCTAGCCCTAGCCCTAGCCCCAGCCCTAAACTGATTCCTAAACCTAACCCTAACACTAACCCTAACCCTAGCCCTAACCCTAGCTATAGACCTAGCCCTAGCCCTAACTCTAACCCTAACCCTAACACAAAATCCTACCACAAACCCTAGCCCTAGCTGTAGAACTAGCCCTAACATTAATTCTAACACTAAACCTAATCTTAAACCCTAAAGCTGAACCTAACCCTAGCCTTAGACTTAGCCCTAAAGCTAACACTAACCTTAATACTAGCACTAGCCCTAGCCCTAGCCCTACACTAGCCCTAGACCTAACCCTAACCCTAGCCTATCCCTAGCACTAACGTTAAACCTAACCCTAACCCTAAACCTTGCACTTACCCTAGGTTTAGCCATAGCCCTACCCTAGCCATTACCCTAAACATAACCCTAGCCCTAGCCCTCGACCTAATCCAACTCCTAATCCTAACCCTAGCCCTAGCAATACCCCGAACCATAACCCTAACACTAATGTAACCCTAACCCTAGCCATAACATTAAATAACTAACACTAATATAACCCTAACCCTAGCCCTAACCCTAAAATTAAACCTAGCCATAAATCTAGTCCTAAACTTGAGGTTAGGGTTAGGGTTGGGGTTAGGGTTAGGGCTAGGGCTAGGGTTAGGGTTAGGTTTAGGGTTAGGTCTAGTGTTAGTGCTAGGGCTAGCACTAACCCTAACCCTAACCCTATCCCAAGCCCTAGCTCCAATCCTAGCCCTAGTCCTAAACATAACCTTAACCCTATCTCAAATCCTAGCCCTAGCACTAACACTAGACCTAACCCTAACCCTAACCCTAGCCCTAACCCTAACCCTAACCTCAATCCTAACCCTAGCCCTAGCCCTAACTCTAACCCAAACCCTAACCCCAACACCAACCCTAACCCAACCCTAACCCTAACCCTAACCCTAACCCTAACCCTAACCATAACCTCTAGCCCTAGCACTGGTCCTAAACCTAACCATAACCCTAGCCCACACCCTTACCCTAGCCTTAGCACTAGCCTAGCACAAGCCCTAACTATAGCCCATGCCATAACCCTAGCCTTAGCCCTAGCTCTAGCCCTAGACCTAGCCCTAGTCATAAAACTATCCCTGACCATAAACCCTAACCATAACCCTAATCCTCAAACTCAACCCTATCCCCAACACTAACCGTAGCCCTAGACCTAATCCTAACATTAACCCTTGCCCTAACAATAGCCCTAGCCAAGCTTTAGCCCTTACTCTAGCCCTAGCCCTAGCCCTAGCCCTAGTCCTAACTCCAACCCAAACCTTAACCCTAAACCATAACCCTAAACCTAACCCTAACCCTAACACTAACAACCCAATCACTAATCATCACCCTAAAGCGAGCCCTGGCCCTAGCCCCAGCCCTAGCACCAGTCCTAAACTAGCCATAGACTTAACCCTAACCCTAGCCTAGCCCTAAGCCTACCCTAGCACTAGCCCTAAACCTAACCATAACCCTAGCCCATGCCCTTACCCTAGCCTTAGCACTAGCATAGCCCAAGCCATAACCCTAACCTAGCCTAGACAGAGCACTAGCCCTACACAACCCCTAACATAACCCAAGGCCTAGCCCAAACCATATCCCTAATCTTAACCATAAACCTAATCCTAATGCTAATTCTAAACCTAGCCCTAGCCCTAGCCCTAACCCTAATGCTAAACCTAGCCCTAGCCCTAACCCTAATGCTAAACCTAGCCCTAGCCCTAAACTAACCCAAACCCTAACCCCAACCCTAACCAAAACCTCAATCCTAACCTTAGCCCTAGCCCTAACCCTAACCCAAACCTTAACCCCAACACCAACCCTAACCCAACAATAACCCTAACCCTAACCTCAATCCTAACCCTAGCCCTAGCCCTAACCCTAGCCCAGGCACTAGCCCTAGCCCTAACCCTAGCCCAGGCACTAGCCCTAACCTAATCATAACCCTAGCACACGCCATAACCCTAGCCTTAGCACTAGTCTAGTCCTAGCCCTAACCCTAACCCTAGCCTAGATATAGCCCTAACACAACCCCTACCCTAACCCTAGCCCAAACCATAGCCCTAATCTTAACCATAACCATAATCTTAATGCTAACCATTAACCTAGCCCTAGCCCTAACCCTAAGCCCAACCCTAACCCTAACCTCAACCCGAACCCTAGCTCTAGCCCTAACCCTAACCCAAACCCTAACCCCAACACCAACCCTAACACAACCCTAACCCTAACCATAACCATAACCATAGCCCTAACCCTAGCCCTAGCACTAGCCCTAAACCTGACCATAACCCTAGCCCATGCCCTTACCCTAGCCTTAGCACTAGCCTAGGCTAAGCCCTAACCCTAGCCCAAGCCATAATCCTAGCCTTAGCACTAGCCTAGCCCTAGCCCTAAACCTAACCCTAGCCTAGCGCTAGCCCCAGCCCTAACACAACCCCTAACCCTAACCCTAGCCCTAGCCCAAACCATAGCCCTAATCTTAACCATAACCCTAACCTTAAAAGCTAAGCCTAAACTTAGCCCTAGCCCTAGCTCTAGCCCTAACCCTAACCCTAACCCCAACCCTAACCCTAACCCCAACCCTAACCCTAGCCCTAGCACTAACCCTAACCCCAACCCTAACCGCAATCCTAACCCTAACCATAACCATAACCCTAGACCTAAACATAACTCTAACCCTAGCCCTAGCCCTAGCAATAACCCTAACCTGAACACTACACCTAACTCTACCCCTAGCCTTAGAACTAACAGTAACCCTAACCCAAGCCCTAATCCTAACCCAAACGCAAACCCTACCCTAACCCTAAACCATAAACCTAACCCAATCCTAACCCTAGACCTAGACCTAGCCCTAGCCCTAGCCCTAACCCCAGCCCTAGCCCTAAACTTACCCCTACCCCAACCATAACCCCTAGCCCTAGCCCTAACCTAACCTTAACCCTAGCCCAGGTCCTAGCCCTAACCATAAACCTAACCCTATAATAGGCCTAACACTAGCCCTCTCCCTATCCCTAAGACTAACCCTAATCATAAATGTAGCCCAAGCCCTAGCATTAACCCTAGCCCTAGCCATAGATCTAGACCTAGCCCTAGCAGTAGTCCTACAATAACCCTAGAACTATCCCTAACCCTAGCCTAGCCCTAGTCCTACACTAGCCCTAGACCTACCCCTAACCCTAGCCTAGCCCTAGCGCTATCTTTAACCCAACCCCTAAACTAACCCTAACCCTAAGCCTTAACCATAACCCTAATCTTAACCCTAACCCTAACCATAATCCTAACCCTAGCCCTAGCCCTAGCCATAGCCATAGACTTAGCACTAACACTAACCATAACCCTAGCCCTCACCCTTAACCTAGCCTTAGATCTAGCCCTAGGCATAACCTTAACCCTAGCCTAGCCCTAGTGCTATCCCTAACCCAACCCCTAACCCAAACCCTAACCCTAGCTCTAGCCCTAGCCCTAACCCTAATCCTAGACCCAATCTTAGCCCTAGAACTAACCCTAAACAACCTTAACAATAACCATAACACTACACCTAACTCTAGTCCTAGCCCTAGCCCTAACCATAACCCTGACCCTAGCCCTAATTCTTTTTTTTTATAACGCTTTTATTTAAAGAATATAAATTTCCAAAATACAGCTTATAGATTACAATGGCTTCCCCCCCATAACTTCCCCCCGACCCGCAACCCTCCCCTTTCCCACTCCCTCTCCCCTTGCTTCACATCAAGATTCATTTTCAATTCTCTTTATATACAGAAGATCAGTTTACTATATATTAAGTAAAGATTTCAACAGTTTGCCCTCACATAGCAACACAAAGTGAAAAATACTGTTGGAGTACCAGTTATAGTATTAATTCACAATGTATAGCACATTAAGGACAGAGATCCTACATGATATATTTTTTTAAAAAATTGATTAGTTTTCTAGGCAATTTCCAATTTAACACCAAGATTTTTTTTTCATTTTTAATTATCTATATACAGAAGATTGATTCAGTATATACTAAGTAAAGATTTCATCAGTTTGCACCCACACAGAAACACAAAGTGTAAAATACTGTTTCAGTGCTAGTTATAGCATTACTTCACATTGGACAACACATTAAGGACAGATCCCACATGAGACGTAAGTACACAGTGACTCCTGAAGTTGATTTAACAATTTGACACTCTTGTTTATGGCATCAGTAATCTCCCTAGGCTCTAGTCATGAGTTGCCAAGGCTATGGAAGCCTTCAGGGTTCGCCAACTTCGATCTTATTCTGACAGGGTCATAGTCAAAGTGGAGGTTCTCTCCTCCCTTCAGAGAAAGGTACCTCCTTCTTTGATGGCCCCATTCATTCCACTGGGATCTCACTCACAGAGATCTTTCATTTAGGTCTTCTTTTTTTTCCAGAGTGTCTTGGCTTTCCATGCCTAGAATATTCTCATGGGCTCTTGAGCCAGATCTGAATGCCTTAAGGGCTGATTCTGAGGCCAGAGTGCTATTTAAGACATCTGCCATTCTATGAGTCTACTGTGTATCTCGCTTCCCATGTTGGATCATTCTCTCGCTTTTTGATTCTATCAGTTAGCATTAGCAGACCCTAGTCTTGTTTGTGTGATCCCTTTGACTCTTAGACCTATCAGTGTGAGCAATTGTGAACTGAAATTGATCACTTGGACTAGTGAGATGGCCTTGGTACATGCCACCTTGATGGGATTGTATTGGAATCCCCTGGCACAATTCTAACTCCATCATTTGGGGCACGACTGATTGAGCATGTCCCAGATTGTACATCTCCTCCCTCTCTTATTCCCACTCTTATATTTCACAGGGACCACTTTTCAGTTAAAATTTAAACACCTAAGAATATCTATCCTAATCCTAGCCCTAACTCTAACTATATCCCTAACCCAAAAGCATAAACCTAACCCAATCCTAAACCTAAACCTAGACCTAGCCCTAACCCTAGCCCTAGCACTAAAATTAACTCTACCCCTAACCCTAATCGTAGCCCTAGCCCCAGCCCTAACCCTAACCTTAACCAAAGCCCTAGCCAGAGCCCTAGCCCTAGCATAAACCTAAAACTAGCAATAGGCCAACACTAGCCCGAGCCCTATCCCTAACACTAACCCTAAACCTAAAACTAGCCCTTGCCATAACCCTAGCCCTAGTCCTAGTCCTACACCAGCTATACACTGAACACTAACCCTAGCCTAGCCATAGCCCTATACTAGTCCTAGACCTAACCACAACCCTGCCTTATCCCTAGTCCTAGCCCTAACCCTAACAATAACCCTAGCACTAGCTCTAGCCCTAACCCTAGCCCTAGCTGTAGCCCTAAACCTAACCCTAAACCTAACCTAGCCCTAGCCCAACTTAACCCTAAACTTAACCCTAACCCTAGTCCTAGCCCTAGCAATAACCCTAAACATAACAATACCACTAACCCTAACCCTAGCCTTAGCCTAACTATAATCCTAACCTTAACCCTATCCCTAATCTTAGCCCTAACCCTAGCCCTGACTCTAACCCTAACCCTAAACCCTAAAGCTAAACATAAACCTAACCCTTGGCCTAACCCTAGCTGTAGCCCTAACCCCAGCCCTAGCCTTAAACATATCCCATCCCTAACCCTAACACTATCCCTAGATGTAGCCCTAACCCTAACCTTAACGGTAGCCCTAGCCCTAGTCCTGCACTAGCCCTACACCTAACCTTAAACCTAGCCTAATCCTAGCCCTACACTAGCCCTAGACCTAACGCCAACCCTAGCCTAGCCCTAGCCCTAGCTCCAAACCTAACCCTAACCATAGCCCTCACCTTTACTCTAGCCTTAGCCCTAGCCCTAACCCTAACTCTAGACAGGCCCTAGCCCAAGCCCTAACACAACCCCTAACCCTAACCCTAGCCTTAGCCCTAGTGTAAACTGTACACCTAATCCTAACTATAACCCTAATCTTAATACTAAACATAACCCTGATTATAGCCCTAACACCAACCCTAACCCAAGCCCTAGCCCTAGCAATAACCCTAACCCTAACCCTAATCCTACACCTAACCTTAGCCCTAGCCTGAGCCATAACCGTAACCTAACCCTAGCCCTAACCCTAACCCCAAACCTAACCCTAGACCTAGCCTTAGACCTAACCCTAACAACAACCCTAACCAAAGCCCTAGCCCTAGCAATAACCCTAACCCTAATCCTACACCTAACCTTAGCCCTAGCCTGAGCCATAACCGTAACCTAACCCTAGCCCTAACCCTAACCCCAAACCTAACCCTAGACCTAGCCTTAGACCTAACCCTAACAACAACCCTAACCAAAGCCCTAGCCCTAGCAATAACCCTAACCCTAATCCTACACCTAACCTTAGCCCTAGCCTGAGCAATAACCGTAACCTAACCCTAGCCCTAACCCTAACCCTAGCCCTAACCTTAACCCCAAACCTAATCCTAGACCTAGCCTTAGACCTAACCCTAACGATACCCCTAACCCAAGCCCTAGCCCTAGCAATAACCCTAACCCTAATCCTAGACCTAGCCTTAGCCCTAGCCTGAGCCATAACCGTAACCTAACCCTAGTCCTAATCCTAGCCCTAACCCTAACCCTAGCGCTAACTCTAACCCTAACCTTAACCCTAAACCTTAAACCTAACCTTAGACAACCCTTGCCCTAACCATAACCCCAGCCCTAACTCTAACCTTACTCCTACCCCTAACCCTAACACTAGCACTAGGCCTAGCCCTAATGCTAACCTTAACCCTAGCCCTAACACTAGCCCTAGCCCTAGCCTTTGCCCTAGCTCTAGCCCTAACTCTAACACTAACCTTGACAGTAAACCCTAACCATAACCCTAGCAATAATCCTAAGCCTCAACCCTATCCCTTACCCTAAACATAGCCATAGCCCTAGCCCTAACCTTAACCCAGCACTAACTCTAGCCCTAGCCCTAGCTTTAACACTTGCTCTAGCCCTTGCCCTAACACTAACACTAATACTAATCCTAACGCTAAACACTAACCCTAACCCTAACCCTAACCCAAACCCTAACCCTAACCCTCAAATCTATCCATAATTATAACCCTAACCATGCCCTGGCCCTAGCCCTAGACCGAGCCACAGTACTAGCCCTACACTAGCCCTAGACCTAACCCTAACCCTGGCCTAGCCCTAGCCCTAACTCTAACCTTAACCCAGCCATAAACCTAAAACCAGTGCTAGCTTTAGCATTTGCTCTAGCCCTAGCCCTATACCTAGCCCTAACTCTAACCCTAACACTATTGCTAAACCTAACCCTAAACCAAGCCCTAGCCCTAGCCCTAACAAAACCAAACCCTAACTCAAGCATTAAACCTAACCTAACCTAACCCTAGCCCTGCCCTGGCCCTAGCCCTAGCCCTAGCCCTAGCCCTAGCTCTAGCTGTAGCCATAGCCCTAGATCTAAAATTACCCTAACCCTAACTCTAACCCCAACACTAACCCTAACCCAACCCTAGCCCTAAACTGAACCATAACTCTAACCCCAAACCTAAGCCTAACCCTAGCCCAAGCCCTAACTGTAACAATAACCCTAACCTAACACTAGCTCTAGCCCTAAACCTAGCCATAAACCTAAACCTAATCATAACCCTAGCCCTAGACCTAGCCCTACCCTTAGCCCTAGACCTAGCATTAGGTCATAGCTCAAGCCCTAAACCTAGCCCTAACCTCAACCCTAACCCTAAATTTAATCCTAGCCTTAGCTCTAGCCATAACACTAACCCTAACCCTAACCCTAACCCTAAACCCTAACACTAAAACCAAACCCAGGCCTAGCCCTAGCCATAACACTAACCCTAACCATAACCCTAAACCCTACATTAAAACCAAACCCTTGCCCTAGCCCTAGGTTTAACCATTAAACTTAGCCCTAACCCTAACCCTGTCTTAAACCCTAAACCTAACCCTAGCCTTAGCCTTAGCCCTAAAACTAACCCTAATCCTAGCCCTAGCAATAACTCTAGCACTAACACTAAACCTAAACCCTAACCTTAAAACCTAACTCTAAGCCTAAACCTAACACCAGAAATAGCCCTAGCCCTAGCACTAACCCCAACCCTAACCTAACCTGAACCCAATCCCTAACCCTAAACCTAGACCTAGCCCTAGCCCTAACCCTAACCCTAACCTAGCTCTAACCCTAGCCGTAGCCTTAGCACTAGACCTAGCCCGAGCAGTAGTCCTAGCCCTACTAACCCTAAACCAAACCATAACCTAGACCTAGCCCTAACCCTAAAGCAAACCCTAACACGAGACCTAACTCTAGCCTGACACTAGCCCTAGTCCAAGCCCTAGCTTTAGAACTAAACCTAGCTCTAACCCTAACCCTAACCCTATCCTGAGCCCTAACCATAACAATAACCCTAACCCTAACCTCAAACCTAACCCTAACCCTATCCTGAGCCCTAACCATAACAATAACCCTAACTCTAACCCTAGCACTAGCCCTAAACCTAGCTCTAAACCTACCCCTAACCCTAACCTTAACCAGAACCATAGCCCTAGATTTAGCCATAGCTCTAGCCCTAGCACTAGCTCTAAACCTAATTATAACCCTAATCCTAACCATAATTCTAATCACAACTCTAACCCTAAACATAGCTCTAGCCCTAACCTGAACCATAACACTAACCCTAGTCCTAGGCCTAGCCCTAGCCATAACCTGAAAACTAATCCTAACTCTAGCCTTAACCAACCCTAAACACTAACAATAAAACCAAACCCTAACCACAACCCTAACCCTAGCCCGAGCCCTAAACCCAGCCCTAAAACAGCCCTAACCCTAGCCCTATATCTACCCCTACCCCTAACCCTAAAACTAGCCTTAACCCTAGCCCTAAATCCTATCCTTAACCCTAACTCTAACCATAACCCTAGCCCTAACCCTAGACTTAGCCCTAGCCCTAATCGCAGCCATAGCCCTAGACCTAACCCTAACCCTAACCCTAACCTGAACCCTAACCCTAACCCTAAACTTAGCACTATAACTAGCCCTAGCCCTAGCCATAAACCTACCCTAACCCTAACCCTAACCCTAATCCTAACCCCTAACCCTAAAACCAACCCTCAGGCCTAGCCCTAGCCCAAGCCTAGCCCTAGCCCTAACCCTAATCTTAACCCTAACACTAGGCATAGCCCTAACCCTAAAATTAAACCTAGCCCTAAAACTAGTCCTAAACCTAACCTTATCCCTAACCTTAGCCCTAGCCCTAGCCTAGACCTAGTCCTACAACAACCCTAATCCTAGCCCTAGCACTAACCCTAGCCCTAACCCTGAACCTAAACAGAAACCCTAAAACCTATCTCTAATGCTAACCGAAGCCCTAGCCCTAACATTAGACCTAGTCCTAGCCCTATCCCTTACCCTAACCTTACTCCTACTCGAAACCTAACCCTAACCCAAAACCTAAACCTAACCCTAACCCTAGACTTAATGCTAGCCCCAACCCTAGCCCTAAACCTAGCCCTAGCCCTAGCCCTATCCCTAACCCTAACCCTAATGCTAACCCTAGCCCCAGCCCTAACCCTAACTGTAGCCATAGTCCTGGCCCTAGCCCTACCATAGCCTAAGCCATAGTCCTAACGCTAACCCTAGCTCTAGCACGAACACAGCAATAGCCCTAGACATAACACTAATGCTAATCCAAACCCTAGTCCTAGCCCTAATCCTAATCCTCACACTAAATCTAACCCTAACCATAACCCTAGCCCTAACTCTTACACAACCATAACCTTAAAACCTAACCTTAACCCTAACCTTAATCCTAACCCTAGCTCTAGCACTACCCATAGCCCTAGCCCTAACCATAAACTTAATGCTAGCAATAGGTCTAAAACTAGCCCCACCCTATCCCTAACCCTAACACTAACCCTCAAAGTGGCCCTAGCCCTAGCCCTAACCATAGCCCTAGCCCTAACCCTAGCTCTAACTATAGTCCTACACTAGCTCTACACCTAATCCTTACATTAGCCTAGCCCTAGCTCTAGCACTAGCCCTAACCCTAGAATAGATCTAGCCCTAGTGCTAGCCCTAAACATAACTCAAACCCTAGCCCTCGACCATACCCTAGCATTAGCTCTATCCCTTACCCTAGCCCTACCCTAACTCTAGCCTAGCCCTAGCCCTAAACTGAGAACTAGCCCTAGCCCAAAATGCAACCCTAACCCTAACCTTAATGTTAACCCTAACACTAGCCCTAACCCTAGCCCTAAACTGAGAACTAGCCATAGCCCAAAATGCAACCCTAACCCTAACCCTAATGTTAACCCTAACACTAGCCCTAACCCTAGCCCTAACCCTAGCCCTAAACTGAGAACTAGCCATAGCCCAAAATGCAACCCTAACCCTAATGTTAACCCTAACACTAGCCCTAACCCTAGCCCTACCCACAACTCTAAACCTAACACTAACCCTAGCCCTAGCCCTAGCCCTAGCCCTAGCCCTAGCCCAAGCCCTAACCCTAACCCTAGCCCTAACCCTAGCCCTAGCCCTATCCTTAGCCCTAGCCATACACTAGCTCTAGCTGTTGCCCTAGCCTTACACTAACCCTAGCATAGCCCTAGCCCTAGTCCTAACCCAAGTCTTAAATCTACCTTAGCCCTAGCCCTGGCACTAGACCTAACCCTAATCATAAACCTAACCCTAGCCCTAGCCCTAGCAATAAACCTAACCCTAACCTTAATTTTAACCCTAGCCCTAGCCCTAGCCCTAGCCCTAACCCTAATTTTAACCCTAGCCCTAGCCCTAGCCCTTTCCCTTTCCCTAACACTAGCCCTAACCCTAACCCTAGCACTAGCAGTAGACCTAGCCTTAAACTTAATCCTAACCCTAATCCAAGTGAATTTAGCCATTTCCCTAACACTATCCCTAAACCTAACCCTAACCCTAGCCCTAGCCCAAGCATTAACCATAACCATAACCATAACCATAACCATAACCCTAAATATAACCCAAGACCTAGTCCTAAACCTAAACCTAACCCTAACTGTAACCCTAAGCCTACCACTATGCCTACCCTCATCCTAGCATTAGCCTTAGCAGTAGCCCTAGACTTTGCCCTATCCCTAGCCCTGGCCCTAGTCATAATCCTAACCCTTATCGTACCCCTAACCTTAGCCCTAGCAGTAGAACTATCCCTAACCCTAACTCTAACCTTAACCCTAACCCCAAACCCTAACCCTAACTCTAGACATAGCCCTAACCCTAGACCTAACCCCAATCCTAACCCTAACCATAGACCTAGCACTAACCTAACCCTATCCCTAGACTTAGAATTAGCCTTAGCTCTAGCAATAGCCCTAACCCTAAACCTAACCCTAACCCTAACCCTAAACCTACCCCTACCCCTACCCCTTACCCTCAATCTAGCCATAGCACAACCCCTAGCACAAACCTTAACACTAACCCTAAACCTACCCTAACCCAAGCCCTAACCCTAACCCTAAAAATAACCCTAACCCAAGCCCTAACCATAGCCCTAGCCCTAGCTCTAGCTGTAGCTCTAGCTCTAAACCTAACACTAACCCTAACCCTAACCCCAAACCTAACCCTAACCCTAACCCTAGCCCTAATCCCAACCCTAAACCTAACCCAAAAAAACCTAACCCTAACCTGAGCCCTAACCATAACAATAACGCTAAACCTAACCCTAGATCTAGCCCTAACCCTAGCCCTAAACTTTGTCCTAGCCCTAGACATAAATCTAACCCTAAGCCTAAGCCTAAGTCTAAACTTAATCCTAGACCAAGCCCTAGCTCTAGCCTTAGCCCTAGCCCTAATGGTAGCCCTAGCCATAAACCTAACCTAACCCTAGCCCTAACATGAACCTTACCCTAAAACCTAACCCTAAAGCCAAACCCAAAACCTAGCCCTAGCCCAAGACCTAGCCCTAACACTAATCCTAACCCTAACCCTAGCCATAGCCCTAAACCTAAACTTAACCTTAGACCTAACCCTAACCCTAGCCCTAGCCCTAATAGTAGCCCTAGCCATAAACCTAACCATAACCCTAGCCCTAACCCTAACCCTAACCCTAAAACCAAACCCAAAACCTAGCCCTAGCCTAAGCCCTAGCCCTAACGCTAATCCTAACCCTAACCCTAGCTGTAGCCCTAACCCTAAACTTAACCCTAGCCCTAGCCCTAGCCCCAGCCCTAGCCCTAATCATAGCCTTACCCATAGACCTAGATGTAACCCTAACCCTAAGCCTAACCGTAACACCTAACCCTAAAACCAAACCCAAAACCTAGCCCTAGACCAAGCCCTACCCAAGCCCTAACCATAACCCTAACTCTAACCCTAGCTCTAAACCTAGCCCTAACCCTAGCCCTAACTCTAACCCCAACCCAAACCCAAAACCCTAAACTTAACCATAAACCTAACCCTAGATCTAGCCCTAGGCTTAGCCCTAACCCCAGCCCTAGCCCTAAACTTACATCTATCCTTAACCCTAACCCTAGACTTAGACCTAGCCCTAACCCTAACCTTAACCCTAGCCCTATCCCTAGCCCTAGCTCTAGCCCTAGACCTTGCCCTAACACTAACCTAACCCCGACACTAAACCCTAACCCTAACCATAACAGTAACCCCAATTCTAAACCTCATTCCTATTGCTAACCCTAACCCTAGCCCTGGCACTAACACTAACATTAACACTTGCCCTAACCCTAGCCCTAGCCCTAGGTTTAGCCATTGCTCTAGCCCTAGCCCTAGCCCTAACTCTATTCCTAACCCTAACCCTAAACCCTAATCCTAAACCTAACACTAACCCTAACACTAACCAACGAACCTATCTCTAATCCTCACCCTAACCCTAGCCCTGGCACTAGCTCTAGCCCGAGCCCTAACCCTAGCTCTATACTAGCCCTAGACCTAAGCTTAAACCTTGTCTAGCTCTAGAACCAACCCCAAACCTAACCCTGACGCTAGCCCTCGCCCTCGCCCTTACCCTAGACTTAGACTTAGCCCTAACCATAATCCAACTCCTAACACTAACCCTAGCCCTATCCTTAGTCCTAGCCCTAGCCCAAACCTTAGACCTAATCCTAACCATAACCCTAGTCCTACACTAGCCCTAGACCTAAACCTAACCCTAACCTATCCCAAGACCTACACTAGCCCTAGCCCTAACCCTAACCCTAGCCTAGCCCTAGCCCTAGCACTAAACCTAACACTAACCCTAGCTCTCACCTTTACCCTAGCCTTAGCCCTAATGATAACCCTAACCCTAAACCAAACCCTAGCAATAGCCCTAGCCCTAACCCTAACAATAACCCTAGCACTAACACTAACCCTAGACCTAGCCCTAACCCTTAACCTAAACCTAATCCTAACCCTAAGTCTACCCCTACCCCTAAACTTCACCCTACTCTAGCCCTATCCCTAGCCCTAGTCTAGCCATAAACCTAACCCTTACCGTACTCCTAAGCCTAGCCCTAATCATAGAACTAGCCCTAACCCTAACTGCAATCCTAACCCTAAACCTAACCTAACCCAAGACCTTGCCCTAGCCCCAACCCCAACCCTAGCACTAACCCTACCCCTACCCCTAACCCTAGACCCAGCCATAGCCCTAACACTAACCATAAACCTAGCACTAACCCTAACCCTAAACCTTTCCCTACCTGAACACTAACCCTATCCCTAACCCTAACCCTAACACTAAATCCTAACCTTAGTCTTAGCCCTAACCCTAGTCCTAGCCCAATACCTAAACCTAAATATAGCCCTAACCCTAGCCCTTACCCTAACTCAAATCTAACCCTGACCCTAGCCCTAGCCCTAGCCTTAGCCCTAACCCTAACACTAACCTTAATCATAAACCTAACCATAAACCCTAACCCTAAAACCTAACTCTAACCCCAATCCTAGCCCTAGACCTAATGCAAGCCCTAGCTCTAGCCCTAACCCTTACGCTAACCCTACTCTTAGCCCTAAACCTAACCATAACCCTAACCCTAGCCCTAATCCTAGGCCTAATCCTAGCCCTAGCCCTAGCTCTATCCCTAGCCATAGTCCTAGCCCTAACACTAACCCTAAACCTAATGCTAACCCTATCCCTAGCCCTAACCCTAACCCTAACCCTAACCCTAGCCATAGCCCTAGCCCTATCCATACCCTAGCATGACCTTAGCCCTAACCCTAAACCTAGAACTGGCCCTAATCATAAACCTAGCCCTAGCCCTAGTCATAACACTAAACCTAAAACTACCCCCAGCCCAACCCCTACCCCTAGCCCTAGCCCTAATCCTAAACCTCACATCCTAACCCTAACCCTAACTCTAACCCTAACCCTAACCCTACCCCTAACCCTAACGCTAAGAACTCACCCTTACCACAAACTTAACCCTAACCCTAGAAGTAGCCCTAGTCCTAACACTAGCCCTAGACCTAATCCTAATCCCTACTCCTAATCCTAGCCCAAGCCCTAGCCCTATCCCTAATCATAAACCTAACCCTAACCCTAGCCCCAAATCTAACCCTAGCCTTAAACCTAGCCTTAGACATAGCCCTAACTCTAGCCCTAGCCCTAACCCTAACCCTAACCCTAACCATAACCCAAACTGTAAACCTAACCCTACACTAACCCTAAGCCTAGCCCTCAACTTAGCAGTGGCCCTAGCCCTTTCCTAGCGCTAGGCCTAGCCATAATCCTAGTCCTAGCCCTAGCCCTAGCCCTAGCCCTAAACCTAGCCCTTCCCCTATCTAACCCTAAACCTAACCCTAGCTCTTGCCTTAACCCTAACCCTAGACATAGCCCTAGCCCTAGACATAGCCCTAACCCTAGCCCTAGCTTTAGCCCAGGCCATACCCTAGCCCTAACCCTAACCCTAACCCTAACCCTAACCCTAACCCTAACCCTAACCTGAACCCTAAACCTAATCCTAGTTTTAACCCTAACCCTAACACTAAACTTAACCATAACATTAACCTTAACCCTAAACCTATCCCTATCCCTAACACTAACCTTAACCCTAGCCCTAACATTAGCCCTAGCCTTAGCCTTAACCCAACTCTAGCCCCAGATCTAGCCCTAACTAAACCCTAACACAAAACCTAACCCTAACCTTAACCCTACCCTAAACCTAACCCTAACCCTAGTCCTAGACCTAGCCACTGCCCTAACACTAGCCCTAGCCCTTGTCCAACACTAGCCCTAGCCCTAGCCATAACCCTAACTCTAGTCCTACACTAACCCTATACCTATCCCTAATCTTTAACCTAATTGTGAGCCTAACCCTAACACAAACCTACCCCTACCCCTAATCTCACCCTAGCCCTAGCTATAATCCCAGACTTAACCCTAGACCTAAACCTAGCCTTAACCCTAACCCTAGTCCTAGCCCAACCACTAACCCTATAAAACCATAAGTCAAACCCTAGCAATATTCCTAGCTACTAAACCTAACCCTAAACCAAACCCTAAACCTAAACCTAACCCTAGCCCTAGACCTAGCCTTAGCCCTAACCCTAACCCCAACCCTAACACTAGACTTAGCCCTAACCCTATCCTTAGTCCTAGCACTAGCCCTAACCCTAACCTAACACTAGCCCTAACCCAAGCCCTAGCCCTAGCCCTAACCCGGACCCTAACCCTAACCCTAACCCTAACCCTAGACATAGCCCTAGCTCTATATATAACACTAAACCTAAACCTAACCCTAGCCCTAGCCCCAGCCCTAGCCCTAACCCTAGCATTAGACCTAACTGAAACCCTTACCCTAACCCTAACCATAACCCTAGACCTAGCCCTAACCCTAACACTAACCCCAGCCCTAAACCTAACACTAAACCTAACCATAACACTAACCCTAGCATTGCCATAGGCCTAACACTAACCATAACCCTAACCCTAGCCTTAATCCTAGTCCTAGCCCTAAACCTAAGCCTAACCCTAACCCTAACACTATCCCTAGCCCTAAACCTAACTTTAACCCTAAAACTAACTGTAAACCTAACCCAACCTCTAACCCTAACCATAGCCCTAACCATAAACCTAACCCTATCCCTAACCATAGCTGTAGACTTAGCCCTAGCCCTTGCCCTTTCCCTAGCACTAGGCCTAGCCCTAACCCTAGACTAGCCCTAGACCTAGACCTAGCCCCAACCCTAGCCCAGGACTAACACTAGCCCTAGAACTAGCCCTATCCTCATCATTACCCTAAACATATCCTTAGCACCAGCCTTAACCCTAACCATAACCCTTGCCCTAACCATATCCCTAACCCTAATCCTAACCCTTGCCATAACCTTAACACTAACCCTAACCCTAGTCCTAGCCCTAGCCCTAACCCTAACCCTAACCACATCCTCAATCCTGGCCCTAACCCAAACCCTAACAATAACACTAACCCTAATCAGAGCCCTAGTCCTAAACCTAACACTAAACTTAGCCATGACACTAACCCTAACACTAACACTAACCCTAAACTTAACACTCAGCCCACATCTACAGCTTACCCTAACACTAGGCAAGGCACAGCCATAGCACTAAACCTAACCCTAATCCTAAACCTCAACCCTATCCCCAAACCTAACTCTAAACCTAACCCTAGCCCTAACCCTAGCCCTAGCCCTAACCCTTGCCCTAGTCCTAGCCCTAGCCCTAGCCCTTGCCCTAAACCTAACCCTAATGCTAAACCTAGCCCTAGCCTTAGCCCTAGTCCTTAGATTAACCCAAACACTAATCCTAACCCGCACCCTATCCCTACCCCAACCCTAACCCTAGACCTAGCCTCTCCCGTTACCTAACATAGCCTTAGCCCTAAACCTAACCCTAGCTAAACCCCTAATCCTAGCACTATCCCTATCCCTATCCCTATCCCTAACCACAACCCTAGCCCCAACACTAACCCTAGCCCTAGCCTTAGACCTAACCCTAGCCCTACCCTAGCCCTAACCCAAAGCCTAGACCATACCCTAACCCTAACCCTAATCCTAACGCTACCACTAGCCCTAACCCTAACACTAACACTAGCCCTAACCCAAAGCCTTAACCCTAGCCCTAACCCAAAAGCTAACCCTAAACTTAACCCTAGTCCTAGTCCTAGCCCTATCCCTAACCCTAAACCTAGCCCAAGCCCTAGTCCTAACCCTAATCCTACCATTAGCCCTGACCCTAACTCTAACCCCAACCCTAGACCTAGCCCTAACCCTAGCCCTAGCTGTAGCCCTTGCTATAACCCTAACCCTAACCCTACCCTAACACTAACCCTAACCTAACCGTAGCCCTAGCCTTAGCCCTAACCCTCACCCTCGACTTGGCCCTAGCTCCAGCTTTAGCCCTAACTCTAACCATAGCCCTAGACCTAACCCTAACTCTAGTTCTAACCCTAACCTTAACCAAAACTAACCCTAAACATAGCCCTAGCGCTAAACCTAACCCTAACACTAAGCCTAAACCTAACCTTATCCTGACCCTAACCCTATTCCCAAACCTAACCCTAGCCCTATTGATAACTGTAACCCCAACCCTAACCTAAACCTAGCCATAGCCCTACCCTAACCCTAAACCTAGCCCTAACTCTAGCCCTAAACCTAGCTTTAACCCTAATTCTAACCCTCACCATAGCCCTAAACCCTAGATCTAGCCCTAACCTAACCCTAACACTAACCCCAGCCTTAACCATAACACTAACCCAAACCCTAACCCTAACCCTACCCTAGCCCTAACCCTAATACTAATCCTAGACCTAACCATAACTGTAACCCTAACATAACCCAACTCCAACACTAGTCCTAGCCTAGCCCTAACCCTCACCATAGCCCTAACTCTAACTTTAACCCCAACCCCTAACCTTCACCCTAGCCCTAACCCTAACCCTAGCTCTAAACCTAACCCTAACCTAGCCCTAACTTAACCCCAGCCCTAACCATAAATCTAGCCCTAACCCTAACCTAGCCCTAACCTTAAACCTAACCCTAACCCCTAATCCTCACCATATCCCTAGCCCTAACCCTAATCCTAACCTAGCCCTAACATTAACCCTAGCCATAATCTTAAACCTAACCCTAACCCTAATCCCTAAACCTCAACCTAGACCTAGCCCTAACCCTAACCCTAATCCAAGCCATAGCCCTAATCCTAAACCCTAACACTAAAACCTAACACTAGCCCTAGCCCTAGACCTAGCCCCACTTCTAACCCTAGCCCTAACATTAAACATAACTCTAGCCCTAACCCTAGCCATTACCCTAACGCTAACCATAACCCTAACATTAACCCTAGCCCTAACCATAACCCAAACGCTGAACACTAACACTAAAACCTAACCCTAGCCCTAGCCTTAGCCCTAGCCCATAGTCTAACCCTAAGACTAACACTAACCCAGCCCTAGACCTAATGCTAACACTATTCCTAGCTCTAACCATAACCCTAATGCTAACCCTAACCCTACTGTAACTCTAGCCCTAGCCCTAACCAAAACCCTAACCCTAGCACTAAACCTAGCCATAACCCTAACACTAACCCTAATCCTAACACTAACAATAACCCTAACACTAACTGTAAACCCTAACCCTAGCCCTAGCCCTAGCCACAATTCTAGCCCTAGCCCTAACCCTAACACTAATCGTAACATTAACCCTAGCCCAAGCCCTAGCCTCTCCTCTGCCCTAGCCCTAGCACTAGCACTAAACCTTCCCTAGCTCAAGCCCTAACCCTAACCATAACCTTAAAGATAACCCTAACCCTAAACCTAACCTTAACCCTAGCCCTAGCCCTAAACTAACCCTAACCCTAATCCCTAATCCCTAATCCTAAAACTAGCCCTAGCCCTGGCCCTAGCTCTAGCCCTAGCCCTAATGCTAAACCATAACCCTCACCCTCACTCTAAAACTAATCCTAACCTTAACCCTAACACTAACCCTAATGTCCAGACAACACAAAGAAGCCAAAGACTGAAGCAAGAGCTAGTATTGGGTTAGCCACAAGAGAATAGGATATTTCAGGTCGGATCCAGCCATATCTGGAACAAGTGCTGTGGAATTCTGATTGATCTTACCAAGAAAATGACAAACAGATTTTGGAGAAAAGTAAAATCCTTCGGCAAGTGGCTTCAATGTCATATTCACAAACACAAATATAATGTTGGCCATGGTTACTGTAGCATTCTACCTAGAAAACTGGAATGTATATGGTTTTTGTATGCAGTTCCCTCAATTACATTTGCCAGCATGAAAACAAAATGAAACTGCTAAAATTCATCCAAAACCATGAACTCCATGGATAATGCCCAGAAAACAGAAAAAAAACACAGAGGCTGAAGCAAGATCTGGTATTGAGTTAGTACAGATGAACCAGATATTTCTGGTTGGATTCAGCCATATCCGGAATAAGTGCTGTGGAATTGGGGTTGACTTTAAACAAAAATCACAGTAAAACTGGTTTTGGAAAAAAAGTAAGATCCTTCTCTTCAGCAGTTTGCTTCAATGTCCTGTTCAAAAACACAAATATCATGTTGGCCATTGTGGCTGTAAATTTCTATCTCAAAAATTTGAATGTGTAGTGTTTTTGTATCCAGTTCCTTCAATTCCATTAGCCATCATGAAAATAAAATATTACATGCTAAATTTCATTCAACACTGTGAAGTCCATGGATATTGTCCAGAAAACACAAACAAACACAAAGGCTGTAGCAAGATGTGGGTTTGAATTAGCCACAACAGAACAAGATATTTCTGGATAGAGCCAGCAATATCCACACAAAGTGCTGTGGAATTCAGGTTGATTTGACCCAGAAAATCAGAGTCAAACTGGTTTTGGAAAAAGTAAAATACTATTTTTCAGCAAGTGGTTTCAATGTTGTGTTCACAAACACAAAAATCATGTTGGCTGCGGTTGCTGTAGATTTCCACCTAGAATACTCAATGTGTAGGATTTTTGTATCCAGTTCACTCAAATCCATTGGCCAGCTGACAACAAAATGGAACCTTCTAAAAATCATTCAAAACTGTGAAGTCCAAGGATAAAGTCCAGAAAACACAACCACAGAGGCTGTGGCAAGATCTGGGGTAGAGATAGCCACAACAGAATTGGATATTTCCTGTTGGATCCAGGCATATCCAGAGAAAGTGATGTGGAATTTGGATTGATTTGACCCAGAAAATCACAGTCAAACTGTTTTTGGAGAAAAGTAAAATCCTGCTCTATAGCAAGTGACTTCAATGTCATGTTCATAAACATAAATGTTATGTTGGCCGTGGTTGCTCTAGCTTTCTACTTAGAAAACTAGAATGTTTAGGGTTTTTGTATCCAGTTCCATCAATTGCATTCCCCAGCATGAAAACAAAACGTTACATGCTAAAATTCATGTAAAATAGTGTAGTCCTTGGATAATGTCCAGAAAACACAAACCAACATAGAAGCTGTGGCAAGATCTGGGAATGAATTACCCACAACAGAACCAGATACTCCCTGTTGGATCTAGCCATATCTGGACAAAGTTTTGTGGAATTTAAGTTACATTGACCCAGAAAATCACTGAAACTGGTTTTGGAGGAAAGTACAATCTTTTTCTTCATCAATTGGCTTCAATGTCATGTTCACAAGTACAAATATGCTGGCCATGGTTGATGTTGCTTTCTACCTAGAAAACTCAAATGTGTAGGGTTTTTGTATCCACTTCCCTCAATTCCGTTTCCAGAATGAAAACCAAATGTTACATGCTAAAATTTATTTAAAATTGTGAAGCCCATATTATAATGTCCACAAAACACAAACAAACATAAAGGCTGTGGCAAGATCTGGGATGGAGTTAGGGACAACAGAACTGGATATTTCCTGTTGTATTCAGCCACATTTGGACAAAGTGCTGTGTAATTCTTGTTGATTTGACCTAAAATCACAGTCAAAATGGTTTGGGAGAATAGCAAAATCCTTCTCTACTCAAGTGGCTTCAATGTCATGTTCACAAATATGAATAATGTGTCGGACGAGGTGGCTGTATCTTTGTACCTAGAACAAACAAATGCGTACTTTTTTGGATCAGTTCATTCAATTCTGTTTCCAGAATGAAAACAAAATGTTACATGTGAAGATTCATTCAAAACCATGAAGTCCATGTTATAATGTCCAGAAAACAGCAGTTAACACAGAAGCTGTGGCAACATCTGGAATGGAGTTAGCCACAACAGAACTGGATATTTTGTGTTGGATCCAGCCATATCCAGACAAAGTGCTATGGAATTTGGATTGATTTGACACAGAAAATCACATTCAAACTGGGTTTGGAGAAAAGTAAAATCTTTTTCTGTGGCAGGTGGCTTCCATGTCATGTTCAAAAACACAAATATCATGTTGGCCACTGTGGCAGTATATTTCTACCTAGAAAACTCAAATCTGTAGGGTTTTTGGATCCAGTTTCCTCCATTCAGTTTGCCAGTATGAAAATAAAATATTGCATGCTGAAATTTATTCAACACCTTGAATTCCATGGATAATATTCAGAAAACAGAAACAAACAGAGAGGCTGTGGAAAGTTCTGGGATGGAGTTATCCAAAACAGAACCTGGTATTTCCTTTTGGATCCAGCCATATCTGGACAATGTGCTGTTGAATTCAGGTTGATTTGACCTGGAAAATCACAGTCAAATGGGTTTTGGAGAAAAGTAAAATCCTGCTCTACAGCAAGTGGCTTCAATGTCATTTTCACAAACACAAATATCATGTTGGGCACTGTGGCTGTAGATTTCTAACTAGAAAACTCGAATGTGCAGTGTTTTTGTATCCAGTTCCCTCAATTCCGTTTCCAGAATGAAAACCAAATGTTACATGCTAAAATTTATTCAAAACCGTGAAGTCCATATTATAATGTCCACAATACACAAAAAAACACAGAGGCTTGGCAAGATCTGGTATGAAGTTTGGCACAACAGAACCAGGATTTTTCCTGTTGGATCCATCCATATACAGACAAAGTGCTGTGGAATTCAGATCGATTTGACCTACAAAATCACAGTCAAACGGGTTTTGGAGAAAAGTAAAATCCTTCTCTGTGGCAGGTGGCTTCAATGTCATGTTCACAAACAGAAACATCATGTTGGCTGTGGTTCTTTGAGCGTCCTACCTAGAAAACTTGAATGTGTAGGGTTTTTGTATACAGTTCCTTCAATTCCATTCACTAGAATGAAAACAAAAGGAAAGTTCTAAAATTCATTCAACACCGTGAAGTCCATGGATAATATCCACAAAACACAAACAAACACAGAGGCTGTGGCAAGATCTGGGATGCAGTTTGGCATAACAGAACTGTATATTTCCTGTTGTATCTTTCATATCTGGACAATGTGTTGTGTAATTCAAGTGATTTGACCCAGAAAATTACACTCAAACTGGCTTTGGAGAAAAGTAAAATCCTTCATTTGGTAAGTGACTTCAATGTCATGTTCACAAACATAAATATCATGTTTGCCATGGTTGCTGTTGCTTTCTACCTAGCTTTCTACTCAGAAAACTAGAATGTGTAGGGTTTTTGTGTCCGGTTCCATCAACTGCATTCCCCAGCAAGAAAACAGAACGTTACTTGCTAAAATTCATGTAAAACAGTGAAGTCCATGGATAATGTCCAGAAAACTCGAATGTATAGTGTTTTTGTATCCAGTTCCCATAATTCCATTTGACAGCATGAATACAAAATATTATATGCTAAAATTCATTCAAAACCCTTAAGTACATGGATAATGTCCACAAAACACAAAGAAACACAGTGGCTTTGGGAAGATCTGGGATGAAGTTAGCCACAACAGAACTGGATATTTCCTGTTGAATTCAGACAAATCCAGGCAAAGTGCTCTGGAATTTGGGTTGATTTGACCCAGAAAATCACAGTTAAACTGGTTTGGGAGAATAGCAAAATGCTTCTCTTCAGCAAGTGGCTTCAATGTCATGTTCACAAACCCAAATATCATGTTGGTCACAGTTGCTGTAGCTTTCTTCCTTGAAAACTTGAATGTGTAGGGTTTTTATATCCATTTCCTTCAATTCGGTTCACTGGAATGAAAACAAAATGGAAACTGCTATAATTCAAAACCGTGAAGTCCATGGATAATGTCCAGAAAACAAACACAGAGGCTGTCATAATATCTGGGGTGGAGATAGCCACAAGAGAACCAGATATTTTGTGTTGGATCCAGCCATATCCAGACAAATTGCTGTGGAATTTGGATTGATTTGACCCAGAAAATCACAGTCAAACTGGGTTTGGAGAAATCCTTCTCTGTGGCAGGTGGCTTCAATGTCATGTTCACAAAGAGAAATATCATGTTGGCCATTGTGGCTGTAGATTTCTACCTAGAAAACTCAAGTGTGTAGGGTTTCTGTATCCAGTTCCCTCAATTCCATTTGCCAGCATTAAAATAAATCATTACATGCAAAAAATCATTCAACACCGTGAAGTCCATGGATAATATCTAGTAAGCACAGTGAGGCTGTGTCCAGATCTGGATGAAGTTAGCCACGACAGAACCAGATATTTCCTGTTGGATTCAGCCATATCCAAAGTGCTGTGGCATTTGGTTTGATTTGACCCAGAAAATCACAAACTGGTTTTGGAGAAAATTAAAATCCTTCTCTACAGCGAGTGGCTTCAATGTCATGTTCACAACACAAATATCATGTTGGCCGTGGTTGCTCTAGCATTCTACCTACAAAACTCGAATATGTAGGGCTTTTGCATCCAATTCCTTAATTCCATTCGCCAGCATGAAAACAAAAGATTGGATCCTAAAATTCATTCAAAACTGTTAAGTCCATGGATAATATCCATAAAATGCTACAAACATAGAGGTTGTGGCAAAATCTGGGATAAAGTTAGCCATAACGGAACTGGATATTTCCTATTGGATCCAGCCATATCTGGACAAAGTGCCATGTAATTCAAGTTGATTTGACCTACAAAATTACAGTCAAACTGGTTTGGGAGAATAGCAAAATGCTTGTCTTCAGCAAGTGGCTTCAATGTCATGTTCACAAACACAAATATCATGTTGGCCAAGGGTGCTTTAGCTTTCTTACATGCTAAAAGTCATTCAAAACCAACCATGAAGTCCATGTTATAATATCCACAAAACACAAACACAGAGGCTTGGCAAGATCTGGGATGAAGTTAGCCACAATAGACCTGGATATTTCCTGTTGGATCCAGCCAAATCTGGACAAACTGCAGTAACATTCTGGTGGATTTGACTTAGAAAATCACAGCCAAACTAGTTTCTGAGAAAAGTCAAATAATTTTCTTAAGCAAGTGGCTTCAATGTCATGTTCACAAACACAAATACCATGTTGGCTGTGGTTCCTGGTGCTTTTTACCTAGAAAATTCAAATGTGTAGGGTTTTTGTATCCAGTTCCCTCATTTCCTTTCACCAGAATGAGAACAAAATGTTACATGCTAAAATTCATTCAACACCGTGAAGTCCATGGATAATAACCAAAAAACACAAAGAAACACAAAGGCTGTGGCAAGATCTGGGATGGAGTTAGCCACACCAGAACCAGATATTTCCTGTTGGATCCAGCAATATCCAGACAAAGTGCTGTGGAATTCAGATTGATTTGACCCAGAAAAACACAGGCAAACTGGTTTTGGAGAAAAGTAAAATCCTTCTCTACAGCAAGTGGCTTCAGTGTCATGTTCACAAACACAATAACATGTTGGCCATGGTTGCTCTAGCATTCTACCTACAAAACTCGAATATGTAGGGTTTCTGTATCCAGTGCCCTCAATTTCATTCACGGGCATGAGTATAAAACATTACATGCTAAAATTCATTCCACACTGTGAACTCCATGGATAATATTTAGAAAGCACAAACAAACAGAGAGGCTGTGTCTAGATCTGGATAGAGTTAGCCACAACAGAACAGGGAATTTCCTGTTGTATTCTGCCATATCTGGACAAAATGCTCTGGAATTTGGGTTGATTCAACCCAGAAAATCACAGTCAAACTGGTTTGGGAGAATAGCAAAATGCTTCTCTTCAGCAAGTGGCTTCAATGTCATGTTCACAAACCCAAATATCATGTTGACTGAGGGTGTTGTAGCTTTGTACCTAGGAAACTCGAATGTGGAGGGGTTTTGTATCCATTTCCATCAATTTGGTGCACCAGAATGAAACCAAAATGGAACCTGCTAAAATTCATTCAAAACCGTGAAGTCCATGGACAATGTCCACAAAACAGAAACAAACAGAGAGGCTGAGGCAAGATCTGGGATGGAGTTATCCAAAACAGAACCATGTGTTACCTATTTTATACAGTCGCATCTGAACAATGTGCAGTGAAATTTGGGTTTATTTGACCCAGAAAATCACAGTCATACTTGTTTGTGAGAATTGGAAAATCCTTGTATTCAGCAAGTGGCTTCAATGTCATATTCACAGACACAAATATCATGTTGGCCACTGTGGCTGTAGCTTCCTACCTAGAAAGCTCGAATTTGTAGTGTTGTTGTATCCAGTTCCCTCAATTCCATTCACAAGAATGAAAACAAACTGCAAGCTGCTAAAATTCATTCAAAACTATGAAGTCCAAGGATGATGTCCAGAAAACACAAACAAACACAAAGGCTGTACCAAGATCTGGGATTGAGTTAGCCACAACAGAACTGGATATTTCTGGCTTGATTCTGCCATATAAGGACAAAGTGGTGTGGAATCCGGGTAAAATTGACTGAGTACATCACAGTCAAACTGGTTTTGTAGAAAAGTAAAATCCTTCTCTTCGGCAATTGACTTCAATGTCATGTTCACAAACACAAATATAATGTAGGCCATGGTTGCCCTAGCTTTCTACCTAGAAAACACCAATGTGTAGAGCTTTTGTCTCCAGTTTCATCAATAGAGTTAGCCAGCCAAAAACAAAATGTTACTTGCTAAAATTCAATCAAAACTGTGAAGTTCATAGATACTGTCCAGAAAAGACAAACAAACACAGAGGCTGCGGCAAGATCTGAGACTAAGTTAGCCACACCAGAACCATATATTTCTGGTGTGATCCAGCCATATCCAGACAAAGTATTATGGAATTTGGATTAAATTGATTCAGAAAAACACAATCAAAATGGTTTTGGAGAAAAGTAAAATCTTTCTTTTTGGCTAGTGGCTTAGATGTTATGTTTGCAAAAATGAATATCATGTTGGCCATGGTTACTGTAGCTTTCTGCCTAGAAAAGTCGAATGTGTAGGGTTTTTGTATCCAGTTCCCTCAATTGCATTTTCCAGCAAGAAAACAAAATGTCACATGCTAAAATTCATTCAAAACACTGAAGTCCGTGGATTATGTCCAGAAACACAAACAAACACAGAAGCTGTAGCATGATATGGGATTGAGTTAGCAAAACCAGAACCAGATATTTCTGCTTTGATCCAGACATATACAGCCAATGTGCTGTGGAATACGGGTAAAACTGACCCAGAAAAACAAAGAAAAATTGGCCTCGGGAAAAGTAAAATCCTGCACTTTGGCAAGTGGTTTGAATGTCATGTTTACAAATACAAATATAATGTTGACCACGGTTGCTGTAGATTTCTACCTGGAAAACACGAATGTGTAGAGCTTCTGTCTTTTTTTTTTTAAACTTTTATTTAGAATATAAATTTCCACGGTACAACTTATGGATTACAATGGCTTTCCCCCTATACTTTCCCTCTCCCCCCGCAGCCCTCCTCCCTTACCCTCTCCCTCCACCCTTTCATTCACATCCAGTTTTATTTTCAATTCTCTTTGTATACAGGAGATCAGTTTAGCATTTGTTAAGTAAAGATTTTGTCCATTTGCCCTCATATAAAACCACAAAGTGAAATATACTATTTGAGTACTCATTATAGCATTGAATCACATTGTACAGCACATTAAGGACAGAGATCCTACATGATATATATTTGTTGAAACTGATTAATTTTTTATGCAGTTTCCAATGTAACATTGAGTTTTTTTCATTTTTGATTATCTTTATATACAGAATCGACTCTGTATGTATTAAGTAAAGATTTCATCAGTTTGCACCCACAAAGAAACACAAAGTGTAAAAATACTGTTTCAGTACTAGTTACAGCATTACTTCACATTGGATAACACATTAAGGACAGATCCCACATGGGACATAAGTACACAGTGACTCCTGATGTTGATTTAACAATTTGACACTCTTGTTTATGGCGTCAGTAATCTCCCTGGACTCTAGTCATGAGTTGCTGAGGATATGGAAACCTGTAGGGTTCGCCGACTTCGATCTTATTCTGACAGGGTCATAGTCAAAGTGGAGGTCCTCTCCTCCCTTTGGAGAAAGGTACCTCCTTCTTTGGTGACCCCGTTCCTTCCACTGGGATCTCACTCGCAGAGATCTTTCATTTAGGTCTTCTTTTTTTCCTTTTCCAAGTGTCTTGGCTTTCCATGCCTTAAATGCTCTCATGGGCTCTTGAGCCAGATATGAATGCCTTAAGGACTGATTCTGAGGCCAGAGTGTTATTTAGGGCATCTGTCATTCTATGAGTCTGCTGTGACTCTGCTTCCCATGTTGGATCATTCTTTCCCTTTTTGGTTCTATCTGTTTGTATTGGCAGACATTAGACTTGTTTGTGTGTTCTCTTTGACTCAGACCTATCAGTGTGATCAATTGTGAACTAAAATTGATTACTTGGACCATTGAGATGGCATTGGTACATGCTACCTTGATGGGGTTGTATTGGGATCCCCTGGCATGTTTCTAATTCCCTCATTTGGTGTAAGTCCGATTGAGCTTGTCTCAGGTTGTACATATCCTCCCTTTTTTTTCCCTCTCTCATAGTTAACCGGGATCACTTTTCAGTTAAAATTTAAACACCTAAGGATAATTGTGTGTTAGTTGCAGAGTTCAACCACTAGTACTAGAACAAAAACAAGCAAAAAACAGAGATACTAAGATGGGTAAAGATTTACATTGTACATCAATAGTCCAGACAAGAGCTGATCAAGTCTTATTTTCTCATAGTTTTAATTTCATTTCAACAGGTTTCCCATTTGGTGTTCAGTTAGTCATCAGCAATCAGGGAAAACAAAATATATATGTCTCTTTGGGACTGGCTTAATTCACTCAGCATGATGTTTTCCAGATTTATCCATTTCATTGCAAATGACCGGATTTCATTGTTTTTGACTGCTGTATAGAATTCTATAGAGCACATGTCCCATAATTTCCTAATCGTCTACTGTTGATGGGCATTTGGGTTGGTTCCAGGTCTTAGCTATTGTGATTGGGCTGCAATAAACATTAGTGTGAAGATGGCTTTTTTGTTTGCCAATTTAATTTCTTTTGGTAAATTCCAAGGAGTGGGATGGCTGGGTTGAATGGTAGGGTTATATTCAGGTTTCTGAGGGATCTCCAAACTGACTTCCATAGTGGCTTAACCAGTTTGCATTCCCACCAACAGTGGGTTAGAGTCCCTTTTTCCCCACATCATCTCCAGCATCTATTGTTGGTAGATTTCTGAATGTGAGCCATTCTCACCGGGGTGAGGTGAAACCTCATTGTGGTTTTGATTGGCATTTCCCTGATGGCTAGTGATCTTGAAAATTTTCTCATGTGTCTGTTGCCCTTTGGATTTCCTCTCTGGAAAAATATCTATTGAGGTCTATGGCCCATCTCTTAAGTGGGTTGTTTGTTTTAATGTTGTGTTGTTTCTTGATTTCTTTGTAGAATTTGGTTATCAGCCCTTTATCTGTTGCATAGTTTGCAAACATTTTTTCCCATTCTGAGGGTTGCCTATTCACTTTCCTGACTGTTTCTTTTGAAGTACAGAAACTTCTCAATTTGATGCGATCCCAATAGTTAATTTTGGATTTGAGTGCCTGTGCTTCTGGGGTATTTTCCAAGAAGTCTTTGCAGTACCTATATCTTGCAGGGTTTCTCCAGTGCTCTCTAATAATTTGATGGTGTCAGTTTGTAGGTTTAAGTTTTTATCCATGTTGAATGAATTTTTGTGTAAGGTATAAGGTAGGGATCTTGCTTCATGTTTCTGCACGTGGAAATCCAGTTTTCCCAGCACCATTTATTGAATAGACTGTCCTTACTCCAGGGATTGGTTTTGGATCCCTGATCAAATATAAGTGGGCTGTAGATATTTGCAATGATTTCAGGTGTTTCTATTCTGTTCCATTGGTCTATCCATCTGTTTCTGTACAAGTACCATGCTGTTTTGATAACAACTGCTCTGTAGTATGTCCTGAAATCTGGTATTGTGATGTCTCTGGCTTTGTTTTTGTTGTACAAGATTGCTTTGGCTGTTCAAGATCTCCTGTGTCTCCATATGAATTTCAGCATCATTTTTTCCAGATCTGAGAAGAATGCCTTTGGTATCTTGATTGGTATTGCATTGAATGTATAAATTGCTTTTGGGAGAATGGACATTTTGATGATATTGATTCTTCCAATCCATGAGCATGGAAGATTTTTTCATTTTTTGGTATCCTCTTCTATTTCTTTCTTTAAGGTTTTGTAATTTTCATCATAGAGATCTTCAACATCCTTGGTTAAGTTTATTCCAAGGTATTTGATTGTTTTTGTGGCTATTCTGAATGGTATTGATCTTAGAAGGTCTTCCTCAGCCGTGACATTGCTTGTGTATACAAAGGCTGTTGATTTTTGTGTGTGCATTGATTTTATATTCTGATACTTTGCCAAACTCTTCTATGAGTTCCAGTAATCTCTTAGTAGAGTTCTTTGGGTTCCCTAAATAATCATATCATCTGCAAAGAGGGATAGTTTGAGTCTTCCTTCCCAATTTGTATCCCTTTGATTTCTTTTTCTTACCTAATAGCTCTGGCTCAGACTTCCAGCACTGTGTTGAATAACAGTGGTGAGAGTGGGCATCCCTGTCTGGTACCAGATCTCAGTGGGAATGCTTCCAGCTTCTCCCCATTCAATAGGATACTGGCTGTGGGTTTTTCATAAATTGCTTTGATTACACTGAGGAATGTGCCTTCTATACCAGTTTGCTTAGGGTTTTCATCATGAAAGGGTGTTGAATTTTATCAAATGCTTTCTCCGCATCTTTTGAGATGATCATATGCTTTTTCTTCTGCCATCTGTTAATGTTGAGTATCTCATTGATTGTTTTGTGAACATTGAACCATCCCTGCATGCCGGGGATAAATCCTACCTGGTCTGTGTGGATGATCTTTCTGATGTGTTGTTGCATTCTATTGGCCAGAATTTTAATTAGGATTTTTGCCTCTATGTTCATCAGGGATATTGGTCTGTAATTCTCTTCAATACTTCATCTTTTTCAGGTTTAGGAATTAAGGTGATGCTGGCTTCGTAAAAGGAGTTTGGGAGGATTCCCTCTTTTTCAATTTTTCTGAATAGTTTGAGAAGGATTGGAGTTAGTTCTTCTTCAAATGTCTGGTGGAGCCGGTGCCGTGGCTCAATAGGCTAATCCTCCGCTTAGCGGTGCCGGCACACCAGGTTCTAGTCCCAGTTGGGGTGCTGGATTCTGTCCCAGTTGCCCCTCTTCCAGACCAGCTCTCTGCTGTGGCCCGGGTGTGCAGTGGAGGATGGCCCAAGTGTTTGGGCCCTGCACCCCATGGGAGACCAGGAAAAAGCACCTAACACCTGGCTCCTGCCATCAATGAGCATGGTGCGCCGGCCACAGTGCGCTGTCTGCGGCAGCCATTGGAGGGTGGACCAACGGCAAAAGGAAGACCTTTCTCTCTGTCTCTCTCTCTCACTGTTCACTCTGCATATAAAAAAATCAATAAATGTCTGCTGGAATTCAGCAGTGCATCCAACTGGTCCTGGGCTTTTCTTTTTTTGGGAGGCCTTTATTACTGTTTCAATTTTTGTCTCACGTGTGGGTCTGTTTAGGTTTTCTATGTCTTCCTGGTTCAGTTTAGGTAGGTTGTATGTGTCCAAGAATCTATCCATTTCTGATAGGTTTCCCTGTTTGCTTGCGTACAAGTCCTTGTAGTAATTTCTGATGATTCTTTTGATTTCTGTGGTGTCTGTTGTTACATTTCCTTTTTCATCTCTGATTTTATTGATTTGGATCTTTTCTTTTTTTTTAGTTAGTTGGGCCAATGGGGTGTCAATTTTGTTTATTTTTTCAAAAAGCAGCTCCTCGTTTGGCTGATTTTTTGTAGTGTTTTTTTTTGGATTCAATACTGTTGATTTCTTCTCTGATTTTAATTATTTCTCTTCTACTAACATTGAGTCTGGTTCGCTGCAGATTTTCTAGATCCTTGAGATGTACTGTGTGCTCATCTATTTGGAGCCTTTCCAATTTCTTGATGTAGGCACCAATTGATGTAAACTTTCCTCTTAACACTGCTTTTGCTGTATCCCATAAGGTTTGGTATGATGTGCTGTTATCCTCATTTACTTCCAGAATATGTTTGATTTCTCTTTTAATTTCTTCTATGGTCCATTGTTCATTCAGGAGCATGTTGTTCAATCTCCATGTGATTGCATATGCTCTAGGGATTCCCGAGTTGTTAATTTCCAACTTCATTCCTTTATGGAGTGAGAAGGTGCATCGTATGATTCTAATTCTTTTGAATTTGCTGAGACTTGCTTTATGGCCTAGTATGTGGTCCATCCTAGAGTAGGTTCCATGTACTGCTGAGAAGAATGTGAATGCTTTACGTGTAGAATGTAAATGCTTTGTCTGTAGGATGGAAAGTTCTGTAGATATCTGTTAGTTCCATTTGGTCTATAATGTCATTTAAATTTTCTGTTTCCTTGTTGATCCTCTGTCTTGCTGATCTATCTCTGAGAGTGGAGTATTGAAGTCCCCCAGTACTATTTTGTTGGGGTCTAAGTCTCCCTTTAAGTCCCTTAACAAGTCTTTTAAATAAACCGGTGCCTTGTAATTAGGTGCATATACATTGATAATTGTTATATCTTCCCATGAATGGATCCCTTAATCATATAGTGCCCCTCTTTGTCTCTCCTAATAGTTTTTGTGGTAAAATTTATGTTATCTGATATTAAGATGGCTACGCCATCTTTTTTTTCATTTCTGTTGGCATGGTATATCTTTTTCAGCCTTTCACTTTGAGTATGTATGGATCTTTGCTGGAAAGATGTGTTTCTTGTAAGCAACAAATAGATGGGTTTTGTTTCCTAACCCAGTCTGCCAATCGGTGTCTTTTGACTGGGCAATTTAAACCATTCATGTTAAATGTGACTATTGATAAGTAGTAATTTTGCCCTGCCATTTGCCAAAGATAGTTTCTTATATATGCTTTGAGTTTCCTATGATCTTTTATGGGAGGTTTCCTTCCTTTAGCTTCTTTCAAATTGATGACCGTGTTTCTGTGTTTCTGTGTGTAGCACATCTTTAAGCATCTTTTGTAGAGCTGGAAGAGTAGCTACAAATTCTTTCAGTTTCTGTTTGCTGTGAAAGGTCTTTATTTCACCTTCATTCACAAATGAGAGCTTTTCAGGATATAATATTCTGGGTTGGCAGTTTTTCTCTCTTAGTACCTGGGCTATGTCTCGCCATTCCATCCTAGCTTGAAGGGTTTCTGATGAGAAGTCTGCTGTGAGCCTAATTGGAGATCCTCTGAGAGTAATCTGACATTTTTCTCTTGCACATTTTAGGATCTTTTTTTTTTGTTTTACTGTGGTGAATTTAATTACAACATGTCATGGTGAGGTTCTCTTGGTCATGTTTATTAGGGGTTCTATGAGCTTCCTGTACTAGGATTTCTCTGTCCTTCTCCAAACCCGGAAAGTTCTCTGTTAATATCTCACTAAAAATGCCTTCTAATCCTTTCCTTCTCTCCATGCCTTCAGGAATTCTTAGAACTCGAGTGTTGGGTTTTTTAATAGTATCCTGTAGGTTTCCAACAATATTTTTTAGATTTCTTATTTCCTCTTCTTTTCTTTGGTTTGACTGTATAGTTTCCTGTTCTCTGTCTTCTAAGTCCGATATTCACTCTTCTGTTTCGCTGACTCTATCTTTGAGGCTCTCCAATGTGTTCATTACTTGATCTATGGAGTTCTTCAGTTCTGACTGATTTCTTGTCACTATCACACTTTCCTGTTCTACTAATTTCTGCATTATATTCTGGTTCTTCCTTAAGGTTTCATTTTCCTGAGAGAGATTTTCCATCTGTCCAGTAAGGATTTCTGTAGTTCAAGAATTTGCTTTTGAAGACTTCTGAATGATCTTATCATAAGTTTTTTGAAATCCATATCTTGCATTTCTTCTATCTCGTCATCTTCATATTCTTGGCTTGGGGTGTTTTGTTCGTTTGGAGGCATCATAATGTGTTCATTGTTCTTGTTCCCTTCATTTCTGTGTTTATGTTTTGCATTTTGGGGGGATTCTTTTATTTTTCTTCCCTTACTGTGATTTTTTTTCTTGTTATATTATGCCTTTGTTAAGTGGGCTGTCTGTTGTTGGAGGAGCCTTGGAGGCTTGAGATGGGTGTAGCCAGTGAGCTCTGCTTAGTTCTTCATGGTTAGTTGTGGTAGATCTCTATTTATTTGTTTGTTTTTATTATTATTTTTTTCCCTCAGGAGGGAAGTAATACCGCACAACTGAGCAGAGTTGATGGTAGTTAGCTTCCAATCTCTATCTTCTACGTGTATAGCATAGCATGCGGTTTTCAAAAAAAAATTTTTTTTCCCTCTGGTAACTTGAGTCGTTTGGCGGGAGGGCTTTGTGCTGCTTTCCCTGGATTAAGATTGTATAGTTGTACCACTCCCTATTAGCCCTAGGTGGCAGCAGTGTGCCACAGCAGCAGTGCACCGAAGCAGCAGCACACCGCAGCAGCAGCGTGCCGCAGCAGCAGTGGTTCTTTTAGCCCGAATGTAAACAAAGAAGATGGCCGCTTCCCACCCGTTGCCACTCTAATATGGGGGAGGGTGGAGGCTCTGTGGGCTCCTGATTTGTCCAGTTCCTCAATCAGTCTCCTTAAGTTGCGCTCTCCTCCCATGGGTGTTACACGCTCTTTTCCTTTTGCTATTTCCTCCCCTGCTCAGTCGTGCGTGTCCCAATGACGGTCCCAGGGTGGGTTGGGGGAGGTTTGGCGGCGGCTGGTGCCTCAGTGTTGGGTGAACGCCCTTTCTCACCTTGGCTTCCAACGCTGGTGTGTCTGATCTTCAATTTTCATCTGTTAGTCTGACCTGACTGTCCGGCTCCCCTGGGGCTGAAGCGAGTGGCTCCGGGAGCGCCACACACGCATCGCCCATGCCTTCCCAATCGGCAGCCTGCAGGATCCCTGCCACCCCCTTCCCAAACTCTCCTTTCTAAAACAACCAAGCTTCTCTCTTCAGTTCCAATAATTAGTGTTAATCAGCTTAAAACAAAATGTTACATGCTAAAAATCATTCAAAGCTGTGAAGTCTGTGGATAATGTGCAGAAAATACAAACAAACACAGAGGCTATAGCAAGATCTGGGATTGAGTTAGCCAAAACACAACCGGATATGTCTGGTTTGATTCTGCCATATCAGGACAAGGTGCTGTGCAATTCGGGTTATATTGACCCAGTACATCATAGTCAAACCGGTTTTGAAGAAAAGTAAAATCCTTCTGTTCATCAAGTGGCTTCAAGGTAATGTTCACAAACACAAATATCATGTGGGCCATGGTTGCTCTAGTTTTCTACTAGAAAACTAGAATGTGTGGAGCTTTTGTCTCCATTTCAATCAATTAGTGTTAGCAGGCTTACAACAAAATGTTACATGCTAAAATTCATTCAAAACTGTGAAGTCCATGAATAATGTCCAGAAAACACAAACAAAGAAAGAGGCTGTAGCAAGATTTGGGATTGAATTAGCAAACAACAGAAGCAGATATTTCTGGTTTGATTCTGCCATATCAGGACAAAGTTCTGTGGAATTTTATTATATTGACCCAGAAAATCACAGTTAAACTGGTTTAGGAAAAAATAAAATAATTCTCTTTGGCAAGTACCTTCAATGTCATGTTCACAAACATAAATATCATGTTGGTCACAGTTACTGTAGAATTCTGCCTAGAAAACTTGATGTGTTGAGTTTTTGTATCCAGCTCCCTCAAATGCATTGACCAGCACTAAAACAAAATGTTACATGCTGAAATTCATTCAACACCGTGAAGTCCATGGATAATATGCAAAAAACACAAAGAAACACAGAGGCTGTAGCAAGTTTTGGGATTGAGTTAGCCACAACAGAACCGGATATTTCTGGTATGATCCAACCATATGTGAAAAACATTGTGGAATTCGGGGTCAATTGACCCAGAACATCACAATCAAACTGGCTTTGGAGAAAAGTAAAATTCTTCTGTTCAGCAAGTGGCTTCAATGTGATTTTGGCAAACAGAAACATCATGTTGGCAGTGGTTGATCTAGCTTTCTACCTAGAAAACATGAATGTGTAAAGCTTTTGACTTCTGTTCCATCAATTAGAGTTGGCCACCTGAAAACAAAACTTTACATGCTAAAATTCATGTAAAATAGTGAAGTGCATGGATAATGTCCAGAAAACACAAATGAACACAGAGCCTGTAGCAAATCTGGGATTGAATGAGCCATAAAACAACTTTATATTTCTGGTTTGATCCAGCCATTGGGAACAAGTGCTGTGAAATTTGGGTTAAACTGACCCAGAACATCACAGTTAAACTGATTTTGGAGAAATGTAAGATCCTTCTCTTTGGCAAGTGGCTTCAGTGTCATGTTTACAAACACAAATTTCATGTTGGCCACAGTTACTCTAGCTTTCTATCTAGAAAACTCGAATGTGTAGTGGTTCTGTTTGCAGTTCCTTCAATTGTTTTCCCCAGCGAGAAAAGAAAATGTTACATGCTAAAGTTCATTCAAAACCATGAAGTGCATGGATAACTTCCAGAAAATACAAACAAACACAGAAGCTTTACAAATTCTGAGATTGAGTTAGCCATAACATAACTGGATATTTCTGGATTGCTCCATTATATGTGGACAAAGTGTTGTGGAATTCGAGTTACATTGACCCAGAACATCACAGTCAAACTGGTTTTGAAGAAAAGTCAAATCATTTTCTTCAGCCAGTGGCTTCAATGTCATGTTGGCAAACACAACTATCAATTTGTCTACAGTTACACTAGCTTTCTTCTTGGAAAACAGGAATATGTTGGGTTTCTGTATTGGTTCCCTCAATTGCATTCCCCATCGAGAAAAGAAAATGTTACATGCTAAAGTTAATTCAAAATCATGAAGTGCATGGATAATGTCCAGAAAACACAAACAAACACAGAGGTTTTAGCAATTCTGGGATTGAGTTAGCTACAACAGAACTGGATATTTCTGGATTGCTCCATTATATATGGACAAAGTGTTGTGGAATTCGAGTTACATTGACCCAGAACATCATAGTCAAACTGGTTTTGGAGAAAAGTAAAATTATTCTCTTCAGCAAGTGGCTTCAATGTCATGTTGGTAAACACAAACATCATGTTGGCTGTGGTTGCTGTAGCTTTCTATCTGGAAATAATGAGTATGTTGGGTTTCTGTTTATAGTTCCACCAATTAGAGTCAGCCTCCTGAAAACAAAATGTCACATGCTAAAATTCATTCAAAACCATGAAGTGCATGGATAATGTCCAGAAAAGACAAACAAACACAGAGTTTGTAGCAAGATCTAGGATTGAGTTAGCAACAGCCAGAGCAGAACCGGATATTTCTGGTTTTATCCAGCCATAACCAGACAATCTGTTGTGGAATTAGGGTTAAAATATCCCAGATTTTTACATTCAAACTGTTTTTGGGGAAATGTAAAATCCTTCTATTCAGCAAGTGGCTTCAATGTCATGTGTACAAACACAAGCATCATGTTTGCTGTGGTTGCTGTACCTTTCTCCCCAGAAAACACTAATCTGTAGGGCTTTTGTCTCCAGTTCCATCAATTGAGTCAGTCAGCTAAAAACAAAAGGTTACATGCTAAAACTTCTTCCAAATCGTGAAGTTCAGGGATAATGTCTAGAAATCATTAACAAACACAGAGGCTATAGCACAATCTGGGATTTACTTAGCCACAGCATAACTGGATATTTCTAATTTGTTCCAGCCATGTTAGAAAAACGTGTTGTGGAATTCGGCTTCAATTGACCCAGAACACCACAGTTAAACTTGTTTTGGAGAAAAGTAAAACCCTTCTCTTCAGCAAGTGGCTTCTGTGCCATGTTTACAAATACAAGCATCATGTTGGCTGTGGTTGCTGTAGCTTTCTATCTAGAAAACATGAATGTGTACAGCTTTTGTCTCCAGTTCCATCAATTAGAGTCAGCCTCCTGAAAACAAAATGTCAGATGCTAAAATTCATTCAAAATCTTGAAGTCCATGGATAATGTCCAGAAAAGACAAACACACACAGAGGCTGTTGCAAGATCTGGGATTGAATTAGCCACAACAGAACCGGATATTTCTGGTTTGATCCTGCGATATCCAGCCATAGTGAAAAGCCGAAGTGACTCCATTTTAAAACAGTAAAAAAGAAGCCTCCATTTCCCATAAGGCATTCAGACATTTTGAAGATATGAAAGCTTACCAGGGACAGCTAGCTTGGTAGAGCAAGGACAGCACAGTAGAGATTGCTAAACACAGTATCTCCCTGTATCCAAAGCTTCCGTGCTGTAAGCCCCCGCTGTAACTCCCTGTACCCGAAGCTTCCATGCTGTATGTAACTCTTTTTTCCTGCAGATGTAGCCCTTTTTTTCCTTTAAAAACTATCCCAAATGAAAAAAAGGGCCTCACTCCTTCCTCCACTGTGCCAGTTGGTGGAATGGGGTCCCTGTCATGGCTTGTACTCCTGAATAAACCTTGTTTTGCAGTTTGGTGTGATCAATTCTCTCAGTGGGGGGGTCTCTGCAGGAATTGAAGGATCTGGGCACAATAATAGTTTTGAAGAAATCAGGCTAAATTAACCCAGAACATCACAACCAAACTGGTTTTGCAGAAATTCTCTGGGGGGTCTCTGCGGCGATCTAACGATCTAGGGACAACATAATTTGGGTGCTCGTCCAGGATTGTGATCCTCAAAAAGCCCCCAGTGACCTCGATCCCAAAGGTTTGCTCCAGTCAACTGAGATCGTTAGTGTATTTTTTCATTGTTTAACTGTGTCTAAGTCTGAATCTATAGCATCAGCCATTGCATCTGTATTCTGAATCTGTTAAAGGTCACTGCCCGATTGGACACACTTGCAGTGCACATCCTGGAGGAAATGGGAGACGTCCCGATTCCTCATCTGGGACCTGAGGAGGTCCAATCTATATCTGGGGACCTGGGAAGGTCCAATATGTATCTGGGGACAAAGAGAAGAGGGACTGCTGCAGAGTTCTCATCCTATCTGTAAGGTCTTTGGTCTCCTTCATACTCCCTGAGGTTCGCCCTTGGAGCATCGAGACCTTCTGTAATATGACCACCTGAATCTGTCCATGGAAATTCTGTATGGACCTCATGTTTGTTCATCTTTTTATTAAGTCGTGTTTGTGTTATTTCTGTTGACAACTGACTTAACTGGACAGAACATGTGGGTGACTCCATCTTCTTCACTGAATCTAACTCTTACACAGTAAAAAAAATGAAAAAAAAGTGGCTAATGACAATGTAGGTTAAGGGCTGTGTCAGTAGGACTGTGGCTTGAAGCAGGGCTGGGTGTGTGCCACAGCTGCAAGAGGTGCTACCTCCCCTGGAGAGCACCCGGGGTGCCGGCAGTGGCAACTCTGGATGTGCACTGGGCTGTTCCTGTGGATTGCCCAGCTGTGACAGGCATCGCCGCCACCTTTGGGGAGCGAGGGTCTCCATGGTGTACAGCCTCTGGCATGTTGGAACAATGTAAATGTTAAAAAGTGCAATTATGGCCGGCGCCGTGGCTCAACAGGCTAATCCTCCGCCTTGCGGCGCCGGCACACCGGGTTCTAGTCCCGGTCGGGGCACTGGATTCTGTCCCGGTTGCCCCTCTTCCAGGCCAGCCCTCTGCTGTGGCCCGGGAGTGCAGTGGAGGATGGCCCAGGTGCTTGGGCCCTGCACCCCATGGGGAGACCAGGAAAAGCACCTGGCTCCTGGCTCCTGCCATCGGACAAGCGCGGTGCGCCGGCCGCAGCACGCCGACCGCGGCGGCCATTGGAGGGTGAACCAACGGCAAAAGGAAGACCTTTCTCTCTGTCTCTCTCTCTCTCACTGTCCACTCTGCCTGCCACAAAAAAAAAAAAAAGTGCAATTATAATTGTGTTAATTTCTGTAAAGGAGAAACTCCATGTCTATTGCCAGTCTCTGTTGGCAGGTCTCAAAGCAGTGGCAGTGTGTGCAAGATTGGCGCAAAATTTGAATTTGGCCTTAGAGACTGGAGTGGACTGTGTAACTCTCCTCTCCCTTGCCTTTTCTCAGAATTTGAACTTTATCTTAGAACCAGGTCTGGTACAAAGTTTACTCTTCCTGTCTTATCAATGAAACAAATCAAGTATCCCACCCTTCTGATGTCTCTTCTGTTTTATCTCATGCAAGCCAGAAGATACTGCTTTGTAACTTGCTGAACTTATTTTGCAATTTGTTTTAACAAATTTCTGGGTGGTCAGTACTCAATGAAGCAGTAATAGGTAATTAGCACTTGTTTTAGATAAATACAATTTTAATTTTAATTAAATTCAGATATATATATATATATAATATCAGGATCTTAAGTCATTTAGGTATAACTGCTAATTTAAATTGGGTAAAGACAAATGAGATAAGTGTCTACATGTAAACTTTGGTACTTTCAACACCTTATGTTCTATAAAAAAACTACTTAAATTTGCTAACATGTTTTCAGAGATTGTCCATATAAAAATAGTTCTACATCCTTAAAAGTAATTAATGCTGAAATTTGATGTGTTACCTTGTTTACAAATGTTGTCTTGATTTAAAGATTTTTAATACATTATTTCAAAACGTAAAGCAAGAAAATTGACTAATAAAAACATCACAAATATAAAATAAAATGTTTCAAGTAAGTTAAAGAGGGTGTGTAAAAGTCACAAAAAGTTATAAGAAAAAAAATTTTTGGACACAAAAGCTATTACTAATTCTCTGTTAAAGCAATAAGTTAAAGTAATATATTACATTCTCTTAATGTCTCTGTTACATTCTAATTGTTTAAAATACTGGGTTTTTATTAACAGCTATGGGTTTTTTAAATATGTGCTTGGTTTCAAGCATTTAAATAATCACCCTGTAACAATAATCAAATTTGGCCTGTATTATGTCATGATATAAAATGGTACTAATACAAATGTCCAAAAATTATAAAGGTTGGTAATCTAGTGTTACATAATGATCATCTTAGTGAAGGGTATCCAGAGGCCTAAAAGAGTTAAGTGTGCATTGTAAAATCCTACAGGTGCTTTCAAAAATGCTATGTAAATTAAACAAGTGTCTCTTCTTGGTTAACAAGTTTGTAATTTTAAATATGAAAACTTAAGGTCTTTTGTCATCCACAGTTTTGTATATCAGATTTACTGCTCCTAAAACTAAAGCATTGTTGGTTCTGTGTTTAACTGCCCTCCTATAGGTTGCAATGGACTTTTTCCAGCTACATCTATTGTATTCAGTACTTTGGGATGATTCTGTAAACTGATAAAGCCAATAATATATTACAGGTACCAACTGGAAAAAAAAGTATAGTTAACTGAATTACTAAGATTAGAAAGTAATTCAAATCAATTGGTGATTTATAAAAAAGGTTAAAAATTTTAACAGCTATTACTGAAATTGCTTTATTGTTCTGATGTATGTGACCCTGTAGTTTGCTGTAAAACTAAATGCATTTATCTACATGTAGTTAGCCTTTAAATCAACTCCTCTGTATCATTTATGTATGTTTTTCTAATGTCTCTGCTGGACTAAATGTTATGTATACAAGAAAGTTATCTCAAGTGTTACATATTACTGTAGAGCTTAATTATATTGTAATCTGTAACAAAATGTTTCCCATAAGTTTAAACAGCAAAAGTTGATAGAAAATTCATGTAACCTAAATCTCTGTAAACTTGTTAAAAAAACTGAAACATTTTATATACTTGTGCTTAAATTTGCTGGTTAAACAAGCTACACCATGTTGGGTATTTAAGAGATGTTTCCAAGTACATGTATTCTTAACATTTGTAAAGGACATTGAACCTTCTGGTAAGTGTTTTCCTAAGTTGTTGTCTAATGATTAAATCTGCTTGCTAATTTTTCATTTGATATTACTCTTAAAATGTTTGAACATGGAAGAGCTGCCCTATATTTTTGACCCTATTGCCATATATGATTATTCCTTGTACGATTACTTAATTACTTAATTTAAAGACTAGTGTAGAAAATTAAAGCTGCTGCCAGGCAACACCACACAGGGTAATGTATCTGTTTTGCCTCTGGTGGTGCAAGGTTTTTAAGCATGACTGGTAACTGGTAAGATTTTGTAGTGACAATCTGGCAGTATCCTTGCATAGCTATTTGGGTAAGGACATAAGTCAGTTCTGTTAAAGATCAACCATGTTTAGAAAGCAGAGTAACTCAGCTCAGCTAAATATTCATAAAAACATGCCCATGACTATAGACTTCTAGTCTAGGCAATGAAAATTAGAGGTGGGACTGAGCACTCCCTTGACTTGCATTCTCTGGTCTACTTCAACAAGAACCAGAAGAAAAAGAGAGCTGGGCATCAGAAGCAATGTAAAATGGGTGGCAGGCCTATTACAGGCAGTGCTGTACAGTGATCTGCCCTCAGGGAGACCCAACAGGCCAGTCCACTGCAGTGGCTTTCGATGTGGTAAGCCTGGTCTTCAGCAGAAGTCAGCTTATAAAGAGCCCTGGGAGCTCTGCCAGCCAAGAGTTGGATCACTGGAAATGGACCTGCCCTGGAGTCGAAGAACTTCAGGTCAGAGCCACAGATCATATTGGCTCTAAGCTGAAAAGCCCTTCACTTAGCCCAGCCTCCAAAGTGACCACCACTGTTGAGAGAATGGCCAAGTAGGGTCAGTAACATTGCAGACAGAGCTGTAAATTTCCTGTTGGAGATGCCATCTACCTTTACCTGGCCAGCTGTCCTCCCAGGCCAGGTAAGTAATAAAACTCAACAGAGTGCCTTCCCCAAGGAGGTTCACACCTCCCTTAAAATGTACCCTATATAAAAAATAAATAGGTCTAGGTCCCTTAACTTACAAGGCCTAGAGCCCACCATGTTATTATCAAGCCCCTTCTATCAGGTTCTCTTTGCCTCTCAATTGGAAAACTTATGTGTAACTTGGACAACACCTTTCTTGACTCCTCTAAAAGCCACTCTGTCCTTTGTTCTGGACCCTGTCTGGCCCACTCCGGGGCCTCATTCCTTCGTAATTTTGTTGCTTATTAAAATCAGTGGTACACAGACATTCTGTACATATCCTGTGGGGGCAGCAATAGTATCTTTTAAACAGTATTACTGTAAATAGTGTACTTCAAAATGTAAACTACCTTGTTTAAAACTGTGACTTTAACATCTGTATAATTAGTGCATATGGTATCTACTCTCCATTATCAAGATAATTCATTGTTAGGTAAATTTGGCTAGTAGGGAGTACAGTTCTGTGAGCAGTGTTTCCTATTAAATATCAACTACTGTCTCAGTTACACATAGCAACAGCAGCTCCGCCTTGTTCAGGAAAAATAAATACACAAAGTTAAAAAATTAAAAGACACGCTGCAAATACCTAGTCATTATTCTGTGTATAAGAGTAGAACAAAAATTAAATGCTGAGGATTTCTGTAAATTATTGTTCTCTGTAGTAGATTGCTGTTTATACTCCCAATTTGTGTGTACTGATAATCTTCTCCCACACTAATGAGTGGCTTTTCTCCCAGTTTTGGCTGGAATCTGCTTTATTTTCACCCTGTCTCTATACCACAGTCTCTGTTAAAGTGTTTACAGCTGGTGATGGAGAGAACCAAGGCCTTCGGCAACCAGGCAGTCAACCAAATGCTACTACAGGAATGTGCCTGGCTCCCCACCCAGGAGACAGAGGCGTAAGACATCACCCCATGGCAGCAAAGAGTGCCTCATTGCTCCACATCAGCAGGGGTGACTCTGAAGATGGATCATCATCCTTCTACACCACTTGGATTTCTGGGACTGATGTGGTGGACTGTGCACCACTTGGAAAGAATGCTGCTTTTACGCCAATCACTCGGGCCTAATAAAAGATAACATGAGTGGCTAAGGTCAGGGAGGGGCTGGCAAAATAAAAAAAAAAAGAATGGGAAGCCTCTCACAGGTGGTTAGAGTCTTGGTTCAATTCTCCAATGCAAGCCACCCTATTATCAGGACTCATAGGGCCTTTTGTTCTCCTGATTTTAATTTTAACCTTCAGCCCTTCCATTGTTAACAAACTTTTACAGTTTATGAAACAGAGATTGGAAACCATTCCATTAATGATCCAACGGTCCCAATATAAACACTTAAATGTTTGTAAAACCTGTAAAATGTCAGTCCAAAACCCATGATGGGGTTTTTCAAACATGTACAAAAAAAGGGGGGGGGAATGAAGAGCTAAAGTGACTCCATTTTAAAACAATAAAAAAGCAGCCTCCGTTTCCCATAAGAGACCCGAGTCCTGGTAAAAGCAGGCATTCAGACATTCTGGAGATATGAAAGTTTACCAGGGACAGCTAGCTCAGTAGACCAAGGACAGCACAGTAGAGATTGCTAAACAAAATAACTCCCTGTACCCCAAAATTCCATGCTGTATGTAACTCTTTTTTCCTGCAGATGTAGCCCTTTTTTTCCTTTAAAAACTATCCCAAACAAAAACCGGGGCCTCACTCCTTCCTCCACTGTGCCAGTTGGTAGAATGGGGTCCCTGTCATGGCTTGTACTCCTGAATAAACCTTGCTTTTGCAGTTCGGTGTGATCAATTCTCTCGGGGGGGGGGGTCTCTGCAGGAATCGAAGGATCTGGGCACAATAATAGTTTTGAAGAAATCAGGCTAAATTAACCCAGAACATCACAACCAAACTGGTTTTGCAGAAAAGTAAAATCCTTCTCTTCAGCAACCAGCTTCAATGTCATGTTCACAAAAGAAATATCATGTTGGACGCAGTTACTGTAGCTTTCTGCCTAAAAAACATGAATGTGTAGCGTTTCTGTATCCAGTTCCCACCATTGCATTCCCCAGCATGAAAACAAAATGTTACATGCTAAAATTCATTGAAAGACATGAAGTCCATGGATACTGTCCAGAAAACACACACACACACACAAAGGCAGTAGGAAGCTCTGGGATAGAGTTCACCACAACAGAACTGGATGTTTCTGGTTTTATCCAGCTGTATCTGTACAAAGTGTTGTGGAATTCAGGTTAAATTGAGTGAGAACATCACAATCAAACTGGTTTTGGAGAAAAGTAAAAGCCTTCTCTTCAGCAAGTGGCTTCAATGTCATGTTCACAAACATAAACATCATGTTGGCTGTGGTTGCTGTAGCTTTCCACCTAGAAAACATGATGTGTAGGGGTTTTGTCTAAAATTCCATCAATTAGAGTTGGTGACCTGAACACAAAATGTTACATGATAAAATTCATTCAAAAGTGTGAAGTCCAAGGATAATGTCCAGAATACATAAACAAACGCAGAGGGTGTAGCAAGATCTAGGATTGAGTTAACAACAGGCACAGCAGAACCGGATATTTTTGGTTTGATCCAGCCATATCCAGAGAAAGTGTTGTGGAATTTGGGTTAAATTGACCCAGAACATCAGAGTCATACTGGTTTTGGAGAAAAATAAAAAGATCCTCTTTGCCAATTGGCTTCAATTTCATGTTTACAAACACAAATATCATGTTCACCTCGGTTGCTATATCTATCTAACTAGAAAACACGAATGTGTAGAGCTTTTGTCTCCAGTTCCATCAACTAGTGTTAGCCAGCTGAAAACAAAATGTTACATGCTAAAATAAATTCAAATTTATGAAGTCCATGGATAATGTCCAGAAATCACAAACAAACATAGAGGCTGTAGCAAGATGTGGGTTGAGTTATCCACAACAGTACTGAATATTTCTGGTTTAATCCAGCCATATCTGGAAAAAGTGTTGTGGAATTTGGAATAAATTTATTCAGAAAATCACAATCAAAATGGTTTTGGAGAAAAGTCAAATCTTTCTCTTCGGCAAGTGGCTTCGATGTCATGTTTAAAAACAGAAACATCATATTGGCCACGGTTCCTCTAGCTTTCAACTAGAAAACTCAAAAGTATAGGGTTTATAACCCAGTTCCCAGAATTGCATTCGTCAGCAAGGAAACAAAATATTACATGCTAAAATTCATTCAAAACTGTGAAGTCCACGAATAATGTAGAGAAAATACCAGCAACAGAGAGGCTGTAGCAAGATCTTGCATTGAAGTAGCAACAACAGAACTGGATATTTCTGGGTTGATCCAGCCATATACAGAAAAAGTGCTGTGGAATTTGGTTTAATTGACTGAGAACATTACAATGGAATGGGTTTTGGAGAAAAGTAAAATCCTTCTCTTCAGCAAGTGGCTTCAATGTCATGTTCACAAACACAAATATCATGTTCGCCACGGTTGCTGTAGCTTTCTACCTAGAAAACACGAATGTATAGAGCTTTTCTCCAGTTCCAACAATTAGAGTTAGCCAACTGAAAACAAAATGTTACATGCTAAAATTCGTTCAAAACCGTGAATCCATGGATAATGTCCAGAATACACAAACAAATACAGAGGCTGTCGTAAGATGTGGGATTGAATTTGCCACAACACAACAGGATATTTCTGTTTAAATCCAGTCATATCCAGAAAAAGTGTTGTGGAGTTTGGCTTAAATTGATCCAGAACATCACAGTCAAACTGGTTTTGGACAAACATAACATCCTTCTCTTTGGCAAGTGGCTTCAATGTCATGTTTACAAATGCAAATATCATGTTGGCCACAGTTACTCTAGCTTTCTACCTAGTGAAAGACCCGAGGAATCCCCCCCCAGGTTAGCCACTCCCCAGTTCCGGTTTCCCCAGGAAGAAAACTGGTTGTAACTCCCTCCCAGGCACCCACATGGGATAGCCGTGCCCCCCATCTAAAGGATCCAATGAGTACTCTTGGTAACCTTCAAACTGGCCAATCAAACCAAAGCGCGTGAAATATGCTAATCTTGTGGTTCTTCTCTTTAAAAACTGCTGTAGACTGCCGTTCGGGGCCTCTCTCTTCGCCATTACTGAGGGGGAAGCCCATTTGCGCAAATGCTTAATAAATCCTCATGTTTTTTGCATCAACTTGGTCTGGAGTTTGGGTCTTTGAGCGACCACCCAAGCATGTTGGATTCCCGATTTTGGGGTCCTTCATTTGGAGGTCCCACCGAGATATTTTGGATGCTCCCAGACCCAATTCCATGACCTGTTGGAGGTAAGCTTCTTGTTTTATGTTGGTTACATCCTTTTCATTGTCCGGCTAGTGTTTAAATCTGTATTCTGTGCCTGTAAAGGACCTGTATCTGAATCGGACCAGGGGAGGAGACAGACGTGTCCAAAGACCCCCTGGTCCTGCCCTAGAGGATGCTCTAGAGGTGGTCTGGGGAGCTTAGCCCAGATGGGGGCTCCCGCCTGAATTGGGAGGGAGGGATTTTTCTCTCTCCTTCCTGGGAGCTTGGCCAGAACGGCCGCTCCCGCCTGAAACTTTTCACGCCGGTCTGTAGTCGCGCGACTTGTATTGTTTGTCTTGTGTGCGTCTGTGTTCTTTGGTCTTTGTTTCATCTTCTTTCATCCTTCCCCTGCCATGGGGCCTTTTCCCTATGCTCTCCTCCAGCTGAGATTCCTAGGGGAGGGAGAGGACAGCCCTCACATCTTGCCTTGGGATGCTTTCTCCCTCCCCCACTCTGCTTTCCTTATCTCCATTCTGATACTGGTGGCCAGGCTAAGGGGAGGGGGAAATTCCACATGTTTCTCCACCTAGGGAGAGGCTGTTGCCAGTTAACCCTTTCCAACCTGGTAGAAGGTTTTCCGTCTTTGCAGCTTAAGGTAGCTCTGGTGCATCTTAAAGTTTTTGTGAACTATTACTGTTGCTAAGCTTTAAATTGTCTGAGGATTGAATCTGAAAAGGAGCTAAAGTTAACTATCTGTTTTAATTGAGTGTTTGCAGTAGTCCTGATTAATCTGGTTTTGGTTAAATTATAGGATGTTCCCAGCACTCTTGGGGAAATGGCGCATTTACCCAATCTCAAGGTCAGTCCTGCCAGGCCCCGGTGTGCGCAGCTTTCCCCATAAATGGGGGACCACAGCCTTCCTCTGGATTGTCCCAGTCCACGTGGCCTGCCGCACCCTGGCAGGTATAGCCAGATACCTCTAGGAAGAGCACTCCCCTCCCCCTGGGTTGCTTTTCTTTCCTCCTCTGGAGGAATTTCCAATTCAATACTACTGCTGGCCTTACCTAAGAGAGCCAGGGCCTTAAGCTATTAACCCTTCCCAACCTGATGGGTTTTTCTCTTTGCAGTTAATGGAAACCTTTAACTGGTTCTTTTCTGCACTACCGTTCCTGACTTATCTGATGAGAGGGTTCACCTGTCTTGAAGGTTTCGCATTTTTTTTCTATTGCCATTAGAGTCTTAATTGGGAGAACTGCAATGCGAAGTTTTTTACATTGTTTATCTGTTTTTAATGTTTGAGTGATTACCCAACGGATCAGAAACATGCTGATTTTGGCTAAATGGTTTGACTCTCTGACAGCTTAAATTCTAAACCGAGTCTTCCAACTTTGGGCTTCCATTCAGATCCCTGGAACTCTCAAAGAAGGAGACTCTAAAATTTGTTAAAGTAACAGCTGCTTGAGCCAATTCAAATTATGAGAAATGTATTAAAATGTTGTATATGGTGTCACACTTCATGTTTTTGCTTTCCAGCTAGAGTGGTCTCATGAAAATGAAAGTAAATTCTGGGTATACAGGCCTTTATGTTGTTAACTAAAGTAAGCCAATACAGATTGGTTCAGAAAATTGAGTTAATATGAATGCCCTTAGGTTTGCTCAGTGGCTCACTTGCTCAGTTTTACAGGTCTTTTGATATGCTTAACGATGAAAATCTTTTCAAAGATGTAAACATGCACCAGTGTCCCCATTGCTGCTCAGGTGTTATCCTTATGTCACTTAAAAGCATGGAAATGTAATTTTGACCTTTAATTCAGATAATGGTGTGGTATTCATTAATAACTCAGTGTTTTAAGTTATCTAGGCATCAGTGCTAAGTAAAACTTGGGAAAATGTATTGTGTGTATTTTTTAACATCTCAAATTTGATAAAAAGACTGTTTAAATTTGTTAGCATGTATTCTCATAGGTTGTCCATACATTGAACAACCCTAAAACAACCCTGACAATGGCCATAAAGGAATAAAAAAAATTCTAAAATCTGCCCCTTTAATATTAAAAATTGCTTCACTTGCTTTCCTTTCACTCCTTTTGTTACGCTGTGTCTCATTCACCGCTCACTCCTTTTGTTATGCTTTCTCTAAACAAAGAACTTTAGCGGGACCCTACCCTGTTCTTTCCCTACCCTGTGCTGCTTAGTTAATGGGTCGTACCTGTTTTGTGTCACAAAGGAGTCAAAACACAGACCTGCAATTTTCTTTGTGTAAGCCTTGTGATGTAAACTCCCACCACGTCCCTAAACTACTCTGGTGACCTAAGTGACCCTCCCCATATCACTTGTTATCTTATGCTATGCGCCTGGTACTAGATGCACTCGTAAAACAATTGTCTTGACACGTACACGTACTGATTGTTAGCTCTGTAAATCTTGTCAAACTGTAACGCAAATTAAATACCTCAATGTATAGAAACCCCGACCATTTACTCTTCAGGGCCGCCTGTTCTTGGACAGACGGGGGCCCCAGCATGCTGGTTTAATAAACTACCCCAGTATTATCTTAGGCAACTTTAACAAAAAATTTCCCAGGGACTTAAGGCCGAAACCGTAAGTCACAGCCAGGCAGCTGCAGTTCAAAGTAACGCCGCCTGAAGACAGGCACGGGAGGCACCCAGCCGCCCCTTATCTGTGAGTCCAGGCTGACGCCAGGAAGCCTGCAATATATTTTCTATATGCCTCCGTTCCTCGATCTTAGCGTAACCCTGTAACCATGCCTTTTGTGCTCTGTACTCCCGCTTCTGCAATCCCCCGGGTATATAAGTGTCCCCCAGACACTTTTAGGGGGGCTTCTCCTGCTACCTGCTGTGTCAGGCCTGGAGTTTGCATCCGCGAGTGCTCGTGAATAAAGCCTACCTCTTGTGATTGCATCGTCTGGTCTGAGGAGTCTTGAGTCTGGGGTCTCATTCTGAAGGACTTTACAGGGAGTGGGGTCCTTCAACATGACAATTCAAGACTATGTAAAAGTAACTACGGGTGTAAAATTTCAAAAGGTGTGAGCGAGTCACAAAAAGTTTTAAAAGGTTTACAATTTTAAAATTATTTACGAAGTTTTCTTTATGTTGAGTGCTAATGCCAAAATTACACTGATCTAAAGTTAAAGTCTGATCTTCTGTTATAACAATGGGGTTTTGTTAAAAAATGTACACTAATGTTAGTAAATACCTGGGAATGGTCTAAATCATAAATCTTGGAATCTGTTTTCGCAAAAACTGTAACGTCTATTTCAACAGTGTCTGCTTAATTGGTTGTTCTGCCATTTCTAAAGTTAAATCATGTAAGCTCTTTGACTCTGTTAGATAATTCTGAGTTATGTGATGATTTTGTGTGCTAACTCTAATATTCAAGGTTTTTATTTCTGGTTTATTTGACAACAAGAAACCTAAAATTCATGTTCTGCCAAGGTAATCTATTGTGTACTCTACTGTCTTTGTTAAGTTCAAATTGATAAAAAGCATTGTTAAATATCATTATGATTAAATCTGGTCTAAAAGTGTTAAAATCACTCTAAATGAATGGCTATCATTTCAGGATGTTAAAAAATTGTACTCTAAGTTCTCTTGGCACCTTTAACAGACTTTCTAAAAATCAAAGTTCTAAATTCTCTGGACTTTTGGTATCTCCAGAGGGCCCCTGGAGATCTCAAAAGGTATATCTCTCATCTTGCAGAGATAATAATCAATTGGCTGTTTAGGTTCTAAGTGGTGCCAAAATGTAAAATGATGCTAACCTTCAGTTGTAAATGTGTTTCTTTCTAGCTGCTCCAGTCTCTGGCTCAGAAGCCAGATCCTTTAAGAGGGATTGACAAAGTCTCAGTCCAGCTAACGCTGAACAACCAGCCATTGCTAGTTCAATGTGGATCAAATGGGAGGTCTAGTCAAAAGAAAAAAATGTTCCAAAAGAGACTTAGAGACGATTGGAGAGGGTTATGCGGCAGATGCTAGAGAACTGGGTTCCAGGAGCCCAAGAAAGCTCTAGTGTCCACTGGCTACACGGTAAACACCTAGAAGCAAGAGGATGACAGACCCCTCTGCTGCAATTTCTCTAAGTCAGGCTACACAGTAAGCACTGGTTAAACTGCCAGTTAAGCCTGAAAGCCCAGGAAGTCAGGCTAGAGACCCAACACGCTGCCTCACTTCTCCTCTTTTCTCTTCCAGAAGGGAAGTTTCTACTGTTCTGCAGGACTCTCCACTGTGATGTACGGTTTGATCCCCAGACCTTATGTAAGGGCTGACTGACCTTTTCTGTAGTAATGCCTGGCCGCAGTATAGGGCACCAAACAGCATAGCCAGAATAAGAGGTTAAAATAGGAAATAATGTGACAGCTAGATCGATTTTTTGGTGTACGCAGTAAAAGGGTAGAACTTCCCTTTAAACCAAACTGAGGGATAGATAGGAAGCTGCGCTGATGACCTCAAAGTATACAAGCAGGTCACCACAGTTGATCTTACCTAAAAGGTCATAGTTCTCCTCATGGGCACGGTTTTAACTCGCAAGAAAATACTAAGTGTCAGAATTTGCCCATGAACATAGTTTTTCTAGCTCAGCCTGAGGAAAAAAAATCTCAAAATCAGGGTTGGGTTGAGCACCCCCTTGACTGACATCATAGAGGCTGCCTCCTTGGTCTACTTTATTAGAGACCAGGAGAATGAGGAGCAAGCTAGCGGCAGGAGCGCTATAAGTATAGGCAACAGGCCGGTCAATGGCTGTTCTGCATGGTGATCTGCCATCAAGGAGACCCAGCAAGGCCAGTGCTCCCCAAACAGCACCTGTTTCTGACATAAGGAGCCAGGGCATTGGGCAAGCAGCTGTCATGACAGCAGCTGCCTTCTGTCAGCTCTGGCAAGAGCAAGGCCACTGGACACGGAACTGCCCTGGGTGTCGAAGGACTCCTGGTTCAGAACTGCAGACATTATGGCCCCGAGCTAAAAAGCCTTTGGCTCTGCCCAGCTTCCAGCTCCAGCCACTGCTATGGAGGGGATGGCCTAGGGTCCGTGAAACCTAAGTTGCCTATTTCTATCAGCCTCCCATTCAGCTCTCCTCCTAGTCCAGCCATGTAATGCAAGTCAACAGGGTGCCTCCCTTAAAGGAGATTTGCATCTCTTGCAGTTCTCTTCCAGCCCCCCCATGAATAGGTCTGGGCCTCATCTACCCAGCCAGGCCTTAAAAGTCTATCCAAATAGTCTATGACTAAAGCCCCTGCGCTGGGACTGCCAAACCCAGAAAGACCCTCCCAGCTGTACATCACTGGGAGGCAGGGAGTCACCTTGGGAGGGTTAACTCAGGATATGGGACCTGCTAAGCAACCTGTGGGCTACTTTTCTAAAACCTTAGACATGGTTGCATAAGGATGGCTTCACTGCCTAAGGGTAATAGCAGCAGCTGCCTTGTTGATAGAGGAGGTATCTAAAATTACAATTGGACAAAATATCGCCCTTTATACCTCACATCAAATAAATTCTCTATTAGAGCAAAAGGGCTCTCACTGGCTCACAGATACTGGGATACTAATGTATCAGGTCCTCCTTCTGGAAAACCCTCAGGTAAAAATAAGGCATTACTCTACTCTAAACCCAGCTACTTTAATGCCAGTCCCAGGGGAAAGTGGTCCCCTCCATTCCTGTACTGAGACTACAGACTTGATCTATGCCAGCAGAAGGGACCTAAAAGACAGCCCCCTAAATAACAGCAAATGTAGATGGTTACAGACAAAAACAGTTTTGTCAGACAGGACCCACTTCTCAGGGTATGCAACAGTTAGTCATGGCATATAATTGAAGTGTGCTCTGCCCCAGGAACTTTTGCTCAGTTAGCACAACTGATTGCCTTAACCAGAGCTCTTGATCATACAAGAGATTTGTAAGGCACCTTCACTTTGCATGGAGACCTCAGTCTTCCGGTGATAGCCAAACAGGCTCTATGGAAAACATCACAAGTATAAAAATGTGTGCTTGGTAAGAGTGTTCTTGGTAAAAAAGGTTAAAAAAAAGTTTTTAATAAAAAAAGGACATGGTTTGTAAAAATGACTTTATCCTAATGGCTAGTTTACTCTAAACTAAAATAAAAATAATAAAATATTTAAAGTAAATTAAAAAAAATAAAAAAAGTTATGAAAAATATTAGACATGCTAACTGCTGCTCCGAGAGGTATCTGTGCCATGTTCCAGGAAGAATATTGTCTCTGGGTCAATCAGACTGGACAGGTACAAACCCAAATTCGTACTTTTCCTGGACAAAGCCAAACAGCTCCAGGACCAGGCCAAGCAGGGCCGGGATTGCTGGCCTGACATCTGGTCATGGAAATCCTGGCTATTTCCTCTCCTTGGCCCAATAACCTCTGTATCTTGCTGCTTCTCTTTGGACCTTATGTTTTTAATGCCCTTGTTTGTTTTGTCTCTAACAGAATAAAAACTGTCAACCCCAAATGGTCGTCAGACAAGGCTTCCAGCCCATTCCACTGGACGATCTGATCAGCCCTCTGGACTGAGCAGGACAGTCTTTCCAAGGCCACTGTCACACACCATAAGACAGATAGCAAGAGGAAATACCCAAATCCCCCTCGAAGCCCATGTGCCAGCTTCTAAAAAGTTACAGAAAACGGAACTCCACAATCCCAAAGAAAAAATTTTGGGTATTACCTCTTGAGGGGAAAATGTTAGGTAGGCAGTCAGTTATGAGCTTATGTGTGTGTAATATAAAGACATCCAGCTCATTCGTGAACGGCTGTCTGTCATTCAAGCCCTAGTGTTAACCCAACAATAACAGGCTCTCAAGACTACTAAAATACCCTAAATTTTAAGATTAAAATTATTTCAAAAGGAAAAGGGGGGAATGAAAGACCCGAGGAATCCCACCCCCCCAGGTTAGCCACTCCCCAGTTCCGGTTTCCCCCAGAAAAAACTGGTTGTAACTCCTGCCCAGGCGCCCACATGGGATAGCCGCGCCCCCCATCTAAAGGATCCAATGAGTACTCTTGTTAACCTTCAAACTGGCCAATCAAACCAAAGCGCGCGAAATATGCTAATCTTGTGGTTCTTCTCTTTAAAAACTGCTGTAGACTGCTGCTCGGGGCCTCTCTCTTCACCATTACTGAGGGGGAAGCCCATTTGCGCAAATGCTTAATAAATCCTCATGTTTTTTGCATCAACTTGGTCTGGAGTTTGGGTCTTTGAGCGACCACCCGAGCATGTTGGATTCCCGATTTTGGGGTCCTTCACCTAGAAAACACGAAAGTGTAGGGTTTTTGTATTCAGTTCCCTCAACTGCTTTCCCCAGCAAGAAAACAAAATATTACATTTTATTTATTTAAATATACATTTAGCATGTAACATATATATTACATATTATCATAATATATGTTATATATTACATTTATATAATGTTATATATGTTTATGTTGAACATATTAATTTTTATGAAAATATTAACCAATTAACTAAAATAGACTAGTAGTAATAGAAATTTTATGAAAATCTTACAAAGGTAGCAAATAAACAGGTCAAAAATGCTCACTATAAGGAAACATCGGAGAAACACAACCAAAACCACAGTGAGATGATATTACACATTCAACAGATAAAATTAGAAAATCAGAGTACCAGGTATGGACACTGCCATTGGGACTTCAATGGGCACAAGTTTAGATCAGAATTTTGCATTTCTTAAAAAGTGAGACATTCAACTAAAGTATCAGCCATGGAGAAATGAAATATGTTTCCATATAAAGAACTGTATGCCTATGTTCACTGCAGCTTTATTTGTAATAGCACAATACTGGAAATTATGCAACTGTCTACTAATTAATGAATGGATAAACAATTGTACATCCATTGAACAGAATACTACTTAGGAATGAAAAGAATGAAGTATTCACATATGCAACAATAAGCTTTAAATACAGATCAGGCATGAATACATATGTTACATATTATTTGTTTAAAAACAATATATATTATTGTATTATAGTAACAGGTAATATATTTGTTATTTATATGTTATATAATATGTAAATATTATATGTTACATTTCATTTATTTAAATATAAATGCTCATGCCAAAATTCATTCGAACCATGAAGTCCAAGGATAATGTCCAGAAAAAACAAAGAAGCACAGAGGCTTTAGCAATGTCTGATATTGAGTTAGTCACAAGAGAACCAGATATTTCTCATTTTATCCAGCCATATCCAGACAAAGTGTGGTGGCATTTGTGTTAAATTGACCCAGTACATCAAACTGGTTTTGTGAAAAGTAATATCCTTCTTTACAGCAAGTGGCTTCAATGTCATGTTTACAAAAACAAATATCATGATGGCTGCAGTTGCTGTAGCTTTCTACCTAGTAAACCCAAATGTGTAGAGTTTTGTGTAGAGTCTCATCAATTACAGATGCTCAGCAGAAAACAAAATGTTACATGCTAAAATTCATAAAAAAAAACCTGTGGTGTCCATGTGTAATGTCCAGAAATCACAAACAGAGAGGCTTTAACCAAACTGGGATTGAGTTAACCATACGAGACCTCGATGTTTCTGGTTTGATCCAGCCATATCCGAGCAAAGTGATGTTGAATTTGTGTTAAATAGACCTAGAAATCACAGTCAAACTGGTTTTGGAGAAAAGTAAAATGCTTTTCTTCAGCAAGCGGCTTCAATGTCATGTTTACCACCGCAAATATCATGTTTGCTAGAGTTGTTGTAGCATTCTTCCTAGAAAACTGAAATGAGTAAGGTTTTTGATACAGTTATGTCTCTTACACTCACCAGGAAGAAAACACAATATAACATGCTAAAACTCATTCAGAATCATAAAGTCCATAGATCATGTCCAGAGAACACAAAGAAAAACAGGGTTTGTAGCAAGATCTGGGATTGAGTTAACCACAACCCAATAGGATATTTCTGGTTTGATCCAGCCATATCCAGAAAAAGTGTTGTGGAATTCAGGTTAAACTGAACATATCATCACAGTAAAACTGGTTTTGGAGAAAAGTAAAATACCTCTCTTCCCCACATGGATTCAGTGTCATGTTTACAAACATAAACATCATATTGGCCATAGTTGCTGTAGCTTTCTACCTAGAAAACATGATTGTGTAGAGCTTTTGTCTTCATTTATGTCAATTAGAGTTATCCAGCTAAAAACAAAAAGTTACATGCTAAAATTCTTTCAAAATAGTGAAGTTCATGGATAATATCCATAAAAGATAGGTAGGCACCGAGGCTGTAACAATATCTGGTATTGAGTTTGCCACAGAAGATCTGGATATTTCTGGTTTGATACAGTCATATCCGGACAATTGTTGTGGAATTCAGGTTAAATTGTCCCAGAACATCACAATATAACTGGTTTTAGAGAAAAGTAAAGTCCTTCTCTACAACTAGTGGTTTTAATGTCATGTACATAAACACAAATATTAAATTGGCCATGGTTGCTGTAACTTTCTACCTAGAAAATATGAATATGTATGGTTTCTGTACCCAGTTCCCTCAGTTGCATTCACCAGCAGGAAAAGAAAATGTTATCTGCTAAAATTTGTTCAAAACCATGAAGTGCATGGATAATGTTCAGAAAACACAGACACAGAGGCTTTATTCTGGGATTGAGTTAGCCACCATAGAACCAGATATTTCTGGTTTGATCCAGCCATATCAGTACAAAGTGTTGTGGAATTAAGATTAATTGTCCCAGAATATCTCAGTCAAACTGGTTTTGGAGAAAAGTAAAGTCTTTCTCTTTGGAAATTCAATTCAATGTCATGATCACAAACACAAATATCATGTTGGCCATGGTCACTGTTGCATTCTACCTAAATACATGAACGTGCAGATTTTGTATTCAGTTCCATCAACTAGAGTTGGCCAAATGAAAACAAAATGTTCCATGCTAAAATTCATTCAAATTCATGAAGTCCATGGATAATGTCCAGTAAACACAAACAAACACAGAGGGTGTGTTAAGATCTTGGATTGAGTTAACCACCACATAACCAGATATTTCTGGTTGGATCCAGCCATATCCAGGCAATGTATTGTGGAATTTGGGGAAAATTGACAAAGACAAACTGGTTTTGGAGAAAAATAAAATCCTTTTCTTTGGCAACTGGCTTTAATGTCATGTTTACAAACATAAACATCATTTTGGCCACGGTTTTTGTAGCTTTCTATCTAGAAAACATGAATGTATAAAGCTTTTGTCTCCAGTTCCATAAATTGGAGTTGGTGAGCTGAAAACGAAATGTTACATCTTAAAATTCATTCAAAACCCTGAAGTTAATGGATAATGTCCAGAACAGACAAACAAACACAGAGGCTGCAGCAAGAACTGGGATTGAGTTAGCCAAAACACAACCAGATATTTCTAGTTTTCTGGTTTGATCCAGCCATATCTGGACAAAATGTTGTGGTATTTGTGTTAAATTGACCCAGAAAATCACAGTGAAACTGGTTTTGGAGAAAAGCACAATCATTCTTCTTGGCAAGTGCTTCAATGTTATGTTTACAAATATCATGTTCAAGAGGTTTATATTAGCATTCGGCCTTGAAAACTCAAATGTGTCAGGTTTTTGATCTAGATCCCTCAATTGCTTTTCCCACCGGGAAAAAATATTTTAAATGCTAAAATTCATTCAAAACTGTAAAGTCCATAAATAATGTCCAGAAAGCACAAACAAACTCAGAGGTTGTAGTAGGATCTGGGATTGATTTAGCCACAACACAACTGGATATTTCCAGTTTGATCCAGCCATATCCAGACAAAATGTTGTGGAATTCGGGTTAAATTGACTGAGAAAATCATAGTCAATCTGGTTTGTGAGAAAAGCAAAATCTGTCTCTTTGGCATGTGAATTCAATGTCATGTTTACAAACACAAATGTCATGATTACAGTGGTTGCTGCAGCTTTCTAACTAGAAAAAATGAATGTGCAGATATTTTTTCTCATGGGAAACAAAATAGCATTTGCCAGCAGAAAAGGAAATGTTACAGTCTAAAATTCATCAAAACCATAAAGTCCATAGATAATGTTCAGAAAACACAAACACAGAGGCTATAGAAAGATATGGTACTGAGTTAGCCACAAAACAACCAGTGTTATGCCTGCAGTCCGTGGTCCCCCGAAATCAACCACCAGAGACCAAAGTTGAAGCCAATTAGCAGGGTTGTTTTTATTACGAGTTCAAACCCGGGCCTCTCAGTGCCCCCAGAAGAGGAAGCCCGCTGAGAAGCCCCGAGCCCAATTCTAACAGAGCTTTTATTATCATGTACAAGCAGGCATTAGGGGAATGCTTAGGTCAAGTTGACACTTCTAATAAGACACCTGCTGCCGACTCCAGGGTAAGGGCTGGTTGTTATCTCAAGCTTTAAACCTCCCTTTCATATTCTTGGACCTAGGTCAGGGTAGAGTCACGTCTGGCCAGATGGAGGAAAGGGGGAGTGTAGGATAGCAAGGGCCAGGAACAGGCAGTGGTGCAGTTTGTACAACAATCAACTTATTGTAGTTACTGGATTACTTAGCTCAACATCCAACATAATACATATATAAAGTTAAGGACATTTAGCATTGCTTATTATTACTACTAATTGCCTAATAAGCTAATGTGGTTACACTTTAGGTTACATTAAAATAATGATGATAGTTTCTAGTAAAAGCTGGTTGTGCCGGTGTCTTCTCACCAGATATTTCTAGTTTAATCCAGCGATATCTGGAAACAGTGTGTGGAGTTCATGTTAAATTGAACCAGAAATTCACAGTCAAACTGGTTTTGGAGAAAAGCAGAAGCTTTCTCTTCGGCAAGTGGATTCAATGTCATGTTTACAAACACAAATTCAATGTTTTCTGTGGTTGCTGTAGCTTTCTACCTAGAAAACACGACTGTGTAGAGGTTTTGTCTCCGTGTGGAACCAATTAGCATTTGCCAGCACAAAACAAAATTTTGCAGCTAAAATTCATTCAAAACCGTGAATTCCATAGATAATGTCCAGAAAACACAAACAAACACAGAGGTTGTAGCAAGACTGAGATTGAGTTAGCCACAACGCAACCATATATTTCTGGTTTGATCCAGCCATATCTGTACAATTATTGTGGAATTAGTGTTAAATTGACCCAGATAATGAAGTCAAAATGGTTTTGGAGAAAAGCACTATCATTCTTTGGCCAGTGGTTTCAATGTCTTGTTAAGAAACACAAATATCATGTTAGTGGCGGTTGCTTACTACCTACAAAACACAAATGTGAGGAGGTATTATCCCCTGCTGTATCAGTTAGTGTTAGCCAGGAGAAAAAAAAGTTATATGCTAAAATTCATTCAAAACCGTAAGTCCATAGATAATATCCAGAAAACACAAACAAACACAGATGCTGTAGAAAGATTTAGGATAGAGTTAGCTAAACATGACCATATATTGCTGGTTTGTTCCAGCCATATCTGGGCAAATTATTGTGGAATTCATGTTAAATTGACCCAGAAAATCACAGTCAAACTGGTTTTGGAGAAAACCACAATGATATTCTTTGGCAAGTGGATTCAAGTCTTGTTTATTAACACACATATCATGTTAGGTTGGTTGCTGTGGCTTACTAACTACAAAACACGAATGTGTAGAGGTATTATCTCCAATTGCATCATTTAGTGTTAGCCAGGAGAAAATAAAGTTATATGCTAACATTTATTCAAAACCATAAAGTTCATAGATAATCTCCAGAAAACATTAATAAATACAGAGGCTGTAACAAGATATGGGATTGAGTTAGCCACAACACAACCTGATATTTCTGGTTTAAACCAGCCATATATATACAAAGTGTTGTGGAATTCGTGTTAAATTGTCCTAGAAAATCACAGTCTAATTTGTTTTGGAGAATAGCACAATCATTCTCCATGGCAAGTACTTCAATGTTATGTTTACAAACACAAATATCATGTTTGCTAAGGTTATTGTAGCAGTCTGCCTAGAAAACACAAATGAGTAAGGTTTTTGATCCAGTTCCCACACTTACATTCGACAGTAAGAAAACAAAATGTTACATGCTAAAATTCATTCAAAACCATAAAGTGCAAAGAAAAAGTACAGCAAACACAAGAAACGCAGAGGTTCTAGAAAGATCTGGGATTGAGTTAGCCACAATATGCCCTGATATTGCTGGTTTGTCCAGCCAAAACTATACAAAGTGTTGTGGAATTTGTGTTAAATTGACCCAAAAAATAACAGACAAACTGGTTTTGGAGAAAAGCACAATCATCGTCTAGGCAAGTGGATTCAATCAGGGTTACAAACACAAATATCATGTTGCCCTTGGTTGCTGTAGCTTTCTACCTAGAAAACACGAATGTCTAGAGCTTTTGTCTCCATGTGGAACCAACTAGCTTTTGCCAGCAGAAAACAAAATGTTACATACTAAATTTCATTCAAAACCATATAGTACATAGATAATATCCAGAAAACAAAAACAAACACAGAAGCTGTATCAAGGTCTAGGATTTTGATAGCCACAACACAACTGGATATTTCTGGATTGATCCAGTCATATCCAGACAAAGTGTTGTGGAATTCATGGTTAATTAACCCAGAAAATCACAGTCAAACTGGTTTTGGAGAAAAGCACAATCATTCTCTTCCGCAAGTGGATTGAATGTAATATTTACAAACACAAATATGTTTGCCATGGTTGCTGTAGCTTTTTACCTAGAAAACATGAATTTCTAGAGGTTTTGTCTCTATGTGGAACCAGTTAGCATTTGTCAACAGAAAAAAATATATTGCATGTTAAATAAATATAAAAACGTAAAATCCATAGATAATGGCCTGAAAACAAAACCAAACACAGAGGCTGTAGCAAGATCTGGGATTGAGTTAGCCACAACACAACCAAATATTTCTGGTTTGATCCAGCCATATCCAGACAAAGTGTTGTGGAATTTGGGATAAACTGACCCAGAAAATCACAGTCAAACTGGTTTTGGGGAAAAGAAAAATCTTTCTCTTCCACAATTGGATACAATGTCATGTTTACAAACACAAATATCATGTTTGCCTTGGTTGTTGTAGCTTTCTACCAAAAAACATGAATGTATAGAGGTTTTGTCTCCAGTTGTATCAATTAGCGTTTTCCAGCAGAAAACAAAATGTTGCATGCTAAAATTTATTCTAAACAGCAAAGTCCATAGATAATGTCCTGAAAACAAAAACAAATACAGAGGCTGTAACAAGATCCGGGATTGAGTTAGCCACAACACAACTGGATATTTCCGATTTGATCCAGCCATATTTGGACAAAGGGTTGTGGGATTCGTGTTAACCCAACAAATGACATTGAAACTGGTTTTGGTGAAAAGTTGAATCTTTCTCTTTGGCAGTTGGATTCAATGTCATGTTGAATAACACAAATATCATGTTTGCCTTGGTTATTGTAGCTTTCCCCCTAGAAAAAACAAATGTGTTGAGGTTTTGTCTCTGTGGAAACAATTAGCGTTTTCCAGCATAAAAAATGTTAAACGTTAAAATTCTTTCAAAACCGTAAAGTCCATAGATAATGTCCAGAAAACACAAACACACACAGAGGCTGTAGCAACATTTGGGATTTAGTTAGCTACAACACAACCGTATACTTCTAGTTTGAAATAGCCATATTTAGACAAAGTTTTGTGGAATGCAGATAAATTTTAATCAGAACATCACAGTCAAAATGGTTTTGTATAAAGCACAATCAGTCTTTTGGAAGGTGGATGCAATGTCATGTTTACAAACACAAATATCATATTTTCCGTGGTTGCAGTATCTTCTACCTGGAAGACACAAATGTGTAGAAATTTATCTCCCTGTGATACCTATTAGCATTTGCCAGCAGAAAACAAAATGTTACATGCTGAAATTCATTGAAAACCATAAACTGCATGCATAATTTCCAGACAACATGAACAAAACCAGAGGATGTAGCAAGATCTGGGATTGAGTTAGCCACAACACAACCGGATATTTCTGGTTTGCTGCAGTCATATCCAGACAAAGTGTTGTGGAATTTGTGTTAAATTGACTCAGAAAATCACAGTCAAACTGGTTTTGGAGAAAACAAAATCTCTCTATTTGGCTTTGGTTTGAATGTCATGTTTACAAACAGAAATATCACGTTTGCCACGGTTGCTATAGCTTTCCAGTTCCATCAATTAGCATTTGCCAGCAGAAAACAAAATGTTACATGTGAAAATATATTGAACACCATAAAGTGTATTGATAAGGTCCAGGCCAAAAAAAACAAACGCAGAGGCTGTTACAAGATATGGGATTGAGTTAGCCACAACAGAACAAGATATTGTTGTTTGATTCTGTTGTATACATAGAGTGTTGTGTTTCTGATGAGAAGTCAGCTGTGCACCTAATTGGATATCCTCTGAGAGTAATCTGACGTTTCTCTCTTGCACATTTTAGGATCTTTTCTTTATGTTTCACTGTGGGGGTGAATTTAATTACAATGTTTAATTTACAATTACAATTTAATTACACATACAATTTAATTACAATTCTGCCAGCCCAGGATATTATATCCAGAAAAGCTCTCATTTGTGAATGAAGGTGAAATAAAGACCTTTCACAGCAAACAGAAACTGAAAGAATTTGTCGCCACTTGTCCAGCCCAGCAAATGATGCTTAAATATGTGCTACACGCAGAAACACGGAAACACGGTCATCAATTTGAAAGAAGCTAAAGGAAGGAAACCTCCCAGCAAAAGATCATAGGAAACTCAAAGCATATACTAGAAAATATCTTTGGCAAATGGTAGGGAAAAGTTACTACTTATCAATAGTCACATTGAACTTGAATGGTCTGAACTGTCCAGTTAAAAGACAGAGATTGGCTGATTGGGTTAAGGAACAAAACCATCTATTTGCTTCTTACAAGAAACACATCTTTCTAGCAAAGATCCATACAGACTCAAAGTGAAAGGATGGAAAAAGATATGCCATGCCAACAGAAAGGTAAAAAGAACGGGTGTAGCCATCTTAATATTGGATAACATAAATTTTACCACAAAAACTATTAGGAGAGACAAAGAGGGGCACTATATAATGAATAAGGGATCCATTCAACAGGAAGATATAATGATTATCAATGTATATGCACCTAATTACAGGGCACCAGTTTATTTAAAAGACTTGTTAAGGGACTTAAACGGAGACTTAGACCCCAATACAATAGTACTGGGGCACTTCAATATTCCACTCTCAGAAATAGACAGATTAACAGGACAGGTGATCAACAAGGAGACAGTAGACTTAAACAACACTATAGACCAAGTGGACCTAACAGATATCTACAGAACTTTCCATCCTACAGATGAAGAATTTACATTTTTCTCAACAGTACATGGAACTTTCTCTAGGATTGACCACATACTAGGCCATAAAGCAAGTCTCAGCAAATTCAAAAGAATTAGAATCATACGATGGAGCTTCTCAGACCATAGTGGAATGAAGTTGGAAATTACCAACTCAGGAATCCCTAGAGCATATGCAATCATATGGAGATTGAACAACATGCTCCTGAATGAACAATGGGTCATAGAATCAATTAAAAGAGAAATCAAACATATTCTGGAAGTAAATGAGGATAACAGCACAACATACCAACACTTATTGGATACAGCAAAAGTAGTGTTCGAAGGAAAGTTTATATCAATAGGTGCGTACATCAAGAAATTCAAAAGGCAACAAATAGATGAGCTTTCAATTCATCTCAAGGATCTAGAAAATCTGCAGCAAACCAGACCCAAAGCTAATAGAAGAGAAATAATTGAAATCAGAGAAGAAATTAACAGGATTGAATAAAAAAATTACAAAAAATCAGCCAAATGAGGAGCTGCTTTTTTGAAAAAATAAACAAAATTGACACCCCATTGGCCCAACTAACTAAAAAAAGAAGAAAAGACCCAAAGCAATAAAATCAGAGATGAAAAAGGAAATGTAACAACAGACACCACAGAAATAAAAAGAATCATCAAAAATTACTACAAGGAGTTGAATGCCAGCAAACAGGGAAATATATCAGAAATGGATAGTTTCTTGGAGACACACAAACTACATAAATTGAACAAGGAAGACATAGAAAAACTTAACAGACCCATAACTGAGACAGAAATTGAAACAGTAATAAAGGCCCTCCCAACAAAGAAAAGTCCAAAACCAGATGGATTCACCACAGAATTCTACCAGACATTGAAAGAAGAACTAACTCCAATTCTTCTCAAACTATTCAGAACAGTTGAAAAAGAAGGAACCCTCCAAAATTCTTTCTATGAATTCAGCACCACCTTAATTCCTAATCCGGAAAAAGATGCAGCATTGAAAGAGAATTACAGACCAATATCATGATGAACATAGATGCAAAAATCCTCAATAAAATTCTGGCCAATAGAATTCAACAACACATCAGAAAGATCATCCACCCAGACCAAGTGGGATTTATCCCTGGTATGCAAGGATGGTTCAATGTTCACAAAACAATCAACTTGATACACCACATTAACAGACTTCAGAAGAAAAATCATATGATTATCTCAATAGATGCTGAGAAAGCATTTGATAAAATACAACACCCTTTCATGATGAAGACCCTAAGCAAACTGGTATAGAAGGCACATTACTCAATGCAATCAAAGCAATTTAAAAAAAAACCCACGGCCAATATCCTATTGAATGGGGAGAAGCTGGAAGCATTCCCACTGAGATCTGGTACCAGACAGGGATGCCCACTCTCACCACTGTTATTCAACACAGTGCTGGAAGTCTGAGCCAGAGCTATTAGGTAAGAAAAAGAAATCAAAGGGATACAAATTGGGAAGGAAGACTCAAACTATCCCTCTTTGCAGATGATATGATTCTTTATTTAGGGAACCCAAAGAACTCTACTAAGAGATTACTGGAACTCATAGAAGAGTTTGGCAAAGTATCAGAATATAAAATCAATGCACACACAAAAATCGACAGCCTTTGTATACACAAGCAATGTCACGGCTGAGGAAGACCTAAGATCAATACCATTCAGAATAGCCACAAAAACAATCAAATACCTTGGAATAAACTTAACCAAGGATGTTGAAGATCTCTATGATGAAAATTACAAAACCTTAAAGAAAGAAATAGAAGAGGATACCAAAAAATGAAAAAATCTTCCATGCTCATGGATTGGAAGAATCAATATCAAAATATCCATTCTTCCAAAAGCAACTTATACATTTAATGCAATACCAATCAAGATAACAAAGGCATTCTTCTCAGATCTGGAAAAAATGATGCTGAAATTCATATGGAGACACAGGAGATCTTGAACAGCTAAAGCAATCTTGTACAACAAAAACAAAGCCAGAAGCATCACAGTACCAGATTTCAGGACATACTACAGAGCAGTTGTTATCAAAACAGCATGGTACTTGTACAGAAAGAGATGGATAGACCAATGGAACAGAATAGAAACACCAGAAATCAATGCAAACATCTACAGCCCACTTATATTTGATCAAGGATCCAAAAGCAATTCCTGGAGTAAGGACAGTCTATTCAATAAATGGTACTGGGATAACTGCATTTTCAAGTGCAGAATCATGAAACAAGATCCCTACCTTTCACCTTACACAAAAATTCACTCAATATGCATTAAAGACTTAAATCTACAATCTGACACCATCAAATTTTTAAAGAGCCCTGGAGAAACCATGCAAGATATAGGCACAGGCAGACTTCTTGGCAAAGATCCCAGAAGCACAAGCAGTCAAAGCCAAAATTAGCTATTCAGATTGCATCAAATTGAGCCATTTTTGTACTTCAAAAGATACTGTCAGGAAAGTATTAAGAGGCAACCAGTACAATGTGAATAAATATTTGCAAACTTTGCAACAGATAAAGGGTTGATAACCAGAATCTACAAAGAAATCAAGAAACTCTACAACATCAAACAAACAACCCATTTAAGAGATGTGCCAAGGACCTCAATAGACATTTTTCCAAAGAGGAAATCCAAATGGCCAACAGACACATGAAAAAATGTTCAAGACCACTAGCCATCAGGGAAATGCCAATCAAAACCACAATGAGGTTTCACCTCACCCCGGTGAGAATGGCTCACATTCAGAAATCTACCAACAATACATGCTGGAGAGGATGTGGGAGAAGGGGACACTAACCCACTGGTTGGAATGCAAATTGGTTAAACCACCATGGAAGTCAGTTTGGAGATTCCTCAGAAACCTGAATATAACCCTACCATACAACCCATCCATTCCACTCCTTGGAATTTACCCAAAAGAAATAATTTGGCAAACAAAAAATCCATCTGCACATTAATGTTTATTGCAGCTCAATTCACAATAGCTAAGACCTGGAACCAACACAAATGCCCATCAACAGTAGACTGGATAAAGAAATTATGGGACACGTACTATACAGGATACTATACAGTAGTCAAAACCAATGAAATTTAGTCATTTGCAACAAAATGGAGGAATCTGGAAAACATTATGCTGAGTGAATTAAGCCAGACCCAAAGAGACAATATCATTTGTTTTCCCTGATTGGCAACAACTAACTGAGCACCAAAGGGGAAACCTGTTGAAGTGAAATTGACACTGTGAGAAACAGTGAGTTGTTCAGCTCTCGTGCTGGCTGTTGATGTACAATGTAATAATTTATCCATTTTAGTAATTTTTTATTGTTCTAGTACTAGTTGTTGAACCCTGTAATTAACACAGAATTATTCCTAGGTGTTTAAATTTTAACTGAAAAGTGCTCCCTCCTAAATATAAGAGTGGGAATAAGAGAGGGAGGATAGGTACAATTTGGGACATGCTCAATCGGACCTGCCCCAAATGATGGAGTTAGAATCCTGTCAGGGGATTCCAATACAATCCCATCAAGGTGGCATATACCAACGCCATCTCACTAGTCCAAGTGATCAATTTCAATTCACAATTGATGACACTGATAGGTCTGAGTCAAAGGGATCACACAAACAAGACTAATGTCTGCTAATACTAACTGATAGAATCATAAAGGGAGAGTCGATCCAACATGGGAAGTGGGAGACACAGCAGACTCATAGAATGACAGATGTCCTAAATAACACTCTGGCCTCAGAATCAGCCATTAGGGCATTCAGATCTGGCTCAAGAGCCCATGAGAATATTTTAGGCATTGAAAGCCAAGACACTCTGGAAAAGGAAAAAAAAAAAGAAGACCTAAATGAAAGATCTCTGCGACTGAGATCCCAGTGGAAAGAAAGGGGCCACCAAAGAAGGAGGTACCTTTCTCTGAAGAGAGGTGAGAACTTCCACTTTGACTATGACTCTGCAGATTAAGATCAAATTCGGGAAACCCTAAAGGCTTCCTTAGCCTTGGCAACCCATGACTAGAGCCTAGGGAGATTACTGACGCCATAAACAGGTGTGTCAAATTGTTAAATCAACATCAGGAGTCACTGTGTACTTACGTCTCATGTGAGATCTGTCCTTAATGTGTTGTCCAATGTGAAGTAATGCTATAACTAGTACTGAAATAGTAGTTTTATACATTGTGTTTCTGTGTGTGTGCAAACTGATGAAATCTTTACTTAGTATATACTGAATTGTTCCTCTGTATATAAAAACAATTGAAAATGAAAAAAAAACTTGGTGTTACATTGGAAATTGCATAGAAAATTAATCAATTTTTTAAAAAAAAATATCATGTAAGATCTCTGTCCTTAATGTGCTGTACATTGTGATTTAATGCTTTAACTAGTACTCCAACAGTATTTTTCACTTTGTGTTGCTATGTGAGGGCAAATGGTTGAAATCTTTACTTAAAACATACTAAACTGATCTCCTGTATACAAAGAGAATTGAAAACGAATCTTGGTGCAAATGAAATGGGAGAGGGAGAGGGAAAGGGGGGAGGGTTGTGGGTAGGAGGAAGTTATGGGGGGGGGGAAGCCATTGTAACCCATAAGCTGTACCTTGCAAATTTATATTCTAAATAAAAGTTAAAAAAAAGAAAAGAACACAGTACTCCTCCAGAATAAGATCATGAACTGAAGGAAATCTATGAAATGACAAATATAGAAAAAAAAAGAAAGTGTTTTGGAATTTGTGTTCAATAGGTCCTGTAAAGCACAATCAAACTGGTTTTGGAGAAAAGCACAATGGTTCTCCTTAGCAAGTACTGAATGTTATGTTTAAAAAACAAAAATATGTTGACTAGGGTTACTGTAGCATTCTGTCTAGAAAACTCAAATGTGTAAGGTTTTTTTGATCCAGTTCCATCTCTTGCATTTGTTAGCAAGAAAACAAAATGTTAAATGCTAAAATTCATTGAAAACTGTAAAGTCTATAAATAATGTCCAGAAAACACAAACAAACACAGAGGCTGTAGCAAGATTTGGAATTGAGTCAGCCACAACCAAACTGGATATTTATGGTATGTTCCAGCCATATCTATACAAAGTGTTGTGGAATTCCTGTTAAATTGACCCAGAAAATCACAGTCAAGCTGGTTTTGGGGAAAAGAAAAATCTTTCTCTTTAGCAAGTGGATTCAGTGTCATGTTTATAAACACAAATAACGTGTTTGCCATGGTTGCTGTAGTTTTCTACTTAGAAAACAGTAAAGTGTAGAGGTTTTGTCTCCCTGTGGAACCAATTAGCATTTATCTGCAGAAAACAAAATGTTGCATGCTAAAATTCATTCAAAACCATAAAGGGTGTAGAAATGTACAGAAAACACAAGCAAACCTGGAGGCTGTAGCAAGATCTGGGATTGAGTTAGCTGCAGCACAACCAGATATTTCTGGTTTGATCCATCCATATCCGGACAAAGTGTTGTGGAATTCATGTTAAATTGACCCAAAAAATCAGTCAAACTTGTTTTGGAGAAAAGCAAAATCTTTGTCTGCATCAAGTGGATGAAATGCCATGTTGACAAAAACAAATATCATGTTGGCTGTGGTTGCTGTAGCATTCTTTGTAGGAATTGAATGGGTAGAGGTTTTTTGATCCAGTTCACTTACTTGCATTCACCAGCAAGAAAACAAAATATTACATGCTAAAAAACATTCAAAATGGTAAAGTCTATAGACATTGTCCAGAAAACACAAACAAACACAGAGGCTGTAGCAAGATCTGGGATTTAGTTAGCCAAAACACAACCTGATATTTCTGGTTTCATCCAGCCATATCAGGACAAACTGCTGTGGATTTCATGTTAAATTGGCCCAGAAAAACACAGTCAAACTGTTTTTGAGAAAAGCAACATTTTTCTCTACTGCAATTGGATTGAATATCATGTTTACAAACAGAAATATCATGTTTGCCTTGGTTTCTGTAGCTCTCTACCTAGAAAACATGAATGTGTAGAGGTTTTTTTCTCAATTTTCATCAATTAGCATAGGCCAGCAGAAAACAAAATGTTACATGCTAAAATTCATTGAAAACCATAAAGTCCATAGATAATATCCAGAAAACACAAATATACACAGAGGCTGTAGCAAGATTTTGGATTCAGTTAGCCACAACAAAACCAGATCTTTCTGGTTTTATCCAGCTATATCTTTACAAGGTGTTGTGGAATTCATGTTAAACTGACCCAGAAAATCACAGTCAATCTGATTTTGGAGAAAAGCAAAATCTTTCTCTTTGGCAAGTGGATTCAATGTCATGTATACAAACACAAATATCATGTTTTGTTTGGTTGCTGTAGCTTTCTATCTAGAAAACATGAATGTGTAGAGGTTTTCTCTCCTGTTGTATCAATTACCGTTTGCCAGGAGAAAACAAAATGTAAAATACTAAAATTCATTCAAAGCCATAAAGTCTATAGATAATATTCAGAAACCTCAATCAAACACAGAGGCTGTGGCAAGATTGGGAATGATCTAGCCACAACACAATAGGTTATTTCTGGTTTGATCTAGCTGTCCTTGAATTTGGGTTAAATTGTCCCTGAAAATCACCATCAAAGTGGTTTTGTAGAATAGCATGATTATTCTCCTCAGCAAGTGTTTCAATGCTATGTCTACAAGTGGAAATATTTGTTGGCCTGGATTACTGTAGTATTCTGCCTAGAAAAATCAAATGTGTAATATTTTTGGATCCAGTTCCCTTACTTGCATATGCCATCAAGAAACAACATGATACATGCCAATATTCATTCAAAACCATAAAGTCCATTGATAATATCCAGAAAACACAAACAAACACAGAGGCTGTAGCAAGATCTAGGATAGAGGTAGCCACAACAGAATTGGATAATTATGGTTTGATCCAGTCATATGCGGACAGAGTGTTGTTGAATTTGGGTTAAATTGACCCAGACAATCACAGTCAAACTGGTTTTAGAGAAAAGTGAAATCTTTTTCTTCAGCAAGTGGATTCAATGCATTGTTTACAAACACAAATATCATGTTCGCCACAGTTGCTGTAGCTTTCTATCTAGAAAAATCGAATGTGTAGAGGTTTTGTCTCCATATGGAACCAGTCAGCGTTTGCCAGCAGAAAGCAAAATGTTACATGCTAAAATTAATTCAAAACCAAAAAGTCTACACATAATGTCCAGAAAACACAAACTGAATGGCTGTAGTAAGCCCTGACATTGAGTTAGCCAAAACACAATCGGATATTTCTGGTTTGATCCAGCCCTTATTGGGCAATGTCTTGTGGAATTCATGTTAAGTTGACCCAGAAAATCACAATTAAACTGTTTTTGGAGAAAAGCACAATCATTCTCTTCAGCAAGTGGTTTCAATGTCATGTTTACAAACACAAATATAATGTTGTCCGTAGTTCCTGTAGCTTTCTACCTAGAAATCATGAATGTGTATTGATTATGTCTCCAATTGCATCAATTAGCGTTTGCCAGCAGAAAACAAATTGTTACATGCTAAAATTCATTCAAAACTGTAAAGTGCATAGACAATATGCAGAATACACAAACAAACACAGAGACTATAATTGGATATGGGATTGAATAGCCAGAAAGCATTTGGATATTTCTGGTTTTATCCAGCTATATTCAGACATAGTGTTATGGAATTTGTGCTAAATTGACCCAGAAAATCACAGTCAAACTGGTTATGGAGAAAAGCATAATCATTCTGCGTGGTAAGTGTTTAATGTTTTGTTTACAAACACAAATATAATGATGGCTAAGGTTATTGTAGCATTCTATCAAGAAAACATGAATGTGTAGAAGTTTTGTCTCCATGTCGACGAAATTAGCATTTTCCAGCAGAAAACAAAATGATACATGGTAAAGTTTCTTGAAAACTGTAAAGAGCATAGATAATGTCCAGAAAACACAAACAAACACAGAGGCTGTAGCAAGATCTGGGATTGAGTTAGCCACAACACAACCGGATATTTCTGGTTTGATCCAGCCATATCTGGACAAAGTGTTGTGGAATTCAGCATAAACTGACCCAGAAAATCACAGTCCAACTGGTTTTGGAGAACAGCAAATTCTTTCTCATTGGCAAGGGATTCAATGCCATGTTTACAAACACAAATTTCATGTTTGCCATGGTTGCCGTAGCTTTGTATCTAGAAAACACGAATGTGTAGAGTTTTTGTCTTAAATTGCATCAGTTAGCATTTTCCAGTAAAAACAAAATGTTACATGCTAAAATTAATTCAAAACTGTAAAGTCCATAGATAATATCCAGAACATAGAAACAAACAGAATCTGTAGCAAGTTCTGGGATTGTGAAAGCCACTATACAACCACATATATCTGGTTTTATCCAGCCATATTTAGACAAAGTGTTGTTGAATTTAGGTAAAAATGACCCATAAAATCACAGTCAAACTTCTTTTTGAGAAAAGGCAATGATTTCTCTTCAGCAAGTGTATTTAAAGTGATTTTTACAACCACAAATATCATGTTTGCCATGGTTGCCTTAGCTTTCTACCTAGAAAACACGAATGTGTAGAGGTTTTGACTTCAGTTGCATCAATTAGCATTTTCCAGCAGAAAACAAAATGTTTCATGCTAAAAATCATTCAATACCATAAAGTCCATAGATAATTTCTGGAAAACACAAATTAAAAAACAGAGGTTGTAGCAAGATATGGGATGTTTTAGCCACAACACTACCAGATACCTCTGGTTTGATCCAGGCATATCTGTACAAATATTTGTGGAATTTGTGTTATATTGACCCAGAAAATCACATTCCAACTGGTTTTGGAGAAAAACTCAATCATTCTCTTCAGCACATGGATTCAAAGTCATGGTCACCAAAAAAAATATCATGTTCTCTAGGTTATTGTAGCATTCTGCCTAGAAAACTGAAATGAGTAATGTTTTTGATCCTGTTCTCTCACTTACATTCTCTAGCAAGAAAATAAATGTTACATGCTAAAATTCATTCAAAATCATAAAGTCCATAGATAATATCCAGAAAACACAAAGAAAAACAGAGTTTGTAGCAAGATCTGAGATTGTTAGCCACAACCCAATCAGAGATTTCTGGTTAGATCCAGTCATATACAGACAAAATTTTATGCAATTCAGGTTAAATGGACCCAGAAAATCAGTGTCAAACTGCTTTTGGAGGAAAGCACAATCATTCTCCTCAGCAAGTGGATTCAATGTCATGTTTACCAACACAAATATCATGTTAGCCATGGTTGATGTAGCTTTCTACCCAGAAAACATTAATTTTTTGAGGTTTTTAATTGTGGAACAAATTTGCATTTGGCAGCAGAAAACAAAATGTTATGTGTTAAAATTCATTCAAAACCATAAATTCCGTAGATAATGTCTATAAAACACAAGCAAACACATAGGCTGTAGCAAGATCTGGGATTTAATTAGGCACAACAGAACTGGATATTTCTGGTTTGATCTAGTCATATCTGGACAAAGTGTTGTGGAATTTGGGTTTAATTGACCCAGAAAATCAGTTAATTTGGTTTTGGAGAATAGCAAAATCTTTCTCTTAGACAAGAGAATTCAATTTTATATTTACAAATACATATAACATGTTTGTCCAATTTGCTGCAGTTTTCTACCAAGGAAGAAGTGAATATGCAGAGTTTTTGTCTCTATGTTGAACCAATTACCGTGTGCCAAAAGAAAACAAAATTTTACATGCCAAAATTCATTTAAAACCGTAAAGTCCATAGATAATATCAGAAAACAAAAACAAACACAGAGGCTGTAGCAAGATCTGGGATTCAGTAGCCACAACAGAACTGGTTATTTCTGGTTTGATCCAGTCATATCCACACAAAATGTTGTGGAATTCAGGTTAAATTGGCCGAGAAAATCACAGTCAAACTGGATATGGAGAAAAGCAAAATCTCTCTTCGGCATGTGAATTCAAAGTCATGGTTACAAACGCAAATATCATGTTTGCCGTGGTTGCTGTAGCTTTCTACCTAGAAAACACGAATGTGTAGAGGTTTTGTCTCCATGCAGAATCAATTAGCATTTGCTAGCAAAAACAAAATGTTACATTTCAAAAAATCATTCAAAACCATGAAGGTCATAGATAATGTCCAAACAACACAAAGAAAATCAGAGGTTGTAGCAAGATAGTGGATTTTTTAGCCACAAAACAACTGGATACTTCTGGTTAGATCTAGGCATATCTATACAATGTGTTGTGGAATTTCTGTCAAATTGACCAAGAGGGCCAGCGCAACGGCTCAACAGCCTAATCCTCCACCTAGCAGTGCCAGCAGAGCGGTTCTAGTCCCGGTCGGGCACCGGATTCTGTCCCAATTGCCTCTCTTCCAGTCCAGCTCTCTGCTGTGGCCAGGGAATGCAGTGGAGGATGGCCCAAGTGATTGGGCCCTGAACCCCATGGGAGACCAGGAGAAGCACATGGCTCCTTCCTTTGGATCAGCATGGTGTGCCAGCCACAGCAGCCATTGTAGCGTGAACCAATGGCAAAGGAAGACCTTTCTCTCTGTCTCTCTCTCTCACTATCCACTCTGTCTGTCAAAAAAAATGACCCAGAAAATCACATTGCAACAGGTTTTGGAGAAAAGCTCATTCATTCTCTTTGGCAAGTGGATTCATGTCATGTTTACCACCACAAATATCATGTTTGCTAGGGTTGTTGTAGCATTCTGCCTAGAAAACTGAAATGAGCAAGGTTTTTGATCCAGTTCAGTTTCTTACATTCACCAGCAAGAAAACAAAATGTTACATGCTAATATTCATTCAATACCACAAAGTCCTTAGAGCATGTCCAGAGAACAAAAAGAAAAACAGGGTTTGTAGTGAGATCTGGGATTTAGTTAGCCAGAACCCAACCAGATATTTCTGGTTTGATCCAGCCATATCCAGACAAAGTGTTGTTCAATTGACCAAGAAAATAACAGTCAAAGAGGTTTTGGAGGAAAGCACAATCATTCTCTTTGGCAAGTGGATATTCAATGTCATGTTTACGAACACAAATATCATGCTGGCCTTGGTTGTTTTAGCTTTCTTCCTAGAAAACACGAATGTGAAGAGGTTTTGTCTCCATGAGGAACCAATTAGCGTTTGCCAGCAGAAAATAAAATGTTCCATGTAAAAATTCATTCAAAACTGTAAAGTCCATAGATGATGTCCAGAAAACACAAAGAAACACAAAGGCTCTACCAAGATCTTGGATTGAGTTAGCCACAACACAACCAGATATATCTGGCTTGATTCAATCCTATCTGGACAAAGTGTTGTGCAACTGGAGTTAATTGGACCCAGAAAATCATAATCAAACTAGTTTTGGAGAAATCACCATCATTCTCTTCAACAAGTGGATTCAATGTCATCTTTAGAAACACAAATATCACGTTTGCCGTGGTTGTTGTACTTTCTACCTAGAAAACACGAATGTGTAGAGCTTTTGTTTCCATGTGGAACCAATGAGTGTTTTTCAGCAGAAAACAAAATGTTGCATGCTAAAATTCATTCAAAACCATAAAGTCCATAGATAATGTCCAGAAAACACAAGGAAAAATGGAGGTTGTAGCAAGATATGGGATTGTTTTAGCCATAACACAACCGGATACTTCTGGTTTGATCTAAGCATATCTATACAAAGAGTTGTGGAATTCAGGTTAAATTGACCCAGATATTCACATTCCAACTGCAGAAAAGCTCAATCCTTCTCTTTGGCAAGTGGATTCAATTTCATGTTTACCACCACAAATATCATGTTTGCAAGGGTTGTTGCAGCATTCTGCCTAGAAAACTGAAATGAGTAAGGTTTTTGATCCAGTTCTGTCTCTTTCATTCACCAGCAAGAAAACAAAATGTTACATGCTAAAACGCACTTAACATTGTAAAGTGCATAGATAATAATCTGAAAACACAAACAAACACAGAGGCTGTAGCAAGATCTGGGATTGAGTTAGCCACAACACAATCAGATATTCAAAGTGTTGTGCAATTAGATTTAAATGGACCCAGAGTCACAGTCAAACTGGTTTGGAGAAAAGCAAAACTTTCTCTTCAGCAAGTGGATTGAATGCATTGTTTTCAAACACAAATATCATGTTTGCTATGGTTGCTGTAGCTTTCTACCTAGAAAAGATGAAAGTGTAGAGGTTTTTTCTCCATCTGGAACCAATAAGTATTTGCCAGCAGAAAACAACATGTTACATGCTAAAATTAATTCAAATGCATAAATTCCATAGATAGTGTCCAGTAAACCCAACAAACTCAGAGGCTGTAGAAAGATCTGGGATTGAGTTATCCACAACACCACTGGATATTCCTGGTTTGAACAAGCCATATCCAGACAAAGTGTTGTGGAATTCGGGTTAAACTGACCCAGGAAGTCATAGTCAAACTGGTTTTAGAGAAAAACAAAATCTTTCTCTTCGGCAAGTGGATTCAATGCATTGTTTACAAACACAAATATCATGTTTGCCATGGTTGCTCTAGCTTTCTAACTAGAAAAAATGAATGTGTAAGGCTTTCTCTCCATGTGGAACCAAATAGCCTTTGCCATCAGAAAAAAATGCTACATGCTAAAATTCATTCAAAATCGTAAAGTCCATTGATAATTTTCAGAATATACAAACAAACACAGAGGCTGTAGCAAGATCTGGGATTTAGTTAGCCACAACACAATCCAATGTTTCTGGTTGAAACTAGCCATATCCAGACAATGTCTTGTAGAATTCTGGTTAATTAATCCAAGAATGTCACAGTCAAACTGGATTTGGAGAAAATCAAAAACTTTCTCTTCAGCAAGTGGATTCAATGCTATGTTTACAAACACAAATGTCATGTTTGCTATGGTAGCTCTAGCTTTCTAACTAGAAAACATGAATGTGTAGGGTTTTTTCTCTTAGTATTTGCCAGCAGAAAACAACATGTTACATGCTAAAATTCAACAAATTCATAAATTCCACAGATAATGTCCAGAAAAGAAACACAAACTAGGAGGCTGTAGCAAGATTTGGGATTGCATTAGCCACAACAGAACCAGATATTTCTGGTTTGATTCAGCCTTATCTGGACAAAGCGTTGTAAAATTTGGGTTAAACTGACCCAGAGAGTCACAGTCAAACTGGTTTCAGAGAAGCAAAATCTTTCTCTTTGGCAGATGGATTCAATGCCATGTTTACAAACACAAATATCATGTTTGCCATGGTTGCTGTAGCTTTCCCTCTAGAAAATGTGAATGTATAGACATTTTGTCTCCAGTTCCAACAATTAGCATTTGCCAGCAGAAAAAAAAGCTACAAGCTAAAATTCATTCAAAACCATAAAGTCCATAGATAATGTCCTGAAAACACAAACAAACCCAGAGACTGTAGCAAGATCTGGGATTGAGTTAGCCACAACACAACCTGATATTTCTGGTTTAATCAAGTCATATCTGGACAAAGTGTTGCGGAATTCAGGTTACATTTTCCCAGAAAGTCACAGTAAAACTGGTTTTGGAGAAAAGCAAAATCTTCCTCTTCGGCAAGTAGATTCAATACATTGTTTACAAACACAAATATTATGTTTGCTTTGGTTGCTGTAGCTTTCTACTAGAAAACGTGAATGTGTAGGGTTTTGTAACATGTGGAATGAATTAGCCTTTGCCAGCAGAAAGCACAATGTTACATGTTAAAATTCATTCAAAACCATAAAGTCCATAAAAAATGTGCAGAAAACACAAAAAATCACAGAGGTTGTAGCAAGATCTGGGATTGAGTTAGCCAGAACAAATAGTATGTTTCTGGTTGATCTAGGCATATCCAGACAAAGTTTTGTGGAATTCATGTTAAATTGACCCAGAAAATAACAGTAAAACTGTTTTTGGAGTAAAGAAATCTTGCTCTTCTGCAAGTGGCTTCAGTTGCATGTTTACAAAAACAAATTCATGGTTTCCAAGGTTCCTATAGATTTCCATGTAGAAAACATGAATGTTTAGCGGTTTTTTTCTCCAGTTGCATCAATTAGCATTTGCCAGCAGAAATAAAATGCTGCATGCCTAAATTCATTCATAATCATAAAGTCCATAGATATTGTCCAGAAAACACAAATGAACACAGAACGTGTATCAAGATCTGTGATTCAGATAGCCACAACACAACCAGATATTTCTGGTTGAAACCAGTCATATCTAGGCAAAGTGTTGTGGAATTCATGTTAAATTGACCCAGAATGTCATACTCAAACTGGTTTTGGAGAAAAGCAAAATGGTTTTCTTTGACAATGGATTAAATGCCATGTTTACAAACACGAATATATGTTGTCATGGTTGCTATAGCTTTCTACCTAGAAAACATGAATGTGTAGAGTTTTGATTAATGTGGAACCAGTTATCCTTTGCCAGCAGAAAACAACATGTTACATGCTAAAATTCATTCAAAATCGTAAAGTCCATTAATAATGTCCCCAAAACAGAAACCAACAAAGAGGCTGTAGCAAGATCTGGGATTGATTTAGCCACAACAGAACCGATTATTCCTGGTTTCATCCAGTTATATCCACACAACGTGTTGTGGAATACATGTTAAATTGACCCAGAAAATCACAGTCAAAATAGTTTTGGAGAAAAGCCAAATCTTTCTCTTCGACAAGTAGATTCAATGCCATGTTTCCAAACACAAATATATGTTTGTCATGGTTGCTATAGCTCTCTACCTAGAAAACAAGAATGTGTAGAGGTATTGTCTCCAGTGCATCAATTAGCATTTTCAGAAGAAAACAAAATGTTACATGCTAAAATTCATTCAAATCCATAAATTCCATATGTAATGATCAGACAACACAAACAAACACAGAGGCTGTTGCAAGATCTTCGATTGAGTTAGCCAAAACAACCAGATATTTCTGGTTGAATCCAGCCATATCCAGAAAAAGTGTTGTAGAATTCACTTTAAATTGGCCCATAAAATCAAAGCCAACATGTATTGGAGAAAAGCTGCGTTTGCCATGGTTGCTGTAGTTTTCATCCTAGAAAACATGAATGTGTAGAGGTTTTTTCTCACTGTGGAACCAATTAGTTTGCCATCAGAAAACTAAGTGTTACATGCTAAAATTCATTTAAAATCATGAAGTCCATAGTTAATGTCCAGAAAACACAAACAAACACAGAGGCTGTAGCAAGATCTGGGATTGAGTTAGCCACAACAGAACTGCATATTTTTAGTTAAATTCAGGCTTATACAGTCAAGGGGAAGTGGAATTCATGTTAAATTGACCCAGAATTCACAAACTGGTCTTGCAGAAAGGAAAATATTTCTCTTCGAGAAGTGGATTCAATTTCATGATTACAAACACAAATGTCATGTTTACCATAGTGGCTGCAGCTTTCTACATAGAATACATGAATGTGTAGAAATTTTGTCCACATGTGGAACCAGTAAGTGCTTACCAGTAGAAACAATGTGTTACATGCTCAAATTCATTCAAATCGATAAATTGCATAGATAATGTCCTAAAAACACAAACAAACACAGAGGCTGTAGCAGGATCTGGGATGTTAGCCACAACACAACCGGATATTTCTGGTTGAATAAGGCCATATCCAGACAAAGTGTTGTGGAATTCGGGTTAAACTGACCCAGGAAATCACAGTCAAACTGGTTTTGGAGAAAAAGCAAAATCTTTATCTTCAGAAGTGGATTCAATGCATTGTTTACAAACACAAATATCATGTTTGCTACAGTTGCTATAGCTTTCTACCTAGAAAAGATGAATGTGTAGAGGTATGTTCTCCATGTGGAACAAATTAGCTTTGCCAGCAGAAAACAACCTGTTAAATGTTAAAATTCATTCAAAACCATAAATTCCATAGATAATGTCCTGAAAACACAAACAAACACAGAGGCTGTAGCAAGATCTGGGATTGATTTAGCCACAAGAAAACCCGATGTTTCTGGTTGAAAACAGTGGTATTCAGACAAAGTGTTGTGGAATTCATGTTATATTGACCCTGAATGTCATATGCAAACTGGTTTTGGAGAAAAGCAAAATCTTTCTCTTTGGCAAGTGGATTCAATGCCATGTTTATAATCACAAATATCTTGTTTGCCATCCTTGCTCTAGCTTTCTACCTAGAAAACATGAATGAGTAGGGTTTTGTGTTCATGTGGAACCAATTAGACTTTGCCAGCAGAAAACAAAACGTTACATGCTAAAACTTATTCAATACCATAAAGCCCATAGATAATTTCCAGACAACACAAACAAACACAGAGATTGTAAAAAGATCTGGGATTGAGGTATCCACAACACAACCAGATATTTCTGGTTGATCCAGCCATAATCCTACAAAGTGTTGTGGAATTCGGGTCAAATTTACCCAGGAAATCAATGTTAAACTGCTTTGGAGTAAGGAAAATCTTGCTCTTCTGCAAGTGATTCAATGGTATTTTTACAAATCCAAATGTCATGGTTTTCAAGGTTGCTATAGTTTTCTACCTAGAAAAGACGAATGTGTAGCAGTTTAGCTCCGGTTGCATCAATTAGCATTTTCCAGCAGAAAACAACATGTTACCTGCTAAAATTCATTCAAAACCATAAAGTCCATAGATAATGTCCAGAAAACACAAACAAACCAGAGGTTGTAGCAAGATCTGGGATTGAGTTAGCCCTAACACAACCCTATGTTTCTTGCTGAAACTAGCAAAGTTCAGACAAAGTTTTGTGGATTTCGGGTTACATAAACCCAGAATGTCACAGACAAACTGGTTTTGGATAAAAGCAAAATCTTTCTCTTCTGAGAGTGGATTCAATGGCAAGTTTACAAATACAAATATCATGTTTTCCATGGTAGCTCTAGCTTTCTACCTAGAAAACATGATTATGTAGGGTTTTGTCACCATGTGAATGAATTAGCCTTTACCGACAAAACAACATGTTACATGCTAAAATTCAACAAATCCATAAATTCCATAGATAATGTCCAGAAAACACAAACAATCAATGAAGCTTTAGAATGATCTGGGATTGAGATAGCCACAACAAAAATGGATATTCCTGGTTTAATCCAGCAATAACCATCAAAATATTATGAAATTCAGGTTCAATTGACCCAGAAAGTCACAGTCAAACTGGTTTTGGAGAAAAGCAAAATTTATCTCTACAGTAAGTGGATTCAATGCCATGTTTAAAAACACAAATATCATGTATGCCAATGCTGCTGTAGCTTTCTACCTAGAAAACAGGAATGTGTAGACGTTTTATCTCCAGTTGCATCTATTAGTATTTGCCAGCAGAAAACAAAATGTTATTGCTAAAATTCATTCAAAATTATACAGTCCATAGATAATGTCCAGCAAAAACAATCAGAGAGGCTGTAGCAAGATCTGGGATTGAGTTAGCAACAACAAAACCAGGTATTTCTGGTTGAAATCAGCCATATCCAGAAAAAGTGATGTGGCATTCAGGTTAAGTTTACCCAGAAAGTCACACTCAAACTGATTTTGGATAAAAGCAAAACCTTTTCTTCTGCAAGTAGATTCAATGCCATGTTTACAAACACAACCCTCATGGTTTCCTAGGTTGTTATAGATTTCTACCTGGACAACAAGAATGTGCACAAGTTTTGCTCCAATTGCATCCATTAGCATTTTCCAGCAGAAAACAACATGTTACATACTAAAATTCATTCAAAACCATAAAGTCCATAGATAATATCCAGGAATTATAAACACAGAGGCTGTAGCAAGATCTGGTATTGAGTTAGCCACAACATGGGCGGATATTGCTGGTTTCATTCAGCTATATCTAGACAAAGTGTTGTGGAATTTGGTTTAAATTGACCCAAAAAGTCACAGTCAAACTTGTTTTGGAGAAAAGTAAAATCTTTCTCTTCAGCAAATGGATTTAATGTCACGATTACAAACACAAATATCATATTTTCCATGGTTACTCTAGCTTTCTACTTAGAAAACATGAATGTGTAAGGATTTGTCTCCATGTGGAACCAAATAGCCTTTGCCATCAAAAACCAAAATGTTACATGCTAAAATTCATTCAAAACAATAAATCGATAAATAATATCCAGAAAATACAAACAAACACAGAAGCTGTAGCAAGATCTGGAATTGAGTTAGTCGCAAGACTACAGATAGTTCAGGTTTTTCCAGTCATATACAAAGTGTTTTGGAATTCATGTTAAATGGACCCAGAAAATCACAGTCAAACTGGTTTTGGAGAAAAGCAAAATCTTGCTCTTCCGTAAGTGGATTCAATACCATATTTACAACACAAATATCATGGTTTCAAGGTTGCTATAGCTTTCTACCTAGAAAACATGAATGTGCACAAGTTTTGCTCCAGTTGCATTAGTTTTCATTGGCCAGTGGAAAAAAAAAAACATGTTACATGCTAATATTCATTCAAAAATGTAAAGTCCATAGATAATATCCAGAAAACACAAACACAGAGGCTGTAGCAAAATCTGGGATTCAGTTAGCCACAACACAACTGGATATTTCTGTTTTGATCCAGCCATATCCAGACAAATTGTTGTGGAATTCAGATTAAATGGACCCAGGAAGTGACAGTCAAACTGGTTTTGGAGAAAAGCAATATCTTTCTCTTTGACAAGTGGATTCAATGCCATGTTTAGAAACATAACATCATGTTTGCCATGGTTGCTCTAGCTTTATAACAAGTAAGCATGAATGAGTAGGGATGTGTCTCCATGTGAAACCAATTAGCCTTGCCAGCAGAAAACAAAATGTTACATGCTAAAATTCATTCATAATCATTAAGTCCATAGATAATGTCCAGAAAACACAAACAAACACAGATGTTCTAGGAAGATCTGGGATTAAGTTAGCCACAACATCTGTATATTTTTGGTTTGATACAGCCAATCCAGACAAAGTGTTGTGGAATTTGGATACAATTGACCTAAAAATCATAGTCAAACAGGTTTTGGAGAGAAGCAAAATCATTCTCTTCGGCGAGTGGATTGAATGTGATGTACATAAATGCAAAATCATGGTTTCTGAGGTTGTTATACCTTTCTACCTAGAAAACATGAAAGTTTAGAGATTTTTATCCAGTCGCATCAATTAGCATTTGCCAGAAGAAAACAACATATTACATGCTAAAATTAATTCAAATCCATAAATTAGATAGACAATATCCAGAAAACACAAACACACACATAGGCTGTTGCAAGTTCTGGGATTGAGTTAGCCAAAACACAGCCGGATATTCCTGATTTGAACCAGCCATATCCAGACAAAGTGTTGTGGAATTTGGGTTAAATTGACATAGAAAATCACCATCAAACTGGTTTTGGAGAAAAGCAAAATCTTTCTCTTCACCAAGTGTATTCAATGACATGTTTACAAACACAAATATCATGTTTGCCACGGTTGCTGTAGCTTTCTACCTAGAAACCATGAATGTGTAGAGCTTTTGTCTCCAGTTGCATCAATTAGCATGTGCCAGTAAAAAACAAAATGTTACATGCTAAAATTCATTCAAACGCAAATATTCCATAGATAATGTGCTGAAAACAGAAAAAAACCCAGAGGCTGTAGCAAGATCTGGGATTGAGTTAGCTACAACACAGCTGGATATTCATGGTTTCATCCAGGCATATCCAGACAACGTGTTGTGGGATTCATGTTAAACTGATCCAGCAAATGACAGTCAAACTTGTTTTGTAGAAAAGCAAAATCTTTCTCTTCGGCAAGTGGATTCAATGTCATGTTTACAAACACAAATATCATGTTTGACACAGTTGCTCTAGCTTTCTACCTAGAAAATATGAATGTTTAGAGCTTTTGTCTCCAGTTGCATCAATTAATATTTGCCGGTAGAAAACAAAATATTACATGATAACATTCATTCAAATTGATGGTGGCAAGATGGCAGAATAGGAAAGGATCACACTGCTAGTCTGGGAATAGAGAGTTTAATAAAAGTGGAGATACTGCAGGTTCAAGGAAGAGTAGCAGAAGAAACAGCAGAGGAAACTCTTCCAGAACTAGTGATTCATAGTGGACCTGTGTGGAGAGTGTGGGAGCCCACAGTTTGGGATACATGCAGCAGACTCAACACACCAGTGCTGGAACATGAGGTAAGCTGAACCTCAATAGCTGGTGGGCAAGCAAACACTGGTGGGCAAGCAGAAAGAGGAGACTAGAGGGAACAAGGTTTGAAACCCCGTGGGAAAAAGTTCACCAGGCTAACTAGAAGAGAGAGAGAAAAAAAATGACCGATACAGACATGAGTTCCTCTCTCTCTGCTCACCTCTCAAAGATGAGCAAGACAAAGAGCACACACCATTTTGGACATACGTCATAAGCAGGGTGACTTCAATTCTGAACCGGCCCTGAGCCTAGCAGAAAAACCTGACTCTGGACAGGGGGTGAAATAACAGGAGATTAGGACCTAGTGAATGTGTGGTGCTAATGAACTGAGACTGTGAAAAAAGAGATGGTAGGGGAGAGAACTCATGGAATTCACATGAGTACTCTCCAGAGATGCTACAACTCGGTAACCTTGGCAACCAAGTGGGAGACTGCAGGAGAATTTGAGCCCACACTGATTGCAGGACAGATTCCCTGTGTGGTCCTTGGGAAAGAGCTTCTGATCTCTGGCTTCGGTGGCTATATCATTCGCCTGATAACTACCTCCAATTCCATTCAGCTGTGCAGAATTACGTCCCTTTTAAATGAAAGAAAGAAAGAGAGAGAGAGAGATTTACCACGCCTAACCTGGGAGTGACACATTTGGTACACGCTTAACCCTGAGGAACCAAACAGAGCTCTCAGGCCACACTCATCTCAAGCCTCTAAGGATCCATCAAAAGCAGACAATCCACTTAATCTAGAGTCAAAGTATAATGAGAAAAAACACCACAGCAAAGAAACCAAAGAATATTTCCATAATGACAAACAAACACAGAAACCGAGCTAACAATAACAAGGAAAACACTATGACATCCCAAAATGATAAAGACATCCAAATTCAAGATTATGAAGATGACGAGATAGAAGAAATGCAAGAAGTGGATCTCAAAAAAATTGATAAGAACACTAAGAAGTTCTCAAAAACAAGTTCTTGAACTAGAGAAATCCTTACTGGACAGGATAGAAAATCTCACTCAGGAAAATAAAATACTAAGGAGGAATCAAAATGAAATGAAGCAACTAGTAGAACATGAAACTGTGGTAGTGATGAGAAATAATGAATGAAGAATTCAATACATCAAATGAAAAACACATTAGAGAGCCTTAAAAACAGAATGAGTGAAGCAGAAGAGAGAATATTGGACTTAGAAAACAGAGAACAGGAAAGTATACAGTCAAACCAAAGAAAAGAAGAGGAAATTAGAAATCTAAAAAATATTGTTGGAAACCTACAGGATACTATTAAAAAACCCAACATTTGAGTTCTAGGAATTCCTGAAGGCATGGAAAGAGGGAAAGGATTAGAAGGCCTTTTTAGTGAGATACTAGCAGAAAATTTCCCAGGTTTGGAGAAGGACAGAGCCATCCTAGTACAGGAAGCTCATAGAACCCCTAATAAACAGGACCAAAAGTGAACCTCACCACGACATGTTGTAATTAAACTCACCACAGTGAAACAGAAAAGATTCTAAAAGGTGCAAGAGGAAACATCAGATCACTCTCAGAGATCTCGAATTAGACTCACCGCAGACTTCTCATCAGGAACCCTACAAGCTAGAAGGGAATTGCAAGACATAGCCCAGGTACTAAGAGAGAAAAACTGCCAGCCCAGAATATTATATCCTGCAAAGCTCTCAACATATTCAAAAGAATAGAATCATATGATGGAGCTTCTCAGACCATAGTGGAATGAAGTTGGAAATTACCAACTCAGGAATCCCTAGAGCATATGCAATCATATGGAGATTGAACAACATGCTCCTGAATGAACAATGGGTCATAGAATCAATTAAAAGAGAAATCAAACATATTCTGGAAGTAAATGAGGCTAACAGCACAACATAGCAACACTTATGGGATACAGCAAAAGTAGTGTTCGAAGGAAAGTTTATATCAATAGTTGCCTACATCAAGAAATTGGAAAGGCACCAAATAGATGAGCTCAAAGTACATCTCAAGGATCTAGAAAATTGGCAGCAAAATAGGCCCAACGCTAGTAGGAGAAGAGAAATAATTAAAATCAGAGAAGAAATCAACAGGATTGATTAAAAAAAATTACAAAAAATCAGCCAAACGAGGAGCTGCTTTTTTGAAAAAATAAACAAAATTGACACCCCATTGGCCCAACTAACTAAAAAAAGAAAAGACCAATATCAATGAAATCAGAGATGAAAACGGAAACATAACAACAGACACCACAGAAATCAAAAGAATCATAAGAAATTACTACAAGGACTTGTATGCCAGCAAACAGGGAAATCTATCAGAAATGGATAGATTCCTGGACACATGCAACCTACCTAAATTGAACAAGGAAGGCACAGAAAACCTAAACAGACCCATAAGTGAGACAGAAATTGAAACAGTAATAAAGGCCCTCCCAACAAAGAGAAGCCCAGGACCAGATAGATTCACTCCTGAATTCTACCAGACATTGAAAGAAGAACTAACTCCAATTCTTCTCAAACTATATAGAACAATTGAAAAAGAGGGAGTCCTCACAAATTCTTTCTATGAAGCCAGCATCACCTTAATTCCTAAGCTGGAAAAAGATGCAGCATTCAAAGAAAATTACAGGCCAATATCTCTGATGAACATAGAAGCTAAAATCGTCAATAAAATTCTGGCCAATAGACTACAACAACACATCAGAAAGATCATCCACCCAGACCAAGTGGGATTTATCCCTGGTATGCAGGATGGTTCAATGTTCGCAAAACAATCAATGTGATACACCACATTAACAGATTACAGAAGAAAAACGATATGTTTATCTCGATAGATGCAGAGAAAACATTTGATATTATACAACACCCTTTCATGATGAAAACTCTAAGCAAACTGGGTATGGGAGGAACATTCCTCAATACAATCAAAGCAATTTGTGATAAACTCATGGCCAATATCCTATTGAATGGGGAAAAGTTAGAAGCATTTCCACGGAGATCTGGTACCAGACAGGGATGCCCACTCTCACCACTGCTATTCAATATAGTTCTGGAAGTATTAACCAGAGCTATTAGGCAAGAAAAACAAATTAAAGAGATACAAATTGGGAAGAAAGAACTCAAATTATCCCTCTTTGCAGATGATACGATTCTTTATTTGGGGGATCCAAAGAACTCTACTAAAAGACTATTGGAACTCATAGAAGAGTTTGGCAAAGTAGCAGCATACAAAATCATTGCACAAAAATCAATAGCCTTTGTATACACAGGCAATGCCACAGCTGAGGAAGTACTTCTAAGATCAATCCCATTCACAATAGCTACAAAAACAATCAAATACCTTGGAACAAACTTAACCAAGGACGTTAAAGATCTCTACAATGAAAATTACAAAACCTTAAAGAAAGAAATAGAAGAGGATACCAAAAAATGGAAAAGTCTTCCATGCTCATGGATTGGAAGAATCAATATCATCAAAATGTCCATTCTCCCAAAAGCAATTTATACATTCAGTGCAATACCAATCAAGATACCAAAGGCATTCTTCTCAGATCTGGAAAAAATGATGCTGAAATTCATATGGAGACACAGGAGACCTCGAATAGCTAGAGCAATCTTGTACAACAAAAACAAAGCCAGAAGCATCACAGTACCAGATTTCAGGACATACTACAGGCAGTTGTTATCAAAACAGCATGGTACCGGTACAGAAACAGATGGGAAGACCAATGGAACAGAATAGAAACACCAGAAATCAATGCAAACATCTACAGCCAAGTTATATTTGATCAAGGATCCAAAACCAATCCCTGGAGTAAGGACAGTCTATTCGATAATTGGTGCTGGGAAAATGATTTCCACATGCCTAATCATGAAGGAAGACCCTTACCTTTCACCTACACAAAAATTCACTCAACGTGGATTAAAGGCTTAAATCTATGACCAACACCATCAAATTATTAGAGAGCATTGGAGAAATCCTGCAAGATATAGGTACTGGCAAATACTTCTTAGAAAAGACCCCAGAAGCACAGAAAGTCAAAGCAAAATTAACTATTGGGATCACATCAAATTGAGAAGATTCTGTATTTCAAAAGAAACAGTCAGGAAAGTGAATAGGAAACCGACAGAATGGGAAAAATATTTGCAAACTATGCAACAGATAAAGGGTTGATAACCAGAATCTATAAATAAATCAAGAAACCCCACAACATCAAATCAAACAACCCACTTAAGAGATGGGCCAAGGACCTCAATAGACTTTTTTCCAAAGAGCAAATCCAAATGGCCAACAGACACATGAAAAAAAGTTCAAGATCACTAGCCATCAGGGAAATGCCAATCAAAACCACAATGAGGTTTCACCTCACCCCGGGGGAGAATGGCTCATATTCAGAAATCTACCATAAATACATGCTGGTGAGGATGTAGGGGAAAAGGAACACCAATCCACTGTTGGTGGGAATGCAAACTGGTTAAACCACTATGGAAGTCAGTCTGGAGATTCCTCAGAAACCTGAATATAACCCTACCTTACAACCCAGCCATCCCACTACTTGGAATTTACCAAAAGAAATTAAATTGGCAAACAAAAAAGCTGTCTGCACATTAATGTTTATTGCAGCCCAATCACAATAGCTAAGACCTGGAACCAACCCAAATGCCCATCAACAGTAGACTGGATTAGGAAATTATGGGACATGTACTCTACAGAATACAGCAGTCAAAAACAATGAAATCTGGTCATTTGCAACAAAATGGAGGAATCTGGAAAACATTATGCTGTGTGAATTAAGCTAGTCCCAAAGGGACATATATCATATGTTTTCCCTGATTGGCAACAACTAACTGAGCACCAAAGGGGAAACCTGTTGAAGTGAAATGGACACTGTGAGAAACAGTGACTTGATTAGCTCTTGTGCTGACTGTTGATGTACAATGTAATATTTTATCTATTTTAGTATTTTTCTTTGTTTTGTTCTAGTACTATTGGTTGAATTGTGTAAGTAACACACAATAATTCTTTGTGTTTAAATTTTAACTGAAAATTGATTCCTGGTAAATATAAGAGTGGGAATAAGAGAGGGAGGAGATGTACAATTTGGGACATGCTCAATCGGACCTGCCCCAAATGATGGAGTTAGAAATGTGCCAGGGGATTCCAATACAATCCCATCAGGTGACATGTACCAATGCCATCTCACTAGTCCAAGTGATCAATTTCAGTTCACAATTGATCACACTGATAGGTCTAAGAGTCAAAGGGATCACACAAACAAGACTAGCGTCTGCTAATACTAACTGATAGAATCAAAAGGGAGAGGATGATCCAACATGGGAAGCGAGATACACAGCAGACTCATAGAATGGCAGATGTCCTAAATAGCACTCTGGCCTCAGAATCAGCCCTTAAGGCATTCAGATCTGGCTCAAGAGCCCATGAGAGTATTTTAGGCATGGAAAGCCAAGACACTCTAGAAAAAAAAGAAGACCTAAATGAAAGATCTCTGTGAATGATATCACAGTGGAAAGAACGGGGCCATCAAAGAAGGAGGTACCTTTCTCTGAAGGGAGGAGAGAACTTCCACTTTGACTATGACTCTGTGGGAGTAAGATTGACATCAGCAAACTCAAAAGGTTTCCATAGCCTTGGCAACTCATTACTAGAGCCTAGGGAGATTACTGATGCCATACAGAAGAGTGTCAAATTGTTAAATCAACATCAGGAGTCACTGTGTACTTACGTCTCATGAGGGATCTGTTCTTAATGTGTTATCCAATATGAAGTAATACTATAACTAGTACTGAAACAGTATTTTTACACTTTGTGTTTCTGTGTGGGTGCAAACTGATGAAATCTTTTCATAGTATATACTGAATCGATCTTCTGTATATAAGATAATTGTAAATGAATCTTGATGTGAATGGAATGGGAGCGGGAGATGGGAGGGGTGTGAGTGGGCGGAAAATTATGGATGGGGAACGCCATTGTAATCCATGAATTGTACTTTGGAAAACTGTATTTACTAAATAAAAAAAATCATTCAAATCCAGAAAACACAAACAAACACAGAGGATATATTAAGATCTGGGATTTTGTTGAACAAGAGAACTGGTTATTTCTAGTTTGATCCAGCCATTTCCAGTAAAAGTGTTGTGGAATTCATGTTAAACTGACCCAGAATATCACAGCCAAATTTGTTTTGGAGAAAACAAAATCTTTCTCTTCGATAAGTGTTCTCAAAGTCATGTTTATAATCAAAAATATTATGTTTGCTACAGTTGCTATAGCATTCTGTATGAAAACATGAATATGTAGAGGTTTTGTCTAAAGTTGCTTGAATTAATGATCATCAGAAGAAACAAAATGTTACATGCCAAAATTCATTGAAAACCATGAAGTCCATAGATAATGTCCCGAAAACACAAACACACACAGAGGCTGTAGCAAGATCTGGGATAGAGTTAGCCACACACAACTTGATGTTTCTGGTTTGATCCAGCCACATCCAGACAAAGTGTTTTGGAAGTCCTGTTAAATTAACCCAGAATGTCACAGTGAAGGTGGTTTTGGAGAAAAGCAAAATCATTCTCTTTGGTAAGTTGATTTAAAGTCATGTTTACAAAATCAAATATCACGTTTACCATGGTTGCTGTAGCTTTCTACCTATAAAACGTGAATGTGTACAGGTTTTTTCTCACTGTGGAACAATTTACCGTTGTTAGCAGTAAACAAAATGTTACATGATAAAATTAATTCAAATCCATAAATTTCATAGATAATGTCCAGAAAACACAAAGAGGATGTAGCAAGATCTGGGATTTAGTTAGCCACAACACACCGAATATTTCTGGTTGAATCCAATCATATCCAGACAAAGTGTTGTGGAATTCCAATTAAATTGACCTAGAAAATCACCATCAAACTGGTTTTGGAGAAAAGCAAAATCTTTCTCTTCAGCAAGTGGATTCAATGCATGTTTCCAAAACAAATATCATGTTTGCCAAGGTTGCTATAGATTTCTACCTAGAATACATGAATGTGTAGATGTTTTGTTTCCAATTGCATGAATTAGCATTGTCCAGCAGAATACAAAATATTAGGTGCTAAAGTTCATTCAAAATCATAACGTTCATAATTCATATCCAGAAAAAACATTCAGAGAGGCTGTAGCAAGATCTGGGTTTGAGTTAACCATAACACAACCGGATATTTCTGGTTGAATCCAACCATATCCAGACAAAGTGTTGTGGAATTCAGGTTAAATTGACTCAGAAAATCACAAACTGGTTTTGGAGAAAAGCAAAATCTTTCTCTTCTATAAGTGGATTCAATGCATGTTTACAAACACAGCTATCATGTTTGCTGAGGTTGCTATAGCTTTCTACCTAGAAAATATGAATGTGTAGATGTTTTGTCTCCTGTTGCATGAATTAGCATTTGCCAGCAGAAAACAAAATGTTAATGCTAAAATTAATTCAAAACCATAAATAACATAGATAAAGTCCAGAAAACACAAACAAACACGGAGGCTGTAGCAAGATCTGATATTGAGTAAGCCACAACACAACTGGTTATTTCTGGTTTGATCCAACCATATCCAGACAATGTGTTGTGGATTCAGGTTAAATTGACATGGAAAATCACCATCAAACTGGTTTTGGAGAAATCAAAATCTCTCTGTGTGGTGGAATGAGATGTCCATGCCAAGGTGGCCACTGACAAGCGAGTGTTGAGAAATCAACTGCCACAACTGGTACCCAATGTGGGGCCAGGAAAGAAATCAACCGATACATCTGGCACGCCAATGTGACTGAGAAAGACAGTGTGTCAGACTCGGCGAGGTACCCCCTGGATTTTGGCAAGTAGACCCCTCGGTATTTTATGTGCTGTTCGATTCTGTTAGGGTGAGCACAGAACCCCCTCCTACGCCCCTTTCCTTTTCCTTGTCCTTGGTCTAAGTGACCCCAGGTTAGCACATACTGCCCAGAAGTGTACGTTGCTTCTCGGCTCCTCCTTTTACTTTCGGTTTGCCCAGCGAATTCACATAAGGGACTGATCATCCCAGAATTTGGAATCAAGTCATCTTTCCTCACTCGAGAGAGGTGATGTTGGGAGACACCATGTGGGCATACGGCCTTGACCTAACGAATCAAGGAAGTCCCCCACTAAGCACAGGACATATGTACGATCTGTTACACCACTATCTGTTTGTCTAACATAGGGAAACCTCCTGCAAAATGCCATCAATAGCTGAGGTGCTAGGAATTTGCTTTGTTATGGCAGCAGTGCTGTGCGTGTCTTTCCTTTGGCTACAGTTGGCATGCCGTGCTGCTCTTAAGAATCCTGTGCAGATTATCAAAGATAGTGAATCTGTGAGTGATAAGAGCCTGACACTCCAGGTCCCTGTCTCACAGACAATAGTTGATGACTTAGGGAGAGAGAGCTTGGACAGTGAAAATAACAATGTAGCATACGAAGTAGCAAACAATGTAGCAAACAAGGTAGCAATGCCTAGTTAGCCACCCCCCACATACCCGTGGAATGAACTTAGAGGACCTCTAGACAATAACTCATGTGAGATCATCCCATCCACACTCAGTGAGGATCCCCATATCTGTGACAGTCCTTGGGCACCCCAAGCTCTTAGGGCAGCCACTAGACCCCATCCCACCTGCACATTTGCTGTTAATGTAGGAGCAGATGCAGAATTCAGACCCTGAATTCCAACACCCATAAATGACCTTACTATGCAAAAAAAGGCTTCTCAAGAGTCAAGTCCTGACTCTCCCTACTTTGAACAAGTGCACTAGCAATGGGCAGCAAACCTTCAAACTCATTTTGACTGGGTTGCACTGCTCAAAGCATGTTTGTTGAGACCACAAGTTTTTACAGTGGAAAACCTCCTATCAGGAAGAGGCTGAAACTGTGGTAAGGAATAATGCTGCCTATGGAATAGCAGTAACCTTTGATATGCTTACAAGCCGTGGAACCTACATATATCCTCAAGAACATGCCCACATTGGAGTAGTTGCCTATTTTGATCAGGTCAGAGATTTTGCACTTAAAGCCTTAAAAAATATAAATCCTCCTGATTATAGTCAGCTCCTTAGACATCAAGTTCAAGGCCCAGGTGAATGGTTCCCTGATTTCCTTGCCAGACTCTTGGAGGCAGTAGAGAAAAGATTACTTCCTGGCCCCGATCAAGACAATTTGGTCAAACAATTAGCTTGGGAAGGTGCAACCAAAGAGGCAAAAGCAGCAATTGCCCCAGTCCATAATGAAGACATTTCTAAATGGATAGTAGCCACAAAGGAGGTAAACCCTGCCAATACTCCCATACAGGCCCTGACTGAAGCCATTAACAAATTAAGCACAGAGAAGTCTAATGACCCTCTAGTTTGTTGGGGATACCAGGAAATAGGATACCTATGGCGAAATTGCCCAAACACTAAAAGATGGGGCAAGCCCAAAACGCTGTGTCCCAGATGTACAAAAGGCTTTCATTGGGCAAAAGATTGCAAGACTAAACCTTTAAACTCTCAGTGGGGTGGCCCTCAGCCCAGCAAGTAAGAGGGAGTCCCACTACCATTAACTGGTCAATGCCCATCTTCAATCTGAGGCTGAAATTGACCCTATATTTAGACGACATTGCCTTTGTGGGTTTAATTAATATGGGAGCAGATGTTACTGTCTTAAAAGCTAGGGATGTAAGAAAAATACAGCATTGGAAGACAGCACCCGGACCTGACCTCCAAGGTGTTGGAGGATTAAAATTGGCTGATCAGGTCATCACACCTGTAACTTGGGAAGATGACAATGGAGATACAGGAACCATCTTTCCACTAATTGCTGAAGTTTCCATGACCTTATAGGGGAGAGATGTACTCTCACAAATGCAAGCGGTCCTTACTATGGATCACAAATCACAAGCCAGCAGCTTTAATGGAGAACCTACAAGTAAGATTCACCCCCAATTCTAGGGGCCACAGCTCACCTCACACAAAAGCCAAGCCCAATCCCCATTGAATGGGAAAAAACAGGAAACATCTGGGTAGAGCAGTGTCCAATAATACAACCCAAACTTAGCATCCTTAAAGAATTGGTACAGGAACAATTAGAAAAGGGACACATAGAACCCTCCACTAGCCCTCATAACACACCCATTTTTGTGATACCAAAGAAACAGGGAAAATATAGGCTTCTACAGGATTTAAGACCTATTAACAAAAATATAAAAAAGATGGGAACATTTCAGGCTGACATTTCCCATCCAGGGACCATTACTAATGGATATCACATAGTTACCACTGATATAAAAGATTGCTTCTTTTCCATTCCCATTGCAGAGAAGGATAAGGCTTACTTTGCCTTTACAGTATTAGAGCCCAATTTCCAGTTCCCAGCAAAATGATTCCAGTGGACAGTACTCCCACAAGGCATGAAAAATAGCCCTGTCATTTGCTAAAGATATGTTTCTCATGTGACCAGCACACTTAAAGATCAGTGCTTGGTCATACATTATGTGGATGATATCGTACTTGCTCACAAGAATGCAGCAATTCTGAATGCCTGTCTAAGTGAGACAGTAAGAAATTTACAATTCCTGGGTTTCTCTATTGCCACAGAAAAGGTAAAACATTTTCCTGCCTTTCAGTTCTTGGGTTATCGAATCTCCTCCCATATATCTCCAATGGGCCCAAACCTAAAAGTCAAGAATAAATACTCACTTAATGAACTTCAGCAACTATGTGGCCAAATCAATTGGCTGAAGCCCTTTCTTCCACTAACACCTGCAGAACTTAGACCGCTATACAATTTACTAAGGGAAACAGCCCTTCCTCAAAAATCACATTGACACCAGCAGCCAAATCCACTATAGAAAAGATTAACACCCAGTTGTCAAATTTAAAAACCTTCAGATATGAGCCTCAGGTGCCTCTATTTGCCATAACCATATCTACTCTTAAGGCCCCTTAGGGGTTATTTGGCAACAACACAGACCACTTTTTTGGGTACACATAGCTTGGAGCAATTGTCGTAAAATAGTAAACAAAGTAGATGCCATCCTTATGATGGGACTTAAATTAAGATATTATACCAATAAGATATTTAACACAGAGCCAGACATAGTGGTCCTACCACTATCACAATTAGAACTGTCGACATTGATGCAGAATAGCACGCTCTTTCAAACTTTAATGATAAATTTTCCAGGACAGATTGACAATCACCTGCCAGCAGACAGGCTACTCCAGACACTACAAACCTTAGAAATAGACTATCCAAAACATGCTTTCCCTGCTAATCAACCTATACCCATGGCACCATGTGCGTTTATGGATGCCAACAAGTCACTCTTTGGAATAGTGATCAAATCTTTAACAGAAAAAGATAAGATCCATCCAGAGCCCCATGGGGGATCATTATAGTTGGGAGAAATAAAAGCAATAGTCAAGGTTCTACTTCTTAGCCAAGATGGACTGGTAAATATATTTTGGGACAGCAAATACTCAGTATAGGTAGCAAAGACGATCCCTTTTGCAGTCTTTACCCCGACCAATAAGCCAATTGACCAGATGTTCACAACACTTAAAGAACTAACAGAATAGAAAATACCCATGGTATATCTCACACGTAAGATCACATACTGGGTTACCTGGCTTTATTTTCCAAGGCAACAGAAAGGTTGACCATCATATCTCCTGCAACACAGCTTCCATTGGATACTTAGAACAAGCCCATATTTTACACCAAAAATTTCCTATGTCAGCAAGCAACATAAAATTGCCTTTCCCAGAGCTAACAATGAACCAATGCAGACACCTAGTGCACTCTTGCAAGAATTGTGCACCCTCACCCCGTTAGGTCCACTGCAACAAGCAGGAGTGAACCTGCAAGGCCTTGCTCCTAATAAATTATGGAAAGTGGACGTCACCCACATTGATTCCTTTGGTAAACTTAAGTTTGTCCATGTGGTGGTAGATACTTATTCAAAGGCTGTATTTGCAACAGCCCAATCAGGAGAAAAGGCTAGTAACGTGATAAAGGCATTTAAATCAGCCATGCTGGCCCTTGGTATCCCCTGGACCATAAAGACTGATAACAGGCCAGCATATACATCACAGGAATTTAATTCCTTCCTGAAATCTTAGAACATACAGTCTGCCACAGGTATCCCACACAACCCACAGGGACAGGCAATCATTGAAAGAACTCATAGGACGATTAAAGATCTCTTACAAAGACAAAAAATAATCACATGCCCTCAGACCCACAGCTTGCTTTAACTGAGGTCCTTTTCACTATCAATTTTCTTACTTTTGATTCCCAAGGGATCAGCCCAGCTTATAAACATTGGGGATCCTTTCCATCCCAGACCACAGCCCCTATGGTTAGGTGGAAAGACGCCCTGACAGGAGAGTGGAAAGGACCACACCCTCTGCTAACCAAAGGTCGAGGATATACTTGTGTCTTTCCAGAGAATGCAGAACAAGCCATTTTGGTTCCAGCCAGAAACATCAAGCCTGCAATGGATAGCCAACCAGAACCAGCTGAACAAGACCGAGACTCCACCTTGTTAGCAGATGCATCTGCCCTATCATCCTACCCTAAGAAACTGCCCATACCCACTGTTTTCCCGACATATCTATGAACTTTAGAGTTTGGAATGAATTCTGGCATGTAACACATTGTTTTTTTTTGTTGGCAAATGCTAATTGGTTTCACATGGAAACACAACAGGTACACATTAGAGTTTTCTGAGCAGAATGCTACAGAAACCAGGTTAAAAATGATATTTGCGAGTGTAAACATGACATTGAATCCACGTGCCCAAGAAAAAGACATTGCTTTTTCCTAAACAGTTTGACTCTGCTTTTCTGGGTCCTTTGCACACGGATTCCACAGGAGTTTGCGAAGATCGGTCTGGACCAAACCAGAAATATCTGGTTCGGTTCTGCCTAACGCAATCCCAGCTCTCTACAGCCTCTGTGTTTGTTTCTGTATTCTGGATATTATCTATGAAATTTAGAGTTTGGAATGAATTCTGGCATGTAACACTTTGTGTTTTTGTTGGCAAATGCTAACAGGATTCACATGGAGACACAACAGGAATACATTCGAGTTTCCAAAGTCGAATGCTACAGAAACCAGGTCAAAAATGATATTTTGTATGCTAACATGGCATTGAATACTCTTGCCCACGAAAAAGACTTTGCTTTCCCCCAAAACCTGTTTGACTCTACCTTTCTGGCTTCTTTGCACACGAATTCCACACGAGTTTGTCCATATAGGTCTGGATCTAACCGGAAATATCCGGTTCTGTGTGCCTAAATGAATATCAGCTTTTAAAACAGCCTTTGTTTTTGTTAGTTTTATAGGATATGATCTATGAACTTTAGAGTTTGGAATGAATTCCTGCATGTAACATTTTGTGCTTTTGTTGCCAAACACTAATTGGTTCCACTTGGAGACACAACAGGTACACATTCCAGTTTCCTGAGTATAATGCTACAGAAACCACGTTAAAATGATATTTTTGACTGTAAACATGACATTGAATCCACTTGCCCAATGAAAAGGCATTGCTTTTCTCCAAAACCAGTTTGACTCTGATTTTCAGGGTCCTTTGCAAAAGAATAACACATGAGGTTGTCCAGATAGGTCTGGACCAAACCAGAAATATCCGGTTCTGTTCTTCCTAACTCAATCCTAGCTCTTGCTAATGCCTCTGTTTTTGTTTCAGTTTTTGGGATATTATCTATGAACTTTAGTGTTCGGAATGAATTCTGGCATGTAACACTTTGTGTTTTTGTTGGAAAATGCTAATTACTTCACAAGGAGACACAAGAGGTACACATTCGAGTTTTCTGAGTAGAATGCTACAGAAACCAGGTTAAAAATGATATTTGTGACTGTAAAGATGACATTGAATCCACTTTCCCAAGAAAAAACATTGCTTTTTCCTAAAACAGTTTGACTCTGCTTTTCTGGGTCCTTTCCACATGGATTCCACAGAGGTTGTGAAGATAGGTCTGGACCAAACCAGAAATATCCGGTTCTGTTCTGCCTAACTGAACCCCAGCTCTTGCTACAGCCTCTGTGTTTGTTTCTGTATTCTGGATATTATCTATGAACTTTTGAGTTTTGAATGAATTTTAGCATGTTACACTATTTTTTTTGTTGGCCTACGCTAGTTGGGTCCACATGGAGACACAACAGGTACACATTCGAGTTTTCTGAGTAGAATGCTACAGAAACCAGCTCAAAAATGATATTTGCGACTGTAAACGTGACATTGAATCCACTTGACCAAGAAAAAGACTTTCCTTTTCTCCAAAACCTGTTTGACTCTCCTTTTCTGCATCCTTTGCACATGGATTCCACAGGAGTTGCGAAGATAGGTCTGGATCTAACCAGAAATATCCGATTCTGTTCTGCCTAACTCAATCCCAGCCGTAGCTACATCCTCTGTGTATGTTTCTGTATTCTACATATCATCTATGAACTTTAGAGTTTGGAATGAATTCCTAAATGTAACACTTTGTGTTTTTGTTGGCAAGCACTAATTGGTTCCACATGGAGACACAACAGGTACACATTCAATTTTTCTGAGCAGAATGCTACAGAAACAAGGTTAAAAATGATATTTGCCACCGTAAACGTGACAATGAATCCACTAGCCCAAAAAAAAAGACTTTGCTTTTCTGCAAAACCTGTTTGACTCTCCTTTTCTGCGTCCTTTGCACATGGATTCCACAGGAGTTGCGAAGATAGGTCTAGACCAAACCAGAAATATCCGGTTCTGTTCTGCCTAACTCAACCCCAGCTCTTGCTACAGCCTCTGTGTTTGTTTCTGTTTTCTGGATATTATCCATGAACTTTTGAGTTTGGAGTGAATTCTGGAATGTAACACTTTGCGTATTTGTTGGAAACACTGATAAGTTCCACATGGAGACACAACAGGTACACATTCTAGTTTTCTGAGCAGAATGCTACAGAAACCAGCTCAAAAATGATATTTGTTATGCTAACATGACGTTGAATCCACTTACCCATGAAAAAGACATTGCTGTTCCCCAAAAGCAGTTTGACTCTGCTTTTCTTCGTGCTTTGCACACGAATTCTACAAGAGTTACTCCAGATAGGTCTGGATCTAACCAGAAATATCCAGTTCTGTGTGCCTAAATGAATATCAGCTTTTAAAAGAGCCTGTGTGTTTGTTAGTTTTTTCGGGATATTATCTATGAACTTTAGAGTTATGAATGAATTTTAGCATGTTACACATTGTGGTTTTGTTGGCAAACAACAATTGGTTCCACATGGAGACACAACAAGTACACATAAGTGTTTTCTGAGTAGAATGCTACAGATACCAGGTTAAAAATGATATTTGCCACTGTAAACATGACATTGAATCCACTTGACCAAGAAAAAGACTTTCCTTTTCTCCAAAACCTGTTTGACTCTCCTTTTCTGCATCCTTTGCACATGGATTCCACAGGAGTTGCGAAGATAGGTCTGGATCTAACCAGAAATATCCGATTCTGTTCTGCCTAACTCAATCCCAGCTGTAGCTACATCCTCTGTGTATGTTTCTGTATTTCGCATATCATCTATGAACTTTAGAGTTTGGAATGAATTCCTGCATGTAACACTTTGTGTTTTTGTTGGCAAACACTAATTGGTTCCACATGGAGACACAACAGGTACACATTCAAGTTTTCTGAGCAAAATGCTACAGAAACCAGGTTAAAAATGATATTTGCCACTGTAAACATGACATTGAATCTACTTGACCAAGAAAAAGACTTTGCTTTTCTCCAAAACCGGTTTGACTCTGCCTTTATCGTTCCTTTGTACACGGATTCCACAGGAGTTTGCGAAGATAGGTCTGGACCAAACCAGAAATATCCGGTTCTGTTCTCCCTGACTCAATCCCAGCTCTTGCTACAGCCTCTGTGTTTGTTTCTATATTCTGGATATTAACTATAATCTTTAGAATTTGGAATGAATTCTGGCATGTAACACTTTGCGTTTTTGTTGGCAAACGCTAATTGGTTCCACATGGAGTCACAACATGTGCACATTCAATTTTTCTGAGTAGAATGCTACAGAAACCAGGTTAAAAATGATATTTGTGACTGTAAACATGACATTGAATCCACTTGCCCAAGCAAAAGACTTTGCTTTTCTCCAAAACCAGTTTCAATATTCTTTTCTAGGTCCTTGCACAAGAATTCCACCTGAGTTTGTACAGATAGTTATGGATCTATGCAGAAATATCCGGTTCTGTTCTGCCTAAATCAATCCCAGCTCTTGCTACAGCCTCTGTGTTTGTTTCTGTATTCTGCATATCATCTATGAACTTTAGAGTTTGGAATGATTGCCTGCATGTAACACCTCGTGCTTTTGTTGGCAAACACTAATTGGTTCCACATGGAGACACAACAGGTACACATTCCAGATTCCTGAGTAGAATGCTACAGAAACCAGGTTCAAAATGATATTTGCGACTGTAAAATGACATTGAATCCAGTTGCCCAAGAAAAAGACTTTACTTTTCCCCAAAACCTGTCTGACTCTACATTTCTGCGTCCTTTGCACATAGATTCCACAGGATTTGCGAAGATAGGTCTGGATCTAACCAGAAATATCCGGTTCTGTTCTGTCTGACTCAATCCCAGCTCTTGCTAGAGCCTCTGTGTTTGTGTCTGTTTTCTGGATATTATTATAAATTTTAAAGTTTGGAATGAATTCTGGCATGTAACACATTGTTTTTTTGTTGGCAAACGCTAATTGGTTCCACATGGAGACACAACAGGTACAATTTCGAGTTTTCTGAGTAGAATGCTACAGAAACCAGGTCAAAAATGATATTTGCGACTGTAACATGACATTGAATCCACTTGCCCAAGAAAAAGACTTTGCTTTTCTCCAAAACCAGTTTCAATATTCTTTTCTGGCTCCGTGCACAAGAATTCCACATGAGTTTGTCCAGATAGGTCTGGATCTAACCAGAAATACCTGGTTCTTTTCTGCCTAAATCATCCCAGCTCTTGCTACAGCCTCTATGTTTGTTTCTGTATTCTGCATATCATGTATGAACTTTAGAGTTTGGAATGAATTCCTGCATGTAACACTTTGTGCTTTTGTTGGCAAACACTAATTGGTTCCACATGGAGACACAACAGGTACACATTCCAGTTTCCTGAGTAGAATGCTACAGAAACCAGATTAAAAATGATATTTGCTATTGTAAACATGACATTGAATCCACTTGCCCTAGAAAAAGAGTTTGCTTTTCTCCCAAACCAGCTTGACACTGCTTTTCTGATTCCTTTGTACACATATTCCACAGGAGTTTGCGAAGATAGGTCTGGACCAAACCAGAAATATCCGGTTCTGTTCTGCCTGACTCAATCCAAGCTCTTGCTAGAGCCTCTGTGTTTGTTTCTGTTTGCTGGATATTATGTATAAACTTTGAAGTTTGGAATGAATTCTAGCATGTAATACATTGTTTTTTTGTTGGCAAACGCTAATTGGTTCCACATGGATACACAACAGGTACACATTTAAATTTTCTGAGTAGAATGCTACAGAAACCAGGTCAAAAATGATGTTTGTTTATGCTAACATGACATTGAATCCACTTGCCTAAGAAAAAGACTTTGCTTTACTCCAAAACCAGTTTGTCTCTGCTTTTCTGGGTACTTTGCACACGAATTCCACACAAATTTTTCCAGATAGGTCTGGATCTAACCAGAAATATACGGCTCTGTGTGGCTAAATGAATATCATCTTTTAAAACCGCCTGTGGGTTTGTTAGTGTTATCTGGATATTATCTATGAACTTTAAAGTTTGGAATGAAATCTGGCATGTAACATTTTGTGTTTTTGTTGGCAAACACTAATTGGTTCCACATGGAGATACAACAGGTACACATAAATATTTTCTGAATAGAATGCTACAGATACCAGGTGAAAAATGATATTAGCCATTGTAAACATGACATTGAATCCACTTGCCCAAGAAAAAGACTTTGCTTTTCTCCAAAACCACTTTGACTGTGCCTTTCTGGGTCCTATGCACATGAATTCCACCCAAGTTTGTCCTGAAAGGTATGGTTCCAACGAGAAATATGCAGTTCTGTGTGCCTAAATGAATATCAGCTTTTAAAAGAGCCTGTGTGTTTGTTAGTGTTTTCTGGATATTATCTATGAACTTTAGAGTTTGGACTGAATTTAAGCATGTTACACTTTTTTTTTTTTGGACAGGCAGAGTGGACAGTCAGAGAGAGCAAGACAGAGAGAAAGGTATTCCGTTGCCGTTGGTTCACCCTCCAATGGCAGCGGTGGTTGGCGCGCTGTAGCCTGTGCACCGCGCTCATCAGATGGCAGGAGCCAGGTGCTAGGTGCTTTATCCTGGTCTCCCATGGGGTGCAGGGCCCAAGAACTTGGGCCATCCTCCACTGCACTCCTGGGCCACAGCAGAGGGCTGGCCTGGAAGAGGGGCAACCGGGACAGAATCTGGTGCCCCTACCGGGACTAGAACCCGGTGTGCCGGTGCCGCAAGGCGGAGGATTAGCCTGTTGAGCCACAGCGCAGGCGTACACTTTTTTTTTTGTTGTTGGCAAACAACAATTAGTTCCACATGGAGAAACAATAGGTACACATTCGAGTTTTCTGAGTAGAATGCTACAGAAACCAGGTTAAAAATGGCATTTGTGTTTGTAAACATGACATTGAATCCACTTGCCCAAGAAAAAGACTATGCTTTTCTCCAAAACCTGTTTGACTCTCCTTTTCTGCGTCCTTTGCACATGGATTCCACACAAGTTTACGAAGATAGGTATGGATCTATGCAGAAATATCCGGTTCTGTTCTGCCTAAATCAATCCCAGCTCCTGCTACAGCCTCTGTGTTTGTTTCTGTATTCTGCATGTCATCTATAAACTTCAGAATTTGCAATGAATTCCTGCATGTAACACTTTGCGCTTTTTTTGGCAAACACTAATTGGTTCCACAAGCAGACACAACAGGTATACATTTGAGTTTTCTCAGTAGAATGCTACAGAAACCCGGTTAAAAATGATAATTGCTACTGGGTCCTTTTCACACGGGTTCCACAGAAGTTTGTCCAGATAGGTCTGGATCAAACCAGATATATCCAGTTCTTTGTGGCTAAATGAATTTCAGCTTTTAAAACAGCCAGTGTGATTGTTAATGAATTCTGGATATTTACTATGAACTTTAGAGTTTTGAATGAATTTTAGCATATAACATTAACTTTTTTTGTTGGAAACATTAATTCATTTCACATGGAGATAAAACAGGTACACATTCGAGTGTTCTGAGTAGAATGTTACAGAAACCTGGTTAAAAATGATATTTGTATTTTTAAACATGATATTTAATCCACTTCCCTACGATAGGATTTTTTTTCTCTAAATCCAGTTTAACTATGCTTTTCTGAGTACTTTGCACATGGATTCCACAGGAGATTGCGAAGATAGGTCTGGAAAAAATCAGAAATATCCGGTTCTGTTCTGCCTAACTGAACCCCAGCTCTTGCTACAGCCTCTGTGTTTGTTTCTGTTTTCTGGATAGTATCTATGAACTTAAGAGTTTGGAATGAATTCTGGCATGTAACACTTTGTTTTTTTGTTGACAAAGACTAATTGGATTCAGATGGAGACAAAACAGGAATACATTCAAATATTCAGAGTAGAATGCTACAGAAACCAGATCAAAAATGATCAAAAATGATGTTTGTTTATGTAAACATGACATTGAATCCACTCCCACGAAAAGAATTTGCTTTTCTTTAACACCAGTGTAACTCTGCCTTCTGGGTCCTTTGCACATGAATCCACAGGGGTTTGCGAAGATAGGTCTGGACCAAACCAGAAATATCCGGTTCTATTCTCCCTAACTCAATCCTAGCTCTTGCTACAACCTCTGTGTTTGTTTGTGTATTCTGGATATTATCTATGAAGTTTAGAGTTTGGAATGAATTCTGGCATGTAATAATTTGTGTTTTTGTTGGCAAACACTAATTGGTTCCACATGGAGACACAACAGGTACACATTCGAGTTTTCTGAGTAGAATGCTACAGAATCTAGGTTAAAAATGAAATTTGCGACTGTCAACATGACATTGAATCCACTTGTCCTAGAAAAAGACTTTGCTTTTCTCCAAAACCAGTTTGACTCTGCTTTTCCGGGTCCTTTCCACAAGGATTCCACAGGAATTTGTGAATATAAGTCTGGACCAAACCAGAAATATCCGGTTCTGTTCTGCCTAACTCAATCCAAGCTCTTGCTACATCCGCTGTGTTTGTTTCTCTTTTCTGGATATTATCTCTGAATGTTAGAGTTTGGAATGAATTCTGGCATGTAACACTTTGTGTTTTTGTTGGCAAAAACTAATTGGTTCCACATGGAGACACAAAAGTTAAACATTCGAATTTTCTGAGTAGAATGCTACAGAAACCAGGTTAAAAATGATATTTGCGACTGTAAACATGACATTGAATCCAATTGCCCAAGAAAAAGACTCTCCTTTTCTCCAATACCAATTTGGCTCCGCTTTTCTGGGTCCTTTTCACATGGGTTCCACAGGAGTTTGGCAGATAGGTCTGGATCAAACCAGAAATATCCAGTTCTGTTGTGGCTAAATGAATATCAGCTTTTAAAACAGCCTGTGTGATTGTTAGTGTTTTCTGGATATTAATTATGAACTTTAGAGTTTTGAATGAATTTTAGCATATAACATTAAGTTTTTTTGTTGGAAACATTAATTCATTTCACATGGGGATACAACAGGTACACATTCGAGTTTTCTGAGTAGAATGCTACAGAAACCAGATCAAAAATGATGTTTGTGTTTGTAAACATGACATTGAATCCACTTGCCCATGAAAAGAATTTGCTTTTCTCCAAAACCAGTTTGACTCTGATTTTCTGGGTCCTTTGCACTTGGATTCCACAGGAGTTTGTGAAGATAGGTCTGGATCTAACCAGAAATATCTGGTTCTGTTCTGCCTAACTCAATCCCAGCTCTTGCTACAGCCTCTGTGTTTGTTTCTGTATCCTGGATATTATCTTTGAACTTTGGAGTTTGGAATGAATTCTGGCATGTAACACTTTGTGTTTTTATTGGCAAACGCTAATTGGTTTCACTTGGAGATACAACAGGTAGACATTCGAGTTTTCTGAGTAGAATGCTACAGAAACCAGGTTAAAAATTATATTTGTGTATGCTAACATGACATTGAATCCACTTGCCCACGAAAAAGACTTTGCTTTAATCCAAAAACACTTTGACTGTGCTTTTCTGGGTCCTTTGCACATGAATTCCACATGAGTTTGTCCAGATAGTTCTGGACCAAACCTGAAATATCTGGTTCTGTTCTGCCTAACTCAATCCCAGCTCTTTCTACAGCCTCTGTGTTTGTTTCTGTTTTCTGGATATTATCTATGAATGTTAGAGTTTGGAATGAATTCTGGCATGTAACACTTTGTGTTTTTGTTTCAAACACTATTGGTTCCACATGGAGACACAACATGTACACATTTGTGTTTTCTGAGTAGAATGCTACAGAAACCAGGTTAAAAATGATATTTGCGACTGTAAACATGACATTGAATCCACTTGCCCAAGAAAAAGACTTTGCTTTTCTCCAAAACCAGTTTGACTCTGCTTTTCCGGGTCCTTTTCACATGAATTCCACACGAGTTTGTCCAGATAGGTCTGGGTCAAAACTGAAATTTCCAGTTCTGTTCTGCATAACTCAAACGCAGCTCTTGCTATAGCCTCTTTTTTTTCTGTTTGCTGGATATTATCTATCAACTTCATTATTTGGAATGATTTCTGGCATGTAACACTTTGTTTTTTTGTTGGCAAAAACTAAAGGATAATACACGGGGACACAACAGGTACACATAAGAGTTTTCTGAGAAGAATGCTGTAGAAACAAGGTTAAAAATGATATTTGTTTGCGAACATGATATTGAATCCACTTTCCCATGAAAAAGACTTAGCTTTTCTAAAACCAGTTTGACTCTTCTTTTCCGGGTCCATTGCACATGAATTCCACACGAGTTTGTCCAGATAGTTCTGGATCTATCCAGAAATATCCGGTTCTGTCCTGCCTAAATCAATCCCAGCTCTCGCTATATCCTCTGTGTTTGTTTCTTTTTTCTGGATATTATCTATGAACATTTGAGTTTGGAATGAATTCTGGCGTGTAGCACTTTGTTTTTTTGTTCGCAAATGTTAACAGATTTCACATGGAGACACAACAGGAATACATTCGATTTTCCTGAGAAGAATGCTAGAGAAACCAGGTCACAAATTATATTTGTGACTGTAAACATGACATTGAATCCACGTGCCCAAGAAAAAGACATTGTTTTTTTCCAAAACTCGTTTCTATATTCTTTTATGGGTCCTTTGCACTTGAATTCCGCATGAGTTTGTCCAGATAGGTCTGGATCAAACCAGAAATTTCCAGTTCTGTTCTGCCTAACTCAAACTCAGCTCTTGCTATAGCCTCTTATGTTTTTTTTCTGGATATTATCTATGAATTTTAGAATTTGGAATGAATTCTGGCATGTAACAGTTTATTTTTTTGTTTGCAAAAGCTAATTGGATTCACATGGAGACACAACAGTTACACATTCAAAATTTCTGAATAGAACGCTGCAGAAAACAGGTCGAAAATGATATTTGTGTTTGCTAAATGACATTGAATCCACTTGCTCATGAAAAAGACTTTGAATTTCTCCAAAACCAGTTGGACTGCGATTTCTGCTTCCTTTGCACAATGATTTCACAGGAGATTCTCCAGGTAGGTCTGGATCAAACCAGAAATATCGGGTTCTGCTGTGGCAAAATGAATATCAGATTTTAAAACAGCCTGTGTGTTTGTTTTTGATTTCTGGATATTATCTATGAACTTAAGAGTTTGGAATGAATTCTAGCATGTAGCACTTTGTTTTTTGTTGGAATACACTAATTGGTTCTATATGGAGACACAACAGGTACACATTCTAGTTTTCTGAGTAGAATGCTAGAGAAACCAGGTTAAAAATGATATTTGCGACTGTAAACATGACATTGAATCCACTTTCCCAAGAAAAAGACTTTCCTTTTCTCCAAAACCTGTTTGACTCTCCTTTTATGCGTCCTTTGCACACGAATTCCACACGAATTTGTCAAGATAGGTCTGGATCTAACCAGAAATAATCGGTTCTGTTGTGGCTAAATGAATCTCAGCTCTTGCTACAGCCTCTGTGTTTGTTTCTGTTTTCTGGATATTATCTATGAACTTTAGATTTTGGCATGTAATCTGGCACGTAACATTTTATTTTTTTGTTGGAAAACACTAATTGGTTCCACATGGAGAAATAACAGGTACACATTCGAATTTTCTGAATCGAATGCTACAGAAACCAGGTTAATAATGATATTTGCAACTGTAAACATGACATTGAATAAACTTGCTCAGAAAAAAGACTTTGCTTTTCTCTGCAACCAGGTTGACTCTACTTTTCTGGGTCCTTTGCACACAGATTCCTCAGGTGTTTCTCCAGTTACGTCTTGATCAAACCAGAAATATCTAGTTCTGCTGTGGCTAAATGAATATCAGCTTTTAAAACAACCTGTGTCTTTGTTAGTTTTTTCTGCATATTAACTATGAACTTTAGAGTTTTGAAAGAATTTTAGCATGTAACATTGTGTTTTTTGTTGGAAACTAAATTAGTTCCACATGAAGAAAGAAGAGGTAGACATAAATGTTTTCTGTGTAGAATGCTGCAGAAACTAGGTTAAAAATGACATTGGCGACAGTAAACATAACATTTAATCCACTTGCCCATGAAAAAGACTATGCTTTTCTCCAAAACCAGTTTGACTCTGCTTTTCTGGGTCCTTTGCACATGAATTCCACACGAGTTTCTCCAGATAGGTCTGGATGTAACCAGAAATATCCGCTTATGTCCTGCCTAAATCAATTCTAGCTCTTGCTACAGCCTCTGGTTTGTTTCTGTTTTCTGGATATTACCTATGAACTTTAGAGTTTGGGATGAAATCTTGCAGGTAACATTTTGTTTTTTTGTTGGAAAACACTAACTGGTTCCACATGGAGACACAACAGGTACACATTCGAGTTTTCTGAGTAGAATGCTACAGAAACCAGGTTAAAAATGATATTTGCGACTGTAAACATGACATTGAATCCACTTGCCCAAGAAAAAGACTTTGGTTTTATCCAAAAGCACTTTGACTCTGCTTCTCTGGGTCCTTTGCACACGAATTCCACCCTTGTTTGTCCAGATAGGTCTGGATCTAACCAGAAATATCCGGTTCTGTCCTGCATAACTCAATCCCAGCTCTTGTACAGCCTCTGTGTTTGTTTCTGTTTTCTGGATATTATTTATGAACTTTAGGGTTTGGGATGAAATCTGCAGGTAACATTTTGTTTTTTTGTTGGAAAACACTAATTGGTGACACATGGAGACACAACAGGTACACATTTGAGTTTTCTGAGTAGAATTCTACAGAAAACAGGTTAATAATGATATTTGCGACTGTAAACATGACATTGAATCCATTTGCCCATGAAAAAGACTATGCTTTTCTCCAAAACCAGTTTGACTCTGCTTTTCTGGGTCCTTTGCACATGAATTCCACACGAGTTTTTCCAGATAGGTCTGGATCAAACCAGAAATATCCGCTTCTGTGTGGCTAAATGAATCTCAGTTTTTAATAGAGCCTGTGTGTTTGTTAGTGTTATCTGGAATTATCTATGAACTTTAGAGTTTGGAATGTATTTGGCATGTTTCATTTTTTTGTTGGCATACCCTAATTGATTCCACATGGAGATATAACAGGTGCACATTCTAGTTTTCTGAGTAAAATGCTACATAACAGGTACACATAAGTGTTTTCTGAGTAGAATGCTGCAGAAACAAGGTTAAAAATCATATGTGCGACTGTAAACATGACATTGAATCCACTTGCCGAAGAAAAAGACTTTGCTTTTCCCCAAAACCAGTTTGACTCTGCTTTTCTGGGTCCTTTGCACAAGAATTCCACACGAGTTTGTCCAGATAGGTCTGGATCTAACAAGAAATAACCGGTTCTGTTCTGCCTAAATCAATCCCAGCTCTTGCTACAGCCTCTGAGTTTGTTTCTGTTGTCTGGATATTATCTATGAACTTTAGAGTTTGGAATGAATTCTGGTATGTAACACTTTGTTTTTTTGTTGGCAAACGCTAATTGGTTCCACATGGAGACACAACAGGTACACATTCGAGTTTTCTGAGTAGAATGCTATAGATTGCAGGTTAAAAATCATATTTGTGTTTGCTAAAATGACATTGAATCAGTTGCCTACCAAAAAGACTGTGCTTTTCTCCAAAACCAGTTTGACACTGCTTTCTTGGTCTTTTGCACATGAATTCCGCACGAGTTTCTCAGGTACATCTGGATCTAACCAGAAATATCCAGTTCTGTGTGGCAAAAAGAATATCAGCTTTGAAAAACCACCTGTGGGTTTGTTACTGTCTTCTGGATATTATCTATGAAGTTCAGAGTTTTGAATGAATGTTATCATTTTACATTTTGTTTTTATATTGGCAAATGCTAATTGGTTCCACATGGAGACACAACAGGTACATGTTCGAATTTTTTGAGTAGAATGCTACACAAACCAGATTAAAAATGATATTTGTGTTTGTAAACAACATATTGCATCCACTTGCCCAAGAAAAAGACTTTGCTTTTCTCCAAAACCAGTTTGACTCTGCTTTTCTGGGTTCTTTGCACACGAATTCCACATGATTTTGTCCAGATAGGTCTGGATCTAACCAGAAATACGCAGTTCTGTTCTGCCTAACTCAATTACAGCGATTGCTACAGCCTCTGTGTTTGTTTCTGTTTTCTGGATATTATATATGAACGTTAGAGTTTGGAATGAATTGGCTGACATGTAACATTGTGTTTTTTTGTTGGCAAACGCTAATTGGTTCCACATGGAGACACAACAGGTACACATAAGTTTTTTTGTGAGTAGAATGCTACAGAAACCCGGTAAAAAATTATATTTGCGACTATAAACTTGACGTTGAATATACTTGCTCAGAAAAAAGATTTTGCTTTTCTTCAATACCAGTTTGACTGTGCTTTTCTGGGTCCTTTGCATATGATTTCCACACGAGTTTGTCCATTTAGTTCTGGATGAAACCAGAAATATCCGGTTCTGTTGTGGCTAAATAAATATCAGCTTTTAAAGCAGCCTGTGTGTTTGTTAGTGTTTTTTGGATATTAACTATGAGCTTTAGAGTTTGGAATGAATTCTGGCATGTAACATTTTGTTTTTCTGTTGAACACTAATTGGATTCACATGGATACACAACAGGCTCACATTTGAGTTTTCTGAGTAAATGCTACAGAAACCAGGTTAAAAATGATAGTTGTGTTTGTAAACATAACATTTAATCCAATTGCCCAAGAAAAAGACATTGCTTTTCTCCAAAACCTGTTTGATTCTTTTTTTCTGGGTCCTTTGCACATGAATTCCACACGAATGTATCCCGATAGGTCTGGATCTAACCAGAAATATCCGGTTCTGTTGTAGCTAAATGAATATCAGCTTTTAAAACAGCCTGTGTGTTTGTTAGTGTTTTCTGTTTATTATCTATGAACTTTAGAGTTTGGAATGAATTTTTGCATGTTACATTTTGGTTTTTTGTTGGCAAATGCTAATTGGTTCTACATGGAGACACAACAGGTACACGTAAGTGTTTTCTGAGTAGAATGCTACAGAATCCAGGTTAAAAATGATATTTGTGTTTGTAAACATGACATTGAATCCACTTGCCATAGAAAAAGACTTTGCTTTTCTGTAAAACCAGTTTCAATATTCTTTTCTGTGTCTTTTGCACAAGATTTCCACACGTGTTTGTCCAGATAGGTCTGGATCTAACCAGAAATACTGTTTCTCTGCTGCCTAACTCAATCCCAGCTCTTGCTACAGCTGCTGTGTTTGTTTCTTTTTTCTGGATCTTATGTATGAACTTTAGAGTTTGTAATGAATTCTGGCATGTAATATTTTGTTTTTCTATTGGTAAATGCTAATTGGATTCACATGGAGACACAACAGGTACACATTCGAGTTTTCTGTGTAAAATGCTCCAGAAACGAGGTTAACAATGATATTTGTGTTTGCTAACATGACATTGAATCCACTTCCCCACGAAGAAGACTTTGCTTTTCTCCAAAACCAATTTGACTCTTCTTTTCTGGGTCCTTTGCACACGAATTCCACACGAGTTTGTCCAGATAGGTCTGGAGCTAACCACAAATATCAGGTTCTGTTGTGGGTAAATGAATATCAGCTTTTTTTTTCAGATAAAATATTATAGGTTTATTTAAAACTTAATTCTCACCTTGAGTATGCAAAGTACAAACTCCACAAAATGTTCATTTTCGTTTGTAGTTTAGAAATATACAAAATAGAAGTTTGCTTAAATTTATATTACATATTTATTAAGGCAAGGAACTATATAGAAAAAAACATTTGTTCTGCTTACGGCGTCCTTGGGAATAAAACCATTGTTCAAATTATTGCACAATTGAAACCACAGTGCATAACAGACTGTCTGCATCAAAATGTTAAAGTTAAACCAGGTCTATTTACCTGACTTAGGGCTTACATGTAGATCGGAAAACAAAAATAGATTTTCCTTGTCAAAGTATGCAGCAGGTCGAGAACTTTGGCTTCCTCGTTTGTTACCTTTACAACCAACTCACCAAGCACCATCGTTTAGGCTATGAACACACGTTTTCTGTACCTAAATTTCTTCCCTCTTCTAACATGGTAATAATGGCTTTTAGAAGGCAAATAGAATACAAGGTGATCTTTATACTTACATTGCATCAAAACACAATTCAAGGGAATTCTGGTCTTCCCTCCCCAACCCCCCAACTCATGGATCTAATCGATACCCTGATATCCACAACTTCCAGTCACCCCCCTGGGTGTTCCTTGTTAAGTACAGGAATATTCAAGTTGGATTTGGAATTGGAATGGTAGAAGATCCAGTCACAGACCCGAAATGTCCTTTGATTTTTGTCTTCTGGATTCCTCTTTTCTCCCGATTATCTGCTCACAAGCTGACTCCAGGGGAACTTGACCATGACTGTAGTGCTTTCCGGCTGCGCTCCCCCCTCCTTGGGAAGACAGCGTGAAAGGCGAAAAATACTGAACTCGCTTCTGGCAGTGTGGGTCCTGTCCGCCGTGTGGGGTTTAAAAGTGCCTTTTCATGTGTAAGGCGAGGTGGTCCAACCTGGAGAAGGCCCGGTCACACTTCTGCACTGGAACGGGCGGTGCCCGGTGTGTTTGCGGTAGTGCCTGGTCAGTTCGTCGGAGCGGGCAAACTTCCACCCACAGCCGTCCCAGTCACAGTGGTAGGGTTTCTCACCTGTGTGGGTCCGCAGGTGCGCCTTGAGATGAGAACTCTTTGTGTAGGTTTTGCCGCAGCCCGCGTAATCGCAAGTGTGGGTGGCTGTCCTTTTCCGCGGCCACGACCTCCTGCCTCTTTTTGGCTTGGGCTCCTCCAGCAAGCAGGAACCCGGTGGCATGAGTTCTTGGTAATGGAGCGGCGGCACCTGCGGCTGCATCTGCTCCAGCAGGAAGGGCGGGTAGTTGGGCCCAGGGTGGGGATGGACAGGGCAGGGTGACAGTCCCTGCTGCTCAGCAGTTCCTCGGGACCCAGGGTCGGGGTAGTCCTGCTGGGGAGCTGCCGCCCCAGGGGGAAGTCGTGTGCAGTCGGCCGGTGGCCTTTGCTGAGAGGGGGTCCGGCACCCAAGTGCGCCTCCAGGGGCCGACCGACGGTGCATGAGGAGATGGCCTCCTGCTTGATCTTGGGGCACAGGCGCGGCGGCCCGCCACTGAAGGGCGCCACCACCACGGGGTGGCTGCCATCGGGGCTGCCTTTGCTAACACTGATGACCCATGGGCTGCCATACTCGCTGCCTGGCGCGCTCAGCGACGTCTTCAACACGAACTTGCGCATCAGCCAGCCACCTGGCGGCGGCGGCTGCTGCGGAGGGATGTACACCGGGTCCAATTCGGGCCGCAGGAGCTCGGCCACGAAGCGGCCGGTCCGGTTCACGTCCTTGATGTCCGCCAGGTTGAAGGGAGCCCTGGGAGGGGGCGCAGACTCCCGGCCATAGAGCAGGCCGCCGCCCGCGCCGCCCGGCGCAACGCCAGGGTCCCCGCCGGCGCTGATCGGGTAGCTGAAGCTGCAGGTGGAGGGCGCGCTGGCAGGGCCACTGTTAGACGGGGAAGAGGAGGACGAGGCAGAAGCCGACGAGGACACGGTGGCGGCCACCGACTCTACCGCCGCAAGCTGCGCCGGCTCCGCCACTCTCCAGGTCTGTGGCCACAGTCGCCGCCGCCAGGTCATAGGGGCGGCCTGAGAGCACCGGGGGGAGTCGCTTCACGTGGGAGAGCTCCTCCCGCCAGCGGTTATTCCGGGCACCTGCCGGACACAGTGTCTTCTCCCTTCCCGCTGGGCCAGACTCGAACGTGGAGAAGGACGGGAGTAGCGCGTCACTGACAGCCATGTCAGACTCGCCAGGTGGCTGCCTCATTAATGTGGGGGCCCGGACGGTCCTCGGGAGCCGGAAGCAGCGAGGGTACCCGAAACCCAAAGCCAGCAAAGGGTGGGGGTAAACCTTAGAAGCAAAGCTAAAACCAAAAACCCCGAATTGCCCGAGATGCTTCTTCTTCGATTAAATATAAATTGAGACGTTTCTTTAAAAAAAAAAAGTTCCTTTGTATACAAAAGTTCTTAGAAAAGTTGTAAACTCTTAAAAAAAAAAAAAGACCATCAGCAAGGCGAGTACGTAGGTCCAGTGGCCAGGCTGCCCTCTTGTCGACGCAGCAGCGTCCCCCGCCGCTGTCGCGGCGGCTGTTGCCCTGGGCACAGGGGCTGTGGCCGGGGCGCTGGGGGGCGGCTCCGCCAGGTGAGAATGGCCGCGGTGGCAGGGAGCTTCGTGCTGGGCAGCGGCACAGGGCACGGAGTCCTGGGGGCTGCAAGGGGCCCGCGGCGCCATGGGCTAAGGAAACGGGTGGGTGGGTGGGTGGGGGGCTGGAGGAGCGGGGAGGGGCGACTCGGTGGCTCCCTGTGCCAACCCCACACACCAACGCTTTGCTTCCCACACGCCCGCAGCCACGCTCGCTCTCTCGAGCCAGGGAAGTCTGAATATCATCTTTTAATACAGCCTGTGTTTGTTAGTGTTTTCTGGATATTTTCTATGTACTTTAGAGTTTTGAATGAATTTGAGCATGTAACATTGTGCTTTTTTTTTTTGTTGGAAATGCTAATTCGTTCCACATGGAGACACAACAGGTACATATAAGAGTTTTCTGAGTAGAATGCTAGAGAAACCTGGTTTAAAATGACATTTGTGTTTCTTTTTTTTCTTTTTTTTTATATAAAGCTTTTATTTAAAGAATATAAATTTCCAAAGAACAGCTTATGGATCACAATGGCTCCCCCCCCCACAACTTCTCTCCCTCCCCCTACCCTCCCCTTTCCCGCTCCCTTTCCCCTTCTGTTCACATCAAGATTCATTTTCAATTCTCTTTATACACAGAAGATCAATTTAGTACATATTACGTAAAGATTTCAACGGTTTGCCCTCGCATAGAGACACAAAATGATAATACTTTTGGAGTGCTAGTTATAGTATTAATTCACAATGTACAGCACATTAAGGACAGAGATCCTACATGATATTTTTTAAAAAAAATGATTAATTGTCTATGCAATTTCCAGTTTAACACCAAGATTTTTTAATCATTTGCAATTATCTTTATATAAAGAAGATCGATTCAATATATACTATGTAAAGATTTCATCAGTTTGCACCCACTCAGAAACACAAAGTGTAAAAATACTGTTTCAGTACTAGTAATAGCGTTATTTCACATTGGATAACACATTAAGGACAGATCCCTCATGAGACGTAAGTACACAGTGACTCCTGATGTTGATTTAACAATTTGACACTCTTGTTTATGGCGTCAGTAATATCCTAGGCTCTGGTCATGAGTTGCCGAGGCTATGGAAGCCTTGTGTTTCTAAACAAGTCATTGATTCCACTTGCCCACAAAAAAGACTTTGCTTTTCTACAAAAACAGTTTGACCCTGTTTTTCTGGATCCTTTCCACACGAATTCCACACGAGTTTGTCCAGATAGGTCTGGATCTAACCAGAAATATCCGGTTCTGTGTGGCTAAATGAATATCAGCTTTTAAATCAGCCTGTGTGTTTGTTTCTGTTTTCTGGATATTAACTATGAACTTTAGAGTTTGGAATGAATTCTGGCATGTAACTTTTTTTTTTTTTGCCAAACGTTAAATGGTTCCACATGGAGACACAACAGGTACACATAAGTGTTTTCTGAGTAGAATGCTACAGAAACCAGGATAAAATGATATTTGCGATGTAAATATGACATTAAAACCACTTGCCCAAGAAAAACACTTTGCTTTTCTCCAAGGCCAGTTTCAATATCCTTTTCAGGGACTTTTGCATAAGATTTCCACAAGAGTTTGTCCAGATAGGTCTGGATGTAAACAGAAATAGCCGTTTCGGTTCCACCTAAGGCAATCCCAGATCTTGCTACAGCCTCTGTGTTTGTTTTTTTTTTCTGGATATTATCTATGAACGTTAGAGTTTTGAATGATTCTGGCATGTAACATTTTGTTTTTCTGTTGGCAAACGCTAATTGGATTCACATGGAGAAATAGCAGGTACACATTCGAGATTTCTGAGTAGAATGCTAGAAAAACAAGGTTAACAATGATATTTGTGTTTGTACACATGACATTGAATCCACTTGCCCATGAAAAAGACATTGGTTTTATCCAAAACGAGTTTCACTGTGCTTTTCTGAATCCTTTGCACACGAATGCCACACAAGTTTGTCCAATAGGTCTTGATCTAACCAGAAATATCCGTTTCTGTGTGGATAAATGAATATCAGCTTTTAAAACAGCCTGTGTGTTTGTTAGTGTTTTCTGGATATTAACTATGAACTTTAGAGTTTGGAATGAATTCTGGCATGTAACAATTTGTTTTTCTGTTGGCAAACACTAATTGGATTCATATGGAGACACAACAGGTACACATTCGAGTTTTCTGAGTAGAATGCTACAGAAACCAGGTTAAAAATAATATTTGTATTTGCTATTCTTGTGCAAAGGACCCAGAAAAGCAGAGGCAAACTGGTTTTGGAGAAAAGCAAAGTCTTTTTCGTGGGCAAGTGGATTCAATGTCATGTTTACAAACACAAATGTCATTTTTAACCTGGTTTCTGTAGCATTCAACTCAGGAAACTCTTATGTGTACCTATTGTGATCCATGTGGAACGAATTAGCGTTTCCAACAAAAAAAAACCAACGTTACATGCTAAAATTCATTCAAAACTCTAAAGTTTATTGAAATATCCAGAACAGAAACAAACACAGAGGCTGTAGCAAGAGATGCGATTGAGTTAGGCAGAACAGAACAGTATATTTCTGTATAGATCCAGACCAATCCGGACAAACTCGTGTGGATATTCTGTGCAAAAACACAGAAAAGCATATTGAAACTGGTTTTGGAGAAAAGCAAGGTCTCTTTCTTGGGCAAGTGGTTTCAATGTCATGTTTGCAAACACAAATATCATTTTTAACCTGGTTTTTGTAGCATTCTACTAAAAAAACACGTATGTGTACCTGTTTTGTCTCCATGTTTAACCAATTAGCATTTGCCAATAAAAACACAAAATGTAAAATGAAAAAATTAATTCAAAAATCTAATGTTTAAAGATAATATCGAGAAAACACTAACAAACACACAGGCTGTTTTAAAAGTTGATATGAATTTAGCCACAACAGAACCGCATATATCTGGTTTGATCCAGAAATCTGGACAAACTCGTGTGGAATACATGTGCAAAGTACCCAGAAAGACAGAGTCAAACTGGTTTTGGAGAAAAGCAAAGACTTTTTCATGGGCACGTGGATTCAATGTCATGTTTTCAAACACAAATATCATTTTTAACAGGGTTTCTGTCGATTCTACTCAGAATACTCGAATGTGTACCTGTTGTGTTTCCATGTGGAACGAATTAGGGTTTCCAACAAAAAAAAAAAAAACAATGTTAAAAGGTAAAATTCATTCAAAACTCTAACGTTCATAGATAATATCCAGAAAACACTAACAAACATACAGGCTGTTCAAAAGGTGATATTCATTTACCAACAACAGAACCGGACATTTCTGGTTTGATCCAGACCTATCTGGACAAACTCACGTGGAATTCATGTGCAAAGGACACAGAAAAGAATATTGAATCTGGTTGTGGAGAGAAGCAAAGTCTTTTTTGTGGGCAAGTGGATTCAATGTCATGTTTACAAACACAAATATCATTTTTAACCTGTTTTCGGTAGCATTCTACACAGAAACATCGAATGTGTACCTATTGTGACTCTATGTGGAACGAATTAGATTTTCGAACAAAAAAATCCAATGTTACATGCTAAAATTCATTCAAAATTCTAAAGTTGATAGAAAATATCCAGAAAACAGAAACAAACACAGAGTCTGTAGCCAGAGCTGGACTGAGTGAGAAAGAACAGAAATCTGGTATTTCTGGTGAGATCCAGACCTATCTGGACAAACTCATGTGGAATTCGAGTGCAAAGGACCTTGAGAAGCAGAATCAAACAGGTTTAGGAGAAAAAAATGTGTTTTTCTTGGACAAGTGGATTCAATGTCATGTTTACAAACACAAATATCATTTTTCACCTGGTTTCTGTAGCATTCTACTCAGAAAACACTTATGTGTAATTCTTGTGTCTCCATGTGGAATCAATTATCCTTTGCCAGCAGAAAAACAAAATGTTACATGCAAGAATTCATTCCAAACTCTAAAGTTCATAGATAATATCCAGAAACACTAACATAAACACAGGCTGTATTAAAAGCTGATATTCATATAGCCACAACATAACTGGATATTTCTGTTTTTATCCTGACCTATCTGGACAAACTCGTGTGGAATCAGTGTGCAAAGGACCTAGAAAAGCACACTCAAACTGGTTTTGGAGAAAAGCAAAGTTTTTTCTTAGGCAAGTGGATTCAATGTCATGTTTACAAACACAAATGTCATTTTTATGCGGGTTTCTGTAGCATTCTAGTCAGAAAACTCGAATGTGTACCTGTTGTGTTTCCATGTAGAATCAATTAGTGTTTGCCAACAAAAAAATCAAAATATAACATGCCAGAATTCATACCAAACTCTAAATTTCATTGATAATATCCTGAAAACAGAAGCAAACACAGAGGCTGTAGGAAGAGAATCGATTGAGTTAGGCAGAACAGAACCAGATATTTCTGGTTTGATCCAGATCTATCTGGACAAAATCGTGAGGAATTCTTGTGCAAAGGACCCAGAAAAGAATATTGAAACTGGTTTTGGAGAAAACCAAGATCTTTTTCTTGGGAAAGTGGAATCAATGTCATGTTTACAAACACAAATGATATTTTTAACCTGGAATTGTAGCATTCTACACTTATATGTACCTTATATGTATCTGTTGTGTCTCCATGTGGAACGAAATAGCATTTCCAACAAATAAAAAACAATATTACATGCTAAAATTCATTCAAAACTCAAAAGTTCACAGAAAATATCCAGAAAACACTAACAAACACACAGGCTGTTTTAAAAGCTGATATTCATTTAGCTACAACATAACCGGATATTTCTGGTTTGATCCAGACCTATCTGGACAAACTCGTGTGCAATCCCTGGAAAACGACCCAGAAAAGCACAGTCAAACTGGTTTTGGAGTAAATCCACGTCATATTTGTGGGCAAGTAGATTCAATGTCATGTTAGCAAGCACAAATATCATTTTTAACCGGGTTTCTGTAGCATTCTACTCAGAAAACTCAAATGTGTACCTGTTGTGTCTCCATGTGTAACCAATTATTGTTTGCCAACAAAAAAAAAAGTGTTACATCCCAGAATTCATTCCAAACTCTAAAGATCATAGATAATATCCAGAAAATAAAAACAAACACAGAGGCTCTAGCAAGAGCTCGGATTGAGTTAGGCAGAACAGAACCGGATATTTCTGGTTAGATACTGACCTATCCGGACAAACTCGTGTGGAATTTGTGTGCAAAGGACCTAGAAAAGCATATTCAAAGGATTTTGGAGAAAAGCAAAGTCTTTTTCTTGGGCAAGTGGATTCAATGTCATGTGAGCAAACACAAATATCATTTTTAACCTGGTTTCTGTAGCATTCTACTCTGGAAACACTTATGTGTAACACTTGTGTCTTCATGGTGAACGAATTATCATTTCCAACCAAAAAACTCAATGTTACATGGTAAATTATTCAAAACTCTAAAGTTCATAGAAAATATCCAGAAACACTAACAAACACACAGGCTGTATTAAAAGCTGATATTCATTTAGCCACAGCAGAACCAGATATTTCTGGTTTGATCTAGACCTATCTGGACATACTCCTGTGGAATGCGTGTGCAAAGGACCAAGAAAAGCAGAGCCAAACTTTTTTTGGAGAAAAGAAAAATCATTTTTGTGGGCAAGTGGATTCAATGTCATGTTTACAAACACAAATGTCTTTTTTAACATGGTTTCTATAGCATTCCACTCAGAAAACTCTTATGTGTACCTGTTGTGTCTCCATGTGGAACCAATTAGCATTTCTAACAAAAAACCCCATTGTAACATACTAAAATTCATTGAAATCACTAAAGTTGATAGAAAATATCCAGAAAACAGAAACAAACACAGAGGCTGTAGCAAGAGCTTGGATTGAGTTAGGAAGAACAGAAATAGGTATTTCTGATTAGATCCAGAACTAGCAGGACAAACTCGTGTGGAATTCGTGTGCAAAGGACCCAGAAAAGCAGAGTCAAACTGGTTTTGGAGAAAAGCAATGTCTTTTTCATGGGCAAGTGGATTCAATGTCATGTTTGCAGTCGCACATAACATTTTTAACCTTGTTTGTGTAGCATTCTTCTTAGAAAACTCGAATGTGTACCTATTGTGATCAATGTGGCATGAATTAGCGTTTCGAACAAAAAAATCCAATGTAACATGCTAAAATTCAGTCAAATCTCTTGATAGGAAATATCCAGAAAACACTAACAAACACAGAGGCTGTAGCAAGAGCTGAGATAGAGTTAGGCAGAACAAAAAGGGTATTTCTGGTTAGATCCAGACCTATCTGGAAAAACTCGTGTGGAATTTGTGTGCAAAGCACCCAGAAAAGCATATTGAAAATGTTTTTTGAGGAAAGCAATCTCTTTTTCTTGGGCAAGTGGATTCAATGTCATGTTCACAGTCGCAAATGTCATTTTTAACTGGGATTCTGTAGCATTCTACTCAGAAAACTCATCTGTGTACCTGTTGTGTCTCCATGTGGAACCAATTACGCATGTATAACGAATTAGCATTTCCAACAAAAAAATTCAATGTTACATGGTAAATTTTTTCAAAACTCTAAAGTTCATAAAAATATCCAGAAAACACTAACAAACACACAGGGTGTTTTAAAAGCTGACATTCATTTACCCTGAACAGAACCGGATATTTCTGGTTAGATCCAGATATATGCGGACAAACTCTTATGGAATGCGTGTGCAGAGGACCCAGAAAAGCAGAGCCAAACTTCTTTTGAAGAAAAGCAAAGTCTTTATCTTGGGCAGTGGATTCAATATCATGTTTACAAACACAAATGTCATTTTTAACCTGGTATCTATAGCATTCTACTCAGAAAACTCGAATGTGTACCTGTTGTGTCTCTATGTGGAACCAATTATCCATGTGGAACGAATTAGCATTTCCAACATAAAAATTCAATGTTACATATGAAAATTCGTTCAAATTTCCAAAGTTGATAGAAAACATCCAGAAAACAGAAACAAACACAGAGGCTGTAGCAAGAGCCGAGATTGAGTTAGGAAGAACAGAAACGGGTATTTCTGTTTAGATCCAGAGCTATCTGGACAAACTCGTGTGGAATTCATAAGCAAAGGACCCAGAAAAGAATATTGAAACTGGTTTTGGAGAAAAGCAAAGTCTTCTTCTTTGGAATCTGAATTCAATGTCATGTTTACAGTCGCAAATAGCATTTTTAACCTGCTTTCTGTAGCATTCAACACAGAAAACTCGAATGTGTACATATTGTGTCCATGTGGAACCAATTAGCCTTTGCCAACGTAAAAATAAAATGTTACTTGCCAGAATGCAATGCAAACTCTATCGTTAATAGACAATATCCAGAAAAGAGAAACAAACACAGAGGCTGTAGCAAGAGCTGGGAGTGAGTTAGGCACAACAGAAACGTGTATTTCTGATTAGATCCAGACTTATCTGGACAAACTCGTGTGGATTAATTGCAAAGGACCCAGAAAAGCAGAGTCATACTGGTTTTGGAGAAAAGCAAAGTCTTTTTCGTGGGCAAGTGGATTCAATGTCATGTTTACAAACACAAATATCATTTTTAACCGGGTTTCTGTAGCATTCTACTCAGAAATCTCATCTGTGTACCTGTTGTGTCTCCATGTGGAACCAATTAGCATTTCCTCCAAAAAAACTCAATGTTACATGGTAAATTATTCAAAACTCTAAAGTTCCTAGTTAATATCCAGAAAACACTAACAAACACACGAACTGTTTTAAAAGCTGATATTCATTTAGCCACAACAGAACCAAATATTTCTGGTTTGATGCAGACCTATTTGGACAAACTCGTGCGGAATACGTGTGCAAAGGACCCAGAAAGACAGAATCAAACTGGTTTTGGGGAAAAGCAAAGTCTTTTTCACGGGCAAGTGGATTCAATGTCATGTTTACAAACACAAATGTCATTTTTAACTGTGTTTCTGTAGCATTCTACTCAGAAAACTCGAATGTGTACCTGTTGTGTCTTCATGTGGAACCAATTATCCATGTGGAATGAATAAGCATTTCCAACATGAAAACTCAATGTTACATGGTAATATTATTCAAAACTCTAAAGTTCATAGATAATAAACAGAAAATACTAACAAACACACAGGGTGTTTTAAAAGCTGATATTCATTTACCCTTAACAGAAACGGATATTTCTGGTTAGATCCAGAGGTATCTGGACAAACTCGTGTGGAATTTGTGTGCAAAGCACCCAGAAAAGCAGAGCCAAACTTGTTTTGGAGAAAAGCAGTCTTTTTAATGGGCAAGTGGGTTCAATGTCACGTTTACAAACACAAATGTCATTTTTAAACTCTTTTCTATAGCATTCTACTCAGAAAACTCGAATGTGAACCTGTTGTAATCCATGCGGAATGAATTAGCATTTCTAACAAAAAAAAAACCCAATGTAACACACTAAAATGCATTCAAATCTCTAGAGTTAATAGAAAATATCCAGAAAACAGAAACAAACACAGAGGCTGTAGCAAGAGCTGGGATTGAGTTAGGAAGAACAGAAACGGGTATTTCTGGTTAGATCCAGACCTATCTGGACAAACTCTTGTGGAAATCATGAGCAAAACCCAGAAAAGCATATTGAAACTGGTTTTGAAGAAAAGCAATCTCATTTTCTTGAGCAAGTGCATTCCATGTTATGTTTACAGTCGCAAATATCATTGTTAGCCGGGTTTCTATAGCATTCTACTCAGAACTAGAATGTGTACCTATTGTGTCTCCATGTGGAACCAATTAGCCTTCTCAAACAAAAAAACAAAGTGTTACATTCCAGAATTTATTCCAAACTCTAAAGTTCATGGGTAATGTACAGAATACACTAACAAACACACAGGCTGTTTTAAAAGTTGATATTCATTTAGCCACAACACAACCGGATATTACTGGTTAGATCCAGACCTATCTGGACAAACTCGTGTGGCATCGTGTGCAAAGGACCCAGAAAAGCAGAGTCAAACTGGTTTTTGAGAAAAAGAGAAAAGCAAAATCTTTTTCATAGGCAAGTGGATTCAATGTTATGTTTACAAACAGAAATGGCATTTATAATCTGGTTTCTCTAGCATTCTACTCAGAAAACTCTTATATGTACCTGTTGTATCTCCATGTGGAAAGAATTAGCCTTTCCAACAACAAGAAAAAATAATGTTTCAAGCTAAAATTTATTGAAAACTCTATAGTTCATAGAAAATATACAGAAAACAAAAACAAACACACAGGCTGTATTAAAAGCTATTATTCATTTAGCCACAACAGAACCAGATATTTCTGGTTATCTCCAGACCTATCTGGACAAACTCATGTGGAATTCGTGTGCAAAGGACTCAGAAAAACAGAGTCAAACTGGTTTTGGAGAAAAGCAAAGTCTTTTTCATGGGCAAGTGGATTCAATGTCATGTTAAGAAACACAAATATAATTTTTGACCTGGATTCTGTAGCAATCTACTCAGAAAAAACTTATGAATACCTGTTGGATATCCATGTGGATCCGAATAGCATTTGCCCACACAAAAACAAAATATAACATGCTAAAATTCATTCCAAACTCTAAAGTTCATAGACAATATCCAGAAAACAGAAACAAACACAGAGGCTGTAGCAAGGGCTGTTATTGAGTCAGACAGCACAGAAACGGGTATTTCTGTTTAGTTCTAGACCTATCTGGACAAACTCGTTTGGAATTCGTGTGCAAAGGACTCAGAAAAGCAGAGTCAAACTGGCTTTAGATAAAAGCAAAGCCTTTTCTTGGGCAAGTGGATTCAATGTCATGTTTTGAAACACTGATATCATTTTTAACCTGGTTTCTGTAGCATTCTACTCAGAAAACACTTATGTGTACCTTTTGTGTCTCCATGTGGAACCAATTAGTGGTTGCCAACATGAAAACAGAATGTAACATGCTAAAATTCATTCCAAACTCTAAAGTTCATAGATAATTTCCAGAAAACAGAAACAAACACACAGGCTGTTTTAAAAGCTGATATTCATTTAGCCACAACAGAAGCGGATATTTATGGTTAGATCCAGACCTATCTGGACAAACTCATGTAGAATTCATATGCAAAGGACCCAGAAAAGTAGAGTCAAACTGGATTTGGAGAAAAGCAAATTCTTTATCGTGGGCAAGTGGATTAAATGTCATGTTTACAAACACAGAGGTCATTTTTAACCTGGTATCTATATCATTCTACTCAGAAAACAATTATGTGTACCTGTTGTGTCTCCATGTGGAACCAATTAGCATTTGCCAACATGAAAACAAAATGTAACATGCTAAAATTCATTCAAAACTCTAACATTCATAGATAATATCCAGAAAACACCAACAATCACAAAGGCTGTTTTAAAAGCTCGTATTCATTTAGCCACACATTACCCGATATTTCTGGTTGGATCCTGACATTTCTGGACAAACAAGGGTGGAATTCGTGTGCAAAGGACCCAGAAAAGCAGAGTCAAACTGGTTTTGGGAACAACAAATTCTTTTTCGTGGGCAAGTATATTCAATGTCATGTTTACAAACACAAATGGCATTTATAAACGGGTTTCTGTAGCATTTTACTCAGAAACCTCTTATATGTACTTGTTGTATCTCCATGTGGAACGAATTATCCTTTCCAACAACAAGAAAAAACCATGTTTATGCTAAAATTCATTCAAAAATCTAAAGTTCATAGAAAATATCCAGAAAAAACTAACAAATACACAGGCTGTATTAAAAGCTGATATTCATTTAGCCAAAACAGAACCGGATATTTCTGGTTAGATCCAGACCTATCTGGACAAGCTTGTGTGGAATTCGTGTGCAAAGAACCCAGAAAAGAAGGGACAAACTTGTTTTGGAGAAAAGCAAAGTCTTTTTCTTGGGCAAGTAATTCAATGTCATGTTAAGAAACACAAATATCATTTTTAACCTGGTTTCTGTAGCATTCCCCTCAGGAAACTGGAATGTATTCCTGTTGTGTCTTCATGTGGAAACAATTAGCGTTTGCCAACAAAAACACAAAGTGTTACATGCCAGAATTCATTCCCAATTCTAAAGTTCATAGATAATATCCAGAAAACAGAAACAAACACAGAGGCTATATTAAGAGCTGAGATTGATTTAGGCAGAACAGAACCGGATATTTCTGGTTTGGTCCACACCTATCTTAGCAAACTCCTGTGGAATCCATGTGGAAAGGACCCAGAAAAGCAGAGTCAAACTGGTTTTGGAGAAAAGCAAAGTCTTTTTCTTGGGCAAGTGGATTCAATTCCATGTTTACAGTGGCTAATATCATTTTTAACCTGGTTTCTGTAGCATTCTACTCAGAAAACTCGAATGTTTACCTTTTGTGACTCCATGTGGAACCAATAAGTGTTTGCCAAGAAAAACGCAAAGTGTAACATGCTAAAATTCATTATAAAACTCTAAAGTTCATAAGTAAAATCCAGAAAACACTAACAAACACACAGGTTCTTTTAAATGCTGATATTTCTTTAGGCACACAGAACCGGATATTTCTGGTTAGATCCAGATGTATATGGATAAGCTCGTGTGGAATTCGTGTGCAAAGAAACCAGAAAAGCAGAGACAAACTGGTTTTGGACAAAAAAAAAGTCTTTTTCGTGGGAAAATGGATTCAATGTCATTTTTACAATCACAAATATCATTTTAACCTGGTTTTTGTAACATTCTATTCAGAAAACTCGAATGTATTCCTGTTGTGTCTCCATGTGGAACCAATTAGCGTTTGCCAACAAAAACACAAAGTGTTACAGGCCAGAATTCATTAAAAACTCTAAAGTTCGTGGATAATATGCAGAAAACAGAAACAAACTCAGAGGCTGTAGCAAGAGCTGGGATTGAGTTAGGCAGAACAGAACCGGATATTTCTCGTTTGGTGCAGACTATCTGAGCAAATTCCTGTGGAATCCGTGTGCAAAGGACACAGAAAAGCATAGTCAAACCGGTTTTCAAGAAAAGCAAAGACTTTTTCCTGGAGAAGTGGATTCAACATCATGTTTACAAATACAAATATCATTTTTAACCTGGTTTCTCCAGCATTCTACATAGAAAACACTTGTCTGTACCTGTTGTGTCTCCATGTGGAACCAATTAGAGTTTGCCAACATAAAAACAAAATGTGACAGCTAAAATTAATTCCAAACTCTAAAGTTCATAGATGATATCCAGAAAACTTGACAAACACACAGGCTCTTTAAAACCTGATATTCATTTAGGCACACATAACTGGATATTTCTGGTTAGATCCAGAATAATCTGGACAAACTCTTGTGGAATTCGTGTGCAAAGGACCCAGAAAAGCAGACTCAAACTGGTTTGGAGAAAAGTAAAGTCTTTGTTGTGGGCAACTGGATTCAATGTCATGTCAACAAACAAAAATATCATTTTTAACCTGGTTACTGTAGCATTCAACTCAGAAAACATGAATGTGTACCTGTTGGGTCTCCATAGGTAACCAATTATTGTTTGCTAAAACAAAAACATAGTGTTACATGCTAGAATTCATTCCAAACTCTAAAGTTCATAGATAATATCCAAAAAACACTAACAATCTTACTTGCAGTTTTAAAAGCTGATATTCATTTAGGGACACAGAACCAGATATTTCTGGTTAGATCCAGACCTATCTGGACAAACTCGTGTGGAATTCGTGTGCGAAGCACCTAGAAAAGAGTATTGAAACTGGTTTTGGAGAAAAGCAAGGTCTTTTTCTTGGGAAAGTGGATTCAATGTCACGTTACCAAACAAAAATGTAATTTTTAACCTGGTTTCTATAGCATTCTTCTCAGAAAACACTTATGTGTACTTTTTCTTTCTCAATGTGGAACCAATTAGTGTTTGCCAACATAAAAACAAAATATAACATGCTAAAAAAATTCATTCAAAACTCTAATGTTCATAGGTAATATCCAGAAAACACTAACAAACACCCAGGCTCTTTTAAAAACTGGTATTCATCTAACCACACACAACCGGAAATTTCTGGTTAGATGCAGAACTATCTGGACAAACTCGTGTGGAATTCGTGTGCAAAGGCCCAGAAAAGCAGAGTCAAACTGTTTTTGTCCTTTGCACATGAATGCCTCACGAGTTTTGTTTTTGTGTTGGGAAACGCTAATTGTCGTCACATGGAAACAGAACAGGTATACATTCAAGTTTTCTGAGCAGAATGCTACAGAGACTAGGTTAAAAATGTTATTTGTGTTTGCAAAGATGACAGTGAATCCACATGCCCAAGAAAAAGACTTTGCTTTTCTCCACAACCAGTTTGACTCTGCTATTCTGGGTCAGTGCACAGGAATGGCACACGAGCTTGTCAAGATAGGTCTGCATCTAACCAGAAATATCTGGTTCTGTGTGGCTAAATGAACATCAGCTTTCTAAAAAGCCTGTAAGATTGTTAGTGTTTTCTGGATATTATCTATGAGCTTTAGAATTTTGGAAAAATTTTAGCATGTAACATTGGATTTTTTGTTGGCGAACACTAATTGGTTCCACATGGAGACACAGCAGGTACAGATAAGTGTTTTCTGAGTAGAATGCTATAGAAACAAGGTTAAAAATGATATTTGCGACTGTAAGCATGACATTGAATCCACTTACCCACGAAAAAGACTTTACCTTTCTTAAAACCAGTTTGATTCTGCTTTTCTGGATCTTTTGCACACCAATTCCACACGAGTATGTCCAGATAGGTCTGGATCTAACCAGAAATATATGGTTCTGTGTGGCTAAATGAATATCAGCTTTTAAAACAGCGTGTTTTTTTTTCTGTTTTCTGAATATTATATATGAACTTTAGAGTTTTGAATGAATTTTAGCATGTTACATTTTGTTTTTAAGTTGCAAATACTAACTGGTTCCACATGGAGACACAACAAGTACACATAAGTGTTTTCTGAGTAGAATGCTACAGAAACTAGGTTAAAAATGATATTTGTGACTGTAAACATGACATTTAATTCACATTCCCAAGAAAATGACGTTGCTTTTCTCCAAAACCAGTTTGACTCTGCTTTTCTCGGTCCTTAACACACGAATTCTAGAGGAGTGTGTCCAGATAGGGCTGGATCTAACCAGAAATATCCGGTTCTGTCTGGCTAAATGAATATCAGCTTTTAAACGGCCTGTGTGTTTGTATGTGTTTTCTGGAGAGTATCTAGGAACTTTAGAGTTTTGAATGAATTTGAGCATGTTACATTTTGTTTTTTGGTTGCCAAATGCTAATTAGTTCCACATGGAGACACAACAAGTACACATAAGTGTTTTCTGAGTAGAATGCTACGGAAACCAGGTTAAAAATGATATGTGTGTTTTTAAAAATGACAATGAATCCACTTGCCAAGAAAAAGACTTTGCTTTTCTCCAAAACCAGTTTCAACATCATTTTCGGGGTCCGTAACACACGAATTCCACACGAGTTTGTCCAGATAGGTCTGGATCTAACCACAAATATCCGGTTCTGTGTGGCTAAATGAATATCAGCTTTTAAACAGCCTGTGTGTTTGTTAGTGTTTTCTGGATAGTATCTAGGAACTTTAGAGTTTTGAATGAATTTGAGCATGTTACATTTTGTTTTTGGTTGGCAAACGCTAATTAGTTCCACATGGAGACACAAGTACACATAAGTGTTTTCTGAGTAGAATGCTACGGAAACCAGGTTAAAAATGATATTTGTGTTTTTAAAAATGACATTGAATCCTCTTGCCCAAGAAAAAGACTTTGCTTTTCTTCAAAACCAGTTTCAACATAATTTTCTGAGTCCTTAACCCACGAATTCCACATGAGTTTGTCCAGATAGTTCTGGATCTAACCAGAAGTATCCTGTTCTGTGTGGATAAATGAATATCAACTTTTAAACAGCCTGTGTGTTTGTTAGTGTATTCTGGATAGTATCTAGGAACTTTAGAGTTTTGAATGAATTTGAGCATGTTACATTTTGTTTTTTGGTTGGCAAACGCTAATTAGTTCCACAGGAAGACACAACAAGTACACATAAGTATTTTCTGAGTAGAATGCTACGGAAACCAGGTTAAAAATGATATTTGTGTTTTTAAACATGACATTGAATCCACTTGCCCAAGAAAAAGACTTTGCTTATCTCCAAAACCAGTTTCAACATCATTTTCGGGGTCCTATGCACACGAATTCCACACGAGTTTGTCCACATAGGTCTGGATCTAACCAGAAATATCCGGTTCTGTGTGGCTAAATGAATATCAGCTTTTAAACAGCCTGTGAGTTTGTTAGTGTTTTCTGGATAGTATCTAGGAACTTCAGAGTTTTGAATGAATTTTAGCATGTTACATTTTGTTTTTTGGTTGGCATTCTAATTAGTTCCACATGGAGACACAACAAGTACATATAAGTATTTTCTGAGTAGAATGCTACAGAAACTAGGTTAAAAATGATATTTGCGACTGTAAACATGACATTGAATACACATTCCCAAGAAAAAGACTTTGCTTCTCTCCAAAACCAGATTGACTCTGCTTTTCGGGGTCCTTTGCACACGAATTCCATACCAGTTTGTCCAGATAGGTCTGGATCTAACCAGAAATATCCGGTTCTGTGTGGCTAAATGAATATCAACTTTTAAACAGCCCGTGTGTTTGTTAGTGTTTTCTGGATAGTATCTAGGAACTTCAGAGTTTTGAATGAATTTTAGTATGTTACATTTTGTTTTTTTGTTGGCAAATGCTAATTAGCTCCACATGGAGACGCACAAGTACACTTAAGTGTTTTCTGAGTAGAATGCTCCAGAAACTAGGTTAAAAATGATATTTGCGACTGTACGCATGACATTGAAACCACGTGCCCAAGAAAATGACTTTGCTTTTCTTAAAACCAGTTTCAACATCCTTTTCTGAGTCCTTAACCCACGAATTCCACAAGAGTTTGTCCAGATATGTCTGGATCTAACCAGAAATATCCGCTTCTGTGTGGCTAAATGAATATCAGCTTTTAAACAGCCTGTGAGTTTGTTAGTGTTTTCTGGATAGTATCTAGGAACTTTAGAGTTTTGAATGAATTTGAGCATGTTACACTTTGTTTTTTGGTTGTCAAAGGCTAATTAGTTCCACATGGAGACACAACAAGTACACATAAGTGTTTTCTGAGTAGAATGCTACGGAAACCAGGTTAAAAATGATATTTGTGTTTTTAAACATGACATTGAATCCACTTGCCCAAGAAAAAGACTTTGCTTTTCTATAAAACCAGTTTCAACATCCTTTTCCGGGTCCTTAACACACGAATTCCACACGAGTTTGTCCAGATAGGTCTGGATCTAACCAGAAATATCCGGTTCTGTGTGGCTAAAGGAATATCAGCTTTTAAACAGCTTGTGTGTTTGTCAGTGTTTTCTGGATACTATCTAGGTAGTTCAGAGTTTTGAATGAATTTTAGCATGTTACATTTTGTTTTTTTGGTTGGCAAACGCTAATTAGTTCCACATGGAGACACAACAAGTACACATAAGTGTTTTCTGAGTAGAATGCTACAGAAACTAGGTTAAAAATGATATTTGTGACTGTAAACATGACATTGAATTCACATTCCCAAGAAAAAGACTTTGCTTTTATTGAAAACCAGTTTGACTCTGCTTTTCTGGGTCCTTTGCACACGAATTCCACACGAGTTTGTCCAGATAGGTCTGGATCTAACCAGAAATATCCGGTTCTGTGTGGCTAAATGAATATCAGCTTTTAAACAGCCTGTGTGTTTGTCAGTGTTTTCTGGATAGTATCTAGGAACTTTAGAGTTTTGAATGAATTTGAGCAAGTTACATTTTGTTTTTTGGTTGCCAAATGCTAATTAGTTCCACATGGAGACACAACAAGTACACATAAGTGTTTTCTGAGTAGAATGCTACGGAAACTTTGTTAAAAATGATATGTGTGTTTTTAAAAATGACAATGAATCCACTTGCCAAGAAAAAGACTTTGCTTTTCTCCAAAACCAGTTTCAACATCCTTTTCGGGTTCCGTAACACACGAATTCCACACGAGTTTGTCCAGATAGGTCTGGATCTAACCACAAATATCCGGTTCTGTGTGGCTAAATGAATATCAGCTTTTAAACAGCCTGTGTGTTTGTTAGTGTTTTCTGGATAGTATCTAGGAACTTTAGAGTTTTGAATGAATTTGAGCATGTTACATTTTGTTTTTTGGTTGGCAAACGCTAATTAGTTCCACAGGGAGACACAACAAGTACACATAAGTGTTTTCTAAGTAGAATGCCACAGAAAGTAGGTTAAAAATGATATCAGTGTTTCAAAACATGACATTGAATCCACTTGCCCAAGAAAAAGACTTTGCTTATCTCCAAAACCAGTTTCAACATCATTTTCGGGGTCCTATGCACACGAATTCCACACGAGTTTGTCCACATAGGTCTGGATCTAACCAGAAATATCCGGTTCTGTGTGGCTAAATGAATATCAGCTTTTAAACAGCCTGTGAGTTTGTTAGTGTTTTCTGGATAGTATCTAGGAACTTCAGAGTTTTGAATGAATTTTAGCATGTTACATTTTGTTTTTTGGTTGGCAAACGCTAATTAGTTCCACATGGAGACACAACAAGTACATATAAGTATTTTCTGAGTAGAATGCTCCAGAAACTAGGTTAAAAATGATATTTGCGACTGTAAACATGACATTGAATACACATTCCCAAGAAAAAGACTTTGCTTCTCTCCAAAACCAGATTGACTCTGCTTTTCTGGGTGCTTTGCACACGAATTCCACACGAGTTTGTCCAGATAGGTCTGGATCTAACCAGAAATATCCGGTTCTGTGTGGCTAAATGAATATCAACTTTTAAACAGCCCATGTGTTTGTTAGTGTTTTCTGGATAGTATCTAGGAACTTCAGAGTTTTGAATGAATTTTAGTATGTTACATTTTGTTTTTTTGTTGGCAAACGCTAATTAGTTCCACATGGAGCTGCACAAGTACACATAAGTGTTTTCTGAGTAGAATGCTATGGAAACCAGGTTAAAAATGATATTTGTGTTTTTAAACATGACATTGAATCCACTTACACAAGAAAAAGACTTTGCTTTTCTCCAAAACCAGTTTCAACATCCTTTTCTGGGTCCTTTGCACACGAATTCCACACGAGTTTGTCCAGATAGGTCTGGATCTAACCAGAAATATCCGGTTCTGTGTGGCTAAACTAATATCAGCTTTTAAACAGCCTGTGTGTTTGTCAGTGTTTTCTGGACACTATCTAGGTATTTCAGAGTTTTGTATATATTTTAGCATGTTACATTTTGTTTTTTGGTTGGCAAATGCTAATTAGTTCCACATGGAGACACAATAAGTACACATAAGTGTTTTCTGAGTAGAATGCTACGGAAACCAGGTTAAAAATGATATTTGTGTTTTTAAACATGACATTGTATCCACTTGCCCAAGAAAAAGACTTTGCTTTTCTACAAAACCAGTTTCAACATCCTTTTCAGGATCCTTAACACACGAATTCCACACGAGTTTGTCCAGATAGGTCTGGATCTAACCAGAAATATCCGGTTCTGTGTGGCTAAAAGAATATCAGCTTTGAAACAGCCTGTGTGTTTGTCAGTGTTTTCTGGATACTATCTAGGTAGTTCAGAGTTTTGAATGAATTTTAGCATGTTACATTTTGTTTTTTTGTTTGCAAACGCTAATTAGTTCCACATGGAGACACAACAAGTACACATAAGTGTTTTGTGATTAGAATGCTACAGAAACTAGGTTAAAAATGATATTTGTGACTGTAAACATGACATTGAATTCACATTTCCAAGAAAAATACTTTGCTTTTATTGAAAACCAGTTTGACTCTGCTTTTCTGGGTCCTTTGCACACGAATTCACACGAGTTTGTCCAGATAGGTCTGGATCTAACCAGAAATATCCGGTTCTGTGTGGCTAAATGAATATCAGCTTTTAAACAGCCTGTGTGTTTGTCAGTGTTTTCTTGATAGTATCTAGGAACTTTAGAGTTTTGAATGAATTTGAGCATGTTACATTTTGTTTTTTGGTTGCCAAATGCTAATTAGTTCCACATGGAGACACAACAAGTACATATAAGTGTTTTCTGAGTAGAATGCTACGGAAACCAGGTTAAAAATGATATGTGTGTTTTTAAAAATGACAATGAATCTACTTGCCAAGAAAAAGACTTTGCTTTTCTCCAAAACCAGTTTCAACATCATTTTCGGGGTCCGTAACACACGAATTCCACACGAGTTTGTCCACATAGGTCTGGATCTAACCAGAAATATCCGGTTCTGTGTGGCTAAATGAATAGCAACTTTTAAACAGCCCGTGTGTTTGTTAGTGTTCTGGATACTATCTAGTTACTTCAGAGTTTTGAATGTATTTTAGCATGTTACATTTTGTTTTTTTGTTGGCAAACGCTAATTAGTTCCACATGGAGACACAACAAGTACACATAAGTGTTTTCTGAGTAGAATGCTAAAGAAACTAGTTTAAAAAATACTAATTGTGACTGTAAACATGACATTGAATTCACATTCCCAAGAAAAAGACTTTGCTTTTATTGAAAACCAGTTTGACTCTGCTTTTCTGGGTCCTTTGCACACGAATTCCACACGAGTTTGTCCAGATAGGTCTGGATCTAACCAGAAATATCCGGTTCTGTGTGGCTAAATGAATATCAGCTTTTAAACAACCCGTGTGTTTTTTAGTGTTTTCTGGATAGTATCTAGGAACTTCAGAGTTTTGAATGAATTTTAGCATGTTACATTTTGTTTTTTGGTTGGCATTCTAATTAGTTCCACATGGAGACACAACAAGTACATATAAGTATTTTCTGAGTAGAATGCTCCAGAAACTAGGTTAAAAATGATATTTGCGACTGTACACATGACATTGAAACCACTTCCCCAAGAAAACAACTTTGCTTTTCTTCAAAACCAGTTTCAACATCCTTTTCTGGGTCCTTAACACACAAATTCCACAAGAGTTTGTCCAGATAGGTCTGGATCTAACCAGAAATATCCGGTTCTGTGTGGCTAAATGAATATCAACTTTTAAAGAGCTGGTGTGATTGTTGGTGTTTTCTGGATAGTATCTAGGAACTTTAGAGTTTTGCATGAATTTGAGCATGTTACATTCTGTTTTTTGGTTGGCTAACGCTAATTAGTTCCACATGGAGACACAACAAGTACACATAAGTGTTTTCTGAGTAGAATGCTACAGAATCTAGGTTAAAAATGATATTTGCGACTGTAAACATGACATTGAATTCACATTCCCAAGAAAAAGACTTTGCTTTTATTGAAAACCAGTTTGACTCTGCTTTTCTGGGTCCTTTGCACATGAATTCCACACGAGTTTGTACAGATAGGTCTGGATCTAATCACAAATATCCGGTTCTGTGTGGCTAAATGAATATCAGCTTTTAAACAGCCTGTGTGTTTGTTAGTGTTTTCTGGATAGTATCTAGGAACTTTAGAGTTTTGAATGAATTTGAGCATGTTACATTTTGTTTTTGGTTGGCAAACGCTAATTAGTTCCACATGGAGACAGAACAAGTACACATAAGTGTTTCATGAGTAGAATGCTACGGAAACCAGGTTAAAAATGATATTTGTGTTTTTAAAAATGACATTGAATCCTCTTGCCCAAGAAAAAGACTTTGCTTTTCTTCAAAACCAGTTTCAACATAATTTTCTGAGTCCTTAACCCACGAATTCCACATGAGTTTGTCCAGATAGTTCTGGATCTAACCAGAAGTATCCGGTTCTGTGTGGCTAAATGAATATCAACTTTTAAACAGCCTGTGTGTTTGTTAGTGTATTCTGGATAGTATCTAAGAACTTTAGAGTTTTGAATGAATTTGAGCATGTGACATTTTGTTTTTTGGTTGGCAAACGCTAATTATTTCCACAGGGAGACACAACAAGTACACATAAGTGTTTTCTGAGTAGAATGCTACGGAAACCAGGTTAAAAATGATATTTTTGTTTTTAAACATGACATTGAATCCACTTGCCCAAGAAAAAGACTTTGCTTTTCTCCAAAACCAGTTTCAACATCCTTTTCAGGGTCCTTTGCTCACGAATTCCACACGAGTTTGTCCAAATATGTCTGGATCTAACCAGAAATATCCGGTTCTGTGTGGCTAAATGAATATCAGCTTTTAAACAGCCTGTCTGTTTGTTAGTGTTCTGGATACTATATAGTTACTTCAGAGTTTTGAATGTATTTTAGCATGTTACATTTTGTTTTTTTGTTGGCAAACACTAATTAGTTCAACATGGAGACACAACAAGTACACATAAGTGTTTTCTGAGTAGAATGCTAAAGAAACCAGGTTAAAAAATACTATTTGTGCCTGTAAACATGACATTGAATTCACATTCCCAAAAAAAGACTTTGCTTTTATTGAAAACCAGTTTGACTCTGTTTTTCTGGGTCCTCAACACACGAATTCTACATGAGTTTGTCCAGATAGGGCTAGATCTAACCACAAATATCCGGTTCTGTGTGGCTAAATGAATATCAGCTTTTAAAAGGCCTGTGTGATTGTTAGTGTTTTCTGGATAATATCTAGGAACTTTCGAGTTTGAATGTATATTAGCATGTTACATTTTGTTTTTTTGGTTGGCAAACGCTAACTAGTTCCACATGGAGACACAACAAGTACACATAAGTGTTTCATGAGTAGAATGCTACGGAAACCAGGTTAAAAATGATATTTGTGTTTTTAAAAATGACATTGAATCCTCTTGCCCAAGAAAAAGACTTTGCTTTTCTTCAAAACCAGTTTCAACATAATTTTCTGAGTCCTTAACCCACGAATTCCACATGAGTTTGTCCAGATAGTTCTGGATCTAACCAGAAGTATCCGGTTCTGTGTGGCTAAATGAATATCAACTTTTAAACAGCCTGTGTGTTTGTTAGTGTATTCTGGATAGTATCTAAGAACTTTAGAGTTTTGAATGAATTTGAGCATGTGACATTTTGTTTTTTGGTTGGCAAACGCTAATTAGTTCCACAGGGAGACACAACAAGTACACATAAGTGTTTTCTGAGTAGAATGCTACGGAAACCAGGTTAAAAATGATATTTTTGTTTTTAAACATGACATTGAATCCACTTGCCCAAGAAAAAGACTTTGCTTTTCTCCAAAACCAGTTTCAACATCCTTTTCAGGGTCCTTTGCACACGAATTCCACACGAGTTTGTCCAAATATGTCTGGATCTAACCAGAAATATCCGGTTCTGTGTGGCTAAATGAATATCAGCTTTTAAACAGCCTGTCTGTTTGTTAGTGTTCTGGATACTATATAGTTACTTCAGAGTTTTGAATGTATTTTAGCATGTTACATTTTGTTTTTTTGTTGGCAAACAATAATTAGTTCCACATGGAGACACAACAAGTACACATAAGTGTTTTCTGAGTAGAATGCTAAAGAAACCAGGTTAAAAAATACTATTTTTGCCTGTAAACATAACATTGAATTCACATTCCCAAAAAAAGACTTTGCTTTTATTGAAAACCAGTTTGACTCTGCTTTTCTGGGTCCTCAACACACGAATTCCACATGAGTTTGTCCAGATAGTTCTGGATCTAACCAGAAGTATCCTGTTCTGTGTGGATAAATGAATATCAACTTTTAAACAGCCTGTGTGTTTGTTAGTGTATTCTGGATAGTATCTAGGAACTTTAGAGTTTTGAATGAATTTGAGCATGTTACATTTTGTTTTTTGGTTGGCAAACGCTAATTAGTTCCACAGGAAGACACAACAAGTACACATAAGTATTTTCTGAGTAGAATGCTACGGAAACCAGGTTAAAAATGATATTTGTGTTTTTAAACATGACATTGAATCCACTTGCCCAAGAAAAAGACTTTGCTTATCTCCAAAACCAGTTTCAACATCATTTTCGGGGTCCTATGCACACGAATTCCACACGAGTTTGTCCACATAGGTCTGGATCTAACCAGAAATATCCGGTTCTGTGTGGCTAAATGAATATCAGCTTTTAAACAGCCTGTGAGTTTGTTAGTGTTTTCTGGATAGTATCTAGGAACTTCAGAGTTTTGAATGAATTTTAGCATGTTACATTTTGTTTTTTGGTTGGCATTCTAATTAGTTCCACATGGAGACACAACAAGTACATATAAGTATTTTCTGAGTAGAATGCTACAGAAACTAGGTTAAAAATGATATTTGCGACTGTAAACATGACATTGAATACACATTCCCAAGAAAAAGACTTTGCTTCTCTCCAAAACCAGATTGACTCTGCTTTTCGGGGTCCTTTGCACACGAATTCCATACCAGTTTGTCCAGATAGGTCTGGATCTAACCAGAAATATCCGGTTCTGTGTGGCTAAATGAATATCAACTTTTAAACAGCCCGTGTGTTTGTTAGTGTTTTCTGGATAGTATCTAGGAACTTCAGAGTTTTGAATGAATTTTAGTATGTTACATTTTGTTTTTTTGTTGGCAAATGCTAATTAGCTCCACATGGAGACGCACAAGTACACTTAAGTGTTTTCTGAGTAGAATGCTCCAGAAACTAGGTTAAAAATGATATTTGCGACTGTACGCATGACATTGAAACCACGTGCCCAAGAAAATGACTTTGCTTTTCTTAAAACTAGTTTCAACATCCTTTTCTGAGTCCTTAACCCACGAATTCCACAAGAGTTTGTCCAGATATGTCTGGATCTAACCAGAAATATCCGCTTCTGTGTGGCTAAATGAATATCAGCTTTTAAACAGCCTGTGAGTTTGTTAGTGTTTTCTGGATAGTATCTAGGAACTTTAGAGTTTTGAATGAATTTGAGCATGTTACACTTTGTTTTTTGGTTGTCAAAGGCTAATTAGTTCCACATGGAGACACAACAAGTACACATAAGTGTTTTCTGAGTAGAATGCTACGGAAACCAGGTTAAAAATGATATTTGTGTTTTTAAACATGACATTGAATCCACTTGCCCAAGAAAAAGACTTTGCTTTTCTATAAAACCAGTTTCAACATCCTTTTCCGGGTCCTTAACACACGAATTCCACACGAGTTTGTCCAGATAGGTCTGGATCTAACCAGAAATATCCGGTTCTGTGTGGCTAAAGGAATATCAGCTTTTAAACAGCTTGTGTGTTTGTCAGTGTTTTCTGGATACTATCTAGGTAGTTCAGAGTTTTGAATGAATTTTAGCATGTTACATTTTGTTTTTTTGTTTGCAAACGCTAATTAGTTCCACATGGAGACACAACAAGTACACATAAGTGTTTTGTGATTAGAATGCTACAGAAACTAGGTTAAAAATGATATTTGTGACTGTAAACATGACATTGAATTCACATTCCCAAGAAAAATACTTTGCTTTTATTGAAAACCAGTTTGACTCTGCTTTTCTGGGTCCTTTGCACACGAATTCCATACGAGTTTGTCCAGATAGGTCTGGATCTAACCAGAAATATCCGGTTCTGTGTGGCTAAATGAATATCAGCTTTTAAACAGCCTGTGTGTTTGTCAGTGTTTTCTTGATAGTATCTAGGAACTTTAGAGTTTTGAATGAATTTGAGCATGTTACATTTTGTTTTTTGGTTGCCAAATGCTAATTAGTTCCACATGGAGACACAACAAGTACATATAAGTGTTTTCTGAGTAGAATGCTACGGAAACCAGGTTAAAAATGATATGTGTGTTTTTAAAAATGACAATGAATCTACTTGCCAAGAAAAAGACTTTGCTTTTCTCCAAAACCAGTTTCAACATCATTTTCGGGGTCCGTAACACACGAATTCCACACGAGTTTGTCCACATAGGTCTGGATCTAACCAGAAATATCCGGTTCTGTGTGGCTAAATGAATAGCAACTTTTAAACAGCCCGTGTGTTTGTTAGTGTTCTGGATACTATCTAGTTACTTCAGAGTTTTGAATGTATTTTAGCATGTTACATTTTGTTTTTTTGTTGGCAAACGCTAATTAGTTCCACATGGAGACACAACAAGTACACATAAGTGTTTTCTGAGTAGAATGCTAAAGAAACTAGTTTAAAAAATACTAATTGTGACTGTAAACATGACATTGAATTCACATTCCCAAGAAAAAGACTTTGCTTTTATTGAAAACCAGTTTGACTCTGCTTTTCTGGGTCCTTTGCACACGAATTCCACACGAGTTTGTCCAGATAGGTCTGGATCTAACCAGAAATATCCGGTTCTGTGTGGCTAAATGAATATCAGCTTTTAAACAACCCGTGTGTTTTTTAGTGTTTTCTGGATAGTATCTAGGAACTTCAGAGTTTTGAATGAATTTTAGCATGTTACATTTTGTTTTTTGGTTGGCATTCTAATTAGTTCCACATGGAGACACAACAAGTACATATAAGTATTTTCTGAGTAGAATGCTCCAGAAACTAGGTTAAAAATGATATTTGCGACTGTACACATGACATTGAAACCACTTCCCCAAGAAAACAACTTTGCTTTTCTTCAAAACCAGTTTCAACATCCTTTTCTGGGTCCTTAACACACAAATTCCACAAGAGTTTGTCCAGATAGGTCTGGATCTAACCAGAAATATCCGGTTCTGTGTGGCTAAATGAATATCAACTTTTAAAGAGCTGGTGTGATTGTTGGTGTTTTCTGGATAGTATCTAGGAACTTTAGAGTTTTGCATGAATTTGAGCATGTTACATTCTGTTTTTTGGTTGGCTAACGCTAATTAGTTCCACATGGAGACACAACAAGTACACATAAGTGTTTTCTGAGTAGAATGCTACAGAATCTAGGTTAAAAATGATATTTGCGACTGTAAACATGACATTGAATTCACATTCCCAAGAAAAAGACTTTGCTTTTATTGAAAACCAGTTTGACTCTGTTTTTCTGGGTCCTCAACACACGAATTCTACATGAGTTTGTCCAGATAGGGCTAGATCTAACCACAAATATCCGGTTCTGTGTGGCTAAATGAATATCAGCTTTTAAAAGGCCTGTGTGATTGTTAGTGTTTTCTGGATAATATCTAGGAACTTTCGAGTTTGAATGTATATTAGCATGTTACATTTTGTTTTTTTGGTTGGCAAACGCTAACTAGTTCCACATGGAGACACAACAAGTACACATAAGTGTTTCATGAGTAGAATGCTACGGAAACCAGGTTAAAAATGATATTTGTGTTTTTAAAAATGACATTGAATCCTCTTGCCCAAGAAAAAGACTTTGCTTTTCTTCAAAACCAGTTTCAACATAATTTTCTGAGTCCTTAACCCACGAATTCCACATGAGTTTGTCCAGATAGTTCTGGATCTAACCAGAAGTATCCGGTTCTGTGTGGCTAAATGAATATCAACTTTTAAACAGCCTGTGTGTTTGTTAGTGTATTCTGGATAGTATCTAAGAACTTTAGAGTTTTGAATGAATTTGAGCATGTGACATTTTGTTTTTTGGTTGGCAAACGCTAATTAGTTCCACAGGGAGACACAACAAGTACACATAAGTGTTTTCTGAGTAGAATGCTACGGAAACCAGGTTAAAAATGATATTTTTGTTTTTAAACATGACATTGAATCCACTTGCCCAAGAAAAAGACTTTGCTTTTCTCCAAAACCAGTTTCAACATCCTTTTCAGGGTCCTTTGCACACGAATTCCACACGAGTTTGTCCAAATATGTCTGGATCTAACCAGAAATATCCGGTTCTGTGTGGCTAAATGAATATCAGCTTTTAAACAGCCTGTCTGTTTGTTAGTGTTCTGGATACTATATAGTTACTTCAGAGTTTTGAATGTATTTTAGCATGTTACATTTTGTTTTTTTGTTGGCAAACAATAATTAGTTCCACATGGAGACACAACAAGTACACATAAGTGTTTTCTGAGTAGAATGCTAAAGAAACCAGGTTAAAAAATACTATTTTTGCCTGTAAACATAACATTGAATTCACATTCCCAAAAAAAGACTTTGCTTTTATTGAAAACCAGTTTGACTCTGCTTTTCTGGGTCCTCAACACACGAATTCTACATGAGTTTGTCCAGATAGGGCTGGATCTAACCACAAATATCCGGTTCTGTGTGGCTAAATGAATATCAGCTTTTAAAAGGCCTGTGTGATTGTTAGTGTTTTCTGGATAATATCTAGGAACTTTCGAGTTTGAATGTATATTAGCATGTTACATTTTGTTTTTTTGGTTGGCAAACGCTAACTAGTTCCACATGGAGACACAACAAGTACACATACGTGTTTTCTGAGTAGAATGCTACAGAAACTAGGTTAAAAATGATATTTGTGACTGTAAACATGACATTGAATTCACATTCCCAAGAAAACGACTGTGCTTTTCCCAAAACCAGTTTGACTCTGCTTTTCTCGGTCCTTAACACACGCATTCTACAGGAGTGTGTCCAGATAGGGCTGGATCTAACCAGAAATATCCGGTTCTGTGTGGCTAAATGAATATCAGCTTTTAAACAGCCTGTGTGTTTGTTAGTGTTTTCTGGATAGTATCTAGGAACTTTAGAGTTTTGAATGAATTTTAGCATGTTACATTTTGTTTTTTTGTTGGCAAATGCTAATTAGTTCCACATGGAGACACAACAAGTACACATAAGTGTTTTCTCAGTAGAATGCTACAGAAAAAAGGTTAAAAATGATATTTGTGTTTTTAAAAATGACAATGAATCCACTTGCCAAGAAAAAGACTTTGCTTTTCTCCAAAACCTGTTTCAACATCATTTTCGGGGTCCGTAACACACGAATTCCACACGAGTTTGTCCAGATAGGTCTGGATCTAACCAGAAATATTCGGTTCTGTGTGGCTAAATGAATATCAGCTTTTAAACAGCCTGTGTCTTTGTTAGTGTTTTCTGGATATTATCTAGGAACTTTAGAGTTTTGAATGAATTTGAGCATGTTACATTTTGTTTTTGGTTGGCAAACGCTAATTAGTTCCACATGGAGACACAACAAGTACATATAAGTGTTTTCTAAGTAGAATGCTACGGAAACCAGGTTAAAAATGATATTTGTGTTTTTAAAAATGACATTGAATCCTCTTGCCCAAGAAAAAGACTTTGCTTTTCTCCAAAATCAGTTTCCACATCCTTTTCTGGGTCCTAAACACACGAATTCCACACGAGTTTGTGCAGATAGGTCTGGATCTAACCAGAAATATCCGGTTCTGTGTGGCTAAATGAATATCAGCTTTTAAACAGCCTGTGTGTTTGTTAGTGTTTTCTGGATAGCATCTAGGAACTTTAGAGTTTTGAATGAATTTTAGCATGTTACATTTTTTTTTTTTGGTTGGCAAATGCTAATTAGTTCCACATGGAGACACAACAAGTACACATAAGGGTTTTCTGAGTAGAATGCCACAGAAGCTATGTTAAAATGATATTTGTGACTGTAAACATGACATTGAGTTCACTTTCCCAAGGAAATGACTTTGCTTTTCTCCAAAACCAGTTTCAACATCCTTTTTGGGGTCCTTTGCACACGAATTCCACACGAGTTTGTCCAGATTGGTCTGAATCTAACCAGAAATATCCGGTTCTGTGTGGCTAAATGAATAGCAACTTTTAAACAGCTGGTGTGTTTGTTGGAATTTTCTGGATAGTATCTAGGAACTTTAGAGTTTTGCATGAATTTGAGCATGTTACATTTTGGTTTTTGGTTGGCAAACGCTAATTAGTTCCACATGGAGACACAACAAGTACACATAAGTGTTTTCTGAGTAGAATGCTACGGAAACCAGGTTAAAAATGATATTTGCGAGTGTAAACATGACATTGAATTCACATTCCCAAGAAAAAGACTTTGCTTTTATTGAAAACCAGTTTGACTCTGATTTTCTGGGTCCTTAGCACATGAATTCCACACGAGTTTGTCCAGATAGGTCTGGATCTAAGCAGAAATATCCAGTTCTGTGCGGCTAAATGAATATCAACTTTTAAACAGCTGGTTGGTTTTTTAGTGTTTTCTGGATAGTATCTAGGAACTTTAGAGTTTTGAATGAATTTGAGCATGTTACATTTTGTTTTTTGGTTGGCAAACGCTAATTAGTTCCACATGGAGACCAAAGAAGTACACATAAGTGTTTTCTGAGTAGAATGCTACAGAAACTAGGTTAAAAATGATATTTGCGACTGTAAACATGACATTGAATTCACATTCCCAAGAAAAAGACTTTGCTCTTCTCCAAAACCAGTTTCAACATCCTTTTCAGGGTCCTTTGCACACGAATTCCACAGAGTCTGTCCAGATAGGTCTGGATCTAACCAGAAATATCCGGTTCTGTGTGGCTAAATGAATATCAGCTTTGAAACAGCCTGTGTGTTTGTTAGTGTTTTCTGGATAGCATCTGGGAACTTTAGAGTTTTGAATGAATTTTAGCATGTTACATTTTGTTTTTTGGTTGGCAAACGCTAATTAGTTCCACAGGGAGACACAACAAGTACACATAAGTGTTTTCTGAGTAGAATGCTACGGAAACCAGGTTAAAAATGATATTTGTGTTTTTAAAAATGAGATGGAATCCACTTGCCAAAGAAAAAGACTTTGCTTTTCTCCAAAAACAGTTTCAACATCCTTTTAGGGGTCCTTAGCACAAGAATTCCACACGAGTCTGTCCAGATAGGTCTGGATCTAACCAGAAATATCCGGTTCTGTGTGGCTAAATGAATATCAACTTTTAAACAGCCTCTGAGTTTGTTAGTGTTTACTGGATAGTATCTAGGAACTTTAGAGTTTTGAATGAATTTGAGCATGTTACATTTTGTTTTTTGGTTGTCAAAGGCTAATTAGTTCCACATGGAGACACAACAAGTACACATAAGTGTTTTCTGAATAGAATGCTACAGAAAATAGGTTAAAAATGATATTTGAGACTGTAAACATGACATTGAATTCACATTCCCAAGAAAACGACTGTGCTTTTCTCCAAAACCAGTTTGACTCTGATTTTCAGGGTCCTTTGCACACGAATTCCACAGGTGTTTGTCCAGATAGGTCTGGATCTAACCAGAAATATTTGGTTCTGTGTGGCTAAATGAATATCAGCTTTTAAACAGCCTGCGTGTTTGTTAGTGTTTTCTGGATAGTATCTATGAACTTTAGAGTTTTGAATGAATTTTAGCATGTTACATATTGTTTTTTTGTTGGCAAACACTAATTATTTCCACATGGAGACGCAAAAGTACACTTAATTGTTTTCTGAGTAGAATGCTACAGAAACTAGGTTAAAAGTGATATTTTCGACTGTACTCATGACATTGATACCACTTGCGCAAGAAAACGACTTTGCTTTTCTTCAAAACCAGTTTAACATTCTTTTCTATGTCCTTAACACACGAATTCCACACGAGTTTGTCCAGATAGGTCTGGATCTAACCAGAAATATCCGGTTCTGTGTGGCTAAATGAATATTAGCTTTTAAACAGCTTGTGTGTTTGTTAGTGTTTTCTGGATAGTATCTAGGAACTTTAGAGTTTTGAATGAATTTGAGCATGTTACATTTTGTTTTTTGGTTGGCAAATGCTAATTAGTTCCATATGGAGACGCACAAGTTCACTAATGTGTTTTAGGAGTAGAATGTTACAGAAACTAGGTTAAAAATTATAATTGCATCTGTACACCTGACATTGAATTCACATTCCCAAGAACGGCTTTGCTTTTCTCCAAAACCAGTTTGACTCTGCTTTTCGGGGTGCTTTGCACACGAATTCCACACACGTTTGTGCAGATAGGTCTGGATCTAACCAGAAATATCCGGTTCTGTGTGGCTAAATGAATATCAGCTTTTGAACAGCCCGTGTGTTTGTCATTGTTTTCTGGATAGTATCTAGGAACTTTAGAGTTTTGAATGAATTTTAGCATGTTACATTTCGTTTTTTGGTTGGCAAACACTAATTAGTTCCACATGGAGACACAACAAGTACACATAAGTGTTTTCTGAGTAGAATGCTACAGAAAGTTTGTTAAAAATGATATTTGCGACTGTAAACATGACATTGAATTCACATTCCCAAGAAAAAGACTTTGCTTTTCTCCAAAACCAGTTTGACTCTGCTTTTCTGGGTCCTTTGCACACAAATTCCACACGAGTTTGTCCAGATAGGTCTGGATCTAACCAGAAATATCCGGTACTTTTTGGCTAAATGAATATCAACTTTTAAACAGCCCGTGTGTTTGTTAGTGTTTTCTGGATAGTATCTAGGAACTTTAGAGTTTTGAATGAATTTTAGCATGTTACATATTGTTTTTTTGTTGGCAAATGCTAATTAGTTCCACATGGAGATGCACAAGTACACTTAAGTGTTTTCTGAGTAGAATGCTACAGAAACTAGTTTAAAAATGATATTTGCGACTGTACACATGACATTGATACCACTTGCCCAAGAAAACGACTTTGCTTTTCTTCAAAACCAGTTTCAACATTCTTTTCTGGGTCCTTAACACACGAATTCCACAGGAGTTTGTCCAGATAGGTCTGGATCTAACCAGAAATATCGGGTTCTGTGCGGCTAAATGAATATCACCTTTGAAACAGCCTGTGTGTTTGTCAGTGTTTTCTGGATATTATCTAGGAACTTTAGAGTTTTGAATGAATTTGAGCATGTTACATTCTGTTTTTTGGTTGCCAAACGCTAATTAGTTCCACATGGAGACACAACAAGTACACATAAGTGTTTTCTGAGTAGAATGCCACAGAAGCTAGGTTAAAAATGATATTTGCGACAGTAAACATGACATTGAGTTCACTTTCCGAAGAAAATGACTCTGCTTTTCTCCAAAACCACTTTGACTCTTCTTTTCGGGGTCCTTTGCACAAGAATTCCACACGAGTTTGTCCAGATAGGTCTGGACCTAACCAGAAATATCCAGTTCTGTGTGGCTAAAAGAATATCAGCTTTTAAACAGCCTGTGTGTTTGTTAGTGTTTTCTGGATAGTATCTAGGAACTTTAGAGTTTTGAATGAATTTTAGCATGTTACATTTTGTTTTTTGGATGGCAAATGCTAATTAGTTCCACATGGAGACACAACAAGTACACATAAGTGTTTTCTGAGTAGAATGCTACAGAAACTAGGTTAAAAATGATATTTGTGGGAGCCAAGATGGCGGAATATTGAGGGTGCACACAAACAGTCCGCGAAAAGATAGTTTAATAAAAGTGGAGTTACGGTAGCCCCAGTTGAAGACTTTGAGAAACAATTCGGGGGAAACTCTCCCTGATCCAGTGGACCTGACGCAGAGGAGAACGGACTCGACGTGCGGTGAGAAAGGACACGCGAAGGGGAACGCAGCTGCGGAATCCACGCGCCAGCGCCGGAGGGGGAGGTGAGCATGAGATCCCTCACTAGCTCGAGACATTGGCGGGAGGAGACAGACCCCCACAGGGGACAGTGCATCAAAAAAAAAAAAAAAACGGATAAATAGGGGGTGCCAACACTGTCACTAGCCTCACTCTCTGCTCACCTTGGAAAGTCTAGTGGGACAAGGAGAGGTGAAGCGGCGCCAGCCCGCCATTGAAGCAGGCGCGCGCCCGCCCGCCAGCCCGCCATTGAAGCAGGCGCGTGCCGCCCGCCAGCCCGCCATTGAAGCAGGCGCGCGCCTGCCCGCCTCAGGTCGCCTCGGAAGCAGGCTCGGGCGCCTCGCCCACCCCGGACGCCTTGGAAGCAGGCCCCGCGCGCCCTGCCTGTCCCCGGTTGCCTCGGAAACGGGCCCCGCACGCCCCGCCCGCCCCTGGTCGCCTCGGAAACGGGCCCTGCGCGCCCGGCCCGCCCCAGACGCCTTGGAAGCGGGCCGCGCGCCCCGCCCATCCCCGGTCGCCTCGGAAACAGGCCCCGCGCGCCCCGCCCGTCCCCGGTCGCCTCGGGAACGGGCCCCGCGCACTCCGCCCGTCCCCGGTCGCCTCGGGAACGGCCCCGTGCGCCCCGCCCGCCCCCGGTCACCTTGGGAAAGGGCCCCGCGCGCCCCGCCCGTCCCTGGTCGCCTCGGAAGCGGGCCCCGCGCGCCCCGCCCGCCTGAACCTGATCGCCTCTGAAGCGGGTCCTCGTCAGCCCGCCCACCTCTAAAGCAGTGAAGCTGCATAAATCTGAGGGGGTGCTGCAGCCAGGGACCCCAACTTGAAGACAGCTCCGTTACATCGACAACCCGGTGAGACAGAGTGGAGAAATGCCAAACAAAAGCAGACACCGACCTAACAAGAGCAAGGAAGACACTATGATGACCCCAAATGAAAAAGACACCCCAATTCAAGATTATGAAGATGATGAGATAGAAGAGATGCAAGAAGCGGATCTCAAAAAATTGATACGAACATTAAGAAGTTCACAAAAACAAATACTTGAATTACAGAAATCTTTAATGGATAAGATAGAAAACCTCTCTCGCGAAAATGAATTATTAAGGAAGAATCAGAATGAAACGAAGCAACTAGTAGAACAAGAAGCTACGATAGTGACAAAAAATCTTAATGAAGTGAAGAATTCAATTGATCACATGACAAGCACACTAGAGAGCCTTAAAACCAGGATGGGTGAAGCAGAAGAGAGGATATCAGACTTAGAAGACAGAGAACAGGAAAGGAAACAGTCAAACCAAAGACAAGAAGAGGAAATTAGAAATCTAAAAAATATTGTCGGGAATCTACAGGATAATATTAGAAAACCTAACATTCGGATTATAGGAGTTCCTGAAGGCATGGAGAGAGAGAAAGGACTAGAAGGCCTTTTTGGTGAGATACTAGCAGAAAATTTCCCAGGTTTGGAGAAGAACAGAGAAATCCTAGTACAGGAAGCTCATAGAACCCCTAACAAACATGACCAAAAGAGATCCTCACCACGACACATTATAATTAAACTCACCACAGTGAAGCAGAAAGAAAAGATCCTAAAATGCGCAAGAGAGAAACGTCAGATTACCCTTAAGGGATCTCCAATCAGACTCACAGCAGATTTCTCATCTGAAACCCTAAAAGCCAGGAGGGAATGGCGAGATATAGCCCAGGTACTAAGAGAGAAAAACTGCCAGCCCAGAATATTATACCCTGCAAAGCTCTCATTTGTGAATGAAGGTGAGATAAAGACTTTTCATTGCAAACAAAAACTGAAAGAATTTGTCGCCACTCGTCCAGCCCTGCAAAAGATCCTTAAAGATGTGCTACACGCAGAATCACAGAAACATGCTCATCAACTTGAAAGAAGCTAAAGGAAAGAAATCTCACAACAAAAGATCATAAGAAACTCAAAGCATACATTAGAAAATCATTGGCAAATGGTAGGGCAAAGATACTTATCGATAGTCACATTGAACGTGAATGGTTTGAACTGTGCTATTAAAAGACAAAGATTTACTGACTGGATGAGGGAACAAAACCCAGCTATTTGCTGCCTACAAGAAACACATCTTTCCAACAATGATCCATACAGTCTCAAAGTGAAAGGTTGGACAAAGATATATCATGCGAGCAGAAATGAAAAAAGAGTGGGCGTAGCCATCTTAATATCAGATAACATAAATTTTACCACAAAAACTATTAAGAGAGACAAAGAGGGGCACTATATAATGATTAAGGGATCCATTCAACAGGAAGATATAACGATTATCAACGTATATGCACCTAATTACCGGGCACCGGTCTATTTAAAAGACCTGTTAAGGGACTTAAAGGGAGATTTAGACCCCAATACATTAGTACTGGGAGATTTCAACACTCCACTCTCAGAGATAGACAGATCACCAAGACAGAGGATTAACAAGGAGACAGTAGATTTAAATGACACTATAGCCCAAATGGACCTAACAGATATCTTCAGAACTTTTTATCCCACAGAAAAAGAATTTACATTCTTTTCAGCAGTACATGGAACCTTCTCCAGGATTGACCACATACTAGGCCATAAAGCAAGCCTTAGCAAATTCAAAAGAATAAGAATCATACCATGTAACTTCTCAGACCACGAGGGAGTGAAGTTGGAAATTAGCAACTCAGGAATCTCTAGAGCATATGCAAACACATGGAGAATGAACAACATGCTCCTGAATCAACAATGGGTCATAGAAGAAATCAAAAGAGAAATTAAAAATTTCCTGGAAGTAAATGAAGATAACAGCACATCATACCAAAACCTATGGGACACAGCAAAAGCAGTGCTAAGAGGAAAAATTATATCAATAGGTGCCTACATCAAGAAACTGGAAAGGCACCAAATAGATGAGCTTTCAGTTCATCTCAAGGATCTAGAAAATCAACAGCAAACCAGACCCAAAGCTAGTAGGAGAAGAGAAATAATCAAAATCAGAGAAGAAATTAACAGGATTGAATCCAAAAAAACATTACAAAAAATCAGCCAATCGAGGAGCTGGTTTTTCGAAAAAATAAACAAGATTGACACCCCATTGGCCCAACTAACTAAAAAAAGAAGAGAAAAGACCCAAATTAATAATATCAAAGATGAAAAAGGAAATGTAACAACAGACACCACAGAAATCAAAAGAATCATCAGAAATTACTACAAAGACTTGTATGCCAGCAAACAGGAAAACCTATCAGAAATGGATAGATTCCTGGACACATACAACCTACCTAAACTGAACCAGGAAGACATAGAAAACCTAAACAGACCCATAACTGAGACGGAAATTGAAACAGTAATAAATGCCCTCCCAACAAAGAAAAGCCCAGGACCAGACGGATTCACTGCTGAATTCTACCAGACATTTAAAGAAGAACTAACTCCAATCCTTCTCAAACTATTCAGAACAATCGAAAAAGAGGGAATCCTCCCAAATTCTTTCTACGAAGCCAGCATCACCTTAATTCCTAAACCGGGAAAAGATACAGTATTGAAAGAGAATTACAGACCAATATCCCTGATGAACATAGATGCAAAAATCCTCAATAAAATTCTTGCCAATAGAGTACAACAACACATCAGAAAGATCATCCACCCAGACCAAGTAGGGTTTATCCCTGGTATGCAGGGATGGTTCAACGTTCGCAAAACAATCAACGTGATACACCACATTAACAGACAGCAGAAGAAAAACCATATGATTATTTCAATAGACGCGGAGAAAGCATTTGATAAAATACAACACCCTTTCATGATGAAAACCCTAAGCAAACTGGGTATAGAAGGCACATTCCTCAATATAATCAAAGCAATTTATGAAAAACCCACGGCCAGTATCCTATTGAACGGGGAAAAGCTGCAAGCAATCCCACTGAGATCTGGCACCAAACAGGGATGCCCACTCTCGCCACTGCTATTCAATATAGTGCTGGAAGTCTTAGCCAGAGCTATTAGGCAAGAAAAAGAAATCAAAGGGATACAAATTGGGAAGGAAGAACTCAAACTATCCCTCTTTGCAGATGATATGATTCTTTATTTAGAGGACCCAAAAAACTCTACTAAGAGACTATTGGAACTCATAGAAGAGTTTGGCAAAGTAGCAGGATATAAAATCAATGCACAAAAATCAACAGCCTTTATATACACAAGCAATGCCACGGCTGAGGAAGAACTGCTAAAATCAATCCCATTCACAATAGCCACAAAAACAATCAAATACCTGGGAATAAACTTAACCAAGGATGTTAAAGATCTCTATGATGAAAATTATAAAACCTTAAAGAAAGAAATAGAAGAGGACACCAAAAAATGGAGAAATCTCCCATGCTCATGGATTGGAAGAATCAATATCATCAAAATGTCCATTCTCCCAAAAGCAATTTACAGATTCAATGCAATCCCAATCAAGATACCAAAGGCTTTCTTCTCAGATCTGGAAAAAATGATGCTGAAATTCGTATGGAGAAATAAGAGGCCTCGAATAGCTAAAGCAATCTTGTCCAACAAAAACAAAGCCGGAGGCATCACAATACCAGATTTCAGGACATACTACAGGGCAGTTGTAATCAAAACAGCATGGTACTGGTACAGAAACAGATGGATAGACCAATGGAACAGAATAGAAACACCTGAAATCAACCCAAACATCTACAGCCAACTTATATTTGATCAAGGACCCAAAACTAACCCCTGGAGTAAAGACAGTCTATTTAACAAATGGTGCTGGGAAAACTGGATTTCCACCTGCAGAATCATGAAGCAAGACCCCTACCTTACACCTTACACAAAAATTCATTCAACATGGATCAAAAACTTAAACCTACGACCCGACACCATCAAATTACTGGAGAGCATAGGAGAAACCCTGCAAGATATAGGTACAGGCAAAGACTTCTTGGAAAATACCCCAAAAGCACAGGCACTCAAAGCCAAAATTAACTATTGGGATCGCATCAAACTGAGAAGTTTCCTCACTGCAAAAGCAACAGTCAGGAAAGTGAATAGGCAACCCTCAGAATGGGAAAAAATATTTGCAAACTATGCAACAGATAAAGGGCTGATAACGAGAATCTACAATGAAATCAAGAAACGACACTGCATTAAAACAAACAACCCACTTAAGAGATGGGCTAAGGACCTCAATAGACATTTTTCCAGAGAGGAAATCCAAATGGCCAACAGACACATGAAAAAATGCTCAAGATCACTGGCAATCAGGGAAATGCAAATCAAGACCACAATGAGGTTTCACCTCACCCCGGTCAGAATGGCTCACATTCAGAAATCTACCAACAATAGATGCTGGAGAGGATGTGGGGAAAAAGGGACACTAATCCACTGTTGGTGGGAATGCAAACTGGTTAAACCACTATGGAAGTCAATCTGGAGACTCCTCAGAAATCTGAATATAACCCTACCATACAACCCAGCCATCCCACTCCTTGGAATTTACCCAAAGGAAATTAAATTGGAAAACCAAAAAGCCATCTGCACACTAATGTTTATTGCAGCTCAGTTCACAATAGCTAAGACCTGGAATCAACTCAAATGTCCATCAACAGTAGACTGGATTAAGAAATTATGGGACATGTACACTACAGAATACTATACAGCAGTCAAAAACAATGAAATCCTGCTATTTGCAACAAAATGGAGGGATCTGGAAAACATCATGCTGAGTGAATTAAGCCAGTCCCAAAGAGACAAATATCAATTGTTTTCCCTGATTGGTGATGATTAAATGAGCACCAAAGAGGAAACCTGTTGAAATGAAATGAACACTATGGGGAAATAAGACACGATCAGCTCCTGCCTGAACTATTGATGTACAATCTAAATCTTTACCCATTTTAGTATCTCCCCTTGTTGTTTGTATTCGTTCTAGTACTATGGGTTGAATCTGGCAACTAACACACAATTAGCCGTAGGTGTTTAAATTTTAAATGAAAAGTGATCCCTGTGAAATATAAGAGTGGGAATAAGAGAGGGAGGAGATGTACAATCTGGGACATGCTCAATCGGAACTGCCCCAAATGATAGAGTTAGAAGTGTGCCAGGGGATTCCAATACATTTCCATCAAGGTGGCATGTACCAAAGCCATCTCATTAGTCCAGGTGACCAATTTCAGCTCACAAGTGATCACACGGATAGGTCTAAGAGTAGAAGGGTTCACACAAACAAGACCAGTGTCTGCTAATACTAACATTATAGAATGAAAAAGGGAGAGAATGATCCAACATGGGAAGCGAGATACACAGCAGACTCATAGAATGGCAGATGTCCTAAATAGCACTCTGGCCTCAGAATCAGCCCTTAAGGCATTCGGATCTGGCTCAAGAGCCCATGAGAATATTTTAGGCATGGAAAGCTAAGACACTCTGAAAAACAAAAAAAAAGAAGACCTAAATGAAAGATCTCTGCGAGTGAGATCCCAGTAGAAAGAACGGGGCCATCAAAGAAGGAGGTACCTTTCTCTGAAGGGAGGAGGGAACCTCCACTTTGACTATGACCCTGTCGGATAAAGATCAAAGTCGGCGAACCCTAAAGGCTTCCATAGCCTCGGCAACTCATGACTAGAGCCTGGGGAGATTACTGACGCCATAAACAAGAGTGTCAAATTGTTAAATCAATTTCAGGAGTCACTGTGTACTTATGTCTCATGAGGGATCCGTCCTTAATGTGTTATCCAATGTGAAATAACGCTATTACTAGTAATGAAACAGTATTTTTTTCACTTTGTGTTTCTGTGTGGGTGCAAACTGATGAAATCCTTACATACTATAATATTAAATCGATCTTCTGTGTATAAAGATAATTGCAAATGATTAAAAAAATCTTGGTGTTAAATTGGAAATTGCATAGATAATTAATCAATTCTTTAAAAAAAATCATGTAGGATCTCTTTCTTTAATGTACTGTACATCGTGAATTAATACTATAACTAGTACTCCAAAAATAATTTCAGTTTGTGTCTCAATGTGAGGGCAAACTGTTGAAATCTTTACATAATATGTTCTAAACTGATCTTCTGTGTATAAAGAGAATTGAAAATGAATCTTGATGTGAACAGAAGGGGAGAGGGAGCGGGAGAGGGGAGGGTAGCGGGAGGGAGGGAAGTTGTGAGGGGGGGAGCCATTGAAATCCATAAGCTATACTTTGGAAATTTATATTCTTTAAATAAAAGCAAAAAAAAAAAAAGATGCTATTTGCCAGAAAAAAAAAATGATATTTGCGACTGTAAACATGACATGGAATTCACATTCCCAAGAACGGCTTTGCTTTTCTCCAAAACCAGTTTGACTCTGATTTTCTGGGTCCTTTGCACACGAACTCCACACGAGCTTGTCCAGATAGGTCTGGATCTAACCGGAAATATCCGGTTCTGTGTGGCTAAAAGAATATCAGCTTTGAAACAGCCTGTGTGTTTGTTAGTGTTGTCTGGATAGTATCTATGAACTTTAGAGTTATGAATGAATTTTAGCATGTTACATTCTGTTTTTTGGTCGGCAAACGCTAATTAGTTCCACATGTCGAAACAAAAAGTACACATAAGTGTTTTCTGATTAGAATGCCACAGAAGCTAGGTTACAAATGATATTTGCGACTGTAAACATGACATTGAGTTTACTTTCCCAAGAAAAAGACTTTGCTTTTCTCCAAAACCAGTTTGATCTGATTTTCGGGGTCCTTTGCACATGAATTCCAAGCGAGTTTGTCCAGATAGGTCTGGATCTAACCAGAAATATCCGGTTCTGTGTGGCTAAATGAATATCAGCTTTTAAACAGCCCGTGTGTTTGTTATTGTTTTCTGGATAGTATCTAGGAACTTTAGAGTTTTGAATGAATTTTAGCATGTTACATATTGTTTTTTTGTTGGCAAATGCTAATTAGTTCCATATGGAGACACAACAAGTACACTTAAGTGTTTTCTGAGTAGAATGCTACAGAAACTAGGTTAAAAATGACATTTGCGACTGTAAACATGACATTGAGTTCACATTCCCAAGAAAATGACTTTGCTTTTCTCCAAAACCAGTTTGACTCTGCTTTTCGGGGTCCTTTGACACGAATTCCACACGAGTTTTTCCAGATAGGTCTGGATCTAACCAGAAATATCCGGTTCTGTGTGGCTAAATGAATATCAGCTTTTAAACAGCCTGTGTGTTTGTTAGAGTTTTCTGGATAATATCTAGGAACTTTAGAGTTTTGAATGAATTTGAGCATGTTACATTCTGTTTTTACGTTGGCAAACGCTAATTAGTTCCACAAATAGACACAACAAGTACACATAAGTGTTTTCTGAGTATAATGCCACAGAAACTAGGTTAAAAATGATATTTGCGACTGTAAACATGACATTGAGTTCACTTTCCCAAGGAAATGACTGTGCTTTTTAAAACCACTTTGACTCTGCTTTTCGGGGTCCTTTGCACACATATTGCACACGAGTTTGTCCAGATAGGTCTGGATTTAACCAGAAATATCCAGTTCTGTGTTGCTAAATGAATATCAGCTTTTAAACAGCCTGTGTGTTTGTTAGTGTTTTCTGGAGAGTATCTAGGAACCTTAGAGTTTTGAATGAATTTTAGCATGTTACATTTTGTTTTTTTTGTTGGCAAATGCTAACTAGTTCCACATGGAGACACAACAAGTACACATAAGGGTTTTCTGAGTAGAATGCTACAGAAACTAGGTTATAAAAGATATTTGCGACTGTAAACATGACATTGAATCCACATTCCCAAGAAAAAGACTTTGCTTTTCTCCAAAACCATTTTGACTCTGAATTTCTGGGTCCTTTGCACACGAACTCCACACGAGTTTGTCCAGATAGGTCTGGATCTAACCAGAAATATCCAGTTCTGTGTGGCTAAATGAATATCAGCTTTTAAACAGCCCGTGTGTTTGTTATTGTTTTCTGGATAGTATCTAGGAACTTTAGAGTTTTGAATGAATTTTAGCATGTTACATTTTGTTTTTTGGATGGCAAACGCTAGTTAGTTCCACATGGAGACACAACAAGTACACATAAGTGTTTTCTGAGTAGAATGCTACAGAAACTAAGTTAAAAATGATATTTGCGACTGTAAACATGACATTGAATTCACATTCCCAAGAAAACGATTTTGCTTTTTCCAAAACCAGTTTGACTCTGCTTTTCTGGGTCCTTAACACACGAATTCCACAGGAGTTTGTCCAGACAGGTCTGGATCTAACCAGATATATCCGGTTCTATGTGGCTAAATGAATTTCAGCTTTTAAACAACCCGTGTGTTTGTTATTGTTTTCTGGATAGCATGTATGAACTTTAGAGTTTTGAATGAATTTTAGCATGTTACATTTGGTTTTTTTGTTGGCAAACGCTAATTAGTTCCACATGGAGACACAACAAGTACAAATAATTGTTTTCTGAGGAGAATGCTACAGAAACTAGGTTAAAAATGATATTTGCGACTGAAAACATGACATTGAGTTCACATTCCCAAGAAAACGACTTTGCTTTTCTCCAAAACCAATTTGACTCTTCTTTTCGGGGTCCTTTGCACAAGAATTCCAAGCGAGTTTGTCCAGATAGGTCTGGATCTAACCAGAAATATCGGGTTCTGTGTGGCTAAATGAATATCAGCTTTTAAACAGCCTGTGTGTTTGTTAGTGTTTTCTGGATAATATCTAGGAACTTTAGAGTTTTGAATGAATTTGAGCATGTTACATTTTGTTTTTTGGTTGGCAAACGCTAATTAGTTCCACATGGAGACACAACAAGTACACATAAGTGTTTTCTGAGTAGAATGCCACAGAAGCTAGGTTAAAAATGATATTTGCGACTGTAAACATGACATTGAGTTCAATTTCCCAAGAAAATGACTGTGCTTTTCTCCTAAACAACTTTGACTCTTCTTTTCTGGGTCCTTGGCACACGAATTCCACACGAGTTTGTCCAGATAGGTCTGGATCTAACCAGAAATATCCAGTTCTGTGTGGCTAAATAAATATCAGCTTTTAAACAGCCTGTGTGTTTGTTAGTGTTTTCTGGATAATATCTATGAACGTTAGAGTTTTGAATGAATTTTTGCATGTTGCATTTTGTTTTTTTGTTGGCAAACGCTAATTAGTTCCACATGGAGACAGAGCAAGTACACATAAGTGTTTTCTGAGTAGAATGCTACAGAAACTAGGTTAAAAATGATATTTGCGACTGTACACATGACATTGAATTCACATTCCCAAGAAAACGACTTTGCTTTTCTCCAAAACCAGTTTGACTGTGCTTTCCTGGGTCATTTGCACACGAATTCCAAGCGAGTTTGTCCAGATAGGTCTGGATCTAACCAGAAATATCCGGTTCTGTGTGGCTTAATGAATATCAGCTTTTAAACAGCCTTTGTGTTTGTTAGTGTTTTCTGGATAATATCTATGAACTTTAGAGTTCTGAACGAATTTTAGCATGTTACATTCTGTTTTTTTGTTGGCAAACGCTAATTAGTTCCACATGGAGATTCAACAAGTACACATAAGTGTTTTCTGAGTAGAATGCCACAGAAGCTATGTTAAAAATGATATTTCCGGATTTAAACATGACATTGAGTTCACTTTCCCAAGGAAACTACTGTGCTTTTCTCCAAAACCACTTTGACTCTTCTTTTCGGGGTTCTTTGCACACGAATTCCACACGAGTTTGTACAGATAGGTCTGGATCTAACCAGAAATATCCAGTTCTGTGTGGCTAAATGAATATCAGCTTTTAAACATCCTGTGTGTTTGTTAGTGTTTTCTGGATAGTATATAGGAACTTTAGAGTTTTGAATGAATTTGAGCATGTTACATTTTGTTTTTTGGTTGGCAAACGCTAATTAGTTCCACATGGAGACACAACAAGTACACATAACTGTTTTCTGAGTAGAATGCCACAGAAGCTAGGTTAAAAATGATATTTGCGACTCTAAATAGGACATTGAATTCACATTCCCAAGAAAAAGACTTTGCTTTTCTCCAAAACCAGTTTGACTCTGCTTTTCTGTTTCCTATGCACACGAATTCCAAGCGAGTTTGTCCAGATAGTTCTGGATCTAACCAGAAATATCTGGTTCTGTGTGGCTAAATGAATATCAGCTTTTAAACAGCCTGTGTGTTTGTTAGTGTTTTCTGGATAGTATCTAGGAACTTTAGAGTTTTGAATGAATTTTAGCATGCTACAGTTTGTTTTTTTTTGTTCTAAAACGCTAATTAGTTCCACATGGAGCTGCACAAGTACACATAAGTGTTTTCTGAGTAGAATGCTACAGAAACTAGGTTAAAAATGATATTTGCGACTGTAAACATGACATTGAATTCACATTCCCAAGAAAAAGACTTTGCTTTTATTCAAAACCAGTTTGACTCTGCTTTTCTGGGTCCTTTGCACACGAATTCCACACAAGTTTGTCCAGATAGGTCTGGATCTAACCAGAAATATCCAGTTCTGTGTGGCTAAATGAATATCAGCTTTTAAACAGCCTGTGTGTTTGTTAGTGTTTTCTGGATAGTATCTAGGAACTTTAGAATTTTGAATGAATTTGAGCATGTTACATTTTGGTTTTTGGTGGCAAACGCTAATTAGTTCCACATGGAGACACAACAAGTACACATAAGTGTTTTCAGAGTACAATGCTACAGAAACTTGTTTAAAGATGATATATGTGACTGTAAACATGACATTGAATTCACATTCCCAAGAAAACGGCTTTGCTTTTCTCCAGAACCAGTTTCAACATCCTTTTCTGGGTCCTTTGCACACGAATTCCACACAAGTTTGTCCACATAGTTCTGGATCTAACCAGAAATATCCGGTTCTGTGTGGCTAAATGAATATCAACTTTTAAACAGCCCATGTGTTTGTTAGTGTTTTCTGGATAGTATCTAGGAACTTTAGAGTTTTGAATGAATTTTAGCATGTTACATATTGTTTTTTTGTTGGCAAATGCTAATTAGTTCCACATGGAGATGCACAAGTACACTTAAGTGTTTTCTGAGTAGAATGTTACAGAAACTAGGTTAAAAATGATATTTGCCACTGTACACATGACATTGATACCACTTGCCCAAGAAAACGACTTTGCTTTTCTTCAAAACCAGTTTCAACATCCTTTTCGGGGTCCTTAACACACGAATTCGACATGAGTTTGTCCAGATAGGTCTGGATCTAACCAGAAATATCCGGTTCTGTGTGGCTAAATGAATATCAGCTTTTAAACAGCCCGTGTGATTGTCAATGTTTTCTGGATAGTATCTAGGAACTTTAGAGTTTCGAATGAATTTTAGCATGTTACATTTTGTTTTTTTGGTTGGCAAACGCTAATTAGTTCCACATGGAGACACAACAAGTACACATAAATGTTTTCTGAGTAGAATGCTACGGAAACTTGGTTAAAAATGATATTTGTGACTGTAAACATGACATGGAATTCACATTCCCAAGAAAACGGCTTTGCTTTTCTCCAAAACCAGTTTGACTCTGCTTTTCTGGGTCCTTTGCACACGAATTCCACACGAGTTTGTCGAGATAGGTCTGCATCAAACCAGAAATATCCGGTTCTGTGCGGCTAAATGAATATCAGCTTTTAAACAGCCTGTGTGTTTGTTAGTGTTTTCTGGATAGTATCTAGGATCTTTAGAGTTTTGAATGAATTTTAGCATGTTACATTTTGTTTTTTGTTTGGCAAACGCTAATTAGTTCCACATGGAGACAGAACAAGTACACATAAGTGTTTTCTGATTAGAATGCTACAGAAACTAGGTTAAAAATGATATTTGCGACTGTAAACATGACATTGAACTCACATTCCCAAGGAAATGACTTTGCTTTTATTCAAAACCAGTTTGACTCTGCTTTTCTGGGTCCTTAACACACAAATTCCACAGGTGTTTGTCCAGATAGGTCTGGATCTAACCAGAAATATCCGGTTCTATGTGGCTAAGTGAATATCAGCTTTTAAACAGCCCGTGTGTTTGTTAGTGTTTTCTGGATATTATCTAGGAACGTTAGAGTTTTGAATGAATTTTAGCATGTTATATTTTGTTTTTTGGTTGGCAAACGCTAATTAGTTCCACATGGAGACACAACTAGTACACATAAGTGTTTTCTGAGTAGAATGCTACAGAAATTAGGTTAAAAATGATATTTGAGACCGTAAACATGACATTGAGTTCACATTCACAAGAAATGACTTTGCTTTTCTCCAAAACAAGTTTGACTCTGCTTTTCTGGGTCCTTTGCACATGAATTCCACATGAGTTTGTCCAGATAGGTCTGGATCTAACCAGAAATATCCGGTTCTGTGCGGCTAAATGAATATCAGCTTTTAAACAGCCCGTGTGTTTGTTAGTGTTTTCTGGATATTATCTAGGATCTTTAGAGTTTTGAATGAATTTTAGCATGTTACAGTTTCTTTTTTGTTGGCAAATGCTAATTAGTTCCACATGGAGATGCACAAGTACACTTATGTGTTTTCTGAGTAGAATGTTACAGAAACTAGTTTAAAAATGATATTTACCACTGTACACATGACATTGATACCACTTGCCCAAGAAAACGACTTTGCTTTTCTTCAAAACCAGTTTCAACATTCTTTTCTAGGTCCTTAACACACGAATTCCACACAATTTTGTCCAGATAGGTCTGGATTAACCACAAATATCCGGTTCTGTGTGGCTAAATGAATATCAGCTTTTAAACAGCCTGTGTGTTTGTTAGTGTTTTCTGGATAGTATCTAGGAACTTTAGAGTTTTGAATGAATTTGAGCATGTTACATTTTGTTTTTGGTTGGCAAACGCTAATTAGTTCCACATGGAGACACAAGTACACATAAGTGTTTTCCGAGTAGAATGCTACAGAAACTAGGTTAAAAATGATATTTGCGACTGTAACCATGACATTGAATTCACATTCCCAAGAAAAAGACTTTGCTTTTCTCCAAAACCAGTTTGACTCTGCTTTTTTTGGTCCTTAACACACGAATTCCACAGGTGTTTGTCCAGATAGGTCTGGATCTAACCAGAAATATCCGGTTCTATGTGGCTAAATGAATATCAGCTTTTAAACAGCCAGTGTGTTTGTTAGTGTTTTCTGGATAGTATCTAGGAATTTTAGAGTTTTGAATGAATTTTAGCATGTTACAGTTTGTTTTTTGGTTGGCAAACGCTAATTAGTTCCACATGGAGAGACAACTAGTACACATAAGTGTTTTCTGAGTAGAATGCTACAGAAATTAGGTTAAAAATGATATTTGAGACCGTAAACATGACATTGACTTCACATTCACAAGAAATGACTTTGCTTTTCTCCAAAACAAGTTTGACTCTGCTTTTCTGGGTGTTTTGCACACGAATTCCACACGAGTTTGTCCAGATAGGTCTGGATCTAACCAGAAATATCCGGTTCTGTGTGGCTAAATTAATATCAGCTTTTAAACAGCCTGTGTGTTTGTTAGCGTTTTCTGGATAGTGTCTAGGAACTTCAGAGTTTTGAATGTATTTTAGCATGTTACATTTTGTTTTTTTTTTGGTTGGCAAACGCTAATTAACTCCACATGGAGACACAACAAGTACACATAAGTGTTTTCCTAGTAGAATGCTACAGAAACTAGGTTAAAAATAATATTTGCGACTGTAAACATGACATTGAATTCACATTCCCAAGAAAAAGACTTTGCTTTTATTCATAACCAGTTTGACTCTGCTTTTCTGGGTCCTTAACACACGAATTCCACAGGTGTTTGTCCAGATAGGTCTGGATATAACCAGAAATATCCGGTTCTATGTGGCTAAATGAAAATCAGCTTTAAACAGCCCGTGTGTTTGTTAGTGTTTTCTGGATAGTATCTATGAACTTTAGAGTTTTGAATGAATTTTAGCATGTTACATATTGTTTTTTTGTTGGCAAATGCTAATTAGTTCCACATGGAGATGCACAAGTACACTTAAGTGTTTTCTGAGTAGAATGTTACAGAAACTAGGTTAAAAATGATATTTGCCACTGTACACATGACATTGATATCACTTGCCCAAGAAAACGACTTTGCTTTTCTTCAAAACCAGTTTCAACATTCTTTTCTGGGTCCTTAACACACGAATTCCGCACAAGTTTGTCCAGATAGGTCTGGGTGTAACCAGAATTATCTGGTTCTGTGTGGCTAAATGAATATCAGCTTTTAAACAGCCAGTGTGTTTGTTAGTGTTTTCTGGATAGTATCTAGGAACTTTAGAGTTTTGAATGAATTTTAGCATGTTACAGTTTGTTTTTTGGTTGGCAAACGCTAATTAGTTCCACATGGAGACACAACTAGTACACATAAGTGTTTTCTGAGTAGAATGCTACAGAAATTAGGTTAAAAATGATATTTGAGACCGTAAACATGACATTGAGTTCACATTCACAAGAAATGACTTTGCTTTTCTCCAAAACAAGTTTGACTCTGCTTTTCTGGGTGTTTTGCACACGAATTCCACACGAGTTTGTCCAGATAGGTCTGGATCTAACCAGAAATATCCGGTTCTGTGTGGCTAAATGAATATCAGCTTTTAAACAGCCTGTGTGTTTGTTAGCGTTTTCTGGATAGTATCTAGGAACTTCAGAGTTTTGAATGTATTTTAGCATGTTACATTTTGTTTTTTTTTGGTTGGCAAACGCTAATTAACTCCACATGGAGACACAACAAGTACACATAAGTGTTTTCCGAGTAGAATGCTACAGAAACTAGGTTAAAAATAATATTTGCGACTGCAAACATGACATTGAATTCACATTCCCAAGAAAAAGACTTTGCTTTTATTCATAACCAGTTTGACTCTGCTTTTCTGGGTCCTTAACACACGAATTCCACAGGTGTTTGTCCTGATAGGTCTGGATATAACCAGAAATATCCGGTTCTATGTGGCTAAATGAAAATCAGCTTTAAACAGCCCGTGTGTTTGTTAGTGTTTTCTGGATAGTATCTATGAACTTTAGAGTTTTGAATGAATTTTAGCATGTTACATATTGTTTTTTTGTTGGCAAATGCTAATTAGTTCCACATGGAGACGCACAAGTACACTTAAGTGTTTTCTGAGTAGAATGTTACAGAAACTAGGTTAAAAATGATATTTGCCACTGTACACATGACATTGATATCACTTGCCCAAGAAAACGACTTTGCTTTTCTTCAAAACCAGTTTCAACATTCTTTTCTGGGTCCTTAACACACGAATTCCACACAAGTTTGTCCAGATAGGTCTGGGTGTAACCAGAATTATCTGGTTCTGTGTGGCTAAATGAATATCAGCTTTTAAACAGCCAGTGTGTTTGTTAGTGTTTTCTGGATAGTATCTAGGAACTTTAGAGTTTTGAATGAATTTTAGCATGTTACAGTTTGTTTTTTGGTTGGCAAACGCTAACTAGTTCCACATGGAGACACAACTAGTACACATAAGTGTTTTCTGAGTAGAATGCTACAGAAATTAGGTTAAAAATGATATTTGAGACCGTAAACATGACATTGAGTTCACATTCACAAGAAATGACTTTGCTTTTCTCCAAAACAAGTTTGACTCTGCTTTTCTGGGTGTTTTGCACACGAATTCCACACGAGTTTGTCCAGATAGGTCTGGATCTAACCAGAAATATCCGGTTCTGTGTGGCTAAATGAATATCAGCTTTTAAACAGCCTGTGTGTTTGTTAGCGTTTTCTGGATAGTATCTAGGAACTTCAGAGTTTTGAATGTATTTTAGCATGTTACATTTTGTTTTTTTTTGGTTGGCAAACGCTAATTAACTCCACATGGAGACACAACAAGTACACATAAGTGTTTTCCGAGTAGAATGCTACAGAAACTAGGTTAAAAATAATATTTGCGACTGCAAACATGACATTGAATTCACATTCCCAAGAAAACGGCTTTGATTTTATTCATAACCAGTTTGACTCTGCTTTTCTGGGTCCTTAACACACGAATTCCACAGGTGTTTGTCCTGATAGGTCTGGATATAACCAGAAATATCCGGTTCTATGTGGCTAAATGAAAATCAGCTTTAAACAGCCCGTGTGTTTGTTAGTGTTTTCTGGATAGTATCTATGAACTTTAGAGTTTTGAATGAATTTTAGCATGTTACATATTGTTTTTTTGTTGGCAAATGCTAATTAGTTCCACATGGAGACGCACAAGTACACTTAAGTGTTTTCTGAGTAGAATGTTACAGAAACTAGGTTAAAAATGATATTTGCCACTGTACACATGACAGTGATATCACTTGCCCAAGAAAACGACTTTGCTTTTCTTCAAAACCAGTTTCAACATTCTTTTCTGGGTCCTTAACACACGAATTCCACACAAGTTTGTCCAGATAGGTCTGGGTGTAACCAGAATTATCTGGTTCTGTGTGGCTAAATGAATATCAGCTTTTAAACAGCCAGTGTGTTTGTTAGTGTTTTCTGGATAGTATCTAGGAACTTTAGAGTTTTGAATGAATTTTAGCATGTTACAGTTTGTTTTTTGGTTGGCAAACGCTAATTAGTTCCACATGGAGACACAACTAGTATACATAAGTGTTTTCTGAGTAGAATGCTACAGAAATTAGGTTAAAAATGATATTTGAGACCGTAAACATGACATTGAGTTCACATTCACAAGAAATGACTTTGCTTTTCTCCAAAACAAGTTTGACTCTGCTTTTCTGGGTGTTTTGCACACGAATTCCACACGAGTTTGTCCAGATAGGTCTGGATCTAACCAGAAATATCCGGTTCTGTGTGGCTAAATGAATATCAGCTTTTAAACAGCCTGTGTGTTTGTTAGCGTTTTCTGGATAGTATCTAGGAACTTCAGAGTTTTGAATGTATTTTAGCATGTTACATTTTGTTTTTTTTTGGTTGGCAAACGCTAATTAACTCCACATGTAGACACAACAAGTACACATAAGTGTTTTCCGAGTAGAATGCTACAGAAACTAGGTTAAAAATGATATTTGCCGACTGTAAACATGACATTAAATTCACATTCCCAAGAAAAAGACTTTGCTTTTATTCATAACCAGTTTGACTCTGCTTTTCTGGGTCCTTAACACACGAATTCCACAGGTGTTTGTCCAGATAGGTTTGGATATAACCAGAAATATACGGTTCTATGTGGCTAAATGAAAATCAGCTTTTAAACAGCCCGTGTGTTTGTTAGTGTTTTCTGGATAGTATCTATGAACTTTAGAGTTTTGAATGAATTTTAGCATGTTACATATTGTTTTTTTGTTGGCAAATGCTAATTAGTTCCACATGGAGATGCACAAGTACACTTAAGTGTTTTCTGAGTAGAATGTTACAGAAACTAGGTTAAAAATGATATTTGCCACTGTACACATGACATTGATACCACTTGCCCAAGAAAACGACTTTTCTTTTCTTCAAAACCAGTTTCAACATTCTTTTCTGGGTCCTTAACACACGAATTCCACACAAGTTTGTCCAGATAGGTCTGGATCGAACCAGAAATATCCGGTTCTGTGTGGCTAAATGAATATCAGCTTTTAAACAGCCTGTGTTTTTGTCATTGTTTTCTGGATAGTATCTATGAACTTTAGAGTTTTGAATGAATTTTAGCATGTTACATTTTGTTTTTTTGTTGGCAAACGCTAATTAGTTCCACATGGAGACACAACAAGTACACATAAGTGTTTTCTGAGTAGAATGCTATGGAAACTTGGTTAAAAATGATATTTGTGACTGTAAACATGACATTGAATTCACATTCCCAAGAAAACGGCTTTGCTTTTCTCCAAAACCAGTTTGATTCTGCTTTTCTGGGTCCTTTGCAAACGAATTCCACACGAGTTTGTCCAGATAGGTCTGGATCTAACCAGAAATATCCGTTTCTGTGTGGCTAAATGAATATCAGCTTTTAAACAGCCTGTGTGTTTGTTCGAGTTTTCTGGATAGTATCTAGGAACTTTAGAGTTTTGAATGAATTTTAGCATGTTACATTCCGTTTTTTTGTTGGCAAACGCTAATTAACTCCACATGGAGACACAACAAGTACACATAAGTTTTTTCTGATTAGAATGCTACAGAAACTAGGTTAAAAATGATATTTGCGACTGTAAACATGACATTGAATTCACATTCCCAAGAAAAAACTTTGCTTTTATTCAAAACCAGTTTGACACTGCTTTTCTGGGTCCTTTGCACACGAATTCCACACGAGTTTGTCCAGATAGGTCTGGATCTAACCAGAAATATCCGGTTCTGTGTGGCTAAATGAATATCAGCTTTTAAACAGCCTGTGTGTTTGTTAGTGTTTTCTGGATAGTATCTAGGAACTTTAGAGTTTTGAATGAATTTTAGCATGTTACATTCTGTTTTTTCGTTGGCAAACACTAATTAGTTCCACATGGAGACACAACAAGTACACATAAGTGTTTTCTAAGTAGAATGCCACAGAAAGTAGGTTAAAAATGATATTTGCGACTGTAAACATGACATTGAGTTCACTTTCCCAAGGAAATGACTATGCTTTTCCCAAAACCACTTTGACTCTGCTTTTCTGGGTCCTTTGCACACGAATTCCACACGAGTTTGTCCAGATAGGTCTGGATCGAACCAGAAATATCCGGTTCTGTGCGGCTAAATGAATATCAGCTTTTAAACAGCCTGTATGTTTGTTAGTGTTTTCTGGATAGTATCTAGGATCTTTAGAGTTTTGAATGAATTTTAGCATGTTACATTTTGGTTTTTGGTTGGCAAACGCTAATTAGTTCCACATGGAGACACAACAAGTACACATAAGTGTTTTCTGAGTAGAATGCTACAGAAACTAGGTTAAAAATGATATTTGCGACTGTAACATGACATTGAATTCACATTCCCAAGAAAAAGACTTTGCTTTTATTCAAAACCAGTTTGACTCTGCTTTTCTGTTTCCTATGCACACGAATTCCAAGCGAGTTTGTCCAGATAGTTCTGGATCTAACCAGAAATATCTGGTTCTGTGTGGCTAAATGAATATCAGCTTTTAAACAGCCTGTGTGTTTGTTAGTGTTTTCTGGATAGTATCTAGGAACTTTAGAGTTTTGAATGAATTTTAGCATGTTACAGTTTGTTTTTTTTTGTTCTAAAACGCTAATTAGTTCCACATGGAGCTGCACAAGTACACATAAGTGTTTTCTGAGTAGAATGCTACAGAAACTAGGTTAAAAATGATATTTGCGACTGTAAACATGACATTGAATTCACATTCCCAAGAAAAAGACTTTGCTTTTATTCAAAACCAGTTTGACTCTGCTTTTCTGGGTCCTTTGCACACGAATTCCACACAAGTTTGTCCAGATAGGTCTGGATCTAACCAGAAATATCCAGTTCTGTGTGGCTAAATGAATATCAGCTTTTAAACAGCCTGTGTGTTTGTTAGTGTTTTCTGGATAGTATCTAGGAACTTTAGAATTTTGAATGAATTTGAGCATGTTACATTTTGGTTTTTGGTGGCAAACGCTAATTAGTTCCACATGGAGACACAACAAGTACACATAAGTGTTTTCTGAGTAGAATGCTACGGAAACTTGTTTAAAGATGATATATGTGACTGTAAACATGACATTGAATTCACATTCCCAAGAAAACGGCTTTGCTTTTCTCCATAACCAGTTTCAACATCCTTTTCTGGGTCCTTTGCACACGAATTCCACACAAGTTTGTCCAGATAGGTCTGGATCTAACCAGAAATATCCGGTTCTGTGTGGCTAAATGAATATCAACTTTTAAACAGCCCATGTGTTTGTTAGTGTTTTCTGGATAGTATCTAGGAACTTTAGAGTTTTGAATGAATTTTAGCATGTTACATATTGTTTTTTTGTTGGCAAATGCTAATTAGTTCCACATGGAGATGCACAAGTACACTTAAGTGTTTTCTGAGTAGAATGTTACAGAAACTAGGTAAAAATGATATTTGCCTCTGTACACATGACATTGATACCACTTGCCCAAGAAAACGACTTTGCTTTTCTTCAAAACCAGTTTCAACATCCTTTTCGGGGTCCTTAACACACGAATTCGACATGAGTTTGTCCAGATAGGTCTGGATCTAACCAGAAATATCCGGTTCTGTGTGGCTAAATGAATATCAGCTTTTAAACAGCCCGTGTGATTGTCAAAGTTTTCTGGATAGTATCTAGGAACTTTAGAGTTTCGAATGAATTTTAGCATGTTACATTTTGTTTTTTGGTTGGCAAACGCTAATTAGTTCCACATGGAGACACAACAAGTACACATAAATGTTTTCTGAGTAGAATGCTACGGAAACTTGGTTAAAAATGATATTTGTGACTGTAAACATGACATGGAATTCACATTCCCAAGAAAACGGCTTTGCTTTTCTCCAAAACCAGTTTGACTCTGCTTTTCTGGGTCCTTTGCACACGAATTCCACACGAGTTTGTCGAGATAGGTCTGCATCAAACCAGAAATATCCGGTTCTGTGTGGCTAAATGAATATCAGCTTTTAAACAGCCTGTGTGTTTGTTAGCGTTTTCTGGATAGTATCTAGGATCTTTAGAGTTTTGAATGAATTTTAGCATGTTACATTTTGTTTTTTGTTTGGCAAACGCTAATTAGTTCCACATGGAGACAGAACAAGTACACATAAGTGTTTTCTGATTAGAATGCTACAGAAACTAGGTTAAAAATGATATTTGCGACTGTAAACATGACATTGAACTCACATTCCCAAGGAAATGACTTTGCTTTTATTCAAAACCAGTTTGACTCTGCTTTTCTGGGTCCTTAACACACAAATTCCACAGGTGTTTGTCCAGATAGGTCTGGATCTAACCAGATATATCCGGTTCTATGTGGCTAAGTGAATATCAGCTTTTAAACAGCCCGTGTGTTTGTTAGTGTTTTCTGGATATTATCTAGGAACGTTAGAGTTTTGAATGAATTTTAGCATGTTATATTTTGTTTTTTGGTTGGCAAACGCTAATTAGTTCCACATGGAGACACAACTAGTACACATAAGTGTTTTCTGAGTAGAATGCTACAGAAATTAGGTTAAAAATGATATTTGAGACCGTAAACATGACATTGAGTTCACATTCACAAGAAATGACTTTGCTTTTCTCCAAAACAAGTTTGACTCTGCTTTTCTGGGTCCTTTGCACACGAATTCCACACGAGTTTGTCCAGATAGGTCTGGATCTAAAAAGAAATATCCGGTTCTGTGCGGCTAAATGAATATCAGCTTTTAAACAGCCCGTGTGTTTGTTAGTGTTTTCTGGATATTATCTAGGATCTTTAGAGTTTTGAATGAATTTTAGCATGTTACTGTTTCTTTTTTGTTGCCAAATGCTATTAGTTCCACATGGAGATGCACAAGTACACTTATGTGTTTTCTGAGTAGAATGTTACAGAAACTAGTTTAAAAATGATATTTACCACTGTACACATGACATTGATACCACTTGCCCAAGAAAACGACTTTGCTTTTCTTCAAAACCAGTTTCAACATTCTTTTCTGGGTCCTTAACACACGAATTCCACACAATTTTGTCCAGATAGGTCTGGATTAACCACAAATATCTGGTTCTGTGTGGCTAAATGAATATCAGCTTTTAAACAGCCTGTGTGTTTGTTAGTGTTTTCTGGATAGTATCTAGGAACTTTAGAGTTTTGAATGAATTTGAGCATGTTACATTTTGTTTTTGGTTGGCAAACGCTAATTAGTTCCACATGGAGACACAAGTACACATAAGTGTTTTCCGAGTAGAATGCTACAGAAACTAGGTTAAAAATGATATTTGCGACTGTAAACATGACATTGAATTCACATTCCCAAGAAAAAGACTTTGCTTTTCTCCAAAACCAGTTTGACTCTGCTTTTCTGGGTCCTTAACACACGAATTCCACAGGTGTTTGTCCAGATAGGTCTGGATCTAACCAGAAATATCCGGTTCTATGTGGCTAAATGAATATCAGCTTTTAAACAGCCAGTGTGTTTGTTAGTGTTTTCTGGATAGTATCTAGGAATTTTAGAGTTTTAATGAATTTTAGCATGTTACAGTTTGTTTTTTGGTTGGCAAACGCTAATTAGTTCCACATGGAGAGACAACTAGTACACATAAGTGTTTTCTGAGTAGAATGCTACAGAAATTAGGTTAAAAATGATATTTGAGACCGTAAACATGACATTGAGTTCACATTCACAAGAAATGACTTTGCTTTTCTCCAAAACAAGTTTGACTCTGCTTTTCTGGGTGTTTTGCACACGAATTCCACACGAGTTTGTCCAGATAGGTCTGGATCTAACCAGAAATATCCGGTTCTGTGTGGCTAAATGAATATCAACTTTTAAACAGCCTGTGTGTTTGTTAGTGTATTCTTGATAGTATCTAAGAACTTTAGAGTTTTGAATGAATTTGAGCATGTGACATTTTGTTTTTTGGTTGGCAAACGCTAATTAGTTCCACAGGGAGACACAACAAGTACACATAAGTGTTTTCTGAGTAGAATGCTACGGAAACCAGGTTAAAAATGATATTTTTGTTTTTAAACATGACATTGAATCCACTTGCCCAAGAAAAAGACTTTGCTTTTCTCCAAAACCAGTTTCAACATTCTTTTCAGGGTCCTTTGCACACGAGTTCCACACGAGTTTGTCCAAATATGTCTGGATCTAACCAGAAATATCCGGTTCTGTGTGGCTAAATGAATATCAGCTTTTAAACAGCCTGTCTGTTTGTTAGTGTTCTGGATACTATATAGTTACTTCAGAGTTTTGAATGTATTTTAGCATGTTACATTTTGTTTTTTTGTTGGCAAACACTAATTAGTTCCACATGGAGACACAACAAGTACACATAAGTGTTTTCTGAGTAGAATGCTAAAGAAACCAGGTTAAAAAATACTATTTGTGCCTGTAAACATGACATTGAATTCACATTCCCAAAAAAAGACTTTGCTTTTATTGAAAACCAGTTTGACTCTGCTTTTCTGGGTCCTCAACACACGAATTCTACATGAGTTTGTCCAGATAGGGCTGGATCTAACCACAAATATCCGGTTCTGTGTGGCTAAATGAATATCAGCTTTTAAAAGGCCTGTGTGATTGTTAGTGTTTTCTGGATAATATCTAGGAACTTTCGAGTTTGAATGTATATTAGCATGTTACATTTTGTTTTTTTGGTTGGCAAACGCTAACTAGTTCCACATGGAGACACAACAAGTACACATAAGTGTTTTCTGAGTAGAATGCTACAGGAACTAGGTTAAAAATGATATTTGTGACTGTAAACATGACATTGAATTCACATTCCCAAGAAAACGACTGTGCTTTTCCCAAAACCAGTTTGACTCTGCTTTTCTCGGTCCTTAACAAACGCATTCTACAGGAGTGTGTCCAGATAGGGCTGGATCTAACCAGAAATATCCGGTTCTGTGCGGCTAAATGAATATCAGCTTTTAAACAGCCAGTGTGTTTGTTAGTGTTTTCTGGATAGTATCTAGGAACTTTAGAGTTTTGAATGAATTTTAGCATGTTACATTTTGTTTTTTTGTTGGCAAATGCTAATTAGTTCCACATGGAGACACAACAAGTACACATAAGAGTTTTCTCAGTAGAATGCTACAGAAAAAAGGTTAAAAATGATATTTGTGTTTTTAAAAATGACAATGAATCCACTTGCCAAGAAAAAGACTTTGCTTTTCTCCAAAACCTGTTTCAACATCATTTTCGGGGTCCGTAACACACGAATTCCACACGAATTTGTCCAGATAGGTCTGGATCTAACCAGAAATATTCGGTTCTGTGTGGCTAAATGAATATCAGCTTTTAAACAGCCTGTGTCTTTGTTAGTGTTTTCTGGATATTATCTAGGAACTTTAGAGTTTTGAATGAATTTGAGCATGTTACATTTTGTTTTTGGTTGGCAAACGCTAATTAGTTCCACATGGAGACACAACAAGTACATATAAGTGTTTTCTAAGTAGAATGCTACGGAAACCAGGTTAAAAATGATATTTGTGTTTTTAAAAATGACATTGAATCCTCTTGCCCAAGAAAAAGACTTTGCTTTTCTCCAAAATCAGTTTCCACATCCTTTTCTGGGTCCTAAACACACGAATTCCACACGAGTTTGTGCAGATAGGTCTGGATCTAACCAGAAATATCCGGTTCTGTGTGGCTAAATGAATATCAGCTTTTAAACAGCCTGTGTGTTTGTTAGTGTTTTCTGGATAGCATCTAGGAACTTTAGAGTTTTGAATGAATTTTAGCATGTTACATTTTTTTTTTTGGTTGGCAAATGCTAATTAGTTCCACATGGAGACACAACAAGTACACATAAGGGTTTTCTGAGTAGAATGCCACAGAAGCTATGTTAAAATGATATTTGTGACTGTAAACATGACATTGAGTTCACTTTCCCAAGGAAATGACTGTGCTTTTCTCCAAAACCATTTTCAACATCCTTTTTGGGGTCCTTTGCACACGAATTCCACACGAGTTTGTCCAGATAGGTCTGAATCTAACCAGAAATATCCGGTTCTCTGTGGCTAAATGAATAGCAACTTTTAAACAGCTGGTGTGTTTGTTGGAATTTTCTGGATAGTATCTAGGAACTTTAGAGTTTTGCATGAATTTGAGCATGTTACATTTTGGTTTTTGGTTGGCAAACGCTAATTAGTTCCACATGGAGACACAACAAGTACACATAAGTGTTTTCTGAGTAGAATGCTACAGAAACTAGGTTAAAAATGATATTTGCGACTGTAAACATGACATTGAGTTCACTTTCCCAAGAAAATGACTGTGCTTTTCTCCAAAACCACTTTGACTCTTCTTTTCGGGGTCCTTTGCACATGAATTCCACACGAGTTTGTCCAGATAGGTCTGGATCTAAGCAGAAATATCCAGTTCTGTGCGGCTAAATGAATATCAACTTTTAAACAGCTGGTTTGTTTTTTAGTGTTTTCTGGATAGTATCTAGGAACTTTAGAGTTTTGAATGAATTTGAGCATGTTACATTTTGTTTTTTGGTTGGCAAACGCTAATTAGTTCCACATGGAGACAAAAGAAGTACACATAAGTGTTTTCTGAGTAGAATGCTACAGAAACTAGGTTAAAAATGATATTTGCGACTGTAAACATGACATTGAATTCACATTCCCAAGAAAAAGACTTTGCTCTTCTCCAAAACCAGTTTCAACATCCTTTTCAGGGTCCTTTGCACACGAATTCCACAGAGTCTGTCCAGATAGGTCTGGATCTAACCAGAAATATCCGGTTCTGTGTGGCTAAATGAATATCAGCTTTGAAACAGCCTGTGTGTTTGTTAGTGTTTTCTGGATAGCATCTGGGAACTTTAGAGTTTTGAATGAATTTTAGCATGTTACATTTTGTTTTTTGGTTGGCAAACGCTAATTAGTTCCACAGGGAGACACAACAAGTACACATAAGTGTTTTCTGAGTAGAATGCTACGGAAACCAGGTTAAAAATGATATTTGTGTTTTTAAAAATGAGATGGAATCCACTTGCCAAAGAAAAAGACTTTGCTTTTCTCCAAAAACAGTTTCAACATCCTTTTAGGGGTCCTTAGCACAAGAATTCCACACGAGTCTGTCCAGATAGGTCTGGATCTAACCAGAAATATCCGGTTCTGTGTGGCTAAATGAATATCAGCTTTTAAACAGCCTGTGAGTTTGTTAGTGTTTACTGGATAGTATCTAGGAACTTTAGAGTTTTGAATGAATTTGAGCATGTTACATTTTGTTTTTTGGTTGTCAAAGGCTAATTAGTTCCACATGGAGACACAACAAGTACACATAAGTGTTTTCTGAATAGAATGCTACAGAAAATAGGTTAAAAATGATATTTGCGACTGTAAACATGACATTGAATTCACATTCCCAAGAAAACGACTGTGCTTTTCTCCAAAACCAGTTTGACTCTGATTTTCAGGGTCCTTTGCACACGAATTCCACAGGTGTTTGTCCAGATAGGTCTGGATCTAACCAGAAATATTTGGTTCTGTGTGGCTAAATGAATATCAGCTTTTAAACAGCCTGCGTGTTTGTTAGTGTTTTCTGGATAGTATCTATGAACTTTAGAGTTTTGAATGAATTTTAGCATGTTACATATTGTTTTTTTGTTGGCAAACACTAATTATTTCCACATGGAGACGCAAAAGTACACTTAATTGTTTTCTGAGTAGAATGCTACAGAAACTAGGTTAAAAGTGATATTTTCGACTGTACTCATGACATTGATACCACTTGCGCAAGAAAACGACTTTGCTTTTCTTCAAAACCAGTTTAACATTCTTTTCTATGTCCTTAATACACGAATTCCACACGAGTTTGTCCAGATAGGTCTGGATCTAACCAGAAATATCCGGTTCTGTGTGGCTAAATGAATATCAGCTTTTGAACAGCCCGTGTGTTTGTCATTGTTTTCTGGATAGTATCTAGGAACTTTAGAGTTTTGAATGAATTTTAGCATGTTACATTTTGTTTTTTGGTTGGCAAACACTAATTAGTTCCACATGGAGACACAACAAGTACACATAAGTGTTTTCTGAGTAGAATGCTACAGAAAGTTTGTTAAAAATGATATTTGCGACTGTAAACATGACATTGAATTCACATTCCCAAGAAAAAGACTTTGCTTTTCTCCAAAACCAGTTTGACTCTGCTTTTCTGGGTCCTTTGCACACAAATTCCACACGAGTTTGTCCAGATAGGTCTGGATCTAACCAGAAATATCCGGTACTTTTTGGCTAAATGAATATCAACTTTTAAACAGCCCGTGTGTTTGTTAGTGTTTTCTGGATAGTATCTAGGAACTTTAGAGTTTTGAATGAATTTTAGCATGTTACATATTGTTTTTTTGTTGGCAAATGCTAATTAGTTCCACATGGAGATGCACAAGTACACTTAAGTGTTTTCTGAGTAGAATGCTACAGAAACTAGTTTAAAAATGATATTTGCGACTGTACACATGACATTGATACCACTTGCCCAAGAAAACGACTTTGCTTTTCTTCAAAACCAGTTTCAACATTCTTTTCTGGGTCCTTAACACACGAATTCCACAGGAGTTTGTCCAGATAGGTCTGGATCTAACCAGAAATATCGGGTTCTGTGCGGCTAAATGAATATCACCTTTGAAACAGCCTGTGTGTTTTGTTAGTGTTTTCTGGATATTATCTAGGAACTTTAGAGTTTTGAATGAATTTGAGCATGTTACATTCTGTTTTTTGGTTGCCAAACGCTAATTAGTTCCACATGGAGACACAACAAGTACACATAAGTGTTTTCTGAGTAGAATGCCACAGAAGCTAGGTTAAAAATGATATTTGCGACAGTAAACATGACATTGAGTTCACTTTCCGAAGAAAATGACTCTGCTTTTCTCCAAAACCACTTTGACTCTTCTTTTCGGGGTCCTTTGCACAAGAATTCCACACGAGTTTGTCCAGATAGGTCTGGACCTAACCAGAAATATCCAGTTCTGTGTGGCTAAAAGAATATCAGCTTTTAAACAGCCTGTGTGTTTGTTAGTGTTTTCTGGATAGTATCTAGGAACTTTAGAGTTTTGAATGAATTTTAGCATGTTACATTTTGTTTTTTGGATGGCAAATGCTAATTAGTTCCACATGGAGACACAACAAGTACACATAAGTGTTTTCTGAGTAGAATGCTACAGAAACTAGGTTAAAAATGATATTTGTGGGAGCCAAGATGGCGGAATAGTGAGGGTGCACACAAACAGTCCGCGAAAAGATAGTTTAATAAAAGTGGAGTTACGGTAGCCCCAGTTGAAGACTTCGAGAAACAATTCGGGGGAAACTCTCCCTGATCCAGTGGACCTGACGCAGAGGAGAACGGACTCGACGTGCAGTGAGAAAGGACACGCGAAGGGGAACGCAGCTGCGGAATCCACGCGCCAGCGCCGGAGGGGGAGGTGAGCATGAGATCCCTCACTAGCTCGAGACATTGGCGGGAGGAGACAGACCCCCACAGGGGACAGTGCATCAAAAAAAAAAAAAAAACGGATAAATAGGGGGTGCCAACACTGTCACTAGCCTCACTCTCTGCTCACCTTGGAAAGTCTAGTGGGACAAGGAGAGGTGAAGCGGCGCCAGCCCGCCATTGAAGCAGGCGCGCGCCCGCCCGCCAGCCCGCCATTGAAGCAGGCGCGTGCCGCCCGCCAGCCCGCCATTGAAGCAGGCGCGCGCCTGCCCGCCTCAGGTCGCCTCGGAAGCAGGCTCGGGCGCCTCGCCCACCCCCGACGCCTTGGAAGCAGGCCCCGCGCGCCCCGCCTGTCCCCGGTCGCCTCGGAAACGGGCCCCGCACGCCCCGCCCGCCCCTGGTCGCCTCGGAAACGGGCCCTGCGCGCCCGGCCCGCCCCAGACGCCTTGGAAGCGGGCCGCGCGCCCCGCCCGTCCCTGGTCGCCTCGGAAACGGGCCCCGCGCGCCCCGCCCATCCCCGGTCGCCTCGGAAACGGGCCCCGCGCGCCCCGCCCGTCCCCGGTCGCCTCGGGAACGGGCCCCGCGCACCCCGCCCGTCCCCGGTCGCCTCGGGAACGGCCCCGTGCGCCCCGCCCGCCCCCGGTCACCTTGGGAAAGGGCCCCGCGCGCCCCGCCCGTCCCTGGTCGCCTCGGAAGCGGGCCCCGCGCGCCCCGCCCGCCTGAACCTGATCGCCTCTGAAGCGGGTCCTCGTGCAGCCCGCCCACCTCTAAAGCAGTGAAGCTGCATAAATCTGAGGGGGTGCTGCAGCCAGGGACCCCAACTTGAAGACAGCTCCGTTACATCGACAACCCGGTGAGACAGAGTGGAGAAATGCCAAACAAAAGCAGACACCGACCTAACAAGAGCAAGGAAGACACTATGATGACCCCAAATGAAAAAGACACCCCAATTCAAGATTATGAAGATGATGAGATAGAAGAGATGCAAGAAGCGGATCTCAAAAAATTGATACGAACATTAAGAAGTTCACAAAAACAAATACTTGAATTACAGAAATCTTTAATGGATAAGATAGAAAACCTCTCTCGCGAAAATGAATTATTAAGGAAGAATCAGAATGAAACGAAGCAACTAGTAGAACAAGAAGCTACGATAGTGACAAAAAATCTTAATGAAGTGAAGAATTCAATTGATCACATGACAAGCACACTAGAGAGCCTTAAAACCAGGATGGGTGAAGCAGAAGAGAGGATATCAGACTTAGAAGACAGAGAACAGGAAAGGAAACAGTCAAACCAAAGACAAGAAGAGGAAATTAGAAATCTAAAAAATATTGTCGGGAATCTACAGGATAATATTAGAAAACCTAACATTCGGATTATAGGAGTTCCTGAAGGCATGGAGAGAGAGAAAGGACTAGAAGGCCTTTTTGGTGAGATACTAGCAGAAAATTTCCCAGGTTTGGAGAAGAACAGAGAAATCCTAGTACAGGAAGCTCATAGAACCCCTAACAAACATGACCAAAAGAGATCCTCACCACGACACATTATAATTAAACTCACCACAGTGAAGCAGAAAGAAAAGATCCTAAAATGCGCAAGAGAGAAACGTCAGATTACCCTTAAGGGATCTCCAATCAGACTCACAGCAGATTTCTCATCTGAAACCCTAAAAGCCAGGAGGGAATGGCGAGATATAGCCCAGGTACTAAGAGAGAAAAACTGCCAGCCCAGAATATTATACCCTGCAAAGCTCTCATTTGTGAATGAAGGTGAGATAAAGACTTTTCATTGCAAACAAAAACTGAAAGAATTTGTCGCCACTCGTCCAGCCCTGCAAAAGATCCTTAAAGATGTGCTACACGCAGAATCACAGAAACATGCTCATCAACTTGAAAGAAGCTAAAGGAAAGAAATCTCACAACAAAAGATCATAAGAAACTCAAAGCATACATTAGAAAATCATTGGCAAATGGTAGGGCAAAGATACTTATCGATAGTCACATTGAACGTGAATGGTTTGAACTGTGCTATTAAAAGACAAAGATTTACTGACTGGATGAGGGAACAAAACCCAGCTATTTGCTGCCTACAAGAAACACATCTTTCCAACAATGATCCATACAGTCTCAAAGTGAAAGGTTGGACAAAGATATATCATGCGAGCAGAAATGAAAAAAGAGTGGGCGTAGCCATCTTAATATCAGATAACATAAATTTTACCACAAAAACTATTAAGAGAGACAAAGAGGGGCACTATATAATGATTAAGGGATCCATTCAACAGGAAGATATAACGATTATCAACGTATATGCACCTAATTACCGGGCACCGGTCTATTTAAAAGACCTGTTAAGGGACTTAAAGGGAGATTTAGACCCCAATACATTAGTACTGGGAGATTTCAACACTCCACTCTCAGAGATAGACAGATCACCAAGACAGAGGATTAACAAGGAGACAGTAGATTTAAATGACACTATAGCCCAAATGGACCTAACAGATATCTTCAGAACTTTTTATCCCACAGAAAAAGAATTTACATTCTTTTCAGCAGTACATGGAACCTTCTCCAGGATTGACCACATACTAGGCCATAAAGCAAGCCTTAGCAAATTCAAAAGAATAAGAATCATACCATGTAACTTCTCAGACCACGAGGGAGTGAAGTTGGAAATTAGCAACTCAGGAATCTCTAGAGCATATGCAAACACATGGAGAATGAACAACATGCTCCTGAATCAACAATGGGTCATAGAAGAAATCAAAAGAGAAATTAAAAATTTCCTGGAAGTAAATGAAGATAACAGCACATCATACCAAAACCTATGGGACACAGCAAAAGCAGTGCTAAGAGGAAAAATTATATCAATAGGTGCCTACATCAAGAAACTGGAAAGGCACCAAATAGATGAGCTTTCAGTTCATCTCAAGGATCTAGAAAATCAACAGCAAACCAGACCCAAAGCTAGTAGGAGAAGAGAAATAATCAAAATCAGAGAAGAAATTAACAGGATTGAATCCAAAAAAACATTACAAAAAATCAGCCAATCGAGGAGCTGGTTTTTCGAAAAAATAAACAAGATTGACACCCCATTGGCCCAACTAACTAAAAAAAGAAGAGAAAAGACCCAAATTAATAATATCAAAGATGAAAAAGGAAATGTAACAACAGACACCACAGAAATCAAAAGAATCATCAGAAATTACTACAAAGACTTGTATGCCAGCAAACAGGAAAACCTATCAGAAATGGATAGATTCCTGGACACATACAACCTACCTAAACTGAACCAGGAAGACATAGAAAACCTAAACAGACCCATAACTGAGACGGAAATTGAAACAGTAATAAATGCCCTCCCAACAAAGAAAAGCCCAGGACCAGACGGATTCACTGCTGAATTCTACCAGACATTTAAAGAAGAACTAACTCCAATCCTTCTCAAACTATTCAGAACAATCGAAAAAGAGGGAATCCTCCCAAATTCTTTCTACGAAGCCAGCATCACCTTAATTCCTAAACCGGGAAAAGATACAGTATTGAAAGAGAATTACAGACCAATATCCCTGATGAACATAGATGCAAAAATCCTCAATAAAATTCTTGCCAATAGAGTACAACAACACATCAGAAAGATCATCCACCCAGACCAAGTAGGGTTTATCCCTGGTATGCAGGGATGGTTCAACGTTCGCAAAACAATCAACGTGATACACCACATTAACAGACAGCAGAAGAAAAACCATATGATTATTTCAATAGACGCGGAGAAAGCATTTGATAAAATACAACACCCTTTCATGATGAAAACCCTAAGCAAACTGGGTATAGAAGGCACATTCCTCAATATAATCAAAGCAATTTATGAAAAACCCACGGCCAGTATCCTATTGAACGGGGAAAAGCTGCAAGCAATCCCACTGAGATCTGGCACCAAACAGGGATGCCCACTCTCGCCACTGCTATTCAATATAGTGCTGGAAGTCTTAGCCAGAGCTATTAGGCAAGAAAAAGAAATCAAAGGGATACAAATTGGGAAGGAAGAACTCAAACTATCCCTCTTTGCAGATGATATGATTCTTTATTTAGAGGACCCAAAAAACTCTACTAAGAGACTATTGGAACTCATAGAAGAGTTTGGCAAAGTAGCAGGATATAAAATCAATGCACAAAAATCAACAGCCTTTATATACACAAGCAATGCCACGGCTGAGGAAGAACTGCTAAAATCAATCCCATTCACAATAGCCACAAAAACAATCAAATACCTGGGAATAAACTTAACCAAGGATGTTAAAGATCTCTATGATGAAAATTATAAAACCTTAAAGAAAGAAATAGAAGAGGACACCAAAAAATGGAGAAATCTCCCATGCTCATGGATTGGAAGAATCAATATCATCAAAATGTCCATTCTCCCAAAAGCAATTTACAGATTCAATGCAATCCCAATCAAGATACCAAAGGCTTTCTTCTCAGATCTGGAAAAAATGATGCTGAAATTCGTATGGAGAAATAAGAGGCCTCGAATAGCTAAAGCAATCTTGTCCAACAAAAACAAAGCCGGAGGCATCACAATACCAGATTTCAGGACATACTACAGGGCAGTTGTAATCAAAACAGCATGGTACTGGTACAGAAACAGATGGATAGACCAATGGAACAGAATAGAAACACCTGAAATCAACCCAAACATCTACAGCCAACTTATATTTGATCAAGGACCCAAAACTAACCCCTGGAGTAAAGACAGTCTATTTAACAAATGGTGCTGGGAAAACTGGATTTCCACCTGCAGAATCATGAAGCAAGACCCCTACCTTACACCTTACACAAAAATTCATTCAACATGGATCAAAAACTTAAACCTACGACCCGACACCATCAAATTACTGGAGAGCATAGGAGAAACCCTGCAAGATATAGGTACAGGCAAAGACTTCTTGGAAAATACCCCAAAAGCACAGGCACTCAAAGCCAAAATTAACTATTGGGATCGCATCAAACTGAGAAGTTTCCTCACTGCAAAAGCAACAGTCAGGAAAGTGAATAGGCAACCCTCAGAATGGGAAAAAATATTTGCAAACTATGCAACAGATAAAGGGCTGATAACGAGAATCTACAATGAAATCAAGAAACGACACTGCATTAAAACAAACAACCCACTTAAGAGATGGGCTAAGGACCTCAATAGACATTTTTCCAGAGAGGAAATCCAAATGGCCAACAGACACATGAAAAAATGCTCAAGATCACTGGCAATCAGGGAAATGCAAATCAAGACCACAATGAGGTTTCACCTCACCCCGGTCAGAATGGCTCACATTCAGAAATCTACCAACAATAGATGCTGGAGAGGATGTGGGGAAAAAGGGACACTAATCCACTGTTGGTGGGAATGCAAACTGGTTAAACCACTATGGAAGTCAATCTGGAGACTCCTCAGAAATCTGAATATAACCCTACCATACAACCCAGCCATCCCACTCCTTGGAATTTACCCAAAGGAAATTAAATTGGAAAACCAAAAAGCCATCTGCACACTAATGTTTATTGCAGCTCAGTTCACAATAGCTAAGACCTGGAATCAACTCAAATGTCCATCAACAGTAGACTGGATTAAGAAATTATGGGACATGTACACTACAGAATACTATACAGCAGTCAAAAACAATGAAATCCTGCTATTTGCAACAAAATGGAGGGATCTGGAAAACATCATGCTGAGTGAATTAAGCCAGTCCCAAAGAGACAAATATCAATTGTTTTCCCTGATTGGTGATGATTAAATGAGCACCAAAGAGGAAACCTGTTGAAATGAAATGAACACTATGGGGAAATAAGACACGATCAGCTCCTGCCTGAACTATTGATGTACAATCTAAATCTTTACCCATTTTAGTATCTCCCCTTGTTGTTTGTATTCGTTCTAGTACTATGGGTTGAATCTGGCAACTAACACACAATTAGCCGTAGGTGTTTAAATTTTAAATGAAAAGTGATCCCTGTGAAATATAAGAGTGGGAATAAGAGAGGGAGGAGATGTACAATCTGGGACATGCTCAATCGGAACTGCCCCAAATGATAGAGTTAGAAGTGTGCCAGGGGATTCCAATACATTTCCATCAAGGTGGCATGTACCAAAGCCATCTCATTAGTCCAGGTGACCAATTTCAGCTCACAAGTGATCACACGGATAGGTCTAAGAGTAGAAGGGTTCACACAAACAAGACCAGTGTCTGCTAATACTAACATTATAGAATGAAAAAGGGAGAGAATGATCCAACATGGGAAGCGAGATACACAGCAGACTCATAGAATGGCAGATGTCCTAAATAGCACTCTGGCCTCAGAATCAGCCCTTAAGGCATTCGGATCTGGCTCAAGAGCCCATGAGAATATTTTAGGCATGGAAAGCTAAGACACTCTGAAAAACAAAAAAAAAGAAGACCTAAATGAAAGATCTCTGCGAGTGAGATCCCAGTAGAAAGAACGGGGCCATCAAAGAAGGAGGTACCTTTCTCTGAAGGGAGGAGGGAACCTCCACTTTGACTATGACCCTGTCGGATAAAGATCAAAGTCGGCGAACCCTAAAGGCTTCCATAGCCTCGGCAACTCATGACTAGAGCCTGGGGAGATTACTGACGCCATAAACAAGAGTGTCAAATTGTTAAATCAATTTCAGGAGTCACTGTGTACTTATGTCTCATGAGGGATCCGTCCTTAATGTGTTATCCAATGTGAAATAACGCTATTACTAGTAATGAAACAGTATTTTTTTCACTTTGTGTTTCTGTGTGGGTGCAAACTGATGAAATCCTTACATACTATAATATTAAATCGATCTTCTGTGTATAAAGATAATTGCAAATGATTAAAAAAATCTTGGTGTTAAATTGGAAATTGCATAGATAATTAATCAATTCTTTAAAAAAATCATGTAGGATCTCTTTCTTTAATGTACTGTACATCGTGAATTAATACTATAACTAGTACTCCAAAAATAATTTCAGTTTGTGTCTCAATGTGAGGGCAAACTGTTGAAATCTTTACATAATATGTTCTAAACTGATCTTCTGTGTATAAAGAGAATTGAAAATGAATCTTGATGTGAACAGAAGGGGAGAGGGAGCGGGAGAGGGGAGGGTAGCGGGAGGGAGGGAAGTTGTGAGGGGGGGAGCCATTGAAATCCATAAGCTATACTTTGGAAATTTATATTCTTTAAATAAAAGCAAAAAAAAAAAAAAGATGCTATTTGCCAGAAAAAAAAAATGATATTTGCGACTGTAAACATGACATGGAATTCACATTCCCAAGAACGGCTTTGCTTTTCTCCAAAACCAGTTTGACTCTGATTTTCTGGGTCCTTTGCACACGAACTCCACACGAGCTTGTCCAGATAGGTCTGGATCTAACCGGAAATATCCGGTTCTGTGTGGCTAAAAGAATATCAGCTTTGAAACAGCCTGTGTGTTTGTTAGTGTTGTCTGGATAGTATCTATGAACTTTAGAGTTATGAATGAATTTTAGCATGTTACATTCTGTTTTTTGGTCGGCAAACGCTAATTAGTTCCACATGTCGAAACAAAAAGTACACATAAGTGTTTTCTGATTAGAATGCCACAGAAGCTAGGTTACAAATGATATTTGCGACTGTAAACATGACATTGAGTTTACTTTCCCAAGAAAAAGACTTTGCTTTTCTCCAAAACCAGTTTGATCTGATTTTCGGGGTCCTTTGCACATGAATTCCAAGCGAGTTTGTCCAGATAGGTCTGGATCTAACCAGAAATATCCGGTTCTGTGTGGCTAAATGAATATCAGCTTTTAAACAGCCCGTGTGTTTGTTATTGTTTTCTGGATAGTATCTAGGAACTTTAGAGTTTTGAATGAATTTTAGCATGTTACATATTGTTTTTTTGTTGGCAAATGCTAATTAGTTCCATATGGAGACACAACAAGTACACTTAAGTGTTTTCTGAGTAGAATGCTACAGAAACTAGGTTAAAAATGACATTTGCGACTGTAAACATGACATTGAGTTCACATTCCCAAGAAAATGACTTTGCTTTTCTCCAAAACCAGTTTGACTCTGCTTTTCGGGGTCCTTTGACACGAATTCCACACGAGTTTTTCCAGATAGGTCTGGATCTAACCAGAAATATCCGGTTCTGTGTGGCTAAATGAATATCAGCTTTTAAACAGCCTGTGTGTTTGTTAGAGTTTTCTGGATAATATCTAGGAACTTTAGAGTTTTGAATGAATTTGAGCATGTTACATTCTGTTTTTACGTTGGCAAACGCTAATTAGTTCCACAAATAGACACAACAAGTACACATAAGTGTTTTCTGAGTATAATGCCACAGAAACTAGGTTAAAAATGATATTTGCGACTGTAAACATGACATTGAGTTCACTTTCCCAAGGAAATGACTGTGCTTTTTAAAACCACTTTGACTCTGCTTTTCGGGGTCCTTTGCACACATATTGCACACGAGTTTGTCCAGATAGGTCTGGATTTAACCAGAAATATCCAGTTCTGTGTTGCTAAATGAATATCAGCTTTTAAACAGCCTGTGTGTTTGTTAGTGTTTTCTGGAGAGTATCTAGGAACCTTAGAGTTTTGAATGAATTTTAGCATGTTACATTTTGTTTTTTTTGTTGGCAAATGCTAACTAGTTCCACATGGAGACACAACAAGTACACATAAGGGTTTTCTGAGTAGAATGCTACAGAAACTAGGTTATAAAAGATATTTGCGACTGTAAACATGACATTGAATCCACATTCCCAAGAAAAAGACTTTGCTTTTCTCCAAAACCATTTTGACTCTGAATTTCTGGGTCCTTTGCACACGAACTCCACACGAGTTTGTCCAGATAGGTCTGGATCTAACCAGAAATATCCAGTTCTGTGTGGCTAAATGAATATCAGCTTTTAAACAGCCCGTGTGTTTGTTATTGTTTTCTGGATAATATCTAGGAACTTTAGAGTTTTGAATGAATTTTAGCATGTTACATTTTGTTTTTTGGATGGCAAACGCTAGTTAGTTCCACATGGAGACACAACAAGTACACATAAGTGTTTTCTGAGTAGAATGCTACAGAAACTAAGTTAAAAATGATATTTGCGACTGTAAACATGACATTGAGTTCACATTCCCAAGAAAACGATTTTGCTTTTTCCAAAACCAGTTTGACTCTGCTTTTCTGGGTCCTTAACACACGAATTCCACAGGAGTTTGTCCAGACAGGTCTGGATCTAACCAGATATATCCGGTTCTATGTGGCTAAATGAATTTCAGCTTTTAAACAACCCGTGTGTTTGTTATTGTTTTCTGGATAGCATGTATGAACTTTAGAGTTTTGAATGAATTTTAGCATGTTACATTTGGTTTTTTTGTTGGGAAACGCTAATTAGTTCCACATGGAGACACAACAAGTACAAATAATTGTTTTCTGAGGAGAATGCTACAGAAACTAGGTTAAAAATGATATTTGCGACTGTAAACATGACATTGAGTTCACATTCCCAAGAAAACGACTTTGCTTTTCTCCAAAACCAATTTGACTCTTCTTTTCGGGGTCCTTTGCACAAGAATTCCAAGCGAGTTTGTCTAGATAGGTCTGGATCTAACCAGAAATATCGGGTTCTGTGTGGCTAAATGAATATCAGCTTTTAAACAGCCTGTGTGTTTGTTAGTGTTTTCTGGATAATATCTAGGAACTTTAGAGTTTTGAATGAATTTGAGCATGTTACATTTTGTTTTTTGGTTGGCAAACGCTAATTAGTTCCACATGGAGACACAACAAGTACACATAAGTGTTTTCTGAGTAGAATGCCACAGAAGCTAGGTTAAAAATGATATTTGCGACTGTAAACATGACATTGAGTTCAATTTCCCAAGAAAATGACTGTGCTTTTCACCTAAACAACTTTGTCTCTTCTTTTCTGGGTCCTTGGCACACGAATTCCAAGCGAGTTTGTCCAGATAGGTCTGGATCTAACCAGAAATATCCAGTTCTGTGTGGCTAAATAAATATCAGCTTTTAAACAGCCTGTGTGTTTGTTAGTGTTTTCTGGATAATATCTATGAACGTTAGAGTTTTGAATGAATTTTTGCATGTTGCATTTTGTTTTTTTGTTGGCAAACGCTAATTAGTTCCACATGGAGACAGAGCAAGTACACATAAGTGTTTTCTGAGTAGAATGCTACAGAAACTAGGTTAAAAATGATATTTGCGACTGTAAACATGACATTGAATTCACATTCCCAAGAAAACGACTTTGCTTTTCTCCAAAACCAGTTTGACTGTGCTTTCCTGGGTCATTTGCACACGAATTCCAAGCGAGTTTGTCCAGATAGGTCTGGATCTAACCAGAAATATCCGGTTCTGTGTGGCTAAATGAATATCAGCTTTTAAACAGCCTGTGTGTTTGTTAGTGTTTTCTGGATAATATCTATGAACTTTAGAGTTCTGAACGAATTTTAGCATGTTACATTCTGTTTTTTTGTTGGCAAACGCTAATTAGTTCCACATGGAGACTCAACAAGTACACATAAGTGTTTTCTGAGTAGAATGCCACAGAAGCTATGTTAAAAATGATATTTCCGGATTTAAACATGACATTGAGTTCACTTTCCCAAGGAAACTACTGTGCTTTTCTCCAAAACCACTTTGACTCTTCTTTTCGGGGTTCTTTGCACACGAATTCCACACGAGTTTGTACAGATAGGTCTGGATCTAACCAGAAATATCCAGTTCTGTGTGGCTAAATGAATATCAGCTTTTAAACATCCTGTGTGTTTGTTAGTGTTTTCTGGATAGTATATAGGAACTTTAGAGTTTTGAATGAATTTGAGCATGTTACATTTTGTTTTTTGGTTGGCAAACGCTAATTAGTTCCACATGGAGACACAACAAGTACACATAACTGTTTTCTGAGTAGAATGCCACAGAAGCTAGGTTAAAAATGATATTTGCGACTCTAAACAGGACATTGAATTCACATTCCCAAGAAAAAGACTTTGCTTTTCTCCAAAACCAGTTTGACTCTGCTTTTCTGTTTCCTATGCACACGAATTCCAAGCGAGTTTGTCCAGATAGTTCTGGATCTAACCAGAAATATCTGGTTGTGTGGCTAAATGAATATCAGCTTTTAAACAGCCTGTGTGTTTGTTAGTGTTTTCTGGATAGTATCTAGGAACTTTAGAGTTTTGAATGAATTTTAGCATGCTACAGTTTGTTTTTTTTTGTTCTAAAACGCTAATTAGTTCCACATGGAGCTGCACAAGTACACATAAGTGTTTTCTGAGTAGAATGCTACAGAAACTAGGTTAAAAATGATATTTGCGACTGTAAACATGACATTGAATTCACATTCCCAAGAAAAAGACTTTGCTTTTATTCAAAACCAGTTTGACTCTGCTTTTCTGGGTCCTTTGCACACGAATTCCACACAAGTTTGTCCAGATAGGTCTGGATCTAACCAGAAATATCCAGTTCTGTGTGGCTAAATGAATATCAGCTTTTAAACAGCCTGTGTGTTTGTTAGTGTTTTCTGGATAGTATCTAGGAACTTTAGAATTTTGAATGAATTTGAGCATGTTACATTTTGGTTTTTGGTGGCAAACGCTAATTAGTTCCACATGGAGACACAACAAGTACACATAAGTGTTTTCTGAGTAGAATGCTACAGAAACTTGTTTAAAGATGATATATGTGACTGTAAACATGACATTGAATTCACATTTCCAAGAAAACGGCTTTGCTTTTCTCCAGAACCAGTTTCAACATCCTTTTCTGGGTCCTTTGCACACGAATTCCACACAAGTTTGTCCAGATAGGTCTGGATCTAACCAGAAATATCCGGTTCTGTGTGGCTAAATGAATATCAACTTTTAAACAGCCCATGTGTTTGTTAGTGTTTTCTGGATAGTATCTAGGAACTTTAGAGTTTTGAATGAATTTTAGCATGTTACATATTGTTTTTTTGTTGGCAAATGCTAATTAGTTCCACATGGAGATGCACAAGTACACTTAAGTGTTTTCTGAGTAGAATGTTACAGAAACTAGGTTAAAAAAGATATTTGCCACTGTACACATGACATTGATACCACTTGCCCAAGAAAACGACTTTGCTTTTCTTCAAAACCAGTTTCAACATCCTTTTCGGGGTCCTTAACACACGAATTCGACATGAGTTTGTCCAGATAGGTCTGGATCTAACCAGAAATATCCGGTTCTGTGTGGCTAAATGAATATCAGCTTTTAAACAGCCCGTGTGATTGTCAATGTTTTCTGGATAGTATCTAGGAACTTTAGAGTTTCGAATGAATTTTAGCATGTTACATTTTGTTTTTTTGGTTGGCAAACGCTAATTAGTTCCACATGGAGACACAACAAGTACACATAAATGTTTTCTGAGTAGAATGCTACGGAAACTTGGTTAAAAATGATATTTGTGACTGTAAACATGACATGGAATTCACATTCCCAAGAAAACGGCTTTGCTTTTCTCCAAAACCAGTTTGACTCTGCTTTTCTGGGTCCTTTGCACACGAATTCCACACGAGTTTGTCGAGATAGGTCTGCATCAAACCAGAAATATCCGGTTCTGTGCGGCTAAATGAATATCAGCTTTTAAACAGCCTGTGTGTTTGTTAGTGTTTTCTGGATAGTATCTAGGATCTTTAGAGTTTTGAATGAGTTTTAGCATGTTACATTTTGTTTTTTGTTTGGCAAACGCTAATTAGTTCCACATGGAGACAGAACAAGTACACATAAGTGTTTTCTGATTAGAATGCTACAGAAACTAGGTTAAAAATGATATTTGCGACTGTAAACATGACATTGAACTCACATTCCCAAGGAAATGACTTTGCTTTTATTCAAAACCAGTTTGACTCTGCTTTTCTGGGTCCTTAACACACAAATTCCACAGGTGTTTGTCCAGATAGGTCTGGATCTAACCAAATATATCCGGTTCTATGTGGCTAAGTGAATATCAGCTTTTAAACAGCCCGTGTGTTTGTTAGTGTTTTCTGGATATTATCTAGGAACGTTAGAGTTTTGAATGAATTTTAGCATGTTATATTTTGTTTTTTGGTTGGCAAACGCTAATTAGTTCCACATGGAGACACAACTAGTACACATAAGTGTTTTCTGAGTAGAATGCTACAGAAATTAGGTTAAAAATGATATTTGAGACCGTAAACATGACATTGAGTTCACATTCACAAGAAATGACTTTGCTTTTCTCCAAAACAAGTTTGACTCTGCTTTTCTGGGTCCTTTGCACATGAATTCCACATGAGTTTGTCCAGATAGGTCTGGATCTAACCAGAAATATCCGGTTCTGTGCGGCTAAATGAATATCAGCTTTTAAACAGCCCGTGTGTTTGTTAGTGTTTTCTGGATATTATCTAGGATCTTTAGAGTTTTGAATGAATTTTAGCATGTTACAGTTTCTTTTTTGTTGGCAAATGCTAATTAGTTCCACATGGAGATGCACAAGTACACTTATGTGTTTTCTGAGTAGAATGTTACAGAAACTAGTTTAAAAATGATATTTGCCACTGTACACATGACATTGATACCACTTGCCCAAGAAAACGACTTTGCTTTTCTTCAAAACCAGTTTCAACATTCTTTTCTGGGTCCTTAACACACGAATTCCACACAATTTTGTCCAGATAGGTCTGGATCTAACCACAAATATCCGGTTCTGTGTGGCTAAATGAATATCAGCTTTTAAACAGCCTGTGTGTTTGTTAGTGTTTTCTGGATAGTATCTAGGAACTTTAGAGTTTTGAATGAATTTGAGCATGTTACATTTTGTTTTTGGTTGGCAAACGCTAATTAGTTCCACATGGAGACACAAGTACACATAAGTGTTTTCCGAGTAGAATGCTACAGAAACTAGGTTAAAAATGATATTTGCGACTGTAAACATGACATTGAATTCACATTCCCAAGAAAAAGACTTTGCTTTTCTCCAAAACCAGTTTGACTCTGCTTTTCTGGGTCCTTAACACACGAATTCCACAGGTGTTTGTCCAGATAGGTCTGGATCTAACCAGAAATATCCGGTTCTATGTGGCTAAATGAATATCAGCTTTTAAAGAGCCAGTGTGTTTGTTAGTGTTTTCTGGATAGTATCTAGGAATTTTAGAGTTTTGAATGAATTTTAGCATGTTACAGTTTGTTTTTTGGTTGGCAAACGCTAATTAGTTCCACATGGAGAGACAACTAGTACACATAAGTGTTTTCTGAGTAGAATGCTACAGAAATTAGGTTAAAAATGATATTTGAGACCGTAAACATGACATTGAGTTCACATTCACAAGAAATGACTTTGCTTTTCTCCAAAACAAGTTTGACTCTGCTTTTCTGGGTGTTTTGCACACGAATTCCACACGAGTTTGTCCAGATAGGTCTGGATCTAACCAGAAATATCCGGTTCTGTGTGGCTAAATGAATATCAGCTTTTAAACAGCCTGTGTGTTTGTTAGCGTTTTCTGGATAGTGTCTAGGAACTTCAGAGTTTTGAATGTATTTTAGCATGTTACATTTTGTTTTTTTTTGGTTGGCAAACGCTAATTAACTCCACATGGAGACACAACAAGTACACATAAGTGTTTTCCGAGTAGAATGCAACAGAAACTAGGTTAAAAATGATATTTGCGACTGTAAACATGACATTGAATTCACATTCCCAAGAAAAAGACTTTGCTTTTATTCATAACCAGTTTGACTCTGCTTTTCTGGGTCCTTAACACACGAATTCCACAGGTGTTTGTCCAGATAGGTCTGGATATAACCAGAAATATCCGGTTCTATGTGGCTAAATGAAAATCAGCTTTAAACAGCCCGTGTGTTTGTTAGTGTTTTCTGGATAGTATCTATGAACTTTAGAGTTTTGAATGAATTTTAGCATGTTACATATTGTTTTTTTGTTGGCAAATGCTAATTAGTTCCACATGGAGACGCACAAGTACACTTAAGTGTTTTCTGAGTAGAATGTTACAGAAACTAGGTTAAAAATGATATTTGCCACTGTACACATGACATTGATATCACTTGCCCAAGAAAACGACTTTGCTTTTCTTCAAAACCAGTTTCAACATTCTTTTCTGGGTCCTTAACACACGAATTCCACACAAGTTTGTCCAGATAGGTCTGGGTGTAACCAGAATTATCTGGTTCTGTGTGGCTAAATGAATATCAGCTTTTAAACAGCCAGTGTGTTTGTTAGTGTTTTCTGGATAGTATCTAGGAACTTTAGAGTTTTGAATGAATTTTAGCATGTTACAGTTTGTTTTTTGGTTGGCAAACGCTAATTAGTTCCACATGGAGACACAACTAGTACACATAAGTGTTTTCTGAGTAGAATGCTACAGAAATTAGGTTAAAAATGATATTTGAGACCGTAAACATGACATTGAGTTCACATTCACAAGAAATGACTTTGCTTTTCTCCAAAACAAGTTTGACTCTGCTTTTCTGGGTGTTTTGCACACGAATTCCACACGAGTTTGTCCAGATAGGTCTGGATCTAACCAGAAATATCCGGTTCTGTGTGGCTAAATGAATATCAGCTTTTAAACAGCCTGTGTGTTTGTTAGCGTTTTCTGGATAGTATCTAGGAACTTCAGAGTTTTGAATGTATTTTAGCATGTTACATTTTGTTTTTTTTTGGTTGGCAAACGCTAATTAACTCCACATGGAGACACAACAAGTACACATAAGTGTTTTCCGAGTAGAATGCTACAGAAACTAGGTTAAAAATAATATTTGCGACTGTAAACATGACATTGAATTCACATTCCCAAGAAAAAGACTTTGCTTTTATTCATAACCAGTTTGACTCTGCTTTTCTGGGTCCTTAACACACGAATTCCACAGGTGTTTGTCCAGATAGGTCTGGATATAACCAGAAATATCCGGTTCTATGTGGCTAAATGAAAATCAGCTTTAAACAGCCCGTGTGTTTGTTAGTGTTTTCTGGATAGTATCTATGAACTTTAGAGTTTTGAATGAATTTTAGCATGTTACATATTGTTTTTTTGTTGGCAAATGCTAATTAGTTCCACATGGAGACGCACAAGTACACTTAAGTGTTTTCTGAGTAGAATGTTACAGAAACTAGGTTAAAAATGATATTTGCCACTGTACACATGACATTGATACCACTTGCCCAAGAAAACGACTTTTCTTTTCTTCAAAACCAGTTTCAACATTCTTTTCTGGGTCCTTAACACACGAATTCCACACAAGTTTGTCCAGATAGGTCTGGATCTAACCAGAAATATCCGGTTCTGTGTGGCTAAATGAATATCAGCTTTTAAACAGCCTGTGTTTTTGTCATTGTTTTCTGGATAGTATCTAGGAACTTTAGAGTTTTGAATGAATTTTAGCATGTTACATTTTGTTTTTTTGTTGGCAAACACTAATTAGTTCCACATGGAGACACAACAAGTACACATAAGTGTTTTTTGAGTAGAATGCTATGGAAACTTGGTTAAAAATGATATTTGTGACTGTAAACATGACATTGAATTCACATTCCCAAGAAAAAACTTTGCTTTTATTCAAAACCAGTTTGACACTGCTTTTCTGGGTCCTTTGCACACGAATTCCACACGAGTTTGTCCAGATAGGTCTGGATCTAACCAGAAATATCCGGTTCTGTGTGGCTAAATGAATATCAGCTTTTAAACAGCCTGTGTGTTTGTTAGTGTTTTCTGGATAGTATCTAGGAACTTTAGAGTTTTGAATGAATTTTAGCATGTTACATTCTGTTTTTTGGTTGGCAAACGCTAATTAGTTCCACATGGAGACACAACAAGTACACATAAGTGTTTTCTAAGTAGAATGCCACAGAAAGTAGGTTAAAAATGATATTTGCGACTGTAAACATGACATTGAGTTCACTTTCCCAAGGAAATGACTATGCTTTTCCCAAAACCACTTTGACTCTGCTTTTCTGGGTCCTTTGCACACGAATTCCACACGAGTTTGTCCAGATAGGTCTGGATCGAACCAGAAATATCCGGTTCTGTGCGGCTAAATGAATATCAGCTTTTAAACAGCCTGTATGTTTGTTAGTGTTTTCTGGATAGTATCTAGGATCTTTAGACTTTTGAATGAATTTTAGCATGTTACATTTTGGTTTTTGGTTGGCAAACGCTAATTAGTTCCACATGGAGACACAACAAGTACACATAAGTGTTTTCTGAGTAGAATGCTACAGAAACTAGGTTAAAAATGATATTTGCGACTGTAACATGACATTGAATTCACATTCCCAAGAAAAAGACTTTGCTTTTATTCAAAACCAGTTTGACTCTGCTTTTCTGTTTCCTATGCACACGAATTCCAAGCGAGTTTGTCCAGATAGTTCTGGATCTAACCAGAAATATCTGGTTCTGTGTGGCTAAATGAATATCAGCTTTTAAACAGCCTGTGTGTTTGTTAGTGTTTTCTGGATAGTATCTAGGAACTTTAGAGTTTTGAATGAATTTTAGCATGTTACAGTTTGTTTTTTTTTGTTCTAAAACGCTAATTAGTTCCACATGGAGCTGCACAAGTAAACATAAGTGTTTTCTGAGTAGAATGCTACAGAAACTAGGTTAAAAATGATATTTGCGACTGTAACCATGACATTGAATTCACATTCCCAAGAAAAAGACTTTGCTTTTATTCAAAACCAGTTTGACTCTGCTTTTCTGGGTCCTTTGCACACGAATTCCACACAAGTTTGTCCAGATAGGTCTGGATCTAACCAGAAATATCCAGTTCTGTGTGGCTAAATGAATATCAGCTTTTAAACAGCCTGTGTGTTTGTTAGTGTTTTCTGGATAGTATCTAGGAACTTTAGAATTTTGAATGAATTTGAGCATGTTACATTTTGGTTTTTGGTGGCAAACGCTAATTAGTTCCACATGGAGACACAACAAGTACACATAAGTGTTTTCTGAGTAGAATGCTACGGAAACTTGTTTAAAGATGATATATGTGACTGTAAACATGACATTGAATTCACATTCCCAAGAAAACGGCTTTGCTTTTCTCCATAACCAGTTTCAACATCCTTTTCTGGGTCCTTTGCACACGAATTCCACACAAGTTTGTCCAGATAGGTCTGGATCTAACCAGAAATATCCGGTTCTGTGTGGCTAAATGAATATCAACTTTTAAACAGCCCATGTGTTTGTTAGTGTTTTCTGGATAGTATCTAGGAACTTTAGAGTTTTGATGAATTTTAGCATGTTACATATTGTTTTTTTGTTGGCAAATGCTAATTAGTTCCACATGGAGATGCACAAGTACACTTAAGAGTTTTCTGAGTAGAATGTTACAGAAACTAGGTTAAAAATGATATTTGCCTCTGTACACATGACATTGATACCACTTGCCCAAGAAAACGACTTTGCTTTTCTTCAAAACCAGTTTCAACATCCTTTTCGGGGTCCTTAACACACGAATTCGACATGAGTTTGTCCAGATAGGTCTGGATCTAACCAGAAATATCCGGTTCTGTGTGGCTAAATGAATATCAGCTTTTAAACAGCCCGTGTGATTGTCAATGTTTTCTGGATAGTATCTAGGAACTTTAGAGTTTCGAATGAATTTTAGCATGTTACATTTTGTTTTTTGGTTGGCAAACGCTAATTAGTTCCACATGGAGACACAACAAGTACACATAAATGTTTTCTGAGTAGAATGCTACGGAAACTTGGTTAAAAATGATATTTGTGACTGTAAACATGACATGGAATTCACATTCCCAAGAAAACGGCTTTGCTTTTCTCCAAAACCAGTTTGACTCTGCTTTTCTGGGTCCTTTGCACACGAATTCCACACGAGTTTGTCGAGATAGGTCTGCATCAAACCAGAAATATCCGGTTCTGTGTGGCTAAATGAATATCAGCTTTTAAACAGCCCGTGTGTTTGTTAGTGTTTTCTGGATAGTATCTAGGATCTTTAGAGTTTTGAATGAATTTTAGCATGTTACAGTTTCTTTTTTGTTGGCAAATGCTATTAGTTCCACATGGAGATGCACAAGTACACTTATGTGTTTTCTGAGTAGAATGTTACAGAAACTAGGTTAAAAATGATATTTACCACTGTACACATGACATTGATACCACTTGCCCAAGAAAACGACTTTGCTTTTCTTCAAAACCAGTTTCAACATTCTTTTCTGGGTCCTTAACACACGAATTCCACACAATTTTGTCCAGATAGGTCTGGATTAACCACAAATATCTGGTTCTGTGTGGCTAAATGAATATCAGCTTTTAAACAGCCTGTGTGTTTGTTAGTGTTTTCTGGATAGTATCTAGGAACTTTAGAGTTTTGAATGAATTTGAGCATGTTACATTTTGTTTTTGGTTGGCAAACGCTAATTAGTTCCACATGGAGACACAAGTACACATAAGTGTTTTCCGAGTAGAATGCTACAGAAACTAGGTTAAAAATGATATTTGCGACTGTAAACATGACATTGAATTCACATTCCCAAGAAAAAGACTTTGCTTTTCTCCAAAACCAGTTTGACTCTGCTTTTCTGGGTCCTTAACACACGAATTCCACAGGTGTTTGTCCAGATAGGTCTGGATCTAACCAGAAATATCCGGTTCTATGTGGCTAAATGAATATCAGCTTTTAAACAGCCAGTGTGTTTTTTAGTGTTTTCTGGATAGTATCTAGGAATTTTAGAGTTTTAATGAATTTTAGCATGTTACAGTTTGTTTTTTGGTTGGCAAACGCTAATTAGTTCCACATGGAGAGACAACTAGTACACATAAGTGTTTTCTGAGTAGAATGCTACAGAAATTAGGTTAAAAATGATATTTGAGACCGTAAACATGACATTGAGTTCACATTCACAAGAAATGACTTTGCTTTTCTCCAAAACAAGTTTGACTCTGCTTTTCTAGGTGTTTTGCACACGAATTCCACACGAGTTTGTCCAGATAGGTCTGGATCTAACCAGAAATATCCGGTTCTGTGTGGCTAAATTAATATCAGCTTTTAAACAGCCTGTGTGTTTGTTAGCGTTTTCTGGATAGTGTCTAGGAACTTCAGAGTTTTGAATGTATTTTAGCATGTTACATTTTGTTTTTTTTTGGTTGGCAAACGCTAATTAACTCCACATGGAGACACAACAAGTACACATAAGTGTTTTCCTAGTAGAATGCTACAGAAACTAGGTTAAAAATAATATTTGCGACTGTAAACATGACATTGAATTCACATTCCCCTAGAAAAAGACTTTGCTTTTATTCATAACCAGTTTGACTCTGCTTTTCTGGGTCCTTAACACACGAATTCCACAGGTGTTTGTCCAGATAGGTTTGGATATAACCAGAAATATACGGTTCTATGTGGCTAAATGAAAATCAGCTTTTAAACAGCCCGTGTGTTTGTTAGTGTTTTCTGGATAGTATCTATGAACTTTAGAGTTTTGAATGAATTTTAGCATGTTACATATTGTTTTTTTGTTGGCAAATGCTAATTAGTTCCACATGGAGACGCACAAGTACACTTAAGTGTTTTCTGAGTAGAATGTTACAGAAACTAGGTTAAAAATGATATTTGCCACTGTACACATGACATTGATGCCACTTGCCCAAGAAAACGACTTTTCTTTTCTTCAAAACCAGTTTCAACATTCTTTTCTGGGTCCTTAACACACGAATTCCACACAAATTTGTCCAGATAGGTCTGGATCTAACCAGAAATATCCGGTTCTGTGTGGCTAAATGAATATCAGCTTTTAAACAGCCTGTGTTTTTGTCATTGTTTTCTGGATAGTATCTAGGAACTTTAGAGTTTTGAATGAATTTTAGCATGTTACATTTTGTTTTTTTTTTGGCAAACGCTAATTAGTTCCACATGGAGATACAACAAGTACACATAAGTGTTTTCTGAGTAGAATGCTACGGAAACTTGGTTAAAAATGATATTTGTGACTGTAAACATGACATTGAATTCACATTCCCAAGAAAACGGCTTTGCTTTTCTCCAAAACCAGTTTGATTCTGCTTTTCTGGTTCCTTTGCAAACGAATTCCACACGAGTTTGTCCAGATAGGTCTGGATCTAACCAGAAATATCCATTTCTGTGTGGCTAAATGAATATCAGCTTTTAAACAGCCTGTGTGTTTGTTACAGTTTTCTGGATAGTATCTAGGAACTTTAGAGTTTTGAATGAATTTTAGCATGTTACATTCTGTTTTTTTGTTGGCAAACGCTAATTAGTTCCACATGGAGACAGAACAAGTACACGTAAGTGTTTTCTGAGTAGAATGCTACAGAAACTAGGTTAAAAATGATATTTGCGACTGTAAACATGACATTGAATTCACATTCCCAAGAAAAAACTTTGCTTTTATTCAAAACCAGTTTGACTGTGCTTTCCTGGGCCATTTGCACACGAATTCCACACGAGTTTGTCCAGATAGGTCTGGATCTAACCAGAAATATCCGGTTCTGTGTGGCTAAATGAATATCAGCTTTTAAACATCCTGTGTTTTGTTAGTTTTTTCTGGATAGTATATAGGAACTTTAGAGTTTTGAATGAATTTGAGCATGTTACATTTTGTTTTTTGGTTGGTAAACGCTAATTAGTTCCACATGGAGACACAACAAGTACACATAAGTGTTTTCTAAGTAGAATGCCACAGAAAGTAGGTTAAAAATTATATTTGCGACTGTAAACATGACATTGAATTCACATTCCCAAGAAAAAGACTTTGCTCTTCAACAAAACCAGTTTGACTCTGCATTTCTGGGTCCTTAACACACGAATTCCACAGGAGTTTGTCCAGGCAGGTCTGGATTTAACCAGATATATCCGGTTCTATGTTGCTAAATGAATATCAGCTTTTAAACAACCCGTGTGTTTGTTATTGTTTTCTGGATAGCATGTATGAACTTTAGAGTTTTGAATGAAATTTAGCATGTTACATTTGGTTTTTTTGTTGGCAAACGATAATTAGTTCAACATGGAGACACAACAAGTACACATAAGTGTTTTCTGAGTAGAATGCTACAGAAACTAGGTTAAAAATGATATTTGCGACTGTAAACATGACATTGAGTTCACATTCCCAAGAAAAAGACTTTCTTTTCTCCAAAACCAGTTTGACTCTGCTTTTCTGGGTCCTTAACACACGAATTCCACAGGAGTTTGTCCAGATAGGTCTGGATCTAACCAGATATATCCGATTCTATGTGGCTAAATGAATATCAGCTTTTAAACAACCCGTGTGTTTGTTATTGTTTTCTGGATAGCATGTATGAACTTTAGAGTTTTGAATGAAATTTAGCATGTTACATTTGGTTTTTTTGTTGGCAAACGATAATTAGTTCCACATGGAGACACAACAAGTACACATAAGTGTTTTCTGAGGAGAATGCTACAGAAACTAGGTTAAAAATGATATTTGCGACTGTAAACGTGACATTGAGTTCACATTCCCAAGAAAAAGACTTTCTTTTCTCCAAAACCAGTTTGACTCTGCTTTTCTGGGTCCTTAACACACGAATTCCACAGGAGTTTGTCCAGACAGGTCTGGATCTAACCAGATATATCCGATTCTATGTGGCTAAATGAATATCAGCTTTTAAACAACCCGTGTGTTTGTTATTGTTTTCTGGATAGCATGTATGAACTTTAGAGTTTTGAATGAAATTTAGCATGTTACATTTGGTTTTTTTGTTGGCAAATGCTAATTAGTTCCACATGGAGACACAACAAGTACACATAAGTGTTTTCTGAGGAGAATGCTACAGAAACTAGGTTAAAAATGATATATGCGTCTGTAAACATGACATTGAGTTCACATTCCCAAGAAAATGACTTTGCTTTTCTCCTAAACCACTTTGACTCTTCTTTTCGGGGTCCTTTGCACACGAACTCCACACGAATTTATCCAGATAGGTCTGGATCTAACCAGAAATATCCGGTTCTATGTGGCTAAATGAATATCAGCTTTTGAACAGCCAGTGACTTTGTTATTGTTTTCTGGATAGTATCTAGGATCTTTTGAGTTTTGAATGAATTTTAGCATGTTAAATATTGTTTTTTTGTTGGCAAACGCTAATTAGTTCCACATGGAGACACAACAAGTACACATAAGTGTTTTCTGAGTAGAATGCCACAGAAGCTAGGTTAAAAATGATATTTGCAACTGTAAACATGACATTGAGTTCAATTTCCCAAGAAAATGACTTTGCTTTTCTCCTAAACAACTTTGACTCTTCTTTTCTGGGTCCTTGGCACACGAATTCCAAGCGAGTTTGTCCAGATAGGTCTGGATCTAACCAGAAATATCCAGTTCTGTGTGGCTAAATAAATATCAGCTTTTAAACAGCCTGTGTGTTTGTTAGTGTTTTCTGGATAATATCTATGAACGTTAGAGTTTTGAATGAATTTTTGCATGTTGCATTTTGTTTTTTGGTTGGCAAACGCTAATTAGTTCCACATGGAGACAGAACAATTACACATAAGTGTTTTCTGAGTAGAATGCTACAGAAACTAGGTTAAAAATGATATTTGCGACTGTACACATGACATTGAATTCACATTCCCAAGAAAACGACTTTGCTTTTCTCCAAAACCAGTTTGACTGTGCTTTCCTGGGCCATTTGCACACGAATTCCAAGCGACTTTGTCCAGATAGTTCTGGATCTAACCAGATATATCCGGTTCTGTGTGGCTAAATGAATATCAGCTTTTAAACAGCCTGTGTGTTTGTTAGTGTTTTCTGGATAATATCTATGAACTTCAGAGTTCTGAATGAATTTTAGCATGTTACATTCTGTTTTTTTGTTGGCAAACGCTAATTAGTTCAACATGGAGACACAACAAGTACACATAAGTGTTTTCTGAGTAGAATGCCACAGAAGCTATGTTAAAAATGATATTTGCGACTGTAAACATGACATTGAGTTCACTTTCCCAAGGAAACTACTGTGCTTTCTTCAAAACCACTTTGACTCTTCTTTTCGGGGTTCTTTGCACACGAATTCCACACGAGTTTGTACAGATAGGTCTGGATCTAACCAGAAATATCCGGTTCTGTGTGGCTAAATGAATATCAGCTTTTAAACATCCTGTGTGTTTGTTAGTGTTTTCTAGATAGTATCTAGGAACGTTAGAGTTTTGAATGAATTTTAGCATGTTACAGTTTGTTTTTTGGTTGGCAAACGCTAATTAGTTCCACATGGAGAGACAACTAGTACACATAAGTGTTTTCTGAGTAGAATGCTACAGAAATTAGGTTAAAAATGATATTTGAGACTGCAAACATGACATTGAGCTCACATTCAAAAGAAAAATACTTTGCTTTTCTCCAAAACCAGTTTGACTCTGCTTTTCTGGGTGTTTTGCACACGAATTCCACAGGAGTTTGTCCAGATAGGTCTGGATCGAACCAGAAATATCCGGTTCTGTGCGGCTAAATGAATATCAGCTTTTAAACAGCCTGTATGTTTGTTAGTGTTTTCTGGATAGTATCTAGGATCTTTAGAGTTTTGAATGAATTTTAGCATGTTACATTTTGTTTTTTGGTTGGCAAACGCTAGTTAGTTCCACATGGAGACACAACAAGTACACATAAGTGTTTTCTGAGTAGAATGCTACAGAAACTAGGTTAAAAATGATATTTGCGACTGTAAACATGACATTGAATTCACATTCCCAAGAAAAAGACTTTGCTTTTCAACAAAACCAGTTTGACTCTGCATTTCTGGGTCCTTAACACACGAATTCCACAGGAGTTTGTCCAGACAGGTCTGGATCTAACCAGATATATCCGGTTCTATGTGGCTAAATGAATATCAGCTTTTAAACAACCCGTGTGTTTGTTATTGTTTTCTGGATAGCATGTATGAACTTTAGAGTTTTGAATGAAATTTAGCATGTTACATTTGGTTTTTTTGTTGGCAAACGATAATTAGTTCAACATGGAGACACAACAAGTACACATAAGTGTTTTCTGAGGAGAATGCTACAGAAACTAGGTGAAAAATGATATTTGCGACTGTAAACATGACATTGAGTTCACATTCCCAAGAAAAAGACTTTGCTTTTCTCCAAAACCAGTTTGACTCTGCTTTTCTGGGTCCTTAACACACGAATTCCACAGGAGTTTGTCCAGACAGGTCTGGATCTAACCAGATATATCCGGTTCTATGTGGCTAAATGAATATCAGCTTTTGAAAAACCCGTGTGTTTGTTATTGTTTTCTGGATAGCATGTATGAACTTTAGAGTTTTGAATGAAATTTAGCATGTTACATTTGGTTTTTTTGTTGGCAAATGCTAATTAGTTCCACATGGAGACACAACAAGTACACATAAGTGTTTTCTGAGGAGAATGCTACAGGAACTAGGTGAAAAATGATATTTGCAACTGTAAACATGACATTGAGTTCACATTCCCAAGAAAATGACTTTGCTTTTCTTCAAAACCAATTTGACTCTTCTTTTCGGGGTCCTTTGCACACGAACTCCACACGAGTTTATCCAGATAGGTCTGGATCTAACCAGAAATATCCGGTTCTATGTGGCTAAATGAATATCAGCTTTTGAACAGCCAGTGACTTTGTTATTGTTTTCTGGATAGTATCTAGGATCTTTTGAGTTTTGAATGAATTTTAGCATGTTAAATATTGTTTTTTTGTTGGCAAACGCTAATTAGTTCCACATGGAGACACAACAAGTACACATAAGTGTTTTCTGAGTAGAATGCCACAGAAGCTAGGTTAAAAATGATATTTGCAACTGTAAACATGACATTGAGTTCAATTTCCCAAGAAAATGACTTTGCTTTTCTCCTAAACAACTTTGACTCTTCTTTTCTGGGTCCTTGGCACACGAATTCCAAGCGAGTTTGTCCAGATAGGTCTGGATCTAACCAGAAATATCCAGTTCTGTGTTGCTAAATAAATATCAGCTTTTAAACAGCCTGTGTGTTTGTTAGTGTTTTCTGGATAATATCTATGAACGTTAGAGTTTTGAATGAATTTTTGCATGTTGCATTTTGTTTTTTGGTTGGCAAACGCTAATTAGTTCCACATGGAGACAGAACAAGTACACATAAGTGTTTTCTGAGTAGAATGCTACAGAAACTAGGTTAAAAATGATATTTGCGACTGTACACATGACATTGAATTCACTTTCCCAAGAAAACGACTTTGCTTTTCTCCAAAACCAGTTTGACTGTGCTTTCCTGGGCCATTTGCACATGAATTCCAAGCGAGTTTGTCCAGATAGTTCTGGATCTAACCAGAAATATCAGGTTCTGTGTGGCTAAATGAATATCAGCTTTTAAACAGCCTGTGTGTTTGTTAGTGTTTTCTGGATAATATCTATGAACTTCAGAGTTCTGAATGAATTTTAGCATGTTACATTCTGTTTTTTTCTTGGCAAATGCTAATTAGTTCCACATGGAGACACAACAAGTACACATACTGTTTTCTGAGTAGAATGCCACAGAAGCTATGTTAAAAATGATATTTGCGACTGTAAACATGACATTGAGTTCACTTTCCCAAGGAAATGTCTGTGCTTTTCTCCAAAACCACTTTGACTCTTCTTTTCGGGGTTCTTTGCACACGAATTCCACACGAGTTTGTACAGATAGGTCTGGATCTAACCAGAAATATCCAGTTCTGTGTGGCTAAATGAATATCAGCTTTTAAACAGCCTGTATGTTTGTTAGTGTTTTCTGGATAGTATCTAGGATCTTTAGAGTTTTGAATGAATTTGAGCATGTTACATTTTGTTTTTTGGTTGGCAAACGCTAATTAGTTCCACATGGAGACAGAACAAGTACACCTAAGTGTTTTCTGAGTAGAATGCTACAGAAACAAGGTTAAAAATGATATTTGCGACTGTAAACATGACATTGAATTCACATTCCCAAGAAAAAGACTTTGCTTTTCAACAAAACCATTTGACTCTGCATTTCTGGGTCCTTAACACACGAATTCCACAGGAGTTTGTCCAGACAGGTCTGGATCTAACCAGATATATCCGGTTCTATGTGGCTAAATGAATATCAGCTTTTAAACAACCCGTGTGTTTGTTATTGTTTTCTGGATAGCATGTATGAACTTTAGAGTTTTGAATGAAATTTAGCATGTTACATTTGTTTCTTTGTTGGCAAACGATAATTAGTTCAACATGGAGACACAACAAGTACACATAAGTGTTTTCTGAGGAGAATGCTACAGAAACTAGGTTAAAAATGATATTTGCGACTGTAAACATGACATTGAGTTCACATTCCCAAGAAAAAGACTTTCTTTTCTCCAAAACCAGTTTGACTCTGCTTTTCTGGGTCCTTTGCAAACGAATTCCACACGAGTTTGTCCAGATAGGTATGGATCTAACCAGAAATATCCGTTTCTGTGTGGCTAAATGAATATCAGCTTTTAAACAGCCTGTGTGTTTGTTAGTGTTTTCTGGATAGTATCTAGGAACTTTAGAGTTTTGAATGAATTTGAGCATGTTACATTTTGGTTTAGGTGGCAAACGCTAATTAGTTCCACATGGAGACACAACAAGTACACATAAGTGTTTTCTGAGTAGAATGCCACAGAAGCTAGGTTAAAAATGATATATGTGACTGTAAACATGACATTGAATTCACATTCCCGAGAAAACGGCTTTGCTTTTCTCCATAACCAGTTTGACTCTGCTTTTCGGGGACCTTTGTGCACGATTTCCACACGAGTTTGTCCAGATAGGTCTGGATCGAATGAGAAATATCCGGTTCTGTGTGGCTAAATGAATATCAGCTTTTAAACAGCCTGTATGTTTGTTAGTGTTTTCTGGATAGTATCTAGGATCTTTAGAGTTTTGAATGAATTTTAGCATGTTACATTTTGTTTTTTTTGTTGGCAAGTGCTAATTATTTCCACATGGAGTCACAACAAGTACACATAAGTGTTTTCTGAGTAGAATGCTACAGAAGCTAAGTTAAAAATGATATTTGTGACTGTAAACATGACATTGAGTTCACTTTCCCAAGAAAATGTCTGTGCTTTTCTCCAAAACCACTTTGACTCTTCTTTTCGGGGTCCTTTGCACACGAATTCCACACGAGTTTGTCCAGATAGTTCTGGATCTAACCAGAAATATCCGTTTCTGTGTGGCTAAATGAATATCAGCTTTTAAACAGCCTGTGTGTTTGTTACTGTTTTCTGGATAATGTCTATGAACTTTAGAGTTTTGAATGAATTTTAGCATGTTACATTTTGTTTTTTGGTTGGCAAACGCTAATTAACTCCACATGGAGACACAACAAGTACACATAAGTGTTTTCTGATTAGAATGCTACAGAAACTAGGTTAAAAATGATATTTGCGACTGTAAACATGACATTGAATTCACATTAACAAGAAAAAACTTTGCTTTTATTGAAAACCAGTTTGACACTGCTTTTCTGGGTCCTTTGCACACGAATTCCACACGAGTTTGTCCAGATAGGTCTGGATTTAACCAGAAATATCCGGTTCTGTGTGGCTAAATGAATATCAGCTTTTAAACAGCCTGTGTGTTTGTTAGTGTTTTCTGGATAGTATCTAGGAACTTTAGAGTTTTGAATGAATTTGAGCATGTTACATTCTGTTTTTTCGTTGGCAAACGCTAATTAGTTCCACATGGAGACACAACAAGTACACATAAGAGTTTTCTGAGTAGAATGCTACAGAAACTAGGTTAAAAATGATATTTGCGACTGTGAACATGACATTGAGTTCACTTTCCCAAGGAAATGACTATGCTTTTCCCAAAACCACTTTGACTCTGCTTTTCTGGGTCCTTTGCACACGAATTCCACATGAGTTTGTCCAGATAGGTCTGGATCGAACCAGAAATATCCGGTTCTGTGCGGCTAAATGAATATCAGCTTTTAAACAGCCTGTATGTTTGTTAGTGTTTTCTGGATAGTATCTAGGATCTTAAGAGTTTTGAATGAATTTTAGCATGTTACATTTTGTTTTTTGGTTGCAAACCCTAATTATTTCCACATGGAGACACAACAAGTACACATAAGTGTTTTCTGAGTAGAATGCTACAGAAACTAGGTTAAAAATGATATTTGCGACTGTAAACATGACATTGAATTCACATTCCCAAGAAAAAGACTTTGCTTTTCAACAAAACCAGTTTGACTCTGCATTTCTGGGTCCTTAACACACGAATTCCACAGGAGTTTGTCCAGACAGGTCTGGATCTAACCAGAAATATCCGGTTCTATGTGGCTAAATGAATATCAGCTTTTAAACAACCCGTGTGTTTGTTATTGTTTTCTGGATAGCATGTATGAACTTTAGACTTTTGAATGAAATTTAGCATGTTACATTTGGTTTTTTTGTTGGCAAATGCTAATTAGTTCCACATGGAGACACAACAAGTACACATAAGAGTTTTCTGAGGAGAATGCTACAGGAACTTTGTGAAAAATGATATTTGCGACTGTAAACATGACATTGAGTTCACATTCCCAAGAAAATGACTTTGCTTTTCTTCAAAACCAATTTGACTCTTCTTTTCGGGGCCCTTTGCACACGAACTCCACACGAGTTTATCCAGATAGGTCTGGATCTAACCAGAAATATCCGGTTCTATGTGGCTAAATGAATATCAGCTTTTGAACAGCCAGTGAGTTTGTTATTGTTTTCTGGATAGTATCTAGGATCTTTTGAGTTTTGAATGAATTTTAGCATGTTAAATATTGTTTTTTTGTTGGCAAACGCTAATTAGTTCCACATGGAGACACAACAAGTACACATAAGTGTTTTCTGAGTAGAATGCCACAGAAGCTAGGTTAAAAATGATATTTGCGACTGTAAACATGACATTGAGTTCAATTTCCCAAGAAAATGACTTTGCTTTTCTCCTAAACAACTTTGACACTTCTTTTCTGGGTCCTTGGCACACGAATTCCAAGCGAGTTTGTCCAGATAGGTCTGGATCTAACCAGAAATATCCAGTTCTGTGTGGCTAAATAAATATCAGCTTTTAAACAGCCTGTGTGTTTGTTAGTGTTTTCTGGATAATATCTATGAACGTTAGAGTTTTGAATGAATTTTTGCATGTTGCATTTTGTTTTTTGGTTGGCAAACGCTAATTAGTTCCACATGGAGACAGAACAAGTACACATAAGTGTTTTCTGAGTAGAATGCTACAGAAACTAGGTTAAAAATGATATTTGCGACTGTACACATGACATTGAATTCACATTCCCAAGAAAACGACTTTGCTTTTCTCCAAAACCAGTTTGACTGTGCTTTCCTGGGCCATTTGCACATGAATTCCAAGCGAGTTTGTCCAGATAGTTCTGGATCTAACCAGAAATATCAGGTTCTGTGTGGCTAAATGAATATCAGCTTTTAAACAGCCTGTGTGTTTGTTAGTGTTTTCTGGATAATATCTATGAACTTCAGAGTTCTGAATGAATTTTAGCATGTTACATTCTGTTTTTTTCTTGGCAAACGCTAATTAGTTCCACATGGAGACACAACAAGTACACATAGTGTTTTCTGAGTAGAATGCCACAGAAGCTATGTTAAAAATGATATTTGCGACTGTAAACATGACATTGAGTTCACTTTCCCAAGGAAATGTCTGTGCTTTTCTCCAAAACCACTTTGACTCTTCTTTTCGGGGTTCTTTGCACACGAATTCCACACGAGTTTGTACAGATAGGTCTGGATCTAACCAGAAATATCCAGTTCTGTGTGGCTAAATGAATATCAGCTTTTAAACAGCCTGTATGTTTGTTAGTGTTTTCTGGATAGTATCTAGGATCTTTAGAGTTTTGAATGAATTTGAGCATGTTACATTTTGTTTTTTGGTTGGCAAACGCTAATTAGTTCCACATGGAGACAGAACAAGTACACCTAAGTGTTTTCTGAGTAGAATGCTACAGAAGCTAAGTTAAAAATGATATTTGCGACTGTAAACATGACATTGAATTCACATTCCCAAGAAAAAGACTTTGCTTTTCAACAAAACCAGTTTGACTCTGCATTTCTGGGTCCTTAACACACGAATTCCACAGGAGTTTGTCCAGACAGGTCTGGATCTAACCAGATATATCCGGTTCTATGTGGCTAAATGAATATCAGCTTTTAAACAACCCGTGTGTTTGTTATTGTTTTCTGGATAGCATGTATGAACTTTAGAGTTTTGAATGAAATTTAGCATGTTACATTTGTTTTTTTTGTTGGCAAACGATAATTAGTTCAACATGGAGACACAACAAGTACACATAAGTGTTTTCTGAGGAGAATGCTACAGAAACTAGGTTAAAAATGATATATGCGACTGTAAACATGACATTGAGTTCACATTCCCAAGAAAATGACTTTGCTTTTCTCCTAAACAACTTTGACTCTTCTTTTTGGGGTCCTTCGCACACGAACTCCACACGAGTTTATCCAGAGAGGTCTGGATCTAACCAGAAATATCCGGTTCTATGTGGCTAAATGAATATCAGCTTTTAAACAGCCAGTGTGTTTGTTAGTGTTTTCTGGATAGTATCTAGGAACTTTAGAGTTTTGAATGAATTTTAGCATGTTACAGTTTGTTTTTTGGTTGGCAAACGCTAATTAGTTCCACATGGAGAGACAACTAGTACACATAAGTGTTTTCCGAGTAGAATGATACAGAAACTAGGTTAAAAATGATATTTGCGACTGTAAACATGACATTGAATTCACATTCCCAAGAAAAAGACTTTGCTTTTATTCATAACCAGTTTGACTCTGCTTTTCTGGGTCCTTAACACACGAATTCCAAAGGTGTTTGTCCAGATAGGTCTGGATATAACCAGAAATATCCAGTTATATGTGGCTAAATGAAAATCAGCTTTTAAACAGCCCGTGTGTTTGTTGGGGTTTTGTGGATAGTATCTATGAACTTTAGAGTTTTGAATGAATTTTAGCATGTTACATATTGTTTTTTTGTTGGCAAATGCTAATTAGTTCCACATGGAGACGCAGAAGTACACTTAAGTGTTTTCTGAGTAGAATGTTACAGAAACTAGGTTTAAAATGATATTTGCCACTGTACACATGACATTGATACCACTTGCCCAAGAAAACGACTTTTCTTTTCTTCAAAACCAGTTTCAACATTCTTTTCTGGGTCCTTAACATACGAATTCCACACAAGTTTGTCCAGATAGGTCTGGATCTAACCAGAAATATCCGGTTCTGTGTGGCTAAATGAATATCAGCTTTTAAACAGCCCGTGTTTTTGTCATTGTTTTCTGGATAGTATCTAGGAACTTTAGAGTTTTGAATGAATTTTAGCATGTTACATTTTGTTTTTTGGTTGGCAAACGCTAATTAGTTCCACATGGAGACACAACAAGTACACATAAATGTTTTCTGAGTAGAATGCTACGGAAACTTGGTTAAAAATGATATTTGTGACTGTAAACATGACATTGAATTCACATTCCCAAGAAAACGACTTTGCTTTTCTCCAAAACCAGTTTGATTCTGCTTTTCTGGGTCCTTTGCAAACGAATTCCACACGAGTTTGTCCAGATAGGTATGGATCTAACCAGAAATATCCGTTTCTGTTTTGCTCAATGAATATCAGCTTTTAAACAGCCTGTGTGTTTGTTAGTGTTTTCTGGATAGTATCTAGGAACTTTAGAGTTTTGAATGAATTTGAGCATGTTACATTTTGGTTTAGGTGGCAAACGCTAATTAGTTCCACATGGAGACACAACAAGTACACATAAGTGTTTTCTGAGTAGAATGCCACAGAAGCTAGGTTAAAAATGATATATGTGACTGTAAACATGACATTGAATTCACATTCCCGAGAAAACGGCTTTGCTTTTCTCCAAAACCAGTTTGATTCTGCTTTTCTGGGTCCTTTGCAAACGAATTCCACACGAGTTTGTCCAGATAGGTCTGGATCGAACGAGAAATATCCGGTTCTGTGTGGCTAAATGAATATCAGCTTTTAAACAGCCTGTATGTTTGTTAGTGTTTTCTGGATAGTATCTAGGATCTTTAGAGTTTTGAATGAATTTTAGCATGTTACATTTTGTTTTTTTGTTGGCAAGTGCTAATTAGTTCTACATGGAGACACAACAAGTACACATAAGTGTTTTCTGAGTAGAATGCTACAGAAGCTAAGTTAAAAATGATATTTGTGACTGTAAACATGACATTGAGTTCACTTTCCCAAGAAAATGTCTGTGCTTTTCTCCAAAATCACTTTGACTCTTCTTTTCGGGGTCCTTTGCACACGAATTCCACACGAGTTTGTCGAGATAGTTCTGGATCTAACCAGAAATATCCGTTTCTGTGTGGCTAAATGAATATCAGCTTTTAAACAGCCTGTGTGTTTGTTACTGTTTTCTGGATAATGTCTATGAACTTTAGAGTTTTGAATGAATTTTAGCATGTTACATTTTGTTTTTTGGTTGGCAAACGCTAATTAACTCCACATGGAGACACAACAAGTACACATAAGTGTTTTCTGATTAGAATGCTACAGAAACTAGGTTAAAAATGATATTTGCGACTGTAAACATGACATTGAATTCACATTAACAAGAAAAAACTTTGCTTTTATTGAAAACCAGTTTGACACTGCTTTTCTGGGTCCTTTGCACACGAATTCCACACGAGTTTGTCCAGATAGGTCTGGATCTAACCAGAAATATTCGGTTCTGTGTGGCTAAATGAATATCAGCTTTTAAACAGCCTGTGTGTTTGTTAGTGTTTTCTGGATAGTATCTAGGAACTTTAGAGTTTTGAATGAATTCTAGCATGTTACATTCTGTTTTTTCGTTGGCAAACACTAATTAGTTCCACATGGAGACACAACAAGTACACATAAGTGTTTTCTAAGTAGAATGCCACAGAAAGTAGGTTAAAAATGATATTTGCGACTGTAAACATGACATTGAGTTCACTTTCCCAAGGAAATGACTATGCTTTTCCCAAAACCAGTTTGACTCTGCTTTTCTGGGTCCTTTGCACACGAATTCCACACGAGTTTGTCCAGATAGGTCTGGATCGAACCAGAAATATCCGGTTCTGTGCGGCTAAATGAATATCAGCTTTTAAACAGCCTGTATGTTTGTTAGTGTTTTCTGGATAGTATCTAGGATCTTTAGAGTTTTGAATGAATTTTAGCATGTTACATTTTGTTTTTTGGTTGGCAAACGCTAATTGTTTCCACATGGAGACACAACAAGTACACATAAGTGTTTTCTGAGTAGAATTCTACAGAAACTTGGTTAAAAATGATATTTGCGACTGTAAACATGACATTGAATTCACATTCCCAAGAAAAAGACTTTGCTTTTCAACAAAACCAGTTTGACTCTGCATTTCTGGGTCCTTAACACACGAATTCCACAGGAGTTTGTCCAGACAGGTCTGGATCTAACCAGATATATCCGGTTCTATGTGGCTAAATGAATATCAGCTTTTAAACAACCCGTGTGTTTGTTATTGTTTTCTGGATAGCATGTATGAACTTTAGAGTTTTGAATGAAATTTAGCATGTTACATTTGGTTTTTTTGTCGGCAAATGCTAATTAGTTCCACATGGAGACACAACAAGTACACATAAGTGTTTTCTGAGGAGAATGCTACAGGAACTAGGTGAAAAATGATATTTGCGACTGTAAACATGACATTGAGTTCACATTCCCAAGAAAATGACTTTGCTTTTCTTCAAAACCAATTTGACTCTTCTTTTCCGGGCCCTTGCACACGCACTCCACACGAGTTTATCCAGATAGGTCTGGATCTAACCAGAAATATCCGGTTCTATGTGGCTAAATGAATATCAGCTTTTGAACAGCCAGTGAGTTTGTTATTGTTTTCTGGATAGTATCTAGGATCTTTTGAGTTTTGAATAAATTTTAGCATGTTAAATATTGTTTTTTTGTTGGCAAACGCTAATTAGTTCCACATGGAGACACAACAAGTACACATAAGTGTTTTCTGAGTAGAATGCCACAGAAGCTAGGTTAAAAATGATATTTGCGACTGTAAACATGACATTGAGTTCAATTTCCCAAGAAAATGACTTTGCTTTTCTCCTAAACAACTTTGACTCTTCTTTTCTGGGTCCTTGGCACACGAATTCCAAGCGAGTTGTCCAGATAGGTCTAGATCTAACCAGAAATATCCAGTTCTGTGTGGCTAAATAAATACCAGCTTTTAAACAGCCTGTGTGTTTGTTAGTGTTTTCTGGATAATATCTATGAACGTTAGAGTTTTGAATGAATTTTTGCATGTTGCATTTTGTTTTTGGGTTGGCAAACGCTAATTAGTTCCACATGGAGACAGAACAGGTACACATAAGTGTTTTCTGAGTAGAATGCTACAGAAACTAGGTTAAAAATGATATTTGCGACTGTACACATGACATTGAATTCACATTCCCAAGAAAACGACTTTGCTTTTCTCCAAAACCAGTTTGATTCTGCTTTTCTGGGTCCTTTGCAAACGAATTCCACACGAGTTTGTCCAGATAGGTATGGATCTAACCAGAAATATCCGTTTCTGTTTTGCTCAATGAATATCAGCTTTTAAACAGCCTGTGTGTTTGTTAGTGTTTTCTGGATAGTATCTAGGAACTTTAGAGTTTTGAATGAATTTGAGCATGTTACATTTTGGTTTAGGTGGCAAACGCTAATTAGTTCCACATGGAGACACAACAAGTACACATAAGTGTTTTCTGAGTAGAATGCCACAGAAGCTAGGTTAAAAATGATATATGTGACTGTAAACATGACATTGAATTCACATTCCCGAGAAAACGGCTTTGCTTTTCTCCAAAACCAGTTTGATTCTGCTTTTCTGGGTCCTTTGCAAACGAATTCCACACGAGTTTGTCCAGATAGGTCTGGATCGAACGAGAAATATCCGGTTCTGTGTGGCTAAATGAATATCAGCTTTTAAACAGCCTGTATGTTTGTTAGTGTTTTCTGGATAGTATCTAGGATCTTTAGAGTTTTGAATGAATTTTAGCATGTTACATTTTGTTTTTTTGTTGGCAAGTGCTAATTAGTTCTACATGGAGACACAACAAGTACACATAAGTGTTTTCTGAGTAGAATGCTACAGAAGCTAAGTTAAAAATGATATTTGTGACTGTAAACATGACATTGAGTTCACTTTCCCAAGAAAATGTCTGTGCTTTTCTCCAAAATCACTTTGACTCTTCTTTTCGGGGTCCTTTGCACACGAATTCCACACGAGTTTGTCGAGATAGTTCTGGATCTAACCAGAAATATCCGTTTCTGTGTGGCTAAATGAATATCAGCTTTTAAACAGCCTGTGTGTTTGTTACTGTTTTCTGGATAATGTCTATGAACTTTAGAGTTTTGAATGAATTTTAGCATGTTACATTTTGTTTTTTGGTTGGCAAACGCTAATTAACTCCACATGGAGACACAACAAGTACACATAAGTGTTTTCTGATTAGAATGCTACAGAAACTAGGTTAAAAATGATATTTGCGACTGTAAACATGACATTGAATTCACATTAACAAGAAAAAACTTTGCTTTTATTGAAAACCAGTTTGACACTGCTTTTCTGGGTCCTTTGCACACGAATTCCACACGAGTTTGTCCAGATAGGTCTGGATCTAACCAGAAATATCCGGTTCTGTGTGGCTAAATGAATATCAGCTTTTAAACAGCCTGTGTGTTTGTTAGTGTTTTCTGGATAGTATCTAGGAACTTTAGAGTTTTGAATGAATTCTAGCATGTTACATTCTGTTTTTTCGTTGGCAAACACTAATTAGTTCCACATGGAGACACAACAAGTACACATAAGTGTTTTCTAAGTAGAATGCCACAGAAAGTAGGTTAAAAATGATATTTGCGACTGTAAACATGACATTGAGTTCACTTTCCCAAGGAAATGACTATGCTTTTCCCAAAACCAGTTTGACTCTGCTTTTCTGGGTCCTTTGCACACGAATTCCACACGAGTTTGTCCAGATAGGTCTGGATCGAACCAGAAATATCCGGTTCTGTGCGGCTAAATGAATATCAGCTTTTAAACAGCCTGTATGTTTGTTAGTGTTTTCTGGATAGTATCTAGGATCTTTAGAGTTTTGAATGAATTTTAGCATGTTACATTTTGTTTTTTGGTTGGCAAACGCTAATTGTTTCCACATGGAGACACAACAAGTACACATAAGTGTTTTCTGAGTAGAATTCTACAGAAACTTGGTTAAAAATGATATTTGCGACTGTAAACATGACATTGAATTCACATTCCCAAGAAAAAGACTTTGCTTTTCAACAAAACCAGTTTGACTCTGCATTTCTGGGTCCTTAACACACGAATTCCACAGGAGTTTGTCCAGACAGGTCTGGATCTAACCAGATATATCCGGTTCTATGTGGCTAAATGAATATCAGCTTTTAAACAACCCGTGTGTTTGTTATTGTTTTCTGGATAGCATGTATGAACTTTAGAGTTTTGAATGAAATTTAGCATGTTACATTTGGTTTTTTTGTCGGCAAATGCTAATTAGTTCCACATGGAGACACAACAAGTACACATAAGTGTTTTCTGAGGAGAATGCTACAGGAACTAGGTGAAAAATGATATTTGCGACTGTAAACATGACATTGAGTTCACATTCCCAAGAAAATGACTTTGCTTTTCTTCAAAACCAATTTGACTCTTCTTTTCCGGGCCCTTGCACACGCACTCCACACGAGTTTATCCAGATAGGTCTGGATCTAACCAGAAATATCCGGTTCTATGTGGCTAAATGAATATCAGCTTTTGAACAGCCAGTGAGTTTGTTATTGTTTTCTGGATAGTATCTAGGATCTTTTGAGTTTTGAATAAATTTTAGCATGTTAAATATTGTTTTTTTGTTGGCAAACGCTAATTAGTTCCACATGGAGACACAACAAGTACACATAAGTGTTTTCTGAGTAGAATGCCACAGAAGCTAGGTTAAAAATGATATTTGCGACTGTAAACATGACATTGAGTTCAATTTCCCAAGAAAATGACTTTGCTTTTCTCCTAAACAACTTTGACTCTTCTTTTCTGGGTCCTTGGCACACGAATTCCAAGCGAGTTGTCCAGATAGGTCTAGATCTAACCAGAAATATCCAGTTCTGTGTGGCTAAATAAATACCAGCTTTTAAACAGCCTGTGTGTTTGTTAGTGTTTTCTGGATAATATCTATGAACGTTAGAGTTTTGAATGAATTTTTGCATGTTGCATTTTGTTTTTGGGTTGGCAAACGCTAATTAGTTCCACATGGAGACAGAACAGGTACACATAAGTGTTTTCTGAGTAGAATGCTACAGAAACTAGGTTAAAAATGATATTTGCGACTGTACACATGACATTGAATTCACATTCCCAAGAAAACGACTTTGCTTTTCTCCAAAACCAGTTTGACTGTGCTTTCCTGGGCCATTTGCACACGAATTCCAAGCGACTTTGTCCAGATAGTTCTGGATCAAACCAGAAATATCAGGTTCTGTGTGGCTAAATGAATATCAGCTTTTAAACAGCCTGTGTGTTTGTTAGTGTTTTCTGGATAATATCTATGAACTTCAGAGTTCTGAATGAATTTTAGCATGTTACATTCTGTTTTTTTCTTGGCAAACGCTAATTAGTTCCACATGGAGACACAACAAGTACACATAGTGTTTTCTGAGTAGAATGCCACAGAAGCTATGTTAAAAATGATATTTGCGACTGTAAACATGACATTGAGTTCACTTTACCAAGGAAATTACTGTGCTTTTCTCCAAAACCACTTTGACTCTTCTTTTCGGGGTTCTTTGCACACGAATTCCAAGCGAGTTTGTCCAGATAGGTATGGATCTAACCAGAAATATCCAGTTCTGTGTGGCTAAATGAATATCAGCTTTTAAACAGCCAGTGTGTTTGTTAGTGTTTTCTGGATAGTATATAGGAACTTTAGAGTTTTGAATGAATTTTAGCATGTTACATTTTGTTTTTTGGTTGGCAAACGCTAATTAGTTCCACATGGAGACACAACAAGTACAAATAAGTGTTTTCTGAGTAGAATGCTACAGAAACTAGGTTAAAAATGATATTTGCGACTGTAAACATGACATTGAGTTCACATTCCCAAGAATAAGACTTTCTTTTCTCCAAAACCAGTTTGACTCTGCTTTTCTGGGTCCTTAACACACGAATTCCACAGGAGTTTGTCCAGACAGGTCTGGATCTAACCAGATATATCCGATTCTATGTGGCTAAATGAATATCAGCTTTTAAACAACCCGTGTGTTTGTTATTGTTTTCTGGATAGCATGTATGAACTTTAGAGTTTTGAATGAAATTTAGCATGTTACATTTGGTTTTTTTGTTGGCAAATGCTAATTAGTTCCACATGGAGACACAACAAGTACACATAAGTGTTTTCTGAGTAGAATGCTACAGAAACTAGGTTAAAAATGATATATGCGACTGTAAACATGACATTGAGTTCACATTCCCAAGAAAATGACTTTGCTTTTCTCCTAAACAACTTTGACTCTTCTTTTCGGGGTCCTTTGCACACGAACTCCACATGAGTTTATCCAGATAGGTCTGGATCTAACCAGAAATATCCGGTTCTATGTGGCTAAATGAATATCAGCTTTTAAACAGCCAGTGTGTTTGTTAGTGTTTTCTGGATAGTATCTAGGAACTTTAGAGTTTTGAATGAATTTTAGCATGTTACATTTTGTTTTTTGGTTGGCAAACGCTAATTAGTTCCACATGGAGAGACAACTAGTACACATAAGTGTTTTCTGAGTAGAATGCTACAGAAATTAGGTTAAAAATGATATTTGAGAACGTAAACATGACACTGAGTTCACATTCACAAGAAATGACTTTGCTTTTCTCCAAAACAAGTTTGACTCTGCTTTTCTGGGTCCTTTGCACACGAATTCCACACGAGTTTGTCCAGATAGGTCTGGATCTAACCAGAAATATCCGGTTCTGTGTGGCTAAATGAATATCAGCTTTTAAACAGCCTGTGTGTTTGTTAGCGTTTTCTGGATAGTATCTAGGAATTCAGAGTTTTGAATGTATTTTAGCATGTTACATTTTGTTTTTTTTTTGGTTGGCAAATGCTAATTAACTCCACATGGAGACACAACAAGAACACATAAGTGTTTTCTGAGTAAAAAGCTACAGAAACTAGGTTAAAAATGATATTTGCGACTGTAAACATGACATTGAATTCACATTCCCAAGAAAAAGACTTTGCTTTTATTCATAACCAGTTTGACTCTGCTTTTCTGGGTCCTTAACACATGAATTCCACAGGTGTTTGTCCAGATAGGTCTGGATATAACCAGAAATATCCGGTTATATGTGGCTAAATGAAAATCAGCTTTTAAACAGCCCGTGTGTTTGTTAGTGTTTTCTGGATAGTATCTATGAACTTAGGAGTTTTGAATGAATTTTAGCATGTTACATATAGTTATTTTGTTGGCAAATGCTAATTAGTTCCACATGGAGACGCACAAGTACACTTAAGTGTTTTCTGAGTAGAATGTTACAGAAACTAGGTTAAAAATGATATTTGCCACTGTACACATGACATTGATACCACTTGCCCAAGAAAACGACTTTTCTTTTCTTCAAAACCAGTTTTAACATTCTTTTCTGGGTCCTTAACACACGAATTCCACACAAGTTTGTCCAGATAGTTCTGGATCTAACCAGAAATATCCGGTTCTGTGTGGCTAAATGAATATCAGCTTTTAAACAGCCCGTGTTTTTGTCATTGTTTTCTGGATAGTATCTAGGAACTTTAGAGTTTTGAATGAATTTTAGCATGTTACATTTTGTTTTTTTGTTGGCAAACGCTAATTAGTTCCACATGGAGACACAACAAGTACACATAAATGTTTTCTGAGTAGAATGCTACGGAAACTTGGTTAAAAATGATATTTGTGACTGTAAACATGACATTGAATTCACATTCCCAAGAAAACGGCTTTGCTTTTCTCCAAAACCAGTTTGATTCTGCTTTTCTGGGTCCTTTGCAAACGAATTCCACACGAGTTTGTCCAGATAGGTCTGGATCGAACCAGAAATATCCGTTTCTGTGTGGCTAAATGAATATCAGCTTTTAAACAGCCTGTGTGTTTGTTAGTGTTTTCTGGATAGTATCTAGGAACTTTAGAGTTTTGAATGAATTTGAGCAGGTTACATTTTGGTTTAGGGTGCAAACGCTAATTAGTTCCACATGGAGACACAACAAGTACACATAAGTGTTTTCTGAGTAGAATGCCACAGAAGCTAGGTTAAAAATGATATATGTGACTGTAAACATGACATTGAATTCACATTCCCGAGAAAATGGCTTTGCTTTTCTCCATAACCAGTTTGACTCTGCTTTTCGGGGACCTTTGCGCACGAATTCCACTCGAGTTTGTCCAGATAGGTCTGGATCGAATGAGAAATATCCGGTTCTGTGTGGCTAAATGAATATCAGCTTTTAAACAGCCTGTATGTTTGTTAGTGTTTTCTGGATAGTATCTAGGATCTTTAGAGTTTTGAATGAATTTTAGCATGTTACATTTTGTTTTTTTTGTTGGCAAGTGCTAATTAGTTCCACATGGAGACACAACAAGTACACATAAGTGTTTTCTGAGTAGAATGCTACAGAAGCTAAGTTAAAAATGATATTTGTGACTGTAAACATGACATTGAGTTCACTTTCCCAAGAAAATGTCTGTGCTTTTCTCCAAAACCACTTTGACTCTTCTTTTCGGGGTTCTTTGCACACGAATTCCACACGAGTTTGTCCAGATAGTTCTGGATCTAACCAGAAATATCCGTTTCTCTGTGGCTAAATGAATATCAGCTTTTAAACAGCCTGTGTGTTTGTTAGTGTTTTCTGGATTGTATCTATGAACTTTAGAGTTTTGAATGAATTTTAGCATGTTACATTTTGTTTTTTGGTTGGCAACCCTAATTAACTCCACATGGAGACACAACAAGTACACATAAGTGTTTTCTGATTAGAATGCTACAGAAAGTAGGTTAAAAATGATATTTGCGACTGTAAACATGACATTGAATTCACATTAACAAGAAAAAACTTTGCTTTTATTCAAAACCAGTTTGACACTGCTTTTCTGGGTCCTTTGCACACGAATTCCACACGAGTTTGTCCAGATAGGTCTGGATCTAACCAGAAATATCCGGTTCTGTGTGGCTAAATGAATATCAGCTTTTAAACAGCCTGTGTGTTTGTTAGTGTTTTCTGGATAGTATCTAGGAACTTTAGAGTTTTGAATGAATTTTAGCATGTTACATTCTGTTTTTTCGTTGGCAAACGCTAATTAGTTCCACATGGAGACACAACAAGTACACATAAGTGTTTTCTAAGTAGAATGCCACAGAAAGTAGGTTAAAAATGATATTTGCGACTGTAAACATGACATTGAGTTCACTTTCCCAAGGAAATGACTATGCTTTTCCCAAAACCAATTTGACTCTGCTTTTCTGGGTCCTTTGCTCACGAATTCCACACGAGTTTGTCCAGATAGGTCTGGATCGAACCAGAAATATCCGGTTCTGTGCGGCTAAATGAATATCAGCTTTTAAACAGCCTGTGTGTTTGTTAGTGTTTTCTGGATAGTATCTAGGAACTTTAGAGTTTTGAATGAATTTGAGCATGTTACATTTTGGTTTAGGTGGCAAACGCTAATTAGTTCCACATGGAGACACAACAAGTACACATAAGTGTTTTCTGAGTAGAATGCCACAGAAGCTAGGTTAAAAATGATATATGTGACTGTAAACATGACATTGAATTCACATTCCCGAGAAAACGGCTTTGCTTTTCTCCATAACCAGTTTGACTCTGCTTTTCGGGGACCTTTGCGCACGAATTCCACACGAGTTTGTCCAGATAGGTCTGGATCGAATGAGAAATATCCGGTTCTGTGTGGCTAAATGAATATCAGCTTTTAAACAGCCTGTATGTTTGTTAGTGTTTTCTGGATAGTATCTAGTATCTTTAGAGTTTTGAATGAATTTTAGCATGTTACATTTTGTTTTTTTTGTTGGCAAGTGCTAATTAGTTCCACATGGAGACACAACAAGTACACATAAGTGTTTTCTGAGTAGAATGCTACAGAAGCTAAGTTAAAAATGATATTTGTGACTGTAAACATGACATTGAGTTCACTTTCCCAAGAAAATGTCTGTGCTTTTCTCCAAAACCACTTTGACTCTTCTTTTCGGGGTTCTTTGCACACGAATTCCACACGAGTTTGTCCAGATAGTTCTGGATCTAACCAGAAATATCCGTTTCTGTGTGGCTAAATGAATATCAGCTTTTAAACAGCCTGTGTGTTTGTTAGTGTTTTCTGGATTGTATCTATGAACTTTAGAGTTTTGAATGAATTTTAGCATGTTACATTTTGTTTTTTGGTTGGCAACCCTAATTAACTACACATGGAGACACAACAAGTACACATAAGTGTTTTCTGATTAGAATGCTAGAGAGTAGGTTAAAAATGATATTTGCGACTGTAAACATGACATTGAATTCACATTAACAAGAAAAAACTTTGCTTTTATTCAAAACCAGTTTGACACTGCTTTTCTGGGTCCTTTGCACACGAATTCCACACGAGTTTGTCCAGATAGGTCTGGATCTAACCAGAAATATCCGGTTCTGTGTGGCTAAATGAATATCAGCTTTTAAACAGCCTGTGTGTTTGTTAGTGTTTTCTGGATAGTATCTAGGAACTTTAGAGTTTTGAATGAATTTTAGCATGTTACATTCTGTTTTTTCGTTGGCAAACGCTAATTAGTTCCACATGGAGACACAACAAGTACACATAAGTGTTTTCTAAGTAGAATGCCACAGAAAGTAGGTTAAAAATGATATTTGCGACTGTAAACATGACATTGAGTTCACTTTCCCAAGGAAATGACTATGCTTTTCCCAAAACCAATTTGACTCTGCTTTTCTGGGTCCTTTGCTCACGAATTCCACACGAGTTTGTCCAGATAGGTCTGGATCGAACCAGAAATATCCGGTTCTGTGCGGCTAAATGAATATCAGCTTTTAAACAGCCTGTGTGTTTGTTAGTGTTTTCTGGATAGTATCTAGGAACTTTAGAGTTTTGAATGAATTTGAGCATGTTACATTTTGGTTTAGGTGGCAAACGCTAATTAGTTCCACATGGAGACACAACAAGTACACATAAGTGTTTTCTGAGTAGAATGCCACAGAAGCTAGGTTAAAAATGATATATGTGACTGTAAACATGACATTGAATTCACATTCCCGAGAAAACGGCTTTGCTTTTCTCCATAACCAGTTTGACTCTGCTTTTCGGGGACCTTTGCGCACGAATTCCACACGAGTTTGTCCAGATAGGTCTGGATCGAATGAGAAATATCCGGTTCTGTGTGGCTAAATGAATATCAGCTTTTAAACAGCCTGTATGTTTGTTAGTGTTTTCTGGATAGTATCTAGTATCTTTAGAGTTTTGAATGAATTTTAGCATGTTACATTTTGTTTTTTTTGTTGGCAAGTGCTAATTAGTTCCACATGGAGACACAACAAGTACACATAAGTGTTTTCTGAGTAGAATGCTACAGAAGCTAAGTTAAAAATGATATTTGTGACTGTAAACATGACATTGAGTTCACTTTCCCAAGAAAATGTCTGTGCTTTTCTCCAAAACCACTTTGACTCTTCTTTTCGGGGTTCTTTGCACACGAATTCCACACGAGTTTGTCCAGATAGTTCTGGATCTAACCAGAAATATCCGTTTCTGTGTGGCTAAATGAATATCAGCTTTTAAACAGCCTGTGTGTTTGTTAGTGTTTTCTGGATTGTATCTATGAACTTTAGAGTTTTGAATGAATTTTAGCATGTTACATTTTGTTTTTTGGTTGGCAACCCTAATTAACTACACATGGAGACACAACAAGTACACATAAGTGTTTTCTGATTAGAATGCTAGAGAGTAGGTTAAAAATGATATTTGCGACTGTAAACATGACATTGAATTCACATTAACAAGAAAAAACTTTGCTTTTATTCAAAACCAGTTTGACACTGCTTTTCTGGGTCCTTTGCACACGAATTCCACACGAGTTTGTCCAGATAGGTCTGGATCTAACCAGAAATATCCGGTTCTGTGTGGCTAAATGAATATCAGCTTTTAAACAGCCTGTGTGTTTGTTAGTGTTTTCTGGATAGTATCTAGGAACTTTAGAGTTTTGAATGAATTTTAGCATGTTACATTCTGTTTTTTCGTTGGCAAACGCTAATTAGTTCCACATGGAGACACAACAAGTACACATAAGTGTTTTCTAAGTAGAATGCCACAGAAAGTAGGTTAAAAATGATATTTGCGACTGTAAACATGACATTGAGTTCACTTTCCCAAGGAAATGACTATGCTTTTCCCAAAACCAATTTGACTCTGCTTTTCTGGGTCCTTTGCACACGAATTCCACACGAGTTTGTCCAGATAGGTCTGGATCGAACCAGAAATATCCGGTTCTGTGTGGCTAAATGAATATCAGCTTTTAAACAGCCTGTGTGTTTGTTAGTGTTTTCTGGATAGTATCTAGGAACTTTAGAGTTTTGAATGAATTTGAGCATGTTACGTTTTGGTTTAGGTGGCAAACGCTAATTAGTTCCACATGGAGACACAACAAGTACACATAAGTGTTTTCTGAGTAGAATGCCACAGAAGCTAGGTTAAAAATGATATATGTGACTGTAAACATGACATTGAATTCACATTCCCGAGAAAACGGCTTTGCTTTTCTCCATAACCAGTTTGACTCTGCTTTTCGGGGACCTTTGCGCACGAATTCCACACGAGTTTGTCCAGATAGGTCTGGATCGAATGAGAAATATCCGGTTCTGTGTGGCTAAATGAATATCAGCTTTTAAACAGCCTGTATGTTTGTTAGTGTTTTCTGGATAGTATCTAGTATCTTTAGAGTTTTGAATGAATTTTAGCATGTTACAGTTTGTTTTTTTTGTTGGCAAGTGCTAATTAGTTCCACATGGAGACACAACAAGTACACATAAGTGTTTTCTGAGTAGAATGCTACAGAAGCTAAGTTAAAAATGATATTTGTGACTGTAAACATGACATTGAGTTCACTTTCCCAAGAAAATGTCTGTGCTTTTCTCCAAAACCACTTTGACTCTTCTTTTCGGGGTTCTTTGCACACGAATTCCACACGAGTTTGTCCAGATAGTTCTGGATCTAACCAGAAATATCCGTTTCTGTGTGGCTAAATGAATATCAGCTTTTAAACAGCCTGTGTGTTTGTTAGTGTTTTCTGGATTGTATCTATGAACTTTAGAGTTTTGAATGAATTTTAGCATGTTACATTTTGTTTTTTGGTTGGCAACCCTAATTAACTCCACATGGAGACACAACAAGTACACATAAGTGTTTTCTGATTAGAATGCTACAGAAAGTAGGTTAAAAATGATATTTGCGACTGTAAACATGACATTGAATTCACATTAACAAGAAAAAACTTTGCTTTTATTCAAAACCAGTTTGACACTGCTTTTCTGGGTCCTTTGCACACGAATTCCACACGAGTTTGTCCAGATAGGTCTGGATCTAACCAGAAATATCCGGTTCTGTGTGGCTAAATGAATATCAGCTTTTAAACAGCCTGTGTGTTTGTTAGTGTTTTCTGGATAGTATCTAGGAACTTTAGAGTTTTGAATGAATTTTAGCATGTTACATTCTGTTTTTTCGTTGGCAAACGCTAATTAGTTCCACATGGAGACACAACAAGTACACATAAGTGTTTTCTAAGTAGAATGCCACAGAAAGTAGGTTAAAAATGATATTTGCGACTGTAAACATGACATTGAGTTCACTTTCCCAAGGAAATGACTATGCTTTTCCCAAAACCAATTTGACTCTGCTTTTCTGGGTCCTTTGCACACGAATTCCACACGAGTTTGTCCAGATAGGTCTGGATCGAACCAGAAATATCCGGTTCTGTGCGGCTAAATGAATATCAGCTTTTAAACAGCCTGTGTGTTTGTTAGTGTTTTCTGGATAGTATCTAGGAACTTTAGAGTTTTGAATGAATTTGAGCATGTTACATTTTGGTTTAGGTGGCAAACGCTAATTAGTTCCACATGGAGACACAACAAGTACACATAAGTGTTTTCTGAGTAGAATGCCACAGAAGCTAGGTTAAAAATGATATATGTGACTGTAAACATGACATTGATTTCACATTCCCGAGAAAACGGCTTTGCTTTTCTCCATAACCAGTTTGACTCTGCTTTTCGGGGACCTTTGCGCACGAATTCCACACGAGTTTGTCCAGATAGGTCTGGATCGAATGAGAAATATCCGGTTCTGTGTGGCTAAATGAATATCAGCTTTTAAACAGCCTGTATGTTTGTTAGTGTTTTCTGGATAGTATCTAGGATCTTTAGAGTTTTGAATGAATTTTAGCATGTTACATTTTGTTTTTTTTGTTGGCAAGTGCTAATTAGTTCCACATGGAGACACAACAAGTACACATAAGTGTTTTCTGAGTAGAATGCTACAGAAGCTAAGTTAAAAATGATATTTGTGACTGTAAACATGACGTTGAGTTCACTTTCCCAAGAAAATGTCTGTGCTTTTCTCCAAAACCACTTTGACTCTTCTTTTCGGGGTTCTTTGCACACGAATTCCACACGAGTTTGTCCAGATAGTTCTGGATCTAACCAGAAATATCCGTTTCTGTGTGGCTAAATGAATATCAGCTTTTAAACAGCCTGTGTGTTTGTTAGTGTTTTCTGGATTGTATCTATGAACTTTAGATTTTGAATGAATTTTAGCATGTTACATTTTGTTTTTTGGTTGGCAAACGCTAATTAACTCCACATGGAGACACAACAAGTACACATAAGTGTTTTCTGATTAGAATGCTACAGGAACTAGGAGAAAAATGATATTTGCGACTGTAAACATGACATTGAATTCACATTAACAAGAAAAAACTTTGCTTTTATTCAAAACCAGTTTGACACTGCTTTTCTGGGTCCTTTGCACACGAATTCCACACGAGTTTGTCCAGATAGGTCTGGATCTAACCAGAAATATCCGGTTCTGTGTGGCTAAATGAATATCAGCTTTTAAACAGCCTGTGTGTTTGTTAGTGTTTTCTGGATTGTATCTATGAACTTTAGAGTTTTGAATGAATTTTAGCATGTTACATTTTGTTTTTTGGTTGGCAAACGCTAATTAACTCCACATGGAGACACAACAAGTACACATAAGTGTTTTCTGATTAGAATGCTACAGAAACTAGGTTAAAAATGATATTTGCGACTGTAAACATGACATTGAATTCACATTAACAAGAAAAAACTTTGCTTTTATTCAAAACCAGTTTGACACTGCTTTTCTGGGTCCTTTGCACACGAATTCCACACGAGTTTGTCCAGATAGGTCTGGATCTAACCAGAAATATCCGGTTCTGTGTGGCTAAATGAATATCAGCTTTTAAACAGCCTGTGTGTTTGTTAGTATTTTCTGGATAGTATCTAGGAACTTTAGAGTTTTGAATGAATTTGAGCATGTTACATTTTGGTTTAGGTGGCAAACGCTAATTAGTTCCACATGGAGACACAACAAGTACACATAAGTGTTTTCTGAGTAGAATGCCACAGAAGCTAGGTTAAAAATGATATATGTGACTGTAAACATGACATTGAATTCACATTCCCGAGAAAATGGCTTTGCTTTTCTCCATAACCAGTTTGACTCTGCTTTTCGGGGACCTTTGCGCACGAATTCCACACGAGTTTGTCCAGATAGGTCTGGATCGAATGAGAAATATCCGGTTCTGTGTGGCTAAATGAATATCAGCTTTTAAACAGCCTGTATGTTTGTTAGTGTTTTCTGGATAGTAGTTAGGATCTTTAGAGTTTTGAATGAATTTTAGCATGTTACATTTTGTTTTTTTTGTTGGCAAGTGCTAATTAGTTCCACATGGAGACACAACAAGTACACATAAGTGTTTTCTGAGTAGAATGCTACAGAAGCTAAGTTAAAAATGATATTTGTGACTGTAAACATGACATTGAGTTCACTTTCCCAAGAAAATGTCTGTGCTTTTCTCCAAAACCACTTTGACTCTTCTTTTCGGGGTTCTTTGCACACGAATTCCACACGAGTTTGTCCAGATAGTTCTGGATCTAACCAGAAATATCCGTTTCTGTGTGGCTAAATGAATATCAGCTTTTAAACAGCCTGTGTGTTTGTTAGTGTTTTCTGGATTGTATCTATGAACTTTAGAGTTTTAAATGAATTTTAGCATGTTACATTTTGTTTTTTGGTTGGCAAACGCTAATTAACACCACATGGAGACACAACAAGTACACATAAGTGTTTTCTGATTAGAATGCTACAGAAACTAGGTTAAAAATGATATTTGCGACTGTAAACATGACATTGAATTCACATTAACAAGAAAAAACTTTGCTTTTATTCAAAACCAGTTTGACACTGCTTTTCTGGGTCCTTTGCACACGAATTCCACACGAGTTTGTCCAGATAGGTCTGGATCTAACCAGAAATATCCGGTTCTGTGTGGCTAAATGAATATCAGCTTTTAAACAGCCTGTGTGTTTGTTAGTGTTTTCTGGATAGTATCTAGGAACTTTAGAGTTTTGAATGAATTCTAGCATGTTACATTCTGTTTTTTCGTTGGCAAACGCTAATTAGTTCCACATGGAGACACAACAAGTACACATAAGTGTTTTCTAAGTAGAATGCCACAGAAAGTAGGTTAAAAATGATATTTGCGACTGTAAACATGACATTGAGTTCACTTTCCCAAGGAAATGACTATGCTTTTCCCAAAACCAATTTGACTCTGCTTTTCTGGGTCCTTTGCACACGAATTCCACACGAGTTTGTCCAGATAGGTCTGGATCGAACCAGAAATATCCGGTTCTGTGCGGCTAAATGAATATCAGCTTTTAAACAGCCTGTGTGTTTGCTAGTGTTTTCTGGATAGTATCTAGGAACTTTAGAGTTTTGAATGAATTTGAGCATGTTACATTTTGGTTTAGGTGGCAAACGCTAATTAGTTCCACATGGAGACACAACAAGTACACATAAGTGTTTTCTGAGTAGAATGCCACAGAAGCTAGGTTAAAAATGATATATGTGACTGTAAACATGACATTGAATTCCCATTCCCGAGAAAACGGCTTTGCTTTTCTCCATAACCAGTTTGACTCTGCTTTTCGGGGACCTTTGCGCACGAATTCCACACGAGTTTGTCCAGATAGGTCTGGATCGAATGAGAAATATCCGGTTCTGTGTGGCTAAATGAATATCAGCTTTTAAACAGCCTGTATGTTTGTTAGTGTTTTCTGGATAGTATCTAGGATCTTTAGAGTTTTGAATGAATTTTAGCATGTTACATTTTGTTTTTTTTGTTGGCAAGTGCTAATTAGTTCCACATGGAGACACAACAAGTACACATAAGTGTTTTCTGAGTAGAATGATACAGAAGCTAAGTTAAAAATGATATTTGTGACTGTAAACATGACATTGAGTTCACTTTCCCAAGAAAATGTCTGCGCTTTTCTCCAAAACCACTTTGACTCTTCTTTTCAGGGTTCTTTGCACACGAATTCCACACGAGTTTGTCCAGATAGTTCTGGATCTAACCAGAAATATCCGTTTCTGTGTGGCTAAATGAATATCAGCTTTTAAACAGCCTGTGTGTTTGTTAGTGTTTTCTGGATTGTATCTATGAACTTTAGAGTTTTGAATGAATTTTAGCATGTTACATTTTGTTTTTTGGTTGGCAAACGCTAATTAACTCCACATGGAGACACAACAAGTACACATAAGAGTTTTCTGATTAGAATGCTACAGGAACTAGGAGAAAAATGATATTTGCGACTGTAAACATGACATTGAGTTCACATTCCCAAGAAAATGACTTTGCTTTTATTCAAAACCAGTTTGACACTGCTTTTCTGGGTCCTTTGCACACGAATTCCACACGAGTTTGTCCAGATAGGTCTGGATCTAACCAGAAATATCCGGTTCTGTGTGGCTAAATGAATATCAGCTTTTAAACAGCCTGTGTGTTTGTTAGTGTTTTCTGGATTGTATCTATGAACTTTAGAGTTTTGAATGAATTTTAGCATGTTACATTTTGTTTTTTGGTTGGCAAACGCTAATTAACTCCACATGGAGACACAACAAGTACACATAAGTGTTTTCTGATTAGAATGCTACAGAAACTAGGTTAAAAATGATATTTGCGACTGTAAACATGACATTGAATTCACATTAACAAGAAAAAACTTTGCTTTTATTCAAAACCAGTTTGACACTGCTTTTCTGGGTCCTTTGCAAACGAATTCCACACGAGTTTGTCCAGATAGGTCTGGATCTAACCAGAAATATCCGGTTCTGTGTGGCTAAATGAATATCAGCTTTTAAACAGCCTGTGTGTTTGTTAGTGTTTTCTGGATAGTATCTAGGAACTTTAGAGTTTTGAATGAATTTGAGCATGTTACATTTTGGTTTAGGTGGCAAACGCTAATTAGTTCCACATGGAGACACAACAAGTACACATAAGTGTTTTCTGAGTAGAATGCCACAGAAGCTAGGTTAAAAATGATATATGTGACTGTAAACATGACATTGAATTCACATTCCCGAGAAAACGGCTTTGCTTTTCTCCATAACCAGTTTGACTCTGTTTTTCGGGGACCTTTGCGCACGAATTCCACACGAGTTTGTCCAGATAGGTCTGGATCGAACCAGAAATATCCGGTTCTGTGTGGCTAAATGAATATCAGCTTTTAAACAGCCTGTATGTTTGTTAGTGTTTTCTGGATAGTATCTAGGATCTTTAGAGTTTTGAATGAATTTTAGCATGTTACATTTTGTTTTTTTTGTTGGCAAGTGCTAATTAGTTCCACATGGAGACACAACAAGTACACATAAGTGTTTTCTGAGTAGAATGCTACAGAAGCTAAGTTAAAAATGATATTTGTGACTGTAAACATGACATTGAGTTCACTTTCCCAAGAAAATGTCTGTGCTTTTCTCCGTAACCACTTTGACTCTTCTTTTCGGGGTTCTTTGCACACGAATTCCACACGAGTTTGTCCAGATAGTTCTGGATCTAACCAGAAATATCCGTTTCTGTGTGGCTAAATGAATATCAGCTTTTAAACAGCCTGTGTGTTTGTTAGTGTTTTCTGGATTGTATCTATGAACTTTAGAGTTTTGAATGAATTTTAGCATGTTACATTTTGTTTTTTGGTTGGCAAACGCTAATTAACTCCACATGGAGACACAACAAGTACACATAAGTGTTTTCTGATTAGAATGCTACAGAATCTAGGTTAAAAATGATATTTGCGACTGTAAACATGACATTGAATTCACATTAACAAGAAAAAACTTTGCTTTTATTCAAAACCAGTTTGACACTGCTTTTTTGGGTCCTTTGCACACGAATTCCACACGAGTTTGTCCAGATAGGTCTGGATCTAACCAGAAATATCCGGTTCTGTGTGGCTAAATGAATATCAGCTTTTAAACAGCCTGTGTGTTTGTTAGTGTTTTCTGGATAGTATCTAGGAACTTTAGAGTTTTGAATGAATTTTAGCATGTTACATTCTGTTTTTTCGTTGGCAAACGCTAATTAGTTCCACATGGAGACACAACAAGTACACATAAGTGTTTTCTAAGTAGAATGCCACAGAAAGTAGGTTAAAAATGATATTTGCGACTGTAAACATGACATTGAGTTCACTTTCCCAAGGAAATGACTATGCTTTTCCCAAAACCACTTTGCCTCTGCTTTTCTGGGTCCTTTGCACACGAATTCCACACGAGTTTGTCCAGATAGGTCTGGATCGAACCAGAAATATCCGGTTCTGTGCGGCTAAATGAATATCAGCTTTTAAACAGCCTGTGTGTTTGTTAGTGTTTTCTGGATAGTATATAGGAACTTTAGAGTTTTGAATGAATTTGAGCATGTTACATTTTGGTTTAGGTGGCAAACGCTAATTAGTTCCACATGGAGACACAACAAGTACACATAAGTGTTTTCTGAGTAGAATGCCACAGAAGCTAGGTTAAAAATGATATATGTGACTGTAAACATGACATTGAATTCACATTCCCGAGAAAACGGCTTTGCTTTTCTCCAAAACCAGTTTGACTCTGCTTTTCGGGGACCTTTGCGCACGAATTCCACACGAGTTTGTCCAGATAGGTCTGGATCGAATGAGAAATATCCGGTTCTGTGTGGCTAAATGAATATCAGCTTTTAAACAGCCTGTATGTTTGTTAGTGTTTTCTGGATAGTATCTAGGATCTTTAGAGTTTTGAATGAATTTTAGCATGTTACATTTTGTTTTTTTTGTTGGCAAGTTCTAATTAGTTCCACATGGAGACACAACAAGTACACATAAGTGTTTTCTGAGTAGAATGCTACAGAAGCTAAGTTAAAAATGATATTTGTGACTGTAAACATGACATTGAGTTCACTTTCCCGAGAAAACGGCTTTGCTTTTCTCCAAAACCACTTTGACTCTTCTTTTCGGGGTTCTTTGCACACGAATTCCACACGAGTTTGTCCAGATAGTTCTGGATCTAACCAGAAATATCAAGTACTGTGTGGCTAAATGAATATCAGCTTTTAAACAGCCTGTGTGTTTGTTAGTGTTTTCTGGATTGTATCTATGAACTTTAGAGTTTTGAATGAATTTTAGCATGTTACATTTTGTTTTTTGGTTGGCAAACTCTAATTAACTCCACATGGAGACACAACAAGTACACATAAGTGTTTTCTGATTAGAATGCTACAGAAACTAGGTTAAAAATGATATTTGCGACTGTAAACATGACATTGAATTCACATTAACAAGAAAAAACTTTGCTTTTATTCAAAACCAGTTTGACACTGCTTTTCTGGGTCCTTTGCACACGAATTCCACACGAGTTTGTCCAGATAGGTCTGGATCTAACCAGAAATATCCGGTTCTGTGTGGCTAAATGAATATCAGCTTTTAAACAGCCTGTGTGTTTGTTAGTGTTTTCAAGATAGTATCTAGGAACTTTAGAGTTTTGAATGAATTTTAGCATGTTACATTCTGTTTTTTCGTTGGCAAACGCTAATTAGTTCCACATGGAGACACAACAAGTACACATAAGTGTTTTCTAAGTAGAATGCCACAGAAAGTAGGTTAAAAATGATATTTGCGACTGTAAACATGACATTGAGTTCACTTTCCCAAGGAAATGACTATGCTTTTCCCAAAACCACTTTGACTCTGCTTTTCTGGGTCCTTTGCACACGAATTCCACACGAGTTTGTCCAGATAGGTCTGGATCTAACCAGAAATATCCAGTTCTGTGTGGCTAAATGAATATCAGCTTTTAAACAGCCTGTGTGTTTGTTAGTGTTTTCTGGATAATATCAATGAACGTTAGAGTTTTGAATGAATTTTTGCATGTTGCATTTTGTTTTTTGGTTGGCAAACGCTAATTAGTTCCACATGGAGACAGAACAAGTACACATAAGTGTTTTCTGAGTAGAATGCTACAGAAACTAGGTTAAAAATGATATTTGCGACTGTAAACCTGACATTGAATTCACATTCCCAAGAAAACGACTTTGCTTTTCTCCAAAACCAGTTTGACTGTGCTTTCCTGGGCCATTTGCACACGAATTCCAAGCGAGTTTGTCCAGATAGTTCTGGATCTAACCAGAAATATCCGGTTCTGTGTGGCTAAATGAATATCAGCTTTTAAACAGCCTGTGTGTGTTAGTTTTTCTGGATAATATCTATGAACTTCAGAGTTCTGAATGAATTTTAGCATGTTACATTCTGTTTTTTTGTTGGCAAACGCTAATTAGTTCCACATGGAGACACAACAAGTACACATAAGTGTTTTTTGAGTAGAATGCCACAGAAGCTATGTTAAAAATGATATTTGCGACTGTAAACATGACATTGAGTTCACTTTCCCTAGGAAACTACTGTGCTTTCTCCAAAACCACTTTGACTCTTCTTTTCGGGGTTCTTTGCACACGAATTCCACACGAGTTTGTCCAGATAGGTCTGGATCTAACCAGAAATATCCAGTTCTGTGTGGCTAAATGAATATCAGCTTTTAAACATCCTGTGTGTTTGTTAGTGTTTTCTGGATAGTATATAGGAACTTTAGAGTTTTGAATGAATTTGAGCATGTTACATTTTGTTTTTTAGTTGGCAAACGCTAATTAGTTCCACATGGAGACACAACAAGTACACATAACTGTTTTCTGAGTAGAATGCCACAGAAGCTAGGTTAAAAATGATATTTGCGACTGTAAACATGACATTGAATTCACATTCCCAAGAAAAAGACGTTGCTTTTCTCCAAAACCACTTTGACTGTGCTTTTCTGTTTCCTATTCACACGAATTCCAAGCGAATTTGTCCAGATAGTTCTGGATCTAACCAGAAATATCTGGTTCTGTGTGGCTAAATGAATATCAGCTTTTAAACAGCCTGTGTGTTTGTTAGTGTTTTCTGGATAGTATCTAGGAACTTTAGAATTTTGAATGAATTTGAGCATGTTACATTTTGGTTTTTGGTGGCAAACGCTAATTCGTTCCACATGGAGACACAACAAGTACACATAAGTGTTTTCTGAGTAGAATGCTACGGAAACTTGGTTAAAGATGATATATGTGACTGTAAACATGACATTGAATTCACATTCCCAAGAAAACGGCTTTGCTTTTCTCCAGAACCAGTTTCAACATCCTTTTCGGGGTCCTTTGCACACGAATTCCACACAAGTTTGTCCAGATAGGTCTGGATCTAACCAGAATTATCCGGTTCTGTGTGGCTAAATGAATATCAACTTTTAAACAGCCCATGTGTTTGTTAGTGTTTTCTGGATAGTATCTAGGAACTTTAGAGTTTTGAATGAATTTTAGCATGTTACATATTGTTTTTTTGTTGGCAAATGCTAATTAGTTCCACATGGAGACGCACAAGTACACTTAAGTGTTTTCTGAGTAGAATGTTACAGAAACTAGGTTAAAAATGATATTTGCCACTGTACACATGACATTGATACCACTTGCCCAAGAAAACGACTTTGCTTTTCTTGAAAACCAGTTTCAACATCCTTTTCGGGGTCCTTAACACACGAATTCGACATGAGTTTGTCCAGATAGGTCTGGATCTAACCAGAAATATCCGGTTCTGTGTGGCTAAATGAATATCAGCTTTTAAACAGCCCGTGTGTTTGTCAATGTTTTCTGGATTGTATCTAGGAACTTTAGAGTTTTGAATGAATTTTAGCATGTTACATTTTGTTTTTTGGTTGGCAAACGCTAATTAGTTCCACATGGAGACACAACAAGTACACATAAATGTTTTCTGAGTAGAATGCTACGGAAACTTGGTTAAAAATGATATTTGTGACTGTAAACATGACATTGAATTCACATTCCCAAGAAAACGGCTTTGCTTTTCTCCAAAACCAGTTTGACTCTGATTTTCGGGATCCTTTGCACACGAATTCCAAGCGAGTTTGCACAGATAGGTCTGCATCGAACCAGAAATATCCGGTTCTGTGCGGCTAAATGAATATCAGCTTTTAAACAGCCCGTGTGTTTGTTAGTGTTTTCTGGATATTATCTAGGATCTTTAGAGTTTTGAATGAATTTTAGCATGTTACAGTTTGTTTTTTTGTTGGGAAATGCTAATTAGTTCCACATGGAGATGCACAAGTACACTTAAGTGTTTTCTGAGTAGAATGCTACAGAAGCTAAGTTAAAAATGATATTTGCCACTGTACACATGACATTGAGTTCACTTTCCCAAGAAAACGACTTTGCTTTTCTTCAAAACCAGTTTCAACATTCTTTTCTGGGACCTTAACACACGAATTCCACACAAGTTTGTCCAGATAGGTCTGGATCTAACCAGAAATATCTGGTTCTGTGCGGCTAAATGAATATCAGCTTTTAAACAGCCTGTGTGTTTGTTAGTGTTTTCTGGATAGCATGTATGAACTTTAGAGTTTTGAATGAATTTTAGCATGTTACATTTTGTTTTTTGGTTGGCAAAAGCTAATTAGTTCCACATGGAGACACAACAAATACACCTAAGTGTTTTCTGAGTAGAATGCTACGGAAACTTGGTTAAAAATGATATTTGCGACTGTAAACATGACATTGAATTCACATTCCCAAGAAAACGACTTTGCTTTTCTCCAAAACCAGTTTGACTGTGCTTTTCTGGGTCGTTTGCACACGAATTCCAAGCGAGTTTGTCCAGATAGGTCTGGATCTAACCAGAAATATCCGGTTCTGTGTGGCTAAATGAATATCAGCTTTTAAACAGCCTATGTGTTTGTTAGTGTTTTCTGGATAGTATCTAGGAACTTCAGAGTTTTAAATGTATTTTAGCATGTTACATTTTGTTTTTTTTTTGTTGGAAAACGCTAATTAGTTCCACATGGAGACACAACAAGTACACATCAGTGTTTTCCGAGTAGAATGCTAAAGAAACTAGGTTAAAAATGATATTTGCGACTGTAAACATGACATTGAATTCACATTCCCAAGAAAAAGACTTTGCTTTTATTCAAAACCAGTTTGACTCTGCTTTTCTGGGTCCTTAACACACGAATTCCACAGGTGTTTGTCCAGATAGGTCTGGATATAACCAGAAATATCCGGTTCTATGTGGCTAAATGAATATCAGCTTTTAAACAGCCCGTGTGTTTGTTTGTGTTTTCTGGATAGTACCTAGGAACTTTAGAGTTTTGAATGAATTTTAGCATGTTACATATTGTTTTTTTGTTGGCAAATGCTAATTAGTTCCACATGGAGACACAACAAGTACACATAAGAGTTTTCTGAGTAGAATGCTACAGAAACTAGGTTAAAAATGATATTTGCGACTGTAAACATGACATTGAATTCACATTCCCAAGAAAAAGACTTTGCTTTTCTCCAAAAGCAGTTTGACTCTGCTTTTCTGGGTCCTTAACACATGAATTCCACAGGAGTTTGTCCAGATAGGTCTGGGTGTAACCAGAATTATCCGGTTCTACGTGGCTAAATGAATATCAGCTTTTGAACAGCCTGTGTGTTTGTTACTGTTTTCTGGATAATGTGTATGAACTTTAGAGTTTTGAATGAATTTTAGCATGTTACATTTTGTTTTTTGGTTGGCAAATGCTAATTAGTTCCACATGGAGACGCACAAGTACACTTAAGTGTTTTCTGAGTAGAATGTTACAGAGACTAGGTTAAAAATGATATTTGCCACTGTACACATGACATTGATACCACTTGCCCAAGAAAACGACTTTGCTTTTCTTCAAAACCAGTTTCAACATTCTTTTCTGGGTCCTTAACACACGAATTCCACACAAGTTTGTCCAGATAGGTCTGGATCTAACCAGAAATATCCGGTTCTGTGTGGCTAAATGAATATCAGCTTTTAAACAGCCCATGTGTTTGTCATTGTTTTCTGGATAGTATCTAGGAACTTTAGAGTTTTGAATGAATTTTAGCATGTTACATTTTGTTTTTTGGTTGGCAAACGCTTATTAGTTCCACATGGAGACACAACAAGTACACATAAATGTTTTCTGAGTAGAATGCTACGGATACTTGGTTAAAAATGATATTTGTGACTGTAGACATGACATTGAATTCACATTCCCAATAAAACGGCTTTGCTTTTCTCCAAAACCAGTTTGACTCTGCTTTTCTGGGTCCTTTGCAAACGAATTCCACACGAGTTTGTCCAGATAGGTCTGGATCTAACCAGAAATATCCGGTTTTGTGTGGCTAAATGAATATCAGCTTTTAAACAGCCTGTGTGTTTATTAGTGTTTTCTGGATTGTATCTAGGAACTTTAGAGTTTTGAATGTATTTTAGCATGTTACATTTTGGTTTAGGTCGCAAACGCTAATTAGTTCCACATGGAGACACAACAAGTACACATAAGTGTTTTCTGAGTAGAATGCCACAGAAGCTAGGTTAAAAATGATATATGTGACTGTAAACATGACATTGAATTCACATTCCCGAGAAAACGGCTTTGCTTTTCTCCATAACCAGTTTGACTCTGCTTTTCGGGGACCTTTGCGCACGAATTCCACACGAGTTTGTCCAGATAGATCTGGATCGAACGAGAAATATCCGGTTCTGTGTGGCTAAATGAATATCAGCTTTTAAACAGCCTGTATGTTTGTTAGTGTTTTCTGGATAGTATCTAGGATCTTGAGAGTTTTGAATGAATTTTAGCATGTTACATTTTGTTTTTTTTGTTGGCAAGTGCTAATTAGTTCCACATGGAGACACAACAAGTACACATAAGTGTTTTCTGAGTAGAATGCTACAGAAGCTAAGTTAAAATGATATTTGCGACTGTAAACATGACATTGAATTCACATTCCCAAGAAAACGACTTTGCTTTTCTCCAAAACCAGTTTGACTGTGCTTTTCTGGGTCGTTTGCACACGAATTCCAAGCGAGTTTGTCCAGATAGGTCTGGATCTAACCAGAAATATCCGGTTCTGTGTGGCTAAATGAATATCAGCTTTTAAACAGCCTATGTGTTTGTTAGTGTTTTCTGGATAGTATCTAGGAACTTCAGAGTTTTGAATGTATTTTAGCATGTTACATTTTGTTTTTTTTTGTTGGCAAACGCTAATTAGTTCCACATGGAGACACAACTAGTACACATAAGTGTTTTCTGATTAGAATGCTACAGAAATTAGGTTAAAAATGATATTTGAGACCGTAAACATGACACTGAGTTCACATTCACAAGAAATGACTTTGCTTTTCTCCAAAACAAGTTTGACTCTGCTTTTCTGGGTCCTTTGCACACGAATTCCACACGAGTTTGTCCAGATAGGTCTGGATCTAACCAGAAATATCCGGTTCTGTGCGGCTAAATGAATATCAGCTTTTAAACAGCCCGTGTGTTTGTTAGTGTTTTCTGGATATTATCTAGGATCTTTAGAGTTTTGAATGAATTTTAGCATGTTACAGTTTGTTTTTTTGTTGGCAAATGCTAATTAGTTCCACATGGAGATGCACAAGTACACTTAAGTGTTTTCTGAGTAGAATGCTACAGAAGCTAAGTTAAAAATGATATTTGCCACTGTACACATGACATTGAGTTCACTTTCCCAAGAAAACGACTTTGCTTTTCTTCAAAACCAGTTTCAACATTCTTTTCTGGGACCTTAACACACGAATTCCACACAAGTTTGTCCAGATAGGTCTGGATCTAACCAGAAATATCTGGTTCTGTGCGGCTAAATGAATATCAGCTTTTAAACAGCCTGTGTGTTTGTTAGTGTTTTCTGGATAGCATCTAGGAACTTTAGAGTTTTGAATGAATTTTAGCATGTTACATTTTGTTTTTTGGTTGGCAAAAGCTAATTAGTTCCACATGGAGACACAACAAGTACACCTAAGTGTTTTCTGAGTAGAATGCTACGGAAACTTGGTTAAAAATGATATTTGCGACTGTAAACATGACATTGAATTCACATTCCCAAGAAAACGACTTTGCTTTTCTGCAAAACCAGTTTGACTGTGCTTTTCTGGGTCGTTTGCACACGAATTCCAAGCGAGTTTGTCCAGATAGGTCTGGATCTAACCAGAAATATCCGGTTCTGTGTGGCTAAATGAATATCAGCTTTTAAACAGCCTATGTGTTTGTTAGTGTTTTCTGGATAGTATCTAGGAACTTCAGAGTTTTGAATGTATTTTAGCATGTTACATTTTGTTTTTTTTTGTTGGAAAACGCTAATTAGTTCCACATGGAGACACAACAAGTACACATCAGTGTTTTCCGAATAGAATGCTAAAGAAACTAGGTTAAAAATGATATTTGCGACTGTAAACATGACATTGAATTCACATTCCCAAGAAAAAGACTTTGCTTTTATTCAAAACCAGTTTGACTCTGCTTTTCTGGGTCCTTAACACACGAATTCCACAGGTGTTTGTCCAGATAGGTCTGGATATAACCAGAAATATCCGGTTCTATGTGGCTAAATGAATATCAGCTTTTAAACAGCCCGTGTGTTTGTTTGTGTTTTCTGGATAGTACCTAGGAACTTTAGAGTTTTGAATGAATTTTAGCATGTTACATATTGTTTTTTTGTTGGCAAATGCTAATTAGTTCCACATGGAGACACAACAAGTACACATAAGAGTTTTCTGAGTAGAATGCTACAGAAACTAGGTTAAAAATGATATTTGCGACTGTAAACATGACATTGAATTCACATTCCCAAGAAAAAGACTTTGCTTTTCTCCAAAACCAGTTTGACTCTGCTTTTCTGGGTCCTTAACACACGAATTCCACAGGAGTTTGTCCAGATAGGTCTGGATCTAACCAGAAATATCCGGTTCTACGTGGCTAAATGAATATCAGCTTTTAAACAGCCTGTGTGTTTGTTACTGTTTTCTGGATAATGTGTATGAACTTTAGAGTTTTGAATGAATTTTAGCATGTTACATTTTGTTTTTTGGTTGGCAAATGCTAATTAGTTCCACATGGAGATGCACAAGTACACTTAAGTGTTTTCTGAGTAGAATGTTACAGAGACTAGGTTAAAAATGATATTTGCCACTGTACACATGACATTGATACCACTTGCCCAAGAAAACGACTTTGCTTTTCTTCAAAACCAGTTTCAACATTCTTTTCTGGGTCCTTAACACACGAATTCCACACAAGTTTGTCCAGATAGGTCTGGATCTAACCAGAAATATCCGGTTCTGTGTGGCTAAATGAATATCAGCTTTTAAACAGCCCATGTGTTTGTCATTGTTTTCTGGATAGTATCTAGGAACTTTAGAGTTTTGAATGAATTTTAGCATGTTACATTTTGTTTTTTGGTTGGCAAACGCTTATTAGTTCCACATGGAGACACAACAAGTACACATAAATGTTTTCTGAGTAGAATGCTACGGATACTTGGTTAAAAATGATATTTGTGACTGTAAACATGACATTGAATTCACATTCCCAATAAAACGGCTTTGCTTTTCTCCAAAACCAGTTTGACTCTGCTTTTCTGGGTCCTTTGCAAACGAATTCCACACGAGTTTGTCCAGATAGGTATGGATCTAACCAGAAATATCCGGTTTTGTGTGGCTAAATGAATATCAGCTTTTAAACAGCCTGTGTGTTTATTAGTGTTTTCTGGATTGTATCTAGGAACTTTAGAGTTTTGAATGAATTTGAGCATGTTACATTTTGGAATAAGGTCGCAAACGCTAATTAGTTCCACATGGAGACACAACAAGTACACATAAGTGTTTTCTGAGTAGAATGCCACAGAAGCTAGGTTAAAAATGATATATGTGACTGTAAACATGACATTGAATTCACATTCCCGAGAAAACGGCTTTGCTTTTCTCCATAACCAGTTTGACTCTGCTTTTCGGGGACCTTTGCGCACGAATTCCACACGAGTTTGTCCAGATAGGTCTGGATCGAACGAGAAATATCCGGTTCTGTGTGGCTAAATGAATATCAGCTTTTAAACAGCCTGTATGTTTGTTAGTGTTTTCTGGATAGTATCTAGGATCTTTAGAGTTTTGAATGAATTTCAGCATGTTACATTTTGTTTTTTTTGTTGGCAAGTGCTAATTAGTTCCACATGGAGACACAACAAGTACACATAAGTGTTTTCTGAGTAGAATGCTACAGAAGCTAAGTTAAAATAATATTTGCGACTGTAAACATGACATTGAGTTCACTTTCCCAAGAAAATGTCTGTGCTTTTCTCCAAAACCACTTTGACTCTTCTTTTCTGGGTCCTTTGCACATGAATTCCACATGAGTTTGTCCAGATAGTTCTGGATCTAACCAGAAATATCCAGTTCTGTGTGGCTAAATGAATATCAGCTTTTAAACAGCCTGTGTGATTGTTACTGTTTTCTGGATAATGTCTATGAACTTTAGAGTTTTGAATGAATTTTAGCATGTTACATTTTGTTTTTTGGTTGGCAAACGCTAATTAACTCCACATGGAGACACAACCAGTACACATAAGTGTTTTCTGATTAGAATGCTACAGAAACTAGGTTAAAAATGATATTTGCGACTGTATATATGACATTGAATTCACATTCCCAAGAAAACGACTTTGCTTTTCTCCAAAACCAGTTTGACTGTGCTTTTCTGGGTCCTTTGCACACGAATTCCAAGCGAGTTTGCACAGATAGGTCTGGATCGAACCAGAAATATCCGGTTCTGTGTGGCTAAATGAATATCAGGTTTTAAACAGCCTGTATGTTTGTTAGTGTTTTCTGGATAGTATCTAGGATCTTTAGAGTTTTGAATGAATTTTAGCATGTTACATTTTGTTTTTTTGTTGGCAAACGCTAATTAGTTCCACATGGAGACACAACAAGTACACATAAGTGTTTTCTGAGTAGAATGCTACTGAAACTAGGTTAACAAAGATATTTGCGACTGTAAACATGACATTGAATTCACATTCCAAATAAAACGGATTTGCTTTTCTACAAAACCAGTTTGACTCTGCTTTTCTGGGTCCTTTGCACACGAATTCCACACGAGTTTGTCCAGATAGCTCTGGATCTAACCAGAAATATCCGGTTCTGTGTGGCTAAATGAATATCAACTTTTAAACAGCCCATGTGTTTGTTAGTGTTTTCTGGATAGTATCTAAAAACTTTAGAGTTTTGAATGAATTTTAGCATGTTACATATTGTTTTTTTGTTGGTAAATGCTAATTAGTTCCACATGGAGTCTCACAAGTACACTTAAGTGTTTTCTGAGTAGAATGCTACAGAAACTAGGTTAAAAATGATATTTGCCACTGTAAACATGACATTGAACTCACATTCCCAATAAAAAGCCTTTGCTTTTCTTCAAAACCAGATTCAACATTATTTTCTGGGTCCTTAACACACGAATTCCACACAAGTTTGTCCAGATAGTTCTGGATCTAACCATAAATATCCGGTTCTGTGTGGCTAAATGAATATCAGCTTTTAAACAGCCCGTGTGTTTGTCATTGTTTTCTGGATAGTATCTAGGAACTTTAGAGTTTTGAATGAATGTTAGCATGTTACATTTTGTTTCTTGGTTGGCAAACACTAATTAGTTCCACATGGAGACACAACAAGTACACCTAAGTGTTTTCTGAGTAGAATGCTAGGGAAACTTGGTTAAAAATGATATTTGTGACTGTAAACATGACATTGAATTCACATTCCCAAGAAAACAGCATTGCTTTTCTCCAAAACCAGTTTGACTCTGCTTTTCTGGGTACTTTGCACACGAATTCCACACGAGTTTGTCCAGATAGGTCTGGATCTAACCAGAAATATCCGGTTCTGTGTGGCTAAATGAATATCAGCTTTTAAACAGCCTGTGTGTTTGTTAGTGTTTTCTGGATAGTATCTAGGAACTTTAGAGTTTTGAATGAATTTTAGCATGTTGCATTTTGTTTTTTTGTTGGCAAACGCTAATTAGTTCCACATGGAGCTGCACAAGCACACTTAATGTTTTCTGAGTAGAATGCTGCAGAAACTAGGTTAAAAATGATATTTGCGACTGTCAACATGACATTGAGTTCACTTTCCCAAGAAAATGACTTTGCTTTTCTCCAAAACCAGTTTGACTCTGCTTTTCTGGGTCCTTTGCACATGAATTCCAAGCGAGTTTGTCCAGATAGGTCTTGATCTAACCAGAAATATCCGGTTCTGTGCGGCTAAATGAATATCAGCTTTTAAACAGCCTGTGTGTTTGTTAGTGTTTTCTGGATAGTATCTAGGAACTTTAGAGTTTTGAATGAATTTTAGCATGTTACATTTTGTTTTTTGGTTGGAAAACGCTAATTAGTTCCACATGGAGTCGCACAAGTTTACTTATGTCTTTTCTGAGTAGAATGCTACAGAAACTAGGTTAAAAATTATATTTGCGACTGTAAACATGACATTGAATTCACATTCCCAAGAACGGCTTTGACTTTCTCCAAAACCAGTTTGACTCTTCTTTTCGGGGTCCTTTGCACACGAACTCCACATGAGTTTGTCCAGATAGGTCTGGATATAACCAGAAATATCCGGTTCTGTGTGGCTAAATGAATATCAGCTTTTAAACAGCCTGTGTGTTTGTTATTCTTTTCTGGATAGTATCTAGGAACTTTAGAGTTTTGAATGAATTTTAGCATGTTACATTTTGTTTTTTGGATGGCAAACGCTAATTAGTTCCACATGGAGACACAACAAGTATACATAAGTGTTTTCTGAATAGAATGCTACAGAAGCTAACTTAAAAATGATATTTGCGACTGTAAACATGACATTCAATTCACATTCCCAAGAAAACGAATTTGCTTTTCTCCAAAACCAGTGTGACTGTGCTTTTCTGGGTCCTTTGAACACGAATTCCACACGAGTTTGTCCAGATATTTCTGGATGTAACCAGAAATATCCGGTTCTGTGTGGCTAAATGAATATCAGCTTTGAAACAGCCTGTGTGTTTGTTAGTGTTTTCTGGATAGCATGTATGAACTTTAGAGTTTTGAATGAATTTTAGCATGTTACATTTTGTTTTTTGGATGGCAAACGCTAATTAGGTCCACATGGAGACACAACAAGTACACATAAGTGTTTTCTGAGTAGAATGCTACAGAAACTAGGTTAAAAATGATATTTGTGAGTGTAAACATGACACTGAATTCACATTCCCAAGAAAATGGCTTTGCTTATCTCCAAAACCAGTTTGTCTCTGCTTTTCTGGGTCCTTTGCACACGAATTCCAAGCGAGTTTGTCCAGATAGTTCTGGATCTAACGAGAAATATCCGGTTCTGTGTGGCTAAATGAATATCAGCTTTGAAACAGCCTGTGTGTTTGTTAGTGTTTTCTGGATAGTATCTAGGAACTTTAGAGTTTTGAATGAATTTTAGCATGTTACATTCTGTTTTTTGGTTGGCAAACGCTAATTAGTTCCACATGGAGACACAACAAGTACACATAAGTGTTTTCTGAGTAGAATGCTACTGAAACTAGGTTAACAAAGATATTTGCGACTGTAAACATGACATTGAATTCACATACCCAAGAAAAAGACTATGCTTTTCTCCAAAACCAGTTTGACTCTGCTTTTCTGGGTCCTTTGCACACGAATTCCACACGAGTTTGTCCAGATAGCTCTGGATCTAACCAGAAATATCCGGTTCTGTGTGGCTAAATGAATATCAACTTTTAAACAGCCCGTGTGTTTGTTAGTGTTTTCTGGATAGTATCTAGGAACTTTAGAGTTTTGAATGAATTTTAGCATGTTACATTCTGTTTATTGTTGGTAAATGCTAATTAGTTCCACATGGAGTCGCACAAGTACACATAAGTGTTTTCTGAGTAGAATGCTACAGAAACTAGGTTAAAAATGATATTTGCGACTGTAAACATGACATTGAATTCACATTCCCAAGAAAAAGACTTCGCTTTTATTAAAAACCAGTTTGACTCTGCTTTTCTGGTTCCTTTGCACACGAATTCCACGCAAGTTTGTCCAGATAGGTCTGGATCTAACCATAAATATCCGGTTCTGTGTGGCTAAATGAATATCAGCTTTTAAACAGCCCGTGTGTTTGTCATTGTTTTCTGGATAGTATCTAGGAACTTTAGAGTTTTGAATGAATTTTAGCATGTTACATTCTGTTTTTTGGTTGACAAACGCTAATTAGTTCCACATGGAGACACAACAAGTACACATAAGTGTTTTCTGAGTAGAATGCTACAGGAACTAGGTTAAAAATGATATTTGCGATTGTACACATGACATTGAATTCACATTCCCAAGAAAAAGACGTTGCTTTTCTCCAAAACCTGTTTGACTGTGGTTTTCTGGGTCCTTTGCACACGAATTCCAAGCGAGTTTGCACAGATAGGTCTGGATCTAACCAGAAATATCCGGTTCTGTGTGGCTAAATGAATATCAGCTTTAAAACAGCCTGTGTGTTTGTTATTGTTTTCTGGATAGTATCTAGGAACTTTAGAGTTTTGAATGAATTTGAGCATGTTGCATTCTGTTTTTTGGTTGACAAACACTAAATCGTTCCACATGGAGACACAACAAGTACACATAAGTGTTTTCTGTGTAGAATGTCACAGAAGCTAGGTTAAAAATGATATTTACGACTGTAAACATGACATTGAGTTCACTTTTCCAAGAAAATGACTGTGCTTTTCTCCAAAACCACTTTGACTCTTCTTTTCGGGGTCCTTTGCTCACGAATTCCACACGAGTTTGTCCAGATAGTTCTGGATCGAACCAGAAATATCCAGTTCTGTGTGGCTAAATGAATATCAGCTTTGAAACATCCCTTGTGTTTGTTATTGTTTTCTGGATAGTATCTAGGAACTTTAGAGTTTTGAATGAATTTTAGCATGTTACATTTTGTTTTTTGGTTGGCAAACGCTAATTAGGTCCACATGGAGACACAACAAGTACACATAAGTGTTTTCTGAGTAGAATGCTACAGAAACTAGGTTAAAAATGATATTTGTGAGTGTAAAGATGACATTGAATTCACATCCCAAGAAAATGGCTTTGCTTTTCTCCAAAACCAGTTTGACTCTGCTTTTCTGTGTCCTTTGCACACGAATTCCTAGCGAGTTTGTCCAGATAGTTCTGGATCTAACCAGAAATATCCGGTTCTGTGTGGCTAAATGAATATCAGCTTTTAAACAGCCTGTGTGTTTGTTAGTGTTTTCTGGATAGTATCTAAGAACTTTAGAGTTTTGAATGAATTTTAGCATGTTACATTCTGTTTTTTGGTTGGCAAACGCTAATTAGTTCCACATGGAGACACAACAAGTACACATAAGAGTTTTCTGAGTAGAATGCTACAGGAACTAGGTTAAAAATGATATTTGCGACTGTGAACATGACATTGAATTCACATTCCCAAGAAAAAGACTTTGCTTTTCTCCAAAACAAGTTTGACTCTGCTTTTCTGGGTCCTTTGCACACGAACTCCAAGCGAGTTTGTCCAGATAGTTCTGGATCTAACAAGAAATATCCGGTTCTGTGTGGCTAAATGAATATCAGCTTTTAAACAGCCTGTGTGTTTTTTAGTGTTTTCTGGATAGTATCTAGGATCTTTAGAGTTTTGAATGAATTTTAGCATGTTACATTTTGTTTTTTGGTTGGCAAACGCTAATTAGTTCCACATGGAGACACAACAAGTACACATAAGTGTTTTCTGAGTAGAATGCTACAGAAACTAGGTTAAAAATGATATTTGCGACTGTACACATGACATTGAATTCACATTCCCAAGAACGGCTTTGACTTTCTCCAAAACCAGTTTGACTCTGATTTTCTGAGTCCTTTGCACACGAACTCCACATGAGTTTGTCCAGATAGGTCTGGATCTAACCATAAATATCCGGTTCTGTGCGGCTAAATGAATATCAGCTTTAAAACAGCCTGTGTGTTTGTTAGTGTTTTCTGGATAGTATCTAGGAACTTTAGAGTTTTGAATGAATTTTAGCATGTTACATTCTGTTTTTTGGTTGGCAAACGCTAATTAGTTCCACATGGAGACACAACAAGTACACATAAGAGTTTCCTTAGTAGAATGCTACAGAAACTAGGTTAAAAATGATATTTGCGACTGTGAACATGACATTGAATTCACATTCCCAAGAAAAAGACTTTGCTTTTCTCCAAAACAAGTTTGACTCTGCTTTTCTGGGTCCTTTGCACACGAATTCCAAGCGAGTTTGTCCAGATAGTTCTGGATCTAACCAGAAATATCCGGTTATGTGGCTAAATGAATATCAGCTTTTAAACAGCCTGTGTGTTTGTTAGTGTTTTCTGGATAGTATCTAGGATCTTTAGAGTTTTGAATGAATTTTAGCATGTTACATTTTGTTTTTTGGTTGGCAAACGCTAATTAGTTCCACATGGAGACACAACAAGTACACATAAGTGTTTTCTGAGTAGAATGCTACAGAAACTAGGTTAAAAATGATATTTGCGACTGTACACATGACATTGAATTCACATTCCCAAGAAAAAGACGTTGCTTTTCTCCAAAACCAGTTTGACTGTGCTTTTCTGGGTCCTTTGCACACGAATTCCAAGCGAGTTTGTACAGATAGGTCTGGATCTAACCAGAAATATCCGGTTCTGTGCGGCTAAATGAATATCAGCTTTTAAACAGCCTGTATGTTTGTTAGAGTTTTCTGGATAGTATCTAGGATCTTTAGAGTTTTGAATGAATTTTAGCATGTTACATTTTGTTTTTTTGTTGGCAAACGCTAATTAGTTGCACATGGAGACACAAAAGTACACATAAGTGTTTTCTGAGTAGAATGCTACTGAATCTAGGTTAACAAAGATCTTTGCGACTGTACACATGACATTGAATTCACATTCCCAAGAAAAAGACTTTGCTTTTCTCCAAAACCAGTTTGACTGTGCTTTTCTGGGTCCTTTGCACACGAATTCCAAGCGAGTCTGTACAGATAGGTCTGGATCTAACCAGAAATATCCGGTTCTGTGCGGCTAAATGAATATCAGCTTTGAAACAGCCTGTGTGTTTGTTAGTGTTTTCTGGATAGTATCTAGGAACTTTAGAGTTTTGAATGAATTTGAGCATGTTACATTTTGTTTTTTTTTTGTTGGAAAACGCTAATCAGTTCCACATGGAGACAGAACAAGTACACATAAGTGTTTTCTGAGTAGAATGCTACAGAAACTAGGTTAAAAATGATATTTGCGACTGTAAACATGACATTGAACTCACATTCCGAAGAAAAAACTATGCTTTTATTCAAAACCAGTTTGACTCTGCTTTTCTGGGTCCTTAACACAGGAATTCCACAGGTGTTTTTCCAGATAGGTCTGGATCTAACCAGAAATATCCGGTTCTATGTGGCTAAATGAATATCAGCTTTTAAACAGCCCATGAGTTTGTTATTGTTTTCTGGATAGCATCTAGGAACTTTAGAGTTTTGAATGAATTTTAGCATGTTACATTCTGTTTTTTGGTTGGCAAACGCTAATTAGTTCCACATGGAGACACAACAAGTACACATAAGTGTTTTCTGAGTAGAATGCTACAGAAAATAGGTTAAAAATTATATTTGCGACTGTAAACATGACATTGAGTTCACATTCCCAAGGAAATGACTTTGCTTTTCTCCAAAACCAGTTTGACTCTGCTTTTCTGGTTCCTTTGCACACGAATTCCACAGGTGTTTGTCCAGATAGGTATGGATCCAACCAGAAATTTCCGGTTCTGTGCGGCTAAATGAATATCAGCTTTTAAACAGCCTGTATGTTTGTTAGTGTTTTCTGGATAGTATCTAGGATCTTTAGAGTTTTGAATGAATTTTAGCAAGTTACATTTTGTTTTTTTCTTGGCAAACACTAATTAGTTCCACATGGAGACACAACAAGTACACATAAGTGTTTTCTGAGTAGAATTTTACAGAAACAAGTTTAAAAATGATATTTGCCACTGTAAACATGACATTGAATTCACATTCCCAAGAACGACTTTGCTTTTCTCCAAAACCAGTTTGACTCTGATTTTCTGGGTCCTTTGCACACGAACTCCACCCGAGCTTGTCCAGACAGGTCTGGATCTAACCAGAAATATCCGGTTCTGTGTGGCTAAATGAATATCAGCTTTAAAACAGCCTGTGTGTTTCTAAGTGTTTTCTGGATAGTATCTAGGATCTTTAGAGTTTTGAATGAATTTTAGCATGTTACATTTTGTTTTTTGGTTGGCAAGTGCTAATTCGTTCCACATGGAGACACAACAAGTAAACATAAGTGTTTTCTGAGTAGAATGCTACAGAAACTAGGTTAAAAATGATATTTGCGACTGTAAACATGACATTGAGTTCACTTTCCCAAGAAAAAGACGTTGCTTTTCTCCAAAACCACTTTGACTCTTCTTTTCGGGGTCCTTTGCTCACGAATTCCACACGAGTTTGTCCAGATAGTTCTGGATCGAACCAGAAATATCCAGTTCTGTGTGGCTAAATGAATATCAGCTTTGAAACATCCCTTGTGTTTGTTATTGTTTTCTGGATAGTATCTAGGAACTTTAGAGTTTTGAATGAATTTTAGCATGTTACATTTTGTTTTTTGGTTGGCAAACGCTAATTAGGTCCACATGGAGACACAACAAGTACACATAAGTGTTTTCTGAGTAGAATGCTACAGAAACTAGGTTAAAAATGATATTTGTGAGTGTAAAGATGACATTGAATTCACATTCCCAAGAAAATGGCTTTGCTTTTCTCCAAAACCAGTTTGACTCTGCTTTTCTGGGTCCTTTGCACACGAATTCCAAGCGAGTTTGTCCAGATAGTTCTGGATCTAACCAGAAATATCCGGTTCTGTGTGGCTAAATGAATATCAGCTTTTAAACAGCCTGTGTGTTTGTTAGTGTTTTCTGGATAGTATCTAAGAACTTTAGAGTTTTGAATGAATTTTAGCATGTTACATTCTGTTTTTTGGTTGGCAAACGCTAATTAGTTCCACATGGAGACACAACAAGTACACATAAGAGTTTTCTGAGTAGAATGCTACAGGAACTAGGTTAAAAATGATATTTGCGACTGTGAACATGACATTGAATTCACATTCCCAAGAAAAAGACTTTGCTTTTCTCCAAAACAAGTTTGATTCTGCTTTTCTGGGTCCTTTGCACACGAACTCCAAGCGAGTTTGTCCAGATAGTTCTGGATCTAACAAGAAATATCCGGTTCTGTGTGGCTAAATGAATATCAGCTTTTAAACAGCCTGTGTGTTTGTTAGTGTTTTCTGGATAGTATCTAGGATCTTTAGAGTTTTGAATGAATTTTAGCATGTTACATTTTGTTTTTTGGTTGGCAAACGCTAATTAGTTCCACATGGAGACACAACAAGTACACATAAGAGTTTTCTGAGTAGAATGCTACAGAAACTAGGTTAAAAATGATATTTGCGACTGTACACATGACATTGAATTCACATTCCCAAGAACGGCTTTGACTTTCTCCAAAACCAGTTTGACTCTGATTTTCTGAGTCCTTTGCACACGAACTCCACATGAGTTTGTCCAGATAGGTCTGGATCTAACCAGAAATATCCGGTTCTGTGTGGCTAAATGAATATCAGCTTTAAAACAGCCTGTGTGTTTGTTACTGTTTTCTGGATAGTATCTAGGAACTTTAGAGTTTTGAATGAATTTTAGCATGTTACATTCTGTTTTTTGGTTGGCAAACGCTAATTAGTTCCATATGGAGACACAACAAGTACACATAACAGTTTCCTGAGTAGAATGCTACAGAAACTAGGTTAAAAATGATATTTGCGACTGTGAACATGACATTGAATTCACATTCCCAAGAACAAGACTTTGCTTTTCTCCAAAACCAGTTTGACTCTTCTTTTCGGGGTCCTTTGCACACGAATTCCAAGCGAGTTTGTCCAGATAGTTCTGGATCTAACCAGAAATATCCGGTTATGTGGCTAAATGAATATCAGCTTTTAAACAGCCTGTGTGTTTGTTAGTGTTTTCTGGATAGTATCTAGGATCTTTAGAGTTTTGAATGAATTTTAGCATGTTACATTTTGTTTTTTGGTTGGCAAACGCTAATTAGTTCCACATGGAGACACAACCAGTACACATAAGTGTTTTCTGAGTAGAATGCTACTGAATCTAGGTTAACAAAGATCTTTGCGACTGTACACATGACATTGAATTCACATTCCCAAGAAAAAGACTTTGCTTTTCTCCAAAACCAGTTTGACTGTGCTTTTCTGGGTCCTTTGCACACGAATTCCAAGCGAGTTTGTACAGATAGGTCTGGATCTAACCAGAAATATCTGGTTCTGTGCGGCTAAATGAATATCAGCTTTGAAACAGCCTGTGTGTTTGTTAGTGTTTTCTGGATAGTATCTAGGAACTTTAGAGTTTTGAATGAATTTGAGCATGTTACATTCTGTTTTTTGGTTGACAAACACTAATTTGTTCCACATGGAGACACAACAAGTACACATAAGTGTTTTCTGAGTAGAATGCTACAGAAACTAGGTTAAAAATGATATTTGCGACTGTGAACATGACATTGAACTCACATTCCGAAGAAAAAACTATGCTTTTATTCAAAACCAGTTTGACTCTGCTTTTCTGGGTCCTTAACACAGGAATTCCACAGGTGTTTTTCCAGATAGGTCTGGATCTAACCAGAAATATCCGGTTCTATGTGGCTAAATGAATATCAGCTTTTAAACAGCCCATGAGTTTGTTATTGTTTTCTGGATAGCATCTAGGAACTTTAGAGTTTTGAATGAATTTTAGCATGTTACATTCTGTTTTTTGGTTGGCAAACGCTAATTAGTTCCACATGGAGACACAACAAGTACACATAAGTGTTTTCTGAGTAGAATGCTACAGAAAATAGGTTAAAAATTATATTTGCGACTGTAAACATGACATTGAGTTCACATTCCCAAGGAAATGACTTTGCTTTTCTCCAAAACCAGTTTGACTATGCTTTTCCGGTTCCTTTGCACACGATTTCCACAGGTGTTTGTCCAGATAGGTATGGATCCAACCAGAAATTTCCGGTTATGTGCGGCTAAATGAATATCAGCTTTTAAACAGCCTGTATGTTTGTTAGTGTTTTCTGGATGGTATCTAGGATCTTTAGAGTTTTGAATGAATTTTAGCATGTTACATTTTGTTTTTTTCTTGGCAAACACTAATTAGTTCCACATGGAGACACAACAAGTACACATTAGTGTTTTCTGAGTAGAATGTTACAGAAACTAGGTTAAAAATGATATTTGCAACTGTAAACATGACATTGAATTCACATTCCCAAGAACGACTTTGCTTTTCTCCAAAACCAGTTTGACTCTGATTTTCTGGGTCCTTTGCACACGAACTCCACCCGAGCTTGTCCAGACAGGTCTGGATCTAACCAGAAATATCCGGTTCTGTGTGGCTAAATGAATATCAGCTTTTAAACAGCCTGTGTGTTTGTTAGTGTTTTCTGGATAGTATCTAGGATCTTTAGAGTTTTGAATGAATTTTAGCATGTTACATTTTGTTTTTTGGTTGGCAAGTGCTAATTCGTTCCACATGGAGACACAACAAGTAAACATAAGTGTTTTTTGAGTAGAATGCTACAGAAACTAGGTTAAAAATGATATTTACGACTGTGAACATGACATTGAACTCACATTCCGAAGAAAAAACTATGCTTTTATTCAAAACCAGTTTGACTCTGCTTTTCTGGGTCCTTAACACAGGAATTCCACAGGTGTTTTTCCAGATAGGTCTGGATCTAACCAGAAATATCCGGTTCTATGTGGCTAAATGAATATCAGCTTTTAAACAGCCCATGAGTTTGTTATTGTTTTCTGGATAGCATCTAGGAACTTTAGAGTTTTGAATGAATTTTAGCATGTTACATTCTGTTTTTTGGTTGGCAAACGCTAATTAGTTCCACATGGAGACACAACAAGTACACATAAGTGTTTTCTGAGTAGAATGCTACAGAAAATAGGTTAAAAATTATATTTGCGACTGTAAACATGACATTGAGTTCACATTCCCAAGGAAATGACTTTGCTTTTCTCCAAAACCAGTTTGACTCTGCTTTTCTGGTTCCTTTGCACACGAATTCCACAGGTGTTTGTCCAGATAGGTATGGATCCAACCAGAAATTTCCGGTTCTGTGCGGCTAAATGAATATCAGCTTTTAAACAGCCTGTATGTTTGTTAGTGTTTTCTGGATAGTATCTAGGATCTTTAGAGTTTTGAATGAATTTTAGCAAGTTACATTTTGTTTTTTTCTTGGCAAACACTAATTAGTTCCACATGGAGACACAACAAGTACACATAAGTGTTTTCTGAGTAGAATTTTACAGAAACAAGTTTAAAAATGATATTTGCCACTGTAAACATGACATTGAATTCACATTCCCAAGAACGACTTTGCTTTTCTCCAAAACCAGTTTGACTCTGATTTTCTGGGTCCTTTGCACACGAACTCCACCCGAGCTTGTCCAGACAGGTCTGGATCTAACCAGAAATATCCGGTTCTGTGTGGCTAAATGAATATCAGCTTTAAAACAGCCTGTGTGTTTCTAAGTGTTTTCTGGATAGTATCTAGGATCTTTAGAGTTTTGAATGAATTTTAGCATGTTACATTTTGTTTTTTGGTTGGCAAGTGCTAATTCGTTCCACATGGAGACACAACAAGTAAACATAAGTGTTTTCTGAGTAGAATGCTACAGAAACTAGGTTAAAAATGATATTTGCGACTGTAAACATGACATTGAGTTCACTTTCCCAAGAAAAAGACGTTGCTTTTCTCCAAAACCACTTTGACTCTTCTTTTCGGGGTCCTTTGCTCACGAATTCCACACGAGTTTGTCCAGATAGTTCTGGATCGAACCAGAAATATCCAGTTCTGTGTGGCTAAATGAATATCAGCTTTGAAACATCCCTTGTGTTTGTTATTGTTTTCTGGATAGTATCTAGGAACTTTAGAGTTTTGAATGAATTTTAGCATGTTACATTTTGTTTTTTGGTTGGCAAACGCTAATTAGGTCCACATGGAGACACAACAAGTACACATAAGTGTTTTCTGAGTAGAATGCTACAGAAACTAGGTTAAAAATGATATTTGTGAGTGTAAAGATGACATTGAATTCACATTCCCAAGAAAATGGCTTTGCTTTTCTCCAAAACCAGTTTGACTCTGCTTTTCTGGGTCCTTTGCACACGAATTCCAAGCGAGTTTGTCCAGATAGTTCTGGATCTAACCAGAAATATCCGGTTCTGTGTGGCTAAATGAATATCAGCTTTTAAACAGCCTGTGTGTTTGTTAGTGTTTTCTGGATAGTATCTAAGAACTTTAGAGTTTTGAATGAATTTTAGCATGTTACATTCTGTTTTTTGGTTGGCAAACGCTAATTAGTTCCACATGGAGACACAACAAGTACACATAAGAGTTTTCTGAGTAGAATGCTACAGGAACTAGGTTAAAAATGATATTTGCGACTGTGAACATGACATTGAATTCACATTCCCAAGAAAAAGACTTTGCTTTTCTCCAAAACAAGTTTGATTCTGCTTTTCTGGGTCCTTTGCACACGAACTCCAAGCGAGTTTGTCCAGATAGTTCTGGATCTAACAAGAAATATCCGGTTCTGTGTGGCTAAATGAATATCAGCTTTTAAACAGCCTGTGTGTTTGTTAGTGTTTTCTGGATAGTATCTAGGATCTTTAGAGTTTTGAATGAATTTTAGCATGTTACATTTTGTTTTTTGGTTGGCAAACGCTAATTAGTTCCACATGGAGACACAACAAGTACACATAAGAGTTTTCTGAGTAGAATGCTACAGAAACTAGGTTAAAAATGATATTTGCGACTGTACACATGACATTGAATTCACATTCCCAAGAACGGCTTTGACTTTCTCCAAAACCAGTTTGACTCTGATTTTCTGAGTCCTTTGCACACGAACTCCACATGAGTTTGTCCAGATAGGTCTGGATCTAACCAGAAATATCCGGTTCTGTGTGGCTAAATGAATATCAGCTTTAAAACAGCCTGTGTGTTTGTTACTGTTTTCTGGATAGTATCTAGGAACTTTAGAGTTTTGAATGAATTTTAGCATGTTACATTCTGTTTTTTGGTTGGCAAACGCTAATTAGTTCCATATGGAGACACAACAAGTACACATAACAGTTTCCTGAGTAGAATGCTACAGAAACTAGGTTAAAAATGATATTTGCGACTGTGAACATGACATTGAATTCACATTCCCAAGAACAAGACTTTGCTTTTCTCCAAAACCAGTTTGACTCTTCTTTTCGGGGTCCTTTGCACACGAATTCCAAGCGAGTTTGTCCAGATAGTTCTGGATCTAACCAGAAATATCCGGTTATGTGGCTAAATGAATATCAGCTTTTAAACAGCCTGTGTGTTTGTTAGTGTTTTCTGGATAGTATCTAGGATCTTTAGAGTTTTGAATGAATTTTAGCATGTTACATTTTGTTTTTTGGTTGGCAAACGCTAATTAGTTCCACATGGAGACACAACCAGTACACATAAGTGTTTTCTGAGTAGAATGCTACTGAATCTAGGTTAACAAAGATCTTTGCGACTGTACACATGACATTGAATTCACATTCCCAAGAAAAAGACTTTGCTTTTCTCCAAAACCAGTTTGACTGTGCTTTTCTGGGTCCTTTGCACACGAATTCCAAGCGAGTTTGTACAGATAGGTCTGGATCTAACCAGAAATATCTGGTTCTGTGCGGCTAAATGAATATCAGCTTTGAAACAGCCTGTGTGTTTGTTAGTGTTTTCTGGATAGTATCTAGGAACTTTAGAGTTTTGAATGAATTTGAGCATGTTACATTCTGTTTTTTGGTTGACAAACACTAATTTGTTCCACATGGAGACACAACAAGTACACATAAGTGTTTTCTGAGTAGAATGCTACAGAAACTAGGTTAAAAATGATATTTGCGACTGTGAACATGACATTGAACTCACATTCCGAAGAAAAAACTATGCTTTTATTCAAAACCAGTTTGACTCTGCTTTTCTGGGTCCTTAACACAGGAATTCCACAGGTGTTTTTCCAGATAGGTCTGGATCTAACCAGAAATATCCGGTTCTATGTGGCTAAATGAATATCAGCTTTTAAACAGCCCATGAGTTTGTTATTGTTTTCTGGATAGCATCTAGGAACTTTAGAGTTTTGAATGAATTTTAGCATGTTACATTCTGTTTTTTGGTTGGCAAACGCTAATTAGTTCCACATGGAGACACAACAAGTACACATAAGTGTTTTCTGAGTAGAATGCTACAGAAAATAGGTTAAAAATTATATTTGCGACTGTAAACATGACATTGAGTTCACATTCCCAAGGAAATGACTTTGCTTTTCTCCAAAACCAGTTTGACTATGCTTTTCCGGTTCCTTTGCACACGATTTCCACAGGTGTTTGTCCAGATAGGTATGGATCCAACCAGAAATTTCCGGTTATGTGCGGCTAAATGAATATCAGCTTTTAAACAGCCTGTATGTTTGTTAGTGTTTTCTGGATAGTATCTAGGATCTTTAGAGTTTTGAATGAATTTTAGCATGTTACATTTTGTTTTTTTCTTGGCAAACACTAATTAGTTCCACATGGAGACACAACAAGTACACATTAGTGTTTTCTGAGTAGAATGTTACAGAAACTAGGTTAAAAATGATATTTGCAACTGTAAACATGACATTGAATTCACATTCCCAAGAACGACTTTGCTTTTCTCCAAAACCAGTTTGACTCTGATTTTCTGGGTCCTTTGCACACGAACTCCACCCGAGCTTGTCCAGACAGGTCTGGATCTAACCAGAAATATCCGGTTCTGTGTGGCTAAATGAATATCAGCTTTTAAACAGCCTGTGTGTTTGTTAGTGTTTTCTGGATAGTATCTAGGATCTTTAGAGTTTTGAATGAATTTTAGCATGTTACATTTTGTTTTTTGGTTGGCAAGTGCTAATTCGTTCCACATGGAGACACAACAAGTAAACATAAGTGTTTTTTGAGTAGAATGCTACAGAAACTAGGTTAAAAATGATATTTACGACTGTGAACATGACATTGAACTCACATTCCGAAGAAAAAACTATGCTTTTATTCAAAACCAGTTTGACTCTGCTTTTCTGGGTCCTTAACACAGGAATTCCACAGGTGTTTTTCCAGATAGGTCTGGATCTAACCAGAAATATCCGGTTCTATGTGGCTAAATGAATATCAGCTTTTAAACAGCCCATGAGTTTGTTATTGTTTTCTGGATAGCATCTAGGAACTTTAGAGTTTTGAATGAATTTTAGCATGTTACATTCTGTTTTTTGGTTGGCAAACGCTAATTAGTTCCACATGGAGACACAACAAGTACACATAAGTGTTTTCTGAGTAGAATGCTACAGAAAATAGGTTAAAAATTATATTTGCGACTGTAAACATGACATTGAGTTCACATTCCCAAGGAAATGACTTTGCTTTTCTCCAAAACCAGTTTGACTCTGCTTTTCTGGTTCCTTTGCACACGAATTCCACAGGTGTTTGTCCAGATAGGTATGGATCCAACCAGAAATTTCCGGTTCTGTGCGGCTAAATGAATATCAGCTTTTAAACAGCCTGTATGTTTGTTAGTGTTTTCTGGATAGTATCTAGGATCTTTAGAGTTTTGAATGAATTTTAGCAAGTTACATTTTGTTTTTTTCTTGGCAAACACTAATTAGTTCCACATGGAGACACAACAAGTACACATAAGTGTTTTCTGAGTAGAATTTTACAGAAACAAGTTTAAAAATGATATTTGCCACTGTAAACATGACATTGAATTCACATTCCCAAGAACGACTTTGCTTTTCTCCAAAACCAGTTTGACTCTGATTTTCTGGGTCCTTTGCACACGAACTCCACCCGAGCTTGTCCAGACAGGTCTGGATCTAACCAGAAATATCCGGTTCTGTGTGGCTAAATGAATATCAGCTTTAAAACAGCCTGTGTGTTTCTAAGTGTTTTCTGGATAGTATCTAGGATCTTTAGAGTTTTGAATGAATTTTAGCATGTTACATTTTGTTTTTTGGTTGGCAAGTGCTAATTCGTTCCACATGGAGACACAACAAGTAAACATAAGTGTTTTCTGAGTAGAATGCTACAGAAACTAGGTTAAAAATGATATTTGCGACTGTAAACATGACATTGAGTTCACTTTCCCAAGAAAAAGACGTTGCTTTTCTCCAAAACCACTTTGACTCTTCTTTTCGGGGTCCTTTGCTCACGAATTCCACACGAGTTTGTCCAGATAGTTCTGGATCGAACCAGAAATATCCAGTTCTGTGTGGCTAAATGAATATCAGCTTTGAAACATCCCTTGTGTTTGTTATTGTTTTCTGGATAGTATCTAGGAACTTTAGAGTTTTGAATGAATTTTAGCATGTTACATTTTGTTTTTTGGTTGGCAAACGCTAATTAGGTCCACATGGAGACACAACAAGTACACATAAGTGTTTTCTGAGTAGAATGCTACAGAAACTAGGTTAAAAATGATATTTGTGAGTGTAAAGATGACATTGAATTCACATTCCCAAGAAAATGGCTTTGCTTTTCTCCAAAACCAGTTTGACTCTGCTTTTCTGGGTCCTTTGCACACGAATTCCAAGCGAGTTTGTCCAGATAGTTCTGGATCTAACCAGAAATATCCGGTTCTGTGTGGCTAAATGAATATCAGCTTTTAAACAGCCTGTGTGTTTGTTAGTGTTTTCTGGATAGTATCTAAGAACTTTAGAGTTTTGAATGAATTTTAGCATGTTACATTCTGTTTTTTGGTTGGCAAACGCTAATTAGTTCCACATGGAGACACAACAAGTACACATAAGTGTTTTCTGAGTAGAATGCTACAGGAACTAGGTTAAAAATGATATTTGCGACTGTGAACATGACATTGAATTCACATTCCCAAGAAAAAGACTTTGCTTTTCTCCAAAACAAGTTTGATTCTGCTTTTCTGGGTCCTTTGCACACGAACTCCAAGCGAGTTTGTCCAGATAGTTCTGGATCTAACAAGAAATATCCGGTTCTGTGTGGCTAAATGAATATCAGCTTTTAAACAGCCTGTGTGTTTGTTAGTGTTTTCTGGATAGTATCTAGGATCTTTAGAGTTTTGAATGAATTTTAGCATGTTACATTTTGTTTTTTGGTTGGCAAACGCTAATTAGTTCCACATGGAGACACAACAAGTACACATAAGAGTTTTCTGAGTAGAATGCTACAGAAACTAGGTTAAAAATGATATTTGCGACTGTACACATGACATTGAATTCACATTCCCAAGAACAAGACTTTGCTTTTCTCCAAAACCAGTTTGACTCTTCTTTTCGGGGTCCTTTGCACACGAATTCCAAGCGAGTTTGTCCAGATAGTTCTGGATCTAACCAGAAATATCCGGTTATGTGGCTAAATGAATATCAGCTTTTAAACAGCCTGTGTGTTTGTTAGTGTTTTCTGGATAGTATCTAGGATCTTTAGAGTTTTGAATGAATTTTAGCATGTTACATTTTGTTTTTTGGTTGGCAAACGCTAATTAGTTCCACATGGAGACACAACCAGTACACATAAGTGTTTTCTGAGTAGAATGCTACTGAATCTAGGTTAACAAAGATCTTTGCGACTGTACACATGACATTGAATTCACATTCCCAAGAAAAAGACTTTGCTTTTCTCCAAAACCAGTTTGACTGTGCTTTTCTGGGTCCTTTGCACACGAATTCCAAGCGAGTTTGTACAGATAGGTCTGGATCTAACCAGAAATATCTGGTTCTGTGCGGCTAAATGAATATCAGCTTTGAAACAGCCTGTGTGTTTGTTAGTGTTTTCTGGATAGTATCTAGGAACTTTAGAGTTTTGAATGAATTTGAGCATGTTACATTCTGTTTTTTGGTTGACAAACACTAATTTGTTCCACATGGAGACACAACAAGTACACATAAGTGTTTTCTGAGTAGAATGCTACAGAAACTAGGTTAAAAATGATATTTGCGACTGTGAACATGACATTGAACTCACATTCCGAAGAAAAAACTATGCTTTTATTCAAAACCAGTTTGACTCTGCTTTTCTGGGTCCTTAACACAGGAATTCCACAGGTGTTTTTCCAGATAGGTCTGGATCTAACCAGAAATATCCGGTTCTATGTGGCTAAATGAATATCAGCTTTTAAACAGCCCATGAGTTTGTTATTGTTTTCTGGATAGCATCTAGGAACTTTAGAGTTTTGAATGAATTTTAGCATGTTACATTCTGTTTTTTGGTTGGCAAACGCTAATTAGTTCCACATGGAGACACAACAAGTACACATAAGTGTTTTCTGAGTAGAATGCTACAGAAAATAGGTTAAAAATTATATTTGCGACTGTAAACATGACATTGAGTTCACATTCCCAAGGAAATGACTTTGCTTTTCTCCAAAACCAGTTTGACTATGCTTTTCCGGTTCCTTTGCACACGATTTCCACAGGTGTTTGTCCAGATAGGTATGGATCCAACCAGAAATTTCCGGTTATGTGCGGCTAAATGAATATCAGCTTTTAAACAGCCTGTATGTTTGTTAGTGTTTTCTGGATAGTATCTAGGATCTTTAGAGTTTTGAATGAATTTTAGCATGTTACATTTTGTTTTTTTCTTGGCAAACACTAATTAGTTCCACATGGAGACACAACAAGTACACATTAGTGTTTTCTGAGTAGAATGTTACAGAAACTAGGTTAAAAATGATATTTGCGATTGTTAACATGACATTGAATTCACATTCCCAAGAACGACTTTGCTTTTCTCCAAAACCAGTTTGACTCTGATTTTCTGGGTCCTTTGCACACGAACTCCACCCGAGCTTGTCCAGACAGGTCTGGATCTAACCAGAAATATCCGGTTCTGTGTGGCTAAATGAATATCAGCTTTTAAACAGCCTGTGTGTTTGTTAGTGTTTTCTGGATAATATCTAGGATCTTTAGAGTTTTGAATGAATTTTAGCATGTTACATTTTGTTTTTTGGTTGGCAAGTGCTAATTCGTTCCACATGGAGACACAACAAGTAAACATAAGTGTTTTTTGAGTAGAATGCTACAGAAACTAGGTTAAAAATGATATTTGCGACTGTGAACATGACATTGAACTCACATTCCGAAGAAAAAACTATGCTTTTATTCAAAACCAGTTTGACTCTGCTTTTCTGGGTCCTTAACACAGGAATTCCACAGGTGTTTTTCCAGATAGGTCTGGATCTAACCAGAAATATCCGGTTCTATGTGGCTAAATGAATATCAGCTTTTAAACAGCCCATGAGTTTGTTATTGTTTTCTGGATAGCATCTAGGAACTTTAGAGTTTTGAATGAATTTTAGCATGTTACATTCTGTTTTTTGGTTGGTAAACGCTAATTAGTTCCACATGGAGACACAACAAGTACACATAAGTGTTTTCTGAGTAGAATGCTACAGAAAATAGGTTAAAAATTATATTTGCGACTGTAAACATGACATTGAGTTCACATTCCCAAGGAAATGACTTTGCTTTTCTCCAAAACCAGTTTGACTATGCTTTTCCGGTTCCTTTGCACACGATTTCCACAGGTGTTTGTCCAGATAGGTATGGATCCAACCAGAAATTTCCGGTTATGTGCGGCTAAATGAATATCAGCTTTTAAACAGCCTGTATGTTTGTTAGTGTTTTCTGGATAGTATCTAGGATCTTTAGAGTTTTGAATGAATTTTAGCATGTTACATTTTGTTTTTTTCTTGGCAAACACTAATTAGTTCCACATGGAGACACAACAAGTACACATTAGTGTTTTCTGAGTAGAATGTTACAGAAACTAGGTTAAAAATGATATTTGCCACTGTAAACATGACATTGAATTCACATTCCCAAGAACGACTTTGCTTTTCTCCAAAACCAGTTTGACTCTGATTTTCTGGGTCCTTTGCACACGAACTCCACCCGAGCTTGTCCAGACAGGTCTGGATCTAACCAGAAATATCCGGTTCTGTGTGGCTAAATGAATATCAGCTTTTAAACAGCCTGTGTGTTTGTTAGTGTTTTCTGGATAGTATCTAGGATCTTTAGAGTTTTGAATGAATTTTAGCATGTTACATTTTGTTTTTTGGTTGGCAAGTGCTAATTCGTTCCACATGGAGACACAACAAGTAAACATAAGTGTTTTTTGAGTATAATGCTTCAGAAACTAGGTTAAAAATGATATTTGCGACTGTAAACATGACATTGAGTTCACTTTCCCAAGAAAAAGACGTTGCTTTTCTCCAAAACCACTTTGACTCTTCTTTTCGGGGTCCTTTGCACACGAATTCCAAGCGAGTTTGTCCAGATAGGTCTGTATCTAACCAGAAATATCCGGTTCTGTGTGGCTAAATGAATATCAGCTTTTAAACAGCCTGTGTGTTTGTTAGTGTTTTCTGGATAGTATCTAGGATCTTTAGAGTTTTGAATGAATTTTAGCATGTTACATTTTGTTTTTTGGTTGGCAAACGCTAATTAGTTCCACATGGAGACACAACAAGTACACATAAGTGTTTTCTGAGTAGAATGCTACAGAAACTAGGTTAAAAATGATATTTGCGACTGTACACATGACATTGAATTCACATTCCCAAGAAAAAGACGTTGCTTTTCTCCAAAACCAGTTTGACTGTGCTTTTCTGGGTCCTTTGCACACGAATTCCAAGCGAGTTTGCACAGATAGGTCTGGATCTAACCAGAAATATCCGGTTCTGTGTGGCTAAATGAATATCAGCTTTTAAACAGCCTGTGTGTTTGTTAGTGTTTTCTGGATAGTATCTAGGAACTTTAGAGTTTTGAATGAATTTTAGCATGTTACATTCTGTTTATTGGTTGGCAAACGCTAATTAGTTCCACATGGAGACACAACAAGTACACATAAGAGTTTTCTGAGTAGAATGCTACAGAAACTAGGTTAAAAATGATATTTGCGACTGTGAACATGACATTGAATTCACATTCCCAAGAACAAGACTTTGCTTTTCTCCAAAACCAGTTTGACTCTGCTTTTCTGGGTCCTTTGCACACGAATTTCAAGCGAGTTTGTCCAGATAGTTCTGGATCTAACCAGAAATATCCGGTTCTGTGTGGCTAAATGAATATCAGCTTTTAAACAGCCTGTGTGTTTGTTAGTGTTTTCTGGATAGTATCTAGGAACTTTAGAGTTTTGAATGAATTTTAGCATGTTACATTCTGTTTATTGGTTGGCAAACGCTAATTAGTTCCACATGGAGACACAATAAGTACACATAAGAGTATTCTGAGTAGAATGCTACAGAAACTAGGTTAAAAATGATATTTGCGACTGTACACATGACATTGAATTCACATTCCCAAGAAAAAGACGTTGCTTTTCTCCAAAACCAGTTTGACTGTGCTTTTCTGGGTCCTTTGCACACGAATTCCAAACGAGTTTGTACAGATAGGTCTGGATCTAACCAGAAATATCCAGTTCTGTGCGGCTAAATGAATATCAGCTTTTAAACAGCCTGTATGTTTGTTAGAGTTTTCTGGATAGTATCTAGGATCTTTAGAGTTTTGAATGAATTTTAGCATTTTACATTTTGTTTTTTTGTTGGCAAACGCTAATTAGTTCCACATGGAGACACAACAAGTACACATAAGTGTTTTCTGAGTAGAATGCTACTGAAACTAGGTTAACAAAGATCTTTGCGACTGTACACATGACATTGAATTCACATTCCCAAGAAAACGGCTTTGCTTTTCTCCAAACCCAGTTTGACTCTGTTTTTCAGGGTCCTTTGCACACGAATTCCACACGAGTTTGTTCAGATAGGTCTGGATCTAACCAGAAATATCCGGTTCTGTGCGGCTAAATGAATATCAGCTTTGAAACAGCCTGTGTGTTTGTTAGTGTTTTCTGGATAGTATCTAGGAACTTTAGAGTTTTGAATGAATTTGAGCATGTTACATTCTGTTTTTTGGTTGACAAACACTAATTTGTTCCACATGGAGACACAACAAGTACACATAAGAGTTTTCTGAGTAGAATGCTACAGAAACTAGGTTAAAAATGATATTTGCGACTGTAAACATGACATTGAACTCACATTCCGAAGAAAAAACTTTGCTTTTATTCAAAACCAGTTTGACTCTGCTTTTCTGGGTCCTTAGCACAGGAATTCCACAGGTGTTTTTCCAGATAGGTCTGGATCTAACCAGAAATATCCGGTTCTATGTGGCTAAATGAATATCAGCTTTTAAACAGCCCATGAGTTTGTTATTGTTTTCTGGATAGCATCTAGGAACTTTAGAGTTTTGAATGAATTTTAGCATGTTACATTCTGTTTTTTGGTTGGCAAACGCTAATTAGTTCCACATGGAGACACAACAAGTACACATAAGTGTTTTCTGAGTAGAATGCTACAGAAAATAGGTTAAAAATTATATTTGCGACTGTAAATATGACATTGAGTTCACATTCCCAAGGAAATGACTTTGCTTTTCTCCAAAACCAGTTTGACTCTGCTTTTCTGCTTCCTTTGCACACGAATTCCACAGGTGTTTGTCCAGATAGGTATGGATCGAACCAGAAATATCCGGTTCTGTGCGGCTAAATGAATATCAGCTTTTAAACAGCCTGTATGTTTGTTAGTGTTTTCTGGATAGTATCTAGGATCTTTAGAGTTTTGAATGAAGTTTAGCATGTTACATTTTGTTTTTTTCTTGGCAAACGCTAATTAGTTCCACATGGAGACACAACAAGTACACATAAGTGTTTTCTGAGTAGAATGCTACAGAAACTAGGTTAAATATGATATTTGCGACTTTAAACATGACATTGAGTTCACTTTCCCAAGAAAAAGACGTTGCTTTTCTCCAAAACCAGTTTGACTGTGCTTTTCTGGGTCCTTTGAACACGAATTCCAAGCGAGTTTGTCCAGATAGGTCTGGATCTAACCAGAAATATCCGGTTCTGTGTGGCTAAATGAATATCAGCTTTTAAACAGCCTGTGTGTTTGTTAGTGTTTTCTGGATAGTATCTAGGATCTTTAGAGTTTTGAATGAATTTTAGCATGTTACATTTTGTTTTTTGGTTGGCAAACGCTAATTAGTTCCACATGGAGACACAACAAGTACACATAAGTGTTTTCTGAGTAGAATGCTACAGAAACTAGGTTAAAAAAGATATTTGCGACTGTACACATGACATTGAATTCACATTCCCAAGAAAAAGACGTTGCTTTTCTCCAAAACCAGTTTGATTCTGCTTTTCTGGGTCCTTTGCAAACGAATTCCAAGCGAGTTTGCACAGATAGGTCTGGATCTAACCAGAAATATCCGGTTCTGTGTGTCTAAATGAATATCAGCTTTGAAACAGCCTGTGTGTTTGTTAGTGTTTTCTGGATAGTATCTAGGAACTTTAGAGTTTTGAATGAATTTTAGCATGTTACATTCTGTTTTTTGGTTGGCAAACGCTAATTAGTTCCACATGGAGACACAACAAGTACACATAAGAGTTTTCTGAGTAGAATGCTACAGAAACTAGGTTAAAAATGATATTTGCGACTGTGAACATGACATTGAATTCACATTCCCAAGAACAAGACTTTGCTTTTCTCCAAAACCAGTTTGACTCTTCTTTTCGGGGTCCTTTGCTCACGAATTCCAAGCGAGTTTGTCCAGATAGTTCTGGATCTAACCAGAAATATCCGGTTCTGTGTGGCTAAATGAATATCAGCTTTTAAACAGCCTGTGTGTTTGTTAGTGTTATCTGGATAGTATCTAGGATCTTTAGAGTTTTGAATGAATTTTAGCATGTTACATTTTGTTTTTTTGTTGGCAAACGCTAATTAGTTCCACATGGAGACACAACAAGTACACATAAGTGTTTTCTGAGTAGAATGCTACTGAAACTAGGTTAAAAATGATATTTGCGACTGTACACATGACATTGAATTCACATTCCCAAGAAAACGGCTTTGCTTTTCTCCAAAACCAGTTTGACTCTGCTTTTCTGGGTCCTTTGCACACGAATTCCACACGAGTTTGTCCAGATAGCTCTGGATCTAACCAGAAATATCCGGTTCTGTGTGGCTAAATGAATATCAGCTTTTAAACAGCCTGTGTGTTTGTTAGTGTTTTCTGGATAGTATCTAAAAACTTTAGAGTTTTGAATGAATTTTAGCATGTTACATATTGTTTTTTTGTTGGTAAATGCTAATTAGTTCCACATGGAGTCTCACAAGTACACTTAAGTGTTTTCTGAGTAGAATGCTACAGAAACTAGGTTAAAAATGATATTTGCCACTGTAAACATGACATTGAACTCACATTCCCAATAAAAAGACTTTGCTTTTATTCAAAACCAGATTCAACATTATTTTCTGGGTCCTTAACACACGAATTCCACACAAGTTTGTCCAGATAGGTCTGGATCTCACCATAAATATCCGGTTCTGTGTGGCTAAATGAATATCAGCTTTTAAACAGCCCGTGTGTTTGTGATTATTTTCTGGATAGTATCTAGGAACTTTAGAGTTTTGAATGAGTTTTAGCCTGTTACATTTTGTTTTTTGGTTGGCATTCTAATTAGTTCCACATGGAGACACAACAAGTACACATAATTGTTTTCTGAGTAGAATGCTACAGAAACTAGGTTAAAAATGATATTTGTGACTGTAAACATGACATTGAGTTCACTTTCCCAAGAAAATGACTGTGCTTTTCTCCAAAACCACTTTGACTCTTCTTTTCGGGGTCCTTTGCACACGAATTCCAAGCGAGATTGTCCAGATAGGTCTGTATCTAACCAGAAATATCCAGTTCTGTGTGGCTAAATGAATATCAGCTTTTAAACAGCCTGTGTGTTTGTTAGTGTTTTCTGGATAGTATCTAGGAACTTTAGAGTTTTGAATGAATTTGAGCATGTTACATTCTGTTTTTTGGTTGACAAACACTAATTCGTTCCACATGGAGACACAACAAGTACACATAAGTGTTTTCTGTGTAGAATGCCACAGAAGCTAGGTTAAAAATGATATTTGTGACTGTAAAGATGACATTGAGTTCACTTTTCCAAGAAAATGACTGTGCTTTTCTCCAAAACCACTTTGACTCTTCTTTTCGGGGTCCTTTGCTCACGAATTCCACACGAGTTTGTCCAGATAGTTCTGGATCGAACCAGAAATATTCAGTTCTGTGTGGCTAAATGCATATCAGCTATGAAACATCCCTTGTGTTTGTTATTGTTTTCTGGATAGTATCTAGGAACTTTAGAGTTTTGAATGAATTTTAGCATGTTACATTTTGTTTTTTGGTTGGCAAACGCTAATTAGGTCCACATGGAGACACAACAAGTACACATAAGTGTTTTCTGAGTAGAATGCTACAGAAACTAGGTTAAAAATGATATTTGTGAGTGTAAACATGACATTGAATTCACATTCCCAAGAAAATGGCTTTGCTTTTCTCCAAAACCAGTTTGACTCTGCTTTTCTGGGTCCTTTGCACACGAATTCCAAGCGAGTTTGTGCAGATAGTTCTGGATCTAACCAGAAATATCCGGTTCTGTGTGGCTAAATGAATATCAGCTTTTAAACAGCCTGTGTGTTTGTTAGTGTTTTCTGGATAGTATCTAGGAACTTTAGAGTTTTGAATGAATTTTAGCATGTTACATTCTGTTTTTTGGTTGGCAAACGCTAATTAGTTCCACATGGAGACACAACAAGTACACATAAGTGTTTTCTGAGTAGAATGCTACAGGAACTAGGTTAAAAATGATATTTGCGACTGTGAACATGACATTGAATTCACATTCCCAAGAAAAAGACTTTGCTTTTCTCCAAAACCAGTTTGACTCTGCTTTTCTGGGTCCTTTGCACACGAATTCCAAGCGAGTTTGTCCAGATAGTTCTGGATCTAACAAGAAATATCCGGTTCTGTGTGGCTAAATGAATATCAGCTTTTAAACAGCCTGTGTGTTTGTTAGTGTTTTCTGGATAGTATCTAGGATCTTTAGAGTTTTGAATGAATTTTAGCATGTTACATTTTGTTTTTTGGTTGGCAAACGCTAATTAGTTCCACATGGAGACACAACAAGTACACATAAGTGTTTTCTGAGTAGAATGCTACAGAAACTAGGTTAAAAATGATATTTGCGACTGTACACATGACATTGAATTCACATTCCCAAGAACGGCTTTGACTTTCTCCAAAACCAGTTTGACTCTGATTTTCTGAGTCCTTTGCACACGAACTCCACATGAGTTTGTCCAGATAGGTCTGGATCTAACCAGAATTATCCGGTTCTGTGTGGCTAAATGAATATCAGCTTTAAAACAGCCTGTGTGTTTGTTAGTGTTTTCTGGATAGTATCTAGGAACTTTAGAGTTTTGAATGAATTTTAGCATGTTACATTCTGTTTTTTGGTTGGCAAACGCTAATTAGTTCCACATGGAGACACAACAAGTACACATAAGAGTTTTCTGAGTAGAATGCTACAGAAACTAGGTTAAAAATGATATTTGCGACTGTGAACATGACATTGAATTCACATTCCCAAGAACAAGACTTTGCTTTTCTCCAAAACCAGTTTGACTCTGCTTTTCTGGGTCCTTTGCACACGAATTCCAAGCGAGTTTGTCCAGATAGTTCTGGATCTAACCAGAAATATCCGGTTATGTGGCTAAATGAATATCAGCTTTTAAACAGCCCATGAGTTTGTTATTATTTTCTGGATAGCATCTAGGAACTTTAGAGTTTTGAATGAATTTTAGCATGTTACATTCTGTTTTTTGGTTGGCAAACGCTAATTAGTTCCACATGGAGACACAACAAGTACACATAAGTGTTTTCTGAGTAGAATGCTACAGAAAATAGGTTAAAAATTATATTTGCGACTGTAAACATGACATTGAGTTCACATTCCCAAGGAAATGACTTTGCTTTTCTCCAAAACCAGTTTGACTCTGCTTTTCTGGTTCCTTTGCACACGAATTCCACAGGTGTTTGTCCAGATAGGTATGGATCGAACCAGAAATATCCGGTTCTGTGCGGCTAAATGAATATCAGCTTTTAAACAGCCTGTATGTTTGTTAGTGTTTTCTGGATAGTATCTAGGATCTTTAGAGTTTTGAATGAAGTTTAGCATGTTACATTTTGTTTTTTTCTTGGCAAACGCTAATTAGTTCCACATGGAGACACAACAAGTACACATAAGTGTTTTCTGAGTAGAATGCTACAGAAACTAGGTTAAAAATGATATTTGCGACTGTAAACATGACATTGAGTTCACTTTCCCAAGAAAAAGACGTTGCTTTTCTCCAAAACCAGTTTGACTGTGCTTTTTTGGGTCCTTTGCACACGAATTCCAAGCGAGTTTGTCCAGATAGGTCTGTATCTAACCAGAAATATCCAGTTCTGTGTGGCTAAATGAATATCAGCTTTTAAACAGCCTGTGTGTTTGTTAGTGTTTTCTGGATAGTATCTAGGATCTTTAGAGTTTTGAATGAATTTTAGCATGTTACATTTTGTTTTTTGGTTGGCAAACGCTAATTAGTTCCACATGGAGACACAACAAGTACACATAAGTGTTTTCTGAGTAGAATGCTACAGAAACTAGGTTAAAAAAGATATTTGCGACTGTACACATGACATTGAATTCACATTCCCAAGAAAAAGACTTTGCTTTTCTCCAAAACCAGTTTGATTCTGCTTTTCTGGGTCCTTTGCAAACGAATTCCAAGCGAGTTTGCACAGAAAGGTCTGGATCTAACCAGAAATATCCGGTTCTGTGTGGCTAAATGAATATCAGCTTTTAAACAGCCTGTGTGTTTGTTAGTGTTTTCTGGATAGTATCTAGGAACTTTAGAGTTTTGAATGAATTTTAGCATGTTACATTCTGTTTTTTGGTTGGCAAACGCTAATTAGTTCCACATGGAGACACAACAAGTACACATAAGAGTTTTCTGAGTAGAATGCTACAGAAACTAGGTTAAAAATGATATTTGCGACTGTGAACATGACATTGAATTCACATTCCCAAGAACAAGACTTTGCTTTTCTCCAAAACCAGTTTGACTCTGCTTTTCTGGGTCCTTTGCACACGAATTCCAAGCGAGTTTGTCCAGATAGTTCTGGATCTAACCAGAAATATCCGGTTATGTGGCTAAATGAATATCAGCTTTTAAACAGCCCATGAGTTTGTTATTATTTTCTGGATAGCATCTAGGAACTTTAGAGTTTTGAATGAATTTTAGCATGTTACATTCTGTTTTTTGGTTGGCAAACGCTAATTAGTTCCACATGGAGACACAACAAGTACACATAAGTGTTTTCTGAGTAGAATGCTACAGAAAATAGGTTAAAAATTATATTTGCGACTGTAAACATGACATTGAGTTCACATTCCCAAGGAAATGACTTTGCTTTTCTCCAAAACCAGTTTGACTCTGCTTTTCTGGTTCCTTTGCACACGAATTCCACAGGTGTTTGTCCAGATAGGTATGGATCGAACCAGAAATATCCGGTTCTGTGCGGCTAAATGAATATCAGCTTTTAAACAGCCTGTATGTTTGTTAGTGTTTTCTGGATAGTATCTAGGATCTTTAGAGTTTTGAATGAAGTTTAGCATGTTACATTTTGTTTTTTTCTTGGCAAACGCTAATTAGTTCCACATGGAGACACAACAAGTACACATAAGTGTTTTCTGAGTAGAATGCTACAGAAACTAGGTTAAAAATGATATTTGCGACTGTAAACATGACATTGAGTTCACTTTCCCAAGAAAAAGACGTTGCTTTTCTCCAAAACCAGTTTGACTGTGCTTTTTTGGGTCCTTTGCACACGAATTCCAAGCGAGTTTGTCCAGATAGGTCTGTATCTAACCAGAAATATCCAGTTCTGTGTGGCTAAATGAATATCAGCTTTTAAACAGCCTGTGTGTTTGTTAGTGTTTTCTGGATAGTATCTAGGATCTTTAGAGTTTTGAATGAATTTTAGCATGTTACATTTTGTTTTTTGGTTGGCAAACGCTAATTAGTTCCACATGGAGACACAACAAGTACACATAAGTGTTTTCTGAGTAGAATGCTACAGAAACTAGGTTAAAAAAGATATTTGCGACTGTACACATGACATTGAATTCACATTCCCAAGAAAAAGACTTTGCTTTTCTCCAAAACCAGTTTGATTCTGCTTTTCTGGGTCCTTTGCAAACGAATTCCAAGCGAGTTTGCACAGAAAGGTCTGGATCTAACCAGAAATATCCGGTTCTGTGTGGCTAAATGAATATCAGCTTTTAAACAGCCTGTGTGTTTGTTAGTGTTTTCTGGATAGTATCTAGGAACTTTAGAGTTTTGAATGAATTTTAGCATGTTACATTCTGTTTTTTGGTTGGCAAACGCTAATTAGTTCCACATGGAGACACAACAAGTACACATAAGAGTTTTCTGAGTAGAATGCTACAGAAACTAGGTTAAAAATGATATTTGCGACTGTGAACATGACATTGAATTCACATTCCCAAGAACAAGACTTTGCTTTTCTCCAAAACCAGTTTGACTCTTCTTTTCGGGGTCCTTTGCTCACGAATTCCAAGCGAGTTTGTCCAGATAGTTCTGGATCTAACCAGAAATATCCGGTTCTGTGTGGCTAAATGAATATCAGCTTTTAAACAGCCTGTGTGTTTGTTAGTGTTATCTGGAGAGTATCTAGGATCTTTAGAGTTTTGAATGAATTTTAGCATGTTACATTTTGTTTTTTTGTTGGCAAACGCTAATTAGTTCCACATGGAGACACAACAAGTACACATAAGTGTTTTCTGAGTAGAATGCTACTGAAACTATGTTAAAAATGATATTTGCGACTGTACACATGACATTGAATTCACATTCCCAAGAAAACGCCTTTGCTTTTCTCCAAAACCAGTTTGACTCTGCTTTTCTGGGTCCTTTGCACACGAATTCCACACGAGTTTGTCCAGATAGCTCTGGATCTAACCAGAAATATCCGGTTCTGTGTGGCTAAATGAATATCAGCTTTTAAACAGCCTGTGTGTTTGTTAGTGTTTTCTGGATAGTATCTAAAAACTTTAGAGTTTTGAATGAATTTTAGCATGTTACATTTTGTTTTTTTTGTTGGTAAATGCTAATTAGTTCCACATGGAGTCTCACAAGTACACTTAAGTGTTTTCTGAGTAGAATGCTACAGAAACTAGGTTAAAAATGATATTTGCCACTGTAAACATGACATTGAACTCACATTCCCAATAAAAAGACTTTGCTTTTATTCAAAACCAGATTCAACATTATTTTCTGGGTCCTTAACACACGAATTCCACAGGAGTTTGTCCAGACAGGTCTGGATCTAACCATAAATATCCGGTTCTGTGTGGCTAAATGAATATCAGCTTTTAAACAGCCCGTGTGTTTGTGATTGTTTTCTGGATAGTATCTAGGAACTTTAGAGTTTTGAATGAGTTTTAGCCTGTTACATTTTGTTTTTTGGTTGGCATTCTAATTAGTTCCACATGGAGACACAACAAGTACACATAATTGTTTTCTGAGTAGAATGCTACAGAAACTAGGTTAAAAATGATATTTGCGACTGTAAACATGACATTGAGTTCACTTTCCCAAGAAAATGACTGTGCTTTTCTCCAAAACCACTTTGACTCTTCTTTTCGGGGTCCTTTGCACACGAATTCCAAGCGAGATTGTCCAGATAGGTCTGTATCTAACCAGAAATATCCAGTTCTGTGTGGCTAAATGAATATCAGCTTTTAAACAGCCTGTGTGTTTGTTAGTGTTTTCTGGATAGTATCTAGGAACTTTAGAGTTTTGAATGAATTTGAGCATGTTACATTCTGTTTTTTGGTTGACAAACACTAATTCGTTCCACATGGAGACACAACAAGTACACATAAGTGTTTTCTGTGTAGAATGCCACAGAAGCTAGGTTAAAAATGATATTTGCGACTGTAAAGATGACATTGAGTTCACTTTTCCAAGAAAATGACTGTGCTTTTCTCCAAAACCACTTTGACTCTTCTTTTCGGGGTCCTTTGCTCACGAATTCCACACGAGTTTGTCCAGATAGTTCTGGATCGAACCAGAAATATTCAGTTCTGTGTGGCTAAATGAATATCAGCTTTGAAACATCCCTTGTGTTTGTTAGTGTTTTCTGGATAGTATCTAGGAACTTTAGAGTTTTGAATGAATTTTAGCATGTTACATTTTGTTTTTTGGTTGGCAAACGCTAATTAGGTCCACATGGAGACACAACAAGTACACATAAGTGTTTTCTGAGTAGAATGCTACAGAAACTAGGTTAAAAATGATATTTGTGAGTGTAAACATGACATTGAATTCACATTCCCAAGAAAATGGCTTTGCTTTTCTCCAAAACCAGTTTGACTCTGCTTTTCTGGGTCCTTTGCACACGAATTCCAAGCGAGTTTGTCCAGATAGTTCTGGATCTAACCAGAAATATCCGGTTCTGTGTGGCTAAATGAATATCAGCTTTTAAACAGCCTGTGTGTTTGTTAGTGTTTTCTGGATAGTATCTAGGATCTTTAGAGTTTTGAATGAATTTTAGATTGTTACATTTTGTTTTTTGGTTGGCAAACGCTAATTAGTTCCACATGGAGACACAACAAGTACACATAAGTGTTTTCTGAGTAGAATGCTACAGAAACTAGGTTAAAAATGATATTTGCGACTGTACACATGACATTGAATTCACATTCCCAAGAACGGCTTTGACTTTCTCCAAAACCAGTTTGACTCTGATTTTCTGAGTCCTTTGCACACGAACTCCACATGAGTTTGTCCAGATAGGTCTGGATCTAACCAGAATTATCCGGTTCTGTGTGGCTAAATGAATATCAGCTTTAAAACAGCCTGTGTGTTTGTTAGTGTTTTCTGGATAGTATCTAGGAACTTTAGAGTTTTGAATGAATTTTATCATGTTACATTCTGTTTTTTGGTTGGCAAACGCTAATTAGTTCCACATGGAGACACAACAAGTACACATAAGAGTTTTCTGAGTAGAATGCTACAGAAACTAGGTTAAAAATGATATTTGCGACTGTGAACATGACATTGAATTCACATTCCCAAGAACAAGACTTTGCTTTTCTCCAAAACCAGTTTGACTCTGCTTTTCTGGTTCCTTTGCACACGAATTCCACAGGTGTTTGTCCAGATAGGTATGGATCGAACCAGAAATATCCGGTTCTGTGCGGCTAAATGAATATCAGCTTTTAAACAGCCTGTATGTTTGTTAGTGTTTTCTGGATAGTATCTAGGATCTTTAGAGTTTTGAATGAATTTTAGCATGTTACATTTTGTTTTTTTCTTGGCAAACACTAATTAGTTCCACATGGAGACACAACAAGTACACATAAGTGTTTTCTGAGTAGAATGTTACAGAAACTAGGTTAAAAATGATATTTGCCACTGTAAACATGACATTGAATTCACATTCCCAAGAACGACTTTGCTTTTCTCCAAAACCAGATTGACTCTGATTTTCTGGGTCCTTTGCACACGAACTCCACCCGAGCTTGTCCAGACAGGTCTGGATCTAACCAGAAATATCCGGTTCTGTGTGGCTAAATGAATATCAGCTTTAAAACAGCCTGTGTGTTTCTAAGTGTTTTCTGGATAGTATCTAGGATCTTTAGAGTTTTGAATGAATTTTAGCATGTTACATTTTGTTTTTTGGTTGGCAAGTGCTAATTCGTTCCACATGGAGACACAACAAGTAAACATAAGTGTTTTCTGAGTAGAATGCTACAGAAACTAGGTTAAAAATGATATTTGCGACTGTAAACATGACATTGAGTTCACTTTCCCAAGAAAAAGACGTTGCTTTTCTCCAAAACCACTTTGACTCTTCTTTTCGGGGTCCTTTGCACACGAATTCCAAGCGAGTTTGTCCAGATAGGTCTGGGTGTAACCAGAATTATCCGGTTCTGTGTGGCTAAATGAATATCAGCTTTTAAACAGCCTGTGTGTTTGTTAGTGTTTTCTGGATAGTATCTAGGATCTTTAGAGTTTTGAATGAATTTTAGCATGTTACATTTTGTTTTTTTGTTGGCAAACGCTAATTAGTTCCACATGGAGACACAACAAGTACACATAAGTGTTTTCTGAGTAGAATGCTACAGAAACTAGGTTAAAAATGATATTTGCGACTGTACACATGACATTGAATTCACATTCCCAAGAACGGCTTTGACTTTCTCCAAAACCAGTTTGACTCTGATTTTCTGAGTCCTTTGCACACGAACTCCACATGAGTTTGTCCAGATAGGTCTGGATCTAACCAGAATTATCCGGTTCTGTGTGGCTAAATGAATATCAGCTTTAAAACAGCCTGTGTGTTTGTTAGTGTTTTCTGGATAGTATCTAGGAACTTTAGAGTTTTGAATGAATTTTAGCATGTTACATTCTGTTTTTTGGTTGGCAAACGCTAATTAGTTCCACATGGAGACACAACAAGTACACATAAGAGTTTTCTGAGTAGAATGCTACAGAAACTAGGTTAAAAATGATATTTGCGACTGTGAACATGACATTGAATTCACATTCCCAAGAACAAGACTTTGCTTTTCTCCAAAACCAGTTTGACTCTGCTTTTCTGGGTCCTTTGCACACGAATTCCACAGGTGTTTGTCCAGATAGGTATGGATCGAACCAGAAATATCCGGTTCTGTGCGGCTAAATGAATATCAGCTTTTAAACAGCCTGTATGTTTGTTAGTGTTTTCTGGATAGTATCTAGGATCTTTAGAGTTTTGAATGAATTTTAGCATGTTACATTTTGTTTTTTTCTTGGCAAACGCTAATTAGTTCCACATGGAGACACAACAAGTACACATAAGTGTTTTCTGAGTAGAATGCTACAGAAACTAGGTTAAAAATGATATTTGCGACTGTAAACATGACATTGAGTTCACTTTCCCAATAAAAAGACGTTGCTTTTCTCCAAAACCACTTTGACTCTGCTTTTCTGGGTCCTTTGCACACGAATTCCAAGCGAGTTTGTCCAGATAGGTCTGTATCTAACCAGAAATATCCGGTTCTGTGTGGCTAAATGAATATCAGCTTTTAAACATCCTGTGTGTTTGTTAGTGTTTTCTGGATAGTATCTAGGATCTTTAGAGTTTTGAATGAATTTTAGCATGTTACATTTTGTTTTTTGGTTGGCAAACGCTAATTAGTTCCACATGGAGACACAACAAGTACACATAAGTGTTTTCTGAGTAGAATGCTACAGAAACTAGGTTAAAAAAGATATTTGCGACTGTACACATGACATTGAATTCACATTCCCAAGAAAAAGACGTTGCTTTTCTCCAAAACCAGTTTGACTGTGCTTTTCTGGGTCCTTTGCACACGAATTCCAAGCGAGTTTGCACAGATAGGTCTGGATCTAACCAGAAATATCCGGTTCTGTGTGGCTAAATGAATATCAGCTTTTAAACAACCTCTGTGTTTGTTAGTGTTTTCTGGATAGTATCTAGGAACTTTAGAGTTTTGAATGAATTTTAGCATGTTACATATTGTTTTTTGGTTGGCAAACGCTAATTAGTTCCACATGGAGACACAACAAGTACACATAAGAGTTTTCTGAGTAGAATGCTACAGAAACTAGGTTAAAAATGATATTTGCGACTGTGAAAATGACATTGAATTCACATTCCCAAGAACAAGACTTTGCTTTTCTCCAAAACCAGTTTGACTCTGCTTTTCTGGGTCCTTTGCACACGAATTCCAAGTGAGTTTGTCCAGATAGTTCTGGATCTAACCAGAAATATCCGGTTCTGTGTGGCTAAATGAATATCAGCTTTTAAACAGCCTGTGTGTTTGTTAGTGTTTTCTGGATAGTATCTAGGATCTTTAGAGTTTTGAATGAATTTTAGCATGTTACATTTTGTTTTTTGGTTGGCAAACGCTAATTAGTTCCACATGGAGACACAACAAGTACACATAAGTGTTTTCTGAGTAGAATGCTACAGAAACTAGGTTAAACATGATATTTGCGACTGTGAACATGACATTGAATTCACATTCCCAAGAAAAAGACGTTGCTTTTCTCCAAAACCAGTTTGACTCTGCTTTTCTGGGTCCTTTGCACACGAATTCCAAGCGAGTTTGTACAGATAGGTCTGGATCTAACCAGAAATATCCGGTTCTGTGCGGCTAAATGAATATCAGCTTTTAAACAGCCTGTATGTTTGTTAGAGTTTTCTGGATAGTATCTAGGATCTTTAGAGTTTTGAATGAATTTTAGCATGTTACATTTTGTTTTTTTGTTGGCAAACGCTAATTAGTTCCACATGGAGACACAACAAGTACACATAAGTGTTTTCTGAGTAGAATGCTACTGAAACTAGGTTAACAAAGATCTTTGCGACTGTACACATGACATTGAATTCACATTCCCAAGAAAACGGCTTTGCTTTTCTCCAAACCCAATTTGACTCTGCTTTTCTGGTTCCTTTGCACACAAATTCCACAGGTGTTTGTCCATATAGTTATGGATCGAACCAGAAATATCCGGTTCTGTGCGGCTAAATGAATATCAGCTTTGAAACAGCCTGTGTGTTTGTTAGTGTTTTCTGGATAGTATCTAGGATCTTTAGAGTTTTGAATGAATTTTAGCATGTTACATTTTGTTTTTTGGTTGGCAAACACTAATTAGTTCCACATGGAGACACAACAAGTACACATAAGTGTTTTCTGAGTAGAATGCTACAGAAACTAGGTTAAAAATGATATTTGCCACTGTAAACATGACATTGAACTTACATTCCCAATAAAAAGACGTTGCTTTTATTCAAAACCAGTTTGACTCTGCTTTTCTGGGTCCTTAACATACGAATTCCACAGGTGTTTGTCCAGATAGGTCTGGATCTAACTAGAAATATCCTGTTCTGTGTGGCTAAATGAATATCAGCTTTTAAAAAGCCCATGAGTTTGTTATTGTTTTCTGGATATCATCTAGGAACTTTAGAGTTTTGAATGAATTTTAGCATGTTACATTTTGTTTTTTGGTTGGCAAACGCTAATTAGTTCCACATGGAGTCACAACAAGTACACATAAGTGTTTTCTGAGAAGAATGCCACAGAAGCTAGGTTAAAAATGATATTTGCGACTGTAAACATGACATTGAATTCACTTTCCCAAGGAAATGACTGTGCTTTTCTCCAAAACCATTTGACTCTTCTTTTCGGGAAACTTTGCACAGGAATTCCACACGAGTTTGTCCAGATAGGTCTGGATCGAACCAGAAATATCCGGTTCTGTGCGGCTAAATGAATATCAGCTTTTAAACAGCCTGTATGTTTGTTAGTGTTTTCTGGATAGTATCTAGGATCTTTAGAGTTTTGAATGAATTTTAGCATGTTACATTTTGTTTTTTGGTTGGCAAACGCTAATTAGTTCCACATGGAGACACAACAAGTACACATAAGTGTTTTCTGAGTAGAATGCTACAGAAACTAGGTTAAAAATGATATTTGCGATTGTTAACATGACATTGAATGCACATTCCCAAGAAAACGACTTTGCTTTTGTCCAAAACCAGTTTGACTCTGCTTTTCTGGGTCCTTTGCGCACGAATTCCACACGAGTTTGTCCAGATATGTCTGGATCGAACCAGAAATATCCGGTTCTGTGTGGCTAAATGAATATCAGCTTTTAAACAGCCTGTGTGTTTGTTAGTGTTTTCTGGATAGTATCTAGGAACTTTAGAGTTTTGAATGAATTTGAGCATGTTACATTCTGTTTTTTGGTTGGCAAACGCTAATTAGTTCCACATGGAGACACAACAAGTACACATAAGAGTTTTCTGAGTAGAATGCTACAGAAACTAGGTTAAAAATGATATTTGCGACTGTGAACATGACATTGAATTCACATTCCCAAGAAAAAGACTTTGCTTTTCTCCAAAACCAGTTTGACTGTGCTTTTCTGGGTCCTTTGCACACGAATTCCAAGCGAGTTTGTCCAGATTGTTCTGGATCTAACCAGAAATATCCGGTTCCGTGTGGCTAAATGAATATCAGCTTTTAAACAGCCTGTGTGTTTGTTAGTGTTTTCTGGATAGTATCTAGGATCTTTAGAGTTTTGAATGAATTTTAGCATGTTACATTTTGTTTTTTCGTTGGCAAACACTAATTAGTTCCACATGGAGACACAACAAGTACACATAAGTGTTTTCTGAGTAGAATGCTACAGAAACTAGGTTAAAAATGATATTTGCCACTGTAAACATGACATTGAACTCACATTCCCAAGAAAAAGACTTTGCTTTTATTCAAAACCAGTTTGACTGCTTTTCTGGGTCCTTAACATACGATTTCCACAGGTGTTTGTCCAGATAGGTCTGGATCTAACCAGAAATATCCGGTTCTGTGTGGCTATATGAATATCAGCTTTTAAACAGCCCATGAGTTTGTTATTGTTTTCTGGATAGCATCTAGGAACTTTAGAGTTTTGAATGAATTTTAGCATGTTACATTTTGTTTTTTGGTTGGCAAACGCTATTTAGTTCCACATGGAGTCACAACAAGTACACATAAGTGTTTTCTGAGAAGAATGCCACAGAAGCTAGGTTAAAAATGATATTTGCGACTGTAAACATGACATTGAATTCACTTTCCCAAGGAAATGACTGTGCTTTTCTCCAAAACCATTTGACTCTTCTTTTCGGGAAACTTTGCACAGGAATTCCACACGAGTTTGTCCAGATAGGTCTGGATCGAACCAGAAATATCCGGTTCTGTGAGGCTAAATGAATATCAGCTTTTAAACAGCCTGTGTGTTTGTTAGTGTTTTCTGGATAGTATCTAGGAACTTTAGAGTTTTGAATGAGTTTTAGCCTGTTACATTTTGTTTTTTGGTTGGCAAACGCTAATTAGTTCCACATGGAGACACAACAAGTACACATAAGTGTTTTCTGAGTAGAATGCTACAGAAACTAGGTTAAAAAAGATATTTGCGACTGTAAACATGAAATTGAACTCACATTGTCAAGAAAAAGACTTTGCTTTTTTTCAAAACCAGTTTGACTCTGCTTTTCTGGGTCCTTAACACAGGAATTCCACAGGTGTTTGTCCAGATAGGTCTGGATCTAACCAGAAATATCCGGTTGTATGTGGCTAAATGAATATCAGCTTTTAAACAGCCCATGAGTTTGCTATTGTTTTCTGGATAGCAACTAGGATCTTCTGAGTTATGAATGAATTTTAGTATGTTACTTTCTGTTTTTTGGTTGGCAAACGCTAATTAGTTCCACATGGAGACACAACAAGTACACATAAGTGTTTTCTGAGTAGAATGCTACGGAAACTTTGTTAAACATGATATTTGCAACAGTAAACATGACTTTGAATTCACATTCCCAAGAAAATGGCTTTGCTTTTCTCCAAAACCAGTTTGACTCTGCTTTTCTGGGTCCTTTGCACACGAATTCCACAAGTGTTTGTCCAGATAGGTCTGGATCGAACCAGAAATATCCGGTTCTGTGCCTCTAAATGAATATCAGCTTTTAAACAGCCTGTATGTTTGTTAGTGTTTTCTGGATATTATCTAGGATCTTTAGAGTTTTGAATGAATTTTAGCATGTTACATTTTGTTTTTTGGTTGGCAAACGCTAATTAGTTCCACATGGAGACACAACAAGTACACATAAGTGTTTTCTGAGTAGAATGCTACAGAAACTAGGTTAAAAAAGATATTTGCGACTGTAAACATGAAATTGAACTCACATTGCTAAGAAAAAGAATTTGCTTTTTTTCTAAACCAGTTTGACTCTGCTTTTCTGGGTCCTTAACATACGAATTCCACAGGTGTTTTTCCAGATATGTCTGGATCTAACCAGAAATATCCGGTTCTATGTGGCTAAATGAATATCAGCTTTTAAGCAGCCCATGAGTTTGCTATTGTTTTCTTGATAGCATCTAGGAACTTCTGAGTTTTGAATGAATTTTAGTATGTTACATTCTGTTTTTTGGTTGGCAAACGCTAATTAGTTCCACATGGAGACACAACAAGTACACATAAGTGTTTTCTGAGTAAAATGCTACGGAAATTTTGTTAAAAATGATATATGCCACTGTAAACATGACATTGAATTCACATTCCCAAGAAAATGGCTTTGCTTTTCTCCAAAACCAGTTTGACTCTGCTTTTCTGGGTCCTTTGCACACGAATTCCACAGGTGTTTGTCCAGATAGGTCTGGATCGAACCAGAAATATCCGGTTCTGTGCGGCTAAATGAATATCAGCTTTTAAACAGCCTGTATGTTTGTTAGTGTTTTCTGGATAGTATCTAGGATCTTTAGAGTTTTGAATGAGGTTTAGCATGTTAGATTTTGTTTTTTGGTTTGCAAACGCTAATTAGTTCCACATGGAGACACAACAAGTACACATAAGTGTTTTCTGAGTAGAATGCTACAGAAACTAGGTTAAAAATGATATTTGCGACTGTAAACATGACATTGAGTTCACTTTCCCAAGAAAATGACTGTGCTTTTCTCCAAAACCACTTTGACTCTTCTTTTCGGGGTCCTTTGCACACGAATTCCACACGAGTTTGTCCAGATAGTTCTGGATCTAACCAGAAATATCCAGTTCTGTGTGGCTAAATGAATATCAGCTTTTAAACAGCCTGTGTGTTTGTTAGTGTTTTCTGGATAGTATCTAGGAACTTTAGAGTTTTGAATGAGTTTTAGCCTGTTACATTTTGTTTTTTGGTTGGCATTATAATTAGTTCCACATGGAGACACAACAAGTACACATAAGTGTTTTCTGAGTAGAATGCTACAGAAACTAGGTTAAAAAAGATATTTGCGACTGTAAACATGAAATTGAACGCACATTGCCAAGAAAAAGACTTTGCTTTTTTTCAAAACCAGTTTGACTCTGCTTTTCTGGGTCCTTAACACAGGAATTCCACAGGTGTTTGTCCAGATAGGTCTGGATCTAACCAGAAATATCCGGTTGTATGTGGCTAAATGAATATCAGCTTTTAAACAGCCCATGAGTTTGCTATTGTTTTCTGGATAGCAACTAGGAACTTCTGAGTTATGAATGAATTTTAGTATGTTACTTTCTGTTTTTTGGTTGGCAAACGCTAATTAGTTCCACATGGAGACACAACAAGTACACATAAGTGTTTTCTGAGTAAAATGCTACGGAAATTTTGTTAAAAATGATATATGCCACTGTAAACATGACATTGAATTCACATTCCCAAGAAAATGGCTTTGCTTTTCTCCAAAACCAGTTTGACTCTGCTTTTCTGGGTCCTTTGCACACGAATTCCACAGGTGTTTGTCCAGATAGGTCTGGATCGAACCAGAAATATCCGGTTCTGTGCGGCTAAATGAATATCAGCTTTTAAACAGCCTGTATGTTTGTTAGTGTTTTCTGGATAGTATCTAGGATCTTTAGAGTTTTGAATGAGTTTTAGCATGTTAGATTTTGTTTTTTGGTTTGCAAACGCTAATTAGTTCCACATGGAGACACAACAAGTACACATAAGTGTTTTCTGAGTAGAATGCTACAGAAACTAGGTTAAAAATGATATTTGCGACTGTAAACATGACATTGAGTTCACTTTCCCAAGAAAATGACTGTGCTTTTCTCCAAAACCACTTTGACTCTTCTTTTCGGGGTCCTTTGCACACGAATTCCACACGAGTTTGTCCAGATAGTTCTGGATCTAACCAGAAATATCCAGTTCTGTGTGGCTAAATGAATATCAGCTTTTAAACAGCCTGTGTGTTTGTTAGTGTTTTCTGGATAGTATCTAGGAACTTTAGAGTTTTGAATGAGTTTTAGCCTGTTACATTTTGTTTTTTGGTTGGCATTATAATTAGTTCCACATGGAGACACAACAAGTACACATAAGTGTTTTCTGAGTAGAATGCTACAGAAACTAGGTTAAAAAAGATATTTGCGACTGTAAACATGAAATTGAACGCACATTGCCAAGAAAAAGACTTTGCTTTTTTTCAAAACCAGTTTGACTCTGCTTTTCTGGGTCCTTAACACAGGAATTCCACAGGTGTTTGTCCAGATAGGTCTGGATCTAACCAGAAATATCCGGTTGTATGTGGCTAAATGAATATCAGCTTTTAAACAGCCCATGAGTTTGCTATTGTTTTCTGGATAGCAACTAGGAACTTCTGAGTTATGAATGAATTTTAGTATGTTACTTTCTGTTTTTTGGTTGGCAAACGCTAATTAGTTCCACATGGAGACACAACAAGTACACATAAGTGTTTTCTGAGTAGAATGCTACGGAAACTTTGTTAAACATGATATTTGCAACAGTAAACATGACTTTGAATTCACATTCCCAAGAAAATGGCTTTGCTTTTCTCCAAAACCAGTTTGACTCTGCTTTTCTGGGTCCTTTGCACACGAATTCCACAAGTGTTTGTCCAGATAGGTCTGGATCGAACCAGAAATATCCGGTTCTGTGCCTCTAAATGAATATCAGCTTTTAAACAGCCTGTATGTTTGTTAGTGTTTTCTGGATATTATCTAGGATCTTTAGAGTTTTGAATGAATTTTAGCATGTTACATTTTGTTTTTTTGTTGGCAAACGCTAATTAGTTCCACATGGAGACACAACAAGTACACATAAGTGTTTTCTGAGTAGAATGCTACAGAAACTAGGTTAAAAAAGATATTTGCGACTGTAAACATGAAATTGAACTCACATTGCTAAGAAAAAGAATTTGCTTTTTTTCTAAACCAGTTTGACTCTGCTTTTCTGGGTCCTTAACATACGAATTCCACAGGTGTTTTTCCAGATATGTCTGGATCTAACCAGAAATATCCGGTTCTATGTGGCTAAATGAATATCAGCTTTTAAGCAGCCCATGAGTTTGCTATTGTTTTCTTGATAGCATCTAGGAACTTCTGAGTTTTGAATGAATTTTAGTATGTTACATTCTGTTTTTTGGTTGGCAAACGCTAATTAGTTCCACATGGAGACACAACAAGTACACATAAGTGTTTTCTGAGTAAAATGCTACGGAAATTTTGTTAAAAATGATATATGCCACTGTAAACATGACATTGAATTCACATTCCCAAGAAAATGGCTTTGCTTTTCTCCAAAACCAGTTTGACTCTGCTTTTCTGGGTCCTTTGCACACGAATTCCACAGGTGTTTGTCCAGATAGGTCTGGATCGAACCAGAAATATCCGGTTCTGTGCGGCTAAATGAATATCAGCTTTTAAACAGCCTGTATGTTTGTTAGTGTTTTCTGGATAGTATCTAGGATCTTTAGAGTTTTGAATGAGTTTTAGCATGTTAGATTTTGTTTTTTGGTTTGCAAACGCTAATTAGTTCCACATGGAGACACAACAAGTACACATAAGTGTTTTCTGAGTAGAATGCTACAGAAACTAGGTTAAAAATGATATTTGCGACTGTAAACATGACATTGAGTTCACTTTCCCAAGAAAATGACTGTGCTTTTCTCCAAAACCACTTTGACTCTTCTTTTCGGGGTCCTTTGCACACGAATTCCACACGAGTTTGTCCAGATAGTTCTGGATCTAACCAGAAATATCCAGTTCTGTGTGGCTAAATGAATATCAGCTTTTAAACAGCCTGTGTGTTTGTTAGTGTTGTCTGGATAATGTCTATGAACTTTAGAGTTTTGAATGAATTTTAGCATGTTACATTTTGTTTTTTGGTTGGCAAACGCTAATTAGTTCCACATGGAGACACAACAAGTACACATAAGTGTTTTCTGAGTAGAATGCTACAGAAACTAGGTTAAAAATGATATTTGCGATTGTAAACATGACATTGAATGCACATTCCCAAGAAAACGACTTTGCTTTTCTCCAAAACCAGTTTGACTGTGCTTTTCTGGGTCCTTTGCGCACGAATTCCACACGAGTTTGTCCAGATATGTCTGGATCGAACCAGAAATATCCGGTTCTGTGTGGCTAAATGAATATCAGCTTTTAAACAGCCTGTGTGTTTGTTAGTGTTTTCTGGATAGTATCTAGGAACTTTAGAGTTTTGAATGAATTTGAGCATGTTACATTTTGTTTTTTGGTTGGCAAACGCTAATTAGTTCCACATGGAGTCACAACAAGTACACATAAGAGTTTTCTGAGTAGAATGCTCCAGAAACTAGGTTAAAAATGATATTTGCGACTGTGAACATGACATTGAATTCACATTCCCAAGAAAAAGACTTTGCTTTTCTCCAAAACCAGTTTGACTGTGCTTTTCTGGGTCCTTTGCACACGAATTCCAAGCGAGTTTGTCCAGATTGTTCTGGATCTAACCAGAAATATCCGGTTCCGTGTGGCTAAATGAATATCAGCTTTTAAATAGCCTGTGTGTTTATAAGTGTTTTCTGGATAGTATCTAGGATCTTTAGAGTTTTGAATGAATTTTAGCATGTTACATTTTGTTTTTTCGTTGGCAAACACTAATTAGTTCCACATGGAGACACAACAAGTACACATAAGAGTTTTCTGAGTAGAATGCTACAGAAACTAGGTTAAAAATGATATTTGCGACTGTGAACATGACATTGAACTCATATTCCCAATAAAAAGACTTTGCTTTTATTCAAAACCAGTTTGACTGCTTTTCTGGGTCCTTAACATACGAATTCCACAGGTGTTTGTCCAGATAGGTCTGGATCTAACCAGAAATATCCGGTTCTGTGTGGCTATATGAATACCAGCTTTTAAACAGCCCATGAATTTGTTATTGTTTTCTGGATAGCATCTAGGAACTTGAGAGTTTTGAATGAATTTTAGCATGTTACATTTTGTTTTTTGGTTGGCAAACGCTAATTAGTTCCACATGGAGTCACAACAAGTACACATAAGTGTTTTCTGAGAAGAATGCCACAGAAGCTAGGTTAAAAATGATATTTGTGAATGCAAACATGACATTGAATTCACTTTCTCAAGGAAATGACTGTGCTTTTCTCCAAAACCATTTGACTCTTCTTTTCGGGAAACTAGGCACAGGAATTCCACACGAGTTTGTCCAGATAGGTCTGGATCCATCCAGAAATATCCGGTTCTGTGCGGCTAAATGAATATCAGCTTTTAAACAGCCTGTGTGTTTGTTAGTGTTTTCTGGATAGTATCTAGGAACTTTAGAGTTTTGAATGAATTTTAGCATGTTACATTTTGTTTTTTGGTTGGCAAACGCTAATTAGTTCCACATGGAGACACAACAAGTACACATAAGTGTTTTCTGAGAAGAATGCCACAGAAGCTAGGTTAAAAATGATATTTGCGACTGTAAACATGAAATTGAACTCACATTGCCAAGAAAAAGACTTTGCTTTTTTTCAAAACCAGTTTGACTCTGCTTTTCTGGGTCCTTAACACAGGAATTCCACAGGTGTTTGTCCAGATAGGTCTGGATCTAACCAGAAATATCCGGTTCTATGTGGCTAAATGAATATCAGCTTTTAAACAGCCCATGAGTTTGCTATTGTTTTCTGGATAGCATCTAGGAACTTCTGAGTTATGAATGAATTTTAGTATGTTACATTCTGTTTTTTGGTTGGCAAACGCTAATTAGTTCCACATGGAGACACAACAAGTACACATAAGTGTTTTCTGAGTAGAATGCAACAGAGACTAGGTTAAAAAAGTTATTTGCGACTGTAAACATGAAATTGAACTCACATTGCCAAGAAAAAGACTTTGCTATTTTACAAAACCAGTTTGACTCTGCTTTTCTGGGTCCGTAACACAGGAATTCCACAGGTGTTTGTCCAGATAGGTCTGGATCTAACCAGAAATATCCGGTTGTATGTGGCTAAATGAATATCAGCTTTTAAACAGCCCATGAGTTTGCTATAGTTTTCTGGATAGCATCTAGGAACTTCTGAGTTTTGAATGAATTTTAGTATGTTACATTCTATTTTTTGGTTGGCAAACGCTAATTAGTTCCACATGGAGACACAACAAGTACACATAAGTGTTTTCTGAGTAAAATGCTACGGAAACTTTGTTAAAAATGATATTTGCCACTGTAAACATGACATTGAATTCACATTCCCAAGAAAATGGCTTTGCTTTTCTCCAAAACCAGTTTGACTCTGCTTTTCTGGGTCCTTTGCACACGAATTCCACAGGTGTTTGTCCAGATAGGTCTGGATCGAACCAGAAATATCCGGTTCTGTGCGGCTAAATGAATATCAGCTTTTAAACAGCCTGTATGTTTGTTAGTGTTTTCTGGATAGTATCTAGGATCTTTAGAGTTTTGAATGAATTTGAGCATGTTACATTCTGTTTTTTGGTTGGCAAACGCTAATTAGTTCCACATGGAGACACAACAAGTACACATAAGTGTTTTCTGAGTAGAATGCTACAGAAACTAGGTTAAAAATGATATTTGTGACTGTAAACATGACATTGAGTTCACTTTCCCAAGAAAATGACTGTGCTTTTCTCCAAAACCACTTTGACTCTTCTTTTCGGGGTCCTTTGCACACGAATTCCACACGAGTTTGTCCAGATAGTTCTGGATCTAACCAGAAATATCCAGTTCTGTGTGGCTAAATGAATATCAGCTTTTAAACAGCCTGTATGTTTGTTAGTGTTTTCTGGATAATGTCTATGAACTTTAGAGTTTTGAATGAATTTTAGCATGTTACATTTTGTTTTTTGGTTGGCAAACGCTAATTAGTTCCACATGGAGACACAACAAGTACACATAAGTGTTTTCTGAGTAGAATGCTACAGAAACTAGGTTAAAAATGATATTTGCGATTGTAAACATGACATTGAATGCACATTCCCAAGAAAACGACTTTGCTTTTCTCCAAAACCAGTTTGATTGTGCTTTTCTGGGTCCTTTGCGCACGAATTCCACATGAGTTTGTCCAGATATGTCTGGATCGAACCAGAAATATCCGGTTCTGTGTGGCTAAATGAATATCAGCTTTTAAAGCCTGTGTGTTTGTTAGTGTTTTCTGGATAGTATCTAGGAACTTTAGAGTTTTGAATGAATTTGAGCATGTTACATTCTGTTTCTTGGTTCGCAAACGCTAATTAGTTCCACATGGAGACACAACAAGTACACATAAGTGTTTTCTGAGTAGAATGCTACAGAAACTAGGTTAAAAATGATATTTGCCACTGTAAACATGACATTGAACTCACATTCCCAATAAAAAGACTTTGCTTTTATTCAAAACCAGTTTGACACAGCTTTTCTGGGTCCTTAACATAAGAATTCCACAGGTGTTTTTCCAGATAGGTCTGGATTTAACTAGAAATATCCTGTTCTGTGTGGCTAAATGAATATCAGCTTTTAAACAGCCCATGAGTTTGTTATTGTTTTCTGGATAGCATCTAGGAACTTTAGAGTTTTGAATGAATTTTAGCATGTTACATTTTGTTTTTTGGTTGGCAAACGCTAATTAGTTCCACATGGAGACACAACAAGTACACATAAGTGTTTTCTGAGAAGAATGCCACAGAAGCTAGGTTAAAAATGATATTTGCGACTGTAAACATGACATTGAGTTCACTTTCCCAAGAAATGACTGTGCTTTTCTCCAAAACCATTTGACTCTTCTTTTCGGGAAACTTTGCACAGGAATTCCACACGAGTTTGTCCAGATAGGTCTGGATCTAACCAGAAATATCCGGTTCTGTGCGGCTAAATGAATATCAGCTTTTAAACAGCCTGTATGTTTATTAGTGTTTTCTGGATAGTATCTAGGATCTTTAGAGTTTTGAATGAATTTTAGCATGTTATATTTTGGTTTTTGGTTGGCAAACGCTAATTAGTTCCACATGGAGTCACAACAAGTACACATAAGTGTTTTCTGAGTAGAATGCTACAGAAACTAGGTTAAAAATGATATTTGCCACTGTAACCATGACATTGAACTCACATTCCGAAGAAAAAGACTTTGCTTTTATTCAAAACCAGTTTGACTCTGCTTTTCTGGGTCCTTAACACAGGAATTCCACAGGTGTTTGTCCAGATAGGTCTGGATCTAACCAGAAATATCCGGTTCTACGTTGCTAAATGAATATCAGCTTTTAAACAGCCCATGAGTTTGTTATTGTTTTCTGGATATCATGTAGGAACTTTAGAGTTTTGAATGAATTTTAGCATGTTACATTCTGTTTTTTGGTTGGCAAACGCTAATTAGTTCCACATGGAGACACAACAAGTACACATAAGTGTTTTCTGAGTAAAATGCTACGGAAACTTTGTTAAAAATGATATTTGCCACTGTAAACATGACATTGAATTCACATTCCCAAGAAAATGGCTTTGCTTTTCTCCAAAACCAGTTTGACTCTGCTTTTCTGGGTCCTTAGCACACGAATTCCACACGAGTTTGTCCAGATAGTTCTGGATCTAACCAGAAATATCCAGTTCTGTGTGGCTAAATGAATATCAGCTTTTAAACAGCCTATGTGTTTGTTAGTGTTTTCTGGATAATGTCTATGAACTTTAGAGTTTTGAATGAATTTTAGCATGTTACATTTTGTTTTTTGGTTGGCAAACGCTAATTAGTTCCACATGGAGACACAACAAGTACACATAAGTGTTTTCTGAGTAGAATGCTACAGAAACTAGGTTAAAAATGATATTTGCGATTGTAAACATGACATTGAATGCACATTCCCAAGAAAACGACTTTGCTTTTCTCCAAAACCAGTTTGATTGTGCTTTTCTGGGTCCTTTGCGCACGAATTCCACATGAGTTTGTCCAGATATGTCTGGATCGAACCAGAAATATCCGGTTCTGTGTGGCTAAATGAATATCAGCTTTTAAAGCCTGTGTGTTTGTTAGTGTTTTCTGGATAGTATCTAGGAACTTTAGAGTTTTGAATGAATTTTAGCATGTTACATTCTGTTTCTTGGTTGGCAAACGCTAATTAGTTCCACATGGAGACACAACAAGTACACATAAGTGTTTTCTGAGTAGAATGCTACAGAAACTAGGTTAAAAATGATATTTGCCACTGTAAACATGACATTGAACTCACATTCCCAATAAAAAGACTTTGCTTTTATTCAAAACCAGTTTGACACAGCTTTTCTGGGTCCTTAACATAAGAATTCCACAGGTGTTTTTCCAGATAGGTCTGGATTTAACTAGAAATATCCTGTTCTGTGTGGCTAAATGAATATCAGCTTTTAAACAGCCCATGAGTTTGTTATTGTTTTCTGGATAGCATCTAGGAACTTTAGAGTTTTGAATGAATTTTAGCATGTTACATTTTGTTTTTTGGTTGGCAAACGCTAATTAGTTCCACATGGAGACACAACAAGTACACATAAGTGTTTTCTGAGAAGAATGCCACAGAAGCTAGGTTAAAAATGATATTTGCGACTGTAAACATGACATTGAGTTCACTTTCCCAAGAAATGACTGTGCTTTTCTCCAAAACCATTTGACTCTTCTTTTCGGGAAACTTTGCACAGGAATTCCACACGAGTTTGTCCAGATAGGTCTGGATCTAACCAGAAATATCCGGTTCTGTGCGGCTAAATGAATATCAGCTTTTAAACAGCCTGTATGTTTGTTAGTGTTTTCTGGATAGTATCTAGGATCTTTAGAGTTTTGAATGAATTATAGCATGTTATATTTTGGTTTTTGGTTGGCAAACGCTAATTAGTTCCACATGGAGTCACAACAAGTACACATAAGTGTTTTCTGAGTAGAATGCTACAGAAACTAGGTTAAAAATGATATTTGCCACTGTAACCATGACATTGAACTCACATTCCGAAGAAAAAGACTTTGCTTTTATTCAAAACCAGTTTGACTCTGCTTTTCTGGGTCCTTAACACAGGAATTCCACAGGTGTTTGTCCAGATAGGTCTGGATCTAACCAGAAATATCCGGTTCTACGTGGCTAAATGAATATCAGCTTTTAAACAGCCCATGAGTTTGTTATTGTTTTCTGGATATCATGTAGGAACTTTAGAGTTTTGAATGAATTTTAGCATGTTACATTCTGTTTTTTGGTTGGCAAACGCTAATTAGTTCCACATGGAGACACAACAAGTACACATAAGTGTTTTCTGAGTAAAATGCTACGGAAACTTTGTTAAAAATGATATTTGCCACTGTAAACATGACATTGAATTTACATTCCCAAGAAAATGGCTTTGCTTTTCTCCAAAACCAGTTTGACTCTGCTTTTCTGGGTCCTTTGCACACGAATTCCACAGGTGTTTGTCCAGATAGGTCTGGATCGAACCAGAAATATCCGGTTCTGTGCGGCTAAATGAATATCAGCTTTTAAACAGCCTGTATGTTTGTTAGTGTTTTCGGGATATTATCTAGGATGTTTAGAGTTTTGAATGAATTTGAGCATGTTACATTTTGTTTTTTGGTTGGCAAACGCTAATTAGTTCCACATGGAGACACAACAAGTACACATAAGTGTTTTCTGAGTAGAATGCTACAGAAACTAGGTTAAAAAAGATATTTGCGACTGTAAACATGACATTGAGTTCACTTTCCCAAGAAAATGACTGTGCTTTTCTCCAAAACCACTTTGACTCTTCTTTTCGGGGTCCTTTGCACACGAATTCCACACGAGTTTTTCCAGATAGTTCTGGATCTAACCAGAAATATCCAGTTCTGTGTGGCTAAATGAATATCAGCTTTTAAACAGCCTGTGTGTTTGTTAGTGTTTTCTGGATAATGTCTATGAACTTTAGAGTTTTGAATGAATTTTAGCATGTTACATTTTGTTTTTTGGTTGGCAAACGCTAATTAGTTCCACATGGAGACACAACAAGTACACATAAGTGTTTTCTGAGTAGAATGCTACAGAAACTAGGTTAAAAATGATATTTGCGATTGTAAACATGACATTGAATGCACATTCCCAAGAAAACGACTTTGCTTTTCTCCAAAACCAGTTTGACTGTGCTTTTCTGGGTCCTTTGCGCACGAATTCCACACGAGTTTGTCCAGATATGTCTGGATCGAACCAGAAATATCCGGTTCTGTGTGGCTAAATGAATATCAGCTTTTAAACAGCCTGTGTGTTTGTTAGTGTTTTCTGGATAGTATCTAGGAACTTTAGAGTTTTGAATGAATTTGAGCATGTTACATTCTGTTTTTTGGTTGGCAAACGCTAATTAGTTCCACATGGAGACACAACAAGTACACATAAGAGTTTTCTGAGTAGAATGCTACAGAAACTAGGTTAAAAATGATATTTGCGACTGTGAACATGACATTGAAAAAACATTCCGAATAAAAAGACTTTGCTTTTATTCAAAACCAGTTTGACTCTGCTTTTCTGGGTCCTTAACACAGGAATTCCACAGGTGTTTGTCCAGATAGGTCTGGATCTAACCAGAAATATCCGGTTCTACGTGGCTAAATGAATATCAGCTTTTAAACAGCCCATGAGTTTGTTATTGTTTTCTGGATATCATGTAGGAACTTTAGAGTTTTGAATGAATTTTAGCATGTTACATTCTGTTTTTTGGTTGGCAAACGCTAATTAGTTCCACATGGAGACACAACAAGTACACATAAGTGTTTTCTGAGTAGAATGCTACAGAAACTAGGTTAAAAATGATATTTGCGACTGTGAACATGACATTGAACTCATATTCCCAATAAAAAGACTTTGCTTTTATTCAAAACCAGTTTGACTGCTTTTCTGGGTCCTTAACATACGAATTCCACAGGTGTTTGTCCAGATAGGTCTGGATCTAACCAGAAATATCCGGTTCTGTGTGGCTATATGAATACCAGCTTTTAAACAGCCCATGAATTTGTTATTGTTTTCTGGATAGCATCTAGGAACTTGAGAGTTTTGAATGAATTTTAGCATGTTACATTTTGTTTTTTGGTTGGCAAACGCTAATTAGTTCCACATGGAGTCACAACAAGTACACATAAGTGTTTTCTGAGAAGAATGCCACAGAAGCTAGGTTAAAAATGATATTTGTGAATGCAAACATGACATTGAATTCACTTTCTCAAGGAAATGACTGTGCTTTTCTCCAAAACCATTTGACTCTTCTTTTCGGGAAACTAGGCACAGGAATTCCACACGAGTTTGTCCAGATAGGTCTGGATCCATCCAGAAATATCCGGTTCTGTGCGGCTAAATGAATATCAGCTTTTAAACAGCCTGTGTGTTTGTTAGTGTTTTCTGGATAGTATCTAGGAACTTTAGAGTTTTGAATGAATTTTAGCATGTTACATTTTGTTTTTTGGTTGGCAAACGCTAATTAGTTCCACATGGAGACACAACAAGTACACATAAGTGTTTTCTGAGAAGAATGCCACAGAAGCTAGGTTAAAAATGATATTTGCGACTGTAAACATGAAATTGAACTCACATTGCCAAGAAAAAGACTTTGCTTTTTTTCAAAACCAGTTTGACTCTGCTTTTCTGGGTCCTTAACACAGGAATTCCACAGGTGTTTGTCCAGATAGGTCTGGATCTAACCAGAAATATCCGGTTCTATGTGGCTAAATGAATATCAGCTTTTAAACAGCCCATGAGTTTGCTATTGTTTTCTGGATAGCATCTAGGAACTTCTGAGTTATGAATGAATTTTAGTATGTTACATTCTGTTTTTTGGTTGGCAAACGCTAATTAGTTCCACATGGAGACACAACAAGTACACATAAGTGTTTTCTGAGTAGAATGCTACAGAGACTAGGTTAAAAAAGTTATTTGCGACTGTAAACATGAAATTGAACTCACATTGCCAAGAAAAAGACTTTGCTATTTTACAAAACCAGTTTGACTCTGCTTTTCTGGGTCCGTAACACAGGAATTCCACAGGTGTTTGTCCAGATAGGTCTGGATCTAACCAGAAATATCCGGTTCTATGTGGCTAAATGAATATCAGCTTTTAAACAGCCCATGAGTTTGCTATAGTTTTCTGGATAGCATCTAGGAACTTCTGAGTTTTGAATGAATTTTAGTATGTTACATTCTATTTTTTGGTTGGCAAACGCTAATTAGTTCCACATGGAGACACAACAAGTACACATAAGTGTTTTCTGAGTAAAATGCTACGGAAACTTTGTTAAAAATGATATTTGCCACTGTAAACATGACATTGAATTCACATTCCCAAGAAAATGGCTTTGCTTTTCTCCAAAACCAGTTTGACTCTGCTTTTCTGGGTCCTTTGCACACGAATTCCACAGGTGTTTGTCCAGATAGGTCTGGATCGAACCAGAAATATCCGGTTCTGTGCGGCTAAATGAATATCAGCTTTTAAACAGCCTGTATGTTTGTTAGTGTTTTCTGGATAGTATCTAGGATCTTTAGAGTTTTGAATGAATTTGAGCATGTTACATTCTGTTTTTTGGTTGGCAAACGCTAATTAGTTCCACATGGAGACACAACAAGTACACATAAGTGTTTTCTGAGTAGAATGCTACAGAAACTAGGTTAAAAATGATATTTGTGACTGTAAACATGACATTGAGTTCACTTTCCCAAGAAAATGACTGTGCTTTTCTCCAAAACCACTTTGACTCTTCTTTTCGGGGTCCTTTGCACACGAATTCCACACGAGTTTGTCCAGATAGTTCTGGATCTAACCAGAAATATCCAGTTCTGTGTGGCTAAATGAATATCAGCTTTTAAACAGCCTGTGTGTTTGTTAGTGTTTTCTGGATAATGTCTATGAACTTTAGAGTTTTGAATGAATTTTAGCATGTTACATTTTGTTTTTTGGTTGGCAAACGCTAATTAGTTCCACATGGAGACACAACAAGTACACATAAGTGTTTTCTGAGTAGAATGCTACAGAAACTAGGTTAAAAATGATATTTGCGATTGTAAACATGACATTGAATGCACATTCCCAAGAAAACGACTTTGCTTTTCTCCAAAACCAGTTTGATTGTGCTTTTCTGGGTCCTTTGCGCACGAATTCCACATGAGTTTGTCCAGATATGTCTGGATCGAACCAGAAATATCCGGTTCTGTGTGGCTAAATGAATATCAGCTTTTAAAGCCTGTGTGTTTGTTAGTGTTTTCTGGATAGTATCTAGGAACTTTAGAGTTTTGAATGAATTTGAGCATGTTACATTCTGTTTCTTGGTTGGCAAACGCTAATTAGTTCCACATGGAGACACAACAAGTACACATAAGTGTTTTCTGAGTAGAATGCTACAGAAACTAGGTTAAAAATGATATTTGCCACTGTAAACATGACATTGAACTCACATTCCCAATAAAAAGACTTTGCTTTTATTCAAAACCAGTTTGACACAGCTTTTCTGGGTCCTTAACATAAGAATTCCACAGGTGTTTTTCCAGATAGGTCTGGATTTAACTAGAAATATCCTGTTCTGTGTGGCTAAATGAATATCAGCTTTTAAACAGCCCATGAGTTTGTTATTGTTTTCTGGATAGCATCTAGGAACTTTAGAGTTTTGAATGAATTTGAGCATGTTACATTTTGTTTTTTGGTTGGCAAACGCTAATTAGTTCCACATGGAGACACAACAAGTACACATAAGTGTTTTCTGAGAAGAATGCCACAGAAGCTAGGTTAAAAATGATATTTGCGACTGTAAACATGACATTGAGTTCACTTTCCCAAGAAATGACTGTGCTTTTCTCCAAAACCATTTGACTCTTCTTTTCGGGAAACTTTGCACAGGAATTCCACACGAGTTTGTCCAGATAGGTCTGGATCTAACCAGAAATATCCGGTTCTGTGCGGCTAAATGAATATCAGCTTTTAAACAGCCTGTATGTTTATTAGTGTTTTCTGGATAGTATCTAGGATCTTTAGAGTTTTGAATGAATTTTAGCATGTTATATTTTGGTTTTTGGTTGGCAAACGCTAATTAGTTCCACATGGAGTCACAACAAGTACACATAAGTGTTTTCTGAGTAGAATGCTACAGAAACTAGGTTAAAAATGATATTTGCCACTGTAACCATGACATTGAACTCACATTCCGAAGAAAAAGACTTTGCTTTTATTCAAAACCAGTTTGACTCTGCTTTTCTGGGTCCTTAACACAGGAATTCCACAGGTGTTTGTCCAGATAGGTCTGGATCTAACCAGAAATATCCGGTTCTACGTTGCTAAATGAATATCAGCTTTTAAACAGCCCATGAGTTTGTTATTGTTTTCTGGATATCATGTAGGAACTTTAGAGTTTTGAATGAATTTTAGCATGTTACATTCTGTTTTTTGGTTGGCAAACGCTAATTAGTTCCACATGGAGACACAACAAGTACACATAAGTGTTTTCTGAGTAAAATGCTACGGAAACTTTGTTAAAAATGATATTTGCCACTGTAAACATGACATTGAATTCACATTCCCAAGAAAATGGCTTTGCTTTTCTCCAAAACCAGTTTGACTCTGCTTTTCTGGGTCCTTAGCACACGAATTCCACACGAGTTTGTCCAGATAGTTCTGGATCTAACCAGAAATATCCAGTTCTGTGTGGCTAAATGAATATCAGCTTTTAAACAGCCTGTGTGTTTGTTAGTGTTTTCTGGATAATGTCTATGAACTTTAGAGTTTTGAATGAATTTTAGCATGTTACATTTTGTTTTTTGGTTGGCAAACGCTAATTAGTTCCACATGGAGACACAACAAGTACACATAAGTGTTTTCTGAGTAGAATGCTACAGAAACTAGGTTAAAAATGATATTTGCGATTGTAAACATGACATTGAATGCACATTCCCAAGAAAACGACTTTGCTTTTCTCCAAAACCAGTTTGATTGTGCTTTTCTGGGTCCTTTGCGCACGAATTCCACATGAGTTTGTCCAGATATGTCTGGATCGAACCAGAAATATCCGGTTCTGTGTGGCTAAATGAATATCAGCTTTTAAACAGCCTGTGTGTTTGTTAGTGTTTTCTGGATAGTATCTAGGAACTTTAGAGTTTTGAATGAATTTGAGCATGTTACATTCTGTTTCTTGGTTGGCAAACGCTAATTAGTTCCACATGGAGACACAACAAGTACACATAAGTGTTTTCTGAGTAGAATGCTACAGAAACTAGGTTAAAAATGATATTTGCCACTGTAAACATGACATTGAACTCACATTCCCAATAAAAAGACTTTGCTTTTATTCAAAACCAGTTTGACACAGCTTTTCTGGGTCCTTAACATAAGAATTCCACAGGTGTTTTTCCAGATAGGTCTGGATTTAACTAGAAATATCCTGTTCTGTGTGGCTAAATGAATATCAGCTTTTAAACAGCCCATGAGTTTGTTATTGTTTTCTGGATAGCATCTAGGAACTTTAGAGTTTTGAATGAATTTTAGCATGTTACATTTTGTTTTTTGGTTGGCAAACGCTAATTAGTTCCACATGGAGACACAACAAGTACACATAAGTGTTTTCTGAGAAGAATGCCACAGAAGCTAGGTTAAAAATGATATTTGCGACTGTAAACATGACATTGAGTTCACTTTCCCAAGAAATGACTGTGCTTTTCTCCAAAACCATTTGACTCTGCTTTTCGGGAAACTTTGCACAGGAATTCCACACGAGTTTGTCCAGATAGGTCTGGATCTAACCAGAAATATCCGGTTCTGTGCGGCTAAATGAATATCAGCTTTTAAACAGCCTGTATGTTTGTTAGTGTTTTCTGGATAGTATCTAGGATCTTTAGAGTTTTGAATGAATTATAGCATGTTATATTTTGGTTTTTGGTTGGCAAACGCTAATTAGTTCCACATGGAGTCACAACAAGTACACATAAGTGTTTTCTGAGTAGAATGCTACAGAAACTAGGTTAAAAATGATATTTGCCACTGTAACCATGACATTGAACTCACATTCCGAAGAAAAAGACTTTGCTTTTATTCAAAACCAGTTTGACTCTGCTTTTCTGGGTCCTTAACACAGGAATTCCACAGGTGTTTGTCCAGATAGGTCTGGATCTAACCAGAAATATCCGGTTCTACGTGGCTAAATGAATATCAGCTTTTAAACAGCCCATGAGTTTGTTATTGTTTTCTGGATATCATGTAGGAACTTTAGAGTTTTGAATGAATTTTAGCATGTTACATTCTGTTTTTTGGTTGGCAAACGCTAATTAGTTCCACATGGAGACACAACAAGTACACATAAGTGTTTTCTGAGTAAAATGCTACGGTAACTTTGTTAAAAATGATATTTGCCACTGTAAACATGACATTGAATTCACATTCCCAAGAAAATGGCTTTGCTTTTCTCCAAAACCAGTTTGACTCTGCTTTTCTGGGTCCTTAGCACACGAATTCCACACGAGTTTGTCCAGATAGTTCTGGATCTAACCAGAAATATCCAGTTCTGTGTGGCTAAATGAATATCAGCTTTTAAACAGCCTGTGTGTTTGTTAGTGTTTTCTGGATAATGTCTATGAACTTTAGAGTTTTGAATGAATTTTAGCATGTTACATTTTGTTTTTTGGTTGGCAAACGCTAATTAGTTCCACATGGAGACACAACAAGTACACATAAGTGTTTTCTGAGTAGAATGCTACAGAAACTAGGTTAAAAATGATATTTGCGATTGTAAACATGACATTGAATGCACATTCCCAAGAAAACGACTTTGCTTTTCTCCAAAACCAGTTTGATTGTGCTTTTCTGGGTCCTTTGCGCACGAATTCCACATGAGTTTGTCCAGATATGTCTGGATCGAACCAGAAATATCCGGTTCTGTGTGGCTAAATGAATATCAGCTTTTAAACAGCCTGTGTGTTTGTTAGTGTTTTCTGGATAGTATCTAGGAACTTTAGAGTTTTGAATGAATTTGAGCATGTTACATTCTGTTTCTTGGTTGGCAAACGCTAATTAGTTCCACATGGAGACACAACAAGTACACATAAGTGTTTTCTGAGTAGAATGCTACAGAAACTAGGTTAAAAATGATATTTGCCACTGTAAACATGACATTGAACTCACATTCCCAATAAAAAGACTTTGCTTTTATTCAAAACCAGTTTGACACAGCTTTTCTGGGTCCTTAACATAAGAATTCCACAGGTGTTTTTCCAGATAGGTCTGGATTTAACTAGAAATATCCTGTTCTGTGTGGCTAAATGAATATCAGCTTTTAAACAGCCCATGAGTTTGTTATTGTTTTCTGGATAGCATCTAGGAACTTTAGAGTTTTGAATGAATTTTAGCATGTTACATTTTGTTTTTTGGTTGGCAAACGCTAATTAGTTCCACATGGAGACACAACAAGTACACATAAGTGTTTTCTGAGAAGAATGCCACAGAAGCTAGGTTAAAAATGATATTTGCGACTGTAAACATGACATTGAGTTCACTTTCCCAAGAAATGACTGTGCTTTTCTCCAAAACCATTTGACTCTTCTTTTCGGGAAACTTTGCACAGGAATTCCACACGAGTTTGTCCAGATAGGTCTGGATCTAACCAGAAATATCCGGTTCTGTGCGGCTAAATGAATATCAGCTTTTAAACAGCCTGTATGTTTGTTAGTGTTTTCTGGATAGTATCTAGGATCTTTAGAGTTTTGAATGAATTATAGCATGTTATATTTTGGTTTTTGGTTGGCAAACGCTAATTAGTTCCACATGGAGTCACAACAAGTACACATAAGTGTTTTCTGAGTAGAATGCTACAGAAACTAGGTTAAAAATGATATTTGCCACTGTAACCATGACATTGAACTCACATTCCGAAGAAAAAGACTTTGCTTTTATTCAAAACCAGTTTGACTCTGCTTTTCTGGGTCCTTAACACAGGAATTCCACAGGTGTTTGTCCAGATAGGTCTGGATCTAACCAGAAATATCCGGTTCTACGTGGCTAAATGAATATCAGCTTTTAAACAGCCCATGAGTTTGTTATTGTTTTCTGGATATCATGTAGGAACTTTAGAGTTTTGAATGAATTTTAGCATGTTACATTCTGTTTTTTGGTTGGCAAACGCTAATTAGTTCCACATGGAGACACAACAAGTACACATAAGTGTTTTCTGAGTAAAATGCTACGGAAACTTTGTTAAAAATGATATTTGCCACTGTAAACATGACATTGAATTTACATTCCCAAGAAAATGGCTTTGCTTTTCTCCAAAACCAGTTTGACTCTGCTTTTCTGGGTCCTTTGCACACGAATTCCACAGGTGTTAGTCCAGATAGGTCTGGATCGAACCAGAAATATCCGGTTCTGTGCGGCTAAATGAATATCAGCTTTTAAACAGCCTGTATGTTTGTTAGTGTTTTCGGGATATTATCTAGGATGTTTAGAGTTTTGAATGAATTTGAGCATGTTACATTTTGTTTTTTGGTTGGCAAACGCTAATTAGTTCCACATGGAGACACAACAAGTACACATAAGTGTTTTCTGAGTAGAATGCTACAGAAACTAGGTTAAAAAAGATATTTGCGACTGTAAACATGACATTGAGTTCACTTTCCCAAGAAAATGACTGTGCTTTTCTCCAAAACCACTTTGACTCTTCTTTTCGGGGTCCTTTGCACACGAATTCCACACGAGTTTGTCCAGATAGTTCTGGATCTAACCAGAAATATCCAGTTCTGTGTGGCTAAATGAATATCAGCTTTTAAACAGCCTGTGTGTTTGTTAGTGTTTTCTGGATAATGTCTATGAACTTTAGAGTTTTGAATGAATTTTAGCATGTTACATTTTGTTTTTTGGTTGGCAAACGCTAATTAGTTCCACATGGAGACACAACAAGTACACATAAGTGTTTTCTGAGTAGAATGCTACAGAAACTAGGTTAAAAATGATATTTGCGATTGTAAACATGACATTGAATGCACATTCCCAAGAAAACGACTTTGCTTTTCTCCAAAACCAGTTTGACTGTGCTTTTCTGGGTCCTTTGCGCACGAATTCCACACGAGTTTGTCCAGATATGTCTGGATCGAACCAGAAATATCCGGTTCTGTGTGGCTAAATGAATATCAGCTTTTAAACAGCCTGTGTGTTTGTTAGTGTTTTCTGGATAGTATCTAGGAACTTTAGAGTTTTGAATGAATTTGAGCATGTTACATTCTGTTTTTTGGTTGGCAAACGCTAATTAGTTCCACATGGAGACACAACAAGTACACATAAGAGTTTTCTGAGTAGAATGCTACAGAAACTAGGTTAAAAATGATATTTGCGACTGTGAACATGACATTGAAAAAACATTCCGAATAAAAAGACTTTGCTTTTATTCAAAACCAGTTTGACTCTGCTTTTCTGGGTCCTTAACACAGGAATTCCACAGGTGTTTGTCCAGATAGGTCTGGATCTAACCAGAAATATCCGGTTCTACGTGGCTAAATGAATATCAGCTTTTAAACAGCCCATGAGTTTGTTATTGTTTTCTGGATATCATGTAGGAACTTTAGAGTTTTGAATGAATTTTAGCATGTTACATTCTGTTTTTTGGTTGGCAAACGCTAATTAGTTCCACATGGAGACACAACAAGTACACATAAGTGTTTTCTGAGTAAAATGCTACGGAAACTTTGTTAAAAATGATATTTGCCACTGTAAACATGACATTGAATTTACATTCCCAAGAAAATGGCTTTGCTTTTCTCCAAAACCAGTTTGACTCTGCTTTTCTGGGTCCTTTGCACACGAATTCCACAGGTGTTTGTCCAGATAGGTCTGGATCGAACCAGAAATATCCGGTTCTGTGCGGCTAAATGAATATCAGCTTTTAAACAGCCTGTATGTTTGTTAGTGTTTTCGGGATAGTATCTAGGATGTTTAGAGTTTTGAATGAATTTGAGCATGTTACATTTTGTTTTTTGGTTGGCAAACGCTAATTAGTTCCACATGGAGACACAACAAGTACACATAAGTGTTTTCTGAGTAGAATGCTACAGAAACTAGGTTAAAAATGATATTTGCGACTGTAAACATGACATTGAGTTCACTTTCCCAAGAAAATGACTGTGCTTTTCTCCAAAACCACTTTGACTCTTCTTTTCGGGGTCCTTTGCACACGAATTCCACACGAGTTTGTCCAGATAGTTCTGGATCTAACCAGAAATATCCAGTTCTGTGTGGCTAAATGAATATCAGCTTTTAAACAGCCTGTGTGTTTGTTAGTGTTGTCTGGATAATGTCTATGAACTTTAGAGTTTTGAATGAATTTTAGCATGTTACATTTTGTTTTTTGGTTGGCAAACGCTAATTAGTTCCACATGGAGACACAACAAGTACACATAAGTGTTTTCTGAGTAGAATGCTACAGAAACTAGGTTAAAAATGATATTTGCGATTGTAAACATGACATTGAATGCACATTCCCAAGAAAACGACTTTGCTTTTCTCCAAAACCAGTTTGACTGTGCTTTTCTGGGTCCTTTGCGCACGAATTCCACACGAGTTTGTCCAGATATGTCTGGATCGAACCAGAAATATCCGGTTCTGTGTGGCTAAATGAATATCAGCTTTTAAACAGCCTGTGTGTTTGTTAGTGTTTTCTGGATAGTATCTAGGAACTTTAGAGTTTTGAATGAATTTGAGCATGTTACATTCTGTTTTTTGGTTGGCAAACGCTAATTAGTTCCACATGGAGACACAACAAGTACACATAAGAGTTTTCTGAGTAGAATGCTACAGAAACTAGGTTAAAAATGATATTTGCGACTGTGAACATGACATTGAAAAAACATTCCGAATAAAAAGACTTTGCTTTTATTCAAAACCAGTTTGACTCTGCTTTTCTGGGTCCTTAACACAGGAATTCCACAGGTGTTTGTCCAGATAGGTCTGGATCTAACCAGAAATATCCGGTTCTACGTGGCTAAATGAATATCAGCTTTTAAACAGCCCATGAGTTTGTTATTGTTTTCTGGATATCATGTAGGAACTTTAGAGTTTTGAATGAATTTTAGCATGTTACATTCAGTTTTTTGGTTGGCAAACGCTAATTAGTTCCACATGGAGACACAACAAGTACACATAAGTGTTTTCTGAGTAAAATGCTACGGAAACTTTGTTAAAAATGATATTTGCCACTGTAAACATGACATTGAATTTACATTCCCAAGAAAATGGCTTTGCTTTTCTCCAAAACCAGTTTGACTCTGCTTTTCTGGGTCCTTTGCACACGAATTCCACAGGTGTTTGTCCAGATAGGTCTGGATCGAACCAGAAATATCCGGTTCTGTGCGGCTAAATGAATATCAGCTTTTAAACAGCCTGTATGTTTGTTAGTGTTTTCGGGATAGTATCTAGGATGTTTAGAGTTTTGAATGAATTTTAGCATGTTACATTTTGTTTTTTGGTTGGCAAACGCTAATTAGTTCCACATGGAGACACAACAAGTACACATAAGTGTTTTCTGAGTAGAATGCTACAGAAACTAGGTTAAAAAAGATATTTGCGACTGTAAACATGACATTGAGTTCACTTTCCCAAGAAAATGACTGTGCTTTTCTCCAAAACCACTTTGACTCTTCTTTTCGGGGTCCTTTGCACACGAATTCCACACGAGTTTGTCCAGATAGTTCTGGATCTAACCAGAAATATCCAGTTCTGTGTGGCTAAATGAATATCAGCTTTTAAACAGCCTGTGTGTTTGTTAGTGTTTTCTGGATAATGTCTATGAACTTTAGAGTTTTGAATGAATTTTAGCATGTTACATTTTGTTTTTTGGTTGGCAAACGCTAATTAGTTCCACATGGAGACACAACAAGTACACATAAGTGTTTTCTGAGTAGAATGCTACAGAAACTAGGTTAAAAATGATATTTGCGATTGTAAACATGACATTGAATGCACATTCCCAAGAAAACGACTTTGCTTTTCTCCAAAACCAGTTTGACTGTGCTTTTCTGGGTCCTTTGCGCACGAATTCCACACGAGTGTGTCCAGATATGTCTGGATCGAACCAGAAATATCCGGTTCTGTGTGGCTAAATGAATATCAGCTTTTAAACAGCCTGTGTGTTTGTTAGTGTTTTCTGGATAGTATCTAGGATCTTTAGAGTTTTGAATGAATTTTAGCATGTTTCATTTTGTTTTTTCGTTGGCAAACACTAATTAGTTCCACATGGAGACACAACAAGTACACATAAGTGTTTTCTGAGTAGAATGCTACAGAAACTAGGTTAAAAATGATATTTGCCACTGTAAACATGACATTGAAATCACATTCCCAAAAAAAAGACTTTGCTTTTATTCAAAACCAGTTTGACTGCTTTTCTGGGTCCTTAACATACGAATTCCACAGGTGTTTGTCCAGATAGGTCTGGATCTAACCAGAAATATCTGGTTCTGTGTGGCTATATGAATATCAGCTTTTAAACAGCCTGTATGTTTGTTATTGTTTTCTGGATAGCATCTAGGAACTTGAGAGTTTTGAATGAATTTTAGCATGTTACATTTTGTTTTTTGGTTGGCAAACGCTAATTAGTTCCACATGGAGTCACAACAAGTACACATAAGTGTTTTCTGAGAAGAATGCCACAGAAGCTAGGTTAAAAATGATATTTGCGACTGTAAACATGACATTGAATTCACTTTCCCAAGGAAATGACTGTGCTTTTCTCCAAAACCATTTGACTCTTCTTTTCGGGAAACTTTGCACAGGAATTCCACACGAGTTTGTCCAGATAGGTCTGGATCGAACCAGAAATATCCGGTTCTGTGCGGCTAAATGAATATCAGCTTTTAAACAGCCTGTGTGTTTGTTAGTGTTTTCTGGATAGTATCTAGGAACTTTAGAGTTTTGAATGAGTTTTAGCCTGTTACATTTTGTTTTTTGGTTGGCAAACGCTAATTAGTTCCACATGGAGACACAACAAGTACACATAAGTGTTTTCTGAGTAGAATGCTACAGAAACTAGGCTAAAAAAGATATTTGCGACTGTAAACATGAAATTGAACTCACATTGCCAAGAAAAAGACTTTGCTTTTTTTCAAAACCAGTTTGACTCTGCTTTTCTGGGTCCTTAACACAGGAATTCCACAGGTGTTTGTCCAGATAGGTCTGGATCTAACCATAAATATCCGGTTGTATGTGGCTAAATGAATATCAGCTTTTAAACAGCCCATGAGTTTGCTATTGTTTTCTGGATAGCATGTAGGAACTTCTGAGTTATGAATGAATTTTAGTATGTTACATTCTATTTTTTGGTTGGCAAACGCTAATTAGTTCCACATGGAGACACAACAAGTACACATAAGTGTTTTCTGAGTAGAATGCTACGGAAACTTTGTTAAACATGATATTTGCCAGAGTAAACATGACATTGAATTCACATTCCCAAGAAAAAGACTTTGCTTTTCTCCAAAACCAGTTTGACTCTGCTTTTCTGGGTCCTTTGCACACGAATTCCACAGGTGTTTGTCCAGATAGGTCTGGATCGAACCAGAAATATCCGGTTCTGTGCGGCTAAATGAATATCAGCTTTTAAACAGCCTGTGTGTTTGTTATTGTTTTCTGGATAATGTCTAGGAACTTTAGAGTTTTGAATCAATTTTAGCATGTTACATTTTGTTTTTTGGTTGGCAAACGCTAATTAGTTCCACATGGAGACACAACAAGTACACATAAGTGTTTTCTGAGTAGAATGCTGCAGAAACTAGGTTAAAAATGATATTTGCGATTGTAAACATGACATTGAATGCACATTCCCAAGAAAACGACTTTGCTTTTCTCCAAAACCAGTTTGACTGTGCTTTTCTGGGTCCTTTGCGCACGAATTCCACACGAGTTTGTCCAGATATGTCTGGATCGAACCAGAAATATCCGGTTCTGTGTGGCTAAATGAATATCAGCTTTTAAACAGCCTGTGTGTTTGTTAGTGTTTTCTGGATAGTATCTAGGAACTTTAGAGTTTTGAATGAATTTGAGCATCTTACATTCTGTTTTTTGGTTGGCAAATGCTAATTAGTTCCACATGGAGATACAACAAGTACACATAAGAGTTTTCTGAGTAGAATGCTACAGAAACTAGGTTAAAAATGATATTTGCGACTGTGAAATGACATTGAATTCACATTCCCAAGAAAAAGACTTTGCTTTTCTCCAAAACCAGTTTGACTGTGCTTTTCTGGGTCCTTTGCACACGAATTCCAAGCGAGTTTGTCCAGATTGTTCTGGATCTAACCAGAAATATCCGGTTCCGTGTGGCTAAATGAATATCAGCTTTTAAACAGCCTGTGTGTTTGTTAGTGTTTTCTGGATAGTATCTAGGAACTTTAGAGTTTTGAATGAATTTGAGCATTTTATATTCTGTTTTTTGGTTGGCAAACGCTAATTAGTTCCACATGGAGTCACAACAACTACACATAAGAGTTTTCTGAGTAGAATGCTACAGAAACTAGGTTAAAAATGATATTTGCGACTGTGAACATGACATTGAATTCACATTCCCAAGAAAAAGACTTTGCTTTTCTCCACAACGAGTTTGACTGTGCTTTTCTGGGTCCTTTGCACACGAATTCCAAGCGAGTTTGTCCAGATTGTTCTGGATCTAACCAGAAATATCTGGTTCTGTGTGGCTAAATGAATATCAGCTTTTAAACAGCCTGTGTGTTTGTTAGTGTTTTCTGGATAGTATCTAGGATCTTTAGAGTTTTGAATGAATTTTAGCATGTTACATTTTGTTTTTTCGTTGGCAAACACTAATTAGTTCCACATGGAGACACAACAACAACACATAAGTGTTTTCTGAGTAGAATGCTACAGAAACTAGGTTAAAAATGATATTTGCGATTGTAAACATGACATTGAATGCACATTCCCAAGAAAACGACTTTGCTTTTCTCCAAAACCAGTTTGACTGTGCTTTTCTGGGTCCTTTGCGCACGAATTCCACACGAGTGTGTCCAGATATGTCTGGATCGAACCAGAAATATCCGGTTCTGTGTGGCTAAATGAATATCAGCTTTTAAACAGCCTGTGTGTTTGTTAGTGTTTTCTGGATAGTATCTAGGAACTTTAGAGTTTTGAATGAATTTGAGCATGTTACATTCTGTTTTTTGGTTGGCAAACGCTAATTAGTTCCACATGGAGACACAACAAGTACACATAAGAGTTTTCTGAGTAGAATGCTCCAGAAACTAGGTTAAAAATGATATTTGCGACTGTGAACATGACATTGAATTCACATTCCCAAGAAAAAGACTTTGCTTTTCTCCAAAACCAGTTTGACTGTGCTTTTCTGGGTCCTTTGCACTCGAATTCCAAGCGAGTTTGTCCAGATTGTTCTGGATCTAACCAGAAATATCCGGTTCCATGTGGCTAAATGAATATCAGCTTTTAAACAGCCTGTGTGTTTGTTAGTGTTTTCTGGATAGTATCTAGGATCTTTAGAGTTTTGAATGAATTTTAGCATGTTTCATTTTGTTTTTTCGTTGGCAAACACTAATTAGTTCCACATGGAGACACAACAAGTACACATAAGTGTTTTCTGAGTAGAATGCTACAGAAACTAGGTTAAAAATGATATTTGCCACTGTAAACATGACATTGAAATCACATTCCCAAAAAAAAGACTTTGCTTTTATTCAAAACCAGTTTGACTGCTTTTCTGGGTCCTTAACATACGAATTCCACACAAGTTTTCCAGATAGGTCTGGATCTAACCAGAAATATCTGGTTCTGTGTGGCTATATGAATATCAGCTTTTAAACAGCCTGTATGTTTGTTATTGTTTTCTGGATAGCATCTAGGAACTTGAGAGTTTTGAATGAATTTTAGCATGTTACATTTTGTTTTTTGGTTGGCAAACGCTAATTAGTTCCACATGGAGTCACAACAAGTACACATAAGTGTTTTCTGAGAAGAATGCCACAGAAGCTAGGTTAAAAATGATATTTGCGACTGTAAACATGACATTGAATTCACTTTCCCAAGGAAATGACTGTGCTTTTCTCCAAAACCATTTGACTCTTCTTTTCGGGAAACTTTGCACAGGAATTCCACACGAGTTTGTCCAGATAGGTCTGGATCGAACCAGAAATATCCGGTTCTGTGCGGCTAAATGAATATCAGCTTTTAAACAGCCTGTGTGTTTGTTAGTGTTTTCTGGATAGTATCTAGGAACTTTAGAGTTTTGAATGAGTTTTAGCCTGTTACATTTTGTTTTTTGGTTGGCAAACGCTAATTAGTTCCACATGGAGACACAACAAGTACACATAAGTGTTTTCTGAGTAGAATGCTACAGAAACTAGGCTAAAAAAGATATTTGCGACTGTAAACATGAAATTGAACTCACATTGCCAAGAAAAAGACTTTGCTTTTTTTCAAAACCAGTTTGACTCTGCTTTTCTGGGTCCTTAACACAGGAATTCCACAGGTGTTTGTCCAGATAGGTCTGGATCTAACCATAAATATCCGGTTGTATGTGGCTAAATGAATATCAGCTTTTAAACAGCCCATGAGTTTGCTATTGTTTTCTGGATAGCATGTAGGAACTTCTGAGTTATGAATGAATTTTAGTATGTTACATTCTGTTTTTTGGTTGGCAAACGCTAATTAGTTCCACATGGAGACACAACAAGTACACATAAGTGTTTTCTGAGTAGAATGCTACGGAAACTTTGTTAAACATGATATTTGCCAGAGTAAACATGACATTGAATTCACATTCCCAAGAAAAAGACTTTGCTTTTCTCCAAAACCAGTTTGACTCTGCTTTTCTGGGTCCTTTGCACACGAATTCCACAGGTGTTTGTCCAGATAGGTCTGGATCGAACCAGAAATATCCGGTTCTGTGCGGCTAAATGAATATCAGCTTTTAAACAGCCTGTGTGTTTGTTATTGTTTTCTGGATAATGTCTAGGAACTTTAGAGTTTTGAATCAATTTTAGCATGTTACATTTTGTTTTTTGGTTGGCAAACGCTAATTAGTTCCACATGGAGACACAACAAGTACACATAAGTGTTTTCTGAGTAGAATGCTACAGAAACTAGGTTAAAAATGATATTTGCGATTGTAAACATGACATTGAATGCACATTCCCAAGAAAACGACTTTGCTTTTCTCCAAAACCAGTTTGACTGTGCTTTTCTGGGTCCTTTGCGCACGAATTCCACACGAGTTTGTCCAGATATGTCTGGATCGAACCAGAAATATCCGGTTCTGTGTGGCTAAATGAATATCAGCTTTTAAACAGCCTGTGTGTTTGTTAGTGTTTTCTGGATAGTATCTAGGAACTTTAGAGTTTTGAATGAATTTGAGCATCTTACATTCTGTTTTTTGGTTGGCAAATGCTAATTAGTTCCACATGGAGATACAACAAGTACACATAAGAGTTTTCTGAGTAGAATGCTACAGAAACTAGGTTAAAAATGATATTTGCGACTGTGAAATGACATTGAATTCACATTCCCAAGAAAAAGACTTTGCTTTTCTCCAAAACCAGTTTGACTGTGCTTTTCTGGGTCCTTTGCACACGAATTCCAAGCGAGTTTGTCCAGATTGTTCTGGATCTAACCAGAAATATCCGGTTCCGTGTGGCTAAATGAATATCAGCTTTTAAACAGCCTGTGTGTTTGTTAGTGTTTTCTGGATAGTATCTAGGAACTTTAGAGTTTTGAATGAATTTGAGCATTTTATATTCTGTTTTTTGGTTGGCAAACGCTAATTAGTTCCACATGGAGTCACAACAACTACACATAAGAGTTTTCTGAGTAGAATGCTACAGAAACTAGGTTAAAAATGATATTTGCGACTGTGAACATGACATTGAATTCACATTCCCAAGAAAAAGACTTTGCTTTTCTCCAAAACGAGTTTGACTGTGCTTTTCTGGGTCCTTTGCACACGAATTCCAAGCGAGTTTGTCCAGATTGTTCTGGATCTAACCAGAAATATCTGGTTCTGTGTGGCTAAATGAATATCAGCTTTTAAACAGCCTGTGTGTTTGTTAGTGTTTTCTGGATAGTATCTAGGATCTTTAGAGTTTTGAATGAATTTTAGCATGTTACATTTTGTTTTTTCGTTGGCAAACACTAATTAGTTCCACATGGAGACACAACAACAACACATAAGTGTTTTCTGAGTAGAATGCTACAGAAACTAGGTTAAAAATGATATTTGCCACTGTAAACATGACATTGAACTCACATTCCCAATAAAAAGAATTTGCTTTTATTCAAAACCAGTTTGACTGCTTTTCTGGGTCCGTAACATACGAATTCCACAGGTGTTTGTCCAGATAGTTCTGGATCTAACCAGAAATATCCGGTTCTGTGTGGCTAAATGAATATCAGCTTTTAAGCAGCCCAAGAGTTTTTTATTTTTTTCTGGATAGCATCTAGGAACTTTAGAGTTTTGAATGAATTTTAGCATGTTACATTTTGTTTTTTGGTTGGCAAACGCTAATTAGTTCCACATGGAGTCACAACAAGTACACATAAGTGTTTTCTGAGAAGAATGCCACAGAAGCTAGGTTAAAAATGATATTTGCGACTGTAAACATGACATTGAGTTCACTTTCCCAAGGAAATGACTGTGCTTTTCTCCAAAACCATTTGACTCTTCTTTTCGGGAAACTTTGCACAGGAATTCCACACGAGTTTGTCCAGATAGGTCTGGATCGAACCAGAAATATCCGGTTCTGTGCGGCTAAATGAATATCAGCTTTTAAACTGCCTGTGTGTTTGTTAGTGTTTTCTGGATATATCTAGGAACTTTAGAGTTTTGAATGAGTTTTAGCCTGTTACATTTTGTTTTTTGGTTGGCATTCTAATTAGTTCCATATGGAGACACAACAAGTACACATAAGTGTTTTCTGAGTAGAATATTACAGAAACTAGGTTAAAAATGATATTTGCGACTGTAAACATGACATTGAATTCACATTCCCAAGAACGACTTTGCTATTCTCCAAAACCAGTTTGACTCTGATTTTCTGGGTCCTTTGCACACGAACTCCACCCAAGCTTGTCTAGACAGGTCTGGATATAACCAGAAATATCCGGTTCTGTGTGGCTAAATGAATATCAGCTTTTAAACAGCCTGTGTGTTTGTTATTGTTTTCTGGATAGTATCTAGGAACTTTAGAGTTTTGAATGAATTTTAGCATGTTACATATTGTTTTTTTGTTGGCAAACGCTAATTACTTCCACATGGAGCTGCACAAGCACACTTAAGTGTTTTCTGAGTAGAATGCTGCAGAAACTATGTTAAAAATGATATTTGCGACTGTCAACATGACATTGAGTTCACTTTCCCAAGAAAATGACTTTGCTTTTCTCCAAAACCAGTTTGACTCTGCTTTTCTGGGTCCTTTGCACATGAATTCCAAGCGAGTTTGTCCAGATAGGTCTGGATCTAACCAGAAATATCCGGTTCTGTGCGGCTAAATGAATATCAGCTTTTAAACAGCCTGTGTGTTTGTTAGTGTCTTCTGGATAGTATCTAGGAACTTTAGAGTTTTGAATGAATTTGAGCATGTTACATTTTGTTTTTTGGTTGGCAAACGCTAATTAGTTCCACATGGAGACGCACAAGTTCACTTATGTGTTTTCTGAGTAGAATGCTACAGAAACTAAGTTAAAAATTATATTTGCGACTGTACACATGACATTGAATTCACATTCCCAAGAACGGCTTTGACTTTCTCCAAAACCAGTTTGACTCTGATTTTCTGAGTCCTTTGCACACGAACTCCACACGAGTTTGTCCAGATAGGTCTGGATCTAACCAGAAATATCCGGTTCTGTGTGGCTAAATGAATATCAACTTTTAAACAGCCCGTGTGTTTGTTAGTGTTTTCTGGATAGTATCTAAAAACTTGAGAGTTTTGAATGAATTTTAGCATGTTACATTTTGTTTTTTGTTGGCAAACGCTAATTAGTTCCACATGGAGACACAACAAGTACACATAAGTCTTTTCTGAGTAGAATGCTACGGAAACTTGGTTAAAAATGATATTTGTGACTGTAAACATGACATTGAATTCACATTCCCAAGAAAACGGCTTTGCTTTTCTCCAAAACCAGTTTGACTGTGCTTTTCTGAGTCCTTTGCACACGAATTCAAGGGAGTTTGTCCAGATAGTTCTGGTTAACCAAAATATCCGGTTCTGTGTGGCTAAATGAATATCAGCTTTTAAACAGCCTGTATGTTTGCTAGTGTTTTCTGGATAGTATCTAGGAACTTTAGAATTTTGTATGAATTTTAGCATGTTACATTTTGTTTCTTGTTTGACAAACGCTAATTAGTTCCACATGGAGACACAACAAGTACACCTAAGTGTTTCTGAGTAGAATGCTACAGAAACTAGGTTAAAAATGATATTTGTGACTGTAAACATGACATTGAATTCACATTCCCAAGAAAACGTCTTTGTTTTCTCCAAAACCAATTTGACTCTATTTTCTGGGTCGTTTGCACACGAATTCCACACGAGTTTGTCCAGATAGCTCTGGATCGAACCAGAAATATCCGGATCTATGTGGCTAAATGAATATCAGCTTTTAAACAGCCTGTATGTTTGTTAGTGTTTTCTGGATAGTATCTAGGATCTTTAGAGTTTTGAATGAATTTTAGCATGTTACATTTTGTTTTTTGGTTGGCAAACGCTAATTAGTTCCACATGGAGACACAGCAAGTACACATAAGTGTTTTCTGAGTAGAATGCTACAGAAACTAGGTTAAAAATGATATTTGTGACTGTAAACATGACATTAAACTCACATTCCCAAGAAAACGAATTTGCTTTTCTCCAAAACCAGTTTGACTGTGCTTTTCGGGGTCCTTTGCACACGAATTCCACACGAGTTTGTCCAGATAGGTCTGGATCGAACCAGAAATATCCGGTTCTATGTGGCTAAATGAATATCAGCTTTTAAACAGCCTGTGTTTCTAAGTGTTTTCTGGATAGTATCTAGGATCTTTAGAGTTTTGAATGAATTTGAGCATGTTACATTTTGTTTTTTGGTTGGCAAACGCTAATTAGTTGCACATGGAGACACAACAAGTACACATAAGTGTTTTCTGAGTAGAATGCTACAGAAACTAGGTTAAAAATGATATTTTCGACTGTAAACATGACATTGAGTTCACATTCCCAAGAAAAAGACTTTACTTTTATTCAAAACCAGTTTGACTCTGATTTTCTGGGTCCTTAACACATGAATTCCACAGCTGTTTGTCCAGATAGGTCTGGATCGAACCAGAAATATCCGGTTCTATGTGGCTAAATGAATATCAGCTTTTAAACAGCCCATGAGTTTGTTATTGTTTTCTGGATAGCATCTAGGAACTTTAGAGTTTTGAATTAATTTTAGCATGTTACTTTCTGTTTTTTGGTTGGCAAACGCTAATTAGTTCCACATGGAGTCGCACAAGTACACTTAAGGGTTTTCTGAGTAGAATGCTACAGAAACTAGGTTAAAAATGATATTTGCGACTGTAAACATGACATTGAGTTCACATTCCCAAGAAAATGACTTTGCTTTTCTCCAAAACCAGTTTGACTCTATTTTCTGGGTCCTTTGCACACGAATTCCACATGAGTTTGTCCAGGTAGGTCTGGATCTAACCAGAAATATCCGGTTCTGTGTGGCTAAATGAATATCAACTTTTAAACAGCCCGTGTGTTTGTTAGTGTTTTCTGGATAGTATTTAGGAAGTTTAGAGTTTTGAATGAATTTTAGCATGTTACATATTGCTTTTTTGTTGGCAAATGCTAATTAGTTCCACATGGAGATGCACAAGTACACTTAAGTGTTTTCTGAGTAGAATGTTACAGAAACTAGGTTAAAAATTATATTTGCCACTGTACACACGACATTGATACCACTTGCCCAAGAAAACGACTTTGCTTTTCTTCAAAACCAGTTTCAACATTCTTTTCTGGGTCCTTAACACACGAATTCCACACAAGTTTGTCCAGATAGGTCTTGATCTAACCAGAAATATCCGGTTCTGTGTGGCTAAATGAATATCAGCTTTTAAACAGCCCATGTGTTTGTCATTTTTTTCTGGATAGTATCTAGGAACTTTAGAGATTTGAATGAATTTTAGCATGTTACATTTTGTTTTTTGGTTGGCAAACACTAATTAGTTCCACATGGAGACACAACAAGTACACATAAGTGTTTTCTGAGTAGAATGCTACGGAAACTTGGTTAAAAATGATATTTGTGACTGTAAACATGACATTGAGTTCACTTTCCGAAGGAAACGTCTTTGTTTTCTCCAAAACCAGTTTGACTCTATTTTCTGGGTCCTTTGCACAGGAATTCCACACGAGTTTGTCCAGATAGGTCTGGATCTAACCAGAAATATCCGGTTCTGTGCGGCTAAATGAATATCAGCTTTGAAACAGCCCGTGTGTTTGTTAGTGTTTTCTGGATAGTATCTAGGAACTTTAGAGTTTTGAATGAATTTTAGCATGTTACATATTGCTTTTTGTTGGCAAATGCTAATTAGTTCCACATATAGTCGCACAAGTACACTTAAGTGTTTTCTGAGTAGAATGTTACAGAAACTAGTTTAAAAATGATATTTGCCACTGTACACATGACATTGATACCACTTGCCCAAGAAAACGACTTTGCTTTTCTTCAAAACCAGTTTGACTGTGCTTTTCAGGGTCCTTTGCACACGAATTCCACACGAGTTTGTCCAGATAGGTCTGGATCGAACCAGAAATATCCGGTTCTGTGCGGCTAAATGAATATCAGCTTTTACACAGCCTGTGTGTTTGTCATTGTTTTCTGGATAGTATCTAGGAACTTTAGAGTTTTGAATGAATTTTAGCATGTTACATTTTGTTTTTTGGTTGGCAATCGCTAATTAGTTCCACATGGAGACACAACAAGTACACATAAGTGTTTTCTGAGTTGAATGCTACGGAAACTAGGTTAAAAATGATATTTGTGACTGTAAACATGACATTGAACTCACATTCCCAAAAAAACGGCATTGCTTTTCTCCAAAACCAGTTTGACTCTGCTTTTCGGGGTCCTTTGCACACGAATTCCACGCGAGTTTGTCCAGATAGGTCTGGATCGAACCAGAAATATCCGGTTCTATGTGGCTAAATCAATATCAGCTTTTAAACAGCCTGTATGTTTGTTAGTGTTTTCTGGATGGTATCTAGGATCATTAGAGTTTTGAATGAATTTTAGCATGTTACATTTTGTTTTTTGGTTGGCAAACGCTAATTAGTTCCACATGGAGACACAAAAGTACACATAAGTGTTTTCTGAGTAGAATGCTACAGAGACTATGTTAAAAATGATATTTGCGACTGGAAACATGACATTGAACTCACATTCCAAAGAAAAAGACTTTGCTTTTCTCCAAAACCAGTTTGACTCTGCTTTTCTGGGTCCTTTGCACACGAATTCCACACGAGTTTGTCCAGGTAGGTCTGGATCTAACCAGAAATATCCGGTTCTGTGTGGCTAAATGAATATCAACTTTTAAACAGCCCGTGTGTTTGTTAGTGTTTTCTGGATAGTATCTAGGAACTTTAGAGTTTTGAATGAATTTTAGCAAGTTACATATTGCTTTTTTGTTGGCAAATGCTAATTAGTTCCACATGGAGACGCACAAGTACACTTAAGTGTTTTCTGAGTAGAATGTTACAGAAACTAGGTTAAAAATGATATTTGCCACTGTACACATGACATTGATACCACTTGCCCAAGAAAACGACTTTGCTTTTCTTCAAAACCAGTTTCAACATTCTTCTCTGGGTCCTTAACACACGAATTCCACACAAGTTTGTCCAGATAGGTCTTGATCTAACCAGAAATATCCGGTTCTGTGTGGCTAAATGAATATCAGCTTTTAAACAGCCCGTGTGTTTGTCATTTTTTTCTGGATAGTATCTAGGAACTTTAGAGTTTTGAATGAATTTGAGCATGTTACATTTTGTTCTTTGGTTGGCAAACGCTAATTAGTTCCACATGGAGACACAACAAGTACACATAAGTGTTTTCTGAGTAGAATGCTACGGAAACTTGGTTAAAAATGATATTTGTGACTGTAAACATGACATTGAGTTCACTTTCCCAAGGAAACGTCTTTGTTTTCTCCAAAACCAGTTTGACTCTATTTTCTGGGTCCTTTGCACACGAATTCCACACGAGTTTGTCCAGATAGGTCTGGATCTAACCAGAAATATCCGGTTCTGTGCGGCTAAATGAATATCAGCTTTGAAACAGCCCGTGTGTTTGTTAGTGTTTTCTGGATAGTATCTAGGAACTTTAGAGTTTTGAATGAATTTTAGCATGTTACATATTGCTTTTTTGTTGGCAAATGCTAATTAGTTCCACATGGAGTCGCACAAGTACACTTAAGTGTTTTCTGAGTAGAATGTTACAGAAACTAGTTTAAAAATGATATTTGCCACTGTACACATGACATTGATACCACTTGCCCAAGAAAACGGCATTGCTTTTCTCCAAAACCAGTTTGACTCTGCTTTTCGGGGTCCTTTGCACACGAATTCCACGCGAGTTTGTCCAGATAGGTCTGGATCGAACCAGAAATATCCGGTTCTATGTGGCTAAATGAATATCAGCTTTTAAACAGCCTGTATGTTTGTTAGTGTTTTCTGGATAGTATCTAGGATCATTAGAGTTTTGAATGAATTTTAGCATGTTACATTTTGTTTTTTTTTTGGCAAACGCTAATTAGTTGCACATGGAGACACAAAAGTACACATAAGTGTTTTCTGAGTAGAATGCTACAGAGACTATGTTAAAAATGATATTTGCGACTGGAAACATGACATTGAACTCACATTCCCAAGAAAAAGACTTTGCTTTTCTCCAAAACCAGTTTGACTCTGCTTTTCTGGGTCCTTTGCACACGAATTCCACACGAGTTTGTCCAGGTAGGTCTGGATCTAACCAGAAATATCCGGTTCTGTGTGGCTAAATGAATATCAACTTTTAAACAGCCCGTGTGTTTGTTAGTGTTTTCTGGATAGTATCTAGGAACTTTAGAGTTTTGAATGAATTTTAGCATGTTACATATTGCTTTTTTGTTGGCAAATGCTAATTAGTTCCACATAGAGACGCACAAGTACACTTAAGTGTTTTCTGAGTAGAATGTTACACAAACTAGGTTAAAAATGATATTTGCCACTGTACACATGACATTGATACCACTTGCCCAAGAAAACGACTTTGCTTTTCTTCAAAACCAGTTTCAACATTCTTTTCTGGGTCCTTAACACACGAATTCCACACAAGTTTGTCCAGATAGGTCTTGATCTAACCAGAAATATCCGGTTCTGTGTGGCTAAATGAATATCAGCTTTTAAACAGCCCATGTGTTTGTCATTTTTTTCTGGATAGTATCTAGGAACTTTAGAGTTTTGAATGAATTTTAGCATGTTACATTTTGTTCTTTGGTTGGCAAATGCTAATTAGTTCCACATGGAGACACAACAAGTACACATAAGTGTTTTCTGAGTAGAATGCTACGGAAACTTGGTTAAAAATGATATTTGTGACTGTAAACATGACATTGAGTTCACAAACCCAAGAAAACGTTTTGTTTTCTCCAAAACCAGTTTGACTCTATTTTCTGGGTCCTTTGCACACGAATTCCACAATAGTTTGTCCAGATAGGTCTGGATCTAACCAGAAATATCCGGTTCTGTGCGGCTAAATGAATATCAGCTTTGAAACAGCCTGTGTGTTTGTTAGTGTTTTCTGGATAGTTCTAGGAACTTAGAGTTTTGAATGAATTTTAGCATATTACATTTTGTTTTTTTGTTGGCAAACGCTAATTAGTTCCACATGGAGACACAACAAGTACACGTAAGTGTTTTCTGAGTAGAATGTTACAGAAACTAGTTTAAAAATGATATTTGCCACTGTACACATGACATTGATACCACTTGCCAAAGAAAACGACTTTGCTTTTCTTCAAAACCAGTTTGACTGTGCTTTTCGGGGTCCTTTGCATACGAATTCCACACGAGTTAGTCCAGATAGGTCTTGATCTAACCAGAAATATCCGGTTCTGTGCGGCTAAATGAATATCAGCTTTTAAACAGCCTGTGTGTTTGTCATTGTTTTCTGGATAGTATCTAGGAACTTTAGAGTTTTGAATGAATTTTAGCATGTTACATTTTGTTTTTTTGTTGGCAATCGCTAATTAGTTCCACATGGAGACACAACAAGTACACATAAGTGTTTTCTGAGTTGAATGCTACGGAAACTAGGTTAAAAATGATATTTGTGACTGTAAACATGACATTGAACTCACATTCCCAAAAAAACGGCATTGCTTTTATTCAAAACCAGTTTGACTCTGCTTTTCGGGGTCCTTTGCACACGAATTCCACAGGTGTTTGTCCAGATAGGTCTAGATCGAACCAGAAATATCCGGTTCTATGTGGCTAAATGAATATCAGCTTTTAAACAGCCTGTGTGTTTGTTAGTGTTTTCTGGATAGTATCTAGGAGCTTTAGAGTTTTGAATGAATTTGAGCATGTTACATTCTGTTTTTTGGTTGGCAAACGCTAATTAGTTCCACATGGAGACACAACAAGTACACATAAGTGTTTTCTGATTAGAATGCCGCAGAAGCTAGGTTAAAAATGATATTTACGAATGTAAACATGACATTGAGTTCACTTTCCCGAGGAAATGACTGTGCTTTTCTCCAAAACCACTTTGACTCTTCTTTTCGGGGTCCTTTGCAAACGAATTCCACACGAGTTTGTCCAGATTGGCCTGGATCTAACCAGAAATATCCGGTTCTGTGTGGCTAAATGAATATCATCTATTAAACAGCCCGTGTGTTTGTTAGTGTTTTCTGGATAGTATCTAGGAACTTTAGAGTTTTGAATGAATTTTAGCATGTTACATATTGCTTTTTTGTTGGCAAATGCTAATTAGTTCCACATGGAGACGCACAAGTACTCTAAAGTGTTTTCTGAGTAGAATGTTACAGAAACTAGCTTAAAAATGATATTTGCCACTGTACACATGACATTGATACCACTTGCCCAAGAAAACGACTTTGCTTTCCTTCAAAACCAGTTTCAACATTCTTTTCTTGGTGCTTTCCACATGAACTCCACACGAGTTTGTCCAGATAGGTCTGGATCTAACCAGAAATATCTGGTTCTGTGTGGCTAAATGAATATCAGCTTTTAAACAGCCCGTGTGTTTGTCATTGTTTTCTGGATAGTATCTAGGAACTTTAGAGTTTTGAATGAAATTTAGCATGTTACATTTTGTTTTTTGGTTGGCAAACGCTAATTAGTTCCACATGGAGACACAACAAGTACACATAAGTGTTTTCTGAGTAGAATGCTACGGAAACTTGGTTAAAAATTATATTTGTGACTGTAAACATGACATTGAATTCACATTTCCAAAAAAACGGCTTTGCTTTCCTCCAAACCAGTTTGACTGTGCTTTTCAGGGTCCTTTGCACACAAATTCCACACGAGTTTGTCCAGATAGGTCTGGATCTAACCAGAAATATCCGGTTCTGTGTGGCTAAATGAATATCAGCTTTTAAACAGCCCGTGTGTTTTTTAGTGTTTTCTGGATAGTATCTAGGAACTTTAGAGTTTTGAATGAATTTTAGCATGTTACATATTGCTTTTTTGTTGGCAAATGCTAATTAGTTCCACATGGAGACGCACAAGTACACTTAAGTGTTTTCTGAGTTGAATGTTACAGAAACTAGGTTAAAAATGATATTTGCCACTGTACACATGACATTGATACCACTTGCCCAAGAAAACGACTTTGCTTTTCTTCAAAACCAGTTTCAACATTCTTTTCTGGGTCCTTAACACACGAATTCCACACAAGTTTGTCCAGATAGGTCTTGATCTAACCAGAAATATCCGGTTCTGTGTGGCTAAATGAATATCAGCTTTTAAACAGCCCGTGTGTTTGTCATTGTTTTCTGGATAGTATCTAGGAACTTTAGAGTTTTGAATGAATTTTAGCATGTTACATTTTGTTTTTTTGTTGGCAAACGCTAATTAGTTCCACATGGAGACACAACAAGTACACATAAGTGTTTTCTGAGTTGAATGCTACGGAAACTTGGTTAAAAATGATATTTGTGACTGTAAACATGAAATTGAACTCACATTCCCAAAAAAACGGCATTGCTTTTCTCCAAAACCAGTTTGACTCTGCTTTTCGGGGTCCTTTGCACACGAATTCCACGCGAGTTTGTCCAGATAGGTCTGGATCGAACCAGAAATATCCGGTTCTATGTGGCTAAATTAATATCAGCTTTTAAACGGCCTGTATGTTTGTTAGTGTTTTCTGGATAGTATCTAGGATATTTAGAGTTTTGAATGAATTTTAGCATGTTACATTTTGTTTTTTGGTTGGCAAACGCTAATTAGTTCCACATGGAGACACAAAAGTACACATAAGTGTTTTCTGAGTAGAATGCTATAGAGACTATGTTAAAAATGATATTTGCGACTGGAAACATGACATTGAACTCACATTCCCAAGAAAAAGACTTTGCTTTTCTCCAAAACCAGTTTGACTCTGCTTTTCTGGGTCCTTTGCACACGAATTCCACACGAGTTTGTCCAGGTAGGTCTGGATCTAACCAGAAATATCCGGTTCTGTGTGGCTAAATGCATATCAACTTTTAAACAGCCCGTGTGTTTGTTAGTTTTTTCTGGATAGTATCTAGGAACTTTAGAGTTTTGAATGAATTTTAGCATGTTACATATTGCTTTTTTGTTGGCAAATGCTAATTAGTTCCACATGGAGACGCACAAGTACACTTAAGTGTTTTCTGAGTAGAATGTTACAGAAACTAGGTTAAAAATGATATTTGCCACTGTACACATGACATTGATACCACTTGCCCAAGAAAACGACTTTGCTTTTCTTCAAAACCAGTTTCAACATTCTTTTCTGGGTCCTTAACACACGAATTCCACACAAGTTTGTCCAGATAGGTCTTGATCTAACCAGAAATATCCGGTTCTGTGTGGCTAAATGAATATCAGCTTTTAAACAGCCCATGTGTTTGTCATTGTTTTCTGGATAGTATCTAGGAACTTTAGAGTTTTGAATGAATTTGAGCATGTTACATTTTGTTCTTTGGTTGGCAAACACTAATTAGTTCCACATGGAGACACAACAAGTACACATAAGTGTTTTCTGAGTAGAATGCTACGGAAAATTGGTTAAAAATGATATTTGTGACTGTAAACATGACATTGAGTTCACAAACCCAAGAAAACGTCTTTGTTTTCTCCAAAACCAGTTTGACTCTATTTTCTGGGTCCTTTGCACAGGAATTCCACACGAGTTTGTCCAGATAGGTCTGGATCTAACCAGAAATATCCGGTTCTGTGCGGCTAAATGAATATCAGCTTTGAAACAGCCTGTGTGTTTGTTAGTGTTTTCTGGATAGTTCTAGGAACTTAGAGTTTTGAATGAATTTTAGCATGTTACATTTTGTTTTTTAGTTGGCAAACGCTAATTAGTTCCACATGGAGACACATCAAGTACACGGAAGTGTTTTCTGAGTAGAATGTTACAGAAACTAGTTTAAAAATGATATTTGCCACTGTACACATGACATTGATACCACTTGCCCAAGAAAACGACTTTGCTTTTCTTCAAAACCTGTTTGACTGTGCTTTTCGGGGTCCTTTGCACAGGAATTCCACACGAGTTTGTCCAGATAGGTCTGGATCGAACCAGAAATATCCGGTTCTGTGTGGCTAAATGAATATCAGCTTTTAAACAGCCTGTGTGTTTGTCATTGTTTTCTGGATAGTATCTAGGAACTCTAGAGTTTTGAATGAATTTTAGCATGTTACATTTTGTTTTTTTGTTGGCAATCGCTAATTAGTTCCACATGGAGACACAACAAGTACAAATAAGTGTTTTCTGAGTTGAATGCTACGGAAACTTGGTTAAAAATGATATTTGCGACTGTCAACATGACATTGAGTTCACTTTCCCAAGAAAATGACTTTGCTTTTCTCCAAAACCAGTTTGACTCTGCTTTTCTGGGTCCTTTGCACATGAATTCCAAGCGAGTTTGTCCAGATAGGTCTGGATCTAACCAGAAATATCCGGTTCTGTGCGGCTAAATGAATATCAGCTTTTAAACAGCCTGTGTGTTTGTTAGTGTTTTCTGTATAGTATCTAGGAACAGAAGCTAAGTAAAAAATTATATTTGCGACTGTAAACATGAAATTGAGTTCACTTTCCCAAGAATATGACTGTGCTTTTCTCCAAAACCACTTTGACTCTTCTTTTCGGGGTCCTTTGCACACGAATTCCACACGAGTTTGTCCAGATAGGTCTGGATCTAACCAGAAATATCCAGTTCTGTGTGGCTAAATGAATATCAGCTTTAAAACAGCCTGTGTGTTTTTTAGTGTTTTCTGGATAAAATGTATGAACTTTAGAGTTTTGAATGAATTTTAGCATGTTACATTTTGTTTTTTGGTTGGCAAACGCTAATTAGTTCCACATGGAGACACAACAAGTACACATAAGTATTTTCTGAGTCCTTTGCAAACGAATTCAACAAACGTTTGTCCAGATAGGTGTGGATCTATCCAGAAATATCCGGGTTTATTGGCTAAATGAATATCAACTTTTAAACAGCCCGTGTGTTTGTTAGTGTTTTCTGGATAGTATCTAGGATCTTTAGAGTTTTGAATGAATTTTAGCATGTTACATATTGTTTCTTTGTTGGCAAATGCTAATTAGTTCCACATGGAGACACACAAGTACACTTAAGGGTTTTCTGAGTAGAATGCTACAGAAACTAGGTTAACAAAGATATTTGCGACTGTAAACATGACATTGAATTCACATTCCCAAGAAAAAGACTTTGCTTTTCTCCAAAACCAGTTTGACTCTGCTTTTCTGGGTCCTTTGCACACGAACTCCGCACGAGTTTGTCCAGATAGGTCTGGATCGAACCAGAAATATCCGGATCTATGTGGCTAAATGAATATCAGCTTTTAAACAGCCTGTATGTTTTTAGTGTTTTCTGGATAGTATCTAGGATCTTTAGAGTTTTGAATGAATTTTAGCATGTTACATTTTGTTTTTTGGTTGGCAAACGCTAATTAGTTCCACATGGAGACGCACAGGTTCACTTATGTGTTTTCTGAGTAGAATGCTGCAGAAACTAGGTTAAAAATGATATTTGTGACTGTAAACATGACATTAAACTCACATTCCCAAGAAAACGACTTTGCTTTTCTCTAAAACCAGTTTGACTGTGCTTTTCGGGGTCCTTTGCACACGAATTCCACACGAGTTTGTCCAGATATGTCTGGATCGAACCAGAAATATCCGGTTCTATGTGGCTAAATGAATATCAGCTTTTAAACAGCCTGTATGTTTGTTAGTGTTTTCTGGATATTATCTAGGATCTTTAGAGTTTTGAATGAATTTTAGCATGTGACATTTTGTTTTTTGTTTGGCAAACGCTAATTAGTTGCAAATGGAGACACAACAAGTACACATAAGTGTTTTCTGAGTAGAATGCTACAGATACTAGGTTAAAAATGATATTTGCGACTGTAAACATGACATTGAGTTCGCATTCCCAAGAAAAAGACTTTGCTTTTATTCAAAACCAGTTTGACTCTGATTTTCTGGGTGCTTTGCACACGAATTCCACACGAGTTTTCCAGATAGGTCTGGATCTAACCAGAAATATCCGGTTCTGTGTGGCTAAATGAATATCAGCTTTTAAACAGCCTGTGTGTTTGTCATTGTTTTCTGGATAGTATCGAGGAACTTTAGAGTTATGAATGAATTTTAGCATGTTACATTTTGTTTTTTGGTTGGCAATCGCTAATTAGTTGCAAATGGAGACACAGCAAGTACACATAAGTGTTTTCTGAGTAGAATGCTACGGAAACTTGGTTAAAAATGATATTTGTGACTGTAAACATGACATTGAATTCACATTCCGAAGAATACTGTCTTGCTTTTCTCCAAAACCAGTTTGACTCTGCTTTTTGGGGTCCTTTGCACACGAATTCCACATGAATTTGTCCAGATAGTTCTGGATCGAACCAGAAATATCCGGTTCTGTGCGGCTAAATGAATATCAGGTTTTAAACAGCCTGTATGTTTGTTAGTGTTTTCTGGATAGTATCTAGGAACTTTAGAGTTTTGAATGAATTTTAGCATGTTACATTTTGTTTTTTGGTTGGCAAACGCTAATTAGGTCCACATGGAGACACAACAAGTACACATAAGTGTTTTCTGAGTAGAATGCTACAGAAACTAGGTTAAAAATGATATTTGCGACTGTAAACATGACATTGAATTCACATTCCCAAGAAAAAGACTTTGCTTTTATTCAAAACCAGTTTCAACATTATTTTCGGGGTCCTTTGCACACGAATTCCACACGAGTTTGTCCAGATAGGTCTGGATCTAACCAGAAATATCCGGTTCTGTGTGGTTAAAAGCATATCAGCTTTTAAACAGCCTGTGTGTTTGTTAGTGTTTTCTGGATAGTATTTAGGAACTTTAGAGTTTTGAATGAATTTTATGATGTTACATTTTGTTTTTTGGTTGGCAAACGCTAATTAGTTCCACATGGAGACACACAAGTTCACTTATGTGTTTTCTGAGGAGAATGCTACAGAAACTAGGTTAAAAATGATATTTGCGTCTGTAAACATGATATTGAATTCACATTGCCAAGAACGGCTTTGCTTTTCTCCAAAACCAGTTTGACTCTGCTTTTCTGGGTCCTTTGCACACGAATTCCAAGTGAGTTTGTCCAGATAGTTCTGGATCTAACCAGAAATATCCGGTTCTGTGTGGCTAAATGAATATTAGCTTTTAAACAGCCTGTGTGTTTGTTATTGTTTTCTGGATTGTATCTAGGAACTTCAGAGTTTTGAATGTATTTTAGCATGTTACATTTTGTTTTTTTTTTTGTTGGAAAACGCTAATTAGTTCCACATGGAGACACAACAAGTACACATATGTGTTTTCTGAGTAGAATGCTACAGACTAGGTTAAAAATGATATTTGCGACTGTAAACATGACATTGAATTCACATTGCCAAGAACGGCTTTGCTTTTCTCCAAAACAAGTTTGACTCTGCTTTTCTTGGTCCCTTGCACACGAATTCCACACGAGTTTGTCCAGATAGGTCTGGATCTAACCAGAAATATCCGGTTCTGTGTGGTTAAAAGCATATCAGCTTTTAAACAGCCTGTGTGTTTGTTAGTGTTTTCTGGATAGTATTTAGGAACTTAAGAGTTTTGAATGAATTTTATGATGTTACATTTTGTTTTTAGGTTGGCAAACGCTAATTAGTTCCACATGGAGACACACAAGTTCACTTATGTGTTTTCTGAGGAGAATGCTACAGAAACTAGGTTAAAAATGATATTTGCGTCTGTAAACATGACATTGAATTCACATTGCCAAGAACGGCTTTGCTTTTCTCCAAAACCAGTTTGACTCTGATTTTTTGGGTCCTTTGCACATGAATTCCACACGAGCTTGTCCAGACAGGTCTGGATCTAACCAGAAATATCCGGTTCTGTGCGGCTAAATGAATATCAGCTTTTAAACAGCCTGAGTTTCTAAGTGTTTTCTGGATAGTATCTAGGAACTTTAGAGTTTTGAATGAATTTTAGCATGTTACATATTGTTTTTTGGTTGCCAAACGATAATTAGTTCCACATGGAGACGCACAGGTTCACTTATGTGTTTTCTGAGTAGAATGCTACAGAAACTAGGTTAAAAATGATATTTGCGACTGTGAACATGACATTGAATTCACATTCCGAAGAATACTGTCTTGCTTTTCTCCAAAACCAGTTTGACTCTGCTTTTTGGGGTCCTTTGCACACGAATTCCACATGAATTTGTCCAGATAGTTCTGGATCGAACCAGAAATATCCGGTTCTGTGCGGCTAAATGAATATCAGGTTTTAAACAGCCTGTATGTTTGTTAGTGTTTTCTGGATAGTATCTAGGAACTTTAGAGTTTTGAATGAATTTTAGCATGTTACATTTTGTTTTTTGGTTGGCAAACGCTAATTAGGTCCACATGGAGACACAACAAGTACACATAAGTGTTTTCTGAGTAGAATGCTACAGAAACTAGGTTAAAAATGATATTTGCGACTGTAAACATGACATTGAATTCACATTCCCAAGAAAAAGACTTTGCTTTTATTCAAAACCAGTTTCAACATTATTTTCGGGGTCCTTTGCACACGAATTCCACACGAGTTTGTCCAGATAGGTCTGGATCTAACCAGAAATATCCGGTTCTGTGTGGTTAAAAGCATATCAGCTTTTAAACAGCCTGTGTGTTTGTTAGTGTTTTCTGGATAGTATTTAGGAACTTTAGAGTTTTGAATGAATTTTATGATGTTACATTTTGTTTTTTGGTTGGCAAACGCTAATTAGTTCCACATGGAGACACACAAGTTCACTTATGTGTTTTCTGAGGAGAATGCTACAGAAACTAGGTTAAAAATGATATTTGCGTCTGTAAACATGATATTGAATTCACATTGCCAAGAACGGCTTTGCTTTTCTCCAAAACCAGTTTGACTCTGCTTTTCTGGGTCCTTTGCACACGAATTCCAAGTGAGTTTGTCCAGATAGTTCTGGATCTAACCAGAAATATCCGGTTCTGTGTGGCTAAATGAATATTAGCTTTTAAACAGCCTGTGTGTTTGTTATTGTTTTCTGGATTGTATCTAGGAAATTTAGAGATTTGAATGTATTTTAGCATGTTACATTTTGTTTTTTTTTTTGTTGGAAAACGCTAATTAGTTCCACATGGAGACACAACAAGTACACATAAGTGTTTTCTGAGTAGAATGCTACAGACTAGGTTAAAAATGATATTTGCGACTGTAAACATGACATTGAATTCACATTGCCAAGAACGGCTTTGCTTTTCTCCAAAACAAGTTTGACTCTGCTTTTCTTGGTCCTTTGCACACGAATTCCACACGAGTTTGTCCAGATAGGTCTGGATCTAACCAGAAATATCCGGTTCTGTGTGGTTAAAAGCATATCAGCTTTTAAACAGCCTGTGTGTTTGTTAGTGTTTTCTGGATAGTATTTAGGAACTTAAGAGTTTTGAATGAATTTTATGATGTTACATTTTGTTTTTAGGTTGGCAAACGCTAATTAGTTCCACATGGAGACACACAAGTTCACTTATGTGTTTTCTGAGGAGAATGCTACAGAAACTAGGTTAAAAATGATATTTGCGTCTGTAAACATGACATTGAATTCACATTGCCAAGAACGGCTTTGCTTTTCTCCAAAACCAGTTTGACTCTGATTTTTTGGGTCCTTTGCACATGAATTCCACACGAGCTTGTCCAGACAGGTCTGGATCTAACCAGAAATATCCGGTTCTGTGCGGCTAAATGAATATCAGCTTTTAAACAGCCTGTGTTTCTAAGTGTTTTCTGGATAGTATCTAGGAACTTTAGAGTTTTGAATGAATTTTAGCATGTTACATATTGTTTTTTGGTTGCCAAACGATAATTAGTTCCACATGGAGACGCACAGGTTCACTTATGTGTTTTCTGAGTAGAATGCTACAGAAACTAGGTTAAAAATTATATTTGCGACTGTACACATGACATTGAATTCACATTCCCAAGAACGGCTTTGACTTCCTCCAAAACCAGTTTGACTCTGATTTTCTGAGTCCTTTGCACACGAACTCCACACGAGTTTGTCCAGATAGGTCTGGATCTAACCAGAAATATCCGGTTCGGTGTGGCTAAATTAATATCAGCTTTTAAACAGCCTGTGTGTTTGTTAGTGTTTTCTGGATAGTATCTAGGAACTTTAGAGTTTTGAATGAATTTTAGCATGTTACATTTTGTTTTTTGGATGGCAAATGCTAATTAGTTCCACATGGAGACACAACAAGTATACATAAGTGTTTTCTGAGTAGAATGCTACAGAAGCTAAGTTAAAAATTATATTTGCGACTGTAAACATGACATTGAGTTCACTTTCCGAAGATTATGACTGTGCTTTTCTCCAAAACCACTTTGACTCTTCTTTTCGGGGTCCTTAGCACACGAATTCCACACGAGTTTGTCCAGATACGTCTGGATCTAACCAGAAATATCCAGTTCTGTGTGGCTAAATGAATATCAGCTTTAAAACAGCCTGTGTGTTTTTTAGTGTTTTCTGGATAAAATGTATGAACTTTAGAGTTTTGAATGAATTTTAGCATGTTACATTTTGTTTTTTGGTTGGCAAACGCTAATTAGTTCCACATGGAGACACAACAAGTACACATAAGTGTAATCTGTGTAGAATGCTACAGAAAATAGGTTAAAAATAATATTTGCGACTGTAAACATGACATTGAATTCACATTCCCAAGAAAACGGCTTTGCTTTTATTCAAAACCAGTTTCAACATTATTTTCGGGGTCCTTTGCACACGAATTCCACACGAGTTTGTCCAGATAGGTCTGGATCTAACCAGAAATATCCGGTTCTGTGTGGTTAAAAGCATATCAGCTTTTAAACAGCCTGTGTGTTTGTTAGTGTTTTCTGGATAGTATTTAGGAACTTTAGAGTTTTGAATGAATTTTATGATGTTACATTTTGTTTTTTGGTTGGCAAACGCTAATTAGTTCCACATGGAGACACACAAGTTCACTTATGTGTTTTCTGAGGAGAATGCTACAGAAACTAGGTTAAAAATGATATTTGCGTCTGTAAACATGATATTGAATTCACATTGCCAAGAACGGCTTTGCTTTTCTCCAAAACCAGTTTGACTCTGCTTTTCTGGGTCCTTTGCACACGAATTCCAAGTGAGTTTGTCCAGATAGTTCTGGATCTAACCAGAAATATCCGGTTCTGTGTGGCTAAATGAATATTAGCTTTTAAACAGCCTGTGTGTTTGTTATTGTTTTCTGGATTGTATCTAGGAACTTCAGAGTTTTGAATGTATTTTAGCATGTTACATTTTGTGTTTTTTTTTGTTGGAAAACGCTAATTAGTTCCACATGGAGACACAACAAGTACACATAAGTGTTTTCTGAGTAGAATGCTACAGACTAGGTTAAAAATGATATTTGCGACTGTAAACATGACATTGAATTCACATTGCCAAGAACGGCTTTGCTTTTCTCCAAAACAAGTTTGACTCTGCTTTTCTTGGTCCTTTGCACACGAATTCCACACGAGTTTGTCCAGATAGGTCTGGATCTAACCAGAAATATCCGGTTCTGTGTGGTTAAAAGCATATCAGCTTTTAAACAGCCTGTGTGTTTGTTAGTGTTTTCTGGATAGTATTTAGGAACTTAAGAGTTTTGAATGAATTTTATGATGTTACATTTTGTTTTTAGGTTGGCAAACGCTAATTAGTTCCACATGGAGACACACAAGTTCACTTATGTGTTTTCTGAGGAGAATGCTACAGAAACTAGGTTAAAAATGATATTTGCGTCTGTAAACATGACATTGAATTCACATTGCCAAGAACGGCTTTGCTTTTCTCCAAAACCAGTTTGACTCTGATTTTTTGGGTCCTTTGCACATGAATTCCACACGAGCTTGTCCAGACAGGTCTGGATCTAACCAGAAATATCCGGTTCTGTGCGGCTAAATGAATATCAGCTTTTAAACAGCCTGTGTTTCTAAGTGTTTTCTGGATAGTATCTAGGAACTTTAGAGTTTTGAATGAATTTTAGCATGTTACATATTGTTTTTTGGTTGCCAAACGATAATTAGTTCCACATGGAGACGCACAGGTTCACTTATGTGTTTTCTGAGTAGAATGCTACAGAAACTAGGTTAAAAATTATATTTGCGACTGTACACATGACATTGAATTCACATTCCCAAGAACGGCTTTGACTTCCTCCAAAACCAGTTTGACTCTGATTTTCTGAGTCCTTTGCACACGAATTCCACACGAGTTTGTCCAGATAGGTCTGGATCGAACCAGAAATATCCGGTTCTGTGCGGCTAAATGAATATCAGCTTTTAAACAGCCTGTATGTTTGTTAGTGTTTTCTGGATAGTATCTAGTATCTTTAGAGTTTTGAATGAATTTTAGCATGTTACATTTTGGTTTTTGGTTGGCAAATGCTAATTAGTTCCACATGGAGACACAACAAGTACACATAAGTGTTTTCTGACAAGAATGCCACAGAAGCTAGGTTAAAAATGATATTTGCGACTGTAAACATGACATTGAGTTCACTTTCCCAAGGAAATGACTGTGCTTTTCTCCAAAACAATTTGACTCTTCTTTTCGGGGTCCTTTGCACACGAATTCCACACGAGTTTGTCCAGATAGGTCTGGATCGAACCAGAAATATCCGGTTCTGTGTGGCTAAATGAATATCAGGTTTTAAACAGCCTGTATGTTTGTTAGTGTTTTCTGGGTAGTATCTAGGAACTTTAGAATTTTGAATGAATTTTAGCATGTTACATTTTGTTTTTTTTTTTGTTGGAAAACGCTAATTAGTTCCACATGGAGACACAACAAGTACACATAAGTGTTTTCTGAGTAGAATGCTACAGACTAGGTTAAAAATGATATTTGCGACTGTAAACATGACATTGAATTCACATTGGCAAGAACGGCTTTGCTTTTCTCCAAAACAAGTTTGACTCTGCTTTTCTTGGTCCTTTGCACACGAATTCCACACGAGTTTGTCCAGATAGGTCTGGATCTAACCAGAAATATCCGGTTCTGTGTGGTTAAAAGCATATCAGCTTTTAAACAGCCTGTGTGTTTGTTAGTGTTTTCTGGATAGTATTTAGGAACTTAAGAGTTTTGAATGAATTTTATGATGTTACATTTTGTTTTTAGGTTGGCAAACGCTAATTAGTTCCACATGGAGACACACAAGTTCACTTATGTGTTTTCTGAGGAGAATGCTACAGAAACTAGTTTAAAAATGATATTTGCGTCTGTAAACATGACATTGAATTCACATTCCCAAGAACGGCTTTGACTTCCTCCAAAACCAGTTTGACTCTGATTTTCTGAGTCCTTTGCACAAGAACTCCACACGAGTTTGTCCAGATAGGTCTGGATCTAACCAGAAATATCCGGTTCTGTGTGGCTAAATGAATATCAGCTTTTAAACAGCCTGTGTGTTTGTTATTGTTTTCTGGATAGTATCTAGGAACTTTAGAGTTTTGAATGAATTTTAGCATGTTACATTTTGTTTTTTGGATGGCAAATGCTAATTAGTTCCACATGGAGACACAACAAGTATACATAAGTGTTTTCTGAGTAGAATGCTACAGAAGCTAAGTTAAAAATTATATTTGCGACTGTAAACATGACATTGAGTTCACTTTCCGAAGATTATGACTGTGCTTTTCTCCAAAACCACTTTGACTCTTCTTTTCGGGGTCCTTAGCACACGAATTCCACACGAGTTTGTCCAGATACGTCTGGATCTAACCAGAAATATCCAGTTCTGTGTGGCTAAATGAATATCAGCTTTAAAACAGCCTGGTTGTTTTTTAGTGTTTTCTGGATAAAATGTATGAACTTTAGAGTTTTGAATGAATTTTAGCATGTTACATTTTGTTTTTTGGTTGGCAAACGCTAATTAGTTCCACATGGAGACACAACAAGTACACATAAGTGTTTTCTGAGTAATGCTACAGAAAATAGGTTAAAAATAATATTTGCGACTGTAAACATGACATTGAATTCACATTCCCAAGAAAACGGATTTGCTTTTCTTCAAAACCAGTTTGACTCTGCTTTTATGGGTCCTTTGCACACGAATTCCACACGAGTTTGTCCAGATAGGTCTGGATCGAACCAGAAATATCCGGTTCTGTGCGGCTAAATGAATATCAGCTTTTAAACAGCCTGTATGTTTGTTAGTGTTTTCTGGATAGTATCTAGTATCTTTAGAGTTTTGAATGAATTTTAGCATGTTACATTTTGTTTTTTGGTTGGCAAACGCTAATTAGTTCCACATGGAGACACAACAAGTACACATAAGTGTTTTCTGAGTAGAATGCCACAGAAGCTAGGTTAAAAATGATATTTGCGACTGTAAACATGACATTGAATTCACATTCCCAAGAAAAAGACTTTGCTTTTATTCAAAACCAGTTTCAACATTATTTTCGGGGTCCTTTGCAAACGAATTCCACACGAGTTTGTCCAGATAGGTCTGGATCTAACCAGAAATATCCGGTTCTGTGTGGTTAAAAGCATATCAGCTTTTAAACAGCCTGTGTGTTTGTTAGTGTTTTCTGGATAGTATTTAGGAACTTTAGAGTTTTGAATGAATTTTATGATGTTACATTTTGTTTTTTTGTTGGCAAACGCTAATTAGTTCCACATGGAGACACACAAGTTCACTTATGTGTTTTCTGAGGAGAATGCTACAGAAACTAGGTTAAAAATGATATTTGCGTCTGTAAACATGACATTGAATTCACATTGCCAAGAACGGCTTTGCTTTTCTCCAAAACCAGTTTGACTCTGCTTTTCTGGGTCCTTTGCACACGAATTCCAAGTGAGTTTGTCCAGATAGTTCTGGATCTAACCAGAAATATCCGGTTCTGTGTGGCTAAATGAATATTAGCTTTTAAACAGCCTGTGTGTTTGTTATTGTTTTCTGGATAGTATCTAGGAACTTTAGAGTTTTGAATGTATTTTAGCATGTTACATTTTGTTTTTTTTTTTGTTGGAAAACGCTAATTAGTTCCACATGGAGACACAACAAGTACACATAAGTGTTTTCTGAGTAGAATGCTACAGACTAGGTTAAAAATGATATTTGCGACTGTAAACATGACATTGAATTCACATTGGCAAGAACGGCTTTGCTTTTCTCCAAAACAAGTTTGACTCTGCTTTTCTTGGTCCTTTGCACACGAATTCCACACGAGTTTGTCCAGATAGGTCTGGATCTAACCAGAAATATCCGGTTCTGTGTGGTTAAAAGCATATCAGCTTTTAAACAGCCTGTGTGTTTGTTAGTGTTTTCTGGATAGTATTTAGGAACTTAAGAGTTTTGAATGAATTTTATGATGTTACATTTTGTTTTTAGGTTGGCAAACGCTAATTAGTTCCACATGGAGACACACAAGTTCACTTATGTGTTTTCTGAGGAGAATGCTACAGAAACTAGTTTAAAAATGATATTTGCGTCTGTAAACATGACATTGAATTCACATTCCCAAGAACGGCTTTGACTTCCTCCAAAACCAGTTTGACTCTGATTTTCTGAGTCCTTTGCACAAGAACTCCACACGAGTTTGTCCAGATAGGTCTGGATCTAACCAGAAATATCCGGTTCTGTGTGGCTAAATGAATATCAGCTTTTAAACAGCCTGTGTGTTTGTTATTGTTTTCTGGATAGTATCTAGGAACTTTAGAGTTTTGAATGAATTTTAGCATGTTACATTTTGTTTTTTGGATGGCAAATGCTAATTAGTTCCACATGGAGACACAACAAGTATACATAAGTGTTTTCTGAGTAGAATGCTACAGAAGCTAAGTTAAAAATTATATTTGCGACTGTAAACATGACATTGAGTTCACTTTCCGAAGATTATGACTGTGCTTTTCTCCAAAACCAGTTTGACTCTGCTTTTTGGGGTCCTTAGCACACGAATTCCACACGAGTTTGTCCAGATACGTCTGGATCTAACCATAAATATCCGGTTCTGTGTGGCTAAATGAATATCAGCTTTAAAACAGCCTGTGTGTTTTTTAGTGTTTTCTGGATAAAATGTATGAACTTTAGAGTTTTGAATGAATTTTAGCATGTTACATTTTGTTTTTTGGTTGGCAAACGCTAATTAGTTCCACATGGAGACACAACAAGTACACATAAGTGTTTTCTGAGTAGAATGCTACAGAAAATAGGTTAAAAATAATATTTGCGACTGTAAACATGACATTGAATTCACATTCCCAAGAAAACGGATTTGCTTTTCTTCAAAACCAGTTTGACTCTGCTTTTATGGGTCCTTTGCACACGAATTCCACACGAGTTTGTCCAGATAGGTCTGGATCGAACCAGAAATATCCGGTTCTGTGCGGCTAAATGAATATCAGCTTTTAAACAGCCTGTATGTTTGTTAGTGTTTTCTGGATAGTATCTAGTATCTTTAGAGTTTTGAATGAATTTTAGCATGTTACATTTTGGTTTTTGGTTGGCAAATGCTAATTAGTTCCACATGGAGACACAACAAGTACACATAAGTGTTTTCTGACAAGAATGCCACAGAAGCTAGGTTAAAAATGATATTTGCGACTGTAAACATGACATTGAGTTCACTTTCCCAAGGAAATGACTGTGCTTTTCTCCAAAACCATTTGACTCTTCTTTTCGGGGTCCTTTGCACACGAATTCCACACGAGTTTGTCCAGATAGGTCTGGATCGAACCAGAAATATCCGGTTCTGTGTGGCTAAATGAATATCAGCTTTTAAACAGCCTGTATGTTTGTTAGTGTTTTCTGGATAGTATCTAGGAACTTTAGAATTTTGAATGAATTTTAGCATGTTACATTTTCTTTTTTGGTTGGCAAATGCTAATTAGTTCCACATGGAGACACAACAAGTACACATAAGTGTTTTCTGAGTAGAATGCTACAGAAACTAGGTTAAAAATGATATTTGCCACTGTAAACATGACATTGAATTCACATTCCCAAGAAAACGACTTTGCTTTTCTCCAAAACCAGTTTGACTGTGCTTTTCTGGGTCCTTTGCACACGAATTCCAAGTGAGTATGTCCAGATAGGTCTGGATCGAACCAGAAATATCCGGTTCTGTGTGGCTAAATGAATATCAGCTTTTTAACAGCCCATGAGTTTGTTATTGTTTTCTGGATAGCATAGAGGAACTTTAGAGTTTTGAATGAATTTTAGCATGATACATTCTGTTTTTTGGTTGGCAAACGCGAATTAGTTCCACATGCAGACACAACAAGTACACATAAGTGTTTTCTGAGTAGAATGCTACAGACTAGGTTAAAAATGATATTTGCGACTGTAAATATGACATTGAATTCACATTGCCAAGAATGGCTTTGCTTTTCTTAAAACAAGTTTGACTCTGCTTTTCTGGGTCCTTTGCACACGAACTCCACACGAGTTTGTCCAGATAGGTCTGGATCTAACCAGAAATATCCGGTTCTGTGTGGCTAAATGAATATCAGCTTTTAAACAGCCCGTGTGTTTGTTAGTGTTTTCTGGATAGTATCTAGGAACTTTAGAGTTTTGAATGAATTTTAGCAGGTTACATATTGTTTTTTTGTTGGCAAACGCTAATTAGTTCCACATGGAGACACAACAAGTATACATAAGTGTTTTCTGAGTAGAATGCTGCAGAAACTATGTTAAAAATGATATTTGCGACTGTCAACATGACATTGAGTTCACTTTCCCAAGAAAATGACTTTGCTTTTCTCCAAAACCAGTTTGACTGTGCTTTTCTGAGTCCTTTGCACATGAATTCCAAGCGAGTTTGTCCAGATAGGTCTGGATCTAACCAGAAATATCCGGTTCTGTGCGGCTAAATGAATATCAGCTTTTAAACAGCCTGTGTGTTTGTTAGTGTTTTCTGTGTAGTATCTAGGAACAGAAGCTAAGTAAAAAATTATATTTGCGACTGTAAACATGACATTGAGTTCACTTTCCCAAGAATATGACTGTGCTTTTCTCCAAAACCTCTTTGACTCTTCTTTTCGGGGTCCTTTGCACACGAATTCCACACGAGTTTGTCCAGATAGGTCTGGATCTAACCAGAAATATCCAGTTCTGTGTGGCTAAACGAATATCAGCTTTAAAACAGCCTGTGTGTTTTTTAGTGTTTTCTGGATAGCATGTATGAACTTTAGAGTTTTGAATGAATTTTAGCATGTTACATTTTGTTTTTTGGTTGGCAAACGCTAATTAGTTCCACATGGAGACACAACAAGTACACATAAGTATTTTCTGAGTCCTTTGCAAATGAATTCAACAAAAGTTTGTCCAGATAGGTGTGGATCTATCCAGAAATATCCGGGTTTATTGGCTAAAGGAATATCAACTTTTAAACAGCCCGTGTGTTTGTTAGTGTTTTCTGGATAGTATCTAGGATCTTTAGAGTTTTGAATGAATTTTAGCATGTTACATATTGTTTCTTTGTTGGCAAATGCTAACTAGTTCCACATGGAGACACACAAGTACACTTAAGTGTTTTCTGAGTAGAATGCTACAGAAACTAGGTTAACAAAGATATTTGCGACTGTAAACATGACATTGAATTCACATTCCCAAGAAAAAGACTTTGCTTTTCTCCAAAACCAGTTTGACTCTGCTTTTCTGGGTCCTTTGCACACGAACTCCACACGAGTTTGTCCAGATAGGTCTGGATCTAACCAGAAATATCCGATTCTGTGTGGCTAAATGAATATCAACTTTTAAACATCCTGTGTGTTTGTTAGTGTTTTCTGGATAGTATCTAAAGACTTTAGAGTTTTGAATGAATTTTAGCATGTTACATATTGTTTTTTGTTGGCAAATGCTAATTAGTTCCACATGGAGTCGCACAAGTACACTTAAGTGTTTTCTGAGTAGAATGTTACAGAAACTAGGTTAAAAATGATATTTGCCACTGTACACATGACATTGATACCACTTGCCAAAGAAAACGACTTTGCTTTTCTTCAAAACCAGTTTCAACATCATTTTCTGGGTCCTTAACACACGAATTCCACACAAGTTTGTCCAGATAGGTCTGGATCTAACCAGAAATATCCGGTTCTGTGTGGCTAAATGAATATCAGCTTTTAAACAGCCCGTGTGTTTGTCATTGTTTTCTGGATAGTATCAAGGAACTTTAGAGTTTTGAATGAATTTTAGCTTGTTACATTTTGTTTTTTGGTTGGCAAACGCTAATTAGTTCCACATGGAGACACAACAAGTACACATAAGTTTTTTCTGAGTAGAATGCTGCAGAAACTATGTTAAAAATGATATTTGCGACTGTCAACATGACATTGAGTTCACTTTCCCAAGAAAATGACTTTGCTTTTCTCCAAAACCAGTTTGACTCTGCTTTTCTGGGTCCTTTGCACATGAATTCCAAGCGAGTTTGTCCAGATAGGTCTGGATCTAACCAGAAATATCCCGTTCTGTGTGGCTAAATGAATATCAGCTTTTAAACAGACTGTGTGTTTGTTAGCGTTTTGTGGATAGTATCTAGGAACATAATCTAAGTTAAAAATTATATTTGCGACTGTAAACATGACATTGAGTTCACTTTCCTAAGAATATGACTGTGCTTTTCTAGAAAACCACTTTGACTCTTCTTTTCGGCGTCCTTTGCACACGAATTCCACACGAGTTTGTCCAGATAGGTCTGGATCTAACCAGAAATATCCAGTTCTGTGTGGCTAAATGAATATCAGCTTTTAAACAGCCTGTGTGTTTTTTAGTGTTTTCTGGATAGCATGTATGAACTTTAGAGTTTTGAATGAATTTTAGCATGTTACATTTTGTTTTTTGGTTGGCAAATGCTAATTAGTTCCACATGGAGACAAAACAAGTACACATAAGTATTTTCTGAGTCCTTTGCAAACGAATTCAACAAATGTTTTTCCAGATAGGTGTGGATCTATCCAGATATATCCGTTTTTATTGGCTAAATGAATATCAACTTTTAAACAGCCCGTGTGTTTGTTAGTGTTTTCTGGATAGTATCTAGGATCTTTAGAGTTTTGAATGAATTTTAGCATGTTACATATTGTTTCTTTGTTGGCAAATGCTAACTAGTTCCACATGGAGACACACAAGTACACTTAAGTGTTTTCTGAGTAGAATGCTACAGAAACTAGGTTAACAAAGATATTTGCGACTGTAAACATGACATTGAATTCACATTCCCAAGAAAAAGACTTTGCTTTTCTCCAAAACCAGTTTGACTCTGCTTTTCGGGGTCCTTTGCACACGAATTCCACACAAGTTTGTCCAGATAGGTCTGGATCTAACCAGAAATATCCGGTTCTATGTGGCTAAATGAATATCAGCTTTTAAACAGCCCGTGTGTTTGTCATTGTTTTCTGGATAGTATCTAGGAACTTTAGAGTTTTGAATGAATTTTAGCATGTTACATTTTGTTTCTTGGTTGGCAAACGCAAATTAGTTCCACATGGAGACACAACAAGTACACCTAAGTGTTTTCTGAGTAGAATGCTACGGAAACTTGGTTAAAAATGATATTTGTGACTGTAAAAATGACATTGAACTCACATTCCCAAGAAAACGTCTTTGCTGTTCTCCAAAACCAGTTTGACTCTGCTTTTTGGGGTCCTTTGCACACGAATTCCACACGAGTTTGTCCAGATAGGTCTGGATCGAACCAGAAATATCCGGTTCTATGTGGCTAAATGAATATCAGCTTTTAAACAGCCTGTATGCTTGTTAGTGTTTTCTGGATAGTATCTAGGATCTTTAGAGTTTTGAATGAATTTTAGCATGTTACATTTTGTTTTTTGGTTGGCAAACGCTAATTAGTTCCACATGGAGACACAACAAGTACACATAAGCGTTTTCTGAGTAGAATGCTACAGAAACTAGGTTAAAAATGATATTTGCCACTGTAAACATGACCTTGAAAACACATTCCCAAGAAAAAGACTTTGCTTTTCTCCAAAACCAGTTTGACTCTGATTTTGTGGGTCCTTAACACATGAATTCCACAGGTGTTTGTCCAGATAGGTCTGGATCTAACCAGAAATATCCGGTTCTATGTGGCTAAATGAATATCAGCTTTTAAACAGCCCATGAGTTTGTTATTGTTTTCTGGATAGCATCTAGGATCTTTAGAGTTTTGAATGAATTTTAGCATGTTACATTCTGTTTTTTGGTTGGCAAATGCTAATTAGTTCCACATGGAGACACAACAAGTACACATAAGTGTTTTCTCATTTGAATGCTACAGAAACTAGGTGAAAAATGATATTTGCGACTGTAAACATGACATTGAGTTCACATTCCCAAGAAAATGACTTTGCTTTTCTCCAAAACCAGTTTGACTCCGCTTTTCTGGGTCCTTTGCACACGAATTCCACAGGTGTTTGTCCAGATAGGTCTGGATCGAACCAGAAATATCCGGTTCTGTGCGGCTAAATGAATATCAGCTTTTAAACAGCCTGTATGTTTGTTAGTGTTTTCTGGATAGTATCTAGGATCTTCAGAGGTTTGAATGAATTTTAGCATGTTACATTTTGTTTTTTGTTGGCAAACGCTAATTAGTTCCACATGGAGACACAACAAGTACACATAAGAGTTTTCTGAGTAGAATGCTACAGAAACTAGGTTAAAAAAGATATTTGCGACTGTAAACATGACATTGTATTCACATTTCCAAGAAAAAGACTTTGCTTTTCTCAAAAAACCAGTTTGACTGTGCTTTTCTGGGTCCTTTGCCCACGAATTCCAAGTGAGTTTGTCCAGATAGTTCTGGATCTAACTAGAAATATCTGGTTCTGTGTGGCTAAATGAATATCAGCTTTTAAACAGCCCATGAGTTTGTTATTGTTTTCTGGATAGCATGTAGTATCTTTAGAGTTTTGAATGAATTTTAGCATGTTACATTTTGGTTTATGGTTGGCAAACGCTAATTAGTTCCACATGGAGACACAACAAGTACACATAAATGTTTTCTGAGTGGAATGTTACAGAAACTAGGTTAAAAATGATATTTGCGACTGTACACATGAAATTGATACCACTTGCCCAAGAAAACGACTGTGCTTTTCTTCAAAACCAGTTTCAACATTCTTTTCTGGGTCCTTAACACACGAATTCCACACAAGTTTGTCCAGATAGGTCTGGATCTAACCATAAATATCCGGTTCTGTGTGGCTAAATGAATATCAGCTTTTAAACAGCCCGTGTGTTTGTCATTGTTTTCTGGATAGTATCTAGGAACTTTAGAGTTTTGAATGAATTTTAGCATGTTACATTTTGTTTTTTGGTTGGCAAACGCTAATTAGTTCCACATGGAGACACAACAAGTACACATAAGTGTTTTCTGAGTAGAATGCTACAGAAACTAGGTTAAAAATGATATTTGCGACTGTAAACATGACATTGAATTCACATTCCCAAGAACGGTTTTGCTTTTCTCCAAAACCAGTTTGACTCTGCTTTTCTGGGTCCTTTGCACACGAACTCCACACGAGTTTGTCCAGATAGGTCTGGATCTAACCAGAAATATCCGGTTCTGTGTGGCTAAATGAATATCAACTTTTAAACAGCCCGTGTGTTTGTTAGTGTTTTCTGGATAGTATCTAGGATCTTTAGAGTTTTGAATGAATTTTAGCATGTTACATATTGTTTCTTTGTTGGCAAATGCTAATTAGTTCCACATGGAGACACACAAGTACACTTAAGTGTTTTCTGAGTAGAATGCTACAGAAACTAGGTTAACAAAGATATTTGCGACTGTAAACATGACATTAAATTCACATTCCCAAGAAAAAGACTTTGCTTTTCTCCAAAACCAGTTTGACTCTGCTTTTCTGGGTCCTTTGCACACGAACTCCACACGAGTTTGTCCAGATAGGTTTGGATCTAACCAGAAATATCCGGTTCTGTGTGGCTAAATGAATATCAACTTTTAAACATCCTGTGTGTTTGTTAGTGTTTTCTGGATAGTATCTAAAAACTTTAGAGTTTTGAATGAATTTTAGCATGTTACATATTGTTTTTTTGTTGGCAAATGCTAATTAGTTCCACATGGAGTCGCACAAGTACACTTAAGTGTTTTCTGAGTAGAATGTTACAGAAACTAGGTTAAAAATTATATTTGCCACTGTACACATGACATTGATACCACTTGCCAAAGAAAACGACATTGCTTTTCTTCAAAACCAGTTTCAACATCATTTTCTGGGTCCTTAACACACGAATTCCACACAAGTTTGTCCAGATAGGTCTGGATCTAACCAGAAATATCCGGTTCTATGTGGCTAAATGAATATCAGCTTTTAAACAGCCCGTGTGTTTGTCATTGTTTTCTGGATAGTATCTAGGAACTTTAGAGTTTTGAATGAATTTTAGCATGTTACATTTTGTTTTTTGGTTGGCAAACGCTAATTAGTTCCACATGGAGACACAACAAGTACACATTAGTGTTTTCTGAGTAGAATGCTACAGAAACTTGGTTAAAAATTATATTTGCGACTGTAAACATGACATTGAATTCACATTCCCAAGAACGGTTTTGCTTTTCTCCAAAACCAGTTTGACTCTGCTTTTCTGGGTCCTTTGCACACGAACTCCACACGAGTTTGTCCAGATAGGTCTGGATCTAACCAGAAATATCCGGTTCTGTGTGGCTAAATGAATATCAACTTTTAAACAGCCTGTGTGTTTGTTAGTGTTTTCTGGATAGTATCTAAAAACTTTAGAGTTTTGAATGAATTTTAGCTTGTTAAATTTTGTTTTTTGGTTAGCAAACACTAATTAGTTCCACATGGAGACACAACAAGTACACATAAGTTTTTTCTGAGTAGAATGCTACGGAAACTTGGTTAAAAATGATATTTGTGACTGTAAACATGACATTGAATTCACATTCCCAAGAAAACGGCTTTGCTTTTCTCCAAAACCAGTTTGACTCTGCTTTTCTGGGTGCTTTGCACACGAGTTCCACACGAGTTTTCCAGATAGGTCTGGATCAAACCAGAAATATCCGGTTCTGTGTGGCTAAATGAATATCAGCTTTTAAACAGCCTGTATGTTTGTTAGTGTTTTCTGGATAGTATCTAGTATCTTTAGAGTTTTGAATGAATTTTAGCATGTTACATTTTGGTTTTTGGTTGGCAAACGCTAATTAGTTCCACATGGAGACACAACAAGTACACATAAGTGTTTTCTGAGTAGAATGCCACAGAAGCTAGGTTAAAAATGATATTTGCGACTGTAAACATGACATTGAGTTCACTTTCCCAAGGAAATGACTGTGCTTTTCTCCAAAACCATTTGACTCTTCTTTTCGGGGTCCTTTGCACACGAATTCCACACGAGTTTGTCCAGATAGGTCTGGATCGAACCAGAAATATCCGGTTCTGTGTGGCTAAATGAATATCAACTTTTAAACATCCTGTGTGTTTGTTAGTGTTTTCTGGATAGTATCTAAAAACTTTAGAGTTTTGAATGAATTTTAGCATGTTACATATTGTTTTTTTGTTGGCAAATGCTAATTAGTTCCACATGGAGTCGCACAAGTACACTTAAGTGTTTTCTGAGTAGAATGTTACAGAAACTAGTTTAAAAATTATATTTGCCACTGTACACATGACATTGATACCACTTGCCCAAGAAAACGACATTGTTTTTCTTCAAAACCAGTTTCAACATCATTTTCTGGGTCCTTAACACACGAATTCCACACAAGTTTGTCCAGATAGGTCTGGATCTAACCAGAAATATCCGGTTCTATGTGGCTAAATGAATATCAGCTTTTAAACAGCCCGTGTGTTTGTCATTGTTTTCTGGATAGTATCTAGGAACTTTAGAGTTTTGAATGAATTTTAGCTTGTTACATTTTGTTTTTTGGTTGGCAAACACTAATTAGTTCCACATGGAGACACAACAAGTACACATAAGTTTTTTCTGAGTAGAATGCTACGGAAACTTGGTTAAAAATGATATTTGTGACTGTAAACATGACATTGAATTCACATTCCCAAGAAAACGGCTTTGCTTTTCTCCAAAACCAGTTTGACTCTGCTTTTCTGGGTGCTTTGCACACGAATTCCACACGAGTTTTCCAGATAGGTCTGGATCAACCCAGAAATATCCGGTTCTGTGCGGCTAAATGAATATCAGCTTTTAAACAGCCTGTATGTTTGTTAGTGTTTTCTGGATAGTATCTAGGAACTTTAGAGTTTTGAATGAATTCTAGCATGTTACATTTTGTTTTTTGTTTGGCAAACGCTAATTAGTTTCACATGGAGACACAACAAGTACACATAAGTGTTTTCTGAGTAGAATGCCACAGAAGCTAGGTTAAAAATGATATTTGCGACTGTAAACATGACATTGAGTTCACTTTCCCAAGGAAATGACTGTGCTTTTCTCCAAAACCATTTGACTCTTCTTTTCGGGGTCCTTTGCACACGAATTCCACACGAGTTTGTCCAGATAGGTCTGGATCGAACCAGAAATATCCGGTTCTGTGTGGCTAAATGAAATCAGCTTTTAAACTGCCTGTGTGTTTGTTAGTGTTTTCTGGATAGTATCTAGGAACTTTAGAGTTTTGAATGAGTTTTAGCCTGTTACATTTTGTTTTTTGGTTGGCATTCTAATTAGTTCCACATGGAGACACAACAAGTACACATAAGTGTTTTCTGAGTAGAATGCTACAGAAACTAGGTTAAAAATGATATTTGCGACTGTAAACATGACATTGAATTCACATTCCCAAGAAAAAGATTTTGCTTTTCTCCAAAACCAGTTTGACTCTGATTTTGTGGGTCCTTTGCACACGAATTCCACAGGAGTTTGTCCAGATAGGTCTGGATCTAACCAGAAATATCCGATTCTATGTGGCTAAATGAATATCAGCTTTTAAACAGCCCATGAGTTTGTTATTGTTTTCTGGATAGCATCTAGGAACTTTAGAGTTTTGAATGAATTTTAGCATGTTACATTCTGTTTTTTGGTTGGCAAATGCTAATTAGTTCCACATGGAGTCGCACAAGTACACTTAAGTGTTTTCTGAGTAGAATGTTACAGAAACTAGGTTAAAAATTATATTTGCCACTGTACACATGACATTGATACCACTTGCCAAAGAAAACGACATTGTTTTTCTTCAAAACCAGTTTCAACATCATTTTCTGGGTCCTTAACACACGAATTCTACACAAGTTTGTCCAGATAGGTCTGGATCTAACCAGAAATATCCGGTTCTATGTGGCTAAATGAATATCAGCTTTTAAACAGCCCGTGTGTTTGTCATTGTTTTCTGGATAGTATCTAGGAACTTTAGAGTTTTGAATGAATTTTAGCTTGTTACATTTTGTTTTTTGGTTGGCAAACACTAATTAGTTCCACATGGAGACACAACAAGTACACATAAGTTTTTTCTGAGTAGAATGCTACGGAAATTTGGTTAAAAATGATATTTGTGACTGTAAACATGACATTGAATTCACATTCCCAAGAAAACGGCTTTGCTTTTCTCCAAAACCAGTTTGACTCTGCTTTTCTGGGTGCTTTGCACACGAATTCCACACGAGTTTTCCAGATAGGTCTGGATCAAACCAGAAATATCCGGTTCTGTGCGGCTAAATGAATATCAGCTTTTAAACAGCCTGTATGTTTGTTAGTGTTTTCTGGATAGTATCTAGTATCTTTAGAGTTTTGAATGAATTTTAGCATGTTACATTTTGGTTTTTGGTTGGCAAACGCTAATTAGTTCCACATGGAGTCACAACAAGTACACCTAAGTGTTTTCTGAGTAGAATGCTACGGAAACTAGGTTAAAAATGATATTTGTGACTGTAAAAATGACATTGAACTCACATTCCCAAGAAAACGTCTTTGCTGTTCTCCAAAACCAGATTGACTCTGCTTTTTGGGGTCCTTTGCACACGAATTCCACACGAGTTTGTCCAGATAGGTCTGGATTGAACCAGAAATATCCGGTTCTATGTGGCTAAATGAATATCAGCTTTTAAACAGCCTGTATGCTTGTTAGTGTTTTCTGGATAGTATCTAGGATCTTTAGAGTTTTGAATGAATTTTAGCATGTTACATTTTGTTTTTTGGTTGGCAAACGCTAATTAGTTCCACATGGAGACACAACAAGTACACATAAGCGTTTTCTGAGTAGAATGCTACAGAAACTATGTTAAAAATGATATTTGCCAGTGTAAACATGACCTTGAAAACACATTCCCAAGAAAAAGACTTTGCTTTTCTCCAAAACCAGTTTGACTCTGATTTTGTGGGTCCTTAACACATGAATTCCACAGGTGTTTGTCCAATAGGTCTGGATCTAACCAGAAATATCCGGTTCTATGTGGCTAAATGAATATCAGCTTTTAAACAGCCCATGAGTTTGTTATTGTTTTCTGGATAGCATCTAGGAACTTTAGAGTTTTGAATGAATTTTAGCATGTTACATTCTGTTTTTTGGTTGGCAAATGCTAATTAGTTCCACATGGATTCGCACAAGTACACTTAAGTGTTTTCTGAGTAGAATGTTACAGAAACTATGTTAAAATTATATTTGCCACTGTACACATGACATTGATACCACTTGCCAAAGAAAACGACATTGTTTTTCTTCAAAACCAGTTTCAACATCATTTTCTGGGTCCTTAACACACGAATTCCACACAAGTTTGTCCAGATAGGTCTGGATCTAACCAGAAATATCCGGTTCTATGTGGCTAAATGAATATCAGCTTTTAAACAGCCCGTGTGTTTGTCATTGTTTTCTGGATAGTATCTAGGAACTTTAGAGTTTTGAATGAATTTTAGCTTGTTACATTTTGTTTTTTGGTTGGCAAACACTAATTAGTTCCACATGGAGACACAACAAGTACACATAAGTTTTTTCTGAGTAGAATGCTACGGAAACTAGGTTAAAAATGATATTTGTGACTGTAAAAATGACATTGAACTCACATTCCCAAGAAAACGTCTTTGCTGTTCTCCAAAACCAGTTTGACTCTGCTTTTTGGGGTCCTTTGCACACGAATTCCACACGAGTTTGTCCAGATAGGTCTGGATCGAACCAGAAATATCCGGTTCTATGTGGCTAAATGAATATCAGCTTTTAAACAGCCTGTATGCTTGTTAGTGTTTTCTGGATAGTATCTAGGATCTTTAGAGTTTTGAATGAATTTTAGCATGTTACATTTTGTTTTTTTGTTGGCAAATGCTGATTAGTTCCACATGGAGTCACAACAAGTACACATAAGCGTTTTCTGAGTAGAATGCTACAGAAACTAGGTTAAAAATGATATTTGCCACTGTAAACATGACCTTGAAAACACATTCCCAAGAAAAAGACTTTGCTTTTCTCCAAAACCAGTTTGACTCTGATATTGTGGGTCCTTAACACATGAATTCCACAGGTGTTTGTCCAATAGGTCTGGATCTAACCAGAAATATCCGGTTCTATGTGGCTAAATGAATATCAGCTTTTAAACAGCCCATGAGTTTGTTATTGTTTTCTGGATAGCATCTAGGAACTTTAGAGTTTTGAATGAATTTTAGCATGTTACATTCTGTTTTTTGGTTGGCAAATGCTAATTAGTTCCACATGGAGACACAACAAGTACACATAAGTGTTTTCTCATTTGAATGCTACAGAAACTAGGTGAAAAATGATATTTGCGACTGTAAACATGACATTGAGTTCACATTCCCAAGAAAATGACTTTGCTTTTCTCCAAAACCAGTTTGACTCCGCTTTTCTGGGTCCTTTGCACACGAATTCCACAGGTGTTTGTCCAGATAGGTCTGGATCGAACCAGAAATATCCGGTTCTGTGTGGCTAAATTAATATCAGCTTTTAAACAGCCTGTATGTTTGTTAGTGTTTTCTGGATAGTATCTAGGATCTTCAGAGTTTTGAATGAATTTTAGCATGTTACATTTTGTTTTTTGTTGGCAAACGCTAATTAGTTCCACATGGAGACACAACAAGTACACATAAGTGTTTTCTGAGTAGAATGCTACAGAAACTAGGTTAAAAAAGATATTTGCGACTGTAAACATGACATTGTATTCACATTCCCAAGAAAAAGACTTTGCTTTTCTCAAAAATCCAGTTTGACTGTGCTTTTCTGTGTCCTTTGCCCACGAATTCCAAGTGAGTTTGTCCAGATAGTTCTGGATCTAACCAGAAATATCTGGTTCTGTGTGGCTAAATGAATATCAGCTTTTAAACAGCCCATGAGTTTGTTATTGTTTTCTGGATAGCATCTAGTATCTTTAGAGTTTTGAATGAATTTTAGCATGTTACATTTTGGTTTTTGGTTGGCAAACGCTAATTAGTTCCACATGGAGACACAACAAGTACACATAAGTGTTTTCTGAGTAGAATGCCACAGAAGCTAGGTTAAAAATGATATTTGCGACTGTACACATGAAATTGATACCACTTGCCCAAGAAAACGACTTTGCTTTTCTTCAAAACCAGTTTCAACATTCTTTTCTGGGTCCTTAACACACGAATTCCACACAAGTTTGTCCAGATAGGTCTGGATCTAACCATAAATATCCGGTTCTGTGTGGCTAAATGAATATCAGCTTTTAAACAGCCCGTGTGTTTGTCATTGTTTTCTGGATAGTATCTAGGAACTTTAGAGTTTTGAATGAATTTTAGCATGTTACATTTTGTTTTTTGGTTGGCAAACGCTAATAAGTTCCACATGGAGACACAACAAGTACACATAAGTGTTTTCTGAGTAGAATGCTACAGAAACTTGGTTAAAAATTATATTTGCGACTGTAAACATGACATTGAATTCACATTCCCAAGAACGGTTTTGCTTTTCTCCAAAACCAGTTTGACTCTGCTTTTCTGGGTTTTTTGCAAACGAACTCCACACGAGTTTGTCCAGATAGGTCTGGATCTAACCAGAAATATCCGGTTCTATGTGGCTAAATGAATATCAGCTTTTAAACAGCCCGTGTGTTTGTCATTGTTTTCTGGATATTATCTAGGAACTTTAGAGTTTTGAATGAATTTTAGCTTGTTACATTTTGTTTTTTGGTTGGCAAACACTAATTAGTTCCACATGGAGACACAACAAGTACACATAAGTTTTTTCTGAGTAGAATGCTACGGAAACTTGGTTAAAAATATTTGTGACTGTAAACATGACATTGAATTCACATTCCCAAGAAAACGGCTTTGCTTTTCTCCAAAACCAGTTTGACTCTGCTTTTCTGGGTGCTTTGCACACGAATTCCACACAAGTTTTCCAGATAGGTCTGGATCAAACCAGAAATATCCGGTTCTGTGCGGCTAAATGAATATCAGCTTTTAAACAGCCTGTATGTTTGTTAGTGTTTTCTGGATAGTATCTAGTATCTTTAGAGTTTTGAATGAATTTTAGCATGTTACATTTTGGTTTTTGGTTGGCAAACGCTAATTAGTTCCACATGGAGACACAACAAGTACACATAAGTGTTTTCTGAGTAGAATGCCAGAGAAGCTAGGTTAAAAATGATATTTGCGACTGTAAACATGACATTGAGTTCACTTTCCCAAGGAAATGACTGTGCTTTTCTCCAAAACCATTTGACTCTTCTTTTCGGGGTCCTTTGCACACGAATTCCACACGAGTTTGTCCAGATAGGTCTGGATCAAACCAGAAATATCCGGTTCTGTGTGGCTAAATGAAATCAGCTTTTAAACTGCCTGTGTGTTTGTTAGTGTTTTCTGGATAGTATCTAGGAACTTTAGAGTTTTGAATGAGTTTTAGCCTGTTACATTTTGTTTTTTGGTTGGCATTCTAATTAGTTCCACATGGAGACACAACAAGTACACATAAGTGTTTTCTGAGTAGAATGCTACAGAAACTAGGTTAAAAATGATATTTGCGACTGTAAACATGACATTGAATTCACATTCCCAAGAAAAAGACTTTGCTTTTCTCCAAAACCAGTTTGACTCTGCTTTTCTGGGTCCTTTGCACACGAATTCCACACGAGTTTGTCCAGATAGGTCTGGATCTAACCAGAAATATCCGGTTCTGCGTGGCTAAATGAATATCAACTTTTAAACATCCTGTGTGTTTGTTAGTGTTTTCTGGATAGTATCTAAAAACTTTAGAGTTTTGAATGAATTTTAGCATGTTACATATTGTTTTTTTGTTGGCAAATGCTAATTAGTTCCACATGGAGACGCACAAGTACTCTTAAGTGTTTTCTGAGTAGAATGCTACAGAAACTAGGTTAAAAATGATATTTGCCACTGTACACATGACATTGATACCACTTGCCCAAGAAAACGACTTTGCTTTTCTTCAAAACCAGTTTCAACATTCTTTTCTAGGTCCTTAACACATGAATTCCACACAAGTTTGTCCAGATAGGTCTGGATCTAACCAGAAGTATCCGGTTCTGTGTGGCTAAATGAATATCAGCTTTTAAACAGCCCGTGTGTTTGTCATTGTTTTCTGGATAGTATCTAGGAACTTTAGAGTTTTGAATGAATTTTAGCATGTTACATTTTGTTTCTTGGTTTGCAAACGCGAATTAGTTCCACATGGAGACACAACAAGTACACGTAAGTGTTTTCTGAGTAGAATGCTACAGAAACTAGGTTAAAAATGATATTTGTGACTGTAAAAATGACATTGAACTCACATTCCCAAGAAAACGTCTTTGCTGTTCTCCAAAACCAGTTTGACTCTGCTTTTCGGGGTCCTTTGCACACGAATTCCACACGAGTTTGTCCAGATAGGTCTGGATCGAACCAGAAATATTCGTTTCTATGTGGCTAAATGAATATCAGCTTTTAAACAGCCTGTATGCTTGTTAGTGTTTTCTGGATAGTATCTAGGATCTTTAGAGTTTTGAATGAATTTTAGCATGTTACATTTTGTTTTTTGGTTGGCAAACGCTAATTAGTTCCACATGGAGACACAACAAGTACACATAAGCGTTTTCTGAGTATAATGCTACAGAAACTAGGTTAAAAATGATATTTGCCACTGTAAACATGACCTTGAAAACATATTCCCAAGAAAAAGACTTTGCTTCTATTCAAAACCAGTTTGACTCTGATTTTGTGGGTCCTTAACACATGAATTCCACAGGTGTTTGTCCAGATAGGTCTGGATCTAACCAGAAATATCCGGTTCTGTGTGGCTAAATGAATATCAGCTTTAAACAGCCTGTATGTTTGTTATTGTTTTCTGGATAGCATCTAGGAACTTTAGAGTTTTGAATGAATTTTAGCATGTTACATTCTGTTTTTTGGTTGGCAAACGCTAATTAGTTCCACATGGAGACACAACAAGTACACATAAGTGTTTTCTCATTTGAATGCTACAGAAACTAGGTGAAAAATGATATTTGCGACTGTAAACATGACATTGAATGCACATTCCCATGAAAATGACTTTTCTTTTCTCCAAAACCAGTTTGACTCTGCTTTTCTGGGTCCTTTGCACACGAATTCCACAGGTGTTTGTCCAGATAGGTCTGGATCGAACCAGAAATATCCGGTTCTGTGCGGCTAAATGAATATCAGCTTTTAAACAGCCTGTATGTTTGTTAGTGTTTTCTGGATAGTATCTAGGATCTTCAGAGTTTTGAATGAATTTTAGCATGTTACATTTTGTTTTTTGTTGGCAAACGCTAATTAGTTCCACATGGAGACACAACAAGTACACATAAGTGTTTTCTGAGTAGAATGCTACAGAAACTAGGTTAAAAAAGATATTTGCGACTGTAAACATGACATTGTATTCACATTCCCAAGAAAAAGACTTTGCTTTTCTCAAAAAACTAGTTTCACTGTGCTTTTCTGGGTCTTTTGCCCACGAATTCCAAGTGAGTTTGTCCAGATAGTTCTGGATCTAACCAGAAATATCCGGTTCTGTGTGGCTAAATGAATATCAGCTTTTAAACAGCCCATGAGTTTGTTATTGTTTTCTGGATAGCATCTATGAACTTTAGAGTTTTGAATGAATTTTAGCATGTTACATTTTGTTTCTTGGTTGGCAATCGCTAATTAGTTCCACATGGAAACACAACAAGTACACATAAGTGTTTTCTGAGTAGAATGTTACAGAAACTAGGTTAAAAATGATATTTGCGACTGTACACATGAAATTGATACCACTTGCCCAAGAAAACGACTTTGCTTTTCTTCAAAACCAGTTTCAACATTCTTTTCTGGGTCCTTAACACATGAATTCCACACAAGTTTGTCCAGATAGGTCTGGATCTAACCATAAATATCCGGTTCTGTGTGGCTAAATGAATATCAGCTTTTAAACAGCCCGTGTGTTTGTCATTGTTTTCTGGATAGTATCTAGGAACTTTAGAGTTTTGAATGAATTTTAGCATGTTACATTTTGTTTTTTGGTTGGCAAACGCTAATTAGTTCCACATGGAGACACAACAAGTACACATAAGTGTTTTCTGAGTAGAATGCTACTGAAACTTGGTTAAAAATTATATTTGCGACTGTAAACATGACATTGAATTCACATTCCCAAGAACGGTTTTGCTTTTCCCCAAAACCAGTTTGACTCTGCTTTTCTGGGTCCTTTGCACACGAACTCCACACGAGTTTGTCCAGATAGGTCTGGATCTAACCAGAAATATCCGGTTCTGTGTGGCTAAATGAATATCAGCTTTAAACAGCCTGTATGTTTGTTAGTGTTTTCTGGATAGTATCTATGAACTTTAGAGTTTTGAATGAATTTTAGCATGTTACATATTGTTTTTTTGTTGGCAAACGCTAATTAGTTCCACATGGAGACACAACAAGTACACATAAGTGTTTTCTGAGAAGAATGACACAGAAGCTCGGTTAAAAATGATATTTGCGACTGTAAACATGACATTGAGTTCACTTTCCCAAGGAAATGACTGTGCTTTTCTCCAAAACCATTTGACTCTTCTTTTCGGGGTCCTTTGCACACGAATTCCACACGAGTTTGTCCAGATACTTCTGGATCTAACCAGAAATATCCGGTTCTGCGTGGCTAAATGAATATCAACTTTTAAACAGCCCGTGTGTTTGTTAGTGTTTTCTGGATAGTATCTAGGAAGTTTAGAGTTTTGAATGAATTTTAGCATGTTACATATTGTTTTTTTGTTGGCAAATGCTAATTAGTTCCACATGGAGACGCACAAGTACACTTAAGTGTTTTCTGAGTAGAATGTTAGAGAAACTAGGTTAAAAATGATATTTGCCACTGTACACATGACATTGATACCACTTGCCCAAGAAAACGACTTTGCTTTTCTTCAAAACCAGTTTCAACATCATTTTCTGGGTCCTTAACACACGAATTCCACACAAGTTTGTCCAGATAGGTCTGGATCTAACCATAAATATCCGGTTATGTGTGGCTAAATGAATATCAGCTTTAAAACAGCCCTTTTGTTTGTCATTGTTTTCTGGATAGTATCTAGGAACTTTAGAGTTTTGAATGAATTTTAGCATGTTACATATTGTTTTTTTGTTGGGAAACGCTAATTAGTTCCACATGGAGACACAACAAGTACACATAAGTGTTTTCTGAGAAGAATGCCACAGAAGCTCGGTTAAAAATGATATTTGCGACTGTAAACATGACATTGAGTTCACTTTCCCAAGGAAATGACTGTGCTTTTCTCCAAAACCATTTGACTCTTCTTTTCCGGGTCCTTTGCACACGAATTCCACACGAGTTTGTCCATATAGGTCTGGCTCTAACCAGAAATATCCGGTTCTATGCGGCTAAATGAAATCAGCTTTTAAACTGCCTCTGTGTTTGTTAGTGTTTTCTGGATAGTATCTAGGAACTTTAGAGTTTTGAATGAGTTTTAGCCTGTTACATTTTGTTTTTTGGTTGGCATTCTAATTAGTTCCACATGGAGACACAACAAGTACACATAAGTGTTTTCTGAGTAGAATGCTACAGAAACTAGGTTAAAAATGATATTTGCGACTGTAAACATGACATTGAATGCACATTCCCAAGCAAACGACTTTGCTTTTCTCCCAAACCAGTTTGACTGTGCTTTTCTGAGTCCTTTGCACACGAATTCCAAGCGAGTTTGTCCAGGAAGGTCTGGATCTAACCAGAAATATCCGGTTCTGTGTGGCTAAAGGAATATCTGCTTTGAAACAGCCTGTATGTTTGTTAGTGTTTTCTGGATAGTATCTAGGAACTTTAGAATTTTGAATGAATTTTAGCATGTTACATTTTGTTTTTTGGTTGGCAAATTCTAATTAGTTCCACATGGAGACACAACAAGTACACATAAGTGTTTTCTGAGTAGAATGCCGCAGAAGCTAGGTTAAAAATGATATTTGCGACTGTAAACATGACATTGAGTTCACTTTCCCAAGGAAATGACTGTGCTTTTCTCCAAAACCACTTTGACTCTTCTTTTCGGGGTCCTTTGCACTCGAATTCCACATGAGTTTGTCCAGATACTTCTGGATCTAACCAGAAATATCCGGTTCTGCGTGGCTAAATGAATATCAACTTTTAAACAGCCCGTGTGTTTGTTAGTGTTTTCTGGATAGTATCTAGGAAGTTTAGAGTTTTGAATGAATTTTAGCATGTTACATATTGTTTTTTTGTTGGCAAATGCTAATTAGTTCCACATGGAGACGCACAAGTACACTTAAGTGTTTTCTGAGTAGAATGTTACAGAAACTAGGTTAAAAATGATATTTGCCACTGTACACATGACATTGATACCACTTGCCCAAGAAAACGACTTTGCTTTTCTTCAAAACCAGTTTCAACATCATTTTCTGGGTCCTTAACACACGAATTCCACACAAGTTTGTCCAGATAGGTCTGGATCTAACCATAAATATCCGGTTCTGTGTGGCTAAATGAATATCAGCTTTAAAACAGCCGTTTTGTTTATCATTGTTTTCTGGATAGTATCTAGGAACTTTAGAGTTTTGAATGAATTTTAGCATGTTACATATTGTTTTTTTGTTGGGAAACGCTAATTAGTTCCACATGGAGACACAACAAGTACACATAAGTGTTTTCTGAGAAGAATGCCACAGAAGCTCAGTTAAAAATGATATTTGCGACTGTAAACATGACATTGAGTTCACTTTCCCAAGGAAATGACTGTGCTTTTCTCCAAAACCATTTGACTCTTCTTTTCCGGGTCCTTTGCACACGAATTCCACACGAGTTTGTCCATATAGGTCTGGCTCTAACCAGAAATATCCGGTTCTATGCGGCTAAATGAAATCAGCTTTTAAACTGCCTCTGTGTTTGTTAGTGTTTTCTGGATAGTATCTATGAACTTTAGAGTTTTGAATGAGTTTTAGCCTGTTACATTTTGTTTTTTGGTTGGCATTCTAATTAGTTCCACATGGAGACACAACAAGTACACATAAGTGTTTTCTGAGTAGAATGCTACAGAAACTAGGTTAAAAATGATATTTGCGACTGTAAACATGACATTGAATGCACATTCCCAAGCAAACGACTTTGCTTTTCTCCCAAACCAGTTTGACTGTGCTTTTCTGAGTCCTTTGCACACGAATTCCAAGCGAGTTTGTCCAGGAAGGTCTGGATCTAACCAGAAATATCCGGTTCTGTGTGGCTAAAGGAATATCAGCTTTTAAACAGCCTGTATGTTTGTTAGTGTTTTCTGGATAGTATCTAGGAACTTTAGAATTTTGAATGAATTTTAGCATGTTACATTTTGTTTTTTGGTTGGCAAATTCTAATTAGTTCCACATGGAGACACAACAAGTACACATAAGTGTTTTCTGAGTAGAATGCCGCAGAAGCTAGGTTAAAAATGATATTTGCGACTGTAAACATGACATTGAGTTCACTTTCCCAAGGAAATGACTGTGCTTTTCTCCAAAACCAGTTTGACTCTGCTTTTCGGGGTCCTTTGCACACGAATTCCACACGAGTTTGTCCAGATACTTCTGGATCTAACCAGAAATATCCGGTTCTGCGTGGCTAAATGAATATCAACTTTTAAACAGCCCGTGTGTTTGTTAGTGTTTTCTGGATAGTATCTAGGAAGTTTAGAGTTTTGAATGAATTTTAGCATGTTACATATTGTTTTTTTGTTGGCAAACGATAATTAGTTCCACATGGAGACGCACAAGTACACTTAAGTGTTTTCTGAGTAGAATGTTACAGAAACTAGGTTAAAAATGATATTTGCCACTGTACACATGACATTGATACCACTTGCCCAAGAAAACGACTTTGCTTTTCTTCAAAACCAGTTTCAACATCATTTTCTGGGTCCTTAACACACGAATTCCACACAAGTTTGTCCAGATAGGTCTGGATCTAACCATAAATATCCGGTTCTGTGTGGCTAAATGAATATCAGCTTTAAAACAGCCCTTTTGTTTGTCATTGTTTTCTGGATAGTATCTAGGAACTTTAGAGTTTTGAATGAATTTTAGCATGTTACATTTTATTTTTTTGTTGGGAAACGCTAATTAGTTCCACATGGAGACACAACAAGTACACATAAGTGTTTTCTGAGTAGAATGATACTAAACTTGGTTAAAAATGATATTTGTGACTGTAAACATGACATTGAATTCACATTCCGAAGAAAACTGTCTTGCTTTTCTCCAAAACCAGTTTGACTCTGCTTTTTGGGGTCCTTTGCACACGAATTCCACACGAATTTGTCCAGATAGGTCTGGGTGTAACCAGAAATATCCGGTTCTGTGTGGCTAAATGAATATCAGCTTTTAAACAGCCCGTGTGTTTGTTAGTGTTTTCTGGATATTATCTAGGATCTTTAGAGTTTTGAATGAATTTTAGCATGTTACAGTTTCTTTTTTGTTGGCAAATGCTAATTAGTTCCACATGGAGATGCACAAGTACACTTATGTGTTTTCTGAGTAGAATGTTACAGAAACTAGGTTAAAAATGATATTTGCGACTGTACACATGACATTGATACCACTTGCCCAAGAAAACGACATTGCTTTTCTTCAAAACCAGTTTCAACATTCTTTTCTTGGTGCTTTCCACATAAACTCCACACGAGTTTGTCCAGGTAGGTCTGGATCTAACCAGAAATATCCGGTTCTGTGTGGCTAAATGAATATCAGCTTTGAAACAGCCTGTATGTTTGTTAGTGTTTTCTGGATAGTATCTAGGAACTTTAGAATTTTGAAAAATTTTAGCATGTTACCTTTTGTTTTTTGGTTGGCAAATGCTAATTAGTTCCACATGGAGACACACAAGTACACTTAAGTGTTTTCTGAGTAGAATGCTGCAGAAACTATGTTAAAAATGATATTTGCGACTGTCAACATGACATTGAGTTCACTTTCCCAAGAAAATGACTTTGCTTTTCTCCAAAACCAGTTTGACTCTGCTTTTCTGGGTCCTTTGCACACGAATTCCAAGCAAGTTTGTCCAGATAGTTCTGGATCTAACCAGAAATATCCGGTTCTGCGTGGCTAAATGAATATCAACTTTTAAACATCCCGTGTGTTTGTTAGTGTTTTCTGGATAGTATCTAGGAACTTTAGAGTTTTGAATGAATTTTAGCATGTTACATATTGTTTTTTTGTTGGCAAATGCTAATTAGTTCCACATGGAGACGCACAAGTACACTTAAGTGTTTTCTGAGTAGAATGTTACAGAAACTAGGTTAAAAATGATATTTGCCACTGTACACATGACATTGATAACACTTGCCCAAGAAAACGACTTTGCTTTTCTTCAAAACCAGATTCAACATTCTTTTCTGGGTCCTTAACACACGAATTCCACACAAGTTTGTCCAGATAGGTCTGGATTAAACCAGAAATATCCGGTTCTGTGTGGCTAAATGAATATCAGCTTTTAAACAGCCTGTGTGTTTGTTAGTGTTTTCTTGATAGTATCTAGGATCTTTAGAGTTTTGAATGAATTTTAGCATGTTGCATTTTGTTTTTTGGTTGGCAAACACTAATTAGTTCCACATGAGACACAACAAGTACACATAAGTGTTTTCTGAGTAGAATGCTACAGAAACTAGGTTAAAAATGATATTTGCCACTGTAAACATGACATTGAACTCACATTCCCAATAAAAAGACTTTGCTTTTATTCAAAACCAGTTTGACTTCTTCTCTGGGTCTTAACATACGAATTCCACAGGTGTTTGTCCTGATAGGTCTGGATCTAACCAGAAATATCCGGTTCTGTGTGGCTAAATGAATATCAGCTTTTAAACAGCCCATGAGTTTGTTATTGTTTTCTGGATAGCATCTAGGAACTTTGGAGTTTTGAATAAATTTTAGCATGTTACATTCTGTTTTTTGGTTGGCAAACGCTAATTAGTTCCACATGGAGACACAACAAGTACACATAAGTGTTTTCTGAGTAGAATGCTACAGAAACTAGGTGAAAAATGATATGTGCGACTGTATACATGACATTGAATTCACATTCCCAAGATTAAGACTTTGCTTTTCTCCAAAACCAGTTTGACTCTGCTTTTCTGCGTCCTTTGCACACGAATTCCAAGCGAGTTTGTCCAGATAGGTCTGGATCGAACCAGAAATATCCGGTTTTGTGCGGCTAAATGAATATCAGCTTTTAAACATCCTGTATGTTTGTTAGTGTTTTCTGGATAGTATCTAGGAACTTTAGAGTTTGGAATGAATTTTAGCATGTTACATTTTGTTTTTTGGTTGGCAAATGCTAATTAGTTCCACATGGAGACACAACAAGTACACATAAGTGTTTTCTGAGTAGAATGCCGAGAAGCTAGGTTAAAAAAGATATTTGCGACTGTAAACATGACATTGAATTCACATTCCCAAGAAAACTGCCTTGCCTTTCTCCAAAACGAGTTTGACTCTGCTTTTCGGTTTCCTTTGCACACGAATTCCACACGAGTTTGTCCAGATAGGTCTGTGTCTAACCAGAAATATCCGGTTCTATGTGGCTAAATGAATATCAGCTTTTAAACAGCCCGTGTGTTTGTTAGTGATTTCTGGATAGTATCTAGGAACTTTAGAGTTTTGAATGAATTTTAGCATGTTACGTATTGTTTTTTTGTTGGCAAATGCTAATTAGTTCCACATGGAGATGCAGAAGTACACTTCAGTGTTTTCTGAGTAGAATGTTACAGAAACTAGGTTAAAAATTATATTTGCGACTGTACACATGACATTGATACCACTTGCCCAATAAAACGACTTTGCTTTTCTTCAAAACCCGTTTCAACATTCTTTTCTGGGTCCTTAACACACGAATTCCACACAAGTTTGTCCAGATAGGTCTGGATCTAACCAGAAATATCCGGTTCTGTGTGGCTAAATGAATATCAGCTTTTAAACAGCCCGTGTGTTTCTCATTGTTTTCTGGATAGTATCTAGGAACTTTAGAGTTTTGAATGAATTTGAGCATGTTACATTTTGTTTTTTTGGTTGGCAAATGCTAATTAGTTCCACATGGAGACACAACAAGTACACATAAGTGTTTTCTGAGTAGAATGCTACGGAAACTAGGTCAAAAATGATATTTGCGACTGTAAACATGACATTGAATGCACATTCCCAAGCAAACGACTTTGCTTTTCTCCAAAACCAGTTTGACTGTGCTTTTCTGGGTCCTTTGCGCACGAATTCCAAGCGAGTTTGTCCAGGTATGTCTGGATCTAACCAGAATTATCCAGTTCTGTGTGGCTAAATGAATATCAGCTTTTAAACAGCCTGTGTGTTTGTTAGTGTTTTCTGGATAGTATCTAGGAACTTTAGAGTTTTGAATGAATTCTAGCATGTTACATTTTGTTTTTTTGTTGGCAAATGCTAATTAGTTCCACATGGAGACACAACAAGTACACATAAGTGTTTTCTGAGTAGAATGCCGCAGAACCTAGTTTAAAAATGATATTTGCGACTATAAATATGAGATTGAATTCACATTCACAAGAAAACTGCCTTGCCTTTCTCCAAAACGAGTTTGACTCTGCTTTTCGGTTTCCTTTGCACACGAATTCCACACGAGTTTGTCCAGATGGGTCTGGATCTAACCAGAAATATCCGGTTCTGTGTGGCTAAATGAATATCAGCTTTTAAACAGCCTGTATGTTTGTTAGTGTTTTCTGGATAGTATCTAGGAACTTTAGAGTTTTGAATGAATTCTAGCATGTTACATTTTGTTTTTTGGTTGGCAAACGCTAATTAGTTCCACATGGAGACACAACAAGTACACATAAGTGTTTTCTGAGTAGAATGCTACAGAAACTAGGTTAAAAATGATATTTGCGACTGTAAACATGACATTGAATGCACATTCCCAAGCAAACGACTTTGCTTTTCTCCAAAACCAGTTTGACTGTGATTTCTGGGTCCTTTGCACACTAATTCCAAGGGAGTTTCTCCAGATAGGTCTGGGTGTAACCAGAATTATCCGGTTTTGTGTGGGTAAATCAATATCAGCTTTTAAACAGCCTGTGTGTTTGTTAGTGTTTTCTGGATAGTATCTAGGAACTTTAGAGTTTTGAATGAATTCTAGCATGTTACATTTTGTTTTTTTGTTTGCAAACGCTAATTAGTTCCACATGGAGACACAACAAGTACACATAAGTGTTTTCTGAGTAGAATGCTACAGAAACTAGGTGAAAAATGATATTTGCGACTGTAAACATGACATTGAATTCACATTCACAAGAAAAAGACTTTGCATTTCCCCAAAACCAGTTTGACTCTGCTTTTCTGGTTCCTTAGCACACGAATTCCACACGAGTTTGTCTAGATAGGTCTGGGTCTAACCAGAACTATCCGGTTCTCTGTGGTAAATGAATATCAGCTTTTAAACAGCCTGTGTGTTTGTTAGTGTTTTCTGGATAGTATCTAGGAACTTTAGAGTTTTGAATGAATTCTAGTATGTTACATTTTGTTTTTTTGTCTGCAAACGCTAATTAGTTCCACATGGAGACACAACAAGTACACATAAGTGTTTTCTGAGTAGAATGCTAGAGAAACTAGGTGAAAAATGATATTTGCGACTGTAAACATGACATTGAATTCACATTCCCAAGAAAAAGACTTTGCTTTTCTCCAAAACCAGTTTGACTCTGCTTTTCTGGGTGCTTTGCACACGAATTCCACGCGAGTTTGTCCAGGTATGTCTGGATCTAACCAGAATTATCCAGTTCTGTGTGGCTAAATGAATATCAGCTTTTAAACAGCCTGTGCGGTTGTAGTGTTTTCTGGATAGTATCTAGGAACTTTAGAGTTTTGAATGAATTCTAGCGTGTTACATTTTGTTTTTTTGTTGGCAAATGCTAATTAGTTCCACATGGAGACACAACAAGTACACATAAGTGTTTTCTGAGTAGAATGCTAGAGAAACTAGTGAAAAATGATATTTGCAACTCTAAACATGACATTGAATTCACATTCCCAAGAAAGACTTTGCTTTTCTCCAAAACCAGTTTGACTCTGCTTTTCTGGGTCCTTAGCACATGAATTCCACACGAGTTTGTCCAGATAGGTCTGGGTATAACCAGAATTATCCGGTTCTGTGTGGTTAAATGAATATCAGCTTTTAAACAGCCTGTGTATTTGTAGTGTTTTCTGGATAGTATCTAGGAACTTTAGAGATTTGAATGAATTTTAGCATGTTACTTTTCGTTTTTTGGTTGGCAAACACTAATTAGTTCCACATGGAGACACAACAAGTACACAGAAGTGTTTCTGAGTAGAATGCTACAGGAACTAGGTGAAAAATGATACTTGCGACTGTAAACATGACATTGAATCCACTTGCCCAAGAAAACGTCTTTACTTTTCTCCAAAACCAGTTTGACTCTGCTTTTCTGGGTCCTTAGCACACGAATTCCACACGAGTTTGTCCAGATAGGTCTGGGTGTAACCAGAATTATCCGGTTCTGTGTGGCTAAATGAATATCAGCTTTTAAACAGCCTGTGTGTTTGCTAGTGTTTTCTGGATAGTATCTAGGAACTTTAGAGTTTTGAATGAATTTTAGCATGTTACATTCTGTTTTTAGGTGGGCAAATGCTAATTAGTTCCACATGGAGACATAACAAGTACACATAAGTGTTTTCTGAGTACAATGCTACAGGAACTAGGTGAAAAATGATATGTGCGACTGTAAACATGACATTGAATTCACATTCCCAAGAAAAAGACTTTGCTTTTCTCCAAACTTGTTTGACTGTGCTTTTCTGGGTCCTTAGCACACGAATTCCATACGAGTTTGTCCAGATAGGTCTGGGTGTAACCAGAATTATCTGCTTCTGTGTGGCTAAATGAATATCAGCTTTTAAATAGCCTGTGTGATTGTAGTGTTTTCTGGATAGTATCTAGGAACCTCAGTGTTTTGAATGAATTCTAGCATGTTACATTTGGTTTTTTGGTTGGCAAACACTAATTAGTTCCACATGGAGACACAACAAGTACACATAAGTGTTTTCTGAGTAGAATGCTACAGAAACTAGGTGAAAATTGTATTTGCGACTGTAAACATGACATTGAATCCACTTGCCCAAGAAAACGTCTTTGCTTTTCTCCAAAACCAGTTTGACTCTGCTTTTCTGGGTCCTTAGCACACGAATTCCACACGAGTTTGTCCAGATAGGTCTGTGTCTAACCAGAAATATCCGGTTCTGTGTGGCTAAATGAATATCAGCTTTTAAACAGCCTGTGTGTTTGTTAGTGTTTTCTGGATAGCATGTATGAAGTTTAGAGTTTTGAATGAATTTTAGCATGTTACATTTTGTTTTTTTGTTGGCAAACGCTAATTAGTTCCACATGGAGACACAACAAGTACACATACGTGTTTTCTGAGTACAATGCTACAGAAACTAGGTGAAAAATGATATGTGCGACTGTATACATGACATTGAATTCACATTCCCAAGATTAAGACTTTACTTTTCTCCAAAACCAGTTTGACTCTGCTTTTCTGGGTCATTAGCACACGAATTCCACACGAGTTTGTCCAGATAGGTCTGGGTGTAACCAGAATTATCCGGTTCTGTGTGGCTAAATGAATATCAGCTTTTAAACAGCCTGTTCGGTTGTAGTGTTTTCTGGATAGTATCTAGGAACTTTAGAGTTTTGAATGAATTTTAGCATGTTACTTTTCGTTTTTTTGTTGGCAAACGCTAATTAGTTCCACATGGAGACACAGCAAGTACACATAAGTGTTTTCTGAGTATAATGCTACAGAAACTAGGTGAAAATTGTATTTGCGACTGTAAACATGACATTGAATCCACTTGCCCAAGAAAACGTCTTTGCTTTTCTCCAAAACCAGTTTGACTCTGCTTTTCTGGGTCCTTAGCACACGAATTCCACACGAGTTTGTCCAGATAGGTCTGGGTGTAACCAGAATTATCCGGTTCTGTGTGGGTAAATGAATATCAGCTTTTAAACAGCCTGTGTGTTTGTTAGTGTTTTCTGGATAGTATCTAGGAACTTTAGAGTTTTGAATGAATTTTAGCATGTTACATTCTGTTTATTGGTTGGCAAACGCTAATTAGTTCCACATGGAGACACAACAAGTACACATAAGTGTTTTCTGAGTAGAATGCTACAGAAACTAGGTGAAAAATGATATTTGCGACTGTAAACATGACATTGAATTCACATTCCCAAGAAAAAGACTTTGCTTTTCTCCAAAACCAGTTTGACTCTGCTTTTCTGGGTCCTTAGCACACGAATTCCACACGAGTTTGTCCAGATAGGTCTGGGTGTAACCAGAATTATCCGGTTTTGTGTGGCTAAATGAATATCAGCTTTTAAACAGCCTGTGCGGTTGTAGTGTTTTCTGGATAGTATCTAGGAACTTTAGAGTTTTGAATGAATTCTAGCATGTTACATTTTGTTTTTTTGTTGGCAAATGCTAATTAGTTCCACATGGAGACACAACAAGTACACATAAGTGTTTTCTGAGTACAATGCTAGAGAAACTAGGTGAAAAATGATATTTGCAACTGTAAACATGACATTGAATTCACATTTCCAAGAAAGACTTTGCTTTTCTCCAAAACCAGTTTGACTCTGCTTTTCTAGGTCCTTAGCACACGAATTCCACACGAGTTTGTCCAGATAGGTCTGGGTGTAACCAGAATTATCCGGTTCTGTGTGGCTAAATGAATATCAGCTTTTAAACAGCCTGTGTATTTGTAGTGTTTTCTGGATAGTATCTAGGAACTTTAGAGTTTTGATGAATTTTAGCATGTTACTTTTCGTTTTTTGGTTGGCAAACACTAATTAGTTCCACATGGAGACACAACAAGTACACAGAAGTGTTTTCTGAGTAGAATGCTACAGAAACTAGGTGAAAAATGATACTTGCGACTGTAAACATGACATTGAATCCACTTGCCCAAGAAAACGTCTTTGCTTTTCTCCAAAACCAGTTTGACTCTGCTTTTCTGGGTCCTTAGCACACGAATTCCAGACGAGTTTGTCCAGATAGGTCTGGGTGTAACCAGAATTATCCGGTTCTGTGTGGCTAAATGAATATCAGCTTTTAAACAGCCTGTGTGTTTGTTAGTGTTTTCTGGTTAGTATCTAGGAACTTTAGAGTTTTGAATGAATTCTAGCGTGTTACATTTTTTTTTTTTGTCGGCAAACGCTAATTAGTTCCACATGGAGACACAACAAGTACACATAAGTGTTTTCTGAGTAGAATGCTACAGGAACTAGGTGAAAAATGATATGTGCGACTGTAAACATGACATTGAATTCACATTCCCAAGAAAAAGACTTTGCTTTTCTCCAAAACCAGTTTGACTCTGCTTTTCTGGGTGCTTTGCACACGAATTCCACACGAGTTTGTCCAGATAGGTCTGGGTGTAACCAGAATTATCCGGTTCTGTGTGGGTAAATGAATATCAGCTTTTAAACAGCCTGTGTGTTTGTTAGTGTTTTCTGGATAGTATCTAGGAACTTTAGAGTTTTGAATGAATTTGAGCATGTTACATTTTGTTTTTTTGTTGGCAAACGCTAATTAGTTCCACATGGAGATACAACAAGTACACGTAAGTGTTTTCTCATTTGAATGCTACAGAAACTAGGTGAAAAATGATATTTGCGACTGTAAACATGACATTGAATTCACATTCCCATGAAAAAGACTTTGCTTTTCCCCAAAACCAGTTTGACTCTGCTTTTCTGGGTCCGTAGCACACGAATTCCACACGAGTTTGTCCAGATAGGTCTGGGTGTAACCAGAATTATCCTTTTCTGTGTGGCTAAATGAATATCAGCTTTTAAACAGCCTGTGCGGTTGTAGTGTTTTCTGGATAGTATCTAGGAACTTTAGAGTTTTGAATGAATTCTAGCATGTTACATTTTGTTTTTTTGTTGGCAAATGCTAATTAGTTCCACATGGAGACACAACAAGTACACATAAGTGTTTTCTGAGTACAATGCTACAGAAACTAGGTGAAAAATGATATTTGCAACTGTAAACATGACATTGAATTCACATTCCCAAGAAAGACTTTGCTTTTCTCCAAAACCAGTTTGACTCTGCTTTTCTGGGTCCTTAGCACACGAATTCCACACGAGTTAGTCCAGATAGTTCTGGGTGTAACCAGAATTATCCGGTTCTGTGTGGTTAAATGAATATCAGCTTTTAAACAGCCTGTGTATTTGTAGTGTTTTCTGGATAGTATCTAGGAACTTTAGAGATTTGAATGAATTTTAGCATGTTACTTTTCGTTTTTTGGTTGGCAAACACTAATTAGTTCCACATGGAGACACAACAAGTACACAGAAGTGTTTTCTGAGTAGAATGCTACAGGAACTAGGTGAAAAATGATACTTGCGACTGTAAACAAGACATTGAATCCACTTGCCCAAGAAAACGTCTTTGCTTTTCTCCAAAACCAGTTTGACTCTGCTTTTCTGGGTCCTTAGCACACGAATTCCACACGAGTTTGTCCAGATAGGTCTGGGTGTAACCAGAATTATCCGGTTCTGTGTGGCTAAATGAATATCAGCTTTTAAACAGCCTGTGTGTTTTTTAGTGTTTTCTGGATAGTATCTAGGAACTTTAGAGTTTTGAATGAATTCTAGCGTGTTACATTTTTTTTTTTGTCGGCAAACGCTAATTAGTTCCACATGGAGACACAACAAGTACACATAAGTGTTTTCTGAGTAGAATGCTACAGAAACTAGGTGAAAAATGATACTTGCGACTGTAAACATGACATTGAATCCACTTGCCCAAGAAAACGTCTTTGCTTTTCTCCAAAACCAGTTTGACTCTGCTTTTCTGGGTCCTTAGCACACGAATTCCACACGAGTTTGTCCAGATAGGTCTGTGTCTAACCAGAAATATCCGGTTCTGTGTGGCTAAATGAATATCAGCTTTTAAACAGCTGTGTGTTTGTTAGTGTTTTCTGGATAGCATGTATGAAGTTTAGAGTTTTGAATGAATTTTAGCATGTTACATTTTGTTTTTTTGCTGGCAAACGCTAATTAGTTCCACATGGAGACACAACAAGTACACATAAGTGTTTTCTGAGTACAATGCTACAGAAACTAGGTGAAAAATGATATTTGCGACTGTGAACATGACATTGAATTCACATTCCCAAGATTAAGACTTTGCTTTTCTCCAAAACCAGTTTGACTCTGCTTTTCTGGGTCATTAGCACACGAATTCCACACGAGTTTGTCCAGATAGGTCTGGGTGTAACCAGAATTATCCGGTTCTGTGTGGCTAAATGAATATCAGCTTTTAAACAGCCTGTTCGGTTGTAGTGTTTTCTGGATAGTATATAGGAACTTTAGAGTTTAGAATGAATTTTAGCATGTTACTTTTCGTTTTTTTGTTGGCAAACGCTAATTAGTTCCACATGGAGACACAGCATGTACACATAAGTGTTTTCTGAGTATAATGCTACAGAAACTAGGTGAAAATTGTATTTGCGACTGTAAACATGACATTGAAACCACTTGCCCAAGAAAACGTATTTGCTTTTCTCCAAAACCAGTTTGACTCTGCTTTTCTGGGTCCTTAGCACACGAATTCCACACGAGTTTGTCCAGATAGGTCTGGGTGTAACCAGAATTATCCGGTTCTGTGTGGGTAAATGAATATCAGCTTTTAAACAGCCTGTGTGTTTGTTAGTGTTTTCTGGATAGTATCTAGGAACTTTAGAGTTTTCAATGAATTCTAGCATGTTACATTTTGTTTTTTTGTTGGCAAACGCTAATTAGTTCCACATGGAGACACAACAAGTACACATAAGTGTTTTCTGAGTAGAATGCTACAGAAACTAGGTGAAAAATGATATTTGCGACTGTAAACATGACATTGAATTCACATTCCCAAGAAAAAGACTTTGCTTTTCTCCAAAACCAGTTTGACTCTGCTTTTCTGGGTCCTTAGCACACGAATTCCACACGACTTTGTCCAGATAGGTCTGGGTGTAACCAGAATTATCCGGTTCTGTGTGGCTAAATGAATATCAGCTTTTAAACAGCCTATGCGGTTGTAGTGTTTTCTGGATAGTATCTAGGAACTTTAGAGTTTTGAATGAATTCTAGCATGTTACATTTTGTTTTTTTGTTGGCAAATGCTAATTAGTTCCACATGGAGACACAACAAGTACACATAAGTGTTTTCTGAGTAGAATGCTACAGGAACTAGGTGAAAAATGATATTTGCGACTGTAAACATGACATTGAATTCACATTCCCAAGAAAGACTTTGCTTTTCTCCAAAACCAGTTTGACTCTGCTTTTCTGGGTCCTTAGCACATGAATTCCACACGAGTTTGTCCAGATAGTTCTGGGTGTAACCAGAATTATCCGGTTCTGTGTGGTTAAATGAATATCAGCTTTTAAACAGCCTGTGTATTTGTAGTGTTTTCTGGATAGTATCTAGGAACTTTAGAGATTTGAATGAATTTTAGCATGTTACTTTTCGTTTTTTGGTTGGCAAACACTAATTAGTTCCACATGGAGACACAACAAGTACACAGAAGTGTTTTCTGAGTAGAATGCTACAGGAACTAGGTGAAAAATGATACTTGCGACTGTAAACATGACATTGAATCCACTTGCCCAAGAAAACGTCTTTGCTTTTCTCCAAAACCAGTTTGACACTGCTGTTCTGGGTCCTTAGCACACGAATTCCACCCGAGTTTGTCCAGATAGGTCTGGGTGTAACCAGAATTATCCGGTTCTGTGTGGCTAAATGAATATCAGCTTTTAAACAGCCTGTGTGTTTGTTAGTGTTTTCTGGATAGTATCTAGGAACTTTAGAGTTTTGAATGAATTCTAGCGTGTTACATTTTTTTTTTTTGTCGGCAAACGCTAATTAGTTCCACATGGAGACACAACAAGTACACATAAGTGTTTTCTGAGTACAATGCTACAGAAACTAGGTGAAAAATGATATTTGCGACTGTAAACATGACATTGAATCCACTTGCCCAAGAAAACGTCTTTGCTTTTCTCCAAAACCAGTTTGACTCTGCTTTTCTGGGTCCTTAGCACACGAATTCCACACGAGTTTGTCTAGATAGGTCTGGGTCTAACCAGAACTATCCGGTTCTCTGTGGTAAATGAATATCAGCTTTTAAACAGCCTGTGTGTTTGTTAGTGTTTTCTGGATAGTATCTAGGAACTTTAGAGTTTTGAATGAATTCTAGTATGTTACATTTTGTTTTTTTGTCTGCAAACGCTAATTAGTTCCACATGGAGACACAACAAGTACACATAAGTGTTTTCTGAGTAGAATGCTAGAGAAACTAGGTGAAAAATGATATTTGCGACTGTAAACATGACATTGAATTCACATTCCCAAGAAAAAGACTTTGCTTTTCTCCAAAACCAGTTTGACTCTGCTTTTCTGGGTGCTTTGCACACGAATTCCACGCGAGTTTGTCCAGGTATGTCTGGATCTAACCAGAATTATCCAGTTCTGTGTGGCTAAATGAATATCAGCTTTTAAACAGCCTGTGCGGTTGTAGTGTTTTCTGGATAGTATCTAGGAACTTTAGAGTTTTGAATGAATTCTAGCGTGTTACATTTTGTTTTTTTGTTGGCAAATGCTAATTAGTTCCACATGGAGACACAACAAGTACACATAAGTGTTTTCTGAGTAGAATGCTAGAGAAACTAGTGAAAAATGATATTTGCAACTCTAAACATGACATTGAATTCACATTCCCAAGAAAGACTTTGCTTTTCTCCAAAACCAGTTTGACTCTGCTTTTCTGGGTCCTTAGCACATGAATTCCACACGAGTTTGTCCAGATAGGTCTGGGTGTAACCAGAATTATCCGGTTCTGTGTGGTTAAATGAATATCAGCTTTTAAACAGCCTGTGTATTTGTAGTGTTTTCTGGATAGTATCTAGGAACTTTAGAGATTTGAATGAATTTTAGCATGTTACTTTTCGTTTTTTGGTTGGCAAACACTAATTAGTTCCACATGGAGACACAACAAGTACACAGAAGTGTTTCTGAGTAGAATGCTACAGGAACTAGGTGAAAAATGATACTTGCGACTGTAAACATGACATTGAATCCACTTGCCCAAGAAAACGTCTTTACTTTTCTCCAAAACCAGTTTGACTCTGCTTTTCTGGGTCCTTAGCACACGAATTCCACACGAGTTTGTCCAGATAGGTCTGGGTGTAACCAGAATTATCCGGTTCTGTGTGGCTAAATGAATATCAGCTTTTAAACAGCCTGTGTGTTTGCTAGTGTTTTCTGGATAGTATCTAGGAACTTTAGAGTTTTGAATGAATTTTAGCATGTTACATTCTGTTTTTAGGTGGGCAAATGCTAATTAGTTCCACATGGAGACATAACAAGTACACATAAGTGTTTTCTGAGTACAATGCTACAGGAACTAGGTGAAAAATGATATGTGCGACTGTAAACATGACATTGAATTCACATTCCCAAGAAAAAGACTTTGCTTTTCTCCAAACTTGTTTGACTGTGCTTTTCTGGGTCCTTAGCACACGAATTCCATACGAGTTTGTCCAGATAGGTCTGGGTGTAACAAGAATTATCTGCTTCTGTGTGGCTAAATGAATATCAGCTTTTAAATAGCCTGTGTGATTGTAGTGTTTTCTGGATAGTATCCAGGAACCTCAGTGTTTTGAATGAATTCTAGCATGTTACATTTGGTTTTTTGGTTGGCAAACACTAATTAGTTCCACATGGAGACACAACAAGTACACATAAGTGTTTTCTGAGTAGAATGCTACAGAAACTAGGTGAAAATTGTATTTGCGACTGTAAACATGACATTGAATCCACTTGCCCAAGAAAACGTCTTTGCTTTTCTCCAAAACCAGTTTGACTCTGCTTTTCTGGGTCCTTAGCACACGAATTCCACACGAGTTTGTCCAGATAGGTCTGTGTCTAACCAGAAATATCCGGTTCTGTGTGGCTAAATGAATATCAGCTTTTAAACAGCCTGTGTGTTTGTTAGTGTTTTCTGGATAGCATGTATGAAGTTTAGAGTTTTGAATGAATTTTAGCATGTTACATTTTGTTTTTTTGTTGGCAAACGGTAATTAGTTCCACATGGAGACACAACAAGTACACATAAGTGTTTTCTGAGTACAATGCTACAGAAACTAGGTGAAAAATGATATTTGCGACTGTATACATGACATTGAATGCACATTCCCAAGATTAAGACTTTACTTTTCTCCAAAACCAGTTTGACTCTGCTTTTCTGGGTCATTAGCACACGAATTCCACACGAGTTTGTCCAGATAGGTCTGGGTGTAACCAGAATTATCCGGTTCTGTGTGGCTAAATGAATATCAGCTTTTAAACAGCCTGTTCGGTTGTAGTGTTTTCTGGATAGTATCTAGGAACTTTAGAGTTTTGAATGAATTTTAGCATGTTACTTTTCGTTTTTTTGTTGGCAAACGCTAATTAGTTCCACATGGAGACACAGCAAGTACACATAAGTGTTTTCTGAGTATAATGCTACAGAAACTAGGTGAAAATTGTATTTGCGACGGTAAACATGACATTGAATCCACTTGCCCAAGAAAACGTCTTTGCTTTTCTCCAAAACCAGTTTGACTCTGCTTCTCTGGGTCCTTAGCACACGAATTCCACACGAGTTTGTCCAGATAGGTCTGGGTGTAACCAGAATTATCCGGTTCTGTGTGGGTAAATGAATATCAGCTTTTAAACAGCCTGTGTGTTTGTTAGTGTTTTCTGGATAGTATCTAGGAACTTTAGAGTTTTGAATGAATTTTAGCATGTTACATTCTGTTTATTGGTTGGCAAACGCTAATTAGTTCCACATGGAGACACAACAAGTACACATAAGTGTTTTCTGAGTAGAATGCTACAGAAACTAGGTGAAAAATGATATTTGCGACTGTAAACATGACATTGAATTCACATTCCCAAGAAAAAGACTTTGCTTTTCTCCAAAACCAGTTTGACTCTGCTTTTCTGGGTCCTTAGCACACGAATTCCACACGAGTTTGTCCAGATAGGTCTGGGTGTAACCAGAATTATCCGGTTCTGTGTGGCTAAATGAATATCAGCTTTTAAACAGCCTGTGCGGTTGTAGTGTTTTCTGGATAGTATCTAGGAACTTTAGAGTTTTGAATGAATTCTAGCATGTTACATTTTGTTTTTTTGTTGGCAAATGCTAATTAGTTCCACATGGAGACACAACAAGTACACATAAGTGTTTTCTGAGTACAATGCTAGAGAAACTAGGTGAAAAATGATATTTGCAACTCTAAACATGACATTGAATTCACATTCCCAAGAAAGACTTTGCTTTTCTCCAAAACCAGTTTGACTCTGCTTTTCTGGGTCCTTAGCACATGAATTCCACACGAGTTTGTCCAGATAGGTCTGGGTGTAACCAGAATTATCCGGTTCTGTGTGGTTAAATGAATATCAGCTTTTAAACAGCCTGTGTATTTGTAGTGTTTTCTGGATAGTATCTAGGAACTTTAGAGATTTGAATGAATTTTAGCATGTTACTTTTCGTTTTTTGGTTGGCAAACACTAATTAGTTCCACATGGAGACACAACAAGTACACAGAAGTGTTTCTGAGTAGAATGCTACAGGAACTAGGTGAAAAATGATACTTGCGACTGTAAACATGACATTGAATCCACTTGCCCAAGAAAACGTCTTTACTTTTCTCCAAAACCAGTTTGACTCTGCTTTTCTGGGTCCTTAGCACACGAATTCCACACGAGTTTGTCCAGATAGGTCTGGGTGTAACCAGAATTATCCGGTTCTGTGTGGCTAAATGAATATCAGCTTTTAAACAGCCTGTGTGTTTGCTAGTGTTTTCTGGATAGTATCTAGGAACTTTAGAGTTTTGAATGAATTTTAGCATGTTACATTCTGTTTTTAGGTGGGCAAATGCTAATTAGTTCCACATGGAGACATAACAAGTACACATAAGTGTTTTCTGAGTACAATGCTACAGGAACTAGGTGAAAAATGATATGTGCGACTGTAAACATGACATTGAATTCACATTCCCAAGAAAAAGACTTTGCTTTTCTCCAAACTTGTTTGACTGTGCTTTTCTGGGTCCTTAGCACACGAATTCCATACGAGTTTGTCCAGATAGGTCTGGGTGTAACCAGAATTATCTGCTTCTGTGTGGCTAAATGAATATCAGCTTTTAAATAGCCTGTGTGATTGTAGTGTTTTCTGGATAGTATCCAGGAACCTCAGTGTTTTGAATGAATTCTAGCATGTTACATTTGGTTTTTTGGTTGGCAAACACTAATTAGTTCCACATGGAGACACAACAAGTACACATAAGTGTTTTCTGAGTAGAATGCTACAGAAACTAGGTGAAAATTGTATTTGCGACTGTAAACATGACATTGAATCCACTTGCCCAAGAAAACGTCTTTGCTTTTCTCCAAAACCAGTGTGACTCTGCTTTTCTGGGTCCTTAGCACACGAATTCCACACGAGTTTGTCCAGATAGGTCTGTGTCTAACCAGAAATATCCGGTTCTGTGTGGCTAAATGAATATCAGCTTTTAAACAGCCTGTGTGTTTGTTAGTGTTTTCTGGATAGCATGTATGAAGTTTAGAGTTTTGAATGAATTTTAGCATGTTACATTTTGTTTTTTTGTTGGCAAACGGTAATTAGTTCCACATGGAGACACAACAAGTACACATAAGTGTTTTCTGAGTACAATGCTACAGAAACTAGGTGAAAAATGATATTTGCGACTGTATACATGACATTGAATGCACATTCCCAAGATTAAGACTTTACTTTTCTCCAAAACCAGTTTGACTCTGCTTTTCTGGGTCATTAGCACACGAATTCCACACGAGTTTGTCCAGATAGGTCTGGGTGTAACCAGAATTATCCGGTTCTGTGTGGCTAAATGAATATCAGCTTTTAAACAGCCTGTTCGGTTGTAGTGTTTTCTGGATAGTATCTAGGAACTTTAGAGTTTTGAATGAATTTTAGCATGTTACTTTTCGTTTTTTTGTTGGCAAACGCTAATTAGTTCCACATGGAGACACAGCAAGTACACATAAGTGTTTTCTGAGTATAATGCTACAGAAACTAGGTGAAAATTCTATTTGCGACGGTAAACATGACATTGAATCCACTTGCCCAAGAAAACGTCTTTGCTTTTCTCCAAAACCAGTTTCACTCTGCTTCTCTGGGTCCTTAGCACACGAATTCCACACGAGTTTGTCCAGATAGGTCTGGGTGTAACCAGAATTATCCGGTTCTGTGTGGGTAAATGAATATCAGCTTTTAAACAGCCTGTGTGTTTGTTAGTGTTTTCTGGATAGTATCTAGGAACTTTAGAGTTTTGAATGAATTTTAGCATGTTACATTCTGTTTATTGGTTGGCAAATGCTAATTAATTCCACATGGAGACACAACAAGTACACATAAGTGTTTTCTGAGTAGAATGCTACAGAAACTAGGTGAAAAATGATATTTGCGACTGTAAACATGACATTGAATTCACATTCCCAAGAAAAAGACTTTGCTTTTCTCCAAAACCAGTTTGACTCTGCTTTTCTGGGTCCTTAGCACACGAATTCCACACGAGTTTGTCCAGATAGGTCTGGGTGTAACCAGAATTATCCGGTTCTGTGTGGCTAAATGAATATCAGCTTTTAAACAGCCTGTGCGGTTGTAGTGTTTTCTGGATAGTATCTAGGAACTTTAGAGTTTTGAATGAATTCTAGCATGTTACATTTTGTTTTTTTGTTGGCAAATGCTAATTAGTTCCACATGGAGACACAACAAGTACACATAAGTGTTTTCTGAGTACAATGCTAGAGAAACTAGGTGAAAAATGATATTTGCAACTGTAAACATGACATTGAATTCACATTTCCAAGAAAGACTTTGCTTTTCTCCAAAACCAGTTTGACTCTGCTTTTCTAGGTCCTTAGCACACGAATTCCACACGAGTTTGTCCAGATAGGTCTGGGTGTAACCAGAATTATCCGGTTCTGTGTGGCTAAATGAATATCAGCTTTTAAACAGCCTGTGTATTTGTAGTGTTTTCTGGATAGTATCTAGGAACTTTAGAGTTTTGAATGAATTTTAGCATGTTACTTTTCGTTTTTTGGTTGGCAAACACTAATTAGTTCCACATGGAGACACAACAAGTACACAGAAGTGTTTTCTGAGTAGAATGCTACAGAAACTAGGTGAAAAATGATACTTGCGACTGTAAACATGACATTGAATCCACTTGCCCAAGAAAACGTCTTTACTTTTCTCCAAAACCAGTTTGACTCTGCTTTTCTGGGTCCTTAGCACACGAATTCCACACGAGTTTGTCCAGATAGGTCTGGGTGTAACCAGAATTATCCGGTTCTGTGTGGCTAAATGAATATCAGCTTTTAAACAGCCTGTGTGTTTGTTAGTGTTTTCTGGTTAGTATCTAGGAACTTTAGAGTTTTGAATGAATTCTAGCGTGTTACATTTTTTTTTTTGTCGGCAAACGCTAATTAGTTCCACATGGAGACACAACAAGTACACATAAGTGTTTTCTGAGTAGAATGCTACAGGAACTAGGTGAAAAATGATATGTGCGACTGTAAACATGACATTGAATTCACATTCCCATGAAAAAGACTTTGCTTTTCCCCAAAACCAGTTTGACTCTGCTTTTCTGGGTCCGTAGCACACGAATTCCACACGAGTTTGTCCAGATAGGTCTGGGTGTAACCAGAATTATCCGGTTCTGTGTGGCTAAATGAATATCAGCTTTTAAACAGCCTGTGTGTTTGTTAGTGTTTTCTGGATAGTATCTAGGAACTTTAGAGTTTTGAATGAATTCTAGCATGTTACATTTTGTTTTTTTGTTGGCAAACGCTAATTAGTTCCACATGGAGATACAACAAGTACACGTAAGTGTTTTCTCATTTGAATGCTACAGAAACTAGGTGAAAAATGATATTTGCGACTGTAAACATGACATTGAATTCACATTCCCATGAAAAAGACTTTGCTTTTCCCCAAAACCAGTTTGACTCTGCTTTTCTGGGTCCGTAGCACACGAATTCCACACGAGTTTGTCCAGATAGGTCTGGGTGTAACCAGAATTATCCGTTTCTGTGTGGCTAAATGAATATCAGCTTTTAAACAGCCTGTGCGGTTGTAGTGTTTTCTGGATAGTATCTAGGAACTTTAGAGTTTTGAATGAATTCTAGCATGTTACATTTTGTTTTTTTGTTGGCAAATGCTAATTAGTTCCACATGGAGACACAACAAGTACACATAAGTGTTTTCTGAGTACAATGCTACAGAATCTAGGTGAAAAATGATATTTGCAACTGTAAACATGACATTGAATTCACATTACCAAGAAAGACTTTGCTTTTCTCCAAAACCAGTTTGACTCTGCTTTGCTGGGTCCTTAGCACACGAATTCCACACGAGTTTGTCCTGATAGGTCTGGGTCTATCCAGAATTATCCGGTTCTGTGTGGCTAAATGAATATCAGCTTTTAAACAGCCTGTGTGTTTGCTAGTGTTTTCTGGATAGTATCTAGGAACTTTAGAGTTTTGAATGAATTCTAGCATGTTACATTTTGTTTTTTTGTTGGCAAATGCTAATTAGTTCCACATGGAGACACAACAAGTACACATAAGTGTTTTCTGAGTAGAATGCTACAGGAACTAGGTGAAAAATGATATTTGCGACTGTAAACATGACATTGAATTCACATTCCCAAGAAAGACTTTGCTTTTCTCCAAAACCAGTTTGACTCTGCTTTTCTGGGTCCTTAGCACATGAATTCCACACGAGTTTGTCCAGATAGGTCTGGGTGTAACCAGAATTATCCGGTTCTGTGTGGTTAAATGAATATCAGCTTTTAAACAGCCTGTGTATTTGTAGTGTTTTCTGGATAGTATCTAGGAACTTTAGAGATTTGAATGAATTTTAGCATGTTACTTTTCGTTTTTTGGTTGGCAAACACTAATTAGTTCCACATGGAGACACAACAAGTACACAGAAGTGTTTTCTGAGTAGAATGCTACAGGAACTAGGTGAAAAATGATACTTGCGACTGTAAACATGACATTGAATCCACTTGCCCAAGAAAACGTCTTTGCTTTTCTCCAAAACCAGTTTGACTCTGCTTTTCTGGGTCCTTAGCACACGAATTCCACACGAGTTTGTCCAGATAGGTCTGGGTGTAACCAGAATTATCCGGTTCTGTGTGGCTAAATGAATATCAGCTTTTAAACAGCCTGTGTGTTTGTTAGTGTTTTCTGGATAGTATCTAGGATCTTTAGAGTTTTGAATGAATTCTAGCGTGTTACATTTTTTTTTTTGTCGGCAAACGCTAATTAGTTCCACATGGAGACACAACAAGTACACATAAGTGTTTTCTGAGTACAATGCTACAGAAACTAGGTGAAAAATGATATTTGCAACTGTAAACATGACATTGAATCCACTTGCCCAAGAAAACGTCTTTGCTTTTCTCCAAAACCAGTTTGACTCTGCTTTTCTGGGTCCTTAGCACACGAATTCCACACGAGTTTGTCCAGATAGGTCTGTGTCTAACCAGAAATATCCGGTTCTGTGTGGCTAAATGAATATCAGCTTTTAAACAGCTGTGTGTTTGTTAGTGTTTTCTGGATAGCATGTATGAAGTTTAGAGTTTTGAATGAATTTTAGCATGTTACATTTTGTTTTTTTGCTGGCAAACGCTAATTAGTTCCACATGGAGACACAACAAGTACACATAAGTGTTTTCTGAGTACAATGCTACAGAAACTAGGTGAAAAATGATATTTGCGACTGTGAACATGACATTGAATTCACATTCCCAAGATTAAGACTTTGCTTTTCTCCAAAACCAGTTTGACTCTGCTTTTCTGGGTCATTAGCACACGAATTCCACACGAGTTTGTCCAGATAGGTCTGGGTGTAACCAGAATTATCCGGTTCTGTGTGGCTAAATGAATATCAGCTTTTAAACAGCCTGTTCGGTTGTAGTGTTTTCTGGATAGTATATAGGAACTTTAGAGTTTAGAATGAATTTTAGCATGTTACTTTTCGTTTTTTTGTTGGCAAACGCTAATTAGTTCCACATGGAGACACAGCAAGTACACATAAGTGTTTTCTGAGTATAATGCTACAGAAAAGAGGTGAAAATTGTATTTGCGACTGTAAACATGACATTGAATCCACTTGCCCAAGAAAACATCTTTGCTTTTCTCCAAAACCAGTTTGACTCTGCTTTTCTGGGTCCTTAGCACACGAATTCCACACGAGTTTGTCCAGATAGGTCTGGGTGTAACCAGAATTATCCGGTTCTGTGTGGCTAAATGAATATCAGCTTTTAAACAGCCTGTGTGTTTGTTAGTGTTTTCTGGATAGTATCTAGGAACTTTAGAGTTTTGAATGAATTCTAGCGTGTTACATTTTTTTTTTTGTCGGCAAACGCTAATTAGTTCCACATGGAGACACAACAAGTACACATAAGTGTTTTCTGAGTACAATGCTACAGAAACTAGGTGAAAAATGATATTTGCAACTGTAAACATGACATTGAATCCACTTGCCCAAGAAAACGTCTTTGCTTTTCTCCAAAACCAGTTTGACTCTGCTTTTCTGGGTCCTTAGCACACGAATTCCACACGAGTTTGTCCAGATAGGTCTGTGTCTAACCAGAAATATCCGGTTCTGTGTGGCTAAATGAATATCAGCTTTTAAACAGCTGTGTGTTTGTTAGTGTTTTCTGGATAGCATGTATGAAGTTTAGAGTTTTGAATGAATTTTAGCATGTTACATTTTGTTTTTTTGCTGGCAAACGCTAATTAGTTCCACATGGAGACACAACAAGTACACATAAGTGTTTTCTGAGTACAATGCTACAGAAACTAGGTGAAAAATGATATTTGCGACTGTGAACATGACATTGAATTCACATTCCCAAGATTAAGACTTTGCTTTTCTCCAAAACCAGTTTGACTCTGCTTTTCTGGGTCATTAGCACACGAATTCCACACGAGTTTGTCCAGATAGGTCTGGGTGTAACCAGAATTATCCGGTTCTGTGTGGCTAAATGAATATCAGCTTTTAAACAGCCTGTTCGGTTGTAGTGTTTTCTGGATAGTATATAGGAACTTTAGAGTTTAGAATGAATTTTAGCATGTTACTTTTCGTTTTTTTGTTGGCAAACGCTAATTAGTTCCACATGGAGACACAGCAAGTACACATAAGTGTTTTCTGAGTATAATGCTACAGAAACTAGGTGAAAATTGTATTTGCGACTGTAAACATGACATTGAATCCACTTGCCCAAGAAAACGTCTTTGCTTTTCTCCAAAACCAGTTTGACTCTGCTTTTCTGGGTCCTTAGCACACGAATTCCACACGAGTTTGTCCAGATAGGTCTGGGTGTAACCAGAATTATCCGGTTCTGTGTGGGTAAATGAATATCAGCTTTTAAACAGCCTGTGTGTTTGCTAGTGTTTTCTGGATAGTATCTAGGAACTTTTGAGTTTTGAATGAATTCTAGCATGTTACATTTTGTTTTTTTGTTGGCAAATGCTAATTAGTTCAACATGGAGACACAACAAGTACACATAAGTGTTTTCTGAGTAGAATGCTACAGGAACTAGGTGAAAAATGTAATGTGCGACTGTAAACATGACATTGAATTCACATTCCCAAGATTAAGACTTTGCTTTTCTCCAAAACCAGTTTGACTCTGCTTTTCTGGGTCCTTAGCACACGAATTCCACACGAGTTTGTCCAGATAGGTCTGGGTGTAACCAGAATTATCCGGTTCTGTGTGGCTAAATGAATATCAGCTTTTAAACAGCCTGTGTGTTTGCTAGTGTTTTCTGGATAGTATCTAGGAACTTTAGAGTTTTGAATGAATTTTAGCATGTTACATTCTGTTTTTAGGTGGGCAAATGCTAATTAGTTCCACATGGAGACATAACAAGTACACATAAGTGTTTTCTGAGTACAATGTGACAGGAACTAGGTGAAAAATGATAAGTGCGACTGTAAACATGACATTGAATTCACATTCCCAAGAAAAAGACTTTGCTTTTCTCCAAACTTGTTTGACTGTGCTTTTCTGGGTCCTTAGCACACGAATTCCATACGAGTTTGTCCAGATAGGTCTGGGTGTAACCAGAATTATCCGCTTCTGTGTGGCTAAATGGATATCAGCTTTTAAATAGCCTGTGTGATTGTAGAGTTTTCTGGATAGTATCTAGGAACTTCAGTGTTTTGAATGAATTCTAGCATGTTACATTTGGTTTTTTGGTTGGCAAACACTAATTAGTTCCACATGGAGACACAACAAGTACACATAAGTGTTTTCTGAGTACAATGCTAGAGAAACTAGGTGAAAAATGATATTTGCAACTGTAAACATGACATTGAATCCACTTGCCCAAGAAAACGTCTTTGCTTTTCTCCAAAACCAGTTTGACTCTGCTTTTCTGGGTCCTTAGCACACGAATTCCACACGAGTTTGTCCAGATAGGTCTGTGTCTAACCAGAAATATCCGGTTCTGTGTGGCTAAATGAATATCAGCTTTTAAACAGCCTGTGTGTTTGTTAGTGTTTTCTGGATAGCATGTATGAAGTTTAGAGTTTTGAATGAATTTTAGCATGTTACATTTTGTTTTTTTGTTGGCAAACGCTAATTAGTTCCACATGGAGACACAACAAGTACACATAAGTGTTTTCTGAGTACAATGCTACAGAAACTAGGTGAAAAATGATATGTGCGACTGTATACATGACATTGAATTCACATTCCCAAGATTAAGACTTTGCTTTTCCCCAAAACCAGTTTGACTCTGCTTTTCTGGGTCATTAGCACACGAATTCCACACGAGTTTGTCCAGATAGGTCTGGGTGTAACCAGAATTATCCGGTTCTGTGTGGGTAAATGAATATCAGCTTTTAAACAGCCTGTGTGTTTGTTAGTGTTTTCTGGATAGTATCTAGGAACTTTAGAGTTTTGAATGAATTCTAGCATGTTACATTTTGTTTTTTTGTTGGCAAACGCTAATTAGTTCCACATGGAGACACAACAAGTACACATAAGTGTTTTCTGAGTAGAATGCTACAGAAACTAGGTGAAAAATGATATTTGCGACTGTAAACATGACATTGAATTCACATTCCCAAGAAAAAGACTTTGCTTTTCTCCAAAACCAGTTTGACTCTGCTTTTCTGGGTCCTTAGCACACGAATTCCACACGACTTTGTCCAGATAGGTCTGGGTGTAACCAGAATTATCCGGTTCTGTGTGGGTAAATGAATATCAGCTTTTAAACAGTTGTGTGTTTGTTAGTGTTTTCTGGATAGTATCTAGGAACTTTAGAGTTTTGAATGAGTTCTAGCATGTTACATTTTGTTTTTTTGTTGGCAAACGCTAATTAGTTCCACATGGAGACACAACAAGTACACGTAAGTGTTTTCTCATTTGAATGCTACAGAAACTAGGTGAAAAATGATATTTGCGACTGTAAACATGACATTGAATTCACATTCCCATGAAAAAGACTTTGCTTTTCCCCAAAACCAGTTTGACTCTGCTTTTCTGGGTCCGTAGCACACGAATTCCACACGAGTTTGTCCAGATAGGTCTGGGTGTAACCAGAATTTTCCGGTTCTGTGTGGCTAAATGAATATCAGCTTTTAAACAGCCTGTTCGGTTATAGTGTTTTCTGGATAGTATATAGGAACTTTAGAGTTTAGAATGTTTTTAGCATGTTACTTTTCGTTTTTTTGTTGGCAAACGCTAATTAGTTCCACATGGAGACACAGCAAGTACACATAAGTGTTTTCTGAGTATAATGCTACAGAAACTAGGTGAAAATTGTATTTGCGACTGTAAACATGACATTGAATCCACTTGCCCAAGAAAACGTCTTTGCTTTTCTCCAAAACCAGTTTGACTCTGCTTTTCTGGGTCCTTAGCACACGAATTCCACACGAGTTTGTCCAGATAGGTCTGGGTGTAACCAGAATTATCCGGTTCTGTGTGGGTAAATGAATATCAGCTTTTAAACAGCCTGTGTGTTTGTTAGTGTTTTCTGGATAGTATCTAGGAACTTTAGAGTTTTGAATGAATTCTAGCATGTTACATTTTGTTTTTTTGTTGGCAAACGCTAATTAGTTCCACATGGAGACACAACAAGTACACATAAGTGTTTTCTGAGTAGAATGCTACAGAAACTAGGTGAAAAATGATATTTGCGACTGTAAACATGACATTGAATTCACATTCCCAAGAAAAAGACTTTGCTTTTCTCCAAAACCAGTTTGACTCTGCTTTTCTGGGTCCTTAGCACACGAATTCCACACGACTTTGTCCAGATAGGTCTGGGTGTAACCAGAATTATCCGGTTCTGTGTGGCTAAATGAATATCAGCTTTTAAACAGCCTATGCGGTTGTAGTGTTTTCTGGATAGTATCTAGGAACTTTAGAGTTTTGAATGAATTCTAGCATGTTACATTTTGTTTTTTTGTTGGCAAATGCTAATTAGTTCCACATGGAGACACAACAAGTACACATAAGTGTTTTCTGAGTAGAATGCTACAGGAACTATGTGAAAAATGATATTTGCGACTGTAAACATGACATTGAATTCACATTCCCAAGAAAGACTTTGCTTTTCTCCAAAACCAGTTTGACTCTGCTTTTCTGGGTCCTTAGCACATGAATTCCACACGAGTTTGTCCAGATAGGTCTGGGTGTAACCAGAATTATCCGGTTCTGTGTGGTTAAATGAATATCAGCTTTTAAACAGCCTGTGTATTTGTAGTGTTTTCTGGATAGTATCTAGGAACTTTAGAGATTTGAATGAATTTTAGCATGTTACTTTTCGTTTTTTGGTTGGCAAACACTAATTAGTTCCACATGGAGACACAACAAGTACACAGAAGTGTTTTCTGAGTAGAATGCTACAGGAACTAGGTGAAAAATGATACTTGCGACTGTAAACATGACATTGAATCCACTTGCCCAAGAAAACGTCTTTGCTTTTCTCCAAAACCAGTTTGACTCTGCTTTTCTGGGTCCTTAGCACACGAATTCCACACGAGTTTGTCCAGATAGGTCTGGGTGTAACCAGAATTATCCGGTTCTGTGTGGCTAAATGAATATCAGCTTTTAAACAGCCTGTGTGTTTGTTAGTGTTTTCTGGATAGTATCTAGGAACTTTAGAGTTTAGAATGAATTCTAGCGTGTTACATTTTTTTTTTTTTGTCGGCAAACGCTAATTAGTTCCACATGGAGACACAACAAGTACACATAAGTGTTTTCTGAGTACAATGCTACAGAAACTAGGTGAAAAATGATATTTGCAACTGTAAACATGACATTGAATCCACTTGCCCAAGAAAACGTCTTTGCTTTTCTCCAAAACCAGTTTGACTCTGCTTTTCTGGGTCCTTAGCACACGAATTCCACACGAGTTTGTCCAGATAGGTCTGTGTCTAACCAGAAATATCCGGTTCTGTGTGGCTAAATGAATATCAGCTTTTAAACAGCTGTGTGTTTGTTAGTGTTTTCTGGATAGCATGTATGAAGTTTAGAGTTTTGAATGAATTTTAGCATGTTACATTTTGTTTTTTTGCTGGCAAACGCTAATTAGTTCCACATGGAGACACAACAAGTACACATAAGTGTTTTCTGAGTACAATGCTACAGAAACTAGGTGAAAAATGATATTTGCGACTGTGAACATGACATTGAATTCACATTCCCAAGATTAAGACTTTGCTTTTCTCCAAAACCAGTTTGACTCTGCTTTTCTGGGTCATTAGCACACGAATTCCACACGAGTTTGTCCAGATAGGTCTGGGTGTAACCAGAATTATCCGGTTCTGTGTGGCTAAATGAATATCAGCTTTTAAACAGCCTGTTCGGTTGTAGTGTTTTCTGGATAGTATATAGGAACTTTAGAGTTTAGAATGAATTTTAGCATGTTACTTTTCGTTTTTTTGTTGGCAAACGCTAATTAGTTCCACATGGAGACACAACAAGTACACATAAGTGTTTTCTGAGTATAATGCTACAGAAACTAGGTGAAAATTGTATTTGCGACTGTAAACATGACATTGAATCCACTTGCCCAAGAAAACGTCTTTGCTTTTCTCCAAAACCAGTTTGACTCTGCTTTTCTGGGTCCTTAGCACACGAATTCCACACGAGTTTGTCCAGATAGGTCTGGGTGTAACCAGAATTATCCGGTTCTGTGTGGGTAAATGAATATCAGCTTTTAAACAGCCTGTGTGTTTGTTAGTGTTTTCTGGATAGTATCTAGGAACTTTAGAGTTTTGAATGAATTCTAGCATGTTACATTTTGTTTTTTTGTTGGCAAACGCTAATTAGTTCCACATGGAGACACAACAAGTACACATAAGTGTTTTCTGAGTAGAATGCTACAGAAACTAGGTGAAAAATGATATTTGCGACTGTAAACATGACATTGAATTCACATTCCCAAGAAAAAGACTTTGCTTTTCTCCAAAACCAGTTTGACTCTGCTTTTCTGGGTCCTTAGCACACGAATTCCACACGACTTTGTCCAGATAGGTCTGGGTGTAACCAGAATTATCCGGTTCTGTGTGGCTAAATGAATATCAGCTTTTAAACAGCCTATGCGGTTGTAGTGTTTTCTGGATAGTATCTAGGAACTTTAGAGTTTTGAATGTATTCTAGCATGTTACATTTTGTCTTTTTGTTGGCAAATGCTAATTAGTTCCACATGGAGACACAACAAGTACACATAAGTGTTTTCTGAGTAGAATGCTACAGGAACTAGGTGAAAAATGATATTTGCGACTGTAAACATGACATTGAATTCACATTCCCAAGAAAGACTTTGCTTTTCTCCAAAACCAGTTTGACTCTGCTTTTCTGGGTCCTTAGCACATGAATTCCACACGAGTTTGTCCAGATAGTTCTGGGTGTAACCAGAATTATCCGGTTCTGTGTGGTTAAATGAATATCAGCTTTTAAACAGCCTGTGTATTTGTAGTGTTTTCTGGATAGTATCTAGGAACTTTAGAGATTTGAATGAATTTTAGCATGTTACTTTTCGTTTTTTGGTTGGCAAACACTAATTAGTTCCACATGGAGACACAACAAGTACACAGAAGTGTTTTCTGAGTAGAATGCTACAGGAACTAGGTGAAAAATGTAATGTGCGACTGTAAACATGACATTGAATTCACATTCCCAAGATTAAGACTTTGCTTTTCTCCAAAACCAGTTTGACTCTGCTTTTCTGGGTCCTTAGCACACGAATTCCACATGAGTTTGTCCAGGTAGGTCTGGATCTAACCAGAATTATCCGGTTCTGTGTGGCTAAATGAATATCAGCTTTTAAACAGCCTGTGCGGTTGTAGTGTTTTCTGGATAGTATCTAGGAACTTTAGAGTTTAGAATGAATTCTAGCATGTTACATTTTGTTTTTTTGTTGGCAAATGCTAATTAGTTCCACATGGAGACACAACAAGTACACAGAAGTGTTTTCTGAGTAGAATGCTAGAGAAACTAGGTGAAAAATGATATTTGCAACTGTAAACATGACATTGAATTCACATTCCCAACAAATACTTTGCTTTTCTCCAAAACCAGTTTGACTCTGCTTTTCTGGGTCCTTAGCACACGAATTCCACACGAGTTTGTCCAGATAGGTCTGGGTGTAACCAGAATTATCCGGTTCTGTGTGGCTAAATGAATATCAGCTTTTAAACAGCCTGTGTGTTTGCTAGTGTTTTCTGGATAGTATCTAGGAACTTTAGAGTTTTGAATGAATTTTAGCATGTTACATTCTGTTTTTAGGTGGGCAAATGCTAATTAGTTCCACATGGAGACATAACAAGTACACATAAGTGTTTTCTGAGTACAATGTGACAGGAACTAGGTGAAAAATGATAAGTGCGACTGTAAACATGACATTGAATTCACATTCCCAAGAAAAAGACTTTGCTTTTCTCCAAACTTGTTTGACTGTGCTTTTCTGGGTCCTTAGCACACGAATTCCATACGAGTTTGTCCAGATAGGTCTGGGTGTAACCAGAATTATCCGCTTCTGTGTGGCTAAATGAATATCAGCTTTTAAATAGCCTGTGTAATTGTAGAGTTTTCTGGATAGTATCTAGGAACTTCAGTGTTTTGAATGAATTCTAGCATGTTACATTTGGTTTTTTGGTTGGCAAACACTAATTAGTTCCACATGGAGACACAACAAGTACACATAAGTGTTTTCTGAGTACAATGCTAGAGAAACTAGGTGAAAAATGATATTTGCAACTGTAAACATGACATTGAATCCACTTGCCCAAGAAAACGTCTTTGCTTTTCTCCAAAACCAGTTTGACTCTGCTTTTCTGGGTCCTTAGCACACGAATTCCACACGAGTTTGTCCAGATAGGTCTGTGTCTAACCAGAAATATCCGGTTCTGTGTGGCTAAATGAATATCAGCTTTTAAACAGCCTGTGTGTTTGTTAGTGTTTTCTGGATAGCATGTATGAAGTTTAGAGTTTTGAATGAATTTTAGCATGTTACATTTTGTTTTTTTGTTGGCAAACGCTAATTAGTTCCACATGGAGACACAACAAGTACACATAAGTGTTTTCTGAGTACAATGCTACAGAAACTAGGTGAAAAATGATATGTGCGACTGTATACATGACATTGAATTCACATTCCCAAGATTAAGACTTTGCTTTTCTCCAAAACCAGTTTGACTCTGCTTTTCTGGGTCATTAGCACACGAATTCCACACGAGTTTGTCCAGATAGGTCTGGGTGTAACCAGAATTATCCTGTTCTGTGTGGGTAAATGAATATCAGCTTTTAAACAGCCTGTGTGATTGTAGTGTTTTCTGGATAGTATCTAGGAACTTTAGAGTTTTGAATGAATTCTAGCATGTTACATTTTGTTTTTTTGTTGGCAAATGCTAATTAGTTCCACATGGAGACACAACAAGTACACATAAGTGTTTTCTGAGTACAATGCTAGAGAAACTAGGTGAAAAATGATATTTGCAACTGTAAACATGACATTGAATTCACATTTCCAAGAAAGACTTTGCTTTTCTCCAAAACCAGTTTGACTCTGCTTTTCTGGGTCCTTAGCACACGAATTCCACACGAGTTTGTCCAGATAGGTCTGGGTGTAACCAGAATTATCCGGTTCTGTGTGGCTAAATGAATATCAGCTTTTAAACAGCCTGTGTATTTGTAGTGTTTTCTGGATAGTATCTAGGAACTTTAGAGTTTTGAATGAATTTTAGCATGTTACTTTTCGTTTTTTGGTTGGCAAACACTAATTAGTTCCACATGGAGACACAACAAGTACACAGAAGTGTTTTCTGAGTAGAATGCTACAGAAACTAGGTGAAAAATGATACTTGCGACTGTAAACATGACATTGAATCCGCTTGCCCAAGAAAACGTCTTTACTTTTCTCCAAAACCAGTTTGACTCTGCTTTTCTGGGTCCTTAGCACACGAATTCCACACGAGTTTGTCCAGATAGGTCTGGGTGTAACCAGAATTATCCGGTTCTGTGTGGCTAAATGAATATCAGCTTTTAAACAGCCTGTGTGTTTGTTAGTGTTTTCTGGATAGTATCTAGGAACTTTAGAGTTTTGAATGAATTCTAGCGTGTTACATTTTTTTTTTTTGTCGGCAAACGCTAATTAGTTCCACATGGAGACACAACAAGTACACATAAGTGTTTTCTGAGTAGAATGCTACAGGAACTAGGTGAAAAATGATATGTGCGACTGTAAACATGACATTGAATTCACATTCTCAAGAAAAAGACTTTGCTTTTCTCCAAAACCAGTTTGACTCTGCTTTTCTGGGTGCTTTGCACACGAATTCCACACGAGTTTGTCCAGATAGGTCTGGGTGTAACCAGAATTATCCGGTTCTGTGTGGGTAAATGAATATCAGCTTTTAAACAGCCTGTGTGTTTGTTAGTGTTTTCTGGATAGTATCTAGGAACTTTAGAGTTTTGAATGAATTCTAGCATGTTACATTTTGTTTTTTTGTTGGCAAACGCTAATTAGTTCCACATGGAGACACAACAAGTACACATAAGTGTTTTCTGAGTAGAATGCTACAGAAACTAGGTGAAAAATGATATTTGCGACTGTAAACATGACATTGAATTCACATTCCCAAGAAAAAGACTTTGCTTTTCTCCAAAACCAGTTTGACTCTGCTTTTCTGGGTCCTTAGCACACGAATTCCACACGACTTTGTCCAGATAGGTCTGGGTGTAACCAGAATTATCCGGTTCTGTGTGGCTAAATGAATATCAGCTTTTAAACAGCCTATGCGGTTGTAGTGTTTTCTGGATAGTATCTAGGAACTTTAGAGTTTTGAATGAATTCTAGCATGTTACATTTTGTCTTTTTGTTGGCAAATGCTAATTAGTTCCACATGGAGACACAACAAGTACACATAAGTGTTTTCTGAGTAGAATGCTACAGGAACTAGGTGAAAAATGATATTTGCGACTGTAAACATGACATTGAATTCACATTCCCAAGAAAGACTTTGCTTTTCTCCAAAACCAGTTTGACTCTGCTTTTCTGGGTCCTTAGCACATGAATTCCACACGAGTTTGTCCAGATAGTTCTGGGTGTAACCAGAATTATCCGGTTCTGTGTGGTTAAATGAATATCAGCTTTTAAACAGCCTGTGTATTTGTAGTGTTTTCTGGATAGTATCTAGGAACTTTAGAGATTTGAATGAATTTTAGCATGTTACTTTTCGTTTTTTGGTTGGCAAACACTAATTAGTTCCACATGGAGACACAACAAGTACACAGAAGTGTTTTCTGAGTAGAATGCTACAGGAACTAGGTGAAAAATGTAATGTGCGACTGTAAACATGACATTGAATTCACATTCCCAAGATTAAGACTTTGCTTTTCTCCAAAACCAGTTTGACTCTGCTTTTCTGGGTCCTTAGCACACGAATTCCACATGAGTTTGTCCAGGTAGGTCTGGATCTAACCAGAATTATCCGGTTCTGTGTGGCTAAATGAATATCAGCTTTTAAACAGCCTGTGCGGTTGTAGTGTTTTCTGGATAGTATCTAGGAACTTTAGAGTTTAGAATGAATTCTAGCATGTTACATTTTGTTTTTTTGTTGGCAAATGCTAATTAGTTCCACATGGAGACACAACAAGTACACAGAAGTGTTTTCTGAGTAGAATGCTAGAGAAACTAGGTGAAAAATGATATTTGCAACTGTAAACATGACATTGAATTCACATTCCCAACAAAGACTTTGCTTTTCTCCAAAACCAGTTTGACTCTGCTTTTCTGGGTCCTTAGCACACGAATTCCACACGAGTTTGTCCAGATAGGTCTGGGTGTAACCAGAATTATCCGGTTCTGTGTGGCTAAATGAATATCAGCTTTTAAACAGCCTGTGTGTTTGCTAGTGTTTTCTGGATAGTATCTAGGAACTTTAGAGTTTTGAATGAATTTTAGCATGTTACATTCTGTTTTTAGGTGGGCAAATGCTAATTAGTTCCACATGGAGACATAACAAGTACACATAAGTGTTTTCTGAGTACAATGTGACAGGAACTAGGTGAAAAATGATAAGTGCGACTGTAAACATGACATTGAATTCACATTCCCAAGAAAAAGACTTTGCTTTTCTCCAAACTTGTTTGACTGTGCTTTTCTGGGTCCTTAGCACACGAATTCCATACGAGTTTGTCCAGATAGGTCTGGGTGTAACCAGAATTATCCGCTTCTGTGTGGCTAAATGAATATCAGCTTTTAAATAGCCTGTGTAATTGTAGAGTTTTCTGGATAGTATCTAGGAACTTCAGTGTTTTGAATGAATTCTAGCATGTTACATTTGGTTTTTTGGTTGGCAAACACTAATTAGTTCCACATGGAGACACAACAAGTACACATAAGTGTTTTCTGAGTACAATGCTAGAGAAACTAGGTGAAAAATGATATTTGCAACTGTAAACATGACATTGAATCCACTTGCCCAAGAAAACGTCTTTGCTTTTCTCCAAAACCAGTTTGACTCTGCTTTTCTGGGTCCTTAGCACACGAATTCCACACGAGTTTGTCCAGATAGGTCTGTGTCTAACCAGAAATATCCGGTTCTGTGTGGCTAAATGAATATCAGCTTTTAAACAGCCTGTGTGTTTGTTAGTGTTTTCTGGATAGCATGTATGAAGTTTAGAGTTTTGAATGAATTTTAGCATGTTACATTTTGTTTTTTTGTTGGCAAACGCTAATTAGTTCCACATGGAGACACAACAAGTACACATAAGTGTTTTCTGAGTACAATGCTACAGAAACTAGGTGAAAAATGATATGTGCGACTGTATACATGACATTGAATTCACATTCCCAAGATTAAGACTTTGCTTTTCTCCAAAACCAGTTTGACTCTGCTTTTCTGGGTCATTAGCACACGAATTCCACACGAGTTTGTCCAGATAGGTCTGGGTGTAACCAGAATTATCCTGTTCTGTGTGGGTAAATGAATATCAGCTTTTAAACAGCCTGTGTGATTGTAGTGTTTTCTGGATAGTATCTAGGAACTTTAGAGTTTTGAATGAATTCTAGCATGTTACATTTTGTTTTTTTGTTGGCAAATGCTAATTAGTTCCACATGGAGACACAACAAGTACACATAAGTGTTTTCTGAGTACAATGCTAGAGAAACTAGGTGAAAAATGATATTTGCAACTGTAAACATGACATTGAATTCACATTTCCAAGAAAGACTTTGCTTTTCTCCAAAACCAGTTTGACTCTGCTTTTCTGGGTCCTTAGCACACGAATTCCACACGAGTTTGTCCAGATAGGTCTGGGTGTAACCAGAATTATCCGGTTCTGTGTGGCTAAATGAATATCAGCTTTTAAACAGCCTGTGTATTTGTAGTGTTTTCTGGATAGTATCTAGGAACTTTAGAGTTTTGAATGAATTTTAGCATGTTACTTTTCGTTTTTTGGTTGGCAAACACTAATTAGTTCCACATGGAGACACAACAAGTACACAGAAGTGTTTTCTGAGTAGAATGCTACAGAAACTAGGTGAAAAATGATACTTGCGACTGTAAACATGACATTGAATCCGCTTGCCCAAGAAAACGTCTTTACTTTTCTCCAAAACCAGTTTGACTCTGCTTTTCTGGGTCCTTAGCACACGAATTCCACACGAGTTTGTCCAGATAGGTCTGGGTGTAACCAGAATTATCCGGTTCTGTGTGGCTAAATGAATATCAGCTTTTAAACAGCCTGTGTGTTTGTTAGTGTTTTCTGGATAGTATCTAGGAACTTTAGAGTTTTGAATGAATTCTAGCGTGTTACATTTTTTTTTTTTGTCGGCAAACGCTAATTAGTTCCACATGGAGACACAACAAGTACACATAAGTGTTTTCTGAGTAGAATGCTACAGGAACTAGGTGAAAAATGATATGTGCGACTGTAAACATGACATTGAATTCACATTCTCAAGAAAAAGACTTTGCTTTTCTCCAAAACCAGTTTGACTCTGCTTTTCTGGGTGCTTTGCACACGAATTCCACACGAGTTTGTCCAGATAGGTCTGGGTGTAACCAGAATTATCCGGTTCTGTGTGGGTAAATGAATATCAGCTTTTAAACAGTTGTGTGTTTGTTAGTGTTTTCTGGATAGTATCTAGGAACTTTAGAGTTTTGAATGAATTCTAGCATGTTACATTTTGTTTTTTTGTTGGCAAACGCTAATTAGTTCCACATGGAGACACAACAAGTACACGTAAGTGTTTTCTCATTTGAATGCTACAGAAACTAGGTGAAAAATGATATTTGCGACTGTAAACATGACATTGAATTCACATTCCCATGAAAAAGACTTTGCTTTTCTCCAAAACCAGTTTGACTCTGCTTTTCTGGGTCCTTAGCACACGAATTCCACACGAGTTTGTCCTGATAGGTCTGGGTGTAACCAGAATTATCCGGTTCTGTGTGGCTAAATGAATATCAGCTTTTAAACAGCCTGTGTGTTTGCTAGTGTTTTCTGGATAGTATCTAGGAACTTTAGAGTTTTGAATGAATTCTAGCATGTTACATTTTGTTTTTTTGTTGGCAAATGCTAATTAGTTCCACATGGAGACACAACAAGTACACATAAGTGTTTTCTGAGTAGAATGCTACAGGAACTAGGTGAAAAATGATATTTGTGACTGTAAACATAACATTGAATTCACATTCCCAAGATTAAGACTTTGCTTTTCTCCAAAACCAGTTTGACTCTGCTTTTCTGGGTCCTTAGCACACGAATTCCACACGAGTTTGTCCAGATAGGTCTGGGTGTAACCAGAATTATCCGGTTCTGTGTGGCTAAATGAATATCAGCTTTTAAACAGCCTGTGTGTTTGTAGTGTTTTCTGGATAGTATCTAGGAACTTTAGAGTTTTGAATGAATTTTAGCATGTTACATTCTGTTTTTTTTGTTGGCAAACACTAATTAGTTCCACATGGAGACACAACAAGTACACAGAAGTGTTTTCTGAGTAGAATGCTACAGGAACTAGGTGAAAAATGATATTTGCGACTGTAAACATGACATTGAATTCACATTGCCAAGAAAAAGACTTTGCTTTTCTCCAAAACCAGTTTGACTCTGCTTTTCTGGATGCTTTTCACACGAATTCCAAACGAGTTTGTCCAGACAGGTCTGGGTGTAACCAGAATTATCCGTTTCTGTGTGGCTAAATGAATATCAGCTTTTAAACAGCCTGTGTGTTTGTTAGTGTTTTCTGGATAGTATCTAGTAACTTTAGAGTTTTGAATGAATTCTAGCGTGTTACATTTTTTTTTTTGTCGGCAAACGCTAATTAGTTCCACATGGAGACACAACAAGTACACATAAGTGTTTTCTGAGTACAATGCTACAGAAACTAGGTGAAAAATTATATGTGCGACTGTATACATGACATTGAATTCACATTCCCAAGATTAAGACTTTGCTTTTCTCCAAAACCAGTTTGACTCTGCTTTTCTGGGTCCTTAGCACACGAATTACACACGAGTTTGTCCAGATATTTCTGGGTGTAACCAGAATTATCCGGTTCTGTGTGGCTAAATGAATATCAGCTTTTAAACAGCCTGTGCGGTTGTAGAGTTTTTTGGATAGTATCTAGGAACTTTAGAGTTTTGAATGAATTTTAGCATGTTACTTTTCGTTTTTTTGTTGGCAAACGCTAATTAGTTCAACATGGAGACACAGCAAGTACACATAAGTGTTTTCTGAGTATAATGCTACAGAAACTAGGTGAAAAATGTATTTGCGACTGTAAACATGAAATTGAATCCACTTGCCCAAGAAAACGTCTTTGCTTTTCTCCAAAACCAGTTTGACTCTGCTTTTCTGGGTACTTAGCACACGAATTCCACACGAGTTTGTCCAGATAGGTCTGGGTGTAACCAGAATTATCCTGTTCTGTGTGGGTAAATGAATATCAGCATTTAAAAAGCCTGTGTGTTTGTTAGTGTTTTCTGGATAGTATCTAGGAACTTTAGAGTTTTGAATGAATTCTAGCATGTTACATTTTGTTTTTTTGTTGGCAAACGCTAATTAGTTCCACATGGAGACACAACAAGTACACATAAGTGTTTTCTGAGTAGAATGCTACAGAAACTAGGTGAAAAATGATATTTGCGATGGTAAACATGACATTGAATCCACTTGCCCAAGAAAACGTCTTTACTTTTCTCCAAAACCAGTTTGACTCTGCTTTTCTGAGTCCTTAGCACATGAATTCCACACGAGTTTGTCCAGATAGTTCTGGGTGTAACCAGAATTTTCCGGTTCTGTGTGGCTAAACGAATATCAGCTTTTAAACAGCCTGTGCGGTTGTAGTGTTTTCTGGATAGTATCTAGGAACTTTAGAGTTTTGAATGAATTCTAGCATGTTACATTTTGTTTTTTTGTTGGCAAATGCTAATTAGTTCCACATGGAGACACAACAAGTACACATAAGTGTTTTCTGAGTAGAATGCTACAGAAACTAGGTGAAAAATGATATTTGCAACTGTAAACATGACATTGAATTCACATTCCCAAGAAAGACTTTGCTTTTCTCCAAAACCAGTTTGACTCTGCTTTTCTGGGTCCTTAGCACACGAATTCCACACGAGTTTGTCCAGATAGGTCTGGGTGTAACCAGAATTATCCGGTTCTGTGTGGCTAAATGAATATCAGCTCTTATACAGCCTGTGTATTTGTAGTGTTTTCTGGATAGTATCTAGGAACTTTAGAGTTTTGAATGAATTTTAGCATGTTACTTTTCATTTTTTGGTTGGCAAACACTACTTAGTTCCACATGGAGACACAACAAGTACACATAAGTGTTTTCTGAGTAGAATGCTACAGAAACTAGGTGAAAAATGATACTTGCGACTGTAAACATGACATTGAATCCGCTTGCCCAAGAAAACGTCTTTACTTTTCTCCAAAACCAGTTTGACTCTGCTTTTCTGGGTCCTTAGCACACGAATTCCACACGAGTTTGTCCAGATAGGTCTGGGTGTAACCAGAATTATCCTGTTCTGTGTGGCTAAATGAATATCAGATTTTAAACAGCCTGTGTGTTTGTTAGTGTTTTCTGGATAGTATCTAGGAACTTTAGAGTTTTGAATGAATTCTAGCGTGTTACATTTTTTTTTTTGTCGGCAAACGCTAATTAGTTCCACATGGAGACACAACAAGTACACAGAAGTGTTTCTGAGTAGAATGCTACAGGAACTAGGTGAAAAATGATACTTGCGACTGTAAACATGACATTGAATTCACATTCCCAAGAAAAAGACTTTGCTTTTCTCCAAAACCAGTTTGACTCTGCTTTTCTGGGAGCTTTGCACACGAATTCCACACGAGTTTGTCCAGATAGGTCTGGGTGTAACCAGAATTATCCGGTTCTGTGTGGCTAAATGAATATCAGCTTTTAAACAGCCTGTGTATTTGTAGTGTTTTCTGGATAGTATCTAGGAACTTCAGTGTTTTGAATGAATTCTAGCATGTTACATTTGTTTTTTTGTTTGGCAAAAACTAATTAGTTCCACATGGAGACACAACAAGTACACATAAGTGTTTTCTCCTTTGAATGCTACAGAAACTAGGTGAAAAATGATATTTGCGACTGTAAACATGACATTGAATTCACATTCCCCAGAAAAAGACTTTGCTTTTCTCCAAAACCAGTTTGACTCTGCTTTTCTGGGTCCGTAGCACACGAATTCCACACGAGTTTGTCCAGATAGGTCTGTATCTAACCAGAAATATCCAGTTCTGTGTGGCTAAATGAATATCAGCTTTTAAACAGCCTGTGTATTTATAGTGTTTTCTGGATAGTATCTAGGAACTTTAGAGTTTTTTTTTTTTTTTTTTTTTTTTTTTTTTTTTATATTTTTTGACAGGCAGAGTGGACAGTGAGAGAGAGAGACAGAGAGAAAGGTCTTCCTTTGCCGTTGGTTCACCCTCCAATGGCTGCCGCGGACGGCGCACTGCAGCCAGCGCACCGCGCTCATCCGATGGCAGGAGCCAGGTGCTAGGTGCTTTTTCCTGGTCTCCCATGGGGTGCAGGGCCCAAGCACTTGGGCCATCCTCCACTGCACTCCCGGGCCACAGCAGAGGGCTGGCCTGGAAGAGGGGCAACCGGGACAGAATCCGGTGCCCCGACCGGGACTAGAACCCGGTGTGCCGGCGCCGCAAGGCGGAGGATTAGCCTGTTGAGCCACGGCGCCGGCCTAGGAACTTTAGAGTTTTGAATGAATTCTAGCGTGTTACATTTTTTTTTTTTGTCGGCAAACGCTAATTAGTTCCACATGGAGACACAACAAGTACACAGAAGTGTTTTCTGAGTACAATGCTACAGAAACTAGGTGAAAAATGATATGTGCGACTGTATACATGACATTGAATTCACATTCCCAAGATTAAGACTTTGCTTTTCTCCAAAACCAGTTTGACTCTGCTTTTCTGGGTCCTTAGCACACGAATTCCACACGAGTTTGTCCAGATACGTCTGGGTGTAAGCAGAATTATCCGGTTCTGTGTGGCTAAATGAATATCAGCTTTAAAACAGCCTGTGCGGTTGTAGTGTTTTCTGGATAGTTTGTAGGAACTTTAGAGTTTTGAATCAATTTTAGCATGTTACTTTTCGTTTTTTTTGTTGGCAAACGCTAATTATTTCCACATGGAGACACAGCAAGTACACATAAGTGTTTTCTGAGTATAATGCTACAGAAACTAGGTGAAAATTGTATTTGCGACTGTAAACATGACATTGAATCCACTTGCCCAAGAAAACATCTTTGCTTTTCTCCAAAACCAGTTTGACTCTGCTTTTCTGGGTCCTTAGCACACGAATTCCACACGAGTTTGTCCAGATAGGTCTGGGTGTAACCAAAATTATCCGGTTCTGTGTGGGTAAATGAATATCAGCTTTTATACAGCCTGTGTGTTTGTTAGTGTTTTCTGGATAGTATCTAGGAACTTTAGAGTTTTGAATGAATTCTAGCATGTTACATTTTGTTTTTTTGTTGGCAAACGCTAATTAGTTCCACATGGAGACACAACAAGTACACATAAGTGTTTTCTCATTTGAATGCTACAGAAACTAGGTGAAAAATGATATTTGCAACTGTAAACATGACATTGAATTCACATTCCCAAGAAAAAGACTTTGCTTTTCTCCAAAACCAGTTTGACTCTGCTTTTCTGGGTCCTTAGCACACGAATTCCACACGAGTTTGTCCAGATAGGTCTGGGTCTAACCAGAATTATCCGGTTCTGTGTGGCTAAATGAATATCAGCTTTTAAACAGCCTGTGTGATTGTAGTGTTTTCTGGATAGTATCTAGGAACTTAAGAGTTTTGAATGAATTCTAGCATGTTACATTTCGTTTTTTGGTTGGCAAACACTAATTAGTTCCACATGGAGACACAACAAGTACACATAAGTGTTTTCTGAGTACAATGCTACAGAAACTAGGTGAAAAATGATATTTGCGACTGTAAACATGACATTGAATTCACATTCCCAAGAAAAAGACTTTGCTTTTCTCCAAAACCAGTTTGACTCTGCTTTTCTGGGTGCTTTGCACACGAATTCCACACGAGTTTGTCCAGATAGGTCTGGGTGTAACCAGAATTATCCGGTTCTGTGTGGCTAAATGAATATCAGCTTTTAAACAGCCTGTGTATTTGTAGTGTTTTCTGGATAGTATCTAGGAACTTCAGTGTTTTAAATGAATTCTAGCATGTTACATTTCGTTTTTTGGTTGGCAAACACTAATTAGTTCCACGTAGAGACACAACAAGTACACAGAAGTGTTTTCTGAGTAGAATGCTACAGAAACTAGGTGAAAAATGATATTTGCGACTGTAAACATGACATTGAATCCACTTGCCCAAGAAAACGTCTTTGCTTTTCTCCAAAACCAGTTTGACTCTGCTTTTCTGGGTCCTTAGCACACGAATTCCACACGAGTTTTTCCAGATAGGTCTGTGTCTAACCAGAAATATCCGGTTCTGTGTGGCTAAAAGAATATCAGCTTTTAAACAGCCTGTGTGTTTGTTAGTGTTTTCTGGATAGCATGTATGAACTTTAGAGTTTTGAATGAATTTTAGCATGTTACATTTTGTTTTTTTGTTGGCAAACGCTAATTAGTTCCACATGGAGACACAACAAGTACACATAAGTGTTTTCTCCTTTGAATGCTACAGAAACTAGGTGAAAAATGATATTTGCGACTGTAAACATGACATTGAATTCACATTCCCAAGAAAAAGACTTTGCTTTTCTCCAAAACCAGTTTGACTCTGCTTTTCTGGGTCCTTAGCACACGAATTCCACACGAGTTTGTCCAGATAGGTCTGTATCTAACCAGAAATATCCAGTTCTGTGTGGCTAAATGAATATCAGCTTTTAAACAGCCTGTGTGTTTGTTAGTGTTTTCTGGATAGTATCTAGGAACTTTAGAGTTTTGAATGAATTCTAGCATGTTACATTTTGTTTTTTTGTTTGCAAACACTAATTAGTTCCACATGGAGACACAACAAGTACACATAAGTGTTTTCTGAGTAGAATGCTACAGGAACTAGGTGAAAAATGATATTTGCAACTGTAAACATGACATTGAATTCACATTCCCAAGAAAAAGACTTTGCTTTTCTCCAAAACCAGTTTGACTCTGCTTTTCTGGGTGCTTTGCACACGAATTCCACACGAGTTTGTCCAGATAGGTCTGGGTCTAACCAGAAATATCCTGTTCTGTGTGGGTAAATGAATATCAGCTTTTAAACAGCCTGTGTGTTTGTTAGTGTTTTCTGGATAGCATGTATGAACTTTAGAGTTTTGAATGAATTTTAGCATGTTACATTTTGTTTTTTTGTTGGCAAACGCTAATTAGTTCCACATGGAGACACAGCAAGTACACATAAGTGTTTTCTGAGTACAATGCTACAGAAACTAGGTGAAAAATGATATTTGCGACTGTAAACATGAATTTGAATTCACATTCCCCAGAAAAAGACTTTGCTTTTCTCCAAAACCAGTTTGACTCTGCTTTCCGGGTCCTTAGCACACGAATTCCACACGAGTTTGTCCAGATAGGTCTGTATCTAACCTGAAATATCCAGTTCTGTGTGGCTAAATGAATATCAGCTTTTAAACAGCCTGTGTGTTTGTTAGTGTTTTCTGGATAGCATGTATGAACTTTAGAGTTTTGAATGAATTCTAGCATGTTACATTTCGTTTTTTGGTTGGCAAACACTAATTAGTTCCACATAGAGACACAAAAAGTACACGTAAGTGTTTTCTGAGTACAATGCTACAGAAACTAGGTGAAAATTGTATTTGCGACTGTAAACATGACATTGAATCCACTTGCCCAAGAAAACATCTTTGCTTTTCTCCAAAACCAGTTTGACTTTGCTTTTCTGGGTCCTTAGCACACGAATTCCACACGAGTTTCTCCAGATAGGTCTGGGTGTAACCAGAATTATCCGGTTCTGTGTGGCTAAATGAATATCAGCTTTTAAACAGCCTGTGTGTTTGCTAGTGTTTTCTGGATAGTATCTAGGATCTTTAGAGTTTTGAATGAATTCTAGCGTGTTACATTTTTTTTTTCTTGGCAAATGCTAATTAGTTCCACATGGAGACACAACAAGTACACATAAGTGTTTTCTGAGTAGAATGCTACAGGAACTAGGTTAAAAATGATATTTGCGACTGTAAACATGACATTGAATTCACATTCCCCAGAAAAAGACTTTGCTTTTCTCCAAAACCAGTTTGACTCTGCTTTTCTGGGTGCTTTGAACACGAATTCCACACGAGTTTGTCCAGATAGGTCTGGGTGTAACCAGAATTATCCGGTTCTGTGTGGCTAAATGAATATCAGCTTTTAAACAGCCTGTGTATTTATAGTGTTTTCTGGATAGTATCTAGGAACTTCAGTGTTTTGAATGAATTCTAGCATGTTACATTTCGTTTTTTGGTTGGCAAACACTAATTAGTTCCACGTAGAGACACAACAAGTACACATAAGTGTTTTCTGAGTACAATGCTACAGAAACTAGGTGAAAAATTATATTTGCAACTGTAAACATGACATTGAATTCACATTACCAAGAAAGACTTTGCTTTTCTCCAAAACCAGTTTGACTCTGCTTTTCTGGGTCCTTAGCACACGAATTCCACACGAGTTTGTCCAGATAGGTCTGGGTGTAACCAGAATTATCCGGTTCTGTGTGGGTAAATGAATATCAGCTTTTAAACAGCCTGTGTGATTGTAGTGTTTTCTGGATAGTATCTAGGAACTTTAGAGTTTTTAATGAATTCTAGCATGTTACATTTCGTTTTTTGGTTGGCAAACACTAATTAGTTCCACATGGAGACGCAACAAGTACACATAAGTGTTTTCTGAGTACAATGCTACAGAAACTAGGTGAAAAATGATATTTGCAACTGTAAACATGACATTGAATCCACTTGCTCAAGAAAACGTCTTTGCTTTTCTCCAAAACCAGTTTGACTCTGCTTTTCTGGGTCCTTAGCACACGAATTCCACACGAGTTTGTCCTGATAGGTCTGGGTCTAACCAGAATTATCCGGTTCTGTGTGGCTAAATGAATATCAGCTTTTAAACAGCCTGTGTGTTTGCTAGTGTTTTCTGGATAGTATCTAGGAACTTTAGAGTTTTGAATGAATTCTAGCATGTTACATTTTGTTTTTTTGTTGGCAAATGCTAATTAGTTCCACATGGAGACACAACAAGTACACATAAGTGTTTTCTGAGTAGAATGCTACAGGAACTAGGTGAAAAATGATATTTGTGACTGTAAACATGACATTGAATTCACATTCCCAAGATTAAGACTTTGCTTTTCCCAAAACCAGTTTGACTCTGCTTTTCTGGGTCCTTAGCACACGAATTCCACACGAGTTTGTCCAGATAGGTCTGGGTGTAACCAGAATTATCCGGTTCTGTGTGGCTAAATGAATGTCAGCTTTTAAACAGCCTTTGTGTTTGTAGTGTTTTCTGGATAGTATCTAGGAACTTTAGAGTTTTGAATGAATTTTAGCATGTTACATTTTGTTTTTTTTGTTGGCAAACACTAATTAGTTCCACATGGAGACACAACAAGTACACAGAAGTGTTTTCTGAGTAGAATGCTACAGGAACTATGTGAAAAATGATATTTGCGACTGTAAACATGACATTGAATTCACATTGCCAAGAAAAAGACTTTGCTTTTCTCCAAAACCAGTTTGACTCTGCTTTTCTGGATGCTTTTCACACGAATTCCAAACGAGTTTGTCCAGACAGGTCTGGGTGTAACCAGAATTATCCGTTTCTGTGTGGCTAAATGAATATCAGCTTTTAAACAGCCTGTGTGTTTGTTAGTGTTTTCTGGATAGTATCTAGTAACTTTAGAGTTTTGAATGAATTCTAGCGTGTTACATTTTTTTTTTTGTCGGCAAACGCTAATTAGTTCCACATGGAGACACAACAAGTACACATAAGTGTTTTCTGAGTACAATGCTACAGAAACTAGGTGAAAAATGATATGTGCGACTGTATACATGACATTGAATTCACATTCCCATGATTAAGACTTTGCTTTTCTCCAAAACCAGTTTGACACTGCTTTTCTGGGTCCTTAGCACACGAATTCCACACGAGTTTGTCCAGATAGGTCTGGGTCTAACCAGAATTATCCGGTTCTGTGTGGCTAAATGAATATCAGCTTTTAAACAGCCTGTGCGGTTGTAGAGTTTTCTGGATAGTATCTAGGAACTTTAGAGTTTTGAATGAATTTTAGCATGTTACTTTTCGTTTTTTTGTTGGCAAACGCTAATTAGTTCCACATGGAGACACAGGAAGTACACATAAGTGTTTTCTGAGTATAATGCTACAGAAACTAGGTGAAAATTGTATTTGCGACTGTAAACATGAAATTGAATCCACTTGCACAAGAAAACGTCTTTGCTTTTCTCCAAAACCAGTTTGACTCTGCTTTTCTGGGTACTTAGCACACGAATTCCACACGAGTTTGTCCAGATAGGTCTGGGTGTAACCAGAATTATCCTGTTCTGTGTGGGTAAATGAATATCAGCATTTAAAAAGCCTGTGTGTTTGTTAGTGTTTTCTGGATAGTATCTAGGAACTTTAGAGTTTTGAATGAATTCTAGCATGTTACATTTTGTTTTTTTGTTGGCAAACGCTAATTAGTTCCACATGGAGACACAACAAGTACACATAAGTGTTTTCTGAGTAGAATGCTACAGAAACTAGGTGAAAAATGATATTTGCGACTGTAAACATGACATTGAATCTACTTGCCCAATAAAACGTCTTTACTTTTCTCCAAAACCAGTTTGACTCTGCTTTTCTGAGTCCTTAGCACATGAATTCCACACGAGTTTGTCCAGATAGGTCTGGGTGTAACCAGAATTATCCGGTTCTGTGTGGCTAAACAAATATCAGCTTTTAAACAGCCTGTGCGGTTGTAGTGTTTTCTGGATAGTATCTAGGAACTTTAGAGTTTTGAATGAATTCTAGCATGTTACATTTTGTTTTTTTGTTGGCAAATGCTAATTAGTTCCACATGGAGACACAACAAGTACACATAAGTGTTTTCTGAGTAGAATGCTACAGAAACTAGGTGAAAAATGATATTTGCAACTGTAAACATGACATTGAATTCACATTCCCAAGAAAGACTTTGCTTTTCTCCAAAACCAGTTTGACTCTGCTTTTCTGGGTCCTTAGCACACGAATTCCACACGAGTTTGTCCAGATAGGTCTGGGTGTAACCAGAATTATCCGGTTCTGTGTGGCTAACTGAATATCAGCTCTTATACAGCCTGTGTATTTGTAGTGTTTTCTGGATAGTATCTAGGAACTTTAGAGTTTTGAATGAATTTTAGCATGTTACTTTTCATTTTTTGGTTGGCAAACACTACTTAGTTCCACATGGAGACACAACAAGTACACATAAGTGTTTTCTGAGTAGAATGCTACAGAAACTAGGTGAAAAATGATACTTGCGACTGTAAACATGACATTGAATCCGCTTGCCCAAGAAAACGTCTTTACTTTTCTCCAAAACCAGTTTGACTCTGCTTTTCTGGGTCCTTAGCACACGAATTCCACACGAGTTTGTCCAGATAGGTCTGGGTGTAACCAGAATTATCCTGTTCTGTGTGGCTAAATGAATATCAGATTTTAAACAGCCTGTGTGTTTGTTAGTGTTTTCTGGATAGTATCTAGGAACTTTAGAGTTTTGAATGAATTCTAGCGTGTTACATTTTTTTTTTTTGTCGGCAAACGCTAATTAGTTCCACATGGAGACACAACAAGTACACATAAGTGTTTTCTGAGTACAATGCTACAGGAACTAGGTGAAAAATGATATGTGCGACTGTAAACATGACATTGAATTCACATTCCCAAGAAAAAGACTTTGCTTTTCTCCAAAACCAGTTTGACTCTGCTTTTCTGGGAGCTTTGCACACGAATTCCACACGAGTTTGTCCAGATAGGTCTGGGTGTAACCAGAATTATCCGGTTCTGTGTGGCTAAATGAATATCAGCTTTTAAACAGCCTGTGTATTTGTAGTGTTTTCTGGATAGTATCTAGGAACTTCAGTGTTTTGAATGAATTCTAGAATGTTACATTTGGTTTTTTGGTTGGCAAAAACTAATTAGTTCCACATGGAGACACAACAAGTACACATAAGTGTTTTCTCCTTTGAATGCTACAAAACTAGGTGAAAAATGATATTTGCGACTGTAAACATGACATTGAATTCACATTCCCCAGAAAAAGACTTTGCTTTTCTCCAAAACCAGTTTGACTCTGCTTTTCTGGGTCCGTAGCACACGAATTCCACACGAGTTTGTCCAGATAGGTCTGTATCTAACCAGAAATATCCAGTTCTGTGTGGCTAAATGAATATCAGCTTTTAAACAGCCTGTGTGTTTGTTAGTGTTTTCTGGATAGTATCTAGGAACTTTAGAGTTTTGAATGAATTCTAGCGTGTTACATTTTTTTTTTTGTCGGCAAACGCTAATTAGTTCCACATGGAGACACAACAAGTACACATAAGTGTTTTCTGAGTACAATGCTACAGAAACTAGGTGAAAAATGATATGTGCGACTGTATACATGACATTGAATTCACATTCCCAAGATTAAGACTTTGCTTTTCTCCAAAACCAGTTTGACACTGCTTTTCTGGGTCCTTAGCACACGAATTCCACACGAGTTTGTCCAGATAGGTCTGGGTGTAACCAGAATTATCCGGTTCTGTGTGGCTAAATGAATATCAGCTTTTAAACAGCCTGTGCGGTTGTAGAGTTTTCTGGATAGTATCTAGGAACTTTAGAGTTTTGAATGAATTTTAGCATGTTACTTTTCGTTTTTTTGTTGGCAAACGCTAATTAGTTCCACATGGAGACACAGGAAGTACACATAAGTGTTTTCTGAGTATAATGCTACAGAAACTAGGTGAAAATTGTATTTGCGACTGTAAACATGAAATTGAATCCACTTGCCCAAGAAAACGTCTTTGCTTTTCTCCAAAACCAGTTTGACTCTGCTTTTCTGGGTACTTAGCACACGAATTCCACACGAGTTTGTCCAGATAGGTCTGGGTGTAACCAGAATTATCCTGTTCTGTGTGGGTAAATGAATATCAGCATTTAAAAAGCCTGTGTGTTTGTTAGTGTTTTCTGGATAGTATCTAGGAACTTTAGAGTTTTGAATGAATTCTAGCATGTTACATTTTGTTTTTTTGTTGGCAAACGCTAATTAGTTCCACATGGAGACACAACAAGTACACATAAGTGTTTTCTGAGTAGAATGCTACAGAAACTAGGTGAAAAATGATATTTGCGACTGTAAACATGACATTGAATCCACTTGCCCAAGAAAACGTCTTTACTTTTCTCCAAAACCAGTTTGACTCTGCTTTTCTGAGTCCTTAGCACATGAATTCCACACGAGTTTGTCCAGATAGGTCTGGGTGTAACCAGAATTATCCGGTTCTGTGTGGCTAAACAAATATCAGCTTTTAAACAGCCTGTGCGGTTGTAGTGTTTTCTGGATAGTATCTAGGAACTTTAGAGTTTTGAATGAATTCTAGCATGTTACATTTTGTTTTTTTGTTGGCAAATGCTAATTAGTTCCACATGGAGACACAACAAGTACACATAAGTGTTTTCTGAGTAGAATGCTACAGAAACTAGGTGAAAAATGATATTTGCAACTGTAAACATGACATTGAATTCACATTCCCAAGAAAGACTTTGCTTTTCTCCAAAACCAGTTTGACTCTGCTTTTCTGGGTCCTTAGCACACGAATTCCACACGAGTTTGTCCAGATAGGTCTGGGTGTAACCAGAATTATCCGGTTCTGTGTGGCTAACTGAATATCAGCTCTTATACAGCCTGTGTATTTGTAGTGTTTTCTGGATAGTATCTAGGAACTTTAGAGTTTTGAATGAATTTTAGCATGTTACTTTTCATTTTTTGGTTGGCAAACACTACTTAGTTCCACATGGAGACACAACAAGTACACATAAGTGTTTTCTGAGTAGAATGCTACAGAAACTAGGTGAAAAATGATACTTGCGACTGTAAACATGACATTGAATCCGCTTGCCAAAGAAAACGTCTTTACTTTTCTCCAAAACCAGTTTGACTCTGCTTTTCTGGGTCCTTAGCACACGAATTCCACACGAGTTTGTCCAGATAGGTCTGGGTGTAACCAGAATTATCCTGTTCTGTGTGGCTAAATGAATATCAGATTTTAAACAGCCTGTGTGTTTGTTAGTGTTTTCTGGATAGTATCTAGGAACTTTAGAGTTTTGAATGAATTCTAGCGTGTTACATTTTTTTTTTTTGTCGGCAAACGCTAATTAGTTCCACATGGAGACACAACAAGTACACATAAGTGTTTTCTGAGTACAATGCTACAGGAACTAGGTGAAAAATGATATGTGCGACTGTAAACATGACATTGAATTCACATTCCCCAGAAAAAGACTTTGCTTTTCTCCAAAACCAGTTTGACTCTGCTTTTCTGGGAGCTTTGCACACGAATTCCACACGAGTTTGTCCAGATAGGTCTGGGTGTAACCAGAATTATCCGCTTCTGTGTGGCTAAATGAATATCAGCTTTTAAACAGCCTGTGTATTTGTAGTGTTTTCTGGATAGTATCTAGGAACTTCAGTGTTTTGAATGAATTCTAGCATGTTACATTAGGTTTTTTGGTTGGCAAAAACTAATTAGTTCCACATGGAGACACAACAAGTACACATAAGTGTTTTCTCCTTTGAATGCTACAAAACTAGGTGAAAAATGATATTTGCGACTGTAAACATGACATTGAATTCACATTCCCCAGAAAAAGACTTTGCTTTTCTCCAAAACCAGTTTGACTCTGCTTTTCTGGGTCCGTAGCACACGAATTCCACACGAGTTTGTCCAGATAGGTCTGTATCTAACCAGAAATATCCAGTTCTGTGTGGCTAAATGAATATCAGCTTTTAAACAGCCTGTGTGTTTGTTAGTGTTTTCTGGATAGTATCTAGGAACTTTAGAGTTTTGAATGAATTCTAGCGTGTTACATTTTTTTTTTTTGTCGGCAAACGCTAATTAGTTCCACATGGAGACACAACAAGTACACATAAGTGTTTTCTGAGTACAATGCTACAGAAACTAGGTGAAAAATGATATGTGCGACTGTATACATGACATTGAATTCACATTCCCAAGATTAAGACTTTGCTTTTCTCCAAAACCAGTTTGACTCTGCTTTTCTGGGTCCTTAGCACACGAATTCCACACGAGTTTGTCCAGATAGGTCTGGGTGTAAGCAGAATTATCCGGTTCTGTGTGGCTAAATGAATATCAGCTTTAAAACAGCCTGTGCGGTTGTAGTGTTTTCTGGATAGTATGTAGGAACTTTAGAGTTTTGAATGAATTTTAGCATGTTACTTTTCGTTTTTTTTGTTGGCAAACGCTAATTAGTTCCACATGGAGACACAGCAAGTACACATAAGTGTTTTCTGAGTAGAATGCTACAGAAACTAGGTGAAAATTGTATTTGCGACTGTAAACATGACATTGAATCCACTTGCCCAAGAAAACATCTTTGCTTTTCTCCAAAACCAGTTTGACTCTGCTTTTCTGGGTCCTTAGCACACGAATTCCACACGAGTTTGTCCAGATAGGTCTGGGTGTAACCAAAATTATACGGTTCTGTGGGGGTAAATGAATATCAGCTTTTATACAGCCTGTGTGTTTGTTAGTGTTTTCTGGATAGTATCTAGGAACTTTAGAGTTTTGAATGAATTCTAGCATGTTACATTTTGTTTTTTTGTTGGCAAACGCTAATTAGTTCCACATGGAGACACAACAAGTACACATAAGTGTTTTCTCATTTGAATGCTACAGAAACTAGGTGAAAAATGATATTTGCAACTGTAAACATGACATTGAATTCACATTCCCAAGAAAAAGACTTTGCATTTCTCCAAAACCAGTTTGACTCTGCTTTTCTGGGTCCTTAGCACACGAATTCCACACGAGTTTGTCCAGATAGGTCTGGGTCTAACCAGAATTATCCGGTTCTGTGTGGCTAAATGAATATCAGCTTTTAAACAGCCTGTGTGATTGTAGTGTTTTCTGGATAGTATCTAGGAACTTAAGAGTTTTGAATGAATTCTAGCATGTTACATTTCGTTTTTTGGTTGGCAAACACTAATTAGTTCCACATGGAGACACAACAAGTACACATAAGTGTTTTCTGAGTACAATGCTACAGAAACTAGGTGAAAAATGATATTTGCGACTGTAAACATGACATTGAATTCACATTCCCAAGAAAAAGACTTTGCTTTTCTCCAAAACCAGTTTGACTCTGCTTTTCTGGGTGCTTTGCACACGAATTCCACACGAGTTTGTCCAGATAGGTCTGGGTGTAACCAGAATTATCCGGTTCTGTGTGGCTAAATGAATATCAGCTTTTAAACAGCCTGTGTATTTGTAGTGTTTTCTGGATAGTATCTAGGAACTTCAGTGTTTTGAATGAATTCTAGCATGTTACATTTCGTTTTTTGGTTGGCAAACACTAATTAGTTCCACGTAGAGACACAACAAGTACACAGAAGTGTTTTCTGAGTAGAATGCTACAGAAACTAGGTGAAAAATGATATTTGCGACTGTAAACATGACATTGAATCCACTTGCCCAAGAAAACGTCTTTGCTTTTCTCCAAAACCAGTTTGACTCTGCTTTTCTGGGTCCTTAGCACACGAATTCCACACGAGTTTTTCCAGATAGGTCTGTGTCTAACCAGAAATATCCGGTTCTGTGTGGCTAAAAGAATATCAGCTTTTAAACAGCCTGTGTGTTTGTTAGTGTTTTCTGGATAGCATGTATGAACTTTAGAGTTTTGAATGAATTTTAGCATGTTACATTTTGTTTTTTTGTTGGCAAACGCTAATTAGTTCCACATGGAGACACAACAAGTACACATAAGTGTTTTCTCCTTTGAATGCTACAGAAACTAGGTGAAAAATGATATTTGCGACTGTAAACATGACATTGAATTCACATTCCCCAGAAAAAGACTTTGCTTTTCTCCAAAACCAGTTTGACTCTGCTTTTCTGGGTCCGTAGCACACGAATTCCACACGAGTTTGTCCAGATAGGTCTGTATCTAACCAGAAATATCCAGTTCTGTGTGGCTAAATGAATATCAGCTTTTAAACAGCCTGTGTGTTTGTTAGTGTTTTCTGGATAGTATCTAGGAACTTTAGAGTTTTGAATGAATTCTAGCGTGTTACATTTTTTTTTTTTGTCGGCAAACGCTAATTAGTTCCACATGGAGACACAAAAAGTACACATAAGTGTTTTCTGAGTACAATGCTACAGAAACTAGGTGAAAAATGATATGTGCGACTGTATACATGACATTGAATTCACATTCCCAAGATTAAGACTTTGCTTTTCTCCAAAACCAGTTTGACTCTGCTTTTCTGGGTCCTTAGAACATGAATTCCACACGAGTTTCTCCTGATAGGTCTGGGTGTAAGCAGAATTATCCGGTTCTGTGTGGCTAAATGAATATCAGCTTTTAAACAGCCTGTGCGGTTGTAGTGTTTTCTGGAGAGTATCTAGGAACTTTAGAGTTTTGAATGAATTTTAGCATGTTACTTTTCGTTTTTTTTGTTGGCAAACGCTAATTAGTTCCACATGGAGACACAACAAGTACACATAAGTGTTTTCTGAGTATAATGCTACAGAAACTAGGTGAAAATTGTATTTGCGACTGTAAACATGACATTGAATCCACTTGCCCAAGAAAACGTCTTTGCTTTTCTCCAAAACCAGTTTGACTCTGCTTTTCTGGGTCCTTAGCACACGAATTCCACACGAGTTTCTCCAGATAGGTCTGGGTGTAACCAGAATTTTCCGGTTCTGTGTGGGTAAATGAATATCAGCTTTTATACAGCCTGTGTGTTTGTTAGTGTTTTCTGGATAGTATCTAGGAACTTTAGAGTTTTGAATGAATTCTAGCATGTTACATTTTGTTTTTTTGTTGGCAAACGCTAATTAGTTCCACATGGAGACACAACAAGTACACATAAGTGTTTTCTCATTTGAATGCTACAGAAACTAGGTGAAAAATGATATTTGCGACTGTAAACATGACATTGAATTCACATTCCCAAGAAAAAGACTTTGCTTTTCTCCAAAACCAGTTTGACTCTGCTTTTCTGGGTCCTTAGCACATGAATTCCACACGAGTTTGTCCAGATAGGTCTGGGTGTAACCAGAATTATCCGGTTCTGTGTGGCTAAATGAATATCAGCTTTTAAACAGCCTGTGTGATTGTAGTGTTTTCTGGATAGTATCTAGGAACTTAAGAGTTTTGAATGAATTCTAGCATGTTACATTTCGTTTTTTGGTTGGCAAACACTAATTAGTTCCACATGGAGACACAACAAGTACACATAAGTGTTTTCTGAGTACAATGCTACAGAAACTAGGTGAAAAATGATATTTGCGACTGTAAACATGACATTGAATCCACTTGCCAAAGAAAACGTCTTTGCTTTTCTCCAAAACCAGTTTGACTCTGCTTTTCTGGGTCCTTAGCACACGAATTCCACACGAGTTTCTCCTGATAGGTCTGGGTCTAACCAGAATTATCCGGTTCTGTGTGGCTAAATGAATATCAGCTTTTAAACAGCCTGTGTGTTTGCTAGTGTTTTCTGGATAGTATCTAGGAACTTTAGAGTTTTGAATGAATTCTAGCATGTTACATTTTGTTTTTTTTGTTGGCAAACACTAATTAGTTCCACATGGAGACACAACAAGTACAAAGAAGTGTTTTCTGAGTAGAATGCTACAGGAACTAGGTTAAAAATGATATTTGCGACTGTAAACATGACATTGAATTCACATTCCCAAGAAAAAGACTTTGCTTTTCTCCAAAACCAGTTTGACTGCTTTTCTGGGTCCTTAGCACACGAATTCCACACGAGTTTGTCCAGATAGGTCTGTATCTAACCAGAAATATCCAGTTCTGTGTGGCTAAATGAATATCAGCTTTTAAACAGCCTGTGTGTTTGTTAGTGTTTTCTGGATAGTATCTAGGAACTTTAGAGTTTTGAATGAATTCTAGCATGTTACATTTTGTTTTTTTGTTTGCAAACACTAATTAGTTCCACATGGAGACACAACAAGTACACAGAAGTGTTTTCTGAGTAGAATGCTACAGGAACTAGGTGAAAAATGATATTTGCAACTGTAAACATGACATTGAATTCACATTCCCAAGAAAAAGACTTTGCTTTTCTCCAAAACCAGTTTGACTCTGCTTTTCTGGGTGCTTTGCACACGAATTCCACACGAGTTTGTCCAGATAGGTCTGGGTCTAACCAGAAATATCCTGTTCTGTGTGGGTAAATGAATATCAGCTTTTAAACAGCCTGTGTGTTTGTTAGTGTTTTCTGGATAGCATGTATGAACTTTAGAGTTTTGAATGAATTTTAGCATGTTACATTTTGTTTTTTTGTTGGCAAACGCTAATTAATTCCACATGGAGACACAGCAAGTACACATAAGTGTTTAATGAGGACAATGCTACAGAAACTAGGTGAAAAATGATATTTGCGACTGTAAACATGAATTTGAATTCACATTCCCCAGAAAAAGACTTTGCTTTTCTCCAAAACCAGTTTGACTCTGCTTTCCGGGTCCTTAGCACACGAATTCCACACGAGTTTGTCCAGATAGGTCTGTATCTAACCTGAAATATCCAGTTCTGTGTGGCTAAATGAATATCAGCTTTTAAACAGCCTGTGTGTTTGTTAGTGTTTTCTGGATAGCATGTATGAACTTTAGAGTTTTGAATGAATTCTAGCATGTTACATTTCATTTTTTGGTAGGCAAACACTAATTAGTTCCACATAGAGACACAAAAAGTACACGTAAGTGTTTTCTGAGTACAATGCTACAGAAACTAGGTGAAAATTGTATTTGCGACTGTAAACATGACATTGAATCCACTTGCCCAAGAAAACGTCTTTGCTTTTCTCCAAAACCAGTTTGACTTTGCTTTTCTGGGTCCTTAGCACACGAATTCCACACGAGTTTCTCCAGATAGGTCTGGGTGTAACCAGAATTATCCGGTTCTGTGTGGCTAAATGAATATCAGCTTTTAAACAGCCTGTGTGTTTGCTAGTGTTTTCTGGATAGTATCTAGGATCTTTAGAGTTTTGAATGAATTCTGGCGTGTTACATTTTTTTTTTCTTGGCAAATGCTAATTAGTTCCACATGGAGACACAACAAGTACACATAAGTGTTTTCTGAGTAGAATGCTACAGGAACTAGGTTAAAAATGATATTTGCGACTGTAAACATGACATTGAATTCACATTCCCCAGAAAAAGACTTTGCTTTTCTCCAAAACCAGTTTGACTCTGCTTTTCTGGGTGCTTTGAACACGAATTCCACACGAGTTTGTCCAGATAGGTCTGGGTGTAACCAGAATTATCCGGTTCTGTGTGGCTAAATGAATATCAGCTTTTAAACAGCCTGTGTATTTATAGTGTTTTCTGGATAGTATCTAGGAACTTCAGTGTTTTGAATGAATTCTAGCATGTTACATTTCGTTTTTTGGTTGGCAAACACTAATTAGTTCCACGTAGAGACACAACAAGTACACATAAGTGTTTTCTGAGTACAATGCTACAGAAACTAGGTGAAAAATGATATTTGCGACTGTAAACATGACATTGAATCCACTTGCCCAAGAAAACGTCTTTGCTTTTCTCCAAAACCAGTTTGACTCTGCTTTTCTGGGTCCGTAGCACACGAATTCCACACGAGTTTGTCCAGATAGGTCTGTGTCTAACCAGAAATATCAGGTTCTGTGTGGGTAAATGAATATCAGCTTTTAAACAGCCTGTGTGTTTGTTAGTGTTTTCTGGATAGCATGTGTGAACTTTAGAGTTTTGAATGAATTTTAGCATGTTACATTTTGTTTTTTTGTTGGCAAACGCTAATTAGTTCCACATGGAGACACAACAAGTACACATAAGTGTTTTCTCCTTTGAATGCTACAGAAACTAGGTGAAAAATGATATTTGCGACTGTAAACATGACATTGAATTCACATTCCCAAGAAAAAGACTTTGCTTTTCTCCAAAACCAGTTTGACTCTGCTTTTCTGGGTCCGTAGCACACGAATTCCACACGAGTTTGTCCAGATAGGTCTGTATCTAACCAGAAATATCCAGTTCTGTGTGGCTAAATGAATATCAGCTTTTAAACAGCCTGTGTGTTTGTTAGTGTTTTCTGGATAGTATCTAGGAACTTTAGAGTTTTGAATGAATTCTAGCATGTTACATTTTTTTTTTTGTCGGCAACCGCTAATTAGTTCCACATGGAGACACAAAAAGTACACATAAGTGTTTTCTGAGTACAATGCTACAGAAACTAGGTGAAAAATGATATGTGCGACTGTATACATGACATTGAATTCACATTCCCAAGATGAAGACTTTGCTTTTCTCCAAAACCAGTTTGACTCTGCTTTTCTGGGTCCTTAGAACACGAATTCCACACGAGTTTCTCCTGATAGGTCTGGGTGTAAGCAGAATTATCCGGTTCTGTGTGGCTAAATGAATATCAGCTTTTAAACAGCCTGTGCGGTTGTAGTGTTTTCTGGATAGTATGTAGGAACTTTAGAGTTTTGAATGAATTTTAGCATGTTACTTTTCGTTTTTTTTGTTGGCAAACGCTAATTAGTTCCACATGGAGACACAGCAAGTACACATAAGTGTTTTCTGAGTATAATGCTACAGAAACTAGGTGAAAATTTTATTTGCGACTGTAAACATGACATTGAATCCACTTGCCCAAGAAAACGTCTTTGCTTTTCTCCAAAACCAGTTTGACTCTGCTTTTCTGGGTCCTTAGCACACGAATTCCACACGAGTTTGTCCAGATAGGTCTGGGTGTAAGCAGAATTATCCGGTTCTGTGTGGCTAAATGAATATCAGCTTTTATACAGCCTGTGTGTTTGTTAGTGTTTTCTGGATAGTATCTAGGAACTTTAGAGTTTTGAATGAATTCTAGCATGTTACATTTTGTTTTTTTGTTGGCAAACGCTAATTAGTTCCACATGGAGACACAACAAGTACACATAAGTGTTTTCTCATTTGAATGCTACAGAAACTAGGTGAAAAATGATATTTGCGACTGTAAACATGACATTGAATTCACATTCCCTAGAAAAAGACTTTGCTTTTCTCCAAAACCAGTTTGACTCTGCTTTTCTGTGTCCTTAGCACACGAATTCCACACGAGTTTTTCCAGATAGGTCTGGGTCTAACCAGAATTATCCGGTTCTGTGTGGCTAAATGAATATCAGCTTTTAAACAGCCTGTGTGATTGTAGTGTTTTCTGGATAGTATCTAGGAACTTAAGAGTTTTGAATGAATTCTAGCATGTTACATTTCGTTTTTTGGTTGGCAAACACTAATTAGTTCCACATGGAGACACAACAAGTACACATAAGTGTTTTCTGAGTACAATGCTACAGAAACTAGGTGAAAATTGTATTTGCGACTGTAAACATGACATTGAATCCACTTGCCCAAGAAAACGTCTTTGCTTTTCTCCAAAACCAGTTTGACTCTGCTTTTCTGGGTCCTTAGCACACGAATTCCACACGAGTTTCTCCTGATAGGTCTGGGTCTAACCAGAATTATCCGGTTCTGTGTGGCTAAATGAATATCAGCTTTTAAACAGCCTGTGTGTTTGCTAGTGTTTTCTGGATAGTATCTAGGAACTTTAGAGTTTTGAATGAATTCTAGCATGTTACATTTTGTTTTTTTTGTTGGCAAACACTAATTAGTTCCACATGGAGACACAACAAGTACAAAGAAGTGTTTTCTGAGTAGAATGCTACAGGAACTAGGTTAAAAATGATATTTGCGACTGTAAACATGACATTGAATTCACATTCCCAAGAAAAAGACTTTGCTTTTCTCCAAAACCAGTTTGACTCTGCTTTTCTGGGTCCTTAGCACACGAATTCCACACGAGTTTGTCCAGATAGGTCTGTATCTAACCAGAAATATCCAGTTCTGTGTGGCTAAATGAATATCAGCTTTTAAACAGCCTGTGTGTTTGTTAGTGTTTTCTGGATAGTATCTAGGAACTTTAGAGTTTTGAATGAATTCTAGCATGTTACATTTTGTTTTTTTGTTTGCAAATGCTAATTAGTTCCACATGGAGACACAACAAGTACACATAAGTGTTTTCTGAGTAGAATGCTACAGGAACTAGGTGAAAAATGATATTTGCAACTGTAAACATGACATTGAATTCACATTCCCAAGAAAAAGACTTTGCTTTCTCCAAAACCAGTTTGACTCTGCTTTTCTGGGTCCTTAGCACATGAATTCCACACGAGTTTGTCCAGATAGGTCTGGGTGTAACCAGAAATATCCAGTTCTGTGTGGCTAAATGAATATCAGCTTTTAAACAGCCTGTGTATTTGTAGTGTTTTCTGGATAGCATCTAGGAACTTTAGAGTTTTGAATGAATTTTAGCATGTTACTTTTCGTTTTTTGGTTGGCAAACACTAATTAGTTCCACATAGAGACACAAAAAGTACACATAAGTGTTTTCTGAGTACAATGCTACAGAAACTAGGTGAAAAATGATACTTGCGATTGTAAACATGACATTGAATCCACTTGCCCAAGAAAACGTCTTTGCTTTTCTCCAAAACCAGTTTGACTCTGCTTTTCTGGGTCCTTAGCACACGAATTCCACACGAGTTTGTCCAGATAGGTCTGGGTGTAACCAGAAATATCCGGTTCTGTGTGGCTAAATGAATATCAGCTTTTAAACAGCATGTGTGTTTGTTAGTGTTTTCTGGATAATATCTAGGAACTTTAGAGTTTTGAATGAATTCTAGCGTGTTACATTTTTTTTTTTGTCGGCAAACGCTAATTAGTTCCACATGGAGACACAACAAGTACACATAAGTGTTTTCTGAGTAGAATGCTACAGGAACTAGGTGAAAAATGATATGTGCGACTGTAAACATGACATTGAATTCACATTCCCAAGAAAAAGACTTTGCTTTTCTCTAAAACCAGTTTGACTCTGCTTTTCTGGGTCCTTAGCACACGAATTCCACACGAGTTTGTCCAGATACGTCTGGGTGTAAGCAGAATTATCCGGTTCTGTGTGGGTAAATGAATATCAGCTTTTAAACAGCCTGTGTGTTTGTTAGTGTTTTGTGGATAGCATGTATGAACTTTAGAGTTTTGAATGAATTTTAGCATGTTACATTTTGTTTTTTTGTTGGCAAACGCTAATTAGTTCCACATGGAGACACAGCAAGTACACATAAGTGTTTTCTTAGTACAATGCTACAGAAACTAGGTGAAAAATGATATTTGCGACTGTAAACATGACATTGAATTCACATTCCCAAGAAAAAGACTTTGCTTTTCTCCAAAACCAGTTTGACTCTGCTTTTCTGGGTGCTTTGAACACGAATTCCACACGAGTTTGTCCAGATAGGTCTGGGTGTAACCGGGATTATCCGGTTCTGTGTGGCTAAATGAATATCAGCTTTTAAACAGCCTGTGTATTTATAGTGTTTTCTGGATAGTATCTAGGAACTTCAGTGTTTTGAATGAATTCTAGCATGTTACATTTCGTTTTTTGGTTGGCAAACACTAATTAGTTCCACGTAGAGACACAACAAGTACACATAAGTGTTTTCTGAGTACAATGCTACAGAAACTAGGTGAAAAATGATATTTGCGACTGTAAACATGACATTGAATCCACTTGCCCAAGAAAACGTCTTTGCTTTTCTCCAAAACCAGTTTGACTCTGCTTTTCTGGGTCCTTAGCACACGAATTCCACACGAGTTTGTCCAGATAGGTCTGTGTCTAACCAGAAATATCCAGTTCTGTGTGGGTAAATGAATATCAGCTTTTAAACAGCCTGTGTGTTTGTTAGTGTTTTCTGGATAGCATGTATGAACTTTAGAGTTTTGAATGAATTTTAGCATGTTACATTTTGTTTTTTTGTTGGCAAACGCTAATTAGTTCCACATGGAGACACAACAAGTACACATAAGTGTTTTCTCCTTTGAATGCTACAGAAACTAGGTGAAAAATGATATTTTCGACTGTAAACATGACATTTAATCCACTTGCCTAAGAAAACGTCTTTGCTTTTCTCCAAAACCAGTTTGACTCTGCTTTTCTGGGTCCGTAGCACATGAATTCCACACGAGTTTGTCCAGATAGGTCTGGATCGAACCAGAAATATCCAGTTCTGTGTGGCTAAATGAATATCAGCTTTTAAACAGCCTGTGTGTTTGTTAGTGTTTTCTGGATAGTATCTAGGAACTTTAGAGTTTTGAATGAATTCTAGCGTGTTACATTTTTTTTTTGTCGGCAAACGCTAATTAGTTCCACATGGAGACACAAAAAGTACACATAAGTGTTTTCTGAGTAGAATGCTACAGAAACTAGGTGAAAAATGATATGTGCGACTGTATACATGACATTGAATTCACATTCCCAAGATTAAGACTTTGCTTTTCTCCAAAACCAGTTTGACTCTGCTTTTCTGGGTCCTTAGCACATGAATTCCACACGAGTTTCTCCTGATAGGTCTGGGTGTAAGCAGAATTATCCGGTTCTGTGTGGCTAAATGAATATCAGCTTTTAAACAGCCTGTGCGGTTGTACTGTTTTCTGGATAGTATGTAGGAACTTTAGAGTTTTGAATGAATTTTATCATGTTACTTTTCGTTTTTTTTGTTGGCAAACGCTAATTAGTTCCACATGGAGACACAGCAAGTACACATAAGTGTTTTCTGAGTATAATGCTACAGAAACTAGGTGAAAATTGTATTTGCGACTGTAAACATGACATTGAATCCACTTGCCCAAGAAAACGTCTTTGCTTTTCTCCAAAACCAGTTTGACTCTGCTTTTCTGGGTCCTTAGCACACGAATTCCACACGAGTTTGTCCAGATAGGTCTGGGTGTAACCAGAATTTTCCGGTTCTGTGTGGGTAAATGAATATCAGCTTTTATACAGCCTGTGTGTTTGTTAGTGTTTTCTGGATAGTATCTAGGAACTTTAGAGTTTTGAATGAATTCTAGCATGTTACATTTTGGTTTTTTGTTGGCAAACGCTAATTAGTTCCACATGGAGACACAACAAGTACACATAAGTGTTTTCTCATTTGAATGCTACAGAAACTAGGTGAAAAATGATATTTGCGACTGTAAACATGACATTGAATTCACATTCCCAAGAAAAAGACTTTGCTTTTCTCCAAAACCAGTTTGACTCTGCTTTTCTGTGTCCTTAGCACACGAATTCCACACGAGTTTGTCCAGATAGGTCTGGGTCTAACCAGAATTATCCGGTTCTGTGTGGCTAAATGAATATCAGCTTTTAAACAGCCTGTGTGTTTGTTAGTGTTTTCTGGATAGTATCTAGGAACTTAAGAGTTTTGAATGAATTCTAGCATGTTACATTTCGTTTTTTGGTTGGCAAACACTAATTAGTTCCACATGGAGACACAACAAGTACACATAAGTGTTTTCTGAGTACATTGCTACAGAAACTAGGTGAAAAATGATATTTGCGACTGTAAACATGACATTGAATCCACTTGCCAAAGAAAACGTCTTTGCTTTTCTCCAAAACCAGTTTGACTCTGCTTTTCTGGGTCCTTAGCACACGAATTCCACACGAGTTTCTCCTGATAGGTCTGGGTCTAACCAGAATTATCCGGTTCTGTGTGGCTAAATGAATATCAGCTTTTAAACAGCCTGTGTGATTGTAGTGTTTTCTGGATAGTATCTAGGAACTTTAGAGTTTTGAATGAATTCTAGCATGTTACATTTCGTTAGTTGGTTGGCAAACACTAATTAGTTCCACATAGAGACACAACAAGTACACGTAAGTGTTTTCTGAGTAGAATGCTACAGAAACTAGGTGAAAATTGTATCTGCGACTGTAAACATGACATTGAATCCACTTGCCCAAGAAAACGTCTTTGCTTTTCTCCAAAACCAGTTTGACTCTGCTTTTCTGGGTCCTTAGCACAAGAATTCCACACGAGTTTCTCCAGATAGGTCTGGGTGTAACCAGAATTATCCGGTTCTGTATGGCTAAATGAATATCAGCTTTTAAACAGCCTGTGTGTTTGTTAGTGTTTTCTGGATAGTATCTAGGAACTTTAGAGTTTTGAATGAATTTTAGCGTGTTACATTTTTTTTTGTTGTTGGCAAACGCTAATTAGTTCCACATGGAGACACAACAAGTACACATAAGTGTTTTCTGAGTAGAATGCTACAGGAACTAGGTGAAAAATGATATTTGCGACTGTAAACATGACATTGAATTCACATTCCCAAGAAAAAGACTTTGCTTTTCTCCAAAAACAGTTTGACTCTGCTGTGCTGGATGCTTTTCACACGAATTCCACACGAATTTGTCCAAATAGGTCTGTATCTAACCAGAAATATCCAGTTCTGTGTGGCTAAATGAATATCAGCTTTTAAACAGCCTGTGTGTTTGTTAGTGTTTTCTGGATAGTATCTAGGAACTTTAGAGTTTTGAATGAATTCTAGCATGTTACATTTTGTTTTTTTGTTGGCAAATGCTAATTAGTTCCACATGGAGACACAACAAGTACACATAAGTGTTTTCTGAGTAGAATGCTACAGAAACTAGGTGAAAAATGATATTTGCAACTGTAAACATGACATTGAATTCACATTCCCAAGAAAGACTTTGCTTTTCTCCAAAACCAGTTTGACTCTGCTTTTCTGGGTCCTTAGCACATGAATTCCACACGAGTTTGTCCAGATAGGTCTGGGTGTAACCAGAAATATCCAGTTCTGTGTGGCTAAATCAATATCAGCTTTCAAACAGCCTGTGTATTTGTAGTGTTTTCTGGATAGTATCTAGGATCTTTAGAGTTTTGAATGAATTTTAGTATGTTACTTTTCGTTTTTTGGTTGGCAAACACTAATTAGTTCCACATGGAGACACAACAAGTACACAGAAGTGTTTTCTGAGTAGAATGCTACAGAAACTCGGTGAAAAATGATACTTGCGATTGTAAACATGACATTGAATCCACTTGCCTAAGAAAACGTCTTTGCTTTTCTCCAAAACCAGTTTGACTCTGCTTTTCTGGGTCCTTAGCACAAGAATTCCACACGAGCTTGTCCAGATAGGTCTGGGTGTAACCAGAATTATCCGGTTCTGTGTGGCTAAATGAATATCAGCTTTTAAACAGCCTGTGTGTTTGTTAGTGTTTTCTGGATAGTATCTAGGAACTTTAGAGTTTTGAATGAATTCTAGCGTGTTACATTTTTTTTTTTTTTTGTCGGCAAACACTAATTAGTTCCACATGGAGACACAACAAGTACACATAAGTGTTTTCTGAGTAGAATGCTACAGGAACTAGGTGAAAAATGATATTTGCGACTGTAAACATGACATTGAATTCACATTCCCAAGAAAAAGACTTTGCTTTTCTCCAAAACCAGTTTGACTCTGCTTTTCTGGGTCCTTAGCACACGAATTCCACACGAGTTTGTCCAGATAGGTCTGGGTGTAACCAGAATTATCCGGTTCTGTGTGGCTAAATGAATATCAGCTTTTAAACAGCCTGTATAATTGTAGTGTTTTCTGGATAGTATCTAGGAACTTCAGTTTTTTGAATGAATTCTAGCATGTTACATTTGGTTTTTTGGTTGGCAAACACTAATTAGTTCCACATGGAGACACAACAAGTACACATAAGTGTTTTCTGAGTACAGTGCTACAGAAACTTGGTGAAAATTGTATTTGCGACTGTAAACATGACATTGAATCCACTTGCCCAAGAAAACGTCTTTGCTTTTCTCCAAAACCAGTTTGACTCTGCTTTTCTGGGTCCTTAGCACACGAATTCCACACAAGTTTGTGCAGATAGGTCTGGGTCTAACCAGAAATATCCGGTTCTGTGTGGGTAAATGAATATCAGCTTTTAAACAGCCTGTGTGTTTGTTAGTGTTTTCTGGATAGCATGTATGAACTTTAGAGTTTTGAATGAATTTTAGCATGTTACATTTTGTTTTTTTGTTGGCAAACCCTAATTAGTTCCACATGGAGACACAACAAGTACACATAAGTGTTTTCTCATTTGAATGCTACAGAAACTAGGTGAAAAATGATATTTGCGACTGTAAACATGACATTGAATTCACATTCCCCAGAAAAAGACTTTGCTTTTCTCCAAAACCAGTTTGACTCTGCTTTTCTGGGTGCTTTGCACACGAATTCCACACGAGTTTGTCCAGATAGGACTGTATCTAACCAGAAATATCCAGTTCTGTGTGGCTAAATGAATATCAGCTTTTAAACAGCCTGTGTGTTTGTTAGTGTTTTCTGGATAGTATCTATGAACTTTAGAGTTTTGAATGAATTCTAGCATGTTACATTTTGTTTTTTTGTTGGCAAATGCTAATTAGTTCCACATGGAGACACAACAAGTACACATAAGTGTTTTCTGAGTAGAATGCTACAGAAACTGGTGAAAAATGATATTTGCAACTGTAAACATGACATTGAATTCACATTCCCAAGAAAGACTTTGCTTTTCTCCAAAACCAGTTTGACTCTGCTTTTCTGGGTTCTTTGCACACGAATTCCACACGAGTTTGTCCAGATAGGTCTGGGTGTAACCAGAAATATACAGTTCTGTGTGGCTATATGAATATCAGCTTTTAAACAGCCTGTGTGTTTGTTAGTGTTTTCTGGATAGTATCTAGGAACTTTAGAGTTTTGAATGAATTCTAGCATGTTACATTTTGTTTTTTTGTTGGCAAACGCTAATTAGTTCCACATGGAGACACAACAAGTACACAGAAGTGTTTTCTGAGTAGAATGCTACAGAAACTAGGTGAAAAATGATATTTGCAACTGTAAACATGACATTGAATTCACATTCCCAAGAAAAAGACTTTGCTTTTCTCCAAAACCAGTTTGACTCTGCTTTTCTGGGTGCTTTGCACACGAATTCCACACGAGTTTGTCCAGATAGGTCTGGGTCTAACCAGAAATATCCTGTTCTGTGTGGGTAAATGAATATCAGCTTTTAAACAGCCTGTGTGTTTGTTAGTGTTTTCTGGATAGCATGTAGGAACTTTAGAGTTTTGAATGAATTTTAGCATGTTACTTTTTGTTTTTTTGTTGGCAAACGCTAATTAGTTCCACATGGAGACACAAAAAGTACACATAAGTGTTTTCTGAGTACAATGCTACAGAAACTAGGTGAAAAATGATATTTGCGACTGTAAACATGAATTTGAATTCACATTCCCCAGAAAAAGACTTTGCTTTTCTCCAAAACCAGTTTGACTCTGCTTTTCTGGGTCCTTAGCACAAGAATTCCACACGAGTTTGTCCAGATAGGTCTGTATCTAACCTGAAATATCCAGTTCTGTGTGGCTAAATGAATATCAGCTTTTAAACAGCCTGTGTGTTTGTTAGTGTTTTCTGGATAGCATGTATGAACTTTAGAGTTTTCAATGAATTCTAGCATGTTACATTTCGTTTTTTGGTTGGCAAACACTAATTAGTTCCACATAGAGACACAAAAAGTACACGTAAGTGTTTTCTGAGTACAATGCTACAGAAAATAGGTGAAAATTGTATTTGCGACTGTAAACATGACATTGAATCCACTTGCCCAAGGAAACGTCTTTGCTTTTCTCCAAAACCAGTTTGACTCTGCTTTTCTGGGTCCTTAGCACACGAATTCCACACGAGTTTCTCCAGATAGGTCTGGGTGTAACCAGAATTATCCGGTTCTGTGTGGCTAAATGAATATCAGCTTTTAAACAGCCTGTGTGTTTGCTAGTGTTTTCTGGATAGTATCTAGGAACTTTAGAGTTTTGAATGAATTTTAGCATGTTACATTTTTTTTTTCTTGGCAAACGCTAATTAGTTCCACATGGAGACACAAAAAGTACACATAAGTGTTTTCTGAGTAGAATGCTACAGGAACTAGGTTAAAAATGATATTTGCGACTGTAAACATGACATTGAATTCACATTCCCAAGAAAAAGACTTTGCTTTTCTCCAAAACCAGTTTGACTCTGCTGTTCTGGATGCTTTTCACACGAATTCCACACGAATTTGTCCAGATAGGTCTGTATCTAACCAGAAATATCCAGTTCTGTGTGGCTAAATGAATATCAGCTTTTAAACAGCCTGTGTGTTTGTTAGTGTTTTCTGGATAGTATCTAGGAACTTTAGAGTTTTGAATGAATTCTAGCATGTTACATTTTGTTTTTTTGTTGGCAAATGCTAATTAGTTCCACATGGAGACACAACAAGTACACATAAGTGTTTTCTGAGTAGAATGCTACAGAAACTAGGTGAAAAATGATATTTGCGACTGTAAACATGACATTGAATTCACATTCCCAAGAAAAAGACTTTGCTTTTCTCCAAAACCAGTTTGACTCTGCTTTTCTGGGTCCTTAGCACATGAATTCCACACGAGTTTGTCCAGATAGGTCTGGGTGTAACCAGAAATATCCAGTTCTGTGTGGCTAAATGAATATCAGCTTTTAAACAGCCTGTGTATTTGTAGTGTTTTCTGGATAGCATCTAGGAACTTTAGAGTTTTGAATGAATTTTAGCATGTTACTTTTCGTTTTTTGGTTGGCAAACACTAATTAGTTCCACATGGAGACACAACAAGTACACATAAGTGTTTTCTGAGTACAATGCTACAGAAACTACGTGAAAAATGATACTTGCGATTGTAAACATGACATTGAATCCACTTGCCCAAGAAAACGTCTTTGCTTTTCTCCAAAACCAGTTTGACTCTGCTTTTCTGTGTCCTTAGCACATGAATTGCACACGAGTTTGTCCAGATAGGTCTGGGTGTAACCAGAAATATCCGGTTCTGTGTGGCTAAATGAATATCAGCTTTTAAACAGCATGTGTGTTTTTAGTGTTTTCTGGATAATATCTAGGAACTTTAGAGTTTTGAATGAATTCTAGCGTGTTACATTTTTTTTTTTGTCGGCAAACGCTAATTAGTTCCACATGGAGACACAACAAGTACACATAAGTGTTTTCTGAGTAGAATGCTACAGGAACTAGGTGAAAAATGATATGTGCGACTGTAAACATGACATTGAATTCACATTCCCAAGAAAAAGACTTTGCTTTTCTCCAAAACCAGTTTGACTCTGCTTTTCTGGGTCCTTAGCACACGAATTCCACACGAGTTTGTCCAGATACGTCTGGGTGTAAGCAGAATTATCCGGTTCTGTGTGGCTAAATGAATATCAGCTTTTAAACAGCCTGTGCGGTTGTAGTGTTTTCTGGATAGTATGTAGGAACTTTAGAGTTTTGAATGAATTTTAGCATGTTACTTTTCGTTTTTTTTGTTGGCAAACGCTAATTAGTTCCACATGGAGACACAGCAAGTACACATAAGTGTTTTCTGTGTATAATGCTACAGAAACTAGGTGAAAATTGTATTTGCGACTGTAAACATGACATTGAAACCACTTGCCCAAGAAAACGTCTTGCTTTTCTCCAAAACCAGTTTGACTCTGCTTTTCTGGGTCCTTAGCACAAGAATTCCACACGAGTTTGTCCAGATAGGTCTGGGTGTAACCAGAATTATCCGTTTCTGTGTGGCTAAAAGAATATCAGCTTTTAAACAGCCTGTGTGATTGTAGTGTTTTCTGGATAGTATCTAGGAACTTCAGTGTTTTGAATGAATTCTAGCATGTTACATTTCGTTTTTTGGTTGGCAAACACTAATTAGTTCCACATAGAGACACAACAAGTACACGTAAGTGTTTTCTGAGTAGAATGCTACAGAAACTAGGTGAAAATTGTATTTGCGACTGTAAACATGACATTGAATCCACTTGCCCAAGAAAACGTCTTTGCTTTTCTCCAAAACCAGTTTGACTCTGCTTTTCTGGGTCCTTAGCACACGAATTCCACACGAGTTTCTCCAGATAGGTCTGGGTGTAACCAGAATTATCCGGTTCTGTATGGCTAAATGAATATCAGCTTTTAAACAGCCTGTGTGTTTGTTAGTGTTTTCTGGATAGTATCTAGGAACTTTAGAGTTTTGAATGAATTTTAGCATGTTACATTTTTTTTTGTTGTTGGCAAACGCTAATTAGTTCCACATGGAGACACAACAAGTACACATAAGTGTTTTCTGAGTAGAATGCTACAGGAACTAGGTGAAAAATGATATTTGCGACTGCAAACATGACATTGAATTCACATTCCCAAGAAAAAGACTTTGCTTTTCTCCAAAACCAGTTTGACTCTGCTGTGCTGGATGCTTTTCACACGAATTCCACACGAATTTGTCCAAATAGGTCTGTGTCTAACCAGAAATATCCAGTTCTGTGTGGCTAAATGAATATCAGCTTTTAAACAGCCTGTGTGTTTGTTAGTGTTTTCAGGATAGTATCTAGGAACTTTAGAGTTTTGAATGAATTCTAGCATGTTACATTTTGTTTTTTTGTTGGCAAATGCTAATTAGTTCCACATGGAGACACAACAAGTACACATAAGTGTTTTCTGAGTAGAATGCTACAGAAACTAGGTGAAAAATGATATTTGCAACTGTAAACATGACATTGAATTCACATTCCCAAGAAAGACTTTGCTTTTCTCCAAAACCAGTTTGACTCTGCTTTTCTGGGTCCTTAGCACATGAATTCCACACGAGTTTGTCCAGATAGGTCTGGGTGTAACCAGAAATATCCAGTTCTGTGTGGCTAAATCAATATCAGCTTTCAAACAGCCTGTGTATTTGTAGTGTTTTCTGGATAGTATCTAGGATCTTTAGAGTTTTGAATGAATTTTAGTATGTTACTTTTCGTTTTTTGGTTGGCAAACACTAATTAGTTCCACATGGAGACACAACAAGTACACAGAAGTGTTTTCTGAGTAGAATGCTACAGAAACTAGGTGAAAAATAATACTTGCGATTGTAAACATGACATTGAATCCACTTGCCTAAGAAAACGTCTTTGCTTTTCTCCAAAACCAGTTTGACTCTGCTTTTCTGGGTCCTTAGCACAAGAATTCCACACGAGTTTGTCCAGATAGGTCTGGGTGTAACCAGAATTATCCGGTTCTGTGTGGCTAAATGAATATCAGCTTTTAAACAGCCTGTGTGTTTGTTAGTGTTTTCTGGATAGCATCTAGGAACTTTAGAGTTTTGAATGAATTTTAGCATGTTACTTTTCGTTTTTTGGTTGGCAAACACTAATTAGTTCCACATGGAGACACAACAAGTACACATAAGTGTTTTCTGAGTACAATGCTACAGAAACTACGTGAAAAATGATACTTGCGATTGTAAACATGACATTGAATCCACTTGCCCAAGAAAACGTCTTTGCTTTTCTCCAAAACCAGTTTGACTCTGCTTTTCTGGGTCCTTAGCACACGAATTCCACACGAGTTTGTCCAGATAGGTCTGGGTGTAACCAGAAATATCCGGTTCTGTGTGGCTAAATGAATATCAGCTTTTAAACAGCATGTGTGTTTTTAGTGTTTTCTGGATAATATCTAGGAACTTTAGAGTTTTGAATGAATTCTAGCGTGTTACATTTTTTTTTTTGTCGGCAAACGCTAATTAGTTCCACATGGAGACACAACAAGTACACATAAGTGTTTTCTGAGTAGAATGCTACAGGAACTAGGTGAAAAATGATATGTGCGACTGTAAACATGACATTGAATTCACATTCCCAAGAAAAAGACTTTGCTTTTCTCCAAAACCAGTTTGACTCTGCTTTTCTGGGTCCTTAGCACACGAATTCCACACGAGTTTGTCCAGATACGTCTGGGTGTAAGCAGAATTATCCGGTTCTGTGTGGCTAAATGAATATCAGCTTTTAAACAGCCTGTGCGGTTGTAGTGTTTTCTGGATAGTATGTAGGAACTTTAGAGTTTTGAATGAATTTTAGCATGTTACTTTTCGTTTTTTTTGTTGGCAAACGCTAATTAGTTCCACATGGAGACACAGCAAGTACACATAAGTGTTTTCTGTGTATAATGCTACAGAAACTAGGTGAAAATTGTATTTGCGACTGTAAACATGACATTGAAACCACTTGCCCAAGAAAACGTCTTGCTTTTCTCCAAAACCAGTTTGACTCTGCTTTTCTGGGTCCTTAGCACAAGAATTCCACACGAGTTTGTCCAGATAGGTCTGGGTGTAACCAGAATTATCCGTTTCTGTGTGGCTAAATGAATATCAGCTTTTAAACAGCCTGTGTGATTGTAGTGTTTTCTGGATAGTATCTAGGAACTTCAGTGTTTTGAATGAATTCTAGCATGTTACATTTCGTTTTTTGGTTGGCAAACACTAATTAGTTCCACATAGAGACACAACAAGTACACGTAAGTGTTTTCTGAGTAGAATGCTACAGAAACTAGGTGAAAATTGTATTTGCGACTGTAAACATGACATTGAATCCACTTGCCCAAGAAAACGTCTTTGCTTTTCTCCAAAACCAGTTTGACTCTGCTTTTCTGGGTCCTTAGCACATGAATTCCACACGAGTTTCTCCAGATAGGTCTGGGTGTAACCAGAATTATCCGGTTCTGTATGGCTAAATGAATATCAGCTTTTAAACAGCCTGTGTGTTTGTTAGTGTTTTCTGGATAGTATCTAGGAACTTTAGAGTTTTGAATGAATTTTAGCATGTTACATTTTTTTTTGTTGTTGGCAAACGCTAATTAGTTCCACATGGAGACACAACAAGTACACATAAGTGTTTTCTGAGTAGAATGCTACAGGAACTAGGTGAAAAATGATATTTGCGACTGCAAACATGACATTGAATTCACATTCCCAAGAAAAAGACTTTGCTTTTCTCCAAAACCAGTTTGACTCTGCTGTGCTGGATGCTTTTCACACGAATTCCACACGAATTTGTCCAAATAGGTCTGTATCTAACCAGAAATATCCAGTTCTGTGTGGCTAAATGAATATCAGCTTTTAAACAGCCTGTGTGTTTGTTAGTGTTTTCAGGATAGTATCTAGGAACTTTAGAGTTTTGAATGAATTCTAGCATGTTACATTTTGTTTTTTTGTTGGCAAATGCTAATTAGTTCCACATGGAGACACAACAAGTACACATAAGTGTTTTCTGAGTAGAATGCTACAGAAACTAGGTGAAAAATGATATTTGCAACTGTAAACATGACATTGAATTCACATTCCCAAGAAAGACTTTGCTTTTCTCCAAAACCAGTTTGACTCTGCTTTTCTGGGTCCTTAGCACATGAATTCCACACGAGTTTGTCCAGATAGGTCTGGGTGTAACCAGAAATATCCAGTTCTGTGTGGCTAAATGAATATCAGCTTTTAAACAGCCTGTGTATTTGTAGTGTTTTCTGGATAGTATCTAGGATCTTTAGAGTTTTGAATGAATTTTAGTATGTTACTTTTCGTTTTTTGGTTGGCAAACACTAATTAGTTCCACATGGAGACACAACAAGTACACAGAAGTGTTTTCTGAGTAGAATGCTACAGAAACTAGGTGAAAAATAATACTTGCGATTGTAAACATGACATTGAATCCACTTGCCTAAGAAAACGTCTTTGCTTTTCTCCAAAACCAGTTTGACTCTGCTTTTCTGGGTCCTTAGCACAAGAATTCCACACGAGTTTGTCCAGATAGGTCTGGGTGTAACCAGAATTATCCGGTTCTGTGTGGCTAAATGAATATCAGCTTTTAAACAGCCTGTGTGTTTGTTAGTGTTTTCTGGATAGTATCTAGGAACTTTAGAGTTTTGAATGAATTCTAGCGTGTTACATTTTTTTTTTTTTGTCGGAAAACACTAATTAGTTCCACATGGAGACACAACAAGTACACATAAGTGTTTTCTGAGTAGAATGCTACAGATACTAGGTGAAAAATGATATGTGCGACTGTAAACATGACATTGAATTCACATTCCCAAGAAAAAGACTTTGCTTTTCTCCAAAACCAGTTTGACTCTGCTTTTCTGGGTCCTTAGCACACGAATTCCACACGAGTTTGTCCAGATAGGTCTGGGTGTAACCAGAATTATCCGGTTCTGTGTGGCTAAATGAATATCAGCTTTTAAACAGCCTGTGTGATTGTAGTGTTTTCTGGATAGTATCTAGGAACTTCAGTTTTTTGAATGAATTCTAGCATGTTACATTTGGTTTTTTGGTTGGCAAACACTAATTAGTTCCACATGGAGACACAACAAGTACACATAAGTGTTTTCTGAGTACAATGCTACAGAAACTTGGTGAAAATTGTATTTGCGACTGTAAACATGACATTGAATCCACTTGCCCAAGAAAACGTCTTTGCTTTTCTCCAAAACCAGTTTGACTCTGCTTTTCTGGGTCCTTAGCACACGAATTCCACACAAGTTTGTGCAGATAGGTCTGGGTCTAACCAGAAATATCCGGTTCTGTGTGGGTAAATGAATATCAGCTTTTAAACAGCCTGTGTGTTTGTTAGTGTTTTCTGGATAGCATGTATGAACTTTAGAGTTTTGAATGAATTTTAGCATGTTACATTTTGTTTTTTTGTTGGCAAACCCTAATTAGTTCCACATGGAGACACAACAAGTACACATAAGTGTTTTCTCATTTGAATGCTACAGAAACTAGGTGAAAAATGATATTTGCGACTGTAAACATGACATTGAATTCACATTCCCCAGAAAAAGACTTTGCTTTTCTCCAAAACCAGTTTGACTCTGCTTTTCTGGGTTCTTTGCACACGAATTCCACACGAGTTTGTCCAGATAGGTCTGGGTGTAACCAGAAATATACAGTTCTGTGTGGCTAAATGAATATCAGCTTTTAAACAGCCTGTGTGTTTGTTAGTGTTTTCTGGATAGTATCTAGGAACTTTAGAGTTTTGAATGAATTCTAGCATGTTACATTTTGTTTTTTTGTTGGCAAACGCTAATTAGTTCCACATGGAGACACAACAAGTACACAGAAGTGTTTTCTGAGTAGAATGCTACAGAAACTAGGTGAAAAATGATATTTGCAACTGTAAACATGACATTGAATTCACATTCCCAAGAAAAAGACTTTGCTTTTCTCCAAAACCAGTTTGACTCTGCTTTTCTGGGTGCTTTGCACACGAATTCCACACGAGTTTGTCCAGATAGGTCTGGGTCTAACCAGAAATATCCTGTTCTGTGTGGGTAAATGAATATCAGCTTTTAAACAGCCTGTGTGTTTGTTAGTGTTTTCTGGATAGCATGTAGGAACTTTAGAGTTTTGAATGAATTTTAGCATGTTACATTTTGTTTTTTTGTTGGCAAACGCTAATTAGTTCCACATGGAGACACAGCAAGTATACATAAGTGTTTTCTGAGTACAATGCTACAGAAACTAGGTGAAAAATGATATTTGCGACTGTAAACATGAATTTGAATTCACATTCCCCAGAAAAAGACTTTGCTTTTCTCCAAAACCAGTTTGACTCTGCTTTTCTGGGTCCTTAGCACACGAATTCCACACGAGTTTGTCCAGATAGGTCTGTATCTAACCTGAAATATCCAGTTCTGTGTGGCTAAATGAATATCAGCTTTTAAACAGCCTGTGTGTTTGTTAGTGTTTTCTGGATAGCATGTATGAACTTTAGAGTTTTGAATGAATTCTAGCATGTTACATTTCGTTTTTTGGTTGGCAAACACTAATTAGTTCCACATAGAGACACAAAAAGTACACGTAAGTGTTTTCTGAGTACAATGCTACAGAAACTAGGTGAAAATTGTATTTGCGACTGTAAACATGACATTGAATCCACTTGCCCAAGAAAACGTCTTTGCTTTTCTCCAAAACCAGTTTGACTCTGCTTTTCTGGGTCCTTAGCACAAGAATTCCACACGAGCTTGTCCAGATAGGTCTGGGTGTAACCAGAATTATCCGGTTCTGTGTGGCTAAATGAATATCAGCTTTTAAACAGCCTGTGTGTTTGTTAGTGTTTTCTGGATAGTATATAGGAACTTTAGAGTTTTGAATGAATTCTAGCATGTTACATTTTGTTTTTTTGTCGGCAAACGCTAATTAGTTCCACATGGAGACACAACAAGTACACAGAAGTGTTTTCTGAGTAGAATGCTACAGAAACTAGGTGAAAAATGATATGTGCAACTGTAAACATGACATTGAATTCACATTTCCAAGAAAGACTTTGCTTTTCTCCAAAACCAGTTTGATTCTGCTTTGCTGGGTCCTTAGCACACGAATTCCACACAAGTTTGTCCAGATAGGTCTGGGTGTAACCAGAATTATCCGGTTCTGTGTGGCTAATAGAATATCAGCTTTTAAACAGCCTGTGTGATTGTAGTGTTTTCTGGATAGTATCTAGGAGCTTTAGAGTTTTGAATGAATTCTAGCATGTTAAATTTCGTTTTTTGGTTGGCAAACGCTAATTAGTTCCACATGGAGACACAACAAGTACACGTAAGTGTTTTCTGAGTAGAATGCTACAGAAACTAGGTGAAAATTGTATTTGCGACTGTAAACATGACATTGAATCCACCTGCCCAAGAAAACGTCTTTACTTTTCTCCAAAACGAGTTTGACTCTGCTTCTCTGGGTCCTTAGCACACGAATTCCACACGAGTTTCTCCAGATAGGTCTGGGTGTAACCAGAATTATCCGGTTCTGTGTGGCTAAATGAATATCAGCTTTTAAACAGCCTGTGTGTTTGCTAGTGTTTTCTGGATAGTATCTAGGAACTTTAGAGTTTTGAATGAATTTTAGCATGTTACATTTTTTTTTGTTGTTGGCAAACGCTAATTAGTTCCACATGGAGACACAACAAGTACACATAAGTGTTTTCTGAGTAGAATGCTACAGGAACTAGGTGAAAAATGATATTTGCGACTGTAAACATGACATTGAATTCACATTCCCAAGAAAAAGACTTTGCTTTTCTCCAAAACCAGTTTGACTCTGCTGTGCTGGATGCTTTTCACACGAATTCCACATGAATTTGTCCAGATAGGTCTGTATCTAACCAGAAATATCCAGTTCTGTGTGGCTAAATGAATATCAGCTTTTAAACAGCCTGTGTGTTTGTTAGTGTTTTCTGGATAGTATCTAGGAACTTTAGAGTTTTGAATGAATTCTAGCATGTTACATTTTGTTTTTTTGTTGGCAAAAGCTAATTAGTTCCACATGGAGACACAACAAGTACACATAAGTGTTTTCTGAGTAGAATGCTACAGAAACTAGGTGAAAAATGATATTTGCAACTGTTTACATGACATTGAATTCACATTCCCAAGAAAGACTTTGCTTTTCTCCAAAACCAGTTTGACTCTGCTTTTCTGGGTCCTTAGCACATGAATTCCACACGAGTTTGTCCAGATAGGTCTGGGTGTAACCAGAAATATCCAGTCTGTGTGGCTAAATGAATATCAGCTTTTAAACAGCCTGTGTATTTGTAGTGTTTTCTGGATAGTATCTAGGAACTTTAGAGTTTTGAATGAATTTTAGTATGTTACTTTTCGTTTTTTGGTTGGCAAACACTAATTAGTTCCACATGGAGAAACAACAAGTACACAGAAGTGTTTTCTGAGTAGAATGCTACAGAAACTAGGTGAAAAATGATACTTGCGATTGTAAACATGACATTGAATCCACTTGCCTAAGAAAACGTCTTTGCTTTTCTCCAAAACCAGTTTGACTCTGCTTTTCTGGGTCCTTAGCACAAGAATTCCACACGAGTTTGTCCAGATAGGTCTGGGTGTAACCAGAATTATCCGGTTCTGTGTGGCTAAATGAATATCAGCTTTTAAACAGCCTGTGTGTTTGTTAGTGTTTTCTGGATAGTATCTAGGAACTTTAGAGTTTTGAATGAATTTTAGTATGTTACTTTTCGTTTTTTGGTTGGCAAACACTAATTAGTTCCACATGGAGACACAACAAGTACACATAAGTGTTTTCTGAGTAGAATGCTACAGGAACTAGGTGAAAAATGATATGTGCGACTGTAAACATGACATTGAATTCACATTCCCAAGAAAAAGACTTTGCTTTTCTCCAAAACCAGTTTGACTCTGCTTTTCTGGGTCCTTAGCACACGAATTCCACACGAGTTTGTCCAGATAGGTCTGGGTGTAACCAGATTTATCCGGTTCTGTGTGGCTAAATGAATATCAGCGTTTAAACAGCCTGTGTGATTGTAGTGTTTTCTGGATAGTATCTAGGACCTTCAGTGTTTTGAATGAATTCTAGCATGTTACATTTGGTTTATTGGTTGGCAAACACTAATTAGTTCCACATGGAGACACAACAAGTACACATAAGTGTTTTCTGAGTACAATGCTACAGAAACTAGGTGAAAATTGTATTTGCGACTGTAAACATGACATTGAATCCACTTGCCCAAGCAAACGTCTTTGCTTTTCTCCAAAACCAGTTTGACTCTGCTTTTCTGGGTCCTTAGCACACGAATTCCACACGAGTTTGTGCAGATAGGTCTGGGTCTAACCAGAAATATCCGGTTCTGTGTGGGTAAATGAATATCAGCTTTTAAACAGCCTGTGTGTTTGTTAGTGTTTTCTGGATAGCATGTATGAACTTTAGAGTTTTGAATGAATTTTAGCATGTTACATTTTGTTTTTTTGTTGGCAAACGCTAATTAGTTCCACATGGAGACACAAGAAGTACACATAAGTGTTTTCTCATTTGAATGCTACAGAAACTAGGTGAAAAATGATATTTGCAACTGTAAACATGACATTGAATTCACATTCCCCAGAAAAAGACTTTGCTTTTCTCCAAAACCAGTTTGACTCTGCTGTTCTGGATGCTTTTCACATGAATTCCACACGAATTTTTCCAAATAGGTCTGTATCTAACCAGAAATATCCAGTTCTGTGTGGCTAAATGAATATCAGCTTTTAAACAGCCTGTGTGTTTGTTAGTGTTTTCTGGATAGTATCTAGGAACTTTAGAGTTTTGAATGAATTCTAGCATGTTACATTTTGTTTTTTTGTTGGCAAATGCTAATTAGTTCCACATGGAGACACAACAAGTACACATAAGTGTTTTCTGAGTAGAATGCTACAGAAACTAGGTGAAAAATGATATTTGCAACTGTAAACATGACATTGAATTCACATTCCCAAGAAAGACTTTGCTTTTCTCCAAAACCAGTTTGACTCTGCTTTTCTGGGTCCTTAGCACATGAATTCCACACGAGTTTGTCCAGATAGGTCTGGGTGTAACCAGAAATATCCAGTTCTGTGTGGCTAAATGAATATCAGCTTTTAAACAGCCTGTGTATTTGTAGTGTTTTCTGGATAGTATCTAGGAACTTTAGAGTTTTGAATGAATTTTAGTATGTTACTTTTCGTTTTTTGGTTGGCAAACACTAATTAGTTCCACATGGAGACACAACAAGTACACAGAAGTGTTTTCTGAGTAGAATGCTACAGAAACTAGGTGAAAAATGATACTTGCGATTGTAAACATGACATTGAATTCACTTGCCTAAGAAAACGTCTTTGCTTTTCTCCAAAACCAGTTTGACTCTGCTTTTCTGGGTCCTTAGCACAAGAATTCCACACGAGTTTGTCCAGATAGGTCTGGGTGTAACCAGAATTATCCGGTTCTGTGTGGCTAAATGAATATCAGCTTTTAAACAGCCTGTGTGTTTGTTAGTGTTTTCTGGATAGTATCTAGGAACGTTAGAGTTTTGAATGAATTCTAGCGTGTTACACTTTTTTTTTTTTTGTCGGCAAACACTAATTAGTTCCACATGGAGACACAACAAGTACACATAAGTGTTTTCTGAGTAGAATGCTACAGGAACTAGGTGAAAAATGATATGTGCGACTGTAAACATGACATTGAATTCACATTCCCAAGAAAAAGACTTTGCTTTTCTCCAAAACCAGTTTGACTCTGCTTTTCTGGGTCCTTAGCACACGAATTCCACACGAGTTTGTCCAGATAGGTCTGGGTGTAACCAGAATTATCCGGTTCTGTGTGGCTAAATGAATATCAGCTTTTAAACAGCCTGTGTGATTGTAGTGTTTTCTGGATAGTATCTAGGAACTTCAGTTTTTTGAATGAATTCTAGCATGTTACATTTTGTTTTTTTGTTGGCAAACCCTAATTAGTTCCACATGGAGACACAACAAGTACACATAAGTGTTTTCTCATTTGAATGCTACAGAAACTAGGTGAAAAATGATATTTGCGACTGTAAACATGACATTGAATTCACATTCCCCAGAAAAAGACTTTTCTTTTCTCCAAAACCAGTTTGACTCTGCTTTTCTGGGTGCTTTGCACACGAATTCCACACGAGTTTGTCCAGATAGGACTGTATCTAACCAGAAATATCCAGTTCTGTGTGGCTAAATGAATATCAGCTTTTAAACAGCCTGTGTGTTTGTTAGTGTTTTCTGGATAGTATCTAGGAACTTTAGAGTTTTGAATGAATTCTAGCATGTTACATTTTGTTTTTTTGTTGGCAAAAGCTAATTAGTTCCACATGGAGACACAACAAGTACACATAAGTGTTTTCTGAGTAGAATGCTACAGAAACTAGGTGAAAAATGATATTTTCAACTGTTTACATGACATTGAATTCACATTCCCAAGAAAAAGACTTTGCTTTTCTCCAAAACCAGTTTGACTCTGCTTTTCTAGGTCCTTAGCACATGAATTCCACACGAGTTTGTCCAGATAGGTCTGGGTGTAACCAGAATTATCCAGTTCTGTGTGGCTAAATGAATATCAGCTTTTAAACAGCCTGTGTATTTGTAGTGTTTTCTGGATAGTATCTCGGAACTTTAGAGTTTTGAATGAATTTTAGTATGTTACTTTTCGTTTTTTGGTTGGCAAACACTAATTAGTTCCACATGGAGACACAACAAGTACACAGAAGTGTTTTCTGAGTAGAATGCTACAGAAACTAGGTGAAAAATGATACTTGCGATTGTAAACATGACATTGAATCCACTTGCCCAAGAAAACGTCTTTGCTTTTCTCCAAAACCAGTTTGACTCTGCTTTTCTGGGTCCTTAGCACACGAATTCCACACGAGTTTGTCCAGATAGGTCTGGGTGTAACCAGAATTATGCGGTTCTGTGTGGCTAAATGAATATCAGCTTTTAAACAGCCTGTGTGTTTGTTAGTGTTTTCTGGATAGTATCTAGGAACTTTAGAGTTTTGAATGAATTCTAACGTGTTACATTTTTTTTTTTCGGCAAACACTAATTAGTTCCACATGGAGACACAACAAGTACACATAAGTGTTTTCTGAGTAGAATGCTACAGGAACTAGGTGAAAAATGATATGTGCGACTGTAAACATGACAATGAATTCACATTCCCAAGAAAAAGACTTTGCTTTTCTCCAAAACCAGTTAGACTCTGCTTTTCTGGGTCCTTAGCACACGAATTCCACACGAGTTTGTCTAGATAGGTCTGGGTGTAACCAGAATTATCCGGTTCTGTGTGGCTAAATGAATATCAGCTTTTAAACAGCCTGTGTGATTGTAGTGTTTTCTGGATAGTATCTAGGACCTTCAGTGTTTTGAATGAATTCTAGCATGTTACATTTGGTTTTTTGGTTGGCAAACACTAATTAGTTCCACATGGAGACACAACAAGTACACATAAGTGTTTTCTGAGTACAATGCTACAGAAACTAGGTGAAAATTGTATTTGCGACTGTAAACATGACATTGAATCCACTTGCCCAAGCAAACGTCTTTGCTTTTCTCCAAAACCAGTTTGACTCTACTTTTCTGGGTCCTTAGCACACGAATTCCACACAAGTTTGTGCAGATAGGTCTGGGTCTAACCAGAAATATCCGGTTCTGTGTGCCTAAATGAATATCAGCTTTTAAACAGCCTGTGTGTTTGTTAGTGTTTTCTGGATAGCATGTATGAACTTTAGAGTTTTGAATGAATTTTAGCATGTTACATTTTGTTTTTTTGTTGGCAAACGCTAATTAGTTCCACATGGAGACACAACAAGTACACATAAGTGTTTTCTCATTTGAATGCTACAGAAACTAGGTGAAAAATGATATTTGCAACTGTAAACATGACATTGAATTCACATTCCCCAGAAAAAGACTTTGCTTTTCTCCAAAACCAGTTTGACTCTGCTGTTCTGGATGCTTTTCACACGAATTCCACACGAGTTTGTCCAGATAGGTCTGGGTGTAACCAGAAATATCCAGTTCTGTGTGGCTAAATGAATATCAGCTTTTAAACAGCCTGTGTGTTTGTTAGTGTTTTCTGGATAGTATCTAGGAACGTTAGAGTTTTGAATGAATTCTAGCGTGTTACACTTTTTTTTTTTTTTGTCGGCAAACACTAATTAGTTCCACATGGAGACACAACAAGTACACATAAGTGTTTTCTGAGTAGAATGCTACAGGAACTAGGTGAAAAATGATATGTGCGACTGTAAACATGACATTGAATTCACATTCCCAAGAAAAAGACTTTGCTTTTCTCCAAAACCAGTTTGACTCTGCTTTTCTGGGTCCTTAGCACACGAATTCCACACGAGTTTGTCCAGATAGGTCTGGGTGTAACCAGAATTATCCGGTTCTGTGTGGCTAAATGAATATCAGCTTTTAAACAGCCTGTGTGATTGTAGTGTTTTCTGGATAGTATCTAGGAACTTCAGTTTTTTGAATGAATTCTAGCATGTTACATTTTGTTTTTTTGTTGGCAAACCCTAATTAGTTCCACATGGAGACACAACAAGTACACATAAGTGTTTTCTCATTTGAATGCTACAGAAACTAGGTGAAAAATGATATTTGCGACTGTAAACATGACATTGAATTCACATTCCCCAGAAAAAGACTTTTCTTTTCTCCAAAACCAGTTTGACTCTGCTTTTCTGGATGCTTTGCACACGAATTCCACACGAGTTTGTCCAGATAGGACTGTATCTAACCAGAAATATCCAGTTCTGTGTGGCTAAATGAATATCAGCTTTTAAACAGCCTGTGTGTTTGTTAGTGTTTTCTGGATAGTATCTAGGAACTTTAGAGTTTTGAATGAATTCTAGCATGTTACATTTTGTTTTTTTGTTGGCAAAAGCTAATTAGTTCCACATGGAGACACAACAAGTACACATAAGTGTTTTCTGAGTAGAATGCTACAGAAACTAGGTGAAAAATGATATTTTCAACTGTTTACATGACATTGAATTCACATTCCGAAGAAAGACTTTGCTTTTCTCCAAAACCAGTTTGACTCTGCTCTTCTGGGTCCTTAGCACAAGAATTCCACACGAGTTTGTCCAGATAGGTCTGGGTGTAACCAGAATTATCCGGTTCTGTGTGGCTAAAAGAATATTAGCTTTTCAACAGCCTGTGTGATTGTAGTCTTTTCTGGATAGTATCTAGGAACTTTAGAGTTTTGAATGAATTCTAGCATGTTACATTTCGTTTTTTGGTTGGCAAACACTAATTAGTTCCACATGGAGACACAACAAGTACACGTAAGTGTTTTCTGAGTAGAATGCTACAGAAACTAGGTGAAAATTGTATTTGCGACTGTAAACATGACATTGAATTCACATTCCCAAGAAAAAGACTTTGCTTTTCTCCAAAACCAGTTTGACTCTGCTTTTCTGGGTCCTTAGCACACGAATTCCACACGAGTTTCTCCAGATAGTTCTGGGTGTAACCAGAATTATCCGGTTCTGTGTGGGTAAATGAATATCAGCTTTTAAACAGCCTGTGTGTTTGCTAGTGTTTTCTGGATAGTATCTAGGAACTTTAGAGTTTTGAATGAATTTTGGCATGTTACATTTTGTTTTTTTTGTTGGCAAACACTAATTATTTCCACATGGAGACACAACAAGTACACATAAGTGTTTTCTGAGTAGAATGCTACAGAAACTAGGTGAAAAATGATATTTGCGACTGTAAACATGACATTAAATTCACATTCCCAAGAAAAAGACTTTGCTTATCTCCAAAACCAGTTTGACTCTGCTTTTCTGGATGCTTTTCACACGAATTCCACACGAGTTTGTCCAGATAGGTCTGGGTGTAACCAGAAATATCCAGTTCTGTGTGGCTAAATGAATATCAGCTTTTAAACAGCCTGTGTGTTTGTTAGTGTTTTCTGGAGAGTATCTAGGAACTTTAGAGTTTTGAATGAATTCTAGCATGTTACATTTTGTTTTTTTGTCGGCAAACGCTAATTAGTTCCACATGGAGACACAACAAGTACACAGAAGTGTTTTCTGAGTAGAATGCTACAGAAACTAGGTGAAAAATGATATGTGCAACTGTAAACATGACATTGAATTCACATTCCCAAGAAAGACTTTGCTTTTCTCCAAAACCAGTTTGACTCTGCTTTGCTGGGTCCTTAGCACACGAATTCCACACAAGTTTGTCCAGATAGGTCTGGGTGTAACCAGAATTATCCGGTTCTGTGTGGCTAAATGAATATCAGCTTTTAAACAGCCTGTGTGATTGTAGTGTTTTCTGGATAGTATCTAGGAACTTTAGATTTTTGAATGAATTCTAGCATGTTACATTTCGTTTTTTGGTTGGCAAACACTAAGTAGTTCCACATAGAGACACAACAAGTACACGTAAGTGTTTTCTGAGTAGAATGCTACAGAAACTAGGTGAAAATTGTATTTGCGACTGTAAACTTGACATTGAATCCACTTGCCCAAGAAAACGTCTTTGCTTTTCTCCAAAACCAGTTTGACTCTGCTTCTCTGGGTCCTTCGCACACGAATTCCACACTAGTTTCTCCAGATAGGTCTGGGTGTAACCAGAATTATCCGGTTCTGTGTGGCTAAATGAATATCAGCTTTTAAACAGCCTGTGTGATTGTAGTGTTTTCTGGATAGTATCTAGGAACTTCAGTTTTTTGAATGAATTCTAGCATGTTACATTTTTTTTTGTTGTTGGCAAACGCTAATTAATTCCACATGGAGACACAACAAGTACACATAAGTGTTTTCTGAGTAGAATGCTACAGGAACTAGGTGAAAAATGATATTTGCGACTGTAAACATGACATTAAATTCACATTCCCAAGAAAAAGACTTTGCTTTTCTCCAAAACCAGTTTGACTCTGCTTTTCTGGATGCTTTTCACACGAATTCCACACGAATTTGTCCAGATAGGTCTGTATCTAACCAGAAATATCCAGTTCTGTGTGGCTAAATGAATATCAGCTTTTAAACAGCCTGTGTGTTTGTTAGTGTTTTCTGGATAGTATCTAGGAACTTTAGAGTTTTGAATGAATTCTAGCATGTTACATTTTGTTTTTTTGTTGGCAAATGCTAATTAGTTCCACATGGAGACACAACAAGTACACATAAGTGTTTTCTGAGTAGAATGCTACAGAAACTAGGTGAAAAATGATATTTGCAACTGTTTACATGACATTGAATTCACATTCCCAAGAAAGACTTTGCTTTTCTCCAAAACCAGTTTGACTCTGCTTTTCTGGGTCCTTAGCACATGAATTCGACACGAGTTTGTCCAGATAGGTCTGGGTGTAACCAGAAATATCCAGTTCTGTGTGGCTAAATGAATATCAGCTTTTAAACAGCCTGTGTATTTGTAGTGTTTTCTGGATAGTATCTAGGAACTTTAGAGTTTTGAATGAATTTTAGTATGTTACTTTTCGTTTTTTGGTTGGCAAACACTAATTAGTTCCACATGGAGACACAACAAGTACACAGAAGTGTTTTCTGAGTAGAATGCTACAGAAACTAGGTGAAAAATGATACTTGCGATTGTAAACATGACATTGAATCCACTTGCCGAAGAAAACGTCTTTGCTTTTCTCCAAAACCAGTTTGACTCTGCTTTTCTGGGTCCTTAGCACATGAATTCCACACGAGTTTGTCCAGATAGGTCTGGGTGTAACCAGAATTATCCGGTTCTGTGTGGCTAAATGAATATCAGCTTTTAAACAGCCTGTGTGTTTGTTAGTGTTTTCTGGATAGTATCTAGGAACTTTAGAGTTTTGAATGAATTCTAACGTGTTACATTTTTTTTTTTTCGGCAAACACTAATTAGTTCCACATGGAGACACAACAAGTACACATAAGTGTTTTCTGAGTAGAATGCTACAGGAACTAGGTGAAAAATGATATGTGCGACTGTAAACATGACATTGAATTCACATTCCCAAGAAAAAGACTTTGCTTTTCTCCAAAACCAGTTTGACTCTGCTTTTCTGGGTCCTTAGCACACGAATTCCACACGAGTTTGTCCAGATAGGTCTGGGTGTAACCAGAATTATCCGGTTCTGTGTGGCTAAATGAATATCAGCTTTTAAACAGCCTGTGTGATTGTAGTGTCTTCTCGATAGTATCTAGGACCTTCAGTGTTTTGAATGAATTCTAGCATGTTACTTTTCGTTTTTTGGTTGGCAAACACTAATAAGTTCCACATGGAGACACAACAAGTACACATAAGTGTTTTCTGAGTACAATGCTACAGAAACTAGGTGAAAATTGTATTTGCGACTGTAAACATGACATTGAATCCACTTGCCCAAGCAAACGTCTTTGCTTTTCTCCAAAACCAGTTTGACTCTGCTTTTCTGCGTCCTTAGCACACGAATTCCACACAAGTTTGTGCAGATAGGTCTGGGTCTAACCAGAAATATCCGGTTCTGTGTGGGTAAATGAATATCAGCTTTTAAACAGCCTGTGTGTTTGTTAGTGTTTTCTGGATAGCATGTATGAACTTTAGAGTTTTGAATGAATTTTAGCATGTTACATTTTGTTTTTTTGTTGGCAAACGCCAATTAGTTCCACATGGAGACACAACAAGTACACATAAGTGTTTTATCATTTGAATGCTACAGAAACTAGGTGAAAAATGATATTTGCGACTGTAAACATGACATTGAATTCACATTCCCCAGAAAAAGACTTTGCTTTTCTCCAAAACCAGTTTGACTCTGCTTTCCTGGGTGCTTTGCACACGAATTCCACACGAGTTTGTCCAGATAGGTCTGGGTGTAACCAGAAATATCCAGTTCTGTGTGGCTAAATGAATATCAGCTTTTAAACAGCCTGTGTATTTGTAGTGTTTTCTGGATAGTATCTAAGAACTTTAGAGTTTTGAATGAATTTTAGTATGTTACTTTTCGTTTTTTGGTTGGCAAACACTAATTAGTTCCACATGGAGACACAACAAGTACACAGAAGTGTTTTCTGAGTAGAATGCTACAGAAACTAGGTGAAAAATGATACTTGCGATTGTAAACATGACATTGAATCCACTTGCCTAAGAAAACGTCTTTGCTTTTCTCCAAAACCAGTTTGACTCTGCTTTTCTGGGTCCTTAGCACAAGAATTCCACACGAGTTTGTCCATATAGGTCTGGGTGTAACCAGAATTACCCGGTTCTGTGTGGCTAAATGAATATCAGCTTTTAAACAGCCTGTGTGATTGTAGTGTTTTCTGGATAGTATCTAGGAACTTCAGTTTTTTGAATGAATTCTAGCATGTTACATTTGGTTTTTTGGTTGGCAAACACTAATTAGTTCCACATGGAGACACAACAAGTACACATAAGTGTTTTCTGAGTACAATGCTACAGAAACTTGGTGAAAATTGTATTTGCGACTGTAAACATGACATTGAATCCACTTGCCCAAGAAAACGTCTTTGCTTTTCTCCAAAACCAGTTTGACTCTGCTTTTCTGGGTCCTTAGCACACGAATTCCACACAAGTTTGTGCAGATAGGTCTGGGTCTAACCAGAAATATCCGGTTCTGTGTGGGTAAATGAATATCAGCTTTTAAACAGCCTGTGTGTTTGTTAGTGTTTTCTGGATAGCATGTATGAACTTTAGAGTTTTGAATGAATTTTAGCATGTTACATTTTGTTTTTTTGTTGGCAAACCCTAATTAGTTCCACATGGAGACACAACAAGTACACATAAGTGTTTTCTCATTTGAATGCTACAGAAACTAGGTGAAAAATGATATTTGCGACTGTAAACATGACATTGAATTCACATTCCCAAGAAAAAGACTTTGCTTTTCTCCAAAACCAGTTTGACTCTGCTTTTCAGGGTCCTTAGCACACGAATTCCACACGAGTTTGTCCAGATAGGTCTGGGTGTAACCAGAAATATCCAGTTCTGTGTGGCTAAATGAATATCAGCTTTTAAACAGCCTGTGTGTTTGTTAGTGTTTTCTGGATAGTATCTAGGAACTTTAGAGTTTTGAATGAATTCTAGCATGTTACATTTTGTTTTTTTGTCGGCAAACGATAATTAGTTCCACATGGAGACACAACAAGTACACAGAAGTGTTTTCTGAGTAGAATGCTACAGAAACTAGGTGAAAAATGATATTTGCAACTGTTTACATGACATTGAATTCACATTCCCAAGAAAGACCTTGCTTTTCTCCAAAACCAGTTTGACTCTGCTTTTCTGGGTCCTTAGCACATGAATTCCACACGAGTTTGTCCAGATAGGTCTGGGTGTAACCAGAAATATCCAGTTTTGTGTGGCTAAATGAATATCAGCTTTTAAACAGCCTGTGTATTTGTAGTGTTTTCTGGATAGTATCTAGGAACTTTAGAGTTTTGAATGAATTTTAGTATGTTACTTTTCGTTTTTTGGTTGGCAAACACTAATTAGTTCCACATGGAGACACAACAAGTACACAGAAGTGTTTTCTGAGTAGAATGCTACAGAAACTAGGTGAAAAATGATACTTGCGATTGTAAACATGACATTGAATCCACTTGCCCAAGAAAACGTCTTTGCTTTTCTCCAAAACCAGTTTGACTCTGCTTTTCTGGGTCCTTAGCACATGAATTCCACACGAGTTTGTCCAGATAGGTCTGGGTGTAACCAGAATTATCCGGTTCTGTGTGGCTAAATGAATATCAGCTTTTAAACAACCTGTGTGTATGTTAGTGTTTTCTGGATAGCATCTAGGAACTTTAGAGTTTTGAATGAATTCTAACGTGGTACATTTTTTTTTTTTCGGCAAACACTAATTAGTTCCACATGGAGACACAACAAGTACACATAAGTGTTTTCTGAGTAGAATGCTACAGGAACTAGGTGAAAAATGATATGTGCGACTGTAAACATGACATTGAATTCACATTCCCAAGAAAAAGACTTTGCTTTTCTCCAAAACCAGTTTGACTCTGCTTTTCTGGGTCCTTAGCACACGAATTCCACACGAGTTTGTCCAGATAGGTCTGGGAGTAACCAGAATTATCCGGTTCTGTGTGGCTAAAAGAATATCAGCTTTTAAACAGCCTGTGTGATTGTAGTGTCTTCTGGATAGTATCTAGGACCTTCAGTGTTTTGAATGAATTCTAGCATGTTACATTTCGTTTTTTGGTTGGCAAACGATAATTAGTTCCACATGGAGACACAACAAGTACACGTAAGTGTTTTCTGAGTAGAATGCTACAGAAACTAGGTGAAAATTGTATTTGCGACTGTAAACATGACATTGAATCCACTTGCCCAAGAAAACGTCTTTGCTTTTCTCCAAAACCAGTTTGACTCTGCTTTTCTGGGTCCTTAGCACATGAATTCCACACGAGTTTCTCCAGATAGGTCTGGGTGTAACCAGAATTATCCGGTTCTGTGTGGCTAAATGAATATCAGCTTTTAAACAGCCTGTGTGTTTGCTAGTGTTTTCTGGATAGTATCTAGGAACTTTAGAGTTTTGAATGAATTTTAGCATGTTACATTTTTTTTTTGTTGTTGGCAAACGCTAATTAGTTCCACATGGAGACACAACAAGTACACATAAGTGTTTTCTGAGTAGAATGCTACAGGAACTAGGTTAAAAATGATATTTGCGACTGTAAACATGACATTGAATTCACATTCCCAAGAAAAAGACTTTGCTTTTCTCCAAAACCAGTTTGACTCTGCTGTTCTGGATGCTTTTCACACGAATTCCACACGAATTTGTCCAGATAGGTCAGTATCTAACCAGAAATATCCAGTTCTGTGTGGCTAAATGAATATCAGCTTTTAAACAGCCTGTGTATTTGTAGTGTTTTCTGGATAGTATCTAAGAACTTTAGAGTTTTGAATGAATTTTAGTATGTTACTTTTCGTTTTTTGGTTGGCAAACACTAATTAGTTCCACATGGAGACACAACAAGTACACAGAAGTGTTTTCTGAGTAGAATGCTACAGAAACTAGGTGAAAAATGATACTTGCGATTGTAAACATGACATTGAATCCACTTGCCTAAGAAAACGTCTTTGCTTTTCTCCAAAACCAGTTTGACTCTGCTTTTCTGGGTCCTTAGCACAAGAATTCCACACGAGTTTGTCCAGATAGGTCTGGGTCTAACCAGAATTATCCGGTTCTGTGTGGCTAAATGAATATCAGCTTTTAAACAGCCTGTGTGATTGTAGTGTTTTCTGGATAGTATCTAGGAACTTCAGTTTTTTGAATGAATTCTAGCATGTTACATTTGGTTTTTTGGTTGGCAAACACTAATTAGTTCCACATGGAGACACAACAAGTACACATAAGTGTTTTCTGAGTACAATGCTACAGAAACTTGGTGAAAATTGTATTTGCGACTGTAAACATGACATTGAATCCACTTGCCCAAGAAAACGTCTTTGCTTTTCTCCAAAACCAGTTTGACTCTGCTTTTCTGGGTCCTTAGCACACGAATTCCACACAAGTTTGTGCAGATAGGTCTGGGTCTAACCAGAAATATCCGGTTCTGTGTGGGTAAATGAATATCAGCTTTTAAACAGCCTGTGTGTTTGTTAGTGTTTTCTGGATAGCATGTATGAACTTTAGAGTTTTGAATGAATTTTAGCATGTTACATTTTGTTTTTTTGTTGGCAAACCCTAATTAGTTCCACATGGAGACACAACAAGTACACATAAGTGTTTTCTCATTTGAATGCTACAGAAACTAGGTGAAAAATGATATTTGCGACTGTAAACATGACATTGAATTCACATTCCCAAGAAAAAGACTTTGCTTTTCTCCAAAACCAGTTTGACTCTGCTTTTCAGGGTCCTTAGCACACGAATTCCACACGAGTTTGTCCAGATAGGTCTGGGTGTAACCAGAAATATCCAGTTCTGTGTGGCTAAATGAATATCAGCTTTTAAACAGCCTGTGTGTTTGTTAGTGTTTTCTGGATAGTATCTAGGAACTTTAGAGTTTTGAATGAATTCTAGCATGTTACATTTTGTTTTTTTGTTGGCAAATGCTAATTAGTTCCACATGGAGACACAACAAGTACACATAAGTGTTTTCTGAGTAGAATGCTACAGAAACTGGTGAAAAATGATATTTGCAACTGTAAACATGACATTGAATTCACATTCCCAAGAAAGACTTTGCTTTTCTCCAAAACCAGTTTGACTCTGCTTTTCTGGGTGCTTTGCACACGAATTCCACACGAGTTTGTCCAGATAGGTCTGGGTGTAACCAGAAATATACAGTTCTGTGTGGCTATATGAATATCAGCTTTTAAACAGCCTGTGTGTTTGTTAGTGTTTTCTGGAGAGTATCTAGGAACTTTAGAGTTTTGAATGAATTCTAGCATGTTACATTTTGTTTTTTTGTCGGCAAACGCTAATTAGTTCCACATGGAGACACAACAAGTACACAGAAGTGTTTTCTGAGTAGAATGCTACAGAAACTAGGTGAAAAATGATATGTGCGACTCTAAACATGACATTGAATTCACATTCCCAAGAAAAGGACTTTGCTTTTCTCCAAAACCAGTTTGACTCTGCTTTTCTGGGTCCTTAGCACACGAATTCCACACAAGTTTGTCCAGATAGGTCTGGGTGTAACCAGAATTATCCGGTTCTGTGTGGCTAAAAGAATATTAGCTTTTCAACAGCCTGTGTGATTGTAGTCTTTTCTGGATAGTATCTAGGAACTTTAGAGTTTTGAATGAATTCTAGCATGTTACATTTCGTTTTTTGGTTGGCAAACACTAATTAGTTCCACATGGAGACACAACAAGTACACGTAAGTGTTTTCTGAGTAGAATGCTACAGAAACTAGGTGAAAATTGTATTTGCGACTGTAAACATGACATTGAATCCACTTGCCCAAGAAAACGTCTTTGCTTTTCTCCAAAACCAGTTTGACTCTGCTTTTCTGGGTCCTTAGCACATGAATTCCACACGAGTTTCTCCAGATAGGTCTGGGTGTAACCAGAATTATCCGGTTCTGTGTGGCTAAATGAATATCAGCTTTTAAACAGCCTGTGTGTTTGCTAGTGTTTTCTGGATAGTATCTAGGGACTTTAGAGTTTTGAATGAATTTTAGCATGTTACATTTTTTTTTTGTTGTTGGCAAACGCTAATTAGTTCCACATGGAGACACAACAAGTACACATAAGTGTTTTCTGAGTAGAATGCTACAGGAACTAGGTTAAAAATGATATTTGCGACTGTAAACATGACATTGAATTCACATTCCCAAGAAAAAGACTTTGCTTTTCTCCAAAACCAGTTTGACTCTGCTGTTCTGGATGCTTTTCACACGAATTCCACACGAATTTGTCCAGATAGGTCAGTATCTAACCAGAAATATCCAGTTCTGTGTGGCTAAATGAATATCAGCTTTTAAACAGCCTGTGTATTTGTAGTGTTTTCTGGATAGTATCTAGGAACTTTAGAGTTTTGAATGAATTTTAGTATGTTACTTTTCGTTTTTTGGTTGGCAAACACTAATTAGTTCCACATGGAGACACAACAAGTACACAGAAGTGTTTTCTGAGTAGAATGCTACAGAAACTAGGTGAAAAATGATACTTGCGATTGTAAACATGACATTGAATCCACTTGCCTAAGAAAACGTCTTTGCTTTTCTCCAAAACCAGTTTGACTCTGCTTTTCTGGGTCCTTAGCACAAGAATTCCACACGAGTTTGTCCAGATAGGTCTGGGTGTAACCAGAATTATCCGGTTCTGTGTGGCTAAATGAATATCAGCTTTTAAACAGCCTGTGTGATTGTAGTGTTTTCTGGATAGTATCTAGGAACTTCAGTTTTTTGAATGAATTCTAGCATGTTACATTTGGTTTTTTGGTTGGCAAACACTAATTAGTTCCACATGGAGACACAACAAGTACACATAAGTGTTTTCTGAGTACAATGCTACAGAAACTTGGTGAAAATTGTATTTGCGACTGTAAACATGACATTGAATCCACTTGCCCAAGAAAACGTCTTTGCTTTTCTCCAAAACCAGTTTGACTCTGCTTTTCTGGGTCCTTAGCACACGAATTCCACACAAGTTTGTGCAGATAGGTCTGGGTCTAACCAGAAATATCCGGTTCTGTGTGGGTAAATGAATATCAGCTTTTAAACAGCCTGTGTGTTTGTTAGTGTTTTCTGGATAGCATGTATGAACTTTAGAGTTTTGAATGAATTTTAGCATGTTACATTTTGTTTTTTTGTTGGCAAACCCTAATTAGTTCCACATGGAGACACAACAAGTACACATAAGTGTTTTCTGAGTAGAATGCTACAGGAACTAGGTTAAAAATGATATTTGCGACTGTAAACATGACATTGAATTCACATTCCCAAGAAAAAGACTTTGCTTTTCTCCAAAACCAGTTTGACTCTGCTTTTCAGGGTCCTTAGCACACGAATTCCACACGAGTTTGTCCAGATAGGTCTGGGTGTAAGCAGAAATATCCAGTTCTGTGTGGCTAAATGAATATCAGCTTTTAAACAGCCTGTGTGTTTGTTAGTGTTTTCTGGATAGTATCTAGGAACTTTAGAGTTTTGAATGAATTCTAGCATGTTACATTTTGTTTTTTTGTTGGCAAACGCTAATTAGTTCCACATGGAGACACAACAAGTACACAGAAGTGTTTTCTGAGTAGAATGCTACAGAAACTAGGTGAAAAATGATATGTGCGACTCTAAACATGACATTGAATTCACATTCCCAAGAAAAGGACTTTGCTTTTCTCCAAAACCAGTTTGACTCTGCTTTTCTGGGTCCTTAGCACACGAATTCCACACAAGTTTGTCCAGATAGGTCTGGGTGTAACCAGAATTATCCGGTTCTGTGTGGCTAAAAGAATATTAGCTTTTCAACAGCCTGTGTGATTGTAGTCTTTTCTGGATAGTATCTAGGAACTTTAGAGTTTTGAATGAATTCTAGCATGTTACATTTCGTTTTTTGGTTGGCAAACACTAATTAGTTCCACATGGAGACACAACAAGTACACGTAAGTGTTTTCTGAGTAGAATGCTACAGAAACTAGGTGAAAATTGTATTTGCGACTGTAAACATGACATTGAATCCACTTGCCCAAGAAAACGTCTTTGCTTTTCTCCAAAACCAGTTTGACTCTGCTTTTCTGGGTCCTTAGCACATGAATTCCACACGAGTTTCTCCAGATAGGTCTGGGTGTAACCAGAATTATCCGGTTCTGTGTGGCTAAATGAATATCAGCTTTTAAACAGCCTGTGTGTTTGCTAGTGTTTTCTGGATAGTATCTAGGAACTTTAGAGTTTTGAATGAATTTTAGCATGTTACATTTTTTTTTTGTTGTTGGCAAACGCTAATTAGTTCCACATGGAGACACAACAAGTACACATAAGTGTTTTCTGAGTAGAATGCTACAGGAACTTGGTTAAAAATGATATTTGCGACTGTAAACATGACATTGAATTCACATTCCCAAGAAAAAGACTTTGCTTTTCTCCAAAACCAGTTTGACTCTGCTGTTCTGGATGCTTTTCACACGAATTCCACACGAATTTGTCCAGATAGGTCAGTATCTAACCAGAAATATCCAGTTCTGTGTGGCTAAATGAATATCAGCTTTTAAACAGCCTGTGTGTTTGTTAGTGTTTTCTGGATAGTATCTAGGAACTTTAGAGTTTTGAATGAATTCTAGCATGTTACATTTTGTTTTTTTGTTGGCAAATGCTAATTAGTTCCACATGGAGACACAACAAGTACACATAAGTGTTTTCTGAGTACAATGCTACAGAAACTAGGTGAAAATTGTATTTGCGACTGTAAACATGACATTGAATCCACTTGCCCAAGAAAACGTCTTTGCTTTTCTCCAAAACCAGTTTGACTCTGCTTTTCTGGGTCCTTAGCACACGAATTCCACACGAGTTTGTCCAGATAGGTCTGGGTGTAACCAGAATTATCCGGTTCTGTGTGGCTAAATGAATATCAGCTTTTAAACAGCCTGTGTGTTTGTTAGTGTTTTCTGGATAGTATCTAGGAACTTTAGAGTTTTGAATGAATTCTAGCGTGTTACATTTTTTTTTGTCGGAAAACACTAATTAGTTCCACATGGAGACACAACAAGTACACATAAGTGTTTTCTGAGTAGAATGCTACAGGAACCAGGTGAAAAATGATATGTGTGACTGTAAACATGACATTGAATTCACATTCCCAAGAAAAAGACTTTGCTTTTCTCCAAAACCAGTTTGACTCTGCTTTTCTGGGTCCTTAGCACACGAATTCCACACGAGTTTGTCCAGATAGGTCTGGGTGTAACCAGAATTATCCGGTTCTGTGTGGCTAAATGAATATCAGCTTTTAAACAGCCTGTGTGATTGTAGTGTTTTCTGGATAGTATCTAGGAACTTCAGTGTTTTGAATGAATTCTAGCATGTTACATTTGGTTTTTTGGTTGGCAAACACTAATTAGTTCCACATGGAGACACAACAAGTACACATAAGTGTTTTCTGAGTACAATGCTACAGAAACTAGGTGAAAATTGTATTTGCGACTGTAAACATGACATTGAATCCACTTGCCCAAGAAAACGTCTTTGCTTTTCTCCAAAACCAGTTTGACTCTGCTTTTCTGGGTCCTTAGCACACGAATTCCACACAAGTTTGTGCAGATAGGTCTGGGTCTAACCAGAAATATCCAGTTCTGTGTGGGTAAATGAATATCAGCTTTTAAACAGCCTGTGTGTTTGTTAGTGTTTTCTGGATAGCATGTATGAACTTTAGAGTTTTGAATGAATTTTAGCATGTTACATTTTGTTTTTTTGTTGGCAAACGCTAATTAGTTCCACATGGAGACACAACAAGTACACATAAGTGTTTTCTCATTTGAATGCTACAGAAACTAGGTGAAAAATGATATTTGCGACTGTAAACATGACATTGAATTCACATTCCCCAGAAAAAGACTTTGCTTTTCTCCAAAACCAGTTAGACTGTGCTTTACTGGGTCTGTAGCACAAGAATTCGACACGAGTTTGTCCAGATAGGTCTGTATCTAACCAGAAATATCCAGTTCTGTGTGGCTAAATGAATATCAGCTTTTAAACAGCCTGTGTGTTTGTTAGTGTTTTCTGGAGAGTATCTAGGAACTTTAGAGTTTTGAATGAATTCTTGCATGTTACATTTTGTTTTTTTTGTCGGCAAACACTAATTAGTTCCACATGGAGACACAACAAGTACACAGAAGTGTTTCCTGAGTAGAATGCTACAGAAACTAGGTGAAAAATGATATTTGCAACTGTAAACATGACATTGAATTCACATTCCCCAGAAAAAGACTTTGCTTTTCTCCAAAACCAGTTTGACTCTGCTTTTCTGGGTGCTTTGCACACGAATTCCACACGAGTTTGTCCAGATCGGTCAGTATCTAACCAGAAATATCCAGTTCTGTGTGGCTAAATGAATATCAGCTTTTAAACAGCCTGTGTGTTTGTTAGTGTTTTCTGGATAGTATCTAGGAACTTTAGAGTTTTGAATGAATTCTAGCATGTTACATTTTGTTTTTTTGTCGGCAAACGCTAATTAGTTCCACATGGAGACACAACAAGTACACAGAAGTGTTTTCTGAGTAGAATGCTACAGAAACTAGGTGAAAAATGATATGTGCGACTCTAAACATGACATTGAATTCACATTCCCAAGAAAAGGACTTTGCTTTTCTCCAAAACCAGTTTGACTCTGCTTTTCTGGGTCCTTAGCACACGAATTCCACACAAGTTTGTCCAGATAGGTCTGGGTGTAACCAGAATTATCCGGTTCTGTGTGGCTAAAAGAATATTAGCTTTTCAACAGCCTGTGTGATTGTAGTCTTTTCTGGATAGTATCTAGGAACTTTAGAGTTTTGAATGAATTCTAGCATGTTACATTTCGTTTTTTGGTTGGCAAACACTAATTAGTTCCACATGGAGACACAACAAGTACACGTAAGTGTTTTCTGAGTAGAATGCTACAGAAACTAGGTGAAAATTGTATTTGCGACTGTAAACATGACATTGAATCCACTTGCCCAAGAAAACGTCTTTGCTTTTCTCCAAAACCAGTTTGACTCTGCTTTTCTGGGTCCTTAGCACATGAATTCCACACGAGTTTCTCCAGATAGGTCTGGGTGTAACCAGAATTATCCGGTTCTGTGTGGCTAAATGAATATCAGCTTTTAAACAGCCTGTGTGTTTGCTAGTGTTTTCTGGATAGTATCTAGGAACTTTAGAGTTTTGAATGAATTTTAGCATGTTACATTTTTTTTTTGTTGTTGGCAAACGCTAATTAGTTCCACATGGAGACACAACAAGTACACATAAGTGTTTTCTGAGTAGAATGCTACAGGAACTAGGTTAAAAATGATATTTGCGACTGTAAACATGACATTGAATTCACATTCCCAAGAAAAAGACTTTGCTTTTCTCCAAAACCAGTTTGACTCTGCTGTTCTGGATGCTTTTCACACGAATTCCACACGAATTTGTCCAGATAGGTCAGTATCTAACCAGAAATATCCAGTTCTGTGTGGCTAAATGAATATCAGCTTTTAAACAGCCTGTGTGTTTGTTAGTGTTTTCTGGATAGTATCTAGGAACTTTAGAGTTTTGAATGAATTCTAGCATGTTACATTTTGTTTTTTTGTTGGCAAATGCTAATTAGTTCCACATGGAGACACAACAAGTACACATAAGTGTTTTCTGAGTACAATGCTACAGAAACTAGGTGAAAATTGTATTTGCGACTGTAAACATGACATTGAATCCACTTGCCCAAGAAAACGTCTTTGCTTTTCTCCAAAACCAGTTTGACTCTGCTTTTCTGGGTCCTTAGCACACGAATTCCACACGAGTTTGTCCAGATAGGTCTGGGTGTAACCAGAATTATCCGGTTCTGTGTGGCTAAATGAATATCAGCTTTTAAACAGCCTGTGTGTTTGTTAGTGTTTTCTGGATAGTATCTAGGAACTTTAGAGTTTTGAATGAATTCTAGCGTGTTACATTTTTTTTTTGTCGGAAAACACTAATTAGTTCCACATGGAGACACAACAAGTACACATAAGTGTTTTCTGAGTAGAATGCTACAGGAACCAGGTGAAAAATGATATGTGTGACTGTAAACATGACATTGAATTCACATTCCCAAGAAAAAGACTTTGCTTTTCTCCAAAACCAGTTTGACTCTGCTTTTCTGGGTCCTTAGCACACGAATTCCACACGAGTTTGTCCAGATAGGTCTGGGTGTAACCAGAATTATCCGGTTCTGTGTGGCTAAATGAATATCAGCTTTTAAACAGCCTGTGTGATTGTAGTGTTTTCTGGATAGTATCTAGGAACTTCAGTGTTTTGAATGAATTCTAGCATGTTACATTTGGTTTTTTGGTTGGCAAACACTAATTAGTTCCACATGGAGACACAACAAGTACACATAAGTGTTTTCTGAGTACAATGCTACAGAAACTAGGTGAAAATTGTATTTGCGACTGTAAACATGACATTGAATCCACTTGCCCAAGAAAACGTCTTTGCTTTTCTCCAAAACCAGTTTGACTCTGCTTTTCTGGGTCCTTAGCACACGAATTCCACACAAGTTTGTGCAGATAGGTCTGGGTCTAACCAGAAATATCCAGTTCTGTGTGGGTAAATGAATATCAGCTTTTAAACAGCCTGTGTGTTTGTTAGTGTTTTCTGGATAGCATGTATGAACTTTAGAGTTTTGAATGAATTTTAGCATGTTACATTTTGTTTTTTTGTTGGCAAACGCTAATTAGTTCCACATGGAGACACAACAAGTACACATAAGTGTTTTCTCATTTGAATGCTACAGAAACTAGGTGAAAAATGATATTTGCGACTGTAAACATGACATTGAATTCACATTCCCCAGAAAAAGACTTTGCTTTTCTCCAAAACCAGTTAGACTGTGCTTTACTGGGTCTGTAGCACAAGAATTCGACACGAGTTTTTCCAGATATGTCTGTATCTAACCAGAAATATCCAGTTCTGTGTGGCTAAATGAATATCAGCTTTTAAACAGCCTGTGTGTTTGTTAGTGTTTTCTGGAGAGTATCTAGGAACTTTAGAGTTTTGAATGAATTCTTGCATGTTACATTTTGTTTTTTTTGTCGGCAAACACTAATTAGTTCCACATGGAGACACAACAAGTACACAGAAGTGTTTTCTGAGTAGAATGCTACAGAAACTAGGTGAAAAATGATATTTGCAACTGTAAACATGACATTGAATTCACATTCCCCAGAAAAAGACTTTGCTTTTCTCCAAAACCAGTTTGACTCTGCTTTTCTGGGTGCTTTGCACACGAATTCCACACGAGTTTGTCCAGATCGGTCAGTATCTAACCAGAAATATCCAGTTCTGTGTGGCTAAATGAATATCAGCTTTTAAACAGCCTGTGTGTTTGTTAGTGTTTTCTGGATAGTATCTAGGAACTTTAGAGTTTTGAATGAATTCTAGCATGTTACATTTTGTTTTTTTGTCGGCAAACGCTAATTAGTTCCACATGGAGACACAACAAGTACACATAAGTGTTTTCTGAGTAGAATGCTACAGAAACTAGGTGAAAAATGATATGTGCGACTCTAAACATGACATTGAATTCACATTCCCAAGAAAAAGACTTTGCTTTTCTCCAAAACCAGTTTGACTCTGCTTCTCTGGGTCCTTAGCACATGAATTCCACACAAGTTTGTCCAGATAGGTCTGGGTGTAACCAGAATTATCCGGTTCTGTGTGGCTAAAAGAATATCAGCTTTTCAACAGCCTGTGTGATTGTAGTGTTTTCTGGATAGTATCTAGGAACTTTAGAGTTTTGAATGAATTCTAGCATGTTACATTTCATTTTTTGTTGGCAAACACTAATTAGTTCCACATAGAGACACAACAAGTACACGTAAGTGTTTTCTGAGTAGAATGCTACAGAAACTAGGTGAAAATTGTATTTGCGACTGTAAACATGACATTGAATCCACTTGCCTAAGAAAACGTCTTTGCTTTTCTCCAAAACCAGTTTGACTCTGCTTTTCTGGGTCCTTAGCACATGAATTCCACACGAGTTTCTCCAGATAGGTCTGGGTGTAACCAGAATTATCCGGTTCTGTGTGGCTAAATGAATATCAGCTTTTAAACAGCCTGTGTGTTTGCTAGTGTTTTCTGGATAGTATCTAGGAACTTTAGAGTTTTGAATGAATTTTAGCATGTTACATTTTTTTTTGTTGGCAAACGCTAATTAGTTCCACATGGATACACAACAAGTACACATAAGTGTTTTCTGAGTAGAATGCTACAGGAACTAGGTTAAAAATGATATTTGCGACTGTAAACATGACATTGAATTCACATTCCCAAGAAAAAGACTTTGCTTTTCTCCAAAACCAGTTTGACTCTGCTGTTCTGGATGCTTTTCACACGAATTCCACACGAATTTGTCCAGATAGGTCTGTATCTAACCAGAAATATCCAGTTCTGTGTGGCTGAATGAATATCAGCTTTTAAACAGCCTGTGTGTTTGTTAGTGTTTTCTGGATAGTATCTAGGAACTTTAGAGTTTTGAATGAATTCTAGCATGTTACATTTGGTTTTTTGGTTGGCAAACACTAATTAGTTCCACATGGAGACACAACAAGTACACATAAGTGTTTTCTGAGTACAATGCTACAGAAACTAGGTGAAAATTGTATTTGCGACTGTAAACATGACATTGAATCCACTTGCCCAAGAAAACGTCTTTGCTTTTCTCCAAAACCAGTTTGACTCTGCTTTTCTGGGTCCTTAGCACACGAATTCCACACGAGTTTGTCCAGATAGGTCTGGGTGTAACCAGAATTATCCGGTTCTGTGTGGCTAAATGAATATCAGCTTTTAAACAGCCTGTGTGTTTGTTAGTGTTTTCTGGATAGTATCTAGGATCTTTAGAGTTTTGAATTAATTCTAGCGTGTTACATTTTTTTTTTTGTCGGCAAACACTAATTAGTTCCACATGGAGACACAACAAGTACACATAAGTGTTTTCTGAGTAGAATGCTACAGGAACTAGGTGAAAAATGATATGTGCGACTGTAAACATGACATTGAATTCACATTCCCAAGAAAAAGACTTTGCTTTTCTCCAAAACCAGTTTGACTCTGCTTTTCTGGGTCCTTAGCACACGAATTCCACACAAGTTTGTGCAGATAGGTCTGGGTCTAACCAGAAATATCCGGTTCTGTGTGGGTAAATGAATATCAGCTTTTAAACAGCCTGTGTGTTTGTTAGTGTTTTCTGGATAGCATGTATGAACTTTAGAGTTTTGAATGAATTTTAGCATGTTACATTTTGTTTTTTTGTTGGCAAACCCTAATTAGTTCCACATGGAGACACAACAAGTACACATTAGTGTTTTCTCATTTGAATGCTACAGAAACTAGGTGAAAAATGATATTTGCAACTGTAAACATGACATTGAATTCACATTCCCCAGAAAAAGACTTTGCTTTTCTCCAAAACCAGTTTGACTCTGCTTTTCTGGGTGCTTTGCACACGAATTCCACACGAGTTTGTCCAGATAGGTCTGGGTGTAACCAGATTTATCCGGTTCTGTGTGGCTAAATGAATATCAGCTTTTAAACAGCCTGTGTGATTGTTAGTGTTTTCTGGATAGCATGTATGAACTTTAGAGTTTTGAATGAATTCTAGCATGTTACATTTGGTTTTTTGGTTGGCAAACACTAATTAGTTCCACATGGAGACACAACAAGTACACATAAGTGATTTCTGAGTACAATGCTACAGAAACTAGGTGAAAATTGTATTTGCGACTGTAAACATGACATTGAATCCACTTGCCCAAGAAAACGTCTTTGCTTTTCTCCAAAACCAGTTTGACTCTGCTTTTCTGGGTCCTTAGCACACGAATTCCACACAAGTTTGTGCAGATAGGTCTGGGTCTAACCAGAAATATCCGGTTCTGTGTGGGTAAATGAATATCAGCTTTTAAACAGCCTGTGTGTTTGTTAGTGTTTTCTGGATAGCATGTATGAACTTTAGAGTTTTGAATGAATTTTAGCATGTTACATTTTGTTTTTTTGTTGGCAAACCCTAATTAGTTCCACATGGAGACACAACAAGTACACATTAGTGTTTTCTCATTTGAATGCTACAGAAACTAGGTGAAAAATGATATTTGCAACTGTAAACATGACATTGAATTCACATTCCCCAGAAAAAGACTTTGCTTTTCTCCAAAACCAGTTTGACTCTGCTTTTCTGGGTGCTTTGCACACGAATTCCACACGAGTTTGTCCAGATAGGTCTGGGTGTAACCAGAAATATACAGTTCTGTGTGGCTATATGTATATCAGCTTTTAAACAGCCTGTGTGTTTGTTAGTGTTTTCTGGATAGTATCTAGGAACTTTAGAGTTTTGAATGAATTCTAGCGTGTTACTTTTCCTTTTTTGGTGGCAAACGCTAATTAGTTCCACATGGAGACACAACAAGTACACATAAGTGTTTTCTGAGTAGAATGCTACAGAAACTAGGTGAAAATTGTATTTGCGACTGTAAACATGACATTGAATCCACTTGCCCAAGAAAACGTCTTTGCTTTTCTCCAAAACCAGTTTGACTCTGCTTTTCTGCGTCCTTAGCACACGAATTCCACACGAGTTTGTCCAGATACGTCTGGGTCTAGCCAGAAATATCCGGTTCTGTGTGGGTAGATGAATATCAGCTTTTAAACAACCTGTGTGTTTGTTAGTGTTTTCTGGATAGCATGTATGAACTTTAGAGTTTTGAATGAATTTTAGCATGTTACATTTTGTTTTTTTGTTGGCAAACGCTAATTAGTTCCACATGGAGACAGAACAAGTACACAGAATTGTTTTCTGATTAGAATGCTACAGAAACTAGGTGAAAAATGATATTTGCGACAGTTAACATGACTTTGAGTTAACATTCCCCAGAAAAAGACTTTGCTTTTCTCCAAAACCAGTTTGACTCTGATTTTCTGGGTGCTTTGCACATGAATTCCACACGAGTTTGTCCAGATAGGTCTGTATCTAACCAGAAATATCCAGTTCTGTGTGGCTAAATGAATATCAGCTTTTAAACAGCCTGTGTGTTTGTTAGTGTTTTCTGGATAGTATCTAGGAACTTTAGAGTTTTGAATGAATTCTAGCGTGTTACATTTTTTTTTTTGTCGGCAAACGCTAATTAGTTCCACATGGAGACACAACAAGTACACATAAGAGTTTTCTGAGTACAATGCTACAGAAACTAGGTGAAAATTGTATTTGCGACTGTAAACTTGACATTGAATTCACATTCCCAAGAAAAAGACTTTGCTTTTCTCCAAAATCAGTTTGACTCTGCTTTTCTGGGTCCTTAGCACACGAATTCCACACGAGTTTGTCCAGATAGGTCTGGGTGTAACCAGAATTATCCGGTTCTGTGTGGGTAAATGAATATCAGCTTTTAAACTGCCTGTGTGTTTGCTAGTGTTTTCTGGATAGTATCTAGGAACTTTAGAGTTTTGAATGAATTTTGGCATGTTACATTTTGTTTTTGTTGTTGGCAAACACTAATTAGTTCCACATGGAGACACAACAAGTACACAGAAGTGTTTTCTGAGTAGAATGCTACAGAAACTAGGTGAAAAATGATATTTGCGACTGTAAACATGACATTGAATTCACATTCCCAAGAAAAAGACTTTGCTTTTCTCCAAAACCAGTTTGACTCTGCTTTTCTGGATGCTTTTCACACGAATTCCACACGAGTTTGTCCAGATAGGTCTGTATCTATCCAGAAATATCCAGTTCTGTGTGGCTAAATGAATATCAGCTTTTAAACAGCCTGTGTGTTTGTTAGTGTTTTCTGGATAGTATCTAGGAACTTTAGAGTTTTGAATGAATTCTAGCATGTTACATTTTGTTTTTTTGTTGGCAAAAGCTAAATAGTTCCACATGGAGACACAACAAGTACACATAAGTTTTTCTGAGTAGAATGCTACAGAAACTAGGTGAAAAATGATATTTGCAACTGTAAACATGACATTGAATTCACATTCCCAAGAAAAAGACTTTGCTTTTCTCCAAAACCAGTTTGACTCTGCTTTTCTGGGTCCTTAGCACACGAATTCCACACGAGTTAGTCCAGATAGGTCCGGGTGTAACCAGAAATATCCAGTTCTGTGTGGCTAAATGAATATCAGCTTTTAAACAGCCTGTGTGTTTGTTAGTGTTTTCTGGATAGTATCTAGGAACTTTAGAGTTTTGAATGAATTCTAGCATGTTACATTTGGTTTTTTGGTTGGCAAACACTAATTAGTTCCACATGGAGACACAACAAGTACAAATAAGTGTTTTCTGAGTACAATGCTACAGAAACTAGGTGAAAAATGATATTTGCGATTGTAAACATGACATTGAATCCACTTGCCCAAGAAAACGTCTTTGCTTTTCTCCAAAACCAGTTTGACTCTGCTTTTCTGGGTCCTTAGCACACGAATTCCACACGAGTTTCTCCTGATAGGTCTGGGTGTAACCAGAATTATCCGGTTCTGTGTGGCTAAATGAATATCAGCTTTTAAACAGCCTGTGTGTTTGCTAGTGTTTTCTGGATAGTATCTAGGAACTTTAGAGTTTTGAATGAATTCTAGCATGTTACATTTTGTTTTTTTTGTTGGCAAACGCTAATTAGTTCCACATGGAGACACAACAAGTACACATAAGTGTTTTCTGAGTAGAATGCTACAGGAACTATGTGAAAAATGATATTTGCGACTGTAAACATGACATTGAATTCACATTCCCCAGAAAAAGACTTTGCTTTTCTCCAAAACCAGTTTGACTCTGCTTTTCAGGGTCCTTAGCACACGAATTCCACACGAGTTTGTCCAGATAGGCCTGGGTGTAACCAGAAATATCCAGTTCTGTGTGGCTAAATGAATATCAGCTTTTAAACAGCCTGTGTGTTTGTTAGTGTTTTCTGGATAGTATCTAGGAACTTTAGAGTTTTGAATGAATTCTAGCATGTTACATTTTGTTTTTTTGTTGGCAAAAGCTAAATAGTTCCACATGGAGACACAACAAGTACACATAAGTTTTTCTGAGTAGAATGCTACAGAAACTAGGTGAAAAATGATATTTGCAACTGTAAACATGACATTGAATTCACATTCCCAAGAAAAAGACTTTGCTTTTCTCCAAAACCAGTTTGACTCTGCTTTTCTGGGTCCTTAGCACACGAATTCCACACGAGTTAGTCCAGATAGGTCCGGGTGTAACCAGAAATATCCAGTTCTGTGTGGCTAAATGAATATCAGCTTTTAAACAGCCTGTGTGTTTGTTAGTGTTTTCTGGATAGTATCTAGGAACTTTAGAGTTTTGAATGAATTCTAGCATGTTACATTTGGTTTTTTGGTTGGCAAACACTAATTAGTTCCACATGGAGACACAACAAGTACAAATAAGTGTTTTCTGAGTACAATGCTACAGAAACTAGGTGAAAAATGATATTTGCGATTGTAAACATGACATTGAATCCACTTGCCCAAGAAAACGTCTTTGCTTTTCTCCAAAACCAGTTTGACTCTGCTTTTCTGGGTCCTTAGCACACGAATTCCACACGAGTTTCTCCTGATAGGTCTGGGTGTAACCAGAATTATCCGGTTCTGTGTGGCTAAATGAATATCAGCTTTTAAACAGCCTGTGTGTTTGCTAGTGTTTTCTGGATAGTATCTAGGAACTTTAGAGTTTTGAATGAATTCTAGCATGTTACATTTTGTTTTTTTTGTTGGCAAACGCTAATTAGTTCCACATGGAGACACAACAAGTACACATAAGTGTTTTCTGAGTAGAATGCTACAGGAACTATGTGAAAAATGATATTTGCGACTGTAAACATGACATTGAATTCACATTCCCCAGAAAAAGACTTTGCTTTTCTCCAAAACCAGTTTGACTCTGCTTTTCAGGGTCCTTAGCACACGAATTCCACACGAGTTTGTCCAGATAGGCCTGGGTGTAACCAGAAATATCCAGTTCTGTGTGGCTAAATGAATATCAGCTTTTAAACAGCCTGTGTGTTTGTTAGTGTTTTCTGGATAGTATCTAGGAACTTTAGAGTTTTGAATGAATTCTAGCATGTTACATTTTGTTTTTTTGTTGGAAAATGCTAATTAGTTCCACATGGAGACACAACAAGTACACATAAGTGTTTTCTGAATAGAATGCTACAGAAACTAGGTGAAAATTGTATTTGCGACTGTAAACATGACATTGAATCCACTTGCCCAAGAAAACGTCTTTGCTTTTCTCCAAAACCAGTTTGACTCTGCTTTTCTGCGTCCTTAGCACACGAATTCCACACGAGTTTGTCCAGATACGTCTGGGTCTAACCAGAAATATACGGTTCTGTGTGGGTAGATGAATATCAGCTTTTAAACAGCCTGTGTGTTTGTTAGTGTTTTCTGGATAGCATGTATGAACTTTAGAGTTTTGAATGAATTTTAGCATGTTACATTTTGTTTTTTTGTTGGCAAACGCTAATTAGTTCCACATGGAGACAGAACAAGTACACAGAAGTGTTTTCTGAGTAGAATGCTACAGAAACTAGGTGAAAAATGATATTTGCGACTGTAAACATGACTTTGAATTAACATTCCCCAGAAAAAGACTTTGCTTTTCTCCAAAACCAATTTGACTCTGCTTTTCTGGGTGCTTTGCACACGAATTCCACACGAGTTTGTCCAGATAGGTCTGTATCTAACCAGAAATATCCAGTTCTGTGTGGCTAAATGAATATCAGCTTTTAAACAGCCTGTGTGTTTGTTAGTGTTTTCTGGATAGTATCTAGGAACTTTAGAGTTTTGAATGAATTCTAGCGTGTTACATTTTTTTTTTTTTTGTCGGCAAACGCTAATTAGTTCCACACGGAGACACAACAAGTACACAGAAGTGTTTTCTGAGTAGAATGCTACAGAATTAGGTGAAAAATGATATGTGCGACTGTAAACTTGACATTGAATTCACATTCCCAAGAAAAAGACTTTGCTTTTCTCCAAAACCAGTTTGACTCTGCTTTTCTGGGTCCTTAGCACACGAATTCCACACGAGATTGTCCAGATATGTCTGGGTGTAACCAGAATTATCCGGTTCTGTGTGGGTAAATGAATATCAGCTTTTAAACTGCCTGTGTGTTTGTTAGTGTTTTCTGGATAGTATCTAGGAACTTTAGAGTTTTGAATGAATTTTGGCATGTTACATTTTTTTTTTGTTGGCAAACACTAATTAGTTCCACATGGAGACACAACAAGTACACAGAAGTGTTTTCTGAGTAGAATGCTACAGAAACTAGTGAAAAATGATATTTGCGACTGTAAACATGACATTGAATTCACATTCCCAAGAAAAAGACTTTGCTTTTCTCCAAAACCAGTTTGACTCTGCTTTTCTGGATGCTTTTCACACGAATTCCACACGAGTTTGTCCAGATAGGTCTGTATCTAACTGAAATATCCAGTTCTGTGTGGCTAAATGAATATCAGCTTTTAAACAGCCTGTGTGTTTGCTAGTGTTTTCTGGATAGTATCTAGGAACTTTAGAGTTTTGAATGAATTCTAGCATGTTACATTTTGTTTTTTTGTTGGCAAACGCTAATTAGTTCCACATGGAGACACAACAAGTACACATATGTGTTTTCTGAGTAGAATGCTACAGAAACTAGGTGAAAAATGATATTTGCGACTGTAAACATGACATTGAATTCACATTCTCAAGAAAAAGACTTTGCTTTTCTCCAAAACCGGTTTGACTCTGCTTTTCTGGGTCCTTAGCACACGAGTTCCACACGAGTTTGTCCAGATAGGTCTGGGTGTAACCAGAATTATCCAGTTCTGTGTGGCTAAATGAATATCAGCTTTTAAACAGCCTGTGTGTTTGTTAGTGTTTTCTGGATAGTATCTAGGAACTTTAGAGTTTTGAATGAATTCTAGCATGTTACTTTTCATTTTTTGGTTGGCAAACACTAATTAGTTCCACATGGAGACACAACAAGTACAAATAAGTGTTTTCTGAGTACAATGCTACAGAAACTAGGTGAAAAATGATATTTGCGACTGTATACATGACATTGAATTCACATTCCCAAGATTAAGACTTTGCTTTTCTCCAAAACCAGTTTGACTCTGCTTTTCTGGGTCCTTAGCACACGAATTCCACACGAGTTTGTCCAGATAGGTCTGGGTGTAACCAGAATTATCCGGTTCTGTGTGGCTAAATGAATATCAGCTTTTAAACAGCCTGTGTGTTTGCTAGTGTTTTCTGGATAGTATCTAGGAACTTTAGAGTTTTGAATGAATTCTAGCATGTTACATTTTGTTTTTTTTGTTGGCAAATGCTAATTAGTTCCACATGGAGACACAACAAGTACACAGAATTGTTTTCTGAGTAGAATGCTTCAGGAACTAGGTGAAAAATGATATTTGTGACTGTAAACATGACATTGAATTCACATTCCCAAGAAAAAGACTTTGCTTTTCTCCAAAACCAGTTTGACTCTGCTTTTCAGGGTCCTTAGCACACGAATTCCACACGAGTTTGTCCAGATAGGTCTGGGTGTAACCAGAAATATCCAGTTCTGTGTGGCTAAATGAATATCAGCTTTTAAACAGCCTGTGTGTTTGTTAGTGTTTTCTGGATAGTATCTAGGAACTTTAGAGTTTTGAATGAATTCTAGCATGTTACATTTTGTTTTTTTGTTGGAAAATGCTAATTAGTTCCACATGGAGACACAACAAGTACACATAAGTGTTTTCTGAGTAGAATGCTACAGAAACTAGGTGAAAAATGATATTTGCTACTGTAAACATGGCATTGAATTCACATTCCCAAGAAAAAGACTTTGCTTTTCTCCAAATCCAGTTTGACTCTGCTTTTCTGGGTCCTTAGCACATGAATTCCACACGAGTTTGTCCGGATAGGTCTGGGTGTAACCAGAAATATCCAGTTCTGTGTGGCTAAATGAATATCAGCTTTTAAACAGCCTGTGTGATTGTAGAGTTTTCTGGATAGTATCTAGGAACTTTAGATTTTTGAATGAATTTATTTGTTACTTTTTGTTTTTTGGTGGCAAACACTAATTAGTTCCACATGGAGACACAACAAGTACACATAAGTGTTTTCTGAGTACAATGCTACAGAAACTAGGTGAAAATTGTATTTGCGACTGTAAACATGACATTGAATCCACTTGCCCAAGAAAACGTCTTTGCTTTTCTCCAAAACCAGTTTGACTCTGCTTTTCTGGGTCCTTAGCACACGAATTCCACACGAGTTTCTCCTGATAGGTCTGGGTCTAACCAGAATTATCCGGTTCTGTGTGGCTAAATGAATATCAGCTTTTAAACAGCCTGTGTGTTTGCTAGTGTTTTCTGTATAGTATCTAGGAACTTTAGAGTTTTGAATGAATTCTAGCATGTTACATTTTGTTTTTTTGTTGGCAAATGCAAATTAGTTCCACATGGAGACACAACAAGTACACATAAGTGTTTTCTGAGTACAATGCTACAGAAACTAGGTGAAAATTGTATTTGCGACTGTAAACATGACATTGAATCCACTTGCCCAAGAAAACGTCTTTGCTTTTCTCCAAAACCAGTTTGACTCTGCTTTTTTGCGTCCTTAGCACACGAATTCCACACGAGTTTGTCCAGATACGTCTGGTTCTAACCAGAAATATCCGGTTTTGTGTGGGTAGATGAATATCAGCTTTTAAACAACCTGTGTGTTTGTTAGTGTTTTCTGGATAGCATGTATGAACTTTAGAGTTTTGAATGAATTTTAGCATGTTACATTTTGTTTTTTTGTTGGCAAACGCTAATTAGTTCCACATGGAGACACAACAAGTACACAGAAGTGTTTTCTGAGTACAATGCTACAGAACTAGGTGAAAATTGTATTTGCGACTGTATACATGACATTGAATCCACTTGCCCAAGAAAACGTCTTTGCTTTTCTCCAAAACCAGTTTGACTCTGCTTTTCTGGGTCCTTAGCACAAGAATTCCCCACAAGTTTCTCCAGATATATCTGGGTGTAACAAGAATTATCCGGTTCTGTGTGGCTAAATGAATATCAGCTTTTAAAGAGCCTGTGTGTTTGTTAGTATTTTCTGGATAGTATCTAGGAACTTTAGAGTTTTGAATGAATTCTAGCATGTTACATTTTGTTTTTTTGTTGGCAAACGCTAATTAGTTCCACATGGAGACAGAACAAGTACACATAAGTGTTTTCTGAGTACAATGCTACAGAAACTAGGTGAAAAATGATACTTGCGACTGTAAACATGACATTGAATTCACATTCCCCAGAAAAAGTCTTTGCTTTTCTCCAAAACCAGTTTGACTCTGCTTTTCTGGGTGCTTTGCACAGGAATTACACACGAGTTTCTCCAGATAGGTCTGTATCTAACCAGAAATATCCAGTTCTGTGTGGCTAAATGAATATCAGCTTTTAAACAGCCTGTGTGTTTGTTAGTGTTTTCTGGATAGTATCTAGGAACTTTAGAGTTTTGAATGAATTCTAGCATGTTACATTTTGTTTTTTTGTTGGCAAACGCTAATTAGTTCCACATGGAGGCACAACAAGTACACAGAAGTGTTTTCTGAGTACAATGCTACAGAAACTAGGTGAAAAATGATATTTGCGACTGTAAACATGACACTGAATCCACTTGCCCAAGAAAACATCTTTGCTTTTCTCCAAAACCAGTTTGACTCTGCTTTTCTGGGTCCTTAGCACACGAATTCCACAAGAGTTTGTGCAGATAGGTCTGGGTCTAACCAGAATTATCCGGTTATGTGTGCCTAAATGAATATCAGCTTTTAAACAGCCTGTGTGTTTGTTAGTGTTTTCTGGATAGCATGTATGAACTTTAGAGTTTTGAATGAATTCTAGCATGTTACAATTTGTTTTTTTGTTGGCAAACGCTAATTAGTTCCACATGGAGACACAACAAGTACACAGAAGTGTTTTCTGAGTAGAATGCTACAGGAACTAGGTTAAAAATGATATTTGCGACTGTAAACATGACATTGAATTCACATTCCCAAGAAAAAGACTTTGCTTTTCTCCAAAACCAGTTTGACTCTGCTTTTCTGGGTCCTTAGCACATGAATTCCACACGAGTTTCTCCTGATAGGTCTGGGTGTAACCAGAATTATCCGGTTCTGTGTGGCTAAATGAATATCAGCTTTTAAACAGCCTGTGTGTTTGTTAGTGTTTTCTGGATAGTATGTAGGAACTTTAGAGTTTTGATTGAATTCTAGCGTGTTACATTTTTTTTTTTGTTGGCAAACGCTAATTAGTTCCACATGGAGACACAACAAGTACACATAAGTGTTTTCTGAGTAGAATGCTGCAGAAACTAGGTGAAAATTGTATTTGCGACTGTAAACATGACATTGAATTCACATTCCCCAGAAAAAGACTTTGCTTTTCTCCAAAACCAGTTTGACTCTGCTTTTCTGGGTCCTTAGCACATGAATTCCACACGAGTTTCTCCAGATAGGTCTGGGTGTAACCAGAATTATCTGGTTCTGTTTGGCTAAATGAATATAGGCTTTTAAACAGCCTGTGTGTTTGTTAGTGTTTTCAAGATAGTATCTAGGAACTTTAGAGTTTTGAATGAATTCTAGCATGTGACATTTAGTTTTTTTGTTGGAAAACGCTAATTAGTTCCACATGGAGACACAACAAGTACACATAAGTGTTTTCTCATTTGAATGCTACAGAAACTAGGTGAAAAATGATACTTGCGACTGTAAACATGACATTGAATTCACATTCCCAAGAAAACGACTTTGCTTTTCTCCAAAACCAGTTTGACTCTGCTTTTCTGGGTGCTTTGCACACGAATTCCACACGAGTTTGTCCAGATAGGTCTGTATCTAACCAGAAATATCCAGTTCTGTGTGGCTAAATGAATATCAGCTTTTAAACAGCCTGTGTGTTTGTTAGTGTTTTCTGGATAGTATCTAGGAACTTTAGAGTTTTGAATGAATTCTAGCGTGTTACATTTTTTTTTTTGTCGGCAAACGCTAATTAGTTCCACATGGAGACACAACAAGTACACAGAAGTGTTTTCTGAGTAGAATGCTACAGAAACTAGGTGAAAAATGATATGTGCGACTGTAAACATGACATTGAATTCACATTCCCAAGAAAAAGACTTTGCTTTTCTCCAAAACCAGTTTGACTCTGCTTTTCTGGGTCCTTAGCACATGAATTCCACACGAGTTTGTCCGGATAGGTCTGGGTGTAACCAGAAATATCCAGTTCTGTGTGGCTAAATGAATATCAGCTTTTAAACAGCCTGTGTGATTGTAGAGTTTTCTGGATAGTATCTAGGAACTTTAGAGTTTTGAATGAATTTTACGTGTTACTTTTTGTTTTTTGGTGGCAAACACTAATTAGTTCCACATGGAGACACAACAAGTACACATAAGTGTTTTCTGAGTACAATGCTACAGAAACTAGGTGAAAATTGTATTTGCGACTGTAAACATGACATTGAATCCACTTGCCCAAGAAAACGTCTTTGCTTTTCTCCAAAACCAGTTTGACTCTGCTTTTCTGGGTCCTTAGCACACGAATTCCACACGAGTTTGTCCAGATAGGTCTGTATCTAACTGAAATATCCAGTTCTGTGTGGCTAAATGAATATCAGCTTTTAAACAGCCTGTGTGTTTGCTAGTGTTTTCTGGATAGTATCTAGGAACTTTAGAGTTTTGAATGAATTCTAGCATGTTACATTTTGTTTTTTTGTTGGCAAACGCTAATTAGTTCCACATGGAGACACAACAAGTACACATATGTGTTTTCTGAGTAGAATGCTACAGAAACTAGGTGAAAAATGATATTTGCGACTGTAAACATGACATTGAATTCACATTCCCAAGAAAAAGACTTTGCTTTTCTCCAAAACCGGTTTGACTCTGCTTTTCTGGGTCCTTAGCACACGAGTTCCACACGAGTTTGTCCAGATAGGTCTGGGTGTAACCAGAATTATCCAGTTCTGTGTGGCTAAATGAATATCAGCTTTTAAACAGCCTGTGTGTTTGTTAGTGTTTTCTGGATAGTATCTAGGAACTTTAGAGTTTTGAATGAATTCTAGCATGTTACTTTTCATTTTTTGGTTGGCAAACACTAATTAGTTCCACATGGAGACACAACAAGTACAAATAAGTGTTTTCTGAGTACAATGCTACAGAAACTAGGTGAAAAATGATATTTGCGACTGTAAACATGACATTGAATCCACTTGCTCAAGAAAACGTCTTTGCTTTTCTCCAAAACCAGTTTGACTCTGCTTTTCTGGGTCCTTAGCACACGAATTCCACACGAGTTTGTCCAGATAGGTCTGGGTATAACCAGAATTATCCGGTTCTGTGTGGCTAAATGAATATCAGCTTTTAAACAGCCTGTGTGTTTGCTAGTGTTTTCTGGATAGTATCTAGGAACTTTAGAGTTTTGAATGAATTCTAGCATGTTACATTTTGTTTTTTTTGTTGGCAAATGCTAATTAGTTCCACATGGAGACACAACAAGTACACAGAATTGTTTTCTGAGTAGAATGCTTCAGGAACTAGGTGAAAAATGATATTTGTGACTGTAAACATGACATTGATTTCACATTCCCAAGAAAAAGACTTTGCTTTTCTCCAAAACCAGTTTGACTCTGCTTTTCAGGGTCCTTAGCACACGAATTCCACACGAGTTTGTCCAGATAGGTCTGGGTGTAACCAGAAATATCCAGTTCTGTGTGGCTAAATGAATATCAGCTTTTAAACAGCCTGTGTGTTTGTTAGTGTTTTCTGGATAGTATCTAGGAACTTTAGAGTTTTGAATGAATTCTAGCATGTTACATTTTGTTTTTTTGTTGGAAAATGCTAATTAGTTCCACATGGAGACACAACAAGTACACATAAGTGTTTTCTGAGTAGAATGCTACAGAAACTAGGTGAAAAATGATATTTGCAACTGTAAACATGGCATTGAATTCACATTCCCAAGAAAAAGACTTTGCTTTTCTCCAAATCCAGTTTGACTCTGCTTTTCTGGGTCCTTAGCACATGAATTCCACACGAGTTTGTCCGGATAGGTCTGGGTGTAACCAGAAATATCCAGTTCTGTGTGGCTAAATGAATATCAGCTTTTAAACAGCCTGTGTGATTGTAGAGTTTTCTGGATAGTATCTAGGAACTTTAGAGTTTTGAATGAATTTTACGTTTTACTTTTTGTTTTTTGGTGGCAAACACTAATTAGTTCCACATGGAGACACAACAAGTACACATAAGTGTTTTCTGAGTACAATGCTACAGAAACTAGGTGAAAATTGTATTTGCGACTGTAAACATGACATTGAATCCACTTGCCCAAGAAAACGTCTTTGCTTTTCTCCAAAACCAGTTTGACTCTGCTTTTCTGGGTCCTTAGCACACGAATTCCACACGAGTTTCTCCTGATAGGTCTGGGTCTAACCAGAATTATCCGGTTCTGTGTGGCTAAATGAATATCAGCTTTTAAAGAGCCTGTGTGTTTGTTAGTGTTTTCTGGATAGTATCTAGGAACTTTAGAGTTTTGAATGAATTCTAGCATGTTACATTTTGTTTTTTTGTTGGCAAATGCAAATTAGTTCCACATGGAGACACAACAAGTACACATAAGTGTTTTCTGAGTAGAATGCTACAGAAACTAGGTGAAAAATGATATTTGCGACTGTAAACATAACATTGAATTCACATTCCCAAGAAAAAGACTTTGCTTTTCTCCAAAACCAGTTTGACTCTGCTTTTCTGGGTCCTTAGCACACGAATTCCACACGACTTTGTCCGGATAGGTCTGGGTGTAACCAGAAATATCCAGTTCTGTGTGGCTAAATGAATATCAGCTTTTAAACAGCCTGTGTGATTGTAGTGTTTTCTGGATCGTATCTAGGAACTTTAGAGTTTTGAATGAATTTTACGTGTTACTTTTCCTTTTTTGGTGGCAAACACTAATTAGTTCCACATGGAGACACAACAAGTACACATAAGTGTTTTCTGAGTAGAATGCTGCAGAAACTAGGTGAAAATTGTATTTGCGACTGTAAACATGACATTGAATTCACATTCCCCAGAAAAAGACTTTGCTTTTCTCCAAAACCAGTTTGACTCTGCTTTTCTGGGTCCTTAGCACATGAATTCCACACGAGTTTCTCCTGATAGGTCTGGGTGTAACCAGAATTATCCGGTTCTGTGTGGCTAAATGAATATCAGCTTTTAAACAGCCTGTGTGTTTGTTAGTGTTTTCTGGATAGCATGTATGAACTTTAGAGTTTTGAATGAATTCTAGCATGTTACAATTTGTTTTTTTGTTGGCAAATGCTAATTAGTTCCACATGGAGACACAACAAGTACACAGAAGTGTTTTCTGAGTAGAATGCTACAGGAACTAGGTTAAAAATGATATTTGCGACTGTAAACATGACATTGAATTCACATTCCCAAGAAAAAGACTTTGCTTTTCTCCAAAACCAGTTTGACTCTGCTTTTCTGGGTCCTTAGCACATGAATTCCACACGAGTTTCTCCTGATAGGTCTGGGTGTAACCAGAATTATCCGGTTCTGTGTGGCTAAATGAATATCAGCTTTTAAACAGCCTGTGTGTTTGTTAGTGTTTTCTGGATAGTATCTAGGAACTTTAGAGTTTTGATTGAATTCTAGCGTGTTACATTTTTTTTTTTGTTGGCAAACGCTAATTAGTTCCACATGGAGACACAACAAGTACACATAAGTGTTTTCTGAGTAGAATGCTGCAGAAACTAGGTGAAAATTGTATTTGCGACTGTAAACATGACATTGAATTCACATTCCCCAGAAAAAGACTTTGCTTTTCTCCAAAACCAGTTTGACTCTGCTTTTCTGGGTCCTTAGCACATGAATTCCACACGAGTTTCTCCAGATAGGTCTGGGTGTAACCAGAATTATCTGGTTCTGTTTGGCTAAATGAATATAGGCTTTAAACAGCCTGTGTGTTTGTTAGTGTTTTCAAGAAAACATCTAGGAACTTTAGAGTTTTGAATGAATTCTAGCATGTCACATTTAGTTTTTTTGTTGGCAAACGCTAATTAGTTCCACATGGAGACACAACAAGTACACATAAGTGTTTTCTCATTTGAATGCTACAGAAACTAGGTGAAAAATGATACTTGCGACTGTAAACATGACATTGAATTCACATTCCCAAGAAAAAGACTTTGCTTTTCTCCAAAACCAGTTTGACTCTGCTTTTCTGGGTGCTTTGCACACGAATTCCACACGAGTTTGTCCAGATAGGTCTGTATCTAACCAGAAATATCCAGTTCTGTGTGGCTAAATGAATATCAGCTTTTAAACAGCCTGTGTGTTTGTTAGTGTTTTCTGGATAGTATCTAGGAACTTTAGAGTTTTGAATGAATTCTAGCGTGTTACATTTTTTTTTTGTCGGCAAACGCTAATTAGTTCCACATGGAGACACAACAAGTACACAGAAGTGTTTTCTGAGTAGAATGCTACAGAAACTAGGTGAAAAATGATATGTGCGACTGTAAACATGACATTGAATTCACATTCCCAAGAAAAAGACTTTGCTTTTCTCCAAAACCAGTTTGACTCTGCTTTTCTGGGTCCTTAGCACATGAATTCCACACGAGTTTGTCCGGATAGGTCTGGGTGTAACCAGAAATATCCAGTTCTGTGTGGCTAAATGAATATCAGCTTTTAAACAGCCTGTGTGATTGTAGTGTTTTCTGGATAGTATCTAGGAACTTTAGAGTTTTGAATGAATTTTACGTGTTACTTTTCCTTTTTTGTTGGCAAACACTAATTAGTTCCACACGGAGACACAACAAGTACACATAAGTGTTTTCTGAGTACAATGCTACAGAAACTAGGTGAAAATTGTATTTGCGACTGTAAACATGACATTGAATCCACTTGCCCAAGAAAACGTCTTTGCTTTTCTCCAAAACCAGTTTGACTCTGCTTTTTTGCGTCCTTAGCACACGAATTCCACACGAGTTTGTCCAGATACGTCTGGTTCTAACCAGAAATATCCGGTTTTGTGTGGGTAGATGAATATCAGCTTTTAAACAACCTGTGTGTTTGTTAGTGTTTTCTGGATAGCATGTATGTACTTTAGAGTTTTGAATGAATTTTAGCATGTTACATTTTGTTTTTTTGTTGGCAAACGCTAATTAGTTCCACATGGAGACACAACAAGTACACAGAAGTGTTTTCTGAGTACAATGCTACAGAACTAGGTGAAAATTGTATTTGCGACTGTAAACATGACATTGAATCCACTTGCCCAAGAAAACGTCTTTGCTTTTCTCCAAAACCAGTTTGACTCTGCTTTTCTGGGTCCTTAGCACAAGAATTCCACACAAGTTTCTCCAGATATGTCTGGGTGTAACAAGAATTATCCGGTTCTGTGTGGCTAAATGAATATCAGCTTTTAAAGAGCCTGTGTGTTTGTTAGTATTTTCTGGATAGTATCTAGGAACTTTAGAGTTTTGAATGAATTCTAGCATGTTACATTTTGTTTTTTTGTTGGCAAACGCTAATTAGTTCCACATGGAGACACAACAAGTACACATAAGTGTTTTCTGAGTACAATGCTACAGAAACTAGGTGAAAAATGATACTTGCGACTGTAAACATGACATTGAATTCACATTCCCCAGAAAAAGTCTTTGCTTTTCTCCAAAACCAGTTTGACTCTGCTTTTCTGGGTGCTTTGCACAGGAATTCCACACGAGTTTGTCCAGATAGGTCTGTATCTAACCAGAAATATCCAGTTCTGTGTGGCTAAATGAATATCAGCTTTTAAACAGCCTGTGTGTTTGTTAGTGTTTTCTGGATAGTATCTAGGAACTTTAGAGTTTTGAATGAATTTTAGCATGTTACATTTTGTTTTTTGGTTGGCAAACAATAATTAGTTTCACATGGAGAAACAACAAGTACACAGAAGTGTTTTCTGAAGGGATTGCTACAAAAACTAGGTGAAAAATGATATTTGCGACTGTAAACATGACATTGAATCCACTTGCCCAAGAAAACGTCTTTGCTTTTCTCCAAAACCAGTTTGTCTCTGTTTTCTGGGTCCGTAGCACACGAATTCCACACGAGTTTGTCCAGATAGGTCTGGGTGTAACCAGAATTATCCGGTTCTGTGTGGCTAAATGAATACCAGCTTTTAAACAGCCTGTGTGATTGTAGTGTTTTCTGGATAGTATCTAGGAACTTCAGTGTTTTGAATGAATTCTAGCATGTTACATTTGCTTTTTGGTTGGCAAACACTAATTAGTTCCACATGGAGACACAACAAGTACAAAGAAGTGTTTTCTGAGTACAATGCTACAGAAACTAGGTGAAAAATGATATTTGCGACTGTAAACATGACACTGAATCCACTTGCCCAAGAAAACATCTTTGCTTTTCTCCAAAACCAGTTTGACTCTGCTTTTCTGGGTCCTTAGCACATGAATTCCACACGAGTTTCTCCTGATAGGTCTGGGTGTAACCAGAATTATCCGGTTCTGTGTGGCTAAATGAATATCAGCTTTTAAACAGCCTGTGTGTTTGTTAGTGTTTTCTGGATAGCATGTATGAACTTTAGAGTTTTGAATGAATTCTAGCATGTTACAATTTGTTTTTTTGTTGGCAAACGCTAATTAGTTCCACATGGAGACACAACAAGTACACAGAAGTGTTTTCTGAGTAGAATGCTACAGGAACTAGGTTAAAAATGATATTTGCGACTGTAAACATGACATTGAATTCACATTCCCAAGAAAAAGACTTTGCTTTTCTCCAAAACCAGTTTGACTCTGCTTTTCTGGGTCCTTAGCACATGAATTCCACACGAGTTTCTCCTGATAGGTCTGGGTGTAACCAGAATTATCCAGTTCTGTGTGGCTAAATGAATATCAGCTTTTAAACAGCCTGTGTGTTTGTTAGTGTTTTCTGGATAGTATCTAGGAACTTTAGAGTTTTGAATGAATTCTAGCATGTTACATTTTGTTTTTTTGTTGGAAAATGCTAATTAGTTCCACATGGAGACACAACAAGTACACATAAGTGTTTTCTGAGTAGAATGCTACAGAAACTAGGTGAAAAATGATATTTGCAACTGTAAACATGGCATTGAATTCACATTCCCAAGAAAAAGACTTTGCTTTTCTCCAAATCCAGTTTGACTCTGCTTTTCTGGGTCCTTAGCACATGAATTCCACACGAGTTTGTCCGGATAGGTCTGGGTGTAACCAGAAATATCCAGTTCTGTGTGGCTAAATGAATATCAGCTTTTAAACAGCCTGTGTGATTGTAGAGTTTTCTGGATAGTATCTAGGAACTTTAGAGTATTGAATGAATTTTACGTTTTACTTTTTGTTTTTTGGTGGCAAACACTAATTAGTTCCACATGGAGACACAACAAGTACACATAAGTGTTTTCTGAGTACAATGCTACAGAAACTAGGTGAAAATTGTATTTGCGACTGTAAACATGACATTGAATCCACTTGCCCAAGAAAACGTCTTTGCTTTTCTCCAAAACCAGTTTGACTCTGCTTTTCTGGGTCCTTAGCACACGAATTCCACACGAGTTTCTCCTGATAGGTCTGGGTCTAACCAGAATTATCCGGTTCTGTGTGGCTAAATGAATATCAGATTTTAAACAGCCTGTGTGTTTGCTAGTGTTTTCTGGATAGTATCTAGGAACTTTAGAGTTTTGAATGAATTCTAGCATGTTACATTTTGTTTTTTTGTTGGCAAATGCAAATTAGTTCCACATGGAGACACAACAAGTACACATAAGTGTTTTCTGAGTAGAATGCTACAGAAACTAGGTGAAAAATGATATTTGCGACTGTAAACATAACATTGAATTCACATTCCCAAGAAAAAGACTTTGCTTTTCTCCAAAACCAGTTTGACTCTGCTTTTCTGGGTCCTTAGCACACGAATTCCACACGACTTTGTCCGGATAGGTCTGGGTGTAACCAGAAATATCCAGTTCTGTGTGGTTAAATGAATATCAGCTTTTAAACAGCCTGTGTGATTGTAGTGTTTTCTGGATCGTATCTAGGAACTTTAGAGTTTTGAATGAATTTTACGTGTTACTTTTCCTTTTTTGGTGGCAAACACTAATTAGTTCCACATGGAGACACAACAAGTACACATAAGTGTTTTCTGAGTAGAATGCTGCAGAAACTAGGTGAAAATTGTATTTGCGACTGTAAACATGACATTGAATTCACATTCCCAAGAAAAAGACTTTGCTTTTCTCCAAAACCAGTTTGACTCTGCTTTTCTGGGTCCTTAGCACATGAATTCCACACGAGTTTCTCCTGATAGGTCTGGGTGTAACCAGAATTATCCGGTTCTGTGTGGCTAAATGAATATCAGCTTTTAAACAGCCTGTGTGTTTGTTAGTGTTTTCTGGATAGCATGTATGAACTTTAGAGTTTTGAATGAATTCTAGCATGTTACAATTTGTTTTTTTGTTGGCAAACGCTAATTAGTTCCACATGGAGACACAACAAGTACACAGATGTGTTTTCTGAGTAGAATGCTACAGGAACTAGGTTAAAAATGATATTTGCGACTGTAAACATGACATTGAATTCACATTCCCAAGAAAAAGACTTTGCTTTTCTCCAAAACCAGTTTGACTCTGCTTTTCTGGGTCCTTAGCACATGAATTCCACACGAGTTTCTCCTGATAGGTCTGGGTGTAAGCAGAATTATCCGGTTCTGTGTGGCTAAATGAATATCAGCTTTTAAACAGCCGGTGTGTTTGTTAGTGTTTTCTGGATAGTATCTAGGAACTTTAGAGTTTTGATTGAATTCTAGCGTGTTACATTTTTTTTTTTGTTGGCAAACGCTAATTAGTTCCACATGGAGACACAACAAGTACACATAAGTGTTTTCTGAGTAGAATGCTGCAGAAACTAGGTGAAAATTGTATTTGCGACTGTAAACATGACATTGAATTCACATTCCCCAGAAAAAGACTTTGCTTTTCTCCAAAACCAGTTTGACTCTGCTTTACTGGGTCCTTAGCACATGAATTCCACACGAGTTTCTCCAGATAGGTCTGGGTGTAACCAGAATTATCTGGTTCTGTTTGGCTAAATGAATATAGGCTTTTAAACAGCCTGTGTGTTTGTTAGTGTTTTCAAGATAGTATCTAGGAACTTTAGAGTTTTGAATGAATTCTAGCATGTCACATTTAGTTTTTTTGTTGGCAAACGCTAATTAGTTCCACATGGAGACACAACAAGTACACATAAGTGTTTTCTGAGTAGAATGCTGCAGAAACTAGGTGAAAATTGTATTTGCGACTGTAAACATGACATTGAATTCACATTCCCAAGAAAAAGACTTTGCTTTTCTCCAAAACCAGTTTGACTCTGCTTTTCTGGGTGCTTTGCACACGAATTCCACACGAGTTTGTCCAGATAGGTCTGTATCTAACCAGAAATATCCAGTTCTGTGTGGCTAAATGAATATCAGCTTTTAAACAGCCTGTGTGTTTGTTAGTGTTTTCTGGATAGTATCTAGGAACTTTAGAGTTTTGAATGAATTCTAGCGTGTTACATTTTTTTTTTGTCGGCAAACGCTAATTAGTTCCACATGGAGACACAACAAGTACACATAAGTGTTTTCTGAGTAGAATGCTACAGAAACTAGGTGAAAAATGATATGTGCGACTGTAAACATGACATTGAATTCACATTCCCAAGAAAAAGACTTTGCTTTTCTCCAAAACCAGTTTGACTCTGCTTTTCTGGGTCCTTAGCACATGAATTCCACACGAGTTTGTCCGGATAGGTCTGGGTGTAACCAGAAATATCCAGTTCTGTGTGGCTAAATGAATATCAGCTTTTAAACAGCCTGTGTGATTGTAGTGTTTTCTGGATAGTATCTAGGAACTTTAGAGTTTTGAATGAATTTTACGTGTTACTTTTCCTTTTTTGTTGGCAAACACTAATTAGTTCCACATGGAGACACAACAAGTACACATAAGTGTTTTCTGAGTACAATGCTACAGAAACTAGGTGAAAATTGTATTTGCGACTGTAAACATGACATTGAATCCACTTGCCCAAGAAAACGTCTTTGCTTTTCTCCAAAACCAGTTTGACTCTGCTTTTTTGCGTCCTTAGCACACGAATTCCACACGAGTTTGTGCAGATACGTCTGGTTCTAACCAGAAATATCCGGTTTTGTGTGGGTAGATGAATATCAGCTTTTAAACAACCTGTGTGTTTGTTAGTGTTTTCTGGATAGCATGTATGAACTTTAGAGTTTTGAATGAATTTTAGCATGTTACATTTTGTTTTTTTGTTGGCAAACGCTAATTAGTTCCACATGGAGACACAAGAAGTACACAGAAGTGTTTTCTGAGTACAATGCTACAGAACTAGGTGAAAATTGTATTTGCGACTGTAAACATGACATTGAATCCACTTGCCCAAGAAAACGTCTTTGCTTTTCTCCAAAACCAGTTTGACTCTGCTTTTCTGGGTCCTTAGCACAAGAATTCCACACAAGTTTCTCCAGATATGTCTGGGTGTAACAAGAATTATCCGGTTCTGTGTGGCTAAATGAATATCAGCTTTTAAAGAGCCTGTGTGTTTGTTAGTATTTTCTGGATAGTATCTAGGAACTTTAGAGTTTTGAATGAATTCTAGCATGTTACATTTTGTTTTTTTGTTGGCAAACGCTAATTAGTTCCACATGGAGACACAACAAGTACACATAAGTGTTTTCTGAGTACAATGCTACAGAAACTAGGTGAAAAATGATACTTGCGACTGTAAACATGACATTGAATTCACATTCCCCAGAAAAAGTCTTTGCTTTTCTCCAAAACCAGTTTGACTCTGCTTTTCTGGGTGCTTTGCACAGGAATTCCACACGAGTTTGTCCAGATAGGTCTGTATCTAACCAGAAATATCCAGTTCTGTGTGGCTAAATGAATATCAGCTTTTAAACAGCCTGTGTGTTTGTTAGTGTTTTCTGGATAGTATCTAGGAACTTTAGAGTTTTGAATGAATTTTAGCATGTTACATTTTGTTTTTTGGTTGGCAAACAATAATTAGTTTCACATGGAGAAACAACAAGTACACAGAAGTGTTTTCTGAAGGGATTGCTACAAAAACTAGGTGAAAAATGATATTTGCGACTGTAAACATGACATTGAATCCACTTGCCCAAGAAAACGTCTTTGCTTTTCTCGGAAACCAGTTTGTCTCTGTTTTCTGGGTCCGTAGCACACGAATTCCACACGAGTTTGTCCAGATAGGTCTGGGTGTAACCAGAATTATCCGGTTCTGTGTGGCTAAATGAATACCAGCTTTTAAACAGCCTGTGTGATTGTAGTGTTTTCTGGATAGTATCTAGGAACTTCAGTGTTTTGAATGAATTCTAGCATGTTACATTTGCTTTTTGGTTGGCAAACACTAATTAGTTCCACATGGAGACACAACAAGTACAAAGAAGTGTTTTCTGAGTACAATGCTACAGAAACTAGGTGAAAAATGATATTTGCGACTGTAAACATGACACTGAATCCACTTGCCCAAGAAAACATCTTTGCTTTTCTCCAAAACCAGTTTGACTCTGCTTTTCTGGGTCCTTAGCACACGAATTCCACACGAGTTTGTGCAGATAGGTCTGGGTCTAACCAGAATTATCCGGTTATGTGTGCCTAAATGAATATCAGCTTTTAAACAGCCTGTGTGTTTGTTAGTGTTTTCTGGATAGCATGTATGAACTTTAGAGTTTTGAATGAATTCTAGCATGTTACAATTTGTTTTTTTGTTGGCAAACGCTAATTAGTTCCACATGGAGACACAACAAGTACACAGAAGTGTTTTCTGAGTAGAATGCTACAGGAACTAGGTTAAAAATGATATTTGCGACTGTAAACATGACATTGAATTCACATTCCCAAGAAAAAGACTTTGCTTTTCTCCAAAACCAGTTTGACTCTGCTTTTCTGGGTCCTTAGCACATGAATTCCACACGAGTTTCTCCTGATAGGTCTGGGTGTAACCAGAATTATCCGGTTCTGTGTGGCTAAATGAATATCAGCTTTTAAACAGCCTGTGTGTTTGTTAGTGTTTTCTGGATAGTATCTAGGAACTTTAGAGTTTTGATTGAATTCTAGCGTGTTACATTTTTTTTTTTGTTGGCAAACGCTAATTAGTTCCACATGGAGACACAACAAGTACACATAAGTGTTTTCTGAGTAGAATGCTGCAGAAACTAGGTGAAAATTGTATTTGCGACTGTAAACATGACATTGAATTCACATTCCCCAGAAAAAGACTTTGCTTTTCTCCAAAACCAGTTTGACTCTGCTTTTCTGGGTCCTTAGCACATGAATTCCACACGAGTTTCTCCAGATAGGTCTGGGTGTAACCAGAATTATCTGGTTCTGTTTGGCTAAATGAATATAGGCTTTTAAACAGCCTGTGTGTTTGTTAGTGTTTTCAAGATAGTATCTAGGAACTTTAGAGTTTTGAATGAATTCTAGCATGTCACATTTAGTTTTTTTGTTGGCAAACGCTAATTAGTTCCACATGGAGACACAACAAGTACACATAAGTGTTTTCTCATTTGAATGCTACAGAAACTAGGTGAAAAATGATACTTGCGACTGTAAACATGACATTGAATTCACATTCCCAAGAAAAAGACTTTGCTTTTCTCCAAAACCAGTTTGACTCTGCTTTTCTGGGTGCTTTGCACATGAATTCCACACGAGTTTGTCCAGATAGGTCTGTATCTAACCAGAAATATCCAGTTCTGTGTGGCTAAATGAATATCAGCTTTTAAACAGCCTGTGTGTTTGTTAGTGTTTTCTGGATAGTATCTAGGAACTTTAGAGTTTTGAATGAATTCTAGCGTGTTACATTTTTTTTTTGTCGGCAAACGCTAATTAGTTCCACATGGAGACACAACAAGTACACAGAAGTGTTTTCTGAGTAGAATGCTACAAGAACTAGGTGAAAAATGATATTTGCGACTGTAAACATGACATTGAATTCACATTCCCAATAAAAAGACTTTGCTTTTCTCCAAAACCAGTTTGACTCTGCTTTTCTGGGTCCTTAGCACATGAATTCCACACGAGTTTGTCCGGATAGGTCTGGGTGTAACCAGAAATATCCAGTTCTGTGTGGCTAAATGAATATCAGCTTTTAAACAGCCTGTGTGATTGTAGAGTTTTCTGGATAGTATCTAGGAACTTTAGAGTTTTGAATGAATTTTACGTGTTACTTTTTGTTTTTTGGTGGCAAACACTAATTAGTTCCACATGGAGACACAACAAGTACACATAAGTGTTTTCTGAGTACAATGCTACAGAAACTAGGTGAAAATTGTATTTGCGACTGTAAACATGACATTGAATCCACTTGCCCAAGAAAACGTCTTTGCTTTTCTCCAAAACCAGTTTGACTCTGCTTTTCTGGGTCCTTAGCACACGAATTCCACACGAGTTTCTCCTGATAGGTCTGGGTCTAACCAGAATTATCCGGTTCTGTGTGGCTAAATGAATATCAGCTTTTAAACAGCCTGTGTGTTTGCTAGTGTTTTCTGGATAGTATCTAGGAACTTTAGAGTTTTGAATGAATTCTAGCATGTTACATTTTGATTTTTTGTTGGCAAACGCTAATTAGTTCCACATGGAGACACAACAAGTACACAGAAGTGTTTTCTGAGTAGAATGCTACAAGAACTAGGTGAAAAATGATATTTGCGACTGTAAACATGACATTGAATTCACATTCCCAATAAAAAGACTTTGCTTTTCTCCAAAACCAGTTTGACTCTGCTTTTCTGGATGCTTTTCACACGAATTCCACACGAGTTTGTCCAGATAGGTCTGGGAGTAACCAGAAATATCCAGTTCTGTGTGGCTAAATGAATATCAGCTTTTAAACAGCCTGTGTGTTTGCTAGTGTTTTCTGGATAGTATCTAGGAACTTTAGAGTTTTGAATGAATTTTGGCATGTTACGTTTTGTTTTTTTTGTTGGCAAACACTAATTAGTTCCACATGGAGACACAACAAGTACACAGAAGTGTTTTCTGAGTAGAATGCTACAGGAACTAGGTGATAAATGATATTTGCGACTGTAAACATTACATTGAATTCTCATTCCCAAGAAAAAGACTTTGCTTTTCTCCAAAACCAGTTTGACTCTGCTTTTCTGGATGCTTTTCAAACGAATTCCACACGAGTTTGTCCAGATAGTTCTGGGTGTAACCAGAAATATCCAGTTCTGTGTGGCTAAATGAATATCAGCTTTTAAACAGCCTGTGTGTTTGTTAGTGTTTTCTGGATAGTATCTAGGAACTTTAGAGTTTTGAATGAATTCTAGCATGTTACATTTTGTTTTTTTGTTGGCAAATGCTAATTAGTTCCACATGGAGACACAACAAGTACACATAAGTGTTTTCTGAGTAGAATGCTACAGGAACTAGGTGAAAAATGATATTTGCAACTGTAAACATGACATTGAATTCACATTCCCAAGAAAAAGACTTTGCTTTTCTCCAAAACCAGTTTGACTCTGCTTTTCTGCGTCCTTAGCACACGAATTCCACACGAGTTTGTCCAGATACGTCTGGTTCTAACCAGAAATATCCGGTTTTGTGTGGGTAGATGAATATCAGCTTTTAAACAACCTGTGTGTTTGTTAGTGTTTTCTGGATAGCATGTATGAACTTTAGAGTTTTGAATGAATTTTAGCATGTTACATTTTGTTTTTTTGTTGGCAAACGCTAATTAGTTCCACATGGAGACACAACAAGTACACAGAAGTGTTTTCTGAGTACAATGCTACAGAACTAGGTGAAAATTGTATTTGCGACTGTAAACATGACATTGAATCCACTTGCCCAAGAAAACGTCTTTGCTTTTCTCCAAAACCAGTTTGACTCTGCTTTTCTGGGTCCTTAGCACAAGAATTCCACACAAGTTTCTCCAGATATGTCTGGGTGTAACAAGAATTATCCGGTTCTGTGTGGCTAAATGAATATCAGCTTTTAAAGAGCCTGTGTGTTTGTTAGTATTTTCTGGATAGTATCTAGGAACTTTAGAGTTTTGAATGAATTCTAGCATGTTACATTTTGTTTTTTTGTTGGCAAACGCTAATTAGTTCCACATGGAGACACAACAAGTACACATAAGTGTTTTCTGAGTACAATGCTACAGAAACTAGGTGAAAAATGATACTTGCGACTGTAAACATGACATTGAATTCACATTCCCCAGAAAAAGACTTTGCTTTTCTCCAAAACCAGTTTGACTCTGCTTTTCTGGGTGCTTTGCACATGAATTCCACACGAGTTTGTCCAGATAGGTCTGTATCTAACCAGAAATATCCAGTTCTGTGTGGCTAAATGAATATCAGCTTTTAAACAGCCTGTGTGTTTGTTAGTGTTTTCTGGATAGTATCTAGGAACTTTAGAGTTTTGAATGAATTTTAGCATGTTACATTTTGTTTTTTGGTTGGCAAACAATAATTAGTTTCACATGGAGAAACAACAAGTACACAGAAGTGTTTTCTGAAGGGATTGCTACAAAAACTAGGTGAAAAATGATATTTGCGACTGTAAACATGACATTGAATCCACTTGCCCCAGAAAACGTCTTTGCTTTTCTCCAAAACCAGTTTGTCTCTGCTTTTCTGGGTCCGTAGCACACGAATTCCACACGAGTTTGTCCAGATAGGTCTGGGTGTAACCAGAATTATCCGGTTCTGTGTGGCTAAATGAATACCAGCTTTTAAACAGCCTGTGTGATTGTAGTGTTTTCTGGATAGTATCTAGGAACTTCAGTGTTTTGAATGAATTCTAGCATGTTACATTTGCTTTTTGGTTGGCAAACACTAATTAGTTCCACATGGAGACACAACAAGTACACATAAGTGTTTTCTGAGTACAATGCTACAGAAACTAGGTGAAAATTGTATTTGCGACTGTAAACATGACATTGAATCCACTTGCCCAAGAAAACGTCTTTGCTTTTCTCCAAAACCAGTTTGACTCTGCTTTTCTGGGTCCTTAGCACACGAATTCCACACGAGTTTCTCCTGATAGGTCTGGGTCTAACCAGAATTATCCGGTTCTGTGTGGCTAAATGAATATCAGCTTTTAAACAGCCTGTGTGTTTGCTAGTGTTTTCTGGATAGTATCTAGGAACTTTAGAGTTTTGAATGAATTCTAGCATGTTACATTTTGATTTTTTGTTGGCAAACGCTAATTAGTTCCACATGGAGACACAACAAGTACACAGAAGTGTTTTCTGAGTAGAATGCTACAAGAACTAGGTGAAAAATGATATTTGCGACTGTAAACATGACATTGAATTCACATTCCCAATAAAAAGACTTTGCTTTTCTCCAAAACCAGTTTGACTCTGCTTTTCTGGATGCTTTTCACACGAATTCCACACGAGTTTGTCCAGATAGGTCTGGGAGTAACCAGAAATATCCAGTTCTGTGTGGCTAAATGAATATCAGCTTTTAAACAGCCTGTGTGTTTGCTAGTGTTTTCTGGATAGTATCTAGGAACTTTAGAGTTTTGAATGAATTTTGGCATGTTACATTTTGTTTTTTTTGTTGGCAAACACTAATTAGTTCCACATGGAGACACAACAAGTACACAGAAGTGTTTTCTGAGTAGAATGCTACAGAAACTAGGTGATAAATGATATTTGCGACTGTAAACATGACATTGAATTCTCATTCCCAAGAAAAAGACTTTGCTTTTCTCCAAAACCAGTTTGACTCTGCTTTTCTGGATGCTTTTCAAACGAATTCCACACGAGTTTGTCCAGATAGTTCTGGGTGTAACCAGAAATATCCAGTTCTGTGTGGCTAAATGAATATCAGCTTTTAAACAGCCTGTGTGTTTGCTAGTGTTTTCTGGATAGTATCTAGGAACTTCAGTGTTTTGAATGAATTCTAGCATGTTACATTTGCTTTTTGGTTGGTAAACACTAATTAGTTCCACATGGAGACACAACAAGTACAAAGAAGTGTTTTCTGAGTACAATGCTACAGAAACTAGGTGAAAAATGATATTTGCGACTGTAAACATGACACTGAATCCACTTGCCCAAGAAAACATCTTTGCTTTTCTCCAAAACCAGTTTGACTCTGCTTTTCTGGGTCCTTAGCACACGAATTCCAAACGAGTTTGTGCAGATAGGTCTGGGTCTAACCAGAATTATCCGGTTATGTGTGCCTAAATGAATATCAGCTTTTAAACAGCCTGTGTGTTTGTTAGTGTTTTCTGGATAGTATCTAGGAACTTTAGAGTTTTGATTGAATTCTAGCGTGTTACATTTTTTTTTTGTTGGCAAACGCTAATTAGTTCCACATGGAGACACAACAAGTACACATAAGTGTTTTCTGAGTAGAATGCTGCAGAAACTAGGTGAAAATTGTATTTGCGACTGTAAACATGACATTGAATTCACATTCCCCAGAAAAAGACTTTGCTTTTCTCCAAAACCAGTTTGACTCTGCTTTTCTGGGTCCTTAGCACATGAATTCCACACGAGTTTCTCCAGATAGGTCTGGGTGTAACCAGAATTATCTGGTTCTGTTTGGCTAAATGAATATAGGCTTTTAAACAGCCTGTGTGTTTGTTAGTGTTTTCAAGATAGTATCTAGGAACTTTAGAGTTTTGAATGAATTCTAGCATGTCACATTTAGTTTTTTTGTTGGCAAACGCTAATTAGTTCCACATGGAGACACAACAAGTACACATAAGTGTTTTCTCATTTGAATGCTACAGAAACTAGGTGAAAAATGATACTTGCGACTGTAAACATGACATTGAATTCACATTCCCAAGAAAAAGACTTTGCTTTTCTCCAAAACCAGTTTGACTCTGCTTTTCTGGGTGCTTTGCACACGAATTCCACACGAGTTTGTCCAGATAGGTCTGTATCTAACCAGAAATATCCAGTTCTGTGTGGCTAAATGAATATCAGCTTTTAAACAGCCTGTGTGTTTGTTAGTGTTTTCTGGATAGTATCTAGGAACTTTAGAGTTTTGAATGAATTCTAGCGTGTTACATTTTTTTTTTGTCGGCAAACGCTAATTAGTTCCACATGGAGACACAACAAGTACACAGAAGTGTTTTCTGAGTAGAATGCTACAGAAACTAGGTGAAAAATGATATGTGCGACTGTAAACATGACATTGAATTCACATTCCCAAGAAAAAGACTTTGCTTTTCTCCAAAACCAGTTTGACTCTGCTTTTCTGGGTCCTTAGCACATGAATTCCACACGAGTTTGTCCGGATAGGTCTGGGTGTAACCAGAAATATCCAGTTCTGTGTGGCTAAATGAATATCAGCTTTTAAACAGCCTGTGTGATTGTAGAGTTTTCTGGATAGTATCTAGGAACTTTAGAGTTTTGAATGAATTTTACGTGTTACTTTTTGTTTTTTGGTGGCAAACACTAATTAGTTCCACATGGAGACACAACAAGTACACATAAGTGTTTTCTGAGTACAATGCTACAGAAACTAAGTGAAAATTGTATTTGCGACTGTAAACATGACATTGAATCCACTTGCCCAAGAAAACGTCTTTGCTTTTCTCCAAAACCAGTTTGACTCTGCTTTTCTGGGTCCTTAGCACACGAATTCCACACGAGTTTCTCCTGATAGGTCTGGGTCTAACCAGAATTATCCGGTTCTGTGTGGCTAAATGAATATCAGCTTTTAAACAGCCTGTGTGTTTGCTAGTGTTTTCTGGATAGTATCTAGGAACTTTAGAGTTTTGAATGAATTCTAGCATGTTACATTTTGAATTTTTGTTGGCAAACGCTAATTAGTTCCACATGGAGACACAACAAGTACACAGAAGTGTTTTCTGAGTAGAATGCTACAAGAACTAGGTGAAAAATGATATTTGCGACTGTAAACATGACATTGAATTCACATTCCCAATAAAAAGACTTTGCTTTTCTCCAAAACCAGTTTGACTCTGCTTTTCTGGATGCTTTTCACACGAATTCCACACGAGTTTGTCCATATAGGTCTGGGAGTAACCAGAAATATCCAGTTCTGTGTTGCTAAATGAATATCAGCTTTTAAACAGCCTGTGTGTTTGCTAGTGTTTTCTGGATAGTATCTAGGAACTTTAGAGTTTTGAATGAATTTTGGCATGTTACATTTTGTTTTTTTTGTTGGCAAACACTAATTAGTTCCACATGGAGACACAACAAGTACACAGAAGTGTTTTCTGAGTAGAATGCTACAGGAACTAGGTGATAAATGATATTTGCGACTGTAAACATTACATTGAATTCTCATTCCCAAGAAAAAGACTTTGCTTTTCTCCAAAACCAGTTTGACTCTGCTTTTCTGGATGCTTTTCAAACGAATTCCACACGAGTTTGTCCAGATAGTTCTGGGTGTAACCAGAAATATCCAGTTCTGTGTGGCTAAATGAATATCAGCTTTTAAACAGCCTGTGTGTTTGTTAGTGTTTTCTGGATAGTATCTAGGAACTTTAGAGTTTTGAATGAATTCTAGCATGTTACATTTTGTTTTTTTGTTGGCAAATGCTAATTAGTTCCACATGGAGACACAACAAGTACACATAAGTGTTTTCTGAGTAGAATGCTGCAGAAACTAGGTGAAAATTGTATTTGCGACTGTAAACATGACATTGAATTCACATTCCCCAGAAAAAGACTTTGCTTTTCTCCAAAACCAGTTTGACTCTGCTTTTCTGGGTCCTTAGCACATGAATTCCACACGAGTTTCTCCAGATAGGTCTGGGTGTAACCAGAATTATCTGGTTCTGTTTGGCTAAATGAATATAGGCTTTTAAACAGCCTGTGTGTTTGTTAGTGTTTTCAAGATAGTATCTAGGAACTTTAGAGTTTTGAATGAATTCTAGCATGTCACATTTAGTTTTTTTGTTGGCAAACGCTAATTAGTTCCACATGGAGACACAACAAGTACACATAAGTGTTTTCTCATTTGAATGCTACAGAAACTAGGTGAAAAATGATACTTGCGACTGTAAACATGACATTGAATTCACATTCCCAAGAAAAAGACTTTGCTTTTCTCCAAAACCAGTTTGACTCTGCTTTTCTGGGTGCTTTGCACACGAATTCCACACGAGTTTGTCCAGATAGTTCTGGGTGTAACCAGAAATATCCAGTTCTGTGTGGCTAAATGAATATCAGCTTTTAAACAGCCTGTGTGTTTGTTAGTGTTTTCTGGATAGTATCTAGGAACTTTAGAGTTTTGAATGAATTCTAGCATGTTACATTTTGTTTTTTTGTTGGCAAATGCTAATTAGTTCCACATGGAGACACAACAAGTACACATAAGTGTTTTCTGAGTAGAATGCTGCAGAAACTAGGTGAAAATTGTATTTGCGACTGTAAACATGACATTGAATTCACATTCCCCAGAAAAAGACTTTGCTTTTCTCCAAAACCAGTTTGACTCTGCTTTTCTGGGTCCTTAGCACATGAATTCCACACGAGTTTCTCCAGATAGGTCTGGGTGTAACCAGAATTATCTGGTTCTGTTTGGCTAAATGAATATAGGCTTTTAAACAGCCTGTGTGTTTGTTAGTGTTTTCAAGATAGTATCTAGGAACTTTAGAGTTTTGAATGAATTCTAGCATGTCACATTTAGTTTTTTTGTTGGCAAACGCTAATTAGTTCCACATGGAGACACAACAAGTACACATAAGTGTTTTCTCATTTGAATGCTACAGAAACTAGGTGAAAAATGATACTTGCGACTGTAAACATGACATTGAATTCACATTCCCAAGAAAAAGACTTTGCTTTTCTCCAAAACCAGTTTGACTCTGCTTTTCTGGGTGCTTTGCACACGAATTCCACACGAGTTTGTCCAGATAGGTCTGTATCTAACCAGAAATATCCAGTTCTGTGTGGCTAAATGAATATCAGCTTTTAAACAGCCTGTGTGTTTGTTAGTGTTTTCTGGATAGTATCTAGGAACTTTAGAGTTTTGAATGAATTCTAGCGTGTTACATTTTTTTTTTGTCGGCAAACGCTAATTAGTTCCACATGGAGACACAACAAGTACACAGAAGTGTTTTCTGAGTAGAATGCTACAGAAACTAGGTGAAAAATGATATGTGCGACTGTAAACATGACATTGAATTCACATTCCCAAGAAAAAGACTTTGCTTTTCTCCAAAACCAGTTTGACTCTGCTTTTCTGGGTCCTTAGCACATGAATTCCACACGAGTTTGTCCGGATAGGTCTGGGTGTAACCAGAAATATCCAGTTCTGTGTGGCTAAATGAATATCAGCTTTTAAACAGCCTGTGTGATTGTAGAGTTTTCTGGATAGTATCTAGGAACTTTAGAGTTTTGAATGAATTTTACGTGTTACTTTTTGTTTTTTGGTGGCAAACACTAGTTCCACATGGAGACACAACAAGTACACATAAGTGTTTTCTGAGTACAATGCTACAGAAACTAGGTGAAAATTGTATTTGCGACTGTAAACATGACATTGAATCCACTTGCCCAAGAAAACGTCTTTGCTTTTCTCCAAAACCAGTTTGACTCTGCTTTTCTGGGTCCTTAGCACACGAATTCCACACGAGTTTCTCCTGATAGGTCTGGGTCTAACCAGAATTATCCGGTTCTGTGTGGCTAAATGAATATCAGCTTTTAAACAGCCTGTGTGTTTGCTAGTGTTTTCTGGATAGTATCTAGGAACTTTAGAGTTTTGAATGAATTCTAGCATGTTACATTTTGATTTTTTGTTGGCAAACGCTAATTAGTTCCACATGGAGACACAACAAGTACACAGAAGTGTTTTCTGAGTAGAATGCTACAAGAACTAGGTGAAAAATGATATTTGCGACTGTAAACATGACATTGAATTCACATTCCCAATAAAAAGACTTTGCTTTTCTCCAAAACCAGTTTGACTCTGCTTTTCTGGATGCTTTTCACACGAATTCCACACGAGTTTGTCCAGATAGGTCTGGGAGTAACCAGAAATATCCAGTTCTGTGTGGCTAAATGAATATCAGCTTTTAAACAGCCTGTGTGTTTGCTAGTGTTTTCTGGATAGTATCTAGGAACTTTAGAGTTTTGAATGAATTTTGGCATGTTACATTTTGTTTTTTTTGTTGGCAAACACTAATTAGTTCCACATGGAGACACAACAAGTACACAGAAGTGTTTTCTGAGTAGAATGCTACAGGAACTAGGTGATAAATGATATTTGCGACTGTAAACATTACATTGAATTCTCATTCCCAAGAAAAAGACTTTGCTTTTCTCCAAAACCAGTTTGACTCTGCTTTTCTGGATGCTTTTCAAACGAATTCCACACGAGTTTGTCCAGATAGTTCTGGGTGTAACCAGAAATATCCAGTTCTGTGTGGCTAAATGAATATCAGCTTTTAAACAGCCTGTGTGTTTGTTAGTGTTTTCTGGATAGTATCTAGGAACTTTAGAGTTTTGAATGAATTCTAGCATGTTACATTTTGTTTTTTTGTTGGCAAATGCTAATTAGTTCCACATGGAGACACAACAAGTACACATAAGTGTTTTCTGAGTAGAATGCTAGAGAAACTAGGTGAAAAATGATATTTGCAACTGTAAACATGACATTGAATTCACATTCCCAAGAAAAAGACTTTGCTTTTCTCCAAAACCAGTTTGACTCTGCTTTTCTGCGTCCTTAGCACACGAATTCCACACGAGTTTGTCCAGATATGTCTGGTTCTAACCAGAAATATCCGGTTTTGTGTGGGTAGATGAATATCAGCTTTTAAACAACCTGTGTGTTTGTTAGTGTTTTCTGGATAGCATGTATGAACTTTAGAGTTTTGAATGAATTTTAGCATGTTACATTTTGTTTTTTTGTTGGCAAACGCTAATTAGTTCCACATGGAGACACAACAAGTACACAGAAGTGTTTTCTGAGTACAATGCTACAGAACTAGGTGAAAATTGTATTTGCGACTGTAAACATGACAATGAATCCACTTGCCCAAGAAAACGTCTTTGCTTTTCTCCAAAACCAGTTTGACTCTGCTTTTCTGGGTCCTTAGCACAAGAATTCCACACAAGTTTCTCCAGATATGTCTGGGTGTAACAAGAATTATCCGGTTCTGTGTGGCTAAATGAATATCAGCTTTTAAAGAGCCTGTGTGTTTGTTAGTATTTTCTGGATAGTATCTAGGAACTTTAGAGTTTTGAATGAATTCTAGCATGTTACATTTTGTTTTTTTGTTGGCAAACGCTAATTAGTTCCACATGGAGACAGAACAAGTACACATAAGTGTTTTCTGAGTACAATGCTACAGAAACTAGGTGAAAAATGATACTTGCGACTGTAAACATGACATTGAATTCACATTCCCCAGAAAAAGACTTTGCTTTTCTCCAAAACCAGTTTGACTCTGCTTTTCTGGGTGCTTTGCACATGAATTCCACACGAGTTTGTCCAGATAGGTCTGTATCTAACCAGAAATATCCAGTTCTGTGTGGCTAAATGAATATCAGCTTTTAAACAGCCTGTGTGTTTGTTAGTGTTTTCTGGATAGTATCTAGGAACTTTAGAGTTTTGAATGAATTTTAGCATGTTACATTTTGTTTTTTGGTTGGCAAACAATAATTAGTTTCACATGGAGAAACAACAAGTACACAGAAGTGTTTTCTGAAGGGATTGCTACAAAAACTAGGTGAAAAATGATATTTGCGACTGTAAACATGACATTGAATCCACTTGCCCCAGAAAACGTCTTTGCTTTTCTCCAAAACCAGTTTGTCTCTGCTTTTCTGGGTCCGTAGCACACGAATTCCACACGAGTTTGTCCAGATAGGTCTGGGTGTAACCAGAATTATCCGGTTCTGTGTGGCTAAATGAATACCAGCTTTTAAACAGCCTGTGTGATTGTAGTGTTTTCTGGATAGTATCTAGGAACTTCAGTGTTTTGAATGAATTCTAGCATGTTACATTTGCTTTTTGGTTGGCAAACACTAATTAGTTCCACATGGAGACACAACAAGTACACATAAGTGTTTTCTGAGTACAATGCTACAGAAACTAGGTGAAAATTGTATTTGCGACTGTAAACATGACATTGAATCCACTTGCCCAAGAAAACGTCTTTGCTTTTCTCCAAAACCAGTTTGACTCTGCTTTTCTGGGTCCTTAGCACACGAATTCCACACGAGTTTCTCCTGATAGGTCTGGGTCTAACCAGAATTATCCGGTTCTGTGTGGCTAAATGAATATCAGCTTTTAAACAGCCTGTGTGTTTGCTAGTGTTTTCTGGATAGTATCTAGGAACTTTAGAGTTTTGAATGAATTCTAGCATGTTACATTTTGATTTTTTGTTGGCAAACGCTAATTAGTTCCACATGGAGACACAACAAGTACACAGAAGTGTTTTCTGAGTAGAATGCTACAAGAACTAGGTGAAAAATGATATTTGCGACTGTAAACATGACATTGAATTCACATTCCCAATAAAAAGACTTTGCTTTTCTCCAAAACCAGTTTGACTCTGCTTTTCTGGATGCTTTTCACACGAATTCCACACGAGTTTGTCCAGATAGGTCTGGGAGTAACCAGAAATATCCAGTTCTGTGTGGCTAAATGAATATCAGCTTTTAAACAGCCTGTGTGTTTGCTAGTGTTTTCTGGATAGTATCTAGGAACTTTAGAGTTTTGAATGAATTTTGGCATGTTACATTTTGTTTTTTTTGTTGGCAAACACTAATTAGTTCCACATGGAGACACAACAAGTACACAGAAGTGTTTTCTGAGTAGAATGCTACAGGAACTAGGTGATAAATGATATTTGCGACTGTAAACATTACATTGAATTCTCATTCCCAAGAAAAAGACTTTGCTTTTCTCCAAAACCAGTTTGACTCTGCTTTTCTGGATGCTTTTCAAACGAATTCCACACGAGTTTGTCCAGATAGTTCTGGGTGTAACCAGAAATATCCAGTTCTGTGTGGCTAAATGAATATCAGCTTTTAAACAGCCTGTGTGTTTGTTAGTGTTTTCTGGATAGTATCTAGGAACTTTAGAGTTTTGAATGAATTCTAGCATGTTACATTTTGTTTTTTTGTTGGCAAATGCTAATTAGTTCCACATGGAGACACAACAAGTACACATAAGTGTTTTCTGAGTAGAATGCTAGAGAAACTAGGTGAAAAATGATATTTGCAACTGTAAACATGACATTGAATTCACATTCCCAAGAAAAAGACTTTGCTTTTCTCCAAAACCAGTTTGACTCTGCTTTTCTGCGTCCTTAGCACACGAATTCCACACGAGTTTGTCCAGATATGTCTGGTTCTAACCAGAAATATCCGGTTTTGTGTGGGTAGATGAATATCAGCTTTTAAACAACCTGTGTGTTTGTTAGTGTTTTCTGGATAGCATGTATGAACTTTAGAGTTTTGAATGAATTTTAGCATGTTACATTTTGTTTTTTTGTTGGCAAACGCTAATTAGTTCCACATGGAGACACAACAAGTACACAGAAGTGTTTTCTGAGTACAATGCTACAGAACTAGGTGAAAATTGTATTTGCGACTGTAAACATGACATTGAATCCACTTGCCCAAGAAAACGTCTTTGCTTTTCTCCAAAACCAGTTTGACTCTGCTTTTCTGGGTCCTTAGCACAAGAATTCCACACAAGTTTCTCCAGATATGTCTGGGTGTAACAAGAATTATCCGGTTCTGTGTGGCTAAATGAATATCAGCTTTTAAAGAGCCTGTGTGTTTGTTAGTATTTTCTGGATAGTATCTAGGAACTTTAGAGTTTTGAATGAATTCTAGCATGTTACATTTTGTTTTTTTGTTGGCAAACGCTAATTAGTTCCACATGGAGACAGAACAAGTACACATAAGTGTTTTCTGAGTACAATGCTACAGAAACTAGGTGAAAAATGATACTTGCGACTGTAAACATGACATTGAATTCACATTCCCCAGAAAAAGACTTTGCTTTTCTCCAAAACCAGTTTGACTCTGCTTTTCTGGGTGCTTTGCACATGAATTCCACACGAGTTTGTCCAGATAGGTCTGTATCTAACCAGAAATATCCAGTTCTGTGTGGCTAAATGAATATCAGCTTTTAAACAGCCTGTGTGTTTGTTAGTGTTTTCTGGATAGTATCTAGGAACTTTAGAGTTTTGAATGAATTTTAGCATGTTACATTTTGTTTTTTGGTTGGCAAACAATAATTAGTTTCACATGGAGAAACAACAAGTACACAGAAGTGTTTTCTGAAGGGATTGCTACAAAAACTAGGTGAAAAATGATATTTGCGACTGTAAACATGACATTGAATCCACTTGCCCAAGAAAACGACTTTGCTTTTCTCCAAAACCAGTTTGACTCTGCTTTTCTGGGTCCTTAGCACACGAATTCCACACGAGTTTCTCCTGATAGGTCTGGGTCTAACCAGAATTATCCGGTTCTGTGTGGCTAAATGAATATCAGCTTTTAAACAGCCTGTGTGTTTGCTAGTGTTTTCTGGATAGTATCTAGGAACTTTAGAGTTTTGAATGAATTCTAGCATGTTACATTTTGATTTTTTGTTGGCAAACGCTAATTAGTTCCACATGGAGACACAACAAGTACACAGAAGTGTTTTCTGAGTAGAATGCTACAAGAACTAGGTGAAAAATGATATTTGCGACTGTAAACATGACATTGAATTCACATTCCCAATAAAAAGACTTTGCTTTTCTCCAAAACCAGTTTGACTCTGCTTTTCTGGATGCTTTTCACACGAATTCCACACGAGTTTGTCCAGATAGGTCTGGGAGTAACCAGAAATATCCAGTTCTGTGTGGCTAAATGAATATCAGCTTTTAAACAGCCTGTGTGTTTGCTAGTGTTTTCTGGATAGTATCTAGGAACTTTAGAGTTTTGAATGAATTTTGGCATGTTACATTTTGTTTTTTTTGTTGGCAAACACTAATTAGTTCCACATGGAGACACAACAAGTACACAGAAGTGTTTTCTGAGTAGAATGCTACAGGAACTAGGTGATAAATGATATTTGCGACTGTAAACATTACATTGAATTCTCATTCCCAAGAAAAAGACTTTGCTTTTCTCCAAAACCAGTTTGACTCTGCTTTTCTGGATGCTTTTCAAACGAATTCCACACGAGTTTGTCCAGATAGTTCTGGGTGTAACCAGAAATATCCAGTTCTGTGTGGCTAAATGAATATCAGCTTTTAAACAGCCTGTGTGTTTGTTAGTGTTTTCTGGATAGTATCTATGAACTTTAGAGTTTTGAATGAATTCTAGCATGTTACATTTTGTTTTTTTGTTGGCAAATGCTAATTAGTTCCACATGGAGACACAACAAGTACACATAAGTGTTTTCTGAGTAGAATGCTAGAGAAACTAGGTGAAAAATGATATTTGCAACTGTAAACATGACATTGAATTCACATTCCCAAGAAAAAGACTTTGCTTTTCTCCAAAACCAGTTTGACTCTGCTTTTCTGCGTCCTTAGCACACGAATTCCACACGAGTTTGTCCAGATACGTCTGGTTCTAACCAGAAATATCCGGTTTTGTGTGGGTAGATGAATATCAGCTTTTAAACAACCTGTGTGTTTGTTAGTGTTTTCTGGATAGCATGTATGAACTTTAGAGTTTTGAATGAATTTTAGCATGTTACATTTTGTTTTTTTGTTGGCAAACGCTAATTAGTTCCACATGGAGACACAACAAGTACACAGAAGTGTTTTCTGAGTACAATGCTACAGAACTAGGTGAAAATTGTATTTGCGACTGTAAACATGACATTGAATCCACTTGCCCAAGAAAACGTCTTTGCTTTTCTCCAAAACCAGTTTGACTCTGCTTTTCTGGGTCCTTAGCACAAGAATTCCACACAAGTTTCTCCAGATATGTCTGGGTGTAACAAGAATTATCCGGTTCTGTGTGGCTAAATGAATATCAGCTTTTAAAGAGCCTGTGTGTTTGTTAGTATTTTCTGGATAGTATCTAGGAACTTTAGAGTTTTGAATGAATTCTAGCATGTTACATTTTGTTTTTTTGTTGGCAAACGCTAATTAGTTCCACATGGAGACAGAACAAGTACACATAAGTGTTTTCTGAGTACAATGCTACAGAAACTAGGTGAAAAATGATACTTGCGACTGTAAACATGACATTGAATTCACATTCCCCAGAAAAAGACTTTGCTTTTCTCCAAAACCAGTTTGACTCTGCTTTTCTGGGTGCTTTGCACATGAATTCCACACGAGTTTGTCCAGATAGGTCTGTATCTAACCAGAAATATCCAGTTCTGTGTGGCTAAATGAATATCAGCTTTTAAACAGCCTGTGTGTTTGTTAGTGTTTTCTGGATAGTATCTAGGAACTTTAGAGTTTTGAATGAATTTTAGCATGTTACATTTTGTTTTTTGGTTGGCAAACAATAATTAGTTTCACATGGAGAAACAACAAGTACACAGAAGTGTTTTCTGAAGGGATTGCTACAAAAACTAGGTGAAAAATGATATTTGCGACTGTAAACATGACATTGAATCCACTTGCCCAAGAAAACGTCTTTGCTTTTCTCCAAAACCAGTTTGTCTCTGCTTTTCTGGGTCCGTAGCACACAAATTCCACACGAGTTTGTCCAGATAGGTCTGGGTGTAACCAGAATTATCCGGTTCTGTGTGGCTAAATGAATACCAGCTTTTAAACAGCCTGTGTGATTGTAGTGTTTTCTGGATAGTATCTAGGAACTTCAGTGTTTTGAATGAATTCTAGCATGTTACATTTGCTTTTTGGTTGGCAAACACTAATTAGTTCCACATGGAGACACAACAAGTACACATAAGTGTTTTCTGAGTACAATGCTACAGAAACTAGGTGAAAAATGATATTTGCGACTGTAAACATGACACTGAATCCACTTGCCCAAGAAAACATCTTTGCTTTTCTCCAAAACCAGTTTGACTCTGCTTTTCTGGGTCCTTAGCACACGAATTCCACACGAGTTTGTGCAGATAGGTCTGGGTCTAACCAGAATTATCCGGTTATGTGTGCCTAAATGAATATCAGCTTTTAAACAGCCTGTGTGTTTGTTAGTGTTTTCTGGATAACATGTATGAACTTTAGAGTTTTGAATGAATTCTAGCATGTTACAATTTGTTTTTTTGTTGGCAAACGCTAATTCGTTCCACATGGAGACACAACAAGTACACATAAGTGTTTTCTGAGTAGAATGTTACAGGAACTAGGTGAAAAATGATATTAGTGACTGTAAACATGACATTGAATTCACATTCCCCAGAAAAAGACTTTGCTTTTCTCCAAAACCAGTTTGACTCTGCTTTTCTGGGTCCGTAGCACACAAATTCCACACGAGTTTGTCCAGATAGGTCTGTATCTAACCAGAAATATCCAGTTCTGTGTGGCTAAATGAATATCAGCTTTTAAACAGCCTGTGTGTTTGTTAGTGTTTTCTGGATACTATCTAGGAACTTTAGAGTTTTGAATGAATTCTAGCGTGTTACATTTTTTTTTTTGTCGGCAAACGCTAATTAGTTCCACATGGAGACACAACAAGTACACATAAGTGTTTTCTGAGTACAATGCTACAGAAACTAGGTGAAAAATGATATGTGCGACTGTATACATGACAGTGAATTCACATTCCCAAGATTAAGACTTTGCTGTTCTCCAAAACCAGTTTGACTCTGCTTTTCTGGGTCCTTAGCACACGAATTCCACACGAGTTTGTCCAGATAGGTCTGGGTGTAACCAGAATTATCCGGTTCTGTGTGGCTAAATGAATATCAGCTTTTAAACAGCCTTTGTGTTTGTTAGTGTTTTCTGGATAGTATCTAGGAACTTTAGAGTTTTGAATGAATTTTAGCATGTTACATTTTGTTTTTTGGTTGGCAAACAATAATTAGTTTCACATGGAGAAACAACAAGTACACAGAAGTGTTTTCTGAAGGGATTGCTACAAAAACTAGGTGAAAAATGATATTTGCGACTGTAAACATGACATTGAATCCACTTGCCCAAGAAAACGTCTTTGCTTTTCTCCAAAACCAGTTTGTCTCTGCTTTTCTGGGTCCGTAGCAAACGAATTCCACACGAGTTTGTCCAGATAGGTCTGGGTGTAACCAGAATTATCCGGTTCTGTCTGGCTAAATGAATACCAGCTTTTAAACAGCCTGTGTGATTGTAGTGTTTTCTGGATAGTATCTAGGAACTTCAGTGTTTTGAATGAATTCTAGCATGTTACATTTGCTTTTTGGTTGGCAAACACTCATTAGTTCCACATGGAGACACAACAAGTACACATAAGTGTTTTCTGAGTACAATGCTACAGAAACTAGGTGAAAAATGATATTTGCGACTGTAAACATGACAATGAATCCACTTGCCCAAGAAAACATCTTTGCTTTTCTCCAAAACCAGTTTGACTCTGCTTTTCTGGGTCCTTAGCACACGAATTCCACACGAGTTTGTGCAGATAGGTCTGGGTCTAACCAGAATTATCCGGTTATGTGTGCCTAAATGAATATCAGCTTTTAAACAGCCTGTGTGTTTGTTAGTGTTTTCTGGATAGCATGTATGAACTTTAGAGTTTTGAATGAATTCTAGCATGTTACAATTTGTTTTTTTGTTGGCAAACGCTAATTAGTTCCACATGGAGACACAACAAGTACACATAAGTGTTTTCTGAGTAGAATGTTACAGGAACTAGGTGAAAAATGATATTAGTGACTGTAAACATGACATTGAATTCACATTCCCAAGAAAAAGACTTTGCTTTTCTCCAAAACCAGTTTGACTCTGCTTTTCTGGGTCCGTAGCACACAAATTCCGCACGAGTTTGTCCAGATAGGTCTGTATCTAACCAGAAATATCCAGTTCTGTGTGGCTAAATGAATATCAGCTTTTAAACAGCCTGTGTGTTTGTTAGTGTTTTCTGGATAGTATCTAGGAACTTTAGAGTTTTGAATGAATTCTAGCGTGTTACATTTTTTTTTTTTTTGTCGGCAAACGCTAATTCGTTCCACATGGAGACACAACAAGTACACATAAGTGTTTTCTGAGTACAATGCTACAGAAACTAGGTGAAAAATGATATGTGCGACTGTATACATGACAGTGAATTCACATTCCCAAGATTAAGACTTTGCTTTTCTCCAAAACCAGTTTGACTCTGCTTTTCTGGGTCCTTAGCACACGAATTCCACACGAGTTTCTCCAGATAGGTCTGGGTGTAACCAGAATTATCCGGTTCTGTGTGGCTAAATGAATATCAGCTTTTAAACAGCCTGTGTGATTGTAGTGTTTTCTGGAGAGTATCTAGGAACTTTAGAGTTTTGAATGAATTTTAGCATGTTACTTTTCGTTTTTTGGTTGGCAAACACTAATTAGTTCCACATGGAGACACAACAAGTACACAGAAGTGTTTTCTGAGTAGAATGCTACAGGAACTAGGAGAAAAATGATATTTGCGACTGTAAACATGACATTGAATTCACATTCCCAAGAAAAAGACTTTGCTTTTCTCCAAAACCAGTTTGACTCTGCTTTTCTGGGTCCTTAGCACATGAATTCCACACGAGTTTGTCCAGATAGGTCTGGGTGTAACCAGAATTATCCGGTTCTGTGTGGCTAAATGAATATCAGCTTTTAAACAGCTTGTGTGTTTGTTATTGTTTTCTGGATAGTATCTAGGAACTTTAGAGTTTTGAATGAATTCTAGCGTGTTACATTTTTTTTTTTGTCGGCAAACGCTAATTAGTTCCACATGGAGACACAACAAGTACACAGAAGTGTTTTCTGAGTAGAATGCTACAGAAACTAGGTGAAAATTGTATTTGTGACTGTAAACATGACATTGAATTCACATTCCCCAGAAAAAGACTTTGCTTTTCTCCAAAACCAGTTTGACTCTGCTTTTCTGGGTCCTTAGCACACGAATTCCACACGAGTTTCTCCAGATAGGTCTGGGTGTAACCAGAATTATCTGGTTCTCTGTGGCTAAATGAATATCAGCTTTTAAACAGCCTGTGTGTTTGTTAGTGTTTTCTGGATAGTATCTAGGAACTTTAGAGTTTTGAATGAATTCTAGCATGTCACATTTTGTTTTTTTGTTGGCAAACGCTAATTAGTTCCACATGGAGACACAACAAGTACACATAAGTGTTTTCTCATTTGAATGCTACAGAAACTAGGTGAAAAATGATACTTGCGACTGTAAACATGACATTGAATTCACATTCCCAAGAAAAAGACTTTGCTTTTCTCCAAAACCAGTTTGACTCTGCTTTTCTGGTTCCTTAGCACACGAATTCCACACGAGTTTCTCCTGATAGGTCTGGGTCTAACCAGAATTATCCGGTTCTGTGTGGCTAAATGAATATCAGCTTTTAAACAGCCTGTGTGTTTGTTAGTGTTTTCTGGATAGTATCTAGGAACTTTAGAGTTTTGAATGAATTCTAGCATGTTACATTTTTTTTTTGTCGGCAAACACTAATTAGTTCCACATGGAGACACAACAAGTACACAGAAGTGTTTTCTGAGTAGAATGCTACAGAAACTAGGTGAAAAATGATATTTGCGACTGTAAACATGACATTGAATTCACATTCCCAAGAAAAAGACTTTGCTTTTCTCCAAAACCAGTTTGACTCTGCTTTTCTGGGTCCTTAGCACACGAGTTCCACACGAGTTTGTCCTGATAGGTCTGGGTGTAACCAGAAATATCCAGTTCTGTGTGGCTAAATGAATATCAGCTTTTAAACAGCCTGTGTGATTGTAGTGTTTTCTGGATAGTATCTAGGAACTTTAGAGTTTTGAATGAATTTTAGCATGTTACTTTTCGTTTTTTGGTTGGCAAACACTAATTAGTTCCACATGGAGACACAACAAGTACACATAAGTGTTTTCTGAGTACAATGCTACAGGAACTAGGTGAAAATTGTATTTGCGACTGTAAACATGACATTGAATCCACTTGCCCAAGAAAACGTCTTTGCTTTTCTCCAAAACCAGTTTGACTCTGCTTTTCTGGGTCCTTAGCACACGAATTCCACACGAGTTTCTCCAGATAGGTCTGGGTGTAACCAGAATTATCCGGTTCTGTGTGGGTAAATGAATATCAGCTTTTAAACAGCCTGTGTGTTTGTTAGTGTTTTCTGGATAGTATCTAGGAACTTTAGAGTTTTGAATGAATTCTAGCGTGTTACATTTTTTTTTTTGTCGGCAAACACCTATTAGTTCCACATGGAGACACAACAAGTACACATAAGTGTTTTCTGAGTACAATGCTACAGAAACTAGGTGAAAAATGATATTTGCGACTGTAAACATGACATTGAATAAACTTGCCCAAGAAAACGTCTTTGCTTTTCTCCAAAACCAGTTTGACTCTGCTTTTCTGGTTCCTTAGCACACGAATTCCACACGAGTTTCTCCTGATAGGTCTGGGTCTAACCAGAATTATCCGGTTCTGTGTGGCTAAATGAATATCAGCTTTTAAACAGCCTGTGTGTTTGCTAGGGTTTTCTGGATAGTATCTAGGAACTTTAGAGTTTTGAATGAATTCTAGCATGTTACATTTTGTTTTTTTTTGTTGGCAAACGCTAATTAGTTCCACATGGAGACACAACAAGTACACAGAAGTGTTTTCTGAGTAGAATGCTACAGGAACTAGGAGAAAAATGATATTTGCGACTGTAAACATGACATTGAATTCACATTCCCAAGAAAATGACTTTGCTTTTCTCCAAAACCAGTTTGACTCTGCTTTTCTGGGTCCTTAGCACACGAATTCCACACGAGTTTGTCCAGATAGGTCTGGGTGTAACCAGAAATATCCAGTACTGTGTGGCTAAATGAATATCAGCTTTTAAACAGCCTGTGTGTTTGTTAGTGTTTTCTGGATAGTATCTAGGAACTTTAGAGTTTTGAATGAATTCTAGCATGTTACATTTTGTTTTTTTGTTGGCAAACGCTAATTAGTTCCACATGGAGACACAACAAGTACACATAAGTGTTTTCTGAGTAGAATGCTACAGAAACTAGGTGAAAAATGATATTTGCGACTGTAAACATGACATTGAATTCACATTCCCAAGAAAAAGACTTTGCTTTTCTCCAAAACCAGTTTGACTCTGCTTTTCTGGGTCCTTAGCACACGAATTCCACAAGAGTTTGTCCTGATAGGTCTGGGTGTAACCAGAATTATCCGGTTCTGTGTGGCTAAATGAATATCAGCTTTTAAACAGCCTGTGTGATTGTAGTGTTTTCTGGATAGTATCTAGGATCTTTAGAGTTTTGAATTAATTTTAGCATGTTACTTTTCATTTTTTGGTTGGCAAACACTAATTAGTTCCACATGGAGACACAACAAGTACACAGAAGTGTTTTCTGAGTAGAATGCTACAGGAACTAGGTTAAAAATGATATTTGCGACTGTAAACATGACATTGAATTCACATTCCCAAGAAAAAGACTTTGCTTTTCTCCAAAACCAGTTTGACTCTGCTTTTCTGGGTCCTTAGCACACGAATTCCACACGAGTTTGTCCAGATAGGTCTGGGTGTAACCAGAAATATCCAGTACTGTGTGGCTAAATGAATATCAGCTTTTAAACAGCCTGTGTGTTTGTTAGTGTTTTCTGGATAGTATCTAGGAACTTTAGAGTTTTGAATGAATTCTAGCGTGTTACATTTTGTTTTTTTGTTGGCAAACGCTAATTAGTTCCACATGGAGACACAACAAGTACACATAAGTGTTTTCTGAGTAGAATGCTACAGAAACTAGGTGAAAAACGATATTTGCGACTGTAAACATGACATTGAATTCACATTCCCATGAAAAAGACTTTGCTTTTCTCCAAAACCAGTTTGACTCTGCTTTTCTGGGTGCTTTGCCCAGGAATTCCACACGAGTTTCTCCAGATAGGTCTGTATCTAACCACAAATATCCAGTTCTATGTGGCTAAATGAATATCAGCTTTTAAACAGCCTGTGTGTTTGTTAGTGTTTTCTGGATAGTATCTAGGAACTTTAGAGTTTTGAATGAATTCTAGCATGTTACATTTTGTTTTTTTGTTGGCAAACGCTAATTAGTTCCACATGGAGACACAACAAGTACACATAAGTGTTTTCTGAGTAGAATGCTACAGAAACTATGTGAAAAATAATATTTGCGACTGTAAACATGACATTGAATTCACATTCGCAAGAAAAAGACTTTGCTTTTTTCCAAAACCAGTTTGACTCTGCTTTTCTGGGTGCTTTGCACAGGAATTCCACACGAGTTTCTCCAGATAGGTCTGTATCTAACCAGAAATATCCAGTTCTATGTGGCTAAATGAATATCAGCTTTTAAACAGCCTGTGTGTTTGTTAGTGTTTTCTGGATAGTATCTAGGAACTTTAGAGTTTTGAATGAATTCTAGCATGTAACATTTTGTTTTTTTGTTGGCAAACGCTAATTAGTTCCACATGGAGACACAACAAGTACACATAAGTGTTTTCTGAGTAGAATGCTACAGGAACTAGGAGAAAAATGATATTTGCGACTGTAAACATGACATTGAATTCACATTCCCAAGACAAAGACTTTGCTTTTCTCCAAAACCAGTTTGACTCTGCTTTTCTGGGTCCTTAGCACACGAATTCCACACGAGTTTCTCCAGATAGGTCTGGGTGTAACCAGAATTATCCGGTTCTGTGTGGCTAAATGAATATCAGCTTTTAAACAGCCTGTGTGTTTGTTAGTGTTTTCTGGATAGTATCTAGGAACTTTAGAGTTTTGAATGAATTCTAGCATGTTACATTTTGTTTTTTTGTTGGCAAACACTAACTAGTTCCACATGGAGCCACAACAAGTACACATAAGTGTTTTCAGAGTACAATGCTACAGAAACTATTTGAAAAATGATATTTGCGACTGTAAACATGACATTGATTCCACTTGCCCAAGAAAACGTCTTTGCTTTTCTCCAAAACCAGTTTGACTCTGCTTTTCTGGGTCCTTAGCACACGAATTCCACACGAGTTTGTCCAGATAGGTCTGGGTGTAACCAGATTTATCCGGTTCTGTGTGGCTAAATGACTATCAGCTTTTAAACAGCCTGTGTGTTTGTTAGTGTTTTCTGGATAGTATCTAGGAACTTTAGAGTTTTGAATGAATTCTAGCATGTTACATTTTGTTTTTTTGTTGGCAAACGCTAATTAGTTCCACATGGAGTCAAAACAAGTACACAGAAGTGTTTTCTGAGTAGAATGCTACAGGAACTTGGTTAAAAATGATATTTGCGACTGTAAACATGACATTGAATTCACATTCCCAAGAAAAAGACTTTGCTTTTCTCCAAAACCAGTTTGACTCTGCTTTTCTGGGTGCTTTGCACAGGAATTCCACACGAGTTTCTCCAGATAGGTCTGTATCTAACCAGAAATATCCAGTTCTGTGTGGCTAAATGAATATCAGCTTTTAAACAGCCTGTGTGTTTGTTAGTGTTTTCTGGATAGTATCTAGGAACTTTAGAGTTTTGAATGAATTTTAGCATGTTACATTTTGTTTTTTTGTTGGCAAATGCTAATTAGTTCCACATGGAGACACAACAAGTACACATAAGTGTTTTCTGAGTAGAATGCTACAGAAACTAGGTGAAAAATGATATTTGCGACTGTAAACATGACATTGAATTCACATTCCCAAGAAAAAGACTTTGCTTTTCTACAAAACCAGTTTGACTCTGCTTTTCTGGGTGCTTTGCACAGGAATGCCACACGAGTTTCTCCAGATAGGTCTGTATCTAACCAGAAATATCCAGTTCTATGTGGCTAAATGAATATCAGCTTTTAAACAGCCTGTGTGTTTGTTAGTGTTTTCTGGATAGTATCTAGGAACTTTAGAGTTTTGAATGAATTCTAGCATGTTACATTTTGTTTTTTTGTTGGCAAACGCTAATTAGTTCCACATGGAGACACAACAATTACACAGAAGTGTTTTCTGAGTAGAATGCTACAGAAACTAGGTGAAAAATTATATTTGTGACTGTATACATGACATTGAATTCACATTCCCAAGAAAAAGACTTTGCTTTTCTCCAAAACCAGTTTGACTCTGCTTTTCTGGGTCCTTAGCACACGAATTCCACACGAGTTTGTCCAGATAGGTCTGGGTGTAACCAGAATTATCCGGTTCTGTGTGGGTAAATGAATATCAGCTTTTAAACAGCCTGTGTGTTTTTTAGTGTTTTCTGGATAGTATCTAGGAACTTTAGAGTTTTGAATGAATTCTAGCATGTTACATTTTGTTTTTTTGTTGGCAAACGCTAATTAGTTCCACATGGAGGCACAACAATTACACAGATGTGTTTTCAGAGTACAATGCTACAGAAACTAGGTGAAAAATGATATTTGTGACTGTAAACATGACATTGAATTCACATTCCCAAGAAAAAGACTTTGCTTTTCTCCAAAACCAGTTTGACTCTGCTTTTCTGGGTCCTTAGCACACGAATTCCACACGAGTTTGTCCAGATAGGTCTGGGTGTAACCAGAATTATCCGGTTCTGTGTGGCTAAATGAATATCAGCTTTTAAACAGCCTGTGTGATTGTAGTGTTTTCTGGATAGTATCTAGCAACTTTAGAGTTTTGAATGAATTTTAGCATGTTACATTTTGTTTTTTGGTTGGCAAACACTAATTAGTTCCACATGGAGACACAACAAGTACACGTAAGTGTTTTCTGAGTACAATGCTACAGGAACTCGGTGAAAAATGATATTTGCGACTGTAAACATGACATTGAATTCACATTCCCAAGAAAAAGACTTTGCTTTTCCCCAAAACCAGTTTGACTCTGCTTTTCTGGGTGCTTTGCACAGGAATTCCACACGAGTTTCTCCAGATATGTCTGTATCTAACCACAAATATCCAGTTCTATGTGGCTAAATGAATATCAGCTTTTAAACAGCCTGTGTGTTTGTTAGTGTTTTCTGGATAGTATCTAGGAACTTTAGAGTTTTGAATGAATTCTAGCATGTTACATTTTGTTTTTTTGTTGGCAAACACTAACTAGTTCCACATGGAGCCACAACAAGTACACATAAGTGTTTTCAGAGTACAATGCTACAGAAACTAGGTGAAAAATGATATTTGCGACTGTAAACATGACATTGAATTCACATTCCCAAGAAAAAGACTTTGCTTTTCTCCAAAACCAGTTTGACTCTGCTTTTCTGGGTCCTTAGCACACGAATTCCACACGAGTTTGTCCAGATAGGTCTGGGTGTAACCAGATTTATCCGGTTCTGTGTGGCTAAATGACTATCAGCTTTTAAACAGCCTGTGTGTTTGTTAGTGTTTTCTGGATAGTATCTAGGAACTTTAGAGTTTTGAATGAATTCTAGCATGTTACATTTTGTTTTTTTGTTGGCAAACGCTAATTAGTTCCACATGGAGACACAACAAGTACACAGAAGTGTTTTCTGAGTAGAATGCTACAGGAACTAGGTGAAAAATGATATTTGCGACTGTAAACATGACATTGAATTCACATTCCCAAGAAAAAGACTTTGCTTTTCTCCAAAACCAGTTTGACTCTGCTTTTCTGGGTGCTTTGCACACGAATTCCACACGAGTTTGTCCAGATAGGTCTGGGTGTAACCAGATTTATCCGGTTCTGTGTGGCTAAATGAATATCAGCTTTTAAACAGCCTGTGTGTTTGTTAGTGTTTTCTGGATAGTATCTAGGAACTTTAGAGTTTTGAATGAATTCTAGCATGTTACATTTTGTTTTTTGATTGGCAAACACTAATTAGTTCCACATGGAGACACAACAAGTACACGTAAGTGTTTTCTGAGTACAATGCTACAGGAACTAGGTGAAAAATGATATTTGCGACTGTAAACATGACATTGAATTCACATTCCCAAGAAAAAGACTTTGCTTTTCTCCAAAACCAGTTTGACTCTGCTTTTCTGGGTGCTTTGCACACGAATTCCACACGAGTTTCTCCAGATAGGTCTGTATCTAACCACAAATATCCAGTTCTATGTGGCTAAATGAATATCAGCTTTTAAACAGCCTGTGTGTTTGTTAGTGTTTTCTGGATAGTATCTAGGAACTTTAGAGTTTTGAATGAATTTTAGCATGTTACATTTTGTTATTTTGTTGGCAAACGCTAATTAGTTCCACATGGAGACACAACAAGTACACAGAAGTGTTTTCTGAGTAGAATGCTACAGGAACTTGGTTAAAAATGATATTTTCGACTGTAAACATGACATTGAATTCACATTCCCAAGAAAAAGACTTTGCTTTTCTCCAAAACCAGTTTGACTCTGCTTTTCTGGGTGCTTTGCACACGAATTCCACACGAGTTTGTCCAGATAGGTCTGTATCTAACCAGAAATATCCAGTTCTTTGTGGCTAAATGAATGTCAGCTTTTAAACAGCCTGTGTGTTTGTTAGTGTTTTCTGGATAGTATCTAGGAACTTTAGAGTTTTGAATGAATTTTAGCATGTTACATTTTGTTTTTTTGTTGGCAAACGCTAATTAGTTCCACATGGAGACACAACAAGTACACATAAGTGTTTTCTGAGTAGAATGCTACAGAAACTAGGTGAAAAATGATATTTGCGACTGTAAACATGACATTGAATTCACATTCCCAAGAAAAAGACTTTGCTTTTCTACAAAACCAGTTTGACTCTGCTTTTCTGGGTGCTTTGCACAGGAATGCCACACGAGTTTCTCCAGATAGGTCTGTATCTAACCAGAAATATCCAGTTCTTTGTGGCTAAATGAATGTCAGCTTTTAAACAGCCTGTGTGTTTGTTAGTGTTTTCTGGATAGTATCTAGGAACTTTAGAGTTTTGAATGAATTCTAGCATGTTACATTTTGTTTTTTTGTTGGCAAACGCTAATTAGTTCCACATGGAGACACAACAATTACACAGAAGTGTTTTCTGAGTAGAATGCTACAGAAACTAGGTGAAAAATGATATTTGTGACTGTAAACATGACATTGAATTCACATTCCCAAGAAAAAGACTTTGCTTTTCTCCAAAACCAGTTTGACTCTGCTTTTCTGGGTCCTTAGCACACGAATTCCACACGAGTTTGTCCAGATAGGTCTGCGTGTAACCAGAATTATCCGGTTCTGTGTGGGTAAATGAATATCAGCTTTTAAACAGCCTGTGTGTTTGTTAGTGTTTTCTGGATAGTATCTAGGAACTTTAGAGTTTTGAATGAATTCTAGCATGTTACATTTTGTTTTTTTGTTGGCAAACGCTAATTAGTTCCACATGGAGGCACAACAATTACACATAAGTGTTTTCAGAGTACAATGCTACAGAAACTAGGTGAAAAATGATATTTGCGACTGTAAACATGACATTGACTCCACTTGCCCAAGAAAACGTCTTTGCTTTTCTCCAAAACCAGTTTGACTCTGCTTTTCTGGGTCCTTAGCACACGAATTCCACACGAGTTTGTCCAGATAGGTCTGGGTGTAACCAGATTTATCCGGTTCTGTGTGGCTAAATGACTATCAGCTTTTAAACAGCCTGTGTGTTTGTTAGTGTTTTCTGGATAGTATCTAGGAACTTTAGAGTTTTGAATGAATTCTAGCATGTTACATTTTGTTTTTTTGTTGGCAAACGCTAATTAGTTGCACATGGAGACACAACAAGTACACAGAAGTGTTTTCTGAGTAGAATGCTACAGGAACTTGGTTAAAAATGATATTTGCGACTGTAAACATGACATTGAATTCACATTCCCAAGAAAAAGACTTTGCTTTTCTCCAAAACCAGTTTGACTCTGCTTTTCTGGGTGCTTTGCACACGAATTCCACACGAGTTTGTCCAGATAGGTCTATATCTAACCAGAAATATCCAGTTCTGTGTGGCTAAATGAATATCAGCTTTTAAACAGCCTGTGTGTTTGTTAGTGTTTTCTGGATAGTATCTAGGAACTTTAGAGTTTTGAATGAATTCTAGCATGTTACATTTTGTTTTTTGATTGGCAAACACTAATTAGTTCCACATGGAGACACAACAAGTACACGTAAGTGTTTTCTGAGTACAATGCTACAGGAACTAGGTGAAAAATGATATTTGCGACTGTAAACATGACATTGAATTCACATTCCCAAGAAAAAGACTTTGCTTTTCTCCAAAACCAGTTTGACTCTGCTTTTCTGGGTCCTTAGCACACGAATTCCACACGAGTTTGTCCAGATAGGTCTGGGTGTAACCAGAATTATCCGGTTCTGTGTGGCTAAATGAATATCAGCTTTTAAACAGCCTGTGTGTTTGTTAGTGTTTTCTGGATAGTATCTAGGAACTTTAGAGTTTTGAATGAATTCTAGCATGTTACATTTTGTTTTTTGGTTGGCAAACACTAATTAGTTCCACATGGAGACACAACAAGTACACGTAAGTGTTTTCTGAGTACAATGCTACAGGAACTCGGTGAAAAATGATATTTGCGACTGTAAACATGACATTGAATTCATATTCCCAAGAAAAAGACTTTGCTTTTCTCCAAAACCAGTTTGACTCTGCTTTTCTGGGTGCTTTGCACAGGAATTCCACACGAGTTTCTCCAGATAGGTCTGTATCTAACCACAAATATCCAGTTCTATGTGGCTAAATGAATATCAGCTTTTAAACAGCCTGTGTGTTTGTTAGTGTTTTCTGGATAGTATCTAGGAACTTTAGAGTTTTGAATGAATTCTAGCATGTTACATTTTGTTTTTTTGTTGGCAAACACTAACTAGTTCCACATGGAGCCACAACAAGTACACATAAGTGTTTTCAGAGTACAATGCTACAGAAACTAGGTGAAAAATGATATTTGCGACTGTAAACATGACATTGATTCCACTTGCCCAAGAAAACGTCTTTGCTTTTCTCCAAAACCAGTTTGACTCTGCTTTTCTGGGTCCTTAGCACACGAATTCCACACGAGTTTGTCCAGATAGGTCTGGGTGTAACCAGATTTATCCGGTTCTGTGTGGCTAAATGACTATCAGCTTTTAAACAGCCTGTGTGTTTGTTAGTGTTTTCTGGATAGTATCTAGGAACTTTAGAGTTTTGAATGAATTCTAGCATGTTACATTTTGTTTTTTTGTTGGCAAACGCTAATTAGTTCCACATGGAGACACAATAGTACACAGAAGTGTTTTCTGAGTAGAATTCTACAGGAACTAGGTGAAAAATGATATTTGCGACTGTAAACATGACATTGAATTCACATTCCCAAGAAAAAGACTTTGCTTTTCTCCAAAACCAGTTTGACTCTGCTTTTCTGGGTCCTTAGCACACGAATTCCAGACGAGTTTGTCCAGATAGGTCTGGGTGTAACCAGAATTATCCGGTTCTGTGTGGCTAAATGAATATCAGCTTTTAAACAGCCTGTGTGATTGTAGTGTTTTCTGGATAGTATCTAGCAACTTTAGAGTTTTGAATGAATTTTAGCATGTTACATTTTGTTTTTTGGTTGGCAAACACTAATTAGTTCCACATGGAGACACAACAAGTACACAGAAGTGTTTTCTGAGTAGAATGCTACAGGAACTTGGTTAAAAATGATATTTGCGACTGTAAACATGACATTGAATTCACATTCCCAAGAAAAAGACTTTGCTTTTCTCCAAAACCAGTTTGACTCTGCTTTTCTGGGTGATTTGCACACGAATTCCACACGAGTTTGTCAGATAGGTCTGTATCTAACCAGAAATATCCAGTTCTGTGTGGCTAAAAGAATATCAGCTTTTAAACAGCCTGTGTGTTTGTTAGTGTTTTCTGGATAGTATCTAGGAACTTTAGAGTTTTGAATGAATTTTAGCATGTTACATTTTGTTTTTTTGTTGGCAAACGCTAATTAGTTCCACATGGAGACACAACAAGTACACATAAGGGTTTTCTGAGTAGAATGCTACAGAAACTAGGTGAAAAATGATATTTGCGACTGTAAACATGACATTGAATTCACATTCCCAAGAAAAAGACTTTGCTTTTCTACAAAACCAGTTTGACTCTGCTTTTCTGGGTGCTTTGCACAGGAATTCCACACGAGTTTCTCCAGATAGGTCTGTATCTAACCAGAAATATCCAGTTTTGTGTGGCCAAATGAATGTCAGCTTTTAAACAGCCTGTGTGTTTGTTAGTGTTTTCTGGATAGTATCTAGGAACTTTAGAGTTTTGAATGAATTCTAGCATGTTACATTTTGTTTTTTTGTTGGCAAACACTAACTAGTTCCACATGGAGCCACAACAAGTACACATAAGTGTTTTCAGAGTACAATGCTACAGAAACTAGGTGAAAAATGATATTTGCGACTGTAAACATGACATTGATTCCACTTGCCCAAGAAAACGTCTTTGCTTTTCTCCAAAACCAGTTTGACTCTGCTTTTCTGGGTCCTTAGCACACGAATTCCACACGAGTTTGTCCAGATAGGTCTGGGTGTAACCAGAATTATCCGGTTCTGTGTGGCTAAATGAATATCAGCTTTTAAACAGCCTGTGTGATTGTAGTATTTTCTGGATAGTATCTAGCAACTTTAGAGTTTTGAATGAATTTTAGCATGTTACATTTTGTTTTTTGGTTGGCAAACACTAATTAGTTCCACATGGAGACACAACAAGTACACGTAAGTGTTTTCAGAGTACAATGCTACAGAAACTAGGTGAAAAATGATATTTGCGACTGTAAACATGACATTGATTCCACTTGCCCAAGAAAACGTCTTTGCTTTTCTCCAAAACCAGTTTGACTCTGCTTTTCTGGGTCCTTAGCACACGAATTCCACACGAGTTTGTCCAGATAGGTCTGGGTGTAACCAGATTTATCCGGTTCTGTGTGGCTAAATGACTATCAGCTTTTAAACAGCCTGTGTGTTTGTTAGTGTTTTCTGCAGAGTATCTAGGAACTTTAGAGTTTTGAATGAATTCTAGCATGTTACATTTTGTTTTTTTGTTGGCAAACGCTAATTAGTTCCACATGGAGACACAACAAGTACACAGAAGTGTTTTCTGAGTAGAATGCTACAGGAACTTGGTTAAAAATGATATTTGCGACTGTAAACATGACATTGAATTCACATTCCCAAGAAAAAGACTTTGCTTTTCTCCAAAACCAGTTTGACTCTGCTTTTCTGGGTCCGTAGCACACGAATTCCACAGGAGTTTGTCCAGATAGGTCTGTATCTAACCAGAAATATCCAGTTCTGTGTGGCTAAATGAATATCAGCTTTTAAACAGCCTGTGTGTTTGTTAGTGTTTTCTGGATAGTATCTAGGAACTTTAGAGTTTTGAATGAATTTTAGCATGTTACATTTTGTTTTTTTGTTGGCAAACGCTAATTAGTTCCACATGGAGACACAACAAGTACATATAAGTGTTTTCTGAGTAGAATGCTACAGAAACTAGGTGAAAAATGATATTTGCGACTGTAAACATGACATTGAATTCACATTCCCAAGAAAAAGACTTTGCTTTTCTACAAAACCAGTTTGACTCTGCTTTTCTGGGTGCTTTGCACAGGAATTCCACACGAGTTTCTCCAGATAGGTCTGTATCTAACCAGAAATATCCAGTTCTGTGTGGCTAAATGAATGTCAGCTTTTAAACAGCCTGTGTGTTTGTTAGTGTTTTCTGGATAGTATCTAGGAACTTTAGAGTTTTGAATGAATTCTAGCATGTTACATTTTGTTTTTTTGTTGGCAAACGCTAATTAGTTCCACATGGAGACACAACAATTACACAGAAGTGTTTTCTGAGTAGAATGCTACAGAAACTAGGTGAAAAATGATATTTGTGACTGTAAACATAACATTGAATTCACATTCCCAAGAAAAAGACTTTGCTTTTCTCCAAAACCAGTTTGACTCTGCTTTTCTGGGTCCTTAGCACACGAATTCCACACGAGTTTGTCCAGATAGGTCTGGGTGTAACCAGAATTATCCGGTTCTGTGTGGCTAAATGAATATCAGCTTTTAAACAGCCTGTGTGATTGTAGTATTTTCTGGATAGTATCTAGCAACTTTAGAGTTTTGAATGAATTTTAGCATGTTACATTTTGTTTTTTGGTTGGCAAACACTAATTAGTTCCACATGGAGACACAACAAGTACACGTAAGTGTTTTCAGAGTACAATGCTACAGAAACTAGGTGAAAAATGATATTTGCGACTGTAAACATGACATTGATTCCACTTGCCCAAGAAAACGTCTTTGCTTTTCTCCAAAACCAGTTTGACTCTGCTTTTCTGGGTCCTTAGCACACGAATTCCACACGAGTTTGTCCAGATAGGTCTGGGTGTAACCAGAATTATCCGGTTCTGTGTGGCTAAATGAATATCAGCTTTTAAACAGCCTGTGTGATTGTAGTATTTTCTGGATAGTATCTAGCAACTTTAGAGTTTTGAATGAATTTTAGCATGTTACATTTTGTTTTTTGGTTGGCAAACACTAATTAGTTCCACATGGAGACACAACAAGTACACGTAAGTGTTTTCAGAGTACAATGCTACAGAAACTAGGTGAAAAATGATATTTGCGACTGTAAACATGACATTGATTCCACTTGCCCAAGAAAACGTCTTTGCTTTTCTCCAAAACCAGTTTGACTCTGCTTTTCTGGGTCCTTAGCACACGAATTCCACACGAGTTTGTCCAGATAGGTCTGGGTGTAACCAGATTTATCCGGTTCTGTGTGGCTAAATGACTATCAGCTTTTAAACAGCCTGTGTGTTTGTTAGTGTTTTCTGCAGAGTATCTAGGAACTTTAGAGTTTTGAATGAATTCTAGCATGTTACATTTTGTTTTTTTGTTGGCAAACGCTAATTAGTTCCACATGGAGACACAACAAGTACACAGAAGTGTTTTCTGAGTAGAATGCTACAGGAACTTGGTTAAAAATGATATTTGCGACTGTAAACATGACATTGAATTCACATTCCCAAGAAAAAGACTTTGCTTTTCTCCAAAACCAGTTTGACTCTGCTTTTCTGGGTCCGTAGCACACGAATTCCACAGGAGTTTGTCCAGATAGGTCTGTATCTAACCAGAAATATCCAGTTCTGTGTGGCTAAATGAATATCAGCTTTTAAACAGCCTGTGTGTTTGTTAGTGTTTTCTGGATAGTATCTAGGAACTTTAGAGTTTTGAATGAATTTTAGCATGTTACATTTTGTTTTTTTGTTGGCAAACGCTAATTAGTTCCACATGGAGACACAACAAGTACATATAAGTGTTTTCTGAGTAGAATGCTACAGAAACTAGGTGAAAAATGATATTTGCGACTGTAAACATGACATTGAATTCACATTCCCAAGAAAAAGACTTTGCTTTTCTACAAAACCAGTTTGACTCTGCTTTTCTGGGTGCTTTGCACAGGAATTCCACACGAGTTTCTCCAGATAGGTCTGTATCTAACCAGAAATATCCAGTTCTGTGTGGCTAAATGAATGTCAGCTTTTAAACAGCCTGTGTGTTTGTTAGTGTTTTCTGGATAGTATCTAGGAACTTTAGAGTTTTGAATGAATTCTAGCATGTTACATTTTGTTTTTTTGTTGGCAAACGCTAATTAGTTCCACATGGAGACACAACAATTACACAGAAGTGTTTTCTGAGTAGAATGCTACAGAAACTAGGTGAAAAATGATATTTGTGACTGTAAACATAACATTGAATTCACATTCCCAAGAAAAAGACTTTGCTTTTCTCCAAAACCAGTTTGACTCTGCTTTTCTGGGTCCTTAGCACACGAATTCCACACGAGTTTGTCCAGATAGGTCTGGGTGTAACCAGAATTATCCGGTTCTGTGTGGCTAAATGAATATCAGCTTTTAAACAGCCTGTGTGATTGTAGTATTTTCTGGATAGTATCTAGCAACTTTAGAGTTTTGAATGAATTTTAGCATGTTACATTTTGTTTTTTGGTTGGCAAACACTAATTAGTTCCACATGGAGACACAACAAGTACACGTAAGTGTTTTCAGAGTACAATGCTACAGAAACTAGGTGAAAAATGATATTTGCGACTGTAAACATGACATTGATTCCACTTGCCCAAGAAAACGTCTTTGCTTTTCTCCAAAACCAGTTTGACTCTGCTTTTCTGGGTCCTTAGCACACGAATTCCACACGAGTTTGTCCAGATAGGTCTGGGTGTAACCAGATTTATCCGGTTCTGTGTGGCTAAATGACTATCAGCTTTTAAACAGCCTGTGTGTTTGTTAGTGTTTTCTGGATAGTATCTAGGAACTTTAGAGTTTTGAATGAATTCTAGCATGTTACATTTTGTTTTTTTGTTGGCAAACGCTAATTAGTTCCACATGGAGACACAACAAGTACACAGAAGTGTTTTCTGAGTAGAATGCTACAGGAACTTGGTTAAAAATGATATTTGCGACTGTAAACATGACATTGAATTCACATTCCCAAGAAAAAGACTTTGCTTTTCTCCAAAACCAGTTTGACTCTGCTTTTCTGGGTCCGTAGCACACGAATTCCACACGAGTTTGTCCAGATAGGTCTGTATCTAACCAGAAATATCCAGTTCTGTGTGGCTAAATGAATATCAGCTTTTAAACAGCCTGTGTGTTTGTTAGTGTTTTCTGGATAGTATCTAGGAACTTTAGAGTTTTGAATGAATTTTAGCATGTTACATTTTGTTTTTTTGTTGGCAAACGCTAATTAGTTCCACATGGAGACACAACAAGTACATATAAGTGTTTTCTGAGTAGAATGCTACAGAAACTAGGTGAAAAATGATATTTGCGACTGTAAACATGACATTGAATTCACATTCCCAAGAAAAAGACTTTGCTTTTCTCCAAAACCAGTTTGACTCTGCTTTTCTGGGTGCTTTGCACAGGAATTCCACACGAGTTTCTCCAGATAGGTCTGTATCTAACCAGAAATATCCAGTTCTGTGTGGCTAAATGAATGTCAGCTTTTAAACAGCCTGTGTGTTTGTTAGTGTTTTCTGGATAATATCTAGGAACTTTAGAGTTTTGAATGAATTTTAGCATGTTACATTTTGTTTTTTTGTTGGCAAACGCTAATTAGTTCCACATGGAGACACAACAAGTACACAGAAGTGTTTTCTGAGTACAATGCTACAGAAACTAGGTGAAAAATAATATTTGCGACTGTAAACATGACATATAATTCACATTCGCAAGAAAACGTCTTTGCTTTTCTCCAAAACCAGTTTGACTCTGCTTTTCTGGGTGCTTTGCACACGAATTCCACACGAGTTTCTCCAGATAGGTCTGTATCTAACCAGAAATATCCAGTTCTATGTGGCTAAATGAATATCAGCTTTTAAACAGCCTGTGTGTTTGTTAGTGTTTTCTGGATAGTATCTAGGAACTTTAGAGTTTTGAATGAATTCTAGCATGTTACATTTTGTTTTTTTGTTGGCAAACGCTAATTAGTTCCACATGGAGACACAACAAGTACACATAAGTGTTTTCTGAGTAGAATGCTACAGAAACTAGGTGAAAAACGATATTTGCAACTGTAAATATGACATTGAATTCACATTCCCAAGAAAAAGACTTTGCTTTTCTCCAAAACCAGTTTGACTCTGCTTTTCTGGGTCCGTAGCACACGAATTCCACACGAGTTTGTCCAGATAGGTCTGGGTGTAACCAGATTTATCCGGTTCTGTGTGGCTAAATGAATATCAGCTTTTAAACAGCCTGTGTGTTTGTTAGTGTTTTCTGGATAGTATCTAGGAACTTTAGAGTTTTGAATGAATTTTAACATGTTACATTTTGTTTTTTTGTTGGCAAACGCTAATTAGTTCCACATGGAGACACAACAAGTACACATAAGTGTTTTCTGAGTACAATGCTACAGGAACTAGGAGAAAAATGATATTTGCGACTGTAAACATGACATTGAATTCACATTCCCAAGAAAAAGACTGCTTTTCTCCAAAACCAGTTTCACTCTGCTTTTCTGGGTGCTTTGCACATGAATTCCACACGAGTTTGTCCAGATAGGTCTGTATCTAACCAGAAATATCCAGTTCTGTGTGGCTAAATGAATATCAGCTTTTAAACAGCCTGTGTGTTTGTTAGTGTTTTCTGGATAGTATCTAGGAACTTTAGAGTTTTGAATGAATTCTAGCATGTTACATTTTGTTTTTTTGTTGGCAAACGCTAATTAGTTCCACATGGAGACACAACAAGTACACAGAAGTGTTTTCTGAGTAGAATGCTACAGGAACTAGGTGAAAAATGATATTTGCGACTGTAAACATGACATTGAATTCACATTCCCAAGAAAAAGACTTTGCTTTTCTCCAAAACCAGTTTGACTCTGCTTTTCTGGGTGCTTTGCACAGGAATTCCACACGAGTTTCTCCAGATATGCCTGTATCTAACCAGAAATATCCAGTTCTGTGTGGCTAAATGAATATCAGCTTTTAAACAGCCTGTGTGTTTGTTAGTGTTTTCTGGATAGTATCTAGGAACTTTAGAGTTTTGAATGAATTCTAGCATGTTACATTTTGTTTTTTTGTTGGCAAACGCTAATTAGTTCCACATGGAGGCACAACAATTACACAGAAGTGTTTTCAGAGTACAATGCTACAGAAACTAGGTGAAAAATGATATTTGTGACTGTAAACATGACATTGAATTCACATTCCCAAGAAAAAGACTTTGCTTTTCTCCAAAACCAGTTTGACTCTGCTTTTCTGGGTCCTTAGCACACGAATTCCACACGAGTTTGTCCAGATAGGTCTGGGTGTAACCAGAATTATCCGGTTCTGTGTGGCTAAATGAATATCAGCTTTTAAACAGCCTGTGTGATTGTAGTATTTTCTGGATAGTATCTAGCAACTTTAGAGTTTTGAATGAATTTTAGCATGTTACATTTTGTTTTTTGGTTGGCAAACACTAATTAGTTCCACATGGAGACACAACAAGTACACGTAAGTGTTTTCAGAGTACAATGAACAGAAACTAGGTGAAAAATGATATTTGCGACTGTAAACATGACATTGATTCCACTTGCCCAAGAAAACGTCTTTGCTTTTCTCCAAAACCAGTTTGACTCTGCTTTTCTGGGTCCGTAGCACACGAATTCCACACGAGTTTGTCCAGATAGGTCTGGGTGTAACCAGATTTATCCGGTTCTGTGTGGCTAAATGACTATCAGCTTTTAAACAGCCTGTGTGTTTGTTAGTGTTTTCTGGATAGTATCTAGGAACTTTAGAGTTTTGAATGAATTCTAGCATGTTACATTTTGTTTTTTTGTTGGCAAACGCTAATTAGTTCCACATGGAGACACAACAAGTACACAGAAGTGTTTTCTGAGTAGAATGCTACAGGAACTTGGTTAAAAATGATATTTGCGACTGTAAACATGACATTGAATTCACATTCCCAAGAAAAAGACTTTGCTTTTCTCCAAAACCAGTTTGACTCTGCTTTTCTGGGTCCGTTAGACACGAATTCCACACGAGTTTGTCCAGATAGGTCTGTATCTAACCAGAAATATCCAGTTCTGTGTGGCTAAATGAATATCAGCTTTTAAAAAGCCTGTGTGTTTGTTAGTGTTTTCTGGATAGTATCTAGGAACTTTAGAGTTTTGAATGAATTTTAGCATGTTACATTTTGTTTTTTTGTTGGCAAACGCTAATTAGTTCCACATGGAGACACAACAAGTACATATAAGTGTTTTCTGAGTAGAATGCTACAGAAACTAGGTGAAAAATGATATTTGCGACTGTAAACATTACATTGAATTCACATTCCCAAGAAAAAGACTTTGCTTTTCTCCAAAACCAGTTTGACTCTGCTTTTCTGGGTCCGTTAGACACGAATTCCACACGAGTTTGTCCAGATAGGTCTGTATCTAACCAGAAATATCCAGTTCTGTGTGGCTAAATGAATGTCAGCTTTTAAACAGCCTGTGTGTTTGTTAGTGTTTTCTGGATAGGATCTAGGAACTTTAGAGTTTTGAATGAATTCTAGCATGTTACATTTTGTTTTTTTGTTGGCAAACGCTAATTAGTTCCACATGGAGACACAACAAGTACACATAAGTGTTTTCTGAGTAGAATGCTACAGAAACTAGGTGAAAAATGATATTTGCAACTGTAAACATGACATTGAATTCACATTCGCAAGAAAAAGACTTTGCTTTTCTCCAAAACCAGTTTGACTCTGCTTTTCTGGGTGCTTTGCACAGGAATTCCACACGAGTTTGTCCAGATAGGTCTGGGTGTAACCAGAATTATCCGGTTCTGTGTGGCTAAATGAATATCAGCTTTTAAACAGCCTGTGTGATTGTAGTGTTTTCTGGATAGTATCTAGGAACTTTAGAGTTTTGAATGAATTCTAGCGTGTTACATTTTGTTTTTTTGTTGGCAAACGCTAATTAGTTCCACATGGAGACACAACAAGTACACGTAAGTGTTTTCTGAGTACAATGCTACAGAAACTAGGTGAAAAATAATATTTGTGACTGTAAACATGACATTGAATTCACATTCGCAAGAAAACGTCTTTGCTTTTCTCCAAAACCAGTTTGACTCTGCTTTTCTGGGTGCTTTGCACAGGAATTCCACACGAGTTTCTCCAGATAGGTCTGTATCTAACCAGAAATATCCAGTTATATGTGGCTAAATGAATATCAGCTTTTAAACAGCCTGTGTGTTTGTTAGTGTTTTCTGGATAGTATCTAGGAACTTTAGAGTTTTGAATGAATTCTAGCATGTTACATTTTGTTTTTTTGTTGGCAAACGCTAATTAGTTCCACATGGAGACACAACAAGTACACATAAGTGTTTTCTGAGTAGAATGCTACAGAAACTAGGTGAAAAACGATATTTGCAACTGTAGATATGACATTGAATTCACATTCCCAAGAAAAAGACTTTGCTTTTCTCCAAAACCAGTTTGACTCTGCTTTTCTGGGTCCGTAGCACACGAATTCCACACGAGTTTGTCCAGATAGGTCTGGGTGTAACCAGATTTATCCGGTTCTGTGTGGCTAAATGAATATCAGCTTTTAAACAGCCTCTGTGTTTGTTAGTGTTTTCTGGATAGTATCTAGGAACTTTAGAGTTTTGAATGAATTTTAGCATGTTACATTTTGTTTTTTTGTTGGCAAACGCTAATTAGTTCCACATGGAGACACAACAAGTACACAGAAGTGTTTTCTGAGTAGAATGCTACAGGAACTAGGTGAAAAATGATATTTGCGACTGTAAACATGACATTGAATTCACATTCCCAAGAAAAAGACTTTGCGTTTCTCCAAAACCAGTTTGACTCTGCTTTTCTGGGTGCTTTGCACAGGAATTCCACATGAGTTTCTCCAGATAGGCCTGTATCTAACCAGAAATATCCAGTTCTGTGTGGCTAAATGAATATCAGCTTTTAAACAGCCTGTGTGTTTATTAGTGTTTTCTGGATAGTATCTAGGAACTTTAGAGTTTTGAATGAATTTTAGCATGTTACATTTTGTTTTTTTGTTGGCAAACGCTAATTAGTTCCACATGGAGACACAACAAGTACACAGAAGTGTTTTCTGAGTAGAATGCTACAGAAACTAGGTGAAAAATGATATTTGCTACTGTAAACATGACATTGAATTCACATTCCCAAGAAAAAGACTTTGCTTTTCTCCAAAACCAGTTTGACTCTGCTTTTCTGGGTCCTTAGCACAAGAATTCCACACGAGTTTGTCCAGATAGGTCTGGGTGTAACCAGAATTATCCGGTTCTGTGTGGCTAAATGAATATCAGCTTTTAAACAGCCTGTGTGATTGTAGTGTTTTCTGGATAGTATCTAGGAACTTTAGAGTTTTGAATGAATTCTAGCGTGTTACATTTTGTTTTTTTGTTGGCAAACGCTAATTAGTTCCACATGGAGACACAACAAGTACACGTAAGTGTTTTCTGAGTACAATGCTACAGAAACTAGGTGAAAAATAATATTTGTGACTGTAAACTTGACATTGAATTCACATTCGCAAGAAAACGTCTTTGCTTTTCTCCAAAACCAGTTTGACTCTGCTTTTCTGGGTGCTTTGCACAGGAATTCCACACGAGTTTCTCCAGATAGGTCTGTATCTAACCAGAAATATCCAGTTATATGTGGCTAAATGAATATCAGCTTTTAAACAGCCTGTGTGTTTGTTAGTGTTTTCTGGATAGTATCTAGGAACTTTAGAGTTTTGAATGAATTCTAGCATGTTACATTTTGTTTTTTTGTTGGCAAACGCTAATTAGTTCCACATGGAGACACAACAAGTACACATAAGTGTTTTCTGAGTAGAATGCTACAGAAACTAGGTGAAAAACGATATTTGCAACTGTAGATATGACATTGAATTCACATTCCCAAGAAAAAGACTTTGCTTTTCTCCAAAACCAGTTTGACTCTGCTTTTCTGGGTCCGTAGCACACGAATTCCACACGAGTTTGTCCAGATAGGTCTGGGTGTAACCAGATTTATCCGGTTCTGTGTGGCTAAATGAATATCAGCTTTTAAACAGCCTGTGTGTTTGTTAGTGTTTTCTGGATAGTATCTAGGAACTTTAGAGTTTTGAATGAATTTTAGCATGTTACATTTTGTTTTTTTGTTGGCAAACGCTAATTAGTTCCACATGGAGACACAACAAGTACACAGAAGTGTTTTCTGAGTACAATGCTACAGGAACTAGGTGAAAAATGATATTTGCGACTGTAAACATGACATTGAATTCACATTCCCAAGAAAAAGACTTTGCGTTTCTCCAAAACCAGTTTGACTCTGCTTTTCTGGGTGCTTTGCACAGGAATTCCACATGAGTTTCTCCAGATAGGCCTGTATCTAACCAGAAATATCCAGTTCTGTGTGGCTAAATGAATATCAGCTTTTAAACAGCCTGTGTGTTTATTAGTGTTTTCTGGATAGTATCTAGGAACTTTAGAGTTTTGAATGAATTTTAGCATGTTACATTTTGTTTTTTTGTTGGCAAACGCTAATTAGTTCCACATGGAGACACAACAAGTACACAGAAGTGTTTTCTGAGTAGAATGCTACAGAAACTAGGTGAAAAATGATATTTGCTACTGTAAACATGACATTGAATTCACATTCCCAAGAAAAAGACTTTGCTTTTCTCCAAAACCAGTTTGACTCTGCTTTTCTGGGTCCTTAGCACAAGAATTCCACACGAGTTTGTCCAGATAGGTCTGGGTGTAACCAGAATTATCCGGTTCTGTGTGGCTAAATGAATATCAGCTTTTAAACAGCCTGTGTGATTGTAGTGTTTTCTGGATAGTATCTAGGAACTTTAGAGTTTTGAATGAATTCTAGCATGTTACATTTTGTTTTTTTGTTGGCAAACGCTAATTAGTTCCACATGGAGACACAACAAGTACACATAAGTGTTTTCTGAGTAGAATGCTGCAGAAACTAGGAGAAAAATGATATTTGCGACTGTAAACATGACATTGAATTCACATTCCCAAGAAAAAGACTTTGTTTTCTCCAAAACCAGTTTGACTCTGCTTTTCTGGGTGCTTTGCACACGAATTCCACACGAGTTTCTCCAGATAGGTCTGTATCTAACCAGAAATATCCAGTTCTGTGTGGCTAAATGAATATCAGCTTTTAAACAGCCTGTGTGTTTGTTAGTGTTTTCTGGATAGTATCTAGGAACTTTAGAGTTTTGAATGAATTCTAGCATGTTACATTTTGTTTTTTTGTTGGCAAACGCTAATTAGTTCCACATGGAGACACAACAAGTACACATAAGTGTTTTCTGAGTAGAATGCTACAGGAACTAGGTGAAAAATGATATTTGCGACTGTAAACATGACATTGAATTCACATTCCCAAGAAAAAGACTTTGCGTTTCTCCAAAACCAGTTTGACTCTGCTTTTCTGGGTCCTTAGCACAAGAATTCCACACGAGTTTGTCCAGATAGGTCTGGGTGTAACCAGAATTATCCGGTTCTGTGTGGCTAAATGAATATCAGCTTTTAAACAGCCTGTTTGTTTGTTAGTGTTTTCTGGATAGTATCTAGGAACTTTAGAGTTTTGAATGAATTCTAGCATGTTACATTTTGTTTTTTTGTTGGCAAACGCTAATTAGTTCCACATGGAGACACAACAAGTACACATAAGTGTTTTCTGAGTACAATGCTACAGGAACTAGGAGAAAAATGATATTTGCGACTGTAAACATGACATTGAATTCACATTCCCAAGAAAAAGACTTTGTTTTCTCCAAAACCAGTTTGACTCTGCTTTTCTGGGTGCTTTGCACACGAATTCCACACGAGTTTCTCCAGATAGGTCTGTATCTAACCAGAAATATCCAGTTCTGTGTGGCTAAATGAATATCAGCTTTTAAACAGCCTGTGTGTTTGTTAGTGTTTTCTGGATAGTATCTAGGAACTTTAGAGTTTTGAATGAATTTTAGCATGTTACATTTTGTTTTTTTGTTGGCAAACGCTAATTAGTTCCACATGGAGACACAACAAGTACACATAAGTGTTTTCTGAGTAGAATGCTACAGGAAATAGGAGAAAAATGATATTTGCGACTGTAAACATGACATTGAATTCACATTCCCAAGAAAAAGTCTTTGCGTTTCTCCAAAACCAGTTTGACTCTGCTTTTCTGGGTGCTTTGCACAGGAATTCCACACGAGTTTCTCCAGATAGGTCTGTATCTAACCAGAAATATCCAGTTCGGTGTGGCTAAATGAATATCAGCTTTTAAACAGCCTGTGTGATTGTAGTGTTTTCTGGATAGTATCTAGGAACTTTAGAGTTTTGAATGAATTCTAGCATGTTACATTTTGTTTTTTGATTGGCAAACACTAATTAGTTCCACATGGAGACACAACAAGTACACAGAAGTGTTTTCAGAGTACAATGCTACAGAAAGTAGGTGAAAAATGATATTTGCATCTGTAAACATGACATTGAATCCACTTGCCCAAGAAAACATCTTTGCTTTTCTCCAAAACCAGTGTGACTCTGCTTTTCTGGGTCCTTAGCACACGAATTCCACACGAGTTTGTCCAGATAGGTCTGGGTGTAACCAGAATTATCCGGTTCTGTGTGGCTAAATGAATATCAGCTTTTAAACAGCCTGTGTGTTTGTTAGTGTTTTCTGGATAGTATCTAGGAACTTTAGAGTTTTGAATGAATTCTAGCATGTTACATTTTGTTTTTTTGTTGGCAAACGCTAATTAGTTCCACATGGAGACACAACAAGTACACATAAGTGTTTTCTGAGTAGAATGCTACAGGAACTAGGAGAAAAATGATATTTGCGACTGTAAACATGACATTGAATTCACATTCCCAAGAAAAAGGCTTTGCTTTTCTCCAAAACCAGTTTGACTCTGCTTTTCTGGGTGCTTTGCACAGGAATTCCACACGAGTTTGTCCAGATAGGTCTGGGTGTAACCAGAATTATCCGGTTCTGTGTGGCTAAATGAATATCAGCTTTTAAACAGCCTGTGTGATTGTAGTGTTTTCTGGATAGTATCTAGGAACTTTAGAGTTTTGAATGAATTCTAGCGTGTTACATTTTGTTTTTTTGTTGGCAAACGCTAATTAGTTCCACATGGAGACACAACAAGTACACGTAAGTGTTTTCTGAGTACAATGCTACAGAAACTAGGTGAAAAATAATATTTGTGACTGTAAACATGACATTGAATTCACATTCGCAAGAAAACGTCTTTGCTTTTCTCCAAAACCAGTTTGACTCTGCTTTTCTGGGTGCTTTGCACAGGAATTCCACACGAGTTTCTCCAGATAGGTCTGTATCTAACCAGAAATATCCAGTTATATGTGGCTAAATGAATATCAGCTTTTAAACAGCCTGTGTGTTTGTTAGTGTTTTCTGGATAGTATGTAGGAACTTTAGAGTTTTGAATGAATTCTAGCATGTTACATTTTGTTTTTTTGTTGGCAAATGCTAATTAGTTCCACATGGAGACACAACAAGTACACATAAGTGTTTTCTGAGTAGAATGCTACAGAAACTAGGTGAAAAACGATATTTGCAACTGTAGATATGACATTGAATTCACATTCCCAAGAAAAAGACTTTGCTTTTCTCCAAAACCAGTTTGACTCTGCTTTTCTGGGTCCGTAGCACACGAATTCCACACGAGTTTGTCCAGATAGGTCTGGGTGTAACCAGATTTATCCGGTTCTGTGTGGCTAAATGAATATCAGCTTTTAAACAGCCTGTGTGTTTGTTAGTGTTTTCTGGATAGTATCTAGGAACTTTAGAGTTTTGAATGAATTTTAGCATGTTACATTTTGTTTTTTTGTTGGCAAACGCTAATTAGTTCCACATGGAGACACAACAAGTACACAGAAGTGTTTTCTGAGTAGAATGCTACAGGAACTAGGTGAAAAATGATATTTGCGACTGTAAACATGACATTGAATTCACATTCCCAAGAAAAAGACTTTGCGTTTCTCCAAAACCAGTTTGACTCTGCTTTTCTGGGTGCTTTGCACAGGAATTCCACATGAGTTTCTCCAGATAGGCCTGTATCTAACCAGAAATATCCAGTTCTGTGTGGCTAAATGAATATCAGCTTTTAAACAGCCTGTGTGTTTATTAGTGTTTTCTGGATAGTATCTAGGAACTTTAGAGTTTTGAATGAATTTTAGCATGTTACATTTTGTTTTTTTGTTGGCAAACGCTAATTAGTTCCACATGGAGACACAACAAGTACACAGAAGTGTTTTCTGAGTAGAATGCTACAGAAACTAGGTGAAAAATGATATTTGCTACTGTAAACATGACATTGAATTCACATTCCCAAGAAAAAGACTTTGCTTTTCTCCAAAACCAGTTTGACTCTGCTTTTCTGGGTCCTTAGCACAAGAATTCCACACGAGTTTGTCCAGATAGGTCTGGGTGTAACCAGAATTATCCGGTTCTGTGTGGCTAAATGAATATCAGCTTTTAAACAGCCTGTTTGTTTGTTAGTGTTTTCTGGATAGTATCTAGGAACTTTAGAGTTTTGAATGAATTCTAGCATGTTACATTTTGTTTTTTTGTTGGCAAACGCTAATTAGTTCCACATGGAGACACAACAAGTACACATAAGTGTTTTCTGAGTACAATGCTACAGGAACTAGGAGAAAAATGATATTTGCGACTGTAAACATGACATTGAATTCACATTCCCAAGAAAAAGACTTTGTTTTCTCCAAAACCAGTTTGACTCTGCTTTTCTGGGTGCTTTGCACACGAATTCCACACGAGTTTCTCCAGATAGGTCTGTATCTAACCAGAAATATCCAGTTCTGTGTGGCTAAATGAATATCAGCTTTTAAACAGCCTGTGTGTTTGTTAGTGTTTTCTGGATAGTATCTAGGAACTTTAGAGTTTTGAATGAATTTTAGCATGTTACATTTTGTTTTTTTGTTGGCAAACGCTAATTAGTTCCACATGGAGACACAACAAGTACACATAAGTGTTTTCTGAGTAGAATGCTACAGGAAATAGGAGAAAAATGATATTTGCGACTGTAAACATGACATTGAATTCACATTCCCAAGAAAAAGTCTTTGCGTTTCTCCAAAACCAGTTTGACTCTGCTTTTCTGGGTGCTTTGCACAGGAATTCCACACGAGTTTCTCCAGATAGGTCTGTATCTAACCAGAAATATCCAGTTCGGTGTGGCTAAATGAATATCAGCTTTTAAACAGCCTGTGTGATTGTAGTGTTTTCTGGATAGTATCTAGGAACTTTAGAGTTTTGAATGAATTCTAGCATGTTACATTTTGTTTTTTGATTGGCAAACACTAATTAGTTCCACATGGAGACACAACAAGTACACAGAAGTGTTTTCAGAGTACAATGCTACAGAAAGTAGGTGAAAAATGATATTTGCATCTGTAAACATGACATTGAATCCACTTGCCCAAGAAAACATCTTTGCTTTTCTCCAAAACCAGTGTGACTCTGCTTTTCTGGGTCCTTAGCACACGAATTCCAGACGAGTTTGTCCAGATAGGTCTGGGTGTAACCAGAATTATCTGGTTCTGTGTGGCTAAATGAATATCAGCTTTTAAACAGCCTGTGTGTTTGTTAGTGTTTTCTGGATAGTATCTAGGAACTTTAGAGTTTTGAATGAATTTTAGCATGTTACATTTTGTTTTTTTGTTGGCAAACGCTAATTAGTTCCACATGCAGACACAACAAGTACACAGAAGTGTTTTCTGAGTAGAATGCTACAGAAACTAGGTGAAAAATGATATTTGTGACTGTAAACATGACATTGAATTCACATTCCCAAGAAAAAGACTTTGCGTTTCTCCAAAACCAGTTTGACTCTGCTTTTCTGGGTGCTTTGCACAGGAATTCCACATGAGTTTCTCCAGATAGGCCTGTATCTAACCAGAAATATCCAGTTCTGTGTGGCTAAATGAATATCAGCTTTTAAACAGCCTGTGTGTTTATTAGTGTTTTCTGGATAGTATCTAGGAACTTTAGAGTTTTGAATGAATTTTAGCATGTTACATTTTGTTTTTTTGTTGGCAAACGCTAATTAGTTCCACATGGAGACACAACAAGTACACAGAAGTGTTTTCTGAGTAGAATGCTACAGAAACTAGGTGAAAAATGATATTTGCTACTGTAAACATGACATTGAATTCACATTCCCAAGAAAAAGACTTTGCTTTTCTCCAAAACCAGTTTGACTCTGCTTTTCTGGGTCCTTAGCACAAGAATTCCACACGAGTTTGTCCAGATAGGTCTGGGTGTAACCAGAATTATCCGGTTCTGTGTGGCTAAATGAATATCAGCTTTTAAACAGCCTGTGTGATTGTAGTGTTTTCTGGATAGTATCTAGGAACTTTAGAGTTTTGAATGAATTCTAGCGTGTTACATTTTGTTTTTTTGTTGGCAAACGCTAATTAGTTCCACATGGAGACACAACAAGTACACGTAAGTGTTTTCTGAGTACAATGCTACAGAAACTAGGTGAAAAATAATATTTGTGACTGTAAACATGACATTGAATTCACATTCGCAAGAAAACGTCTTTGCTTTTCTCCAAAACCAGTTTGACTCTGCTTTTCTGGGTGCTTTGCACAGGAATTCCACACGAGTTTCTCCAGATAGGTCTGTATCTAACCAGAAATATCCAGTTATATGTGGCTAAATGAATATCAGCTTTTAAACAGCCTGTGTGTTTGTTAGTGTTTTCTGGATAGTATCTAGGAACTTTAGAGTTTTGAATGAATTCTAGCATGTTACATTTTGTTTTTTTGTTGGCAAACGCTAATTAGTTCCACATGGAGACACAACAAGTACACATAAGTGTTTTCTGAGTAGAATGCTACAGAAACTAGGTGAAAAACGATATTTGCAACTGTAGATATGACATTGAATTCACATTCCCAAGAAAAAGACTTTGCTTTTCTCCAAAACCAGTTTGACTCTGCTTTTCTGGGTCCGTAGCACACGAATTCCACACGAGTTTGTCCAGATAGGTCTGGGTGTAACCAGATTTATCCGGTTCTGTGTGGCTAAATGAATATCAGCTTTTAAACAGCCTGTGTGTTTGTTAGTGTTTTCTGGATAGTATCTAGGAACTTTAGAGTTTTGAATGAATTTTAGCATGTTACATTTTGTTTTTTTGTTGGCAAACGCTAATTAGTTCCACATGGAGACACAACAAGTACACAGAAGTGTTTTCTGAGTACAATGCTACAGGAACTAGGTGAAAAATGATATTTGCGACTGTAAACATGACATTGAATTCACATTCCCAAGAAAAAGACTTTGCGTTTCTCCAAAACCAGTTTGACTCTGCTTTTCTGGGTGCTTTGCACAGGAATTCCACATGAGTTTCTCCAGATAGGCCTGTATCTAACCAGAAATATCCAGTTCTGTGTGGCTAAATGAATATCAGCTTTTAAACAGCCTGTGTGTTTATTAGTGTTTTCTGGATAGTATCTAGGAACTTTAGAGTTTTGAATGAATTTTAGCATGTTACATTTTGTTTTTTTGTTGGCAAACGCTAATTAGTTCCACATGGAGACACAACAAGTACACAGAAGTGTTTTCTGAGTAGAATGCTACAGAAACTAGGTGAAAAATGATATTTGCTACTGTAAACATGACATTGAATTCACATTCCCAAGAAAAAGACTTTGCTTTTCTCCAAAACCAGTTTGACTCTGCTTTTCTGGGTCCTTAGCACAAGAATTCCACACGAGTTTGTCCAGATAGGTCTGGGTGTAACCAGAATTATCCGGTTCTGTGTGGCTAAATGAATATCAGCTTTTAAACAGCCTGTGTGATTGTAGTGTTTTCTGGATAGTATCTAGGAACTTTAGAGTTTTGAATGAATTCTAGCATGTTACATTTTGTTTTTTTGTTGGCAAACGCTAATTAGTTCCACATGGAGACACAACAAGTACACATAAGTGTTTTCTGAGTAGAATGCTGCAGAAACTAGGAGAAAAATGATATTTGCGACTGTAAACATGACATTGAATTCACATTCCCAAGAAAAAGACTTTGTTTTCTCCAAAACCAGTTTGACTCTGCTTTTCTGGGTGCTTTGCACACGAATTCCACACGAGTTTCTCCAGATAGGTCTGTATCTAACCAGAAATATCCAGTTCTGTGTGGCTAAATGAATATCAGCTTTTAAACAGCCTGTGTGTTTGTTAGTGTTTTCTGGATAGTATCTAGGAACTTTAGAGTTTTGAATGAATTCTAGCATGTTACATTTTGTTTTTTTGTTGGCAAACGCTAATTAGTTCCACATGGAGACACAACAAGTACACATAAGTGTTTTCTGAGTAGAATGCTACAGGAACTAGGTGAAAAATGATATTTGCGACTGTAAACATGACATTGAATTCACATTCCCAAGAAAAAGACTTTGCGTTTCTCCAAAACCAGTTTGACTCTGCTTTTCTGGGTCCTTAGCACAAGAATTCCACACGAGTTTGTCCAGATAGGTCTGGGTGTAACCAGAATTATCCGGTTCTGTGTGGCTAAATGAATATCAGCTTTTAAACAGCCTGTTTGTTTGTTAGTGTTTTCTGGATAGTATCTAGGAACTTTAGAGTTTTGAATGAATTCTAGCATGTTACATTTTGTTTTTTTGTTGGCAAACGCTAATTAGTTCCACATGGAGACACAACAAGTACACATAAGTGTTTTCTGAGTACAATGCTACAGGAACTAGGAGAAAAATGATATTTGCGACTGTAAACATGACATTGAATTCACATTCCCAAGAAAAAGACTTTGTTTTCTCCAAAACCAGTTTGACTCTGCTTTTCTGGGTGCTTTGCACACGAATTCCACACGAGTTTCTCCAGATAGGTCTGTATCTAACCAGAAATATCCAGTTCTGTGTGGCTAAATGAATATCAGCTTTTAAACAGCCTGTGTGTTTGTTAGTGTTTTCTGGATAGTATCTAGGAACTTTAGAGTTTTGAATGAATTCTAGCATGTTACATTTTGTTTTTTTGTTGGCAAACGCTAATTAGTTCCACATGGAGACACAACAAGTACACATAAGTGTTTTCTGAGTAGAATGCTACAGGAACTAGGTGAAAAATGATATTTGCGACTGTAAACATGACATTGAATTCACATTCCCAAGAAAAAGACTTTGCGTTTCTCCAAAACCAGTTTGACTCTGCTTTTCTGGGTCCTTAGCACAAGAATTCCACACGAGTTTGTCCAGATAGGTCTGGGTGTAACCAGAATTATCCGGTTCTGTGTGGCTAAATGAATATCAGCTTTTAAACAGCCTGTTTGTTTGTTAGTGTTTTCTGGATAGTATCTAGGAACTTTAGAGTTTTGAATGAATTCTAGCATGTTACATTTTGTTTTTTTGTTGGCAAACGCTAATTAGTTCCACATGGAGACACAACAAGTACACATAAGTGTTTTCTGAGTACAATGCTACAGGAACTAGGAGAAAAATGATATTTGCGACTGTAAACATGACATTGAATTCACATTCCCAAGAAAAAGACTTTGTTTTCTCCAAAACCAGTTTGACTCTGCTTTTCTGGGTGCTTTGCACACGAATTCCACACGAGTTTCTCCAGATAGGTCTGTATCTAACCAGAAATATCCAGTTCTGTGTGGCTAAATGAATATCAGCTTTTAAACAGCCTGTGTGTTTGTTAGTGTTTTCTGGATAGTATCTAGGAACTTTAGAGTTTTGAATGAATTTTAGCATGTTACATTTTGTTTTTTTGTTGGCAAACGCTAATTAGTTCCACATGGAGACACAACAAGTACACATAAGTGTTTTCTGAGTAGAATGCTACAGGAAATAGGAGAAAAATGATATTTGCGACTGTAAACATGACATTGAATTCACATTCCCAAGAAAAAGTCTTTGCGTTTCTCCAAAACCAGTTTGACTCTGCTTTTCTGGGTGCTTTGCACAGGAATTCCACACGAGTTTCTCCAGATAGGTCTGTATCTAACCAGAAATATCCAGTTCGGTGTGGCTAAATGAATATCAGCTTTTAAACAGCCTGTGTGATTGTAGTGTTTTCTGGATAGTATCTAGGAACTTTAGAGTTTTGAATGAATTCTAGCATGTTACATTTTGTTTTTTGATTGGCAAACACTAATTAGTTCCACATGGAGACACAACAAGTACACAGAAGTGTTTTCAGAGTACAATGCTACAGAAAGTAGGTGAAAAATGATATTTGCATCTGTAAACATGACATTGAATCCACTTGCCCAAGAAAACATCTTTGCTTTTCTCCAAAACCAGTGTGACTCTGCTTTTCTGGGTCCTTAGCACACGAATTCCACACGAGTTTGTCCAGATAGGTCTGGGTGTAACCAGAATTATCCGGTTCTGTGTGGCTAAATGAATATCAGCTTTTAAACAGCCTGTGTGTTTGTTAGTGTTTTCTGGATAGTATCTAGGAACTTTAGAGTTTTGAATGAATTCTAGCATGTTACATTTTGTTTTTTTGTTGGCAAACGCTAATTAGTTCCACATGGAGACACAACAAGTACACATAGGTGTTTTCTGAATAGAATGCTACAGGAACTAGGAGAAAAATGATATTTGCGACTGTAAACATGACATTGAATTCACATTCCCAAGAAAAAGGCTTTGCTTTTCTCCAAAACCAGTTTGACTCTGCTTTTCTGGGTGCTTTGCACAGGAATTCCACACGAGTTTGTCCAGATAGGTCTGGGTGTAACCAGAATTATCCGGTTCTGTGTGGCTAAATGAATATCAGCTTTTAAACAGCCTGTGTGATTGTAGTGTTTTCTGGATAGTATCTAGGAACTTTAGAGTTTTGAATGAATTCTAGCGTGTTACATTTTGTTTTTTTGTTGGCAAACGCTAATTAGTTCCACATGGAGACACAACAAGTACACGTAAGTGTTTTCTGAGTACAATGCTACAGAAACTAGGTGAAAAATAATATTTGTGACTGTAAACATGACATTGAATTCACATTCGCAAGAAAACGTCTTTGCTTTTCTCCAAAACCAGTTTGACTCTGCTTTTCTGGGTGCTTTGCACAGGAATTCCACACGAGTTTCTCCAGATAGGTCTGTATCTAACCAGAAATATCCAGTTATATGTGGCTAAATGAATATCAGCTTTTAAACAGCCTGTGTGTTTGTTAGTGTTTTCTGGATAGTATGTAGGAACTTTAGAGTTTTGAATGAATTCTAGCATGTTACATTTTGTTTTTTTGTTGGCAAATGCTAATTAGTTCCACATGGAGACACAACAAGTACACATAAGTGTTTTCTGAGTAGAATGCTACAGAAACTAGGTGAAAAACGATATTTGCAACTGTAGATATGACATTGAATTCACATTCCCAAGAAAAAGACTTTGCTTTTCTCCAAAACCAGTTTGACTCTGCTTTTCTGGGTCCGTAGCACACGAATTCCACACGAGTTTGTCCAGATAGGTCTGGGTGTAACCAGATTTATCCGGTTCTGTGTGGCTAAATGAATATCAGCTTTTAAACAGCCTGTGTGTTTGTTAGTGTTTTCTGGATAGTATCTAGGAACTTTAGAGTTTTGAATGAATTTTAGCATGTTACATTTTGTTTTTTTGTTGGCAAACGCTAATTAGTTCCACATGGAGACACAACAAGTACACAGAAGTGTTTTCTGAGTAGAATGCTACAGGAACTAGGTGAAAAATGATATTTGCGACTGTAAACATGACATTGAATTCACATTCCCAAGAAAAAGACTTTGCGTTTCTCCAAAACCAGTTTGACTCTGCTTTTCTGGGTGCTTTGCACAGGAATTCCACATGAGTTTCTCCAGATAGGCCTGTATCTAACCAGAAATATCCAGTTCTGTGTGGCTAAATGAATATCAGCTTTTAAACAGCCTGTGTGTTTATTAGTGTTTTCTGGATAGTATCTAGGAACTTTAGAGTTTTGAATGAATTTTAGCATGTTACATTTTGTTTTTTTGTTGGCAAACGCTAATTAGTTCCACATGGAGACACAACAAGTACACAGAAGTGTTTTCTGAGTAGAATGCTACAGAAACTAGGTGAAAAATGATATTTGCTACTGTAAACATGACATTGAATTCACATTCCCAAGAAAAAGACTTTGCTTTTCTCCAAAACCAGTTTGACTCTGCTTTTCTGGGTCCTTAGCACAAGAATTCCACACGAGTTTGTCCAGATAGGTCTGGGTGTAACCAGAATTATCCGGTTCTGTGTGGCTAAATGAATATCAGCTTTTAAACAGCCTGTTTGTTTGTTAGTGTTTTCTGGATAGTATCTAGGAACTTTAGAGTTTTGAATGAATTCTAGCATGTTACATTTTGTTTTTTTGTTGGCAAACGCTAATTAGTTCCACATGGAGACACAACAAGTACACATAAGTGTTTTCTGAGTACAATGCTACAGGAACTAGGAGAAAAATGATATTTGCGACTGTAAACATGACATTGAATTCACATTCCCAAGAAAAAGACTTTGTTTTCTCCAAAACCAGTTTGACTCTGCTTTTCTGGGTGCTTTGCACACGAATTCCACACGAGTTTCTCCAGATAGGTCTGTATCTAACCAGAAATATCCAGTTCTGTGTGGCTAAATGAATATCAGCTTTTAAACAGCCTGTGTGTTTGTTAGTGTTTTCTGGATAGTATCTAGGAACTTTAGAGTTTTGAATGAATTTTAGCATGTTACATTTTGTTTTTTTGTTGGCAAACGCTAATTAGTTCCACATGGAGACACAACAAGTACACATAAGTGTTTTCTGAGTAGAATGCTACAGGAAATAGGAGAAAAATGATATTTGCGACTGTAAACATGACATTGAATTCACATTCCCAAGAAAAAGTCTTTGCGTTTCTCCAAAACCAGTTTGACTCTGCTTTTCTGGGTGCTTTGCACAGGAATTCCACACGAGTTTCTCCAGATAGGTCTGTATCTAACCAGAAATATCCAGTTCGGTGTGGCTAAATGAATATCAGCTTTTAAACAGCCTGTGTGATTGTAGTGTTTTCTGGATAGTATCTAGGAACTTTAGAGTTTTGAATGAATTCTAGCATGTTACATTTTGTTTTTTGATTGGCAAACACTAATTAGTTCCACATGGAGACACAACAAGTACACAGAAGTGTTTTCAGAGTACAATGCTACAGAAAGTAGGTGAAAAATGATATTTGCATCTGTAAACATGACATTGAATCCACTTGCCCAAGAAAACATCTTTGCTTTTCTCCAAAACCAGTGTGACTCTGCTTTTCTGGGTCCTTAGCACACGAATTCCAGACGAGTTTGTCCAGATAGGTCTGGGTGTAACCAGAATTATCCGGTTCTGTGTGGCTAAATGAATATCAGCTTTTAAACAGCCTGTGTGTTTGTTAGTGTTTTCTGGATAGTATCTAGGAACTTTAGAGTTTTGAATGAATTCTAGCATGTTACATTTTGTTTTTTTGTTGGCAAACGCTAATTAGTTTCACATGGAGACACAACAAGTACACATAAGTGTTTTCTGAGTAGAATGCTACAGGAACTAGGAGAAAAATGATATTTGCGACTGTAAACATGACATTGAATTCACATTCCCAAGAAAAAGGCTTTGCTTTTCTCCAAAACCAGTTTGACTCTGCTTTTCTGGGTGCTTTGCACAGGAATTCCACACGAGTTTGTCCAGATAGGTCTGGGTGTAACCAGAATTATCCGGTTCTGTGTGGCTAAATGAATATCACCTTTTAAACAGCCTGTGTGATTGTAGTGTTTTCTGGATAGTATCTAGGAACTTTAGAGTTTTGAATGAATTCTAGCGTGTTACATTTTGTTTTTTTGTTGGCAAACGCTAATTAGTTCCACATGGAGACACAACAAGTACACGTAAGTGTTTTCTGAGTACAATGCTACAGAAACTAGGTGAAAAATAATATTTGTGACTGTAAACATGACATTGAATTCACATTCGCAAGAAAACGTCTTTGCTTTTCTCCAAAACCAGTTTGACTCTGCTTTTCTGGGTGCTTTGCACAGGAATTCCACACGAGTTTCTCCAGATAGGTCTGTATCTAACCAGAAATATCCAGTTATATGTGGCTAAATGAATATCAGCTTTTAAACAGCCTGTGTGTTTGTTAGTGTTTTCTGGATAGTATCTAGGAACTTTAGAGTTTTGAATGAATTCTAGCATGTTACATTTTGTTTTTTTGTTGGCAAACGCTAATTAGTTCCACATGGAGACACAACAAGTACACATAAGTGTTTTCTGAGTAGAATGCTACAGAAACTAGGTGAAAAACGATATTTGCAACTGTAGATATGACATTGAATTCACATTCCCAAGAAAAAGACTTTGCTTTTCTCCAAAACCAGTTTGACTCTGCTTTTCTGGGTCCGTAGCACACGAATTCCACACGAGTTTGTCCAGATAGGTCTGGGTGTAACCAGATTTATCCGGTTCTGTGTGGCTAAATGAATATCAGCTTTTAAACAGCCTGTGTGTTTGTTAGTGTTTTCTGGATAGTATCTAGGAACTTTAGAGTTTTGAATGAATTTTAGCATGTTACATTTTGTTTTTTTGTTGGCAAACGCTAATTAGTTCCACATGGAGACACAACAAGTACACAGAAGTGTTTTCTGAGTAGAATGCTACAGGAAATAGGTGAAAAATGATATTTGCGACTGTAAACATGACATTGAATTCACATTCCCAAGAAAAAGACTTTGTTTTCTCCAAAACCAGTTTGACTCTGCTTTTCTGGGTGCTTTGCACACGAATTCCACACGAGTTTCTCCAGATAGGTCTGTATCTAACCAGAAATATCCAGTTCTGTGTGGCTAAATGAATATCAGCTTTTAAACAGCCTGTGTGTTTGTTAGTGTTTTCTGGATAGTATCTAGGAACTTTAGAGTTTTGAATGAATTTTAGCATGTTACATTTTGTTTTTTTGTTGGCAAACGCTAATTAGTTCCACATGGAGACACAACAAGTACACATAAGTGTTTTCTGAGTAGAATGTACAGGAAATAGGAGAAAAATGATATTTGCGACTGTAAACATGACATTGAATTCACATTCCCAAGAAAAAGTCTTTGCGTTTCTCCAAAACCAGTTTGACTCTGCTTTTCTGGGTGCTTTGCACAGGAATTCCACACGAGTTTCTCCAGATAGGTCTGTATCTAACCAGAAATATCCAGTTCGGTGTGGCTAAATGAATATCAGCTTTTAAACAGCCTGTGTGATTGTAGTGTTTTCTGGATAGTATCTAGGAACTTTAGAGTTTTGAATGAATTCTAGCATGTTACATTTGGTTTTTTGATTGGCAAACACTAATTAGTTCCACATGGAGACACAACAAGTACACAGAAGTGTTTTCAGAGTACAATGCTACAGAAAGTAGGTGAAAAATGATATTTGCATCTGTAAACATGACATTGAATCCACTTGCCCAAGAAAACATCTTTGCTTTTCTCCAAAACCAGTGTGACTCTGCTTTTCTGGGTCCTTAGCACACGAATTCCAGACGAGTTTGTCCAGATAGGTCTGGGTGTAACCAGAATTATCCGGTTCTGTGTGGCTAAATGAATATCAGCTTTTAAACAGCCTGTGTGTTTGTTAGTGTTTTCTGGATAGTATCTAGGAACTTTAGAGTTTTGAATGAATTCTAGCGTGTTACATTTTGTTTTTTTGTTGGCAAACGCTAATTAGTTCCACATGGAGACACAACAAGTACACATAAGTGTTTTCTGAGTAGAATGCTACAGGAACTAGGAGAAAAATGATATTTGCGACTGTAAACATGACATTGAATTCACATTCCCAAGAAAAAGGCTTTGCTTTTCTCCAAAACCAGTTTGACTCTGCTTTTCTGGGTGCTTTGCACAGGAATTCCCCACGAGTTTCTCCAGATAGGTTTGTATCTAACCAGAAATATCCAGTTCTGTGTGGCTAAATGAATATCAGCTTTTAAACAGCCTGTGTGTTTTTTTAGTGTTTTCTGGATAGTATGTAGGAACTTTAGAGTTTTGAATGAATTCTAGCATGTTACATTTTGTTTTTTTGTTGGCAAATGCTAATTAGTTCCACATGGAGACACAACAAGTACACATAAGTGTTTTCTGAGTAGAATGCTACAGGAACTAGGTGAAAAATGATATTTGCGACTGTAAACATGACATTGAATTCACATTCCCAACAAAAAGACTTTGCGTTTCTCCAAAACCAGTTTGACTCTGCTTTTCTGGGTGCTTTGCACAGGAATTCCACACGAGTTTCTCCAGATAGGCCTGTATCTAACCAGAAGTATCCAGTTCTGTGTGGCTAAATGAATATCAGCTTTTAAACAGCCTGTGTGTTTGTTAGTGTTTTCTGGATACTATCTAGGAACTTTAGAGTTTTGAATGAATTCTTGCATGTTACATTTTGTTTTTTTGTTGGCAAAAGCTAATTAGTTCCACATGGAGACACAACAAGTACACATAAGTGTTTTCTGAGTAGAATGCTACAGGAACTAGGTTAAAAATGATATTTGCGACTGTAAACATGACATTGAATTCACATTCCCAAGAAAAAGGCTTTGCTTTTCTCCAAAACCAGTTTGACTCTGCTTTTCTGGGTCCGTAGCACACGAATTCCACACGAGTTTGTCCAGATAGGTCTGGGTGTAACCAGATTTATCCGGTTCTGTGTGGCTAAATGAATATCAGCTTTTAAACAGCCTGTGTGTTTGTTAGTGTTTTCTGGATAGTATCTAGGAACTTTAGAGTTTTGAATGAATTCTAGCATGTTACATTTTGTTTTTTTGTTGGCAAACGCTAATTAGTTCCACATGGAGACACAACAAGTACACATAAGTGTTTTCTGAGTAGAATGCTACAGGAACTAGGAGAAAAATGATATTTGCGACTGTAAACATGACATTGAATTCACATTCCCAAGAAAAAGACTTTGTTTTCTCCAAAACCAGTTTGACTCTGCTTTTCTGGGTGCTTTGCACACGAATTCCACACGAGTTTCTCCAGATAGGTCTGTATCTAACCAGAAATATCCAGTTCTGTGTGGCTAAATGAATATCAGCTTTTAAACAGCCTGTGTGTTTGTTAGTGTTTTCTGGATAGTATCTAGGAACTTTAGAGTTTTGAATGAATTTTAGCATGTTACATTTTGTTTTTTTGTTGGCAAACGCTAATTAGTTCCACATGGAGACACAACAAGTACACATAAGTGTTTTCTGAGTAGAATGTACAGGAAATAGGAGAAAAATGATATTTGCGACTGTAAACATGACATTGAATTCACATTCCCAAGAAAAAGTCTTTGCGTTTCTCCAAAACCAGTTTGACTCTGCTTTTCTGGGTGCTTTGCACAGGAATTCCACACGAGTTTCTCCAGATAGGTCTGTATCTAACCAGAAATATCCAGTTCGGTGTGGCTAAATGAATATCAGCTTTTAAACAGCCTGTGTGATTGTAGTGTTTTCTGGATAGTATCTAGGAACTTTAGAGTTTTGAATGAATTCTAGCATGTTACATTTGGTTTTTTGATTGGCAAACACTAATTAGTTCCACATGGAGACACAACAAGTACACAGAAGTGTTTTCAGAGTACAATGCTACAGAAAGTAGGTGAAAAATGATATTTGCATCTGTAAACATGACATTGAATCCACTTGCCCAAGAAAACATCTTTGCTTTTCTCCAAAACCAGTGTGACTCTGCTTTTCTGGGTCCTTAGCACACGAATTCCAGACGAGTTTGTCCAGATAGGTCTGGGTGTAACCAGAATTATCCGGTTCTGTGTGGCTAAATGAATATCAGCTTTTAAACAGCCTGTGTGTTTGTTAGTGTTTTCTGGATAGTATCTAGGAACTTTAGAGTTTTGAATGAATTCTAGCGTGTTACATTTTGTTTTTTTGTTGGCAAACGCTAATTAGTTCCACATGGAGACACAACAAGTACACATAAGTGTTTTCTGAGTAGAATGCTACAGGAACTAGGAGAAAAATGATATTTGCGACTGTAAACATGACATTGAATTCACATTCCCAAGAAAAAGGCTTTGCTTTTCTCCAAAACCAGTTTGACTCTGCTTTTCTGGGTGCTTTGCACAGGAATTCCCCACGAGTTTCTCCAGATAGGTTTGTATCTAACCAGAAATATCCAGTTCTGTGTGGCTAAATGAATATCAGCTTTTAAACAGCCTGTGTGTTTTTTTAGGGTTTTCTGGATAGTGTGTAGGAACTTTAGAGTTTTGAATGAATTCTAGCATGTTACATTTTGTTTTTTTGTTGGCAAATGCTAATTAGTTCCACATGGAGACACAACAAGTACACATAAGTGTTTTCTGAGTAGAATGCTACAGGAACTAGGTGAAAAATGATATTTGCGACTGTAAACATGACATTGAATTCACATTCCCAACAAAAAGACTTTGCGTTTCTCCAAAACCAGTTTGACTCTGCTTTTCTGGGTGCTTTGCACAGGAATTCCACACGAGTTTCTCCAGATAGGCCTGTATCTAACCAGAAGTATCCAGTTCTGTGTGGCTAAATGAATATCAGCTTTTAAACAGCCTGTGTGTTTGTTAGTGTTTTCTGGATACTATCTAGGAACTTTAGAGTTTTGAATGAATTCTTGCATGTTACATTTTGTTTTTTTGTTGGCAAAAGCTAATTAGTTCCACATGGAGACACAACAAGTACACATAAGTGTTTTCTGAGTAGAATGCTACAGGAACTAGGTTAAAAATGATATTTGCGACTGTAAACATGACATTGAATTCACATTCCCAAGAAAAAGGCTTTGCTTTTCTCCAAAACCAGTTTGACTCTGCTTTTCTGGGTCCGTAGCACACGAATTCCACACGAGTTTGTCCAGATAGGTCTGGGTGTAACCAGATTTATCCGGTTCTGTGTGGCTAAATGAATATCAGCTTTTAAACAGCCTGTGTCTTTGTTAGTGTTTTCTGGATACTATCTAGGAACTTTAGAGTTTTGAATGAATTCTTGCATGTTACATTTTGTTTTTTTGTTGGCAAAAGCTAATTAGTTCCACATGGAGACACAACAAGTACACATAAGTGTTTTCTGAGTAGAATGCTACAGGAACTAGGTTAAAAATGATATTTGCGACTGTAAACATGACATTGAATTCACATTCCCAAGAAAAAGGCTTTGCTTTTCTCCAAAACCAGTTTGACTCTGCTTTTCTGGGTCCGTAGCACACGAATTCCACACGAGTTTGTCCAGATAGGTCTGGGTGTAACCAGATTTATCCGGTTCTGTGTGGCTAAATGAATATCAGCTTTTAAACAGCCTGTGTGTTTGTTAGTGTTTTCTGGATAGTATCTAGGAACTTTAGAGTTTTGAATGAATTCTAGCATGTTACATTTTGTTTTTTTGTTGGCAAACGCTAATTAGTTCCACATGGAGACACAACAAGTACACATAAGTGTTTTCTGAGTAGAATGCTACAGGAACTAGGAGAAAAATGATATTTGCGACTGTAAACATGACATTGAATTCACATTCCCAAGAAAAAGACTTTGTTTTCTCCAAAACCAGTTTGACTCTGCTTTTCTGGGTGCTTTGCACACGAATTCCACACGAGTTTCTCCAGATAGGTCTGTATCTAACCAGAAATATCCAGTTCTGTGTGGCTAAATGAATATCAGCTTTTAAACAGCCTGTGTGTTTGTTAGTGTTTTCTGGATAGTATCTAGGAACTTTAGAGTTTTGAATGAATTTTAGCATGTTACATTTTGTTTTTTTGTTGGCAAACGCTAATTAGTTCCACATGGAGACACAACAAGTACACATAAGTGTTTTCTGAGTAGAATGTACAGGAAATAGGAGAAAAATGATATTTGCGACTGTAAACATGACATTGAATTCACATTCCCAAGAAAAAGTCTTTGCGTTTCTCCAAAACCAGTTTGACTCTGCTTTTCTGGGTGCTTTGCACAGGAATTCCACACGAGTTTCTCCAGATAGGTCTGTATCTAACCAGAAATATCCAGTTCGGTGTGGCTAAATGAATATCAGCTTTTAAACAGCCTGTGTGATTGTAGTGTTTTCTGGATAGTATCTAGGAACTTTAGAGTTTTGAATGAATTCTAGCATGTTACATTTGGTTTTTTGATTGGCAAACACTAATTAGTTCCACATGGAGACACAACAAGTACACAGAAGTGTTTTCAGAGTACAATGCTACAGAAAGTAGGTGAAAAATGATATTTGCATCTGTAAACATGACATTGAATCCACTTGCCCAAGAAAACATCTTTGCTTTTCTCCAAAACCAGTGTGACTCTGCTTTTCTGGGTCCTTAGCACACGAATTCCAGACGAGTTTGTCCAGATAGGTCTGGGTGTAACCAGAATTATCCGGTTCTGTGTGGCTAAATGAATATCAGCTTTTAAAAAGCCTGTGTGTTTGTTAGTGTTTTCTGGATAGTATCTAGGAACTTTAGAGTTTTGAATGAATTCTAGCGTGTTACATTTTGTTTTTTTGTTGGCAAACGCTAATTAGTTCCACATGGAGACACAACAAGTACACATAAGTGTTTTCTGAGTAGAATGCTACAGGAACTAGGAGAAAAATGATATTTGCGACTGTAAACATGACATTGAATTCACATTCCCAAGAAAAAGGCTTTGCTTTTCTCCAAAACCAGTTTGACTCTGCTTTTCTGGGTGCTTTGCACAGGAATTCCCCACGAGTTTCTCCAGATAGGTTTGTATCTAACCAGAAATATCCAGTTCTGTGTGGCTAAATGAATATCAGCTTTTAAACAGCCTGTGTGTTTTTTTAGTGTTTTCTGGATAGTATGTAGGAACTTTAGAGTTTTGAATGAATTCTAGCATGTTACATTTTGTTTTTTTGTTGGCAAATGCTAATTAGTTCCACATGGAGACACAACAAGTACACATAAGTGTTTTCTGAGTAGAATGCTACAGGAACTAGGTGAAAAATGATATTTGCGACTGTAAACATGACATTGAATTCACATTCCCAACAAAAAGACTTTGCGTTTCTCCAAAACCAGTTTGACTCTGCTTTTCTGGGTGCTTTGCACAGGAATTCCACACGAGTTTCTCCAGATAGGCCTGTATCTAACCAGAAGTATCCAGTTCTGTGTGGCTAAATGAATATCAGCTTTTAAACAGCCTGTGTGTTTGTTAGTGTTTTCTGGATACTATCTAGGAACTTTAGAGTTTTGAATGAATTCTTGCATGTTACATTTTGTTTTTTTGTTGGCAAAAGCTAATTAGTTCCACATGGAGACACAACAAGTACACATAAGTGTTTTCTGAGTAGAATGCTACAGGAACTAGGTTAAAAATGATATTTGCGACTGTAAACATGACATTGAATTCACATTCCCAAGAAAAAGGCTTTGCTTTTCTCCAAAACCAGTTTGACTCTGCTTTTCTGGGTCCGTAGCACACGAATTCCACACGAGTTTGTCCAGATAGGTCTGGGTGTAACCAGATTTATCCGGTTCTGTGTGGCTAAATGAATATCAGCTTTTAAACAGCCTGTGTGTTTGTTAGTGTTTTCTGGATAGTATCTAGGAACTTTAGAGTTTTGAATGAATTCTAGCATGTTACATTTTGTTTTTTTGTTGGCAAACGCTAATTAGTTCCACATGGAGACACAACAAGTACACATAAGTGTTTTCTGAGTAGAATGCTACAGGAACTAGGAGAAAAATGATATTTGCGACTGTAAACATGACATTGAATTCACATTCCCAAGAAAAAGACTTTGTTTTCTCCAAAACCAGTTTGACTCTGCTTTTCTGGGTGCTTTGCACACGAATTCCACACGAGTTTCTCCAGATAGGTCTGTATCTAACCAGAAATATCCAGTTCTGTGTGGCTAAATGAATATCAGCTTTTAAACAGCCTGTGTGTTTGTTAGTGTTTTCTGGATAGTATCTAGGAACTTTAGAGTTTTGAATGAATTTTAGCATGTTACATTTTGTTTTTTTGTTGGCAAACGCTAATTAGTTCCACATGGAGACACAACAAGTACACATAAGTGTTTTCTGAGTAGAATGCTACAGGAACTAGGAGAAAAATGATATTTGCGACTGTAAACATGACATTGAATTCACATTCCCAAGAAAAAGTCTTTGCGTTTCTCCAAAACCAGTTTGACTCTGCTTTTCTGGGTGCTTTGCACAGGAATTCCACACGAGTTTCTCCAGATAGGTCTGTATCTAACCAGAAATATCCAGTTCGGTGTGGCTAAATGAATATCAGCTTTTAAACAGCCTGTGTGATTGTAGTGTTTTCTGGATAGTATCTAGGAACTTTAGAGTTTTGAATGAATTCTAGCATGTTACATTTGGTTTTTTGAATGGCAAACACTAATTAGTTCCACATGGAGACACAACAAGTACACAGAAGTGTTTTCAGAGTACAATGCTACAGAAAGTAGGTGAAAAATGATATTTGCAACTGTAAACATGACATTGAATCCACTTGTCCAAGAAAACGTCTTTGCTTTTCTCCAAAACCAGTGTGACTCTGCTTTTCTGGGTCCTTAGCACACGATTTCCACACGAGTTTGTCCAGATAGGTCTGGGTGTAACCAGAATTATCCGGTTCTGTGTGGCTAAATGAATATCAGCTTTTAAACAGCCTGTGTGTTTGTTAGTGTTTTCTGGATAGTATCTAGGAACTTTAGAGTTTTGAATGAATTCTAGCATGTTACATTTTGTTTTTTTGTTGGCAAATGCTAATTAGTTCCACATGGAGACACAACAAGTACACATAAGTGTTTTCTGAGTAGAATGCTACAGGAACTAGGTGAAAAATGATATTTGCGACTGTAAACATGACATTGAATTCACATTCCCAAGAAAACGTCTTTGCTTTTCTCCAAAACCAGTGTGACTCTGCTTTTCTGGGTCCTTAGCACACGATTTCCACACGAGTTTGTCCAGATAGGTCTGGGTGTAACCAGAATTATCCGGTTCTGTGTGGCTAAATGAATATCAGCTTTTAAACAGCCTGTGTGTTTGTTAGTGTTTTCTGGATAGTATCTAGGAACTTTAGAGTTTTGAATGAATTTTAGCATGTTACATTTTGTTTTTTTGTTGGCAAACGCTAATTAGTTCCACATGGAGACACAACAAGTACACATAAGTGTTTTCTGAGTAGAATGCTACAGGAACTAGGAGAAAAATGATATTTGCGACTGTAAACATGACATTGAATTCACATTCCCAAGAAAAAGGCTTTGCTTTTCTCCAAAACCAGTTTGACTCTGCTTTTCTGGGTGCTTTGCACAGGAATTCCCCACGAGTTTCTCCAGATAGGTTTGTATCTAACCAGAAATATCCAGTTCTGTGTGGCTAAATGAATATCAGCTTTTAAACAGCCTGTGTGTTTGTTAGTGTTTTCTGGATAGTATGTAGGAACTTTAGAGTTTTGAATGAATTCTAGCATGTTACATTTTGTTTTTTTGTTGGCAAACGCTAATTAGTTCCACATGGAGACACAACAAGTACACATAAGTGTTTTCTGAGTAGAATGCTACAGGAACTAGGAGAAAAATGATATTTGCGACTGTAAACATGACATTGAATTCACATTCCCAAGAAAAGGACTTTGCTTTTCTCCAAAACCAGTTTGACTCTGCTTTTCTGGGTGCTTTGCACACGAATTCCACACGAGTTTGTCCAGATAGGTCTGTATCTAACCAGAAATATCCGGTTCTGTGTGGCTAAATGAATATCAGCTTTTAAACAGCCTGTGTGTTTGTTAGTGTTTTCTGGATAGTATCTAGGAACTTTAGAGTTTTGAATGAATTTTAGCATGTTACATTTTGTTTTTTTGTTGGCAAACGCTAATTAGTTCCACAGGGAGACACAACAAGTACACATAAGTGTTTTCTGAGTAGAATGCTACAGAAACTAGGTGAAAAATGATATTTGCGACTGTAAACATGACATTGAATTCACATTCCCAAGAAAAAGACTTTGCTTTTCTCCAAAACCAGTTTGACTCTGCTTTTCTGGGTGCTTTGCACAGGAATTCCACACGAGTTTCTCCAGATAGGTCTGTATCTAACCAGAAATATCCAGTTCTGTGCGGCTAAATGAATGTCAGCTTTTAAACAGCCTGTGTGTTTGTTAGTGTTTTTTGGATAGTATCTAGGAACTTTGGAGTTTTGAATGAATTCTAGCATGTTACATTTTGTTTTTTTCTTGGCAAACGCTAATTAGTTCCACATGGAGACACAACAAGTACACATAAGTGTTTTCTGAGTAGAATGCTACAGGAACTAGGAGAAAAATGATATTTGCGACTGTAAACATGACATTGAATTCACATTCCCAAGAAAAAGTCTTTGCGTTTCTCCAAAACCAGTTTGACTCTGCTTTTCTGGGTGCTTTGCACAGGAATTCCACACGAGTTTCTCCAGATAGGTCTGTATCTAACCAGAAATATCCAGTTCTGTGTGGCTAAATGAATATCAGCTTTTAAACAGCCTGTGTGATTGTACTGTTTTCTGGATAGTATCTAGGAACTTTAGAGTTTTGAATGAATTCTAGCATGTTACATTTTGTTTTTTGATTGGCAAACACTAATTAGTTCCACATGGAGACACAACAAGTACACGTAAGTGTTTTCAGAGTACAATGCTACAGAAAGTAGGTGAAAAATGATATTTGCAACTGTAAACATGACATTGAATCCACTTGCCCAAGAAAACGTCTTTGCTTTTCTCCAAAACCAGTTTGACTCTGCTTTTCTGGGTCCTTAGCACACGAATTCCACACGAGTTTGTCCAGATAGGTCTGGGTGTAACCAGAATTATCCGGTTCTGTGTGGCTAAATGAATATCAGCTTTTAAAGAGCCTGTGTGTTTGTTAGTGTTTTCTGGATAGTATCTAGGAACTTTAGAGTTTTGAATGAATTCTAGCATGTTACATTTTGTTTTTTTGTTGGCAAACACTAATTAGTTCCACATGGAGACACAACAAGTACACATAAGTGTTTTCTGAGTAGAATGCTACAGGACCTAGGAGAAAAATGATATTTGCGACTGTAAACATGACATTGAATTCACATTCCCAAATAAAAGACTTTGCTTTTCTCCAAAACCAGTTTGACTCTGCTTTTCTGGGTGCTTTGCACACGAATTCCACACGAGTTTGTCCAGATAGGTCTGTATCTAACCAGAAATATCCAGTTCTGTGTGGCTAAATGAATATCAGCTTTTAAACAGCCTGTGTGTTTGTTAGTGTTTTCTGGATAGTATCTAGGAACTTTAGAGTTTTGAATGAATTCTAGCATGTTACATTTTGTTTCTTTGTTGCCAAACGCTAATTAGTTCTACATGGAGACACAACAATTACACAGAAGTGTTTTCTGAGTAGAATGCTACAGGAACTAGGTGAAAAATGATATTTGCGACTGTAAACATGACATTGAATTCACATTCCCAAGAAAAAGACTTTGCTTTTCTCCAAAACCAGTTTGACTCTGCTTTTCTGGGTGCTTTGCACACGAATTCCACACGAGTTTGTCCACATAGGTCTGTATCTAACCAGAAATATCCAGTTCTATGTGGCTAAATGAATATCAGCTTTTAAACAGCCAGTGTGTTTGTTAGTGTTTTCTGAATAGCATCTAGGAACTTTAGAGTTTTGAATGAATTCGAGCGTGTTACATTTTGTTTTTTTGTTGGCAAACGCTAATTAGTTCCACATGGAGACACAACAAGTACACATAAGTGTTTTCTGAGTACAATGCTACAGGAAATAGGAGAAATGATATTTGCAACTGTAAACATGACATTGAATTCACATTCGCAAGAAAAATACTTTGCTTTTCTCCAAAACCAGTTTGACTCTGCTTTTCTGGGTGATTTGCACAGGAATTCCACACGAGTTTCTCCAGATAGGTCTGTATCTAACCAGAAATATCCAGTTCTGTGTGGCTAAATGAATATCAGCTTTTAAACAGCCTGTGTGTTTGTTAGTGTTTTCTGGATAGTATCTAGGAACTTTAGAGTTTTGAATGAATTCTAGCATGTTACATTTTGTTTTTTTGTTGGCAAACGCTAATTAGTTCCACATGGAGACACAACAAGTACACATAAGTGTTTTCTGAGTAGAATGCTACAGGAACTAGGAGAAAAATGATATTTGCGACTGTAAACATGACATTGAATTCACATTCCCAAATAAAAGACTTTGCTTTTCTCCAAAACCAGTTTGACTCTGCTTTTCTGGGTGCTTTGCACACGAATTCCACACGAGTTTGTCCAGATAGGTCTGTATCTAACCAGAAATATCCAGTTCTGTGTGGCTAAATGAATATCAGCTTTTAAACAGCCTGTGTGTTTGTTAGTGTTTTCTGGATAGTATCTAGGAACTTTAGAGTTTTGAATGAATTCTAGCATGTTACATTTTGTTTCTTTGTTGGCAAACGCTAATTAGTTCCACATGGAGACACAACAAGTACACATAAGTGTTTTCTGAGTAGAATGCTGCAGGAACTAGGTGAAAAATGATATTTGCGACTGTAAACATGACATTGAATTCACATTCCCAAGAAAAAGACTTTGCTTTTCTCCAAAACCAGTTTGACTCTGCTTTTCTGGGTGCTTTGCACACGAATTCCACACGAGTTTGTCCACATAGGTCTGTATCTAACCAGAAATATCCAGTTCTATGTGGCTAAATGAATATCAGCTTTTAAACAGCCAGTGTGTTTGTTAGTGTTTTCTGAATAGCATCTAGGAACTTTAGAGTTTTGAATGAATTCTAGCGTGTTACATTTTGTTTTTTTGTTGGCAAACGCTAATTAGTTCCACATGGAGACACAACAAGTACACATAAGTGTTTTCTGAGTACAATGCTACAGGAAATAGGAGAAATGATATTTGCAACTTTAAACATGACATTGAATTCACATTCGCAAGAAAAATACTTTGCTTTTCTCCAAAACCAGTTTGACTCTGCTTTTCTGGGTGATTTGCACAGGAATTCCACACGAGTTTCTCCAGATAGGTCTGTATCTAACCAGAAATATCCAGTTCTGTGTGGCTAAATGAATATCAGCTTTTAAACAGCCTGTGTGTTTGTTAGTGTTTTCTGGATAGTATCTAGGAACTTTAGAGTTTTGAATGAATTCTAGCATGTTACATTTTGTTTTTTTGTTGGCAAACGCTAATTAGTTCCACATGGAGACACAACAAGTACACATAAGTGTTTTCTGAGTAGAATGCTACAGGAACTAGGAGAAAAATGATATTTGCGACTGTAAACATGACATTGAATTCACATTCCCAAATAAAAGACTTTGCTTTTCTCCAAAACCAGTTTGACTCTGCTTTTCTGGGTGCTTTGCACACGAATTCCACACGAGTTTGTCCAGATAGGTCTGTATCTAACCAGAAATATCCAGTTCTGTGTGGCTAAATGAATATCAGCTTTTAAACAGCCTGTGTGTTTGTTAGTGTTTTCTGGATAGTATCTAGGAACTTTAGAGTTTTGAATGAATTCTAGCATGTTACATTTTGTTTCTTTGTTGGCAAACGCTAATTAGTTCCACATGGAGACACAACAAGTACACATAAGTGTTTTCTGAGTAGAATGCTACAGGAACTAGGTGAAAAATGATATTTGCGACTGTAAACATGACATTGAATTCACATTCCCAAGAAAAAGACTTTGCTTTTCTCCAAAACCAGTTTGACTCTGCTTTTCTGGGTGCTTTGCACACGAATTCCACACGAGTTTGTCCACATAGGTCTGTATCTAACCAGAAATATCCAGTTCTATGTGGCTAAATGAATATCAGCTTTTAAACAGCCAGTGTGTTTGTTAGTGTTTTCTGAATAGCATCTAGGAACTTTAGAGTTTTGAATGAATTCTAGCGTGTTACATTTTGTTTTTTTGTTGGCAAACGCTAATTAGTTCCACATGGAGACACAACAAGTACACATAAGTGTTTTCTGAGTACAATGCTACAGGAAATAGGAGAAATGATATTTGCAACTGTAAACATGACATTGAATTCACATTCGCAAGAAAAATACTTTGCTTTTCTCCAAAACCAGTTTGACTCTGCTTTTCTGGGTGATTTGCACAGGAATTCCACACGAGTTTCTCCAGATAGGTCTGTATCTAACCAGAAATATCCAGTTCTGTGTGGCTAAATGAATATCAGCTTTTAAACAGCCTGTGTGTTTGTTAGTGTTTTCTGGATAGTATCTAGGAAGTTTAGAGTTTTGAATGAATTCTAGCATGTTACATTTTGTTTTTTTGTTGGCAAACGCTAATTAGTTCCACATGGAGACATAACAAGTACACATAAGTGTTTTCTGAGTAAAATGCTACAGGAACTAGGAGAAAAATGATATTTGCGACTGTAAACATGACATTGAATTCACATTCCCAAGAAAAAGACTTTGCTTTTCTCCAAAACCAGTTTGACTCTGCTTTTCTGCGTGCTTTGCACAGGAATTCACCACGAGTTTCTCCAGATAGGTTTGTATCTAACCAGAAATATCCAGTTCTGTGTGGCTAAATGAATATCAGCTTTTAAACAGCCTGTGTGTTTGTTAGTGTTTTCTGGATAGTATCTAGGAACTTTAGAGTTTTGAATGAATTCTAGCATGTTACATTTTGTTTTTTTGTTGGCAAACGCTAATTAGTTCCACATGGAGACACAACAAGTACACATAAGTGTTTTCTGAGTAGAATGCTGCAGGAATTAGGTGAAAAATGATATTTGCGACTGTAAACATGACATTGAATTCACATTCCCAAGAAAAAGACTTTGCTTTTCTCCAAAACCAGTTTGACTCTGCTTTTCTGGGTGCTTTGCACACGAATTCCACACGAGTTTGTCCAGATAGGTCTGGGTGTAACCAGATTTATCCGGTTCTGTGTGGCTAAATGAATATCAGCTTTTAAACAGCCTGTGTGTTTGTTAGTGTTTTCTGGATAGTATCTAGGAACTTTAGAGTTTTGAATGAATTTTAGCATGTTACATTTTGTTTTTTTGTTGGCAAACGCTAATTAGTTCCACATGGAGACACAACAAGTACACATAATTGTTTTCTGAGTAGAATGCTACAGGAACTAGGAGAAAAATGATATTTGCGACTGTAAACATGACATTGAATTCACATTCCCAAGAAAAAGTCTTTGCGTTTCTCCAAAACCAGTTTGACTCTGCTTTTCTGGGTGCTTTGCACAGGAATTCCACACGAGTTTCTCCAGATAGGTCTGTATCTAACCAGAAATATCCAGTTCTGTGTGGCTAAATGAATATCAGCTTTTAAACAGCCTGTGTGATTGTAGTGTTTTCTGGATAGTATCTAGGAACTTTAGAGTTTTGAATGAATTCTAGCATGTTACATTTTGTTTTTTGATTGGCAAACACTAATTAGTTCCACATGGAGACACAACAAGTACACAGAAGTGTTTTCAGAGTACAATGCTACAGAAAGTAGGTGAAAAATGATATTTGCAACTGTAAACATGACATTGAATCCACTTGCCCAAGAAAACGTCTTTGCTTTTCTCCAAAACCAGTTTGACTCTGCTTTTCTGGGTCCTTAGCACACGATTTCCACACGAGTTTGTCCAGATAGGTCTGGGTGTAACCAGAATTATCCGGTTCTGTGTGGCTAAATGAATATCAGCTTTTAAACAGCCTGTGTGTTTGTTAGTGTTTTCTGGATAGTATCTAGGAACTTTAGAGTTTTGAATGAATTCTAGCATGTTACATTTTGTTTTTTTGTTGGCAAACGCTAATTAGTTCCACATGGAGACACAACAAGTACACATAAGTGTTTTCTGAGTAGAATGCTACAGGAACTAGGAGAAAAATGATATTTCCGACTGGAAACATGACATTGAATTCACATTCCCAAGAAAAAGACTTTGCTTTTCTCCAAAACCAGTTTGACTCTGCTTTTCTGGGTGCTTTGCACAGGAATTCCCCACGAGTTTCTCCAGATAGGTTTGTATCTAACCAGAAATATCCAGTTCTGTGTGGCTAAATGAATATCAGCTTTTAAACAGCCTGTGTGTTTGTTAGTGTTTTCTGGATAGTATGTAGGAACTTTAGAGTTTTGAATGAATTCTAGCATGTTACATTTTGTTTCTTTGTTGGCAAACGCTAATTAGTTCCACATGGAGACACAACAAGTACACATAAGTGTTTTCTGAGTAGAATGCTACAGGAACTAGGTGAAAAATGATATTTGCGACTGTAAACATGACATTGAATTCACATTCCCAAGAAAAAGACTTTGCTTTTCTCCAAAACCAGTTTGACTCTGCTTTTCTGGGTGCTTTGCACACGAATTCCACACGAGTTTGTCCACATAGGTCTGTATCTAACCAGAAATATCCAGTTCTATGTGGCTAAATGAATATCAGCTTTTAAACAGCCAGTGTGTTTGTTAGTGTTTTCTGGATAGTATCTAGGAACTTTAGTGTTTTGAATGAATTCTAGCGTGTTACATTTTGTTTTTTTGTTGGCAAACGCTAATTAGTTCCACATGGAGACACAACAAGTACACATAAGTGTTTTCTGAGTAGAATGCTACAGGAAATAGGAGAAATGATATTTGCAACTGTAAACATGACATTGAATTCACATTCGCAAAAAAAATACTTTGCTTTTCTCCAAAACCAGTTTGACTCTGCTTTTCTGGGTGATTTGCACAGGAATTCCACACGAGTTTCTCCAGATAGGTCTGTATCTAACCAGAAATATCCAGTTCTGTGTGGCTAAATGAATATCAGCTTTTAAACAGCCTGTGTGTTTGTTAGTGTTTTCTGGATAAAATCTAGGAACTTTAGAGTTTTGAATGAATTCTAGCATGTTACATTTTGTTTTTTTGTTGGCAAACGCTAATTAGTTCCACATGGAGACATAACAAGTACACATAAGTGTTTTCTGAGTAAAATGCTACAGGAACTAGGAGAAAAATGATATTTGCGACTGTAAACATGACATTGAATTCACATTCGCAAGAAAAAGACTTTGCTTTTCTCCAAAACCAGTTTGACTCTGCTTTTCTGGGTGCTATGCACAGGAATTCACCACGAGTTTCTCCAGATAGGTTTGTATCTAACCAGAAATATCCAGTTCTGTGTGGCTAAATGAATATCAGCTTTTAAACAGCCTGTGTGTTTGTTAGTGTTTTCTGGATAGTATCTAGGAACTTTAGAGTTTTGAATGAATTCTAGCATGTTACATTTTGTTTTTTTGTTGGCAAACGCTAATTAGTTCCACATGGAGACACAACAAGTACACATAAGTGTTTTCTGAGTAGAATGCTGCAGGAATTAGGTGAAAAATGATATTTGCGACTGTAAACATGACATTGAATTCACATTCCCAAGAAAAAGACTTTGCTTTTCTCCAAAACCAGTTTGACTCTGCTTTTCTGGGTGCTTTGCACACGAATTCCACACGAGTTTGTCCAGATAGGTCTGGGTGTAACCAGATTTATCCGGTTCTGTGTGGCTAAATGAATATCAGCTTTTAAACAGCCTGTGTGTTTGTTAGTGTTTTCTGGATAGTATCTAGGAACTTTAGAGTTTTGAATGAATTTTAGCATGTTACATTTTGTTTTTTTGTTGGCAAACGCTAATTAGTTCCACATGGAGACACAACAAGTACACATAATTGTTTTCTGAGTAGAATGCTACAGGAACTAGGAGAAAAATGATATTTGCGACTGTAAACATGACATTGAATTCACATTCCCAAGAAAAAGTCTTTGCGTTTCTCCAAAACCAGTTTGACTCTGCTTTTCTGGGTGCTTTGCACAGGAATTCCACACGAGTTTCTCCAGATAGGTCTGTATCTAACCAGAAATATCCAGTTCTGTGTGGCTAAATGAATATCAGCTTTTAAACAGCCTGTGTGATTGTAGTGTTTTCTGGATAGTATCTAGGAACTTTAGAGTTTTGAATGAATTCTAGCATGTTACATTTTGTTTTTTGATTGGCAAACACTAATTAGTTCCACATGGAGACACAACAAGTACACAGAAGTGTTTTCAGAGTACAATGCTACAGAAAGTAGGTGAAAAATGATATTTGCAACTGTAAACATGACATTGAATCCACTTGCCCAAGAAAACGTCTTTGCTTTTCTCCAAAACCAGTTTGACTCTGCTTTTCTGGGTCCTTAGCACACGATTTCCACACGAGTTTGTCCAGATAGGTCTGGGTGTAACCAGAATTATCCGGTTCTGTGTGGCTAAATGAATATCAGCTTTTAAACAGCCTGTGTGTTTGTTAGTGTTTTCTGGATAGTATCTAGGAACTTTAGAGTTTTGAATGAATTCTAGCATGTTACATTTTGTTTTTTTGTTGGCAAACGCTAATTAGTTCCACATGGAGACACAACATGTACACATAAGTGTTTTCTGAGTAGAATGCTACAGGAACTAGGAGAAAAATGATATTTGCGACTGGAAACATGACATTGAATTCACATTCCCAAGAAAAAGACTTTGCTTTTCTCCAAAACCAGTTTGACTCTGCTTTTCTGGGTGCTTTGCACAGGAATTCCCCACGAGTTTCTCCAGATAGGTTTGTATCTAACCAGAAATATCCAGTTCTGTGTGGCTAAATGAATATCAGCTTTTAAACAGCCTGTGTGTTTGTTAGTGTTTTCTGGATAGTATCTAGGAACTTTAGAGTTTTGAATGAATTCTAGCATGTTACATTTTGTTTTTTTGTTGGCAAACGCTAATTAGTTCCACATGGAGACACAACAAGTACACATAAGTGTTTTCTGAGTAGAATGCTACAGGAACTAGGAGAAAAATGATATTTGCGACTGGAAACATGACATTGAATTCACATTCCCAAGAAAAAGACTTTGCTTTTCTCCAAAACCAGTTTGACTCTGCTTTTCTGGGTGCTTTGCACAGGAATTCCACACGAGTTTCTCCAGAATGGTCTGTATCTAACCAGAAATATCCAGTTCTGTGTGGCTAAATGAATATCAGCTTTTAAACAGCCTGTGTGTTTGTTAGTGTTTTCTGGAAAGTATCTAGGAACTTTAGAGTTTTGAATGAATTTTAGCATGTTACATTTTGTTTTTTTGTTGGCAAACGCTAATTAGTTCCACATGGAGACACAACAAGTACACAGAAGTGTTTTCTGAGTAGAATGCTACAGGAACTAGGAGAAAAATGATATTTGCGACTGTAAACATGACATTGAATTCACATTCCCAAGAAAAAGACTTTGCTTTTCTCCAAAACCAGTTTGACTCTGCTTTTCTGGGTCCTTTGCACACGAATTCCACACGAGTTTGTCCAGATAGGTCTGGGTGTAACCAGATTTATCCGGTTCTGTGTGGCTAAATGAATATCAGCTTTTAAACAGCCTGTGTGTTTGTTAGTGTTTTCTGGATAGTATCTAGGAACTTTAGAGTTTTGAATGAATTTTAGCATGTTACATTTTGTTTTTTTGTTGGCAAACGCTAATTAGTTCCACATGGAGACACAACAAGTACACATAAGTGTTTTCTGAGTAGAATGCTACAGGAACTAGGAGAAAAATGATATTTGCGACTGTAAACATGACATTGAATTCACATTCCCAAGAAAAAGACTTTGTTTTCTCCAAAACCAGTTTGACTCTGCTTTTCTGGGTGCTTTGCACACGAATTCCACACGAGTTTCTCCATATAGGTCTATATCTAACCAGAAATATCCAGTTCTGTGTGGCTAAATGAATATCAGCTTTTAAACAGCCTGTGTGATTGTAGTGTTTTCTGGATAGTATCTAGGAACTTTAGAGTTTTGAATGAATTCTAGCATGTTACATTTTGTTTTTTGATTGGCAAACACTAATTAGTTCCACATGGAGACACAACAAGTACACAGAAGTGTTTTCAGAGTACAATGCTACAGAAAGTAGGTGAAAAATGATATTTGCAACAGTAAACATGACATTGAATCCACTTGCCCAAGAAAACGTCTTTGCTTTTTCTCCAAAACCAGTTTGACTCTGCTTTTCTGGGTCCTTAGCACACGATTTCCACACGAGTTTGTCCAGATAGGTCTGGGTGTAACCAGAATTATCCGGTTCTGTGTGGCTAAATGAATATCAGCTTTTAAACAGCCTGTGTGTTTGTTAGTGTTTTCTGGATAGTATCTAGGAACTTTAGAGTTTTGAATGAATTTTAGCATGTTACATTTTGTTTTTTTGTTGGCAAACGCTAATTAGTTCCACATGGAGAGACAACAAGTACACATAAGTGTTTTCTGAGTAGAATGCTACAGGAACTAGGAGAAAAATGATATTTGCGACTGTAAACATGACATTGAATTCACATTCCCAAGAAAAAGACTTTGCTTTTCTCCAAAACCAGTTTGACTCTGCTTTTCTGGGTGCTTTGCACAGGAATTCCACACGAGTTTCTCCAGATAGGTCTGTATCTAACCAGAAATATCCAGTTAAGTATGGCTAAATGAATATCAGCTTTTAAACAGCCTGTGTGTTTGTTAGTGTTTTCTGGATAGTATCTAGGAACTTTAGAGTTTTGAATGAATTCTAGCATGTTACATTTTGTTTTTTTGTTGGCAAACGCTAATTAGTTCCACATGGAGACACAACAAGTACACAGAAGTGTTTTCTGAGTAGAATGCTACAGAAACTAGGTGAAAAAGGATATTTGCGACTGTAAACATGACATTGAATTCACATTCCCAAGAAAATGACTTTGCTTTTCTCCAAAACCAGTTTGACTCTGCTTTTCTGGGTGCTTTGCACACGAATTCCACACGAGTTTGTCCAGATAGGTCTGGGTGTAACCCGAATTATCCGGTTCTGTTTGGCTAAATGAATATCAGCTTTTAAACCTTCTGTGTGATTGTAGTGTTTTCTGGATAGTATCTAGCAACTTTAGAGTTTTGGATGAATTTTAGCATGTTACATTTCATTTTTTGGTTGGCAAACACTAATTAGTTCTACATTGAGACACAACAAGTACACATAACTGTTTTCTGAGTAGAATGCTACAGGAACTAGGAGAAAAATGATATTTGCGACTGTAAACATGACATTGAATTCACATTCCCAAGAAAAAGACTTTGTTTTCTCCAAAACCAGTTTGACTCTGCTTTTCTGGGTGCTTTGCACACGAATTCCACACGAGTTTCTCCAGATAGGTCTGTATCTAACCAGAAATATCCAGTTCTGTGTGGCTAAATGAATATCAGCTTTTAAACAGCCTGTGTGTTTGTTAGTGTTTTCTGGATAGTATCTAGGAACTTTAGAGTTTTGAATGAATTCTAGCATGTTACATTTTGTTTTTTTGTTGGCAAACGCTAATTAGTTCCACATGGAGACACAACAAGTACACATAAGTGTTTTCTGAGTAGAATGCTACAGGAACTAGGAGAAAAATGATATTTGCGACTGTAAACATGACATTGAATTCACATTCCCAAGAAAAAGACTTTGCTTTTCTCCAAAACCAGTTTGACTCTGCTTTTCTGGGTGCTTTGCACACGAATTCCACACGAGTTTGTCCACATAGGTCTGTATCTAACCAGAAATATCCAGTTCTATGTGGCTAAATGAATATCAGCTTTTAAACAGCCAGTGTGTTTGTTAGTGTTTTCTGAATAGTATCTAGGAACTTTAGAGTTTTGAATGAATTCTAGCGTGTTACATTTTGTTTTTTTGTTGGCAAACACTAATTAGTTCCACATGGAGACACAACAAGTACACATAAGTGTTTTCTGAGTAGAATGCTACAGGAACTAGGAGAAAAATGATATTTGCGACTGTAAACATGACATTGAATTCACATTCGCAAGAAAAAGACTTTGCTTTTCTCCAAAACCAGGTTGACTCTGCTTTTCTGGGTGCTGTGCACACGAATTCCACACGAGTTTGTCCAGATAGGTCTGTATCTAACCAGAAATATCCAGTTCTGTGTGGCTAAATGAATATCAGCTTTTAAACAGCCTGTGTGTTTGTTAGTGTTTTCTGGATAGTATCTAGGAACTTTAGAGTTTTGAATGAATTTGAGCATGTTACATTTTGTTTTTTTGTTGGCAAACGCTAATTAGTTCCACTTGGAGACACAACAAGTACACATAAGTGTTTTCTGAGTAGAATGCTACAGGAACTAGGAGAAAAATGATATTTGCGACTGTAAACATGACATTGAATTCACATTCCCAAGAAAAAGACTTTGCTTTTCTCCAAAACCAGTTTGACTCTGCTTTTCTGGGTGCTTTGCACACGAATTCCCCACGAGTTTCTCCAGATAGGTTTGTATCTAACCAGAAATATCCAGTTCTGTGTGGCTAAATGAATATCAGCTTTTAAACAGCCTGTGTGTTTGTTAGTGTTTTCTGGATAGTATCTAGGAACTTTAGAGTTTTGAATGAATTCTAGCATGTTACATTTTGTTTTTTTGTTGGCAAACGCTAATTAGTTCCACATGGAGACACAACAAGTACACATAAGTGTTTTCTGAGTAGAATGCTACAGGAACTAGCAGAAAAATGATATTTGCGACTGTAAACATGACATTGAATTCACATTCCCAAGATAAAGTCTTTGCGTTTCTCCAAAACCAGTTTGACTCTGCTTTTCTGGGTGCTTTGCACAGGAATTCCACACGAGTTTCTCCAGATAGGTTTGTATCTAACCAGAAATATCCAGTTCTGTTTTGCTCAATGAATATCAGCTTTTAAACAGCCTGTGTGTTTGTTAGTGTTTTCTGGATAGTATCTAGGAACTTTAGAGTTTTGAATGAATTCTAGCGTGTTACATTTTGTTTTTTTGTTGGCAAACGCTAATTAGTTCCACATGGAGACACAACAAGTACACATAAGTGTTTTCTGAGTAGAATGCTACAGAAACTAGGTGAAAAATGATATTTGCGACTGTAAACAGGACATTGAATTCACATTCGCAAGAAAAAGAGTTTGCTTTTCTCCAAAACCAGTTTGACTCTGCTTATCTGGGTTCTTTGCACAGGAATTCCACACGAGTTTCTCCAGATAGGTCTGTATCTAACCAGAAATATCCAGTTCTATGTGGCTAAATGAATATCAGCTTTTAAAAAGCCTGTGTGTTTGTTAGTGTTTTCTGGATAGTATCTAGGAACCTTAGAGTTTTGAATGAATTTTAGTATGTTATGTTTTGTTTTTTTGTTGGCAAACGCTAATTAGTTCCACATGGAGACACAACAAGTACACATAAGTGTTTTCTGAGTAGAATGCTACAGGAACTAGGAGAAAAATGATATTTGCGACTGTAAACATGACATTGAATTCACATTCCCAAGAAAAAGACTTTGTGTTTCTCCAAAACCAGTTTGACTCTGCTTTTCTGGGTGCTTTGCACACGAATTCCACATGAGTATGTCCAGATAGGTGTGTATCTAACCAGAAATATCCAGTTCTGTGTGGCTAAATGAATATCAGCTTTTAAACAGCCTGTGTGTTTGTTAGTGTTTTCTGGATAGTATCTAGGAACTTTAGAGTTTTGAATGAATTCTAGCATGTTACATTTTGTTTTTTTGTTGGCAAACGCTAATTAGTTCCACATGGAGACACAACAAGTACACATAAGTGTTTTCTGAGTAGAATGCTACAGGAACTAGGAGAAAAATGATATTTGCGACTGTAAACATGACATTGAATTCACATTCCCAAGAAAAAGTCTTTGCGTTTCTCCAAAACCAGTTTGACTCTGCTTTTCTGGGTGCTTTGCACAGGAATTCCACACGAGTTTGTACACATAGGTCTGTATCTAACCAGAAATATCCAGTTCTGTGTGGCTAAATGAATATCAGCTTTTAAACAGCCTGTGTGTTTGTTAGTGTTTTCTGGATAGTATCTAGGAACTTTAGAGTTTTGAATGAATTCTAGCATGTTACATTTTGTTTTTTTGTTGGCAAACGCTAATTAGTTCCACATGGAGACACAACAAGTACACAGAAGTGTTTTCTCAGTAGAATGCTACAGGAACTTGGTTAAAAATGATATTTGCGACTGTAAACATGACATTGAATTCACATTCCCAAGAAAAAGACTTTGCTTTTCTCCAAAACCAGTTTGACTCTGCTTTTCTGGGTCCTTAGCACACGAATTCCACACGAGTTTGTCCAGATAGGTCTGGGTGTAACCAGAATTATCCGGTTCTGTTTGGCTAAATGAATATCAGCTTTTAAACCGCCTGTGTGATTGTAGTGTTTTCTGGATAGTATCTAGCAACTTTAGAGTTTTGAATGAATTTTAGCATGTTACATTTCATTTTTTGGTTGGCAAACACTAATTAGTTCTACATGGAGACACAACAAGTACACATAAGTGTTTTCTGAGTAGAATGCTACAGGAACTAGGTGAAAAATGATATTTGCAACTGTAAACATGACATTGAATTCACATTCCCAAGAAAAAGACTTTGCTTTTCTCCAAAACCAGTTTGACTCTGCTTTTCTGCGTGCTTTGCACAGGAATTCACCACGAGTTTCTCCAGATAGGTTTGTATCTAACCAGAAATATCCAGTTCTGTGTGGCTAAATGAATATCAGCTTTTAAACAGCCTGTGTGTTTGTTAGTGTTTTCTGGATAGTATCTAGGAACTTTAGAGTTTTGAATGAATTCTAGCATGTTACATTTTGTTTTTTTGTTGGCAAACGCTAATTAGTTCCACATGGAGACACAACAAGTACACATAAGTGTTTTCTGAGTAGAATGCTGCAGGAATTAGGTGAAAAATGATATTTGCGACTGTAAACATGACATTGAATTCACATTCCCAAGAAAAAGACTTTGCTTTTCTCCAAAACCAGTTTGACTCTGCTTTTCTGGGTGCTTTGCACACGAATTCCACACGAGTTTGTCCAGATAGGTCTGGGTGTAACCAGATTTATCCGGTTCTGTGTGGCTAAATGAATATCAGCTTTTAAACAGCCTGTGTGTTTGTTAGTGTTTTCTGGATAGTATCTAGGAACTTTAGAGTTTTGAATGAATTTTAGCATGTTACATTTTGTTTTTTTGTTGGCAAACGCTAATTAGTTCCACATGGAGACACAACAAGTACACATAATTGTTTTCTGAGTAGAATGCTACAGGAACTAGGAGAAAAATGATATTTGCGACTGTAAACATGACATTGAATTCACATTCCCAAGAAAAAGTCTTTGCGTTTCTCCAAAACCAGTTTGACTCTGCTTTTCTGGGTGCTTTGCACAGGAATTCCACACGAGTTTCTCCAGATAGGTCTGTATCTAACCAGAAATATCCAGTTCTGTGTGGCTAAATGAATATCAGCTTTTAAACAGCCTGTGTGATTGTAGTGTTTTCTGGATAGTATCTAGGAACTTTAGAGTTTTGAATGAATTCTAGCATGTTACATTTTGTTTTTTGATTGGCAAACACTAATTAGTTCCACATGGAGACACAACAAGTACACAGAAGTGTTTTCAGAGTACAATGCTACAGAAAGTAGGTGAAAAATGATATTTGCAACTGTAAACATGACATTGAATCCACTTGCCCAAGAAAACGTCTTTGCTTTTCTCCAAAACCAGTTTGACTCTGCTTTTCTGGGTCCTTAGCACACGATTTCCACACGAGTTTGTCCAGATAGGTCTGGGTGTAACCAGAATTATCCGGTTCTGTGTGGCTAAATGAATATCAGCTTTTAAACAGCCTGTGTGTTTGTTAGTGTTTTCTGGATAGTATCTAGGAACTTTAGAGTTTTGAATGAATTCTAGCATGTTACATTTTGTTTTTTTGTTGGCAAACGCTAATTAGTTCCACATGGAGACACAACAAGTACACATAAGTGTTTTCTGAGTAGAATGCTACAGGAACTAGGAGAAAAATGATATTTGCGACTGGAAACATGACATTGAATTCACATTCCCAAGAAAAAGACTTTGCTTTTCTCCAAAACCAGTTTGACTCTGCTTTTCTGGGTGCTTTGCACAGGAATTCCCCACGAGTTTCTCCAGATAGGTTTGTATCTAACCAGAAATATCCAGTTCTGTGTGGCTAAATGAATATCAGCTTTTAAACAGCCTGTGTGTTTGTTAGTGTTTTCTGGATAGTATGTAGGAACTTTAGAGTTTTGAATGAATTCTAGCATGTTACATTTTGTTTCTTTGTTGGCAAACGCTAATTAGTTCCACATGGAGACACAACAAGTACACATAAGTGTTTTCTGAGTAGAATGCTACAGGAACTAGGTGAAAAATGATATTTGCGACTGTAAACATGACATTGAATTCACATTCCCAAGAAAAAGACTTTGCTTTTCTCCAAAACCAGTTTGACTCTGCTTTTCTGGGTGCTTTGCACACGAATTCCACACGAGTTTGTCCACATAGGTCTGTATCTAACCAGAAATATCCAGTTCTATGTGGCTAAATGAATATCAGCTTTTAAACAGCCAGTGTGTTTGTTAGTGTTTTCTGGATAGTATCTAGGAACTTTAGAGTTTTGAATGAATTCTAGCGTGTTACATTTTGTTTTTTTGTTGGCAAACGCTAATTAGTTCCACATGGAGACACAACAAGTACACATAAGTGTTTTCTGAGTAGAATGCTACAGGAAATAGGAGAAATGATATTTGCAACTGTAAACATGACATTGAATTCACATTCGCAAAAAAAATACTTTGCTTTTCTCCAAAACCAGTTTGACTCTGCTTTTCTGGGTGATTTGCACAGGAATTCCACACGAGTTTCTCCAGATAGGTCTGTATCTAACCAGAAATATCCAGTTCTGTGTGGCTAAATGAATATCAGCTTTTAAACAGCCTGTGTGTTTGTTAGTGTTTTCTGGATAAAATCTAGGAACTTTAGAGTTTTGAATGAATTCTAGCATGTTACATTTTGTTTTTTTGTTGGCAAACGCTAATTAGTTCCACATGGAGACATAACAAGTACACATAAGTGTTTTCTGAGTAAAATGCTACAGGAACTAGGAGAAAAATGATATTTGCGACTGTAAACATGACATTGAATTCACATTCCCAAGAAAAAGACTTTGCTTTTCTCCAAAACCAGTTTGACTCTGCTTTTCTGGGTGCTATGCACAGGAATTCACCACGAGTTTCTCCAGATAGGTTTGTATCTAACCAGAAATATCCAGTTCTGTGTGGCTAAATGAATATCAGCTTTTAAACAGCCTGTGTGTTTGTTAGTGTTTTCTGGATAGTATCTAGGAACTTTAGAGTTTTGAATGAATTCTAGCATGTTACATTTTGTTTTTTTGTTGGCAAACGCTAATTAGTTCCACATGGAGACACAACAAGTACACATAAGTGTTTTCTGAGTAGAATGCTGCAGGAATTAGGTGAAAAATGATATTTGCGACTGTAAACATGACATTGAATTCACATTCCCAAGAAAAAGACTTTGCTTTTCTCCAAAACCAGTTTGACTCTGCTTTTCTGGGTGCTTTGCACACGAATTCCACACGAGTTTGTCCAGATAGGTCTGGGTGTAACCAGATTTATCCGGTTCTGTGTGGCTAAATGAATATCAGCTTTTAAACAGCCTGTGTGTTTGTTAGTGTTTTCTGGATAGTATCTAGGAACTTTAGAGTTTTGAATGAATTTTAGCATGTTACATTTTGTTTTTTTGTTGGCAAACGCTAATTAGTTCCACATGGAGACACAACAAGTACACATAATTGTTTTCTGAGTAGAATGCTACAGGAACTAGGAGAAAAATGATATTTGCGACTGTAAACATGACATTGAATTCACATTCCCAAGAAAAAGTCTTTGCGTTTCTCCAAAACCAGTTTGACTCTGCTTTTCTGGGTGCTTTGCACAGGAATTCCACACGAGTTTCTCCAGATAGGTCTGTATCTAACCAGAAATATCCAGTTCTGTGTGGCTAAATGAATATCAGCTTTTAAACAGCCTGTGTGATTGTAGTGTTTTCTGGATAGTATCTAGGAACTTTAGAGTTTTGAATGAATTCTAGCATGTTACATTTTGTTTTTTGATTGGCAAACACTAATTAGTTCCACATGGAGACACAACAAGTACACAGAAGTGTTTTCAGAGTACAATGCTACAGAAAGTAGGTGAAAAATGATATTTGCAACTGTAAACATGACATTGAATCCACTTGCCCAAGAAAACGTCTTTGCTTTTCTCCAAAACCAGTTTGACTCTGCTTTTCTGGGTCCTTAGCACACGATTTCCACACGAGTTTGTCCAGATAGGTCTGGGTGTAACCAGAATTATCCGGTTCTGTGTGGCTAAATGAATATCAGCTTTTAAACAGCCTGTGTGTTTGTTAGTGTTTTCTGGATAGTATCTAGGAACTTTAGAGTTTTGAATGAATTCTAGCATGTTACATTTTGTTTTTTTGTTGGCAAACGCTAATTAGTTCCACATGGAGACACAACATGTACACATAAGTGTTTTCTGAGTAGAATGCTACAGGAACTAGGAGAAAAATGATATTTGCGACTGGAAACATGACATTGAATTCACATTCCCAAGAAAAAGACTTTGCTTTTCTCCAAAACCAGTTTGACTCTGCTTTTCTGGGTGCTTTGCACAGGAATTCCCCACGAGTTTCTCCAGATAGGTTTGTATCTAACCAGAAATATCCAGTTCTGTGTGGCTAAATGAATATCAGCTTTTAAACAGCCTGTGTGTTTGTTAGTGTTTTCTGGATAGTATCTAGGAACTTTAGAGTTTTGAATGAATTCTAGCATGTTACATTTTGTTTTTTTGTTGGCAAACGCTAATTAGTTCCACATGGAGACACAACAAGTACACATAAGTGTTTTCTGAGTAGAATGCTACAGGAACTAGGAGAAAAATGATATTTGCGACTGGAAACATGACATTGAATTCACATTCCCAAGAAAAAGACTTTGCTTTTCTCCAAAACCAGTTTGACTCTGCTTTTCTGGGTGCTTTGCACAGGAATTCCACACGAGTTTCTCCAGAATGGTCTGTATCTAACCAGAAATATCCAGTTCTGTGTGGCTAAATGAATATCAGCTTTTAAACAGCCTGTGTGTTTGTTAGTGTTTTCTGGAAAGTATCTAGGAACTTTAGAGTTTTGAATGAATTTTAGCATGTTACATTTTGTTTTTTTGTTGGCAAACGCTAATTAGTTCCACATGGAGACACAACAAGTACACAGAAGTGTTTTCTGAGTAGAATGCTACAGGAACTAGGAGAAAAATGATATTTGCGACTGTAAACATGACATTGAATTCACATTCCCAAGAAAAAGACTTTGCTTTTCTCCAAAACCAGTTTGACTCTGCTTTTCTGGGTCCTTTGCACACGAATTCCACACGAGTTTGTCCAGATAGGTCTGGGTGTAACCAGATTTATCCGGTTCTGTGTGGCTAAATGAATATCAGCTTTTAAACAGCCTGTGTGTTTGTTAGTGTTTTCTGGATAGTATCTAGGAACTTTAGAGTTTTGAATGAATTTTAGCATGTTACATTTTGTTTTTTTGTTGGCAAACGCTAATTAGTTCCACATGGAGACACAACAAGTACACATAAGTGTTTTCTGAGTAGAATGCTACAGGAACTAGGAGAAAAATGATATTTGCGACTGTAAACATGACATTGAATTCACATTCCCAAGAAAAAGACTTTGTTTTCTCCAAAACCAGTTTGACTCTGCTTTTCTGGGTGCTTTGCACACGAATTCCACACGAGTTTCTCCATATAGGTCTATATCTAACCAGAAATATCCAGTTCTGTGTGGCTAAATGAATATCAGCTTTTAAACAGCCTGTGTGATTGTAGTGTTTTCTGGATAGTATCTAGGAACTTTAGAGTTTTGAATGAATTCTAGCATGTTACATTTTGTTTTTTGATTGGCAAACACTAATTAGTTCCACATGGAGACACAACAAGTACACAGAAGTGTTTTCAGAGTACAATGCTACAGAAAGTAGGTGAAAAATGATATTTGCAACAGTAAACATGACATTGAATCCACTTGCCCAAGAAAACGTCTTTGCTTTTTCTCCAAAACCAGTTTGACTCTGCTTTTCTGGGTCCTTAGCACACGATTTCCACACGAGTTTGTCCAGATAGGTCTGGGTGTAACCAGAATTATCCGGTTCTGTGTGGCTAAATGAATATCAGCTTTTAAACAGCCTGTGTGTTTGTTAGTGTTTTCTGGATAGTATCTAGGAACTTTAGAGTTTTGAATGAATTTTAGCATGTTACATTTTGTTTTTTTGTTGGCAAACGCTAATTAGTTCCACATGGAGAGACAACAAGTACACATAAGTGTTTTCTGAGTAGAATGCTACAGGAACTAGGAGAAAAATGATATTTGCGACTGTAAACATGACATTGAATTCACATTCCCAAGAAAAAGACTTTGCTTTTCTCCAAAACCAGTTTGACCCTGCTTTTCTGGGTGCTTTGCACAGGAATTCCACACGAGTTTCTCCAGATAGGTCTGTATCTAACCAGAAATATCCAGTTAAGTATGGCTAAATGAATATCAGCTTTTAAACAGCCTGTGTGTTTGTTAGTGTTTTCTGGATAGTATCTAGGAACTTTAGAGTTTTGAATGAATTCTAGCATGTTACATTTTGTTTTTTTGTTGGCAAACGCTAATTAGTTCCACATGGAGACACAACAAGTACACAGAAGTGTTTTCTGAGTAGAATGCTACAGAAACTAGGTGAAAAAGGATATTTGCGACTGTAAACATGACATTGAATTCACATTCCCAAGAAAATGACTTTGCTTTTCTCCAAAACCAGTTTGACTCTGCTTTTCTGGGTGCTTTGCACACGAATTCCACACGAGTTTGTCCAGATAGGTCTGGGTGTAACCCGAATTATCCGGTTCTGTTTGGCTAAATGAATATCAGCTTTTAAACCTTCTGTGTGATTGTAGTGTTTTCTGGATAGTATCTAGCAACTTTAGAGTTTTGGATGAATTTTAGCATGTTACATTTCATTTTTTGGTTGGCAAACACTAATTAGTTCTACATTGAGACACAACAAGTACACATAACTGTTTTCTGAGTAGAATGCTACAGGAACTAGGAGAAAAATGATATTTGCGACTGTAAACATGACATTGAATTCACATTCCCAAGAAAAAGACTTTGTTTTCTCCAAAACCAGTTTGACTCTGCTTTTCTGGGTGCTTTGCACACGAATTCCACACGAGTTTCTCCAGATAGGTCTGTATCTAACCAGAAATATCCAGTTCTGTGTGGCTAAATGAATATCAGCTTTTAAACAGCCTGTGTGTTTGTTAGTGTTTTCTGGATAGTATCTAGGAACTTTAGAGTTTTGAATGAATTCTAGCATGTTACATTTTGTTTTTTTGTTGGCAAACGCTAATTAGTTCCACATGGAGACACAACAAGTACACATAAGTGTTTTCTGAGTAGAATGCTACAGGAACTAGGAGAAAAATGATATTTGCGACTGTAAACATGACATTGAATTCACATTCCCAAGAAAAAGACTTTGCTTTTCTCCAAAACCAGTTTGACTCTGCTTTTCTGGGTGCTTTGCACACGAATTCCACACGAGTTTGTCCACATAGGTCTGTATCTAACCAGAAATATCCAGTTCTATGTGGCTAAATGAATATCAGCTTTTAAACAGCCAGTGTGTTTGTTAGTGTTTTCTGAATAGTATCTAGGAACTTTAGAGTTTTGAATGAATTCTAGCGTGTTACATTTTGTTTTTTTGTTGGCAAACACTAATTAGTTCCACATGGAGACACAACAAGTACACATAAGTGTTTTCTGAGTAGAATGCTACAGGAACTAGGAGAAAAATGATATTTGCGACTGTAAACATGACATTGAATTCACATTCGCAAGAAAAAGACTTTGCTTTTCTCCAAAACCAGGTTGACTCTGCTTTTCTGGGTGCTGTGCACACGAATTCCACACGAGTTTGTCCAGATAGGTCTGTATCTAACCAGAAATATCCAGTTCTGTGTGGCTAAATGAATATCAGCTTTTAAACAGCCTGTGTGTTTGTTAGTGTTTTCTGGATAGTATCTAGGAACTTTAGAGTTTTGAATGAATTTGAGCATGTTACATTTTGTTTTTTTGTTGGCAAACGCTAATTAGTTCCACTTGGAGACACAACAAGTACACATAAGTGTTTTCTGAGTAGAATGCTACAGGAACTAGGAGAAAAATGATATTTGCGACTGTAAACATGACATTGAATTCACATTCCCAAGAAAAAGACTTTGCTTTTCTCCAAAACCAGTTTGACTCTGCTTTTCTGGGTGCTTTGCACACGAATTCCCCACGAGTTTCTCCAGATAGGTTTGTATCTAACCAGAAATATCCAGTTCTGTGTGGCTAAATGAATATCAGCTTTTAAACAGCCTGTGTGTTTGTTAGTGTTTTCTGGATAGTATCTAGGAACTTTAGAGTTTTGAATGAATTCTAGCATGTTACATTTTGTTTTTTTGTTGGCAAACGCTAATTAGTTCCACATGGAGACACAACAAGTACACATAAGTGTTTTCTGAGTAGAATGCTACAGGAACTAGCAGAAAAATGATATTTGCGACTGTAAACATGACATTGAATTCACATTCCCAAGATAAAGTCTTTGCGTTTCTCCAAAACCAGTTTGACTCTGCTTTTCTGGGTGCTTTGCACAGGAATTCCACACGAGTTTCTCCAGATAGGTTTGTATCTAACCAGAAATATCCAGTTCTGTTTTGCTCAATGAATATCAGCTTTTAAACAGCCTGTGTGTTTGTTAGTGTTTTCTGGATAGTATCTAGGAACTTTAGAGTTTTGAATGAATTCTAGCGTGTTACATTTTGTTTTTTTGTTGGCAAACGCTAATTAGTTCCACATGGAGACACAACAAGTACACATAAGTGTTTTCTGAGTAGAATGCTACAGAAACTAGGTGAAAAATGATATTTGCGACTGTAAACAGGACATTGAATTCACATTCGCAAGAAAAAGAGTTTGCTTTTCTCCAAAACCAGTTTGACTCTGCTTATCTGGGTTCTTTGCACAGGAATTCCACACGAGTTTCTCCAGATAGGTCTGTATCTAACCAGAAATATCCAGTTCTATGTGGCTAAATGAATATCAGCTTTTAAAAAGCCTGTGTGTTTGTTAGTGTTTTCTGGATAGTATCTAGGAACCTTAGAGTTTTGAATGAATTTTAGTATGTTATGTTTTGTTTTTTTGTTGGCAAACGCTAATTAGTTCCACATGGAGACACAACAAGTACACATAAGTGTTTTCTGAGTAGAATGCTACAGGAACTAGGAGAAAAATGATATTTGCGACTGTAAACATGACATTGAATTCACATTCCCAAGAAAAAGACTTTGTGTTTCTCCAAAACCAGTTTGACTCTGCTTTTCTGGGTGCTTTGCACACGAATTCCACATGAGTATGTCCAGATAGGTGTGTATCTAACCAGAAATATCCAGTTCTGTGTGGCTAAATGAATATCAGCTTTTAAACAGCCTGTGTGTTTGTTAGTGTTTTCTGGATAGTATCTAGGAACTTTAGAGTTTTGAATGAATTCTAGCATGTTACATTTTGTTTTTTTGTTGGCAAACGCTAATTAGTTCCACATGGAGACACAACAAGTACACATAAGTGTTTTCTGAGTAGAATGCTACAGGAACTAGGAGAAAAATGATATTTGCGACTGTAAACATGACATTGAATTCACATTCCCAAGAAAAAGTCTTTGCGTTTCTCCAAAACCAGTTTGACTCTGCTTTTCTGGGTGCTTTGCACAGGAATTCCACACGAGTTTGTACACATAGGTCTGTATCTAACCAGAAATATCCAGTTCTGTGTGGCTAAATGAATATCAGCTTTTAAACAGCCTGTGTGTTTGTTAGTGTTTTCTGGATAGTATCTAGGAACTTTAGAGTTTTGAATGAATTCTAGCATGTTACATTTTGTTTTTTTGTTGGCAAACGCTAATTAGTTCCACATGGAGACACAACAAGTACACAGAAGTGTTTTCTCAGTAGAATGCTACAGGAACTTGGTTAAAAATGATATTTGCGACTGTAAACATGACATTGAATTCACATTCCCAAGAAAAAGACTTTGCTTTTCTCCAAAACCAGTTTGACTCTGCTTTTCTGGGTGCTTTTCAGGAATTCCACTCGAATTTCTCCAGATAGGTCTGTATCTAACCAGAAATATCCAGTTAAGTATGGCTAAAAGAATATCAGCTTTTAAACAGCCTGTGTGTTTGTTAGTGTTTTCTGGATAGTATCTAGGAACTTTAGAGTTTTGAATGAATTTTAGCATGTTACATTTTGTTTTTTTGTTGGCAAACGCTAATTAGTTCCACATGGAGAGACAACAAGTACACATAAGTGTTTTCTGAGTACAATGCTACAGGAACTAGGAGAAAAATGATATTTGCGACTGTAAACATGACATTGAATTCACATTCCCAAGAAAAAGACTTTGCTTTTCTCCAAAACCAGTTTGACTCTGCTTTTCTGGGTACTTTGCACACGAATTCCACACGAGTTTCTCCAGATAGGTCTGTATCTAACCAGAAATATCCAGTTAAGTATGGCTAAATGAATATCAGCTTTTAAACAGCCTGTGTGTTTGTTAGTGTTTTCTGGATAGTATCTAGGAACTTTAGAGTTTTGAATGAATTCTAGCATGTTACATTTTGTTTTTTTTGTTGGCAAACGCTAATTAGTTCCACATGGAGACACAACAAGTACACAGAAGTGTTTTCTGAGTAGAATGCTACAGAAACTAGGTGAAAAATGATATTTGCGACTGTAAACATGACATTGAATTCACATTCCCAAGAAAAAGACTTTGCTTTTCTCCAAAACCAGTTTGACTCTGCTTTTCTGGGTCCTTAGCACACGAATTCCACACGAGTTTGTCCAGATAGGTCTGGGTGTAACCAGAATTATCCGGTTCTGTTTGGCTAAATGAATATCAGCTTTTAAACCGCCTGTGTGATTGTAGTGTTTTCTGGATAGTATCTAGCAACTTTAGAGTTTTGAATGAATTTTAGCATGTTACATTTCATTTTTTGGTTGGCAAACACTAATTAGTTCTACATGGAGACACAACAAGTACACATAAGTGTTTTCTGAGTAGAATGCTACAGGAACTAGGTGAAAAATGATATTTGCAACTGTAAACATGACATTGAATTCACATTCCCAAGAAAAAGACTTTGGTTTTCTCCAAAACCAGTTTGACTCTGCTTTTCTGGGTGCTTTGCACAGGAATTCCACACGAGTTTCTCCAGATAGGTCTGTATCTAAGCAGAAATATCCAGTTCTATGTGTCTAAATGAATATCAGCTTTTAAACAGCCTGTGTGTTTGTTAGTGTTTTCTGGATAGTATCTAGGAACTTTAGAGTTTTGAATGAATTCTAGCATGTTACATTTTGTTTTTTTGTTGGCAAACGCTAATTAGTTCCACATGGAGACACAACAAGTACACATAAGTGTTTTCTGAGTAGAATGCTACAGAAACTAGGTGAAAAACTATATTTGCAACTGTAAACATGACATTGAATTCACATTCCCAAGAAAAAGACTTTGCTTTTCTCCAAAACCAGTTTGACTCTGCTTTTCTGGGTCCTTAGCACACGAATTTCACACGAGTTTGTCCAGATATGTCTGGGTGTAACCAGAATTATCCGGTTCTGTGTGGCTAAATGAATATCAGCTTTTAAACAGCCTGTGTGTTTGTTAGTGTTTTCTGGATAGTATCTAGGAACTTTAGAGTTTTGAATGAATTTTAGCATGTTACATTTTGTTTTTTTGTTGGCAAACGCTAATTAGTTCCACATGGAGACACAACAAGTACACAGAAGTGTTTTCTGAGTAGAATGCTACAGAAACTAGGTGAAAAATGATATTTGCGACTGTAAACATGACATTGAATTCACATTCCCAAGAAAAAGACTTTGTTTTCTCCAAAACCAGTTTGACTCTGCTTTTCTGGGTGCTTTGCACACGAATTCCACACGAGTTTGTCCAGATAGGTCTGGGTGTAACCAGATTTATCCGGTTCTGTGTGGCTAAATGAATATCAGCTTTTAAACAGCCTGTGTGTTTGTTAGTGTTTTCTGGATAGTATCTAGGAACTTTAGAGTTTTGAATGAATTTTAGCATGTTACATTTTGTTTTTTTGTTGGCAAACGCTAATTAGTTCCACATTGAGACACAACAAGTACACAGAATTGTTTTCTGTGTAGAATGCTACAGGAACTAGGAGAAAAATGATATTTGCGACTGTAAACATGACATTGAATTCACATTCCCAAGAAAAAGACTTTGTTTTCTCCAAAACCAGTTTGACTCTGCTTTTCTGGGTCCTTAGCACACGAATTCCACACGAGTTTGTCCAGATAGGTCTGGGTGTAACCAGAATTATCCGGTTCTGTTTGGCTAAATGAATATCAGCTTTTAAACCGCCTGTGTGATTGTAGTGTTTTCTGGATAGTATCTAGCAACTTTAGAGTTTTGAATGAATTTTAGCATGTTACATTTCATTTTTTGGTTGGCAAACACTAATTAGTTCTACATGGAGACACAACAAGTACACATAAGTGTTTTCTGAGTAGAATGCTACAGGAACTAGGTGAAAAATGATATTTGCAACTGTAAACATGACATTGAATTCACATTCCCAAGAAAAAGACTTTGCTTTTCTCCAAAACCAGTTTGACTCTGCTTTTCTGGGTGCTTTGCACAGGAATTCCACACGAGTTTCTCCAGATAGGTCTGTATCTAACCAGAAATATCCAGTTCTATGTGGCTAAATGAATATCAGCTTTTAAACAGCCTGTGTGTTTGTTAGTGTTTTCTGGATAGTATCTAGGAACTTTAGAGTTTTGAATGAATTCTAGCGTGTTACATTTTGTTTTTTTGTTGGCAAACGCTAATTAGTTCCACATGGAGACACAACAAGTACACATAAGTGTTTTCTGAGTAGAATGCTACAGAAACTAGGTGAAAAATGATATTTGCGACTGTAAACAGGACATTGAATTCACATTCGCAAGAAAAAGAGTTTGCTTTTCTCCAAAACCAGTTTGACTCTGCTTATCTGGGTTCTTTGCACAGGAATTCCACACGAGTTTCTCCAGATAGGTCTGTATCTAACCAGAAATATCCAGTTCTATGTGGCTAAATGAATATCAGCTTTTAAACACCTGTGTGTTTGTTAGTGTTTTCTGGATAGTATCTAGGAACCTTAGAGTTTTGAATGAATTTTAGTATGTTATATTTTGTTTTTTTGTTGGCAAACGCTAATTAGTTCCACATGGAGACACAACAAGTACACATAAGTGTTTTCTGAGTAGAATGCTACAGGAACTAGGTGAAAAATGATATTTGCGACTGTAAACATGACATTGAATTCACATTCCCAAGAAAAAGACTTTGCTTTTCTCCAAAACCAGTTTGACTCTGCTTTTCTGGGTGCTTTGCACACGAATTCCACACGAGTTTGTCCACATAGGTCTGTATCTAACCAGAAATATCCAGTTCTATGTGGCTAAATGAATATCAGCTTTTAAACAGCCAGTGTGTTTGTTAGTGTTTTCTGAATAGTATCTAGGAACTTTAGAGTTTTGAATGAATTCTAGCGTGTTACATTTTGTTTTTTTGTTGGCAAACGCTAATTAGTTCCACATGGAGACACAACAAGTACACATAAGTGTTTTCTGATTAGAATGCTACAGGAACTAGGAGAAAAATGATATTTGCGACTGTAAACATGACATTGAATTCACATTCGCAAGAAAAAGACTTTGCTTTTCTCCAAAACCAGTTTGACTCTACTTTTCTGGGTGCTTTGTACACGAATTCCACACGAGTTTGTCCAGATAGGTCTGTATCTAACCAGAAATATCCAGTTCTGTGTGGCTAAATGAATATCAGCTTTTAAACAGCCAGTGTGTTTGTTAGTGTTTTCTGGATAGTATCTAGGAACTTTAGAGTTTTGAATGAATTCTAGCATGTTACATTTTGTTTTTTTGTTGGCAAACGCTAATTAGTTCCACATGGAGACACAACAAGTACACATAAGTGTTTTCTGAGTAGAATGCTACAGGAACTAGGAGAAAAATGATATTTGCGACTGTATACATGACATTGAATTCACATTCCCAAGAAAAAGTCTTTGCGTTTCTCCAAAACCAGTTTGACTCTGCTTTTCTGGGTGCTTTGCACACGAATTCCACACGAGTTTCTCCAGATAGGTTTGTATCTAACCAGAAATATCCAGTTCTGTTTTGCTCAATGAATATCAGCTTTTAAACAGCCTGTGTGTTTGTTAGTGTTTTCTGGATAGTATCTAGGAACTTTAGAGTTTTGAATGAATTCTAGCGTGTTACATTTTGTTTTTTTGTTGGCAAACGCTAATTAGTTCCACATGGAGACACAACAAGTACACAGAAGTGTTTTCTGAGTAGAATGCTACAGAAACTAGGTGAAAAATGATATTTGCGACTGTAAACAGGACATTGAATTCACATTCGCAAGAAAAAGAGTTTGCTTTTCTCCAAAACCAGTTTGACTCTGCTTATCTGGGTTCTTTGCACAGGAATTCCACACGAGTTTCTCCAGATAGGTCTGTATCTAACCAGAAATATCCAGTTCTATGTGGCTAAATGAATATCAGCTTTTAAACACCTGTGTGTTTGTTAGTGTTTTCTGGATAGTATCTAGGAACCTTAGAGTTTTGAATGAATTTTAGTATGTTATATTTTGTTTTTTTGTTGGCAAACGCTAATTAGTTCCACATGGAGACACAACAAGTACACATAAGTGTTTTCTGAGTAGAATGCTACAGGAACTAGGAGAAAAATGATATTTGCGACTGTAAACATGACATTGAATTCACATTCCCAAGAAAAAGACTTTGCGTTTCTCCAAAACCAGTTTGACTCTGCTTTTCTGGGTCCTTTGCACACGAATTCCACACGAGTTTGTCCAGATAGGTCTGTATCTAACCAGAAATATCCAGTTCTGTGTGGCTAAATGAATATCAGCTTTTAAACAGCCTGTGTGTTTGTTAGTGTTTTCTGGATAGTATCTAGGAACTTTAGAGTTTTGAATGAATTCTAGCATGTTACATTTTGTTTTTTTGTTGGCAAACGCTAATTAGTTCCACATGGAGACACAACAAGTACACATAAGTGTTTTCTGAGTAGAATGCTACAGGAACTAGGAGAAAAATGATATTTGCGACTGTAAACATGACATTGAATTCACATTCCCAAGAAAAAGTCTTTGCGTTTCTCCAAAACCAGTTTGACTCTGCTTTTCTGGGTGCTTTGCACAGGAATTCCACACGAGTTTGTACACATAGGTCTGTATCTAACCAGAAATATCCAGTTCTGTGTGGCTAAATGAATATCAGCTTTTAAACAGCCTGTGTGTTTGTTAGTGTTTTCTGGATAGTATCTAGGAACTTTAGAGTTTTGAATGAATTTTAGCATGTTACATTTTGTTTTTTTGTTGGCAAACGCTAATTAGTTCCACATGGAGACACAACAAGTACACAGAAGTGTTTTCTGAGTAGAATGCAACAGGAACTTGGTTAAAAATGATATTTGCGACTGTAAACATGACATTGAATTCACATTCCCAAGAAAAAGACTTTGCTTTTCTCCAAAACCAGTTTGACTCTGCTTTTCTGGGTGCTTTGCACAGGAATTCCACACGAGTTTCTCCAGATAGGTCTGTATCTAACCAGAAATATCCAGTTCTATGTGGCTAAATGAATATCAGCTTTTAAACAGCCTGTGTGTTTGTTAGTGTTTTCTGGATAGTATCTAGGATCTTTAGAGTTTTGAATGAATTCTAGCTTGTTACATTTTGTTCTTTTGTTGGCAAACGCTAATTAGTTCCACATGGAGACACAACAAGTACACATAAGTGTTTTCTGAGTACAATTCTACAGAAACTAGGTGAAAAATGATATTTGCGACTGTAAACATGACATTGAATTCACATTCCCAAGAAAAAGACTTTGCTTTTCTCCAAAACCAGTTTGACTCTGCTTTTCTGGGTGCTTTGTACAGGAATTCCACAAGAGTTTCTCCAGATAGGTCTGTATCTAACCAGAAATATCCAGTTCTATGTGGCTAAATGAATATCAGCTTTTAAAGAGCCTGTGTGTTTGTTAGTTTTTCTGGATAGTATCTAGGAACTTTAGAGTTTTGAATGAATTTTAGCATGTTACATTTTGTTTTTTTTTTGGCAAACGCTAATTAGTTCCACATGGAGACACAACAAGTACACATAAGTGTTTTCTGAGTAGAATGCTACAGAAACTAGGTGAAAAATGATATTTGCAACTGTAAACATGACATTGAATTCACATTCCCAAGAAAAAGACTTTGCTTTTCTCCAAAACCAGTTTGACTCTGCTTTTCTGGGTCCGTAGCACACGAATTCCACACGAGTTTGTCCAGATAGGTCTGGGTGTAACCAGAATAATCCGGTTCTGTGTGGCTAAATGAATATCAGCTTTTAAACAGCCTGTGTGTTTGTTAGTGTTTTCTGGATAGTATCTAGGAACTTTAGAGTTTTGAATGAATTCTAGCATGTTACATTTTGTTTTTTTGTTGGCAAACGCTAATTAGTTCCACATGGAGACACAACAAGTACACAGAAGTGTTTTCTGAGTAGAATGCTACAGAAACTAGGTGAAAAATGATATTTGCGACTGTAAACATGACATTGAATTCACATTCCCAAGAAAAAGACTTTGTTTTCTCCAAAACCAGTTTGACTCTGCTTTTCTGGGTCCTTTGCACACGAATTCCACACGAGTTTGTCCAGATAGGTCTGGGTGTAACCAGATTTATCCGGTTCTGTGTGGCTAAATGAATATCAGCTTTTAAACAGCCTGTGTGTTTGTTAGTGTTTTCTGGATAGTATCTAGCAACTTTAGAGTTTTGAATGAATTTTAGCATGTTACATTTCATTTTTTGGTTGGCAAACACTAATTAGTTCTACATGGAGACACAACAAGTACACATAAGTGTTTTCTGAGTAGAATGCTACAGGAACTAGGTGAAAAATGATATTTGCAACTGTAAACATGACATTGAATTCACATTCCCAAGAAAAAGACTTTGCTTTTCTCCAAAACCAGTTTGACTCTGCTTTTCTGGGTGCTTTGCACAGGAATTCCACACGAGTTTCTCCAGATAGGTCTGTATCTAACCAGAAATATCCAGTTCTATGTGGCTAAATGAATATCAGCTTTTAAACAGCCTGTGTGTTTGTTAGTGTTTTCTGGATAGTATCTAGGAACTTTAGAGTTTTGAATGAATTCTAGCATGTTACATTTTGTTTTTTTGTTGGCAAACGCTAATTAGTTCCACATGGAGACACAACAAGTACACATAAGTGTTTTCTGAGTAGAATGCTACAGAAACTAGGTGAAAAACTATATTTGCAACTGTAAACATGACATTGAATTCACATTCCCAAGAAAAAGACTTTGCTTTTCTCCAAAACCAGTTTGACTCTGCTTTTCTGGGTCCTTAGCACACGAATTTCACACGAGTTTGTCCAGATATGTCTGGGTGTAACCAGAATTATCCGGTTCTGTGTGGCTAAATGAATATCAGCTTTTAAACAGCCTGTGTGTTTGTTAGTGTTTTCTGGATAGTATCTAGGAACTTTAGAGTTTTGAATGAATTTTAGCATGTTACATTTTGTTTTTTTGTTGGCAAACGCTAATTAGTTCCACATGGAGACACAACAAGTACACATAAGTGTTTTCTGAGTAGAATGCTACAGGAACTAGGAGAAAAATGATATTTGCGACTGTAAACATGACATTGAATTCACATTCCCAAGAAAAAGACTTTGTTTTCTCCAAAACCAGTTTGACTCTGCTTTTCTGGGTGCTTTGCACACGAATTCCACACGAGTTTCTCCAGATAGGTCTGGGTGTAACCAGAAATATCCAGTTCTGTGTGGCTAAATGAATATCAGCTTTTAAACAGCCTGTGTGTTTGTTAGTGTTTTCTGGATAGTATCTAGGAACTTTAGAGTTTTGAATGAATTCTAGCATGTTACATTTTGTTTTTTTGTTGGCAAACGCTAATTAGTTCCACATGGAGACACAACAAGTACACATAAGTGTTTTCTGAGTAGAATGCTACAGGAACTAGGTGAAAAATGATATTTGCGACTGTAAACATGACATTGAATTCACATTCCCAAGAAAAAGACTTTGCTTTTCTCCAAAACCAGTTTGACTCTGCTTTTCTGGGTGCTTTGCACACGAATTCCACACGAGTTTGTCCACATAGGTCTGTATCTAACCAGAAATATCCAGTTCTATGTGGCTAAATGAATATCAGCTTTTAAACAGCCAGTGTGTTTGTTAGTGTTTTCTGAATAGTATCTAGGAACTTTAGAGTTTTGAATGAATTCTAGCGTGTTACATTTTGTTTTTTTGTTGGCAAACACTAATTAGTTCCACATGGATACACAACAAGTACACATAAGTGTTTTCTGAGTAGAATGCTACAGGAACTAGGAGAAAAATGATATTTGCGACTGTAAACATGACATTGAATTCACATTCGCAAGAAAAAGACTTTGCTTTTCTCCAAAACCAGTTTGACTCTGCTTTTCTGGGTGCTTTGCACACGAATTCCACACGAGTTTGTCCACATAGGTCTGTATCTAACCAGAAATATCCAGTTCTGTGTGGCTAAATGAATATCAGCTTTTAAACAGCCAGTGTGTTTGTTAGTGTTTTCTGGATAGTATCTAGGAACTTTAGCGTTTTGAATGAATTCTAGCATGTTACATTTTGTTTTTTTGTTGGCAAACGCTAATTAGTTCCACATGGAGACACAACAAGTACACATAAGTGTTTTCTGAGTAGAATGCTACAGGAACTAGGAGAAAAATGATATTTGCGACTGTAAACATGACATTGAATTCACATTCCCAAGAAAAAGACTTTGCTTTTCTCCAAAACCAGTTTGACTCTGCTTTTCTGGGTGCTTTGCACACGAATTCCCCACGAGTTTCTCCAGATAGGTTTGTATCTAACCAGAAATATCCAGTTCTGTGTGGCTAAATGAATATCAGCTTTTAAACAGCCTGTGTGTTTGTTAGTGTTTTCTGGATAGTATCTAGGAACTTTAGAGTTTTGAATGAATTTAGCATGTTACATTTTGTTTTTTTGTTGGCAAACGCTAATTAGTTCCACATGGAGACACAACAAGTACACATAAGTGTTTTCTGAGTAGAATGCTACAGGAACTAGGAGAAAAATGATATTTGCGACTGTAAACATGACATTGAATTCACATTCCCAAGAAAAAGTCTTTCCGTTTCTCCAAAACCAGTTTTACTCTGCTTATCTGGGTGCTTTGCACAGGAATTCCACACGAGTTTCTCCAGATAGGTTTGTATCTAACCAGAAATATCCAGTTCTGTTTTGCTCAATGAATATCAGCTTTTAAACAGCCTGTGTGTTTGTTAGTGTTTTCTGGTTAGTATCTAGGAACTTTAGAGTTTTGAATGAATTCTAGCGTGTTACATTTTGTTTTTTTGTTGGCAAACGCTAATTAGTTCCACATGGAGACACAACAAGTACACATAAGTGTTTTCTGAGTAGAATGCTACAGAAACTAGGTGAAAAATGATATTTGCGACTGTAAACAGGACATTGAATTCACATTCGCAAGAAAAAGAGTTTGCTTTTCTCCAAAACCAGTTTGACTCTGCTTATCTGGGTTCTTTGCACAGGAATTCCACACGACTTTCTCCAGATAGGTCTGTATCTAACCAGAAATATCCAGTTCTATGTGGCTAAATGAATATCAGCTTTTAAACAGCCTGTGTGTTTGTTAGTGTTTTCTGGATAGTATCTAGGAACCTTAGAGTTTTGAATGAATTTTAGTATGTTATATTTTGTTTTTTTGTTGGCAAACGCTAATTAGTTCCACATGGAGACACAACAAGTACACAGAAGTGTTTTCTGAGTAGAATGCTACAGAAACTAGGTGAAAAATGATATTTGCAACTGTAAACATGACATTGAATTCACATTCCCAAGAAAAAGACTTTGCTTTTCTCCAAAACCAGTTTGACTCTGCTTTTCTGGGTGCTTTGCACAGGAATTCCACACGAGTTTCTCCTGATAGGTCTGTATCTAACCAGAAATATCCAGTTCTATGTGGCTAAATGAATATCAGCTTTTAAACAGCCTGTGTGTTTGTTAGTGTTTTCTGGATAGTATCTAGGAACTTTAGAGTTTTGAATGAATTCTAGCAGGTTACATTTTGTTTTTTTGTTGGCAAACGCTAATTAGTTCCACATGGAGACACAACAAGTACACATAAGTGTTTTCTGAGTAGAATGCTACAGAAACTAGGTGAAAAACGATATTTGCAACTGTAAACATGACATTGAATTCACATTCCCAAGAAAAAGACTTTGCTTTTCTCCAAAACCAGTTTGACTCTGCTTTTCTGGGTCCGTAGCACACGAATTCCACACGAGTTTGTCCAGATAGGTCTGGGTGTAACCAGAATAATCCGGTTCTGTGTGGCTAAATGAATATCAGCTTTTAAACAGCCTGTGTGTTTGTTAGTGTTTTCTGGATAGTATCTAGGAACTTTAGAGTTTTGAATGAATTTTAGCAAGTTACATTTTGTTTTTTTGTTGGCAAACGCTAATTAGTTCCACATGGAGACACAACAAGTACACAGAAGTGTTTTCTGAGTAGAATGCTACAGAAACTAGGTGAAAAATGATATTTGCGACTGTAAACATGACATTGAATTCACATTCCCAAGAAAAAGACTTTGTTTTCTCCAAAACCAGTTTGACTCTGCTTTTCTGGGTCCTTAGCACACGAATTCCACACGAGTTTGTCCAGATAGGTCTGGGTGTAACCAGAATTATCCGGTTCTGTGTGGCTAAATGAATATCAGCTTTTAAACCGCCTGTGTGATTGTAGTGTTTTCTGGATAGTATCTAGCAACTTTAGAGTTTTGAATGAATTTTAGCATGTTACATTTCATTTTTTGGTTGGCAAACACTAATTAGTTCTACATGGAGACACAACAAGTACACATAAGTGTTTTCTGAGTAGAATGCTACAGGAACTAGGTGAAAAATGATATTTGCAACTGTAAACATGACATTGAATTCACATTCCCAAGAAAAAGACTTTGCTTTTCTCCAAAACCAGTTTGACTCTGCTTTTCTGGGTGCTTTGCACAGGAATTCCACACGAGTTTCTCCAGATAGGTCTGTATCTAACCAGAAATATCCAGTTCTATGTGGCTAAATGAATATCAGCTTTTAAACAGCCTGTGTGTTTGTTAGTGTTTTCTGGATAGTATCTAGGAACTTTAGAGTTTTGAATGAATTCTAGCATGTTACATTTTGTTTTTTTGTTGGCAAACGCTAATTAGTTCCACATGGAGACACAACAAGTACACATAAGTGTTTTCTGAGTAGAATGCTACAGAAACTAGGTGAAAAACTATATTTGCAACTGTAAACATGACATTGAATTCACATTCCCAAGAAAAAGACTTTGCTTTTCTCCAAAACCAGTTTGACTCTGCTTTTCTGGGTCCTTAGCACACGAATTTCACACGAGTTTGTCCAGATATGTCTGGGTGTAACCAGAATTATCCGGTTCTGTGTGGCTAAATGAATATCAGCTTTTAAACAGCCTGTGTGTTTGTTAGTGTTTTCTGGATAGTATCTAGGAACTTTAGAGTTTTGAATGAATTTTAGCATGTTACATTTTGTTTTTTTGTTGGCAAACGCTAATTAGTTCCACATGGAGACACAACAAGTACACATAAGTGTTTTCTGAGTAGAATGCTACAGGAACTAGGAGAAAAATGATATTTGCGACTGTAAACATGACATTGAATTCACATTCCCAAGAAAAAGACTTTGTTTTCTCCAAAACCAGTTTGACTCTGCTTTTCTGGGTGCTTTGCACACGAATTCCACACGAGTTTCTCCAGATAGGTCTGGGTGTAACCAGAAATATCCAGTTCTGTGTGGCTAAATGAATATCAGCTTTTAAACAGCCTGTGTGTTTGTTAGTGTTTTCTGGATAGTATCTAGGAACTTTAGAGTTTTGAATGAATTCTAGCATGTTACATTTTGTTTTTTTGTTGGCAAACGCTAATTAGTTCCACATGGAGACACAACAAGTACACATAAGTGTTTTCTGAGTAGAATGCTACAGGAACTAGGTGAAAAATGATATTTGCGACTGTAAACATGACATTGAATTCACATTCCCAAGAAAAAGACTTTGCTTTTCTCCAAAACCAGTTTGACTCTGCTTTTCTGGGTGCTTTGCACACGAATTCCACACGAGTTTGTCCACATAGGTCTGTATCTAACCAGAAATATCCAGTTCTATGTGGCTAAATGAATATCAGCTTTTAAACAGCCAGTGTGTTTGTTAGTGTTTTCTGAATAGTATCTAGGAACTTTAGAGTTTTGAATGAATTCTAGCGTGTTACATTTTGTTTTTTTGTTGGCAAACACTAATTAGTTCCACATGGATACACAACAAGTACACATAAGTGTTTTCTGAGTAGAATGCTACAGGAACTAGGAGAAAAATGATATTTGCGACTGTAAACATGACATTGAATTCACATTCGCAAGAAAAAGACTTTGCTTTTCTCCAAAACCAGTTTGACTCTGCTTTTCTGGGTGCTTTGCACACGAATTCCACACGAGTTTGTCCACATAGGTCTGTATCTAACCAGAAATATCCAGTTCTGTGTGGCTAAATGAATATCAGCTTTTAAACAGCCAGTGTGTTTGTTAGTGTTTTCTGGATAGTATCTAGGAACTTTAGCGTTTTGAATGAATTCTAGCATGTTACATTTTGTTTTTTTGTTGGCAAACGCTAATTAGTTCCACATGGAGACACAACAAGTACACATAAGTGTTTTCTGAGTAGAATGCTACAGGAACTAGGAGAAAAATGATATTTGCGACTGTAAACATGACATTGAATTCACATTCCCAAGAAAAAGACTTTGCTTTTCTCCAAAACCAGTTTGACTCTGCTTTTCTGGGTGCTTTGCACACGAATTCCCCACGAGTTTCTCCAGATAGGTTTGTATCTAACCAGAAATATCCAGTTCTGTGTGGCTAAATGAATATCAGCTTTTAAACAGCCTGTGTGTTTGTTAGTGTTTTCTGGATAGTATCTAGGAACTTTAGAGTTTTGAATGAATTTAGCATGTTACATTTTGTTTTTTTGTTGGCAAACGCTAATTAGTTCCACATGGAGACACAACAAGTACACATAAGTGTTTTCTGAGTAGAATGCTACAGGAACTAGGAGAAAAATGATATTTGCGACTGTAAACATGACATTGAATTCACATTCCCAAGAAAAAGTCTTTCCGTTTCTCCAAAACCAGTTTTACTCTGCTTATCTGGGTGCTTTGCACAGGAATTCCACACGAGTTTCTCCAGATAGGTTTGTATCTAACCAGAAATATCCAGTTCTGTTTTGCTCAATGAATATCAGCTTTTAAACAGCCTGTGTGTTTGTTAGTGTTTTCTGGTTAGTATCTAGGAACTTTAGAGTTTTGAATGAATTCTAGCGTGTTACATTTTGTTTTTTTGTTGGCAAACGCTAATTAGTTCCACATGGAGACACAACAAGTACACATAAGTGTTTTCTGAGTAGAATGCTACAGAAACTAGGTGAAAAATGATATTTGCGACTGTAAACAGGACATTGAATTCACATTCGCAAGAAAAAGAGTTTGCTTTTCTCCAAAACCAGTTTGACTCTGCTTATCTGGGTTCTTTGCACAGGAATTCCACACGACTTTCTCCAGATAGGTCTGTATCTAACCAGAAATATCCAGTTCTATGTGGCTAAATGAATATCAGCTTTTAAACAGCCTGTGTGTTTGTTAGTGTTTTCTGGATAGTATCTAGGAACCTTAGAGTTTTGAATGAATTTTAGTATGTTATATTTTGTTTTTTTGTTGGCAAACGCTAATTAGTTCCACATGGAGACACAACAAGTACACAGAAGTGTTTTCTGAGTAGAATGCTACAGAAACTAGGTGAAAAATGATATTTGCAACTGTAAACATGACATTGAATTCACATTCCCAAGAAAAAGACTTTGCTTTTCTCCAAAACCAGTTTGACTCTGCTTTTCTGGGTGCTTTGCACAGGAATTCCACACGAGTTTCTCCTGATAGGTCTGTATCTAACCAGAAATATCCAGTTCTATGTGGCTAAATGAATATCAGCTTTTAAACAGCCTGTGTGTTTGTTAGTGTTTTCTGGATAGTATCTAGGAACTTTAGAGTTTTGAATGAATTCTAGCAGGTTACATTTTGTTTTTTTGTTGGCAAACGCTAATTAGTTCCACATGGAGACACAACAAGTACACATAAGTGTTTTCTGAGTAGAATGCTACAGAAACTAGGTGAAAAACGATATTTGCAACTGTAAACATGACATTGAATTCACATTCCCAAGAAAAAGACTTTGCTTTTCTCCAAAACCAGTTTGACTCTGCTTTTCTGGGTCCGTAGCACACGAATTCCACACGAGTTTGTCCAGATAGGTCTGGGTGTAACCAGAATAATCCGGTTCTGTGTGGCTAAATGAATATCAGCTTTTAAACAGCCTGTGTGTTTGTTAGTGTTTTCTGGATAGTATCTAGGAACTTTAGAGTTTTGAATGAATTTTAGCAAGTTACATTTTGTTTTTTTGTTGGCAAACGCTAATTAGTTCCACATGGAGACACAACAAGTACACAGAAGTGTTTTCTGAGTAGAATGCTACAGAAACTAGGTGAAAAATGATATTTGCGACTGTAAACATGACATTGAATTCACATTCCCAAGAAAAAGACTTTGTTTTCTCCAAAACCAGTTTGACTCTGCTTTTCTGGGTCCTTAGCACACGAATTCCACACGAGTTTGTCCAGATAGGTCTGGGTGTAACCAGAATTATCCGGTTCTGTGTGGCTAAATGAATATCAGCTTTTAAACCGCCTGTGTGATTGTAGTGTTTTCTGGATAGTATCTAGCAACTTTAGAGTTTTGAATGAATTTTAGCATGTTACATTTCATTTTTTGGTTGGCAAACACTAATTAGTTCTACATGGAGACACAACAAGTACACATAAGTGTTTTCTGAGTAGAATGCTACAGGAACTAGGTGAAAAATGATATTTGCAACTGTAAACATGACATTGAATTCACATTCCCAAGAAAAAGACTTTGCTTTTCTCCAAAACCAGTTTGACTCTGCTTTTCTGGGTGCTTTGCACAGGAATTCCACACGAGTTTCTCCAGATAGGTCTGTATCTAACCAGAAATATCCAGTTCTATGTGGCTAAATGAATATCAGCTTTTAAACAGCCTGTGTGTTTGTTAGTGTTTTCTGGATAGTATCTAGGAACTTTAGAGTTTTGAATGAATTCTAGCATGTTACATTTTGTTTTTTTGTTGGCAAACGCTAATTAGTTCCACATGGAGACACAACAAGTACACATAAGTGTTTTCTGAGTAGAATGCTACAGAAACTAGGTGAAAAACTATATTTGCAACTGTAAACATGACATTGAATTCACATTCCCAAGAAAAAGACTTTGCTTTTCTCCAAAACCAGTTTGACTCTGCTTTTCTGGGTCCTTAGCACACGAATTTCACACGAGTTTGTCCAGATATGTCTGGGTGTAACCAGAATTATCCGGTTCTGTGTGGCTAAATGAATATCAGCTTTTAAACAGCCTGTGTGTTTGTTAGTGTTTTCTGGATAGTATCTAGGAACTTTAGAGTTTTGAATGAATTTTAGCATGTTACATTTTGTTTTTTTGTTGGCAAACGCTAATTAGTTCCACATGGAGACACAACAAGTACACATAAGTGTTTTCTGAGTAGAATGCTACAGGAACTAGGAGAAAAATGATATTTGCGACTGTAAACATGACATTGAATTCACATTCCCAAGAAAAAGACTTTGTTTTCTCCAAAACCAGTTTGACTCTGCTTTTCTGGGTGCTTTGCACACGAATTCCACACGAGTTTCTCCAGATAGGTCTGGGTGTAACCAGAAATATCCAGTTCTGTGTGGCTAAATGAATATCAGCTTTTAAACAGCCTGTGTGTTTGTTAGTGTTTTCTGGATAGTATCTAGGAACTTTAGAGTTTTGAATGAATTCTAGCATGTTACATTTTGTTTTTTTGTTGGCAAACGCTAATTAGTTCCACATGGAGACACAACAAGTACACATAAGTGTTTTCTGAGTAGAATGCTACAGGAACTAGGTGAAAAATGATATTTGCGACTGTAAACATGACATTGAATTCACATTCCCAAGAAAAAGACTTTGCTTTTCTCCAAAACCAGTTTGACTCTGCTTTTCTGGGTGCTTTGCACACGAATTCCACACGAGTTTGTCCACATAGGTCTGTATCTAACCAGAAATATCCAGTTCTATGTGGCTAAATGAATATCAGCTTTTAAACAGCCAGTGTGTTTGTTAGTGTTTTCTGAATAGTATCTAGGAACTTTAGAGTTTTGAATGAATTCTAGCGTGTTACATTTTGTTTTTTTGTTGGCAAACACTAATTAGTTCCACATGGATACACAACAAGTACACATAAGTGTTTTCTGAGTAGAATGCTACAGGAACTAGGAGAAAAATGATATTTGCGACTGTAAACATGACATTGAATTCACATTCGCAAGAAAAAGACTTTGCTTTTCTCCAAAACCAGTTTGACTCTGCTTTTCTGGGTGCTTTGCACACGAATTCCACACGAGTTTGTCCACATAGGTCTGTATCTAACCAGAAATATCCAGTTCTGTGTGGCTAAATGAATATCAGCTTTTAAACAGCCAGTGTGTTTGTTAGTGTTTTCTGGATAGTATCTAGGAACTTTAGCGTTTTGAATGAATTCTAGCATGTTACATTTTGTTTTTTTGTTGGCAAACGCTAATTAGTTCCACATGGAGACACAACAAGTACACATAAGTGTTTTCTGAGTAGAATGCTACAGGAACTAGGAGAAAAATGATATTTGCGACTGTAAACATGACATTGAATTCACATTCCCAAGAAAAAGACTTTGCTTTTCTCCAAAACCAGTTTGACTCTGCTTTTCTGGGTGCTTTGCACACGAATTCCCCACGAGTTTCTCCAGATAGGTTTGTATCTAACCAGAAATATCCAGTTCTGTGTGGCTAAATGAATATCAGCTTTTAAACAGCCTGTGTGTTTGTTAGTGTTTTCTGGATAGTATCTAGGAACTTTAGAGTTTTGAATGAATTTAGCATGTTACATTTTGTTTTTTTGTTGGCAAACGCTAATTAGTTCCACATGGAGACACAACAAGTACACATAAGTGTTTTCTGAGTAGAATGCTACAGGAACTAGGAGAAAAATGATATTTGCGACTGTAAACATGACATTGAATTCACATTCCCAAGAAAAAGTCTTTCCGTTTCTCCAAAACCAGTTTTACTCTGCTTATCTGGGTGCTTTGCACAGGAATTCCACACGAGTTTCTCCAGATAGGTTTGTATCTAACCAGAAATATCCAGTTCTGTTTTGCTCAATGAATATCAGCTTTTAAACAGCCTGTGTGTTTGTTAGTGTTTTCTGGTTAGTATCTAGGAACTTTAGAGTTTTGAATGAATTCTAGCGTGTTACATTTTGTTTTTTTGTTGGCAAACGCTAATTAGTTCCACATGGAGACACAACAAGTACACATAAGTGTTTTCTGAGTAGAATGCTACAGAAACTAGGTGAAAAATGATATTTGCGACTGTAAACAGGACATTGAATTCACATTCGCAAGAAAAAGAGTTTGCTTTTCTCCAAAACCAGTTTGACTCTGCTTATCTGGGTTCTTTGCACAGGAATTCCACACGACTTTCTCCAGATAGGTCTGTATCTAACCAGAAATATCCAGTTCTATGTGGCTAAATGAATATCAGCTTTTAAACAGCCTGTGTGTTTGTTAGTGTTTTCTGGATAGTATCTAGGAACCTTAGAGTTTTGAATGAATTTTAGTATGTTATATTTTGTTTTTTTGTTGGCAAACGCTAATTAGTTCCACATGGAGACACAACAAGTACACATAAGTGTTTTCTGAGTAGAATGCTACAGAAACTAGGTGAAAAATGATATTTGCAACTGTAAACATGACATTGAATTCACATTCCCAAGAAAAAGACTTTGCTTTTCTCCAAAACCAGTTTGACTCTGCTTTTCTGGGTGCTTTGCACAGGAATTCCACACGAGTTTCTCCTGATAGGTCTGTATCTAACCAGAAATATCCAGTTCTATGTGGCTAAATGAATATCAGCTTTTAAACAGCCTGTGTGTTTGTTAGTGTTTTCTGGATAGTATCTAGGAACTTTAGAGTTTTGAATGAATTCTAGCAGGTTACATTTTGTTTTTTTGTTGGCAAACGCTAATTAGTTCCACATGGAGACACAACAAGTACACATAAGTGTTTTCTGAGTAGAATGCTACAGAAACTAGGTGAAAAACGATATTTGCAACTGTAAACATGACATTGAATTCACATTCCCAAGAAAAAGACTTTGCTTTTCTCCAAAACCAGTTTGACTCTGCTTTTCTGGGTCCGTAGCACACGAATTCCACACGAGTTTGTCCAGATAGGTCTGGGTGTAACCAGAATAATCCGGTTCTGTGTGGCTAAATGAATATCAGCTTTTAAACAGCCTGTGTGTTTGTTAGTGTTTTCTGGATAGTATCTAGGAACTTTAGAGTTTTGAATGAATTTTAGCAAGTTACATTTTGTTTTTTTGTTGGCAAACGCTAATTAGTTCCACATGGAGACACAACAAGTACACAGAAGTGTTTTCTGAGTAGAATGCTACAGAAACTAGGTGAAAAACGATATTTGCAACTGTAAACATGACATTGAATTCACATTCCCAAGAAAAAGACTTTGTTTTCTCCAAAACCAGTTTGACTCTGCTTTTCTGGGTCCTTAGCACACGAATTCCACACGAGTTTGTCCAGATAGGTCTGGGTGTAACCAGAATTATCCGGTTCTGTTTGGCTAAATGAATATCAGCTTTTAAACCGCCTGTGTGATTGTAGTGTTTTCTGGATAGTATCTAGCAACTTTAGAGTTTTGAATGAATTTTAGCATGTTACATTTCATTTTTTGGTTGGCAAACACTAATTAGTTCTACATGGAGACACAACAAGTACAATAAGTGTTTTCTGAGTAGAATGCTACAGGATCTAGGTGAAAAATGATATTTGCAACTGTAAACATGACATTGAATTCACATTCCCAAGAAAAAGACTTTGCTTTTCTCCAAAACCAGTTTGACTCTGCTTTTCTGGGTGCTTTGCACAGGAATTCCACACGAGTTTCTCCAGATAGGTCTGTATCTAACCAGAAATATCCAGTTCTATGTGGCTAAATGAATATCAGCTTTTAAACAGCCTGTGTGTTTGTTAGTGTTTTCTGGATAGTATCTAGGAACTTTAGAGTTTTGAATGAATTCTAGCATGTTACATTTTGTTTTTTTGTTGGCAAACGCTAATTAGTTCCACATGGAGACACAACAAGTACACATAAGTGTTTTCTGAGTAGAATGCTACAGAAACTAGGTGAAAAACTATATTTGCAACTGTAAACATGACATTGAATTCACATTCCCAAGAAAAAGACTTTGCTTTTCTCCAAAACCAGTTTGACTCTGCTTTTCTGGGTCCTTAGCACACGAATTTCACACGAGTTTGTCCAGATATGTCTGGGTGTAACCAGAATTATCCGGTTCTGTGTGGCTAAATGAATATCAGCTTTTAAACAGCCTGTGTGTTTGTTAGTGTTTTCTGGATAGTATCTAGGAACTTTAGAGTTTTGAATGAATTTTAGCATGTTACATTTTGTTTTTTTGTTGGCAAACGCTAATTAGTTCCACATGGAGACACAACAAGTACACAGAAGTGTTTTCTGAGTAGAATGCTACAGGAACTAGGAGAAAAATGATATTTGCGACTGTAAACATGACATTGAATTCACATTCCCAAGAAAAAGACTTTGTTTTCTCCAAAACCAGTTTGACTCTGCTTTTCTGGGTGCTTTGCACACGAATTCCACACGAGTTTCTCCAGATAGGTCTGTATCTAACCAGAAATATCCAGTTCTGTGTGGCTAAATGAATATCAGCTTTTAAACAGCCTGTGTGTTTGTTAGTGTTTTCTGGATAGTATCTAGGAACTTTAGAGTTTTGAATGAATTCTAGCATGTTACATTTTGTTTTTTTGTTGGCAAACGCTAATTAGTTCCACATGGAGACACAACAAGTACACATAAGTGTTTTCTGAGTAGAATGCTACAGGAACTAGGTGAAAAATGATATTTGCGACTGTAAACATGACATTGAATTCACATTCCCAAGAAAAAGACTTTGCTTTTCTCCAAAACCAGTTTGACTCTGCTTTTCTGGGTGCTTTGCACACGAATTCCACACGAGTTTGTCCACATAGGTCTGTATCTAACCAGAAATATCCAGTTCTATGTGGCTAAATGAATATCAGCTTTTAAACAGCCAGTGTGTTTGTTAGTGTTTTCTGAATAGTATCTAGGAACTTTAGAGTTTTTAATGAATTCTAGCGTGTTACATTTTGTTTTTTTGTTGGCAAACGCTAATTAGTTCCACATGGAGACACAACAAGTACACATAAGTGTTTTCTGAGTAGAATGCTACAGGAACTAGGAGAAAAATGATATTTGCGACTGTAAACATGACATTGAATTCACATTCGCAAGAAAAAGACTTTGCTTTTCTCCAAAACCAGTTTGACTCTGCTTTTCTGGGTGCTTTGCACACGAATTCCACACGAGTTTGTCCACATAGGTCTGTATCTAACCAGAAATATCCAGTTCTGTGTGGCTACATGAATATCAGCTTTTAAACAGCCTGTGTGTTTGTTAGTGTTTTCTGGATAGTATCTAGGAACTTTAGAGTTTTGAATGAATTCTAGCATGTTACATTTTGTTTTTTTGTTGGCAAACGCTAATTAGTTCCACATGGAGACACAACAAGTACACATAAGTGTTTTCTGAGTAGAATGCTACAGGAACTAGGAGAAAAATGATATTTGCGACTGTAAACATGACATTGAATTCACATTCCCAAGAAAAAGTCTTTGCGTTTCTCCAAAACCAGTTTGACTCTGCTTTTCTGGGTGCTTTGCACAGGAATTCCACACGAGTTTCTCCAGATAGGTTTGTATCTAACCAGAAATATCCAGTTCTGTTTTGCTCAATGAATATCAGCTTTTAAACAGCCTGTGTGTTTGTTAGAGTTTTCTGGATAGTATCTAGGAACTTTAGAGTTTTGAATGAATTCTAGCGTGTTACATTTTGTTTTTTTGTTGGCAAACGCTAATTAGTTCCACATGGAGACACAACAAGTACACATAAGTGTTTTCTGAGTAGAATGCTACAGAAACTAGGTGAAAAATGATATTTGCGACTGTAAACAGGACATTGAATTCACATTCGCAAGAAAAAGAGTTTGCTTTTCTCCAAAACCAGTTTGACTCTGCTTATCTGGGTTCTTTGCACAGGAATTCCACACGAGTTTCTCCAGATAGGTCTGTATCTAACCAGAAATATCCAGTTCTATGTGGCTAAATGAATATCAGCTTTTAAACAGCCTGTGTGTTTGTTAGTGTTTTCTGGATAGTATCTAGGAACCTTAGAGTTTTGAATGAATTTTAGTATGTTATATTTTGTTTTTTTGTTGGCAAACGCTAATTAGTTCCACATGGAGACACAACAAGTACACATAAGTGTTTTCTGAGTAGAATGCTACAGGAACTAGGAGAAAAATGATATTTGCGACTGTAAACATGACATTGAATTCACATTCCCAAGAAAAAGACTTTGCGTTTCTCCAAAACCAGTTTGACTCTGCTTTTCTGGGTCCTTTGCACACGAATTCCACACGAGTTTGTCCAGATAGGTCTGTATCTAACCAGAAATATCCAGTTCTGTGTGGCTAAATGAATATCAGCTTTTAAACAGCCTGTGTGTTTGTTAGTGTTTTCTGGATAGTATCTAGGAACTTTAGAGTTTTGAATGAATTCTAGCATGTTACATTTTGTTTTTTTGTTGGCAAACGCTAATTAGTTCCACATGGAGACACAACAAGTACACATAAGTGTTTTCTGAGTAGAATGCTACAGGAACTAGGAGAAAAATGATATTTGCGACTGTAAACATGACATTGAATTCACATTCCCAAGAAAAAGTCTTTGCGTTTCTCCAAAACCAGTTTGACTCTGCTTTTCTGGGTGCTTTGCACAGGAATTCCACACGAGTTTCTCCAGATAGGTCTGTATCTAACCAGAAATATCCAGTTCTGTGTGGCTAAATGAATATCAGCTTTTAAACAGCCTGTGTGTTTGTTAGTGTTTTCTGGATAGTATCTAGGAACTTTAGAGTTTTGAATGAATTCTAGCTTGTTACATTTTGTTCTTTTGTTGGCAAACGCTAATTAGTTCCACATGGAGACACAACAAGTACACATAAGTGTTTTCTGAGTACAATGCTACAGAAACTAGGTGAAAAATGATATTTGCGACTGTAAACATGACATTGAATTCACATTCGCAAGAAAAAGACTTTGCTTTTCTCCAAAACCAGTTTGACTCTGCTTTTCTGGGTGCTTTGTACAGGAATTCCACAAGAGTTTCTCCAGATAGGTCTGTATCTAACCAGAAATATCCAGTTCTATGTGGCTAAATGAATATCAGCTTTTAAACAGCCTGTGTGTTTGTTAGTGTTTTCTGGATAGTATCTAGGAACTTTAGAGTTTTGAATGAATTCCTGCATGTTACATTTTGTTTTTTTGTTGGCAAACGCTAATTAGTTCCACATGGAGACACAACAAGTACACATAAGTGTTTTCTGAGTAGAATGCTACAGAAACTAGGTGAAAAATGATATTTGCAACTGTAAACAGGACATTGAATTCACATTCCCAAGAAAAAGACTTTGCTTTTCTCCAAAACCAGTTTGACTCTGCTTTTCTGGGTGCTTTGCACAGGAATTCCACACGAGTTTCTCCAGATAGGTCTGTATCTAACCAGAAATATCCAGTTCTGTGTGGCTAAATGAATATCAGCTTTTAAACAGCCTGTGTGTTTGTTAGTGTTTTCTGGATAGTATCTAGGAACTTTAGAGTTTTGAATGAATTCTAGCTTGTTACATTTTGTTTTTTTGTTGGCAAACGCTAATTAGTTCCACATGGAGACACAACAAGTACACATAAGTGTTTTCTGAGTAGAATGCTACAGAAACTAGGTGAAAAACGATATTTGCAACTGTAAACATGACATTGAATTCACATTCCCAAGAAAAAGACTTTGCTTTTCTCCAAAACCAGTTTGACTCTGCTTTTCTGAGTCCGTAGCACACGAATTCCACACGAGTTTGTCCAGATAGGTTGGGTGTAACCAGAATAATCCGGTTCTGTGTGGCTAAATGAATATCAGCTTTTAAACAGCCTGTGTGTTTGTTAGTGTTTTCTGGATAGTATCTAGGAACTTTAGAGTTTTGAATGAATTTTAGCATGTTACATTTTGTTTTTTTGTTGGCAAACGCTAATTAGTTCCACATGGAGACACAACAAGTACACATAAGTGTTTTCTGAGTAGAATGCTACAGAAACTAGGTGAAAAATGATATTTGCGACTGTAAACATGACATTGAATTCACATTCGCAAGAAAAAGACTTTGCTTTTCTCCAAAACCAGTTTGACTCTGCTTTTCTGGGTGCTTTGTACAGGAATTCCACAAGAGTTTCTCCAGATAGGTCTGTATCTAACCAGACATATCCAGTTCTATGTGGCTAAATGAATATCAGCTTTTAAACAGCCAGTGTGTTTGTTAGTGTTTTCTGGATAGTATCTAGGAACTTTAGAGTTTTGAATGAATTCTAGCATGTTACGTTTTGTTTTTTTGTTGGCAAACGCTAATTAGTTCCACATGGAGACACAACAAGTACACAGAAGTGTTTTCAGAGTACAATGCTACAGAAACTAGGTGAAAAATGATATTTGCGACTGTAAACATGACATTGAATCCACTTGCCCAAGAAAACGTCTTTGCTTTTCTCCAAAACCAGTTTGACTCTGCTTTTCTGGGTCCTTAGCACACGAATTCCACACGAGTTTGTCCAGATAGGTCTGGGTGTAACCAGTATTATCCGGTTCTGTGTGGCTAAATGAATATCAGCTTTTAAACAGCCTGTGTGTTTGTTAGTGTTTTCTGGATAGTATCTAGGAACTTTAGAGTTTTGAATGAATTTTAGCATGTTACATTTTGTTTTTTTGTTGGCAAACGCTAATTAGTTCCACATGGAGACACAACAAGTACACATAAGTGTTTTCTGAGTACAATGCTACAGGAACTAAGTGAAAAATGATATTTGCGACTGTAAACATGACATTGAATTCACATTCCCAAGAAAAAGACTTTGCTTTTCTCCAAAACCAGTTTGACTCTGCTTTTCTGGGTGCTTTGCACACGAATTCCACAGGAGTTTCTCCAGATAGGTCTGGGTGTAACCAGAATTATCCGGTTCTGTGTGGCTAAATGAATATCAGCTTTTAAACAGCCTGTGTGATTGTAGTGTTTTCTGGATAGTATCTAGGAACTTTAGAGTTTTGAATGAATTCTAGCATGTTACGTTTTGTTTTTTTGTTGGCAAACGCTAATTAGTTCCACATGGAGACACAACAAGTACACATAAGTGTTTTCTGAGTAGAATGCTACAGAAACTAGGTGAAAAATGATATTTGCAACTGTAAACATGACATTGAATTCACATTCCCAAGAAAAAGACTTTGCTTTTCTCCAAAACCAGTTTGACTCTTCTTTTCTGGGTCCTTAGCACACGAATTCCACACGAGTTTGTCCAGATAGGTCTGGGTGTAACCAGAATTATCCGGTTCTGTGTGGCTAAATGAATATCAGCTTTTAAACAGCCTGTGTGATTGTAGTGTTTTCTGGATAGTATCTAGGAACTTTAGAGTTTTGAATGAATTTTAGCATGTTACATTTCATTTTTTGGTTGGCAAACACTAATTAGTTCTACATGGAGACACAACAAGTACACGTAAGTGTTTTCTGAGTACAATGCTACAGGAACTAGGTGAAAAATGATACTTGCGACTGTAAACATGACATTGAATTCACATTCCCAAGAAAAAGACTTTGCTTTTCTCCAAAACCAGTTTGACTCTGCTTTTCTGGGTCCTTAGCACACGAATTCCACACGAGTTTGTCCAGATAGGTCTGGGTGTAACCAGAATTATCCGGTTCTGTGTGGATAAATGAATATCAGCTTTTAAACAGCCTGTGTGATTGTAGTGTTTTCTGGATAGTATCTAGGAACTTTAGAGTTTTGAATGAATTTTAGCATGTTACATTTCATTTTTTGGTTGGTAAACACTAATTAGTTCTACATGGAGACACAACAAGTACACGTAAGTGTTTTCTGAGTACAATGCTACAGAAACTAGGTGAAAAATTATATTTGCGACTGTAAACATGACATTGAATTCACATTCCCAAGAAAAAGACTTTGCTTTTCTCCAAAACCAGTTTGACTCTGCTTTTCTGGGTCCGTAGCACACGAATTCCACACGAGTTTGTCCAGATAAGTCTGGGTGTAACCAGAATAATCCGGTTCTGTGTGGCTAAATGAATATCAGCTTTTAAACAGCCTGTGTGTTTGTTAGTGTTTTCTGGATAGTATCTAGCAACTTTAGAGTTTTGAATGAATTTTAGCATGTTACATTTTGTTTTTTTGTTGGCAAAAGCTAATTAGTTCCACATGAAGACACAACAAGTACACATAAGTGTTTTCTGAGTAGAATGCTACAGGAACTAGGTGAAAAATGATATTTGCGACTGTAAACATGACATTGAATTCACATTCCCAAGAAAAAGACTTTGCTTTTCTCCAAAACCAGTTTGACTCTGCTTTTCTGGGTCCTTAGCACAAGAATTCCACACGAGTTTTTCCAGATAGGTCTGGGTGTAACCAGAATTATCCGGTTCTGTGTGGCTAAATGAATATCAGCTTTTAAACAGCCTGTGTGATTGTAGTGTTTTCTGGATAGTATCTAGGAACTTTAGAGTTTTGAATGAATTTTAGCATGTTACATTTCATTTTTTGGTTGGCAAACACTAATTAGTTCTACATGGAGACACAACAAGTACACGTAAGTGTTTTCTGAGTACAATGCTACAGGAACTAGGTGAAAAATGATATTTGCGACTGTAAACATGACATTGAATTCACATTCCCAAGAAAAAGACTTTGCTTTTCTCCAAAACCAGTTTGACTCTGCTTTTCTGGGTCCGTAGCACACGAATTCCACACGAGTTTGTCCAGATAGGTCTGGGTGTAACCAGAATAATCCGGTTCTGTGTGGCTAAATGAATATCAGCTTTTAAACAGCCTGTGTGTTTGTTAGTGTTTTCTGGATAGTATCTAGCAACTTTAGAGTTTTGAATGAATTTTAGCATGTTACATTTTGTTTTTTTGTTGGCAAACGCTAATTAGTTCCACATGGAGACACAACAAGTACACAGAAGTGTTTTCTGAGTAGAATGCTACAGGAACTAGGTGAAAAATGATATGTGCGACTGTAAACATGACATTGAATTCACATTCCCAAGAAAAAGACTTTGCTTTTCTCCAAAACCAGTTTGACTCTGCTTTTCTGGGTCCTTAGCACAAGAATTCCACACGAGTTTTTCCAGATAGGTCTGGGTGTAACCAGAATTATCCGGTTCTGTGTGGCTAAATGAATATCAGCTTTTAAACAGCCTGTGTGATTGTAGTGTTTTCTGGATAGTATCTAGGAACTTTAGAGTTTTGAATGAATTCTAGCATGTTACATTTTGTTTTTTGATTGGCAAACACTAATTAGTTCCACATGGAGGCACAACAAGTACACAGAAGTGTTTTCAGAGTACAATGCTACAGGAACTAGGAGAAAAATGATATTTGCGACTGTAAACATGACATTGAATCCACTTGCCCAAGAAAACGTCTTTGCTTTTCTCCAAAACCAGTTTGACTCTGCTTTTCTGGGTGCTTTGCACACGAATTCCACAGGAGTTTCTCCAGGTAGGTCTGTATCTAACCAGAAATATCCAGTTCTGTGTGGCTAAATGAATATCAGCTTTTAAACAGCCTGTGTGTTTGTTAGTGTTTTCTGGATAGTATCTAGGAACTTTAGAGTTTTGAATGAATTCTAGCATGTTACATTTTGTTTTTTTGTTGGCAAACGCTAATTAGTTCCACATGGAGACACAACAATTACACAGAAGTGTTTTCTTAGTAGAATGCTACAGAAACTAGGTGAAAAATGATATTTGCGACTGTAAACATGACATTGAATTCACATTCCCAAGAAAAAGACTTTGCTTTTCTCCAAAACCAGTTTGACTCTGCTTTTCTGGGTTTTTAGCACAAGAATTCCACACGAGTTTGTCCAGATAGGTCTGGGTGTAACCAGAATTATCCGGTTCTGTGTGGCTAAATGAATATCAGCTTTTAAACAGCCTGTGTGTTTGTTAGTGTTTTCTGGATAGTATCTAGGTACTTTAGAGTTTTGAATGAATTCTAGCATGTTACGTTTTGTTTTTTTGTTGGCAAACGCTAATTAGTTCCACATGGAGACACAACAAGTACACAGAAGTGTTTTCTGAGTAGAATGCTACAGAAACTAGGTGAAAAATGATATTTGCAACTGTAAACATGACATTGAATTCACATTCCCAAGAAAAAGACTTTGCTTTTCTCCAAAACCAGTTTGACTCTGCTTTTCTGGGTCCTTAGCACACGAATTCCACACGAGTTTCTCCAGATAGGTCTGGGTGTAACCAGAATAATCCGGTTCTGTGTGGCTAAATGAATATCAGCTTTTAAACAGCCTGTGTGTTTGTTAGTGTTTTCTGGATAGTATCTAGGAACGTTAGAGTTTTGAATGAATTCTAGCATGTTACATTTTGTTTTTTTGTTGGCAAACGCTAATTAGTTCCACATGGAGACACAACAAGTACACAGAAGTGTTTTCTGAGTAGAATGCTACAGGAACTAGGTGAAAAATGATACTTGCGACTGTAAACATGACATTGAATTCACATTCCCAAGAAAAAGACTTTGCTTTTCTCCAAAACCAGTTTGTCTCTGCTTTTCTGGGTCCTTAGCACAAGAATTCCACACGAGTTTTTCCAGATAGGTCTGGGTGTAACCAGAATTATCCGGTTCTGTGTGGCTAAATGAATATCAGCTTTTAAACAGCCTGTGTGATTGTAGTGTTTTCTGGATAGTATCTAGGAACTTTAGAGTTTTGAATGAATTCTAGCATGTTACGTTTTGTTTTTTTGTTGGCAAACGCTAATTAGTTCCACATGGAGACACAACAAGTACACATAAGTGTTTTCTGAGTAGAATGCTACAGAAACTAGGTGAAAAATGATATTTGCAACTGTAAACATGACATTGAATTCACATTCCCAAGAAAAAGACTTTGCTTTTCTCCAAAACCAGTTTGACTCTTCTTTTCTGGGTCCTTAGCACACGAATTCCACACGAGTTTGTCCAGATAGGTCTGGGTGTAACCAGAATTATCCGGTTCTGTGTGGCTAAATGAATATCAGCTTTTAAACAGCCTGTGTGATTGTAGTGTTTTCTGGATAGTATCTAGGAACTTTAGAGTTTTGAATGAATTTTAGCATGTTACATTTCATTTTTTGGTTGGCAAACACTAATTAGTTCTACATGGAGACACAACAAGTACACGTAAGTGTTTTCTGAGTACAATGCTACAGGAACTAGGTGAAAAATGATACTTGCGACTGTAAACATGACATTGAATTCACATTCCCAAGAAAAAGACTTTGCTTTTCTCCAAAACCAGTTTGACTCTGCTTTTCTGGGTCCTTAGCACACGAATTCCACACGAGTTTGTCCAGATAGGTCTGGGTGTAACCAGAATTATCCGGTTCTGTGTGGATAAATGAATATCAGCTTTTAAACAGCCTGTGTGATTGTAGTGTTTTCTGGATAGTATCTAGGAACTTTAGAGTTTTGAATGAATTTTAGCATGTTACATTTCATTTTTTGGTTGGTAAACACTAATTAGTTCTACATGGAGACACAACAAGTACACGTAAGTGTTTTCTGAGTACAATGCTACAGAAACTAGGTGAAAAATTATATTTGCGACTGTAAACATGACATTGAATTCACATTCCCAAGAAAAAGACTTTGCTTTTCTCCAAAACCAGTTTGACTCTGCTTTTCTGGGTCCGTAGCACACGAATTCCACACGAGTTTGTCCAGATAGGTCTGGGTGTAACCAGAATAATCCGGTTCTGTGTGGCTAAATGAATATCAGCTTTTAAACAGCCTGTGTGTTTGTTAGTGTTTTCTGGATAGTATCTAGCAACTTTAGAGTTTTGAATGAATTTTAGCATGTTACATTTTGTTTTTTTGTTGGCAAAAGCTAATTAGTTCCACATGAAGACACAACAAGTACACATAAGTGTTTTCTGAGTAGAATGCTACAGGAACTAGGTGAAAAATGATATTTGCGACTGTAAACATGACATTGAATTCACATTCCCAAGAAAAAGACTTTGCTTTTCTCCAAAACCAGTTTGACTCTGCTTTTCTGGGTCCTTAGCACAAGAATTCCACACGAGTTTTTCCAGATAGGTCTGGGTGTAACCAGAATTATCCGGTTCTGTGTGGCTAAATGAATATCAGCTTTTAAACAGCCTGTGTGATTGTAGTGTTTTCTGGATAGTATCTAGGAACTTTAGAGTTTTGAATGAATTTTAGCATGTTACATTTCATTTTTTGGTTGGCAAACACTAATTAGTTCTACATGGAGACACAACAAGTACACGTAAGTGTTTTCTGAGTACAATGCTACAGGAACTAGGTGAAAAATGATATTTGCGACTGTAAACATGACATTGAATTCACATTCCCAAGAAAAAGACTTTGCTTTTCTCCAAAACCAGTTTGACTCTGCTTTTCTGGGTCCGTAGCACACGAATTCCACACGAGTTTGTCCAGATAGGTCTGGGTGTAACCAGAATAATCCGGTTCTGTGTGGCTAAATGAATATCAGCTTTTAAACAGCCTGTGTGTTTGTTAGTGTTTTCTGGATAGTATCTAGCAACTTTAGAGTTTTGAATGAATTTTAGCATGTTACATTTTGTTTTTTTGTTGGCAAACGCTAATTAGTTCCACATGGAGACACAACAAGTACACAGAAGTGTTTTCTGAGTAGAATGCTACAGGAACTAGGTGAAAAATGATATGTGCGACTGTAAACATGACATTGAATTCACATTCCCAAGAAAAAGACTTTGCTTTTCTCCAAAACCAGTTTGACTCTGCTTTTCTGGGTCCTTAGCACAAGAATTCCACACGAGTTTTTCCAGATAGGTCTGGGTGTAACCAGAATTATCCGGTTCTGTGTGGCTAAATGAATATCAGCTTTTAAACAGCCTGTGTGATTGTAGTGTTTTCTGGATAGTATCTAGGAACTTTAGAGTTTTGAATGAATTCTAGCATGTTACATTTTGTTTTTTGATTGGCAAACACTAATTAGTTCCACATGGAGGCACAACAAGTACACAGAAGTGTTTTCAGAGTACAATGCTACAGGAACTAGGAGAAAAATGATATTTGCGACTGTAAACATGACATTGAATCCACTTGCCCAAGAAAACGTCTTTGCTTTTCTCCAAAACCAGTTTGACTCTGCTTTTCTGGGTGCTTTGCACACGAATTCCACAGGAGTTTCTCCAGGTAGGTCTGTATCTAACCAGAAATATCCAGTTCTGTGTGGCTAAATGAATATCAGCTTTTAAACAGCCTGTGTGTTTGTTAGTGTTTTCTGGATAGTATCTAGGAACTTTAGAGTTTTGAATGAATTCTAGCATGTTACATTTTGTTTTTTTGTTGGCAAACGCTAATTAGTTCCACATGGAGACACAACAATTACACAGAAGTGTTTTCTTAGTAGAATGCTACAGAAACTAGGTGAAAAATGATATTTGCGACTGTAAACATGACATTGAATTCACATTCCCAAGAAAAAGACTTTGCTTTTCTCCAAAACCAGTTTGACTCTGCTTTTCTGGGTTTTTAGCACAAGAATTCCACACGAGTTTGTCCAGATAGGTCTGGGTGTAACCAGAATTATCCGGTTCTGTGTGGCTAAATGAATATCAGCTTTTAAACAGCCTGTGTGTTTGTTAGTGTTTTCTGGATAGTATCTAGGTACTTTAGAGTTTTGAATGAATTCTAGCATGTTACGTTTTGTTTTTTTGTTGGCAAACGCTAATTAGTTCCACATGGAGACACAACAAGTACACAGAAGTGTTTTCTGAGTAGAATGCTACAGAAACTAGGTGAAAAATGATATTTGCAACTGTAAACATGACATTGAATTCACATTCCCAAGAAAAAGACTTTGCTTTTCTCCAAAACCAGTTTGACTCTGCTTTTCTGGGTCCTTAGCACACGAATTCCACACGAGTTTCTCCAGATAGGTCTGGGTGTAACCAGAATAATCCGGTTCTGTGTGGCTAAATGAATATCAGCTTTTAAACAGCCTGTGTGTTTGTTAGTGTTTTCTGGATAGTATCTAGGAACGTTAGAGTTTTGAATGAATTCTAGCATGTTACATTTTGTTTTTTTGTTGGCAAACGCTAATTAGTTCCACATGGAGACACAACAAGTACACAGAAGTGTTTTCTGAGTAGAATGCTACAGGAACTAGGTGAAAAATGATACTTGCGACTGTAAACATGACATTGAATTCACATTCCCAAGAAAAAGACTTTGCTTTTCTCCAAAACCAGTTTGTCTCTGCTTTTCTGGGTCCTTAGCACAAGAATTCCACACGAGTTTTTCCAGATAGGTCTGGGTGTAACCAGAATTATCCGGTTCTGTGTGGCTAAATGAATATCAGCTTTTAAACAGCCTGTGTGATTGTAGTGTTTTCTGGATAGTATCTAGGAACTTTAGAGTTTTGAATGAATTCTAGCATGTTACGTTTTGTTTTTTTGTTGGCAAACGCTAATTAGTTCCACATGGAGACACAACAAGTACACATAAGTGTTTTCTGAGTAGAATGCTACAGAAACTAGGTGAAAAATGATATTTGCAACTGTAAACATGACATTGAATTCACATTCCCAAGAAAAAGACTTTGCTTTTCTCCAAAACCAGTTTGACTCTTCTTTTCTGGGTCCTTAGCACACGAATTCCACACGAGTTTGTCCAGATAGGTCTGGGTGTAACCAGAATTATCCGGTTCTGTGTGGCTAAATGAATATCAGCTTTTAAACAGCCTGTGTGATTGTAGTGTTTTCTGGATAGTATCTAGGAACTTTAGAGTTTTGAATGAATTTTAGCATGTTACATTTCATTTTTTGGTTGGCAAACACTAATTAGTTCTACATGGAGACACAACAAGTACACGTAAGTGTTTTCTGAGTACAATGCTACAGGAACTAGGTGAAAAATGATACTTGCGACTGTAAACATGACATTGAATTCACATTCCCAAGAAAAAGACTTTGCTTTTCTCCAAAACCAGTTTGACTCTGCTTTTCTGGGTCCTTAGCACACGAATTCCACACGAGTTTGTCCAGATAGGTCTGGGTGTAACCAGAATTATCCGGTTCTGTGTGGATAAATGAATATCAGCTTTTAAACAGCCTGTGTGATTGTAGTGTTTTCTGGATAGTATCTAGGAACTTTAGAGTTTTGAATGAATTTTAGCATGTTACATTTCATTTTTTGGTTGGTAAACACTAATTAGTTCTACATGGAGACACAACAAGTACACGTAAGTGTTTTCTGAGTACAATGCTACAGAAACTAGGTGAAAAATTATATTTGCGACTGTAAACATGACATTGAATTCACATTCCCAAGAAAAAGACTTTGCTTTTCTCCAAAACCAGTTTGACTCTGCTTTTCTGGGTCCGTAGCACACGAATTCCACACGAGTTTGTCCAGATAGGTCTGGGTGTAACCAGAATAATCCGGTTCTGTGTGGCTAAATGAATATCAGCTTTTAAACAGCCTGTGTGTTTGTTAGTGTTTTCTGGATAGTATCTAGCAACTTTAGAGTTTTGAATGAATTTTAGCATGTTACATTTTGTTTTTTTGTTGGCAAAAGCTAATTAGTTCCACATGAAGACACAACAAGTACACATAAGTGTTTTCTGAGTAGAATGCTACAGGAACTAGGTGAAAAATGATATTTGCGACTGTAAACATGACATTGAATTCACATTCCCAAGAAAAAGACTTTGCTTTTCTCCAAAACCAGTTTGACTCTGCTTTTCTGGGTCCTTAGCACAAGAATTCCACACGAGTTTTTCCAGATAGGTCTGGGTGTAACCAGAATTATCCGGTTCTGTGTGGCTAAATGAATATCAGCTTTTAAACAGCCTGTGTGATTGTAGTGTTTTCTGGATAGTATCTAGGAACTTTAGAGTTTTGAATGAATTTTAGCATGTTACATTTCATTTTTTGGTTGGCAAACACTAATTAGTTCTACATGGAGACACAACAAGTACACGTAAGTGTTTTCTGAGTACAATGCTACAGGAACTAGGTGAAAAATGATATTTGCGACTGTAAACATGACATTGAATTCACATTCCCAAGAAAAAGACTTTGCTTTTCTCCAAAACCAGTTTGACTCTGCTTTTCTGGGTCCGTAGCACACGAATTCCACACGAGTTTGTCCAGATAGGTCTGGGTGTAACCAGAATAATCCGGTTCTGTGTGGCTAAATGAATATCAGCTTTTAAACAGCCTGTGTGTTTGTTAGTGTTTTCTGGATAGTATCTAGCAACTTTAGAGTTTTGAATGAATTTTAGCATGTTACATTTTGTTTTTTTGTTGGCAAACGCTAATTAGTTCCACATGGAGACACAACAAGTACACATAAGTGTTTTCTGAGTAGAATGCTACAGGAACTAGGTGAAAAATGATATGTGCGACTGTAAACATGACATTGAATTCACATTCCCAAGAAAAAGACTTTGCTTTTCTCCAAAACCAGTTTGACTCTGCTTTTCCGGGTTTTTAGCACACGAATTCCACACGAGTTTGTCCAGATAGGTCTGGGTGTAACCAGAATTATCCGGTTCTGTGTGGCTAAATGAATATCAGCTTTTAAACAGCCTGTGTGTTTGTTAGTGTTTTCTGGATAGTATCTAGGAACTTTAGAGTTTTGAATGAATTCTAGCATGTTACGTTTTGTTTTTTTGTTGGCAAACGCTAATTAGTTCCACATGGAGACACAACAAGTACACATAAGTGTTTTCTGAGTAGAATGCTACAGAAACTAGGTGAAAAATGATATTTGCAACTGTAAACATGACATTGAATTCACATTCCCAAGAAAAAGACTTTGCTTTTCTCCAAAACCAGTTTGACTCTGCTTTTCTGGGTCCTTAGCACACGAATTCCACACGAGTTTGTCCAGATAGGTCTGGGTGTAACCAGAATTATCCGGTTCTGTGTGGCTAAATGAATATCAGCTTTTAAACAGCCTGTGTGATTGTAGTGTTTTCTGGATAGTATCTAGGAACTTTAGAGTTTTGAATGAATTTTAGCATGTTACATTTCATTTTTTGGTTGGCAAACACTAATTAGTTCTACATGGAGACACAACAAGTACACGTAAGTGTTTTCTGAGTACAATGCTACAGGAACTAGGTGAAAAATGATACTTGCGACTGTAAACATGACATTGAATTCACATTCCCAAGAAAAAGACTTTGCTTTTCTCCAAAACCAGTTTGACTCTGCTTTTCTGGGTCCTTAGCACACGAATTCCACACGAGTTTGTCCAGATAGGTCTGGGTGTAACCAGAATTATCCGGTTCTGTGTGGATAAATGAATATCAGCTTTTAAACAGCCTGTGTGTTTGTTAGTGTTTTCTGGATAGTATCTAGGAACTTTAGAGTTTTGAATGAATTCTAGCATGTTACGTTTTGTTTTTTTGTTGGCAAACGCTAATTAGTTCCACATGGAGACACAACAAGTACACATAAGTGTTTTCTGAGTACAATGCTACAGAAACTAGGTGATAAATGATATTTGCGACTGTAAACATGACATTGAATTCACATTCCCTTGAAAAAGACTTTGCTTTTCTCCAAAACCAGTTTGACTCTGCTTTTCTGGGTCCTTAGCACACGAATTCCACACGAGTTTGTCCAGATAGGTCTGGGTGTAACCAGAATTATCCGGTTCTGTGTGGCTAAATGAATATCAGCTTTTAAACAGCCTGTGTGTTTGTTAGTGTTTTCTGGATAGTATCTAAGAACTTTAGAGTTTTGAATGAATTTTACCATGTTACATTTCATTTTTTGGTTGGCAAACACTAATTAGTTCTACATGGAGACACAACAAGTACACGTAAGTGTTTTCTGAGTACAATGCTACAGGAACTAGGTGAAAAATGATATTTGCGACTGTAAACATGACATTGAATTCACATTCCCAAGAAAAAGACTTTGCTTTTCTCCAAAACCAGTTTGACTCTGCTTTTCTGGGTCCTTAGCACACGAATTCCACACGAGTTTGTCCAGATAGGTCTGGGTGTAACCAGAATTATCCGGTTCTGTGTGGCTAAATGAATATCAGCTTTTAAACAGCCTGTGTGTTTGTTAGTGTTTTCTGGATAGTATCTAGGTACTTTAGAGTTTTGAATGAATTCTAGCATGTTACGTTTTGTTTTTTTGTTGGCAAACGCTAATTAGTTCCACATGGAGACACAACAAGTACACAGAAGTGTTTTCTGAGTAGAATGCTACAGAAACTAGGTGAAAAATGATATTTGCGACTGTAAACATGACATTGAATTCAGATTCCCAAGAAAAAGACTTTGCTTTTCTCCAAAACCAGTTTGACTCTGCTTTTCTGGGTCCTTAGCACACGAATTCCACACGAGTTTGTCCAGATAGGTCTGGGTGTAACCAGAATTATCCGGTTCTGTGTGGCTAAATGAATATCAGCTTTTAAACAGCCTGTGTGTTTGTTAGTGTTTTCTGGATAGTATCTAGGTACTTTAGAGTTTTGAATGAATTCTAGCATGTTACGTTTTGTTTTTTTTTTTGGCAAACGCTAATTAGTTCCACATGGAGACACAACAAGTACACATAAGTGTTTTCTGAGTAGAATGCTACAGAAACTAGGTGAAAAATGATATTTGCAACTGTAAACATGACATTGAATTCACATTCCCAAGAAAAAGACTTTGCTTTTCTCCAAAACCAGTTTGACTCTGCTTTTCTGGGTCCTTAGCACACGAATTCCACACGAGTTTGTCCAGATAGGTCTGGGTGTAACCAGAATTATCCGGTTCTGTTTGGCTAAATGAATATCAGCTTTTAAACAGCCTGTGTGATTGTAGTGTTTTCTGGATAGTATCTAGGAACTTTAGAGTTTTGAATGAATTTTAGCATGTTACATTTCATTTTTTGGTTGGCGAACACTAATTAGTTCTACATGGAGACACAACAAGTACACGTAAGTGTTTTCTGAGTACAATGCTACAGGAACTAGGTGAAAAATGATATTTGCGACTGTAAACATGACATTGAATTCACATTCCCAAGAAAAAGACTTTGCTTTTCTCCAAAACCAGTTTGACTCTGCTTTTCTGGGTCCGTAGCACACGAATTCCACACGAGTTTGTCCAGATAGGTCTGGGTGTAACCAGAATAATCCGGTTCTGTGTGGCTAAATGAATATCAGCTTTTAAACAGCCTGTGTGTTTGTTAGTGTTTTCTGGATAGTATCTAGGAACTTTAGAGTTTTGAATGAATTCTAGCATGTTACATTTTGTTTTTTTGTTGGCAAACGCTAATTAGTTCCACATGGAGACACAACAAGTACACATAAGTGTTTTCTGAGTAGAATGCTACAGAAACTAGGTGAAAAATGATACTTGCGACTGTAAACATGACATTGAATTCACATTCCCAAGAAAAAGACTTTGCTTTTCTCCAAAACCAGTTTGACTCTGCTTTTCTGGGTCCTTAGCACAAGAATTCCACACGAGTTTTTCCAGATAGGTCTGGGTGTAACCAGAATTATCCGGTTCTGTGTGGCTAAATGAATATCAGCTTTTAAACAGCCTGTGTGATTGTAGTGTTTTCAAGATAGTATCTAGGAACTTTAGAGTTTTGAATGAATTCTAGCATGTTACATTTTGTTTTTTGATTGGGAAACACTAATTAGTTCCACATGGAGGCACAACAAGTACACAGAAGTGTTTTCAGAGTACAATGCTACAGAAACTAGGTGAAAAATGATATTTGCGACTGTAAACATGACATTGAATCCACTTGCCCAAGAAAACGTCTTTGCTTTTCTCCAAAACCAGTTTGACTCTGCTTTTCTGGGTCCTTAGCACACGAATTCCACACGAGTTTGTCCAGATAGGTCTGGGTGTAACCAGTATTATCCGGTTCTGTGTGGCTAAATGAATATCAGCTTTTAAACAGCCTGTGTGTTTGTTAGTGTTTTCTGGATAGTATCTAGGAACTTTAGAGTTTTGAATGAATTTTATCATGTTACATTTTGTTTTTTTGTTGGCAAACGCTAATTAGTTCCACATGGAGACACAACAAGTACACATAAGTGTTTTCTGAGTACAATGCTACAGGAACTAAGTGAAAAATTATATTTGCGACTGTAAACATGACATTGAATTCACATTCCCAACAAAAAGACTTTGCGTTTCTCCAAAACCAGTTTGACTCTGCTTTTCTGGGTGCTTTGCACACGAATTCCACAGGAGTTTCTCCAGATAGGTCTGTATCTAACCAGAAATATCCAGTTCTGTGTGGCTAAATGAATATCAGCTTTTAAACAGCCTGTGTGTTTGTTAGTGTTTTCTGGATAGTATCTAGGAACTTTAGAGTTTTGAATGAATTCTAGCATGTTACATTTTGTTTTTTTGTTGGCAAACGCTAATTAGTTCCACATGGAGACACAACAATTACACAGAAGTGTTTTCTGAGTAGAATGCTACAGAAACTAGGTGAAAAATGATATTTGCGACTGTAAACATGACATTGAATTCACATTCCCAAGAAAAAGACTTTGCTTTTCTCCAAAACCAGTTTGACTCTGCTTTTCTGGGTCCTTAGCACACGAATTCCACACGAGTTTGTCCAGATAGGTCTGGGTGTAACCAGAATTATCCGGTTCTGTGTCGCTAAATGAATATCAGCTTTTAAACAGCCTGTGTGTTTGTTAGTGTTTTCTGGATAGTATCTAGGAACTTTAGAGTTTTGAATGAATTTTACCATGTTACATTTCATTTTTTGGTTGGCAAACACTAATTAGTTCTACATGGAGACAAAACAAGTACACGTAAGTGTTTTCTGAGTACAATGCTACAGGAACTAGGTGAAAAATGATATTTGCGACTGTAAACATGACATTGAATTCACATTCCCAAGAAAAAGACTTTGCTTTTCTCCAAAACCAGTTTGACTCTGCTTTTCTGGGTCCTTAGCACACGAATTCCACACGAGTTTGTCCAGATAGGTCTGGGTGTAACCAGAATTATCCGGTTCTGTTTGGCTAAATGAATATCAGCTTTTAAACCGCCTGTGTGATTGTAGTGTTTTCTGGATAGTATCTAGCAACTTTAGAGTTTTGAATGAATTTTAGCATGTTACATTTCATTTTTTGGTTGGCAAACACTAATTAGTTCTACATGGAGACACAACAAGTACACATAACTGTTTTCTGAGTAGAATGCTACAGGAACTAGGTGAAAAATGATATTTGCAACTGTAAACATGACATTGAATTCACATTCGCAAGAAAAAGACTTTGCTTTTCTCCAAAACCAGTTTGACTCTGCTTTTCTGGGTGCTTTGCACAGGAATTCCACACGAGTTTGTCCAGATAGGTCTGTATCTAACCAGAAAAATCCAGTTCTGTGTGGCTAAATGAATATCAGCTTTTAAACAGCCTGTGTGTTTGTTAGTGTTTTCTGGATAGTATCTAGGAACTTTAGAGTTTTGAATGAATTCTAGCATGTTACATTTTGTTTTTTTGTTGGCAAACGCTAATTAGTTCCACATGGAGTCACAACAAGTACACATAAGTGTTTTCTGAGTAGAATGCTACAGGAACTAGGAGAAAAATGATATTTGCGACTGTAAACATGACATTGAATTCACATTCCCAAGAAAAAGACTTTGCTTTTCTCCAAAACCAGTTTGACTCTGCTTTTCTGGGTCCTTAGCACACGAATTCCACACGAGTTTGTCCAGATAGGTCTGGGTGTAACCAGATTTATCCGGTTCTGTGTGGCTAAATGAATATCAGCTTTTAAACAGCCTGTGTGTTTGTTAGTGTTTTCTGGATAGTATCTAGGAACTTTAGAGTTTTGAATGAATTTTAGTATGTTACATTTTGTTTTTTTGTTGGCAAACGCTAATTAGTTCCACATGGAGACACAACAAGTACACATAAGTGTTTTCTGAGTAGAATGCTACAGGAACTAGGAAAAAATGATATTTGCGACTGTAAACATGACATTGAATTCACATTCCCAAGAAAAAGTCTTTGCGTTTCTCCAAAACCAGTTTGACTCTGCTTTTCTGGGTGCTTTGCACAGGAATTCCACACGAGTTTGTCCAGATAGGTCTGTATCTAACCAGAAATATCCAGTTCTGTTTTGCTCAATGAATATCAGCTTTTAAACAGCCTGTGTGTTTGTTAGTGTTTTCTGGATAGTATCTAGGAACTTTAGAGTTTTGAATGAATTCTAGCATGTTACATTTTGTTTTTTTCTTGCAAACGCTAATTAGTTCCACATGGAGACACAACAAGTACACATAAGTATTTTCTAGTAGAATGCTACAGGAACTAGGAGAAAAATGATATTTGCGACTGTAAACATGACATTGAATTCACATTCCCAAGAAAAAGACTTTGCTTTTCTCCAAAACCAGTTTGACTCTGCTTTTCTGGGTGCTTTGCACACGAATTCCACACGAGTTTGTCCAGATAGGTCTGTATCTAACCAGAAAAATCCAGTTCTGTGTGGCTAAATGAATATCAGCTTTTAAACAGCCTGTGTGTTTGTTAGTGTTTTCTGGATAGTATCTAGGAACTTTAGAGTTTTGAATGAATTTTAGTATGTTACATTTTGTTTTTTTGTTGGCAAACGCTAATTAGTTCCACATGGAGACACAACAAGTACACATAAGTGTTTTCTGAGTAGAATGCTACAGGAACTAGGAGAAAAATGATATTTGCGACTGTAAACATGACATTGAATTCACATTCGCAAGAAAAAGACTTTGCTTTTCTCCAAAACCAGTTTGACTCTGCTTTTCTGGGTGCTTTGCACAGGAATTCCACACGAGTTTCTCCAGATAGGTCTGTATCTAACCAGAAATATCCAGTTCTAAGTGGCCAAATGAATATCAGCTTTTAAACAGCCTGTGTGTTTGTTAGTGTTTTCTGGATAGTATCTAGGAACTTTAGAGTTTTGAATGAATTTTAGTATGTTACATTTTGTTTTTTTGTTGGCAAACGCTAATTAGTTCCACATGGAGACACAACAAGTACACATAAGTGTTTTCTGAGTAGAATGATACAGGAACTAGGAGAAAAATGATATTTGCGACTGTAAACATGACATTGAATTCACATTCCCAAGAAAAAGTCTTTGCGTTTCTCCAAAACCAGTTTGACTCTGCTTTTCTGGGTGCTTTGCACAGGAATTCCACACGAGTTTCTCCAGATAGGTCTGGGTGTAACCAGATTTATCCGGTTCTGTGTGGCTAAATGAATATCAGCTTTTAAACAGCCTGTGTGTTTGTTAGTGTTTTCTGGATAGAATCTAGGAACTTTAGAGTTTTGAATGAATTTTAGCATGTTACATTTTGTTTTTTTGTTGGCAAACGCTAATTAGTTCCACATGGAGACACAACAAGTACACATAAGTGTTTTCTGAGTAGAATGCTACGGGAACTAGGAGAAAAATGATATTTGCGACTGTAAACATGACATTGAATTCACATTCCCAAGAAAAAGTCTTTGCGTTTCTCCAAAACCAGTTTGACTCTGCTTTTCTGGGTGCTTTGCACAGGAATTCCACACGAGTTTCTCCAGATAGGTCTGTATCTAACCAGAAATATCCAGTTCTGTTTTGCTCAATGAATATCAGCTTTTAAACAGCCTGTGTGTTTGTTAGTTTTTTCTGGATAGTATCTAGGAACTTTAGAGTTTTGAATGAATTCTAGCATGTTACATTTTGTTTTTTTCTTGGCAAACGCTAATTAGTTCCACATGGAGACACAACAAGTACACATAAGTATTTTCTAGTAGAATGCTACAGGAACTAGGAGAAAAATGATATTTGCGACTGTAAACATGACATTGAATTCACATTCCCAAGAAAAAGACTTTGCTTTTCTCCAAAACCAGTTTGACTCTGCTTTTCTGGGTGCTTTGCACACGAATTCCACACGAGTTTGTCCAGATAGGTCTGTATCTAACCAGAAAAATCCAGTTCTGTGTGGCTAAATGAATATCAGCTTTTAAACAGCCTGTGTGTTTGTTAGTGTTTTCTGGATAGTATCTAGGAACTTTAGAGTTTTGAATGAATTTTAGTATGTTACATTTTGTTTTTTTGTTGGCAAACGCTAATTAGTTCCACATGGAGACACAACAAGTACACATAAGTGTTTTCTGAGTAGAATGCTACAGGAACTAGGAGAAAAATGATATTTGCGACTGTAAACATGACATTGAATTCACATTCCCAAGAAAAAGTCTATGCGTTTCTCCAAAACCAGTTTGACTCTGCTTTTCTGGGTGCTTTGCACACGAATTCCACACGAGTTTGTCCACATAGGTCTGTATCTAACCAGAAATATCCAGTTCTATGTGGCTAAATGAATATCAGCTTTTAAACAGCCAGTGTGTTTGTTAGTGTTTTCTGGATAGTATCTAGGAACTTTAGAGTTTTGAATGAATTTTAGTATGTTGCATTTTGTTTTTTTGTTGGCAAACGCTAATTAGTTCCACATGGAGACACAACAAGTACACATAAGTGTTTTCTGAGTAGAATGCTACAGGAACTAGGAGAAAAATGATATTTGCGACTGTAAACATGACATTGAATTCACATTCCCAAGAAAAAGTCTTTGCGTTTCTCCAAAACCAGTTTGACTCTGCTTTTCTGGGTGCTTTGCACAGGAATTCCACACGAGTTTCTCCAGATAGGTCTGTATCTAACCAGAAATATCCAGTTCTGTGTGGCTAAATGAATATCAGCTTTTAAACAGCCTGTGTGTTTGTTAGTGTTTTCTGGATAGTATCTAGGAACTTTAGAGTTTTGAATGAATTCTAGCATGTTACATTTTGTTTTTTTGTTGGCAAACGCTAATTAGTTCCACATGGAGACACAACAAGTACACATAAGTGTTTTCTGAGTAGAATGCTACAGGAACTAGGAGAAAAATGATATTTGCGACTGTAAACATGACATTGAATTCACATTCCCAAGAAAAAGTCTTTGCGTTTCTCCAAAACCAGTTTGACTCTGCTTTTCTGGGTGCTTTGCACACGAATTCCACACGAGTTTGTCCACATAGCTCTGTATCTAACCAGAAATATCCAGTTCTATGTGGCTAAATGAATATCAGCTTTTAAACAGCTAGTGTGTTTGTTAGTGTTTTCTGAATAGTATCTAGGAACTTTAGAGTTTTGAATGAATTCTAGCGTGTTACATTTTGTTTTTTTGTTGGCAAACGCTAATTAGTTCCACATGGAGACACAACAAGTACACATATGTGTTTTCTGAGTAGAATGCTACAGGAACTAGGAGAAAAATGATATTTGCGACTGTAAACATGACATTGAATTCACATTCGCAAGAAAAAGACTTTGCTTTTCTCCAAAACCAGTTTGACTCTGCTTTTCTGGGTCCTTAGCACACGAATTCCACACGAGTTTCTCCAGATAGGTCTGTATCTAACCAGAAATATCCAGTTCTATGTGGCTAAATGAATATCAGCTTTTAAACAGCCTGTGTGTTTGTTAGTGTTTTCTGGATAGTATCTAGGAACTTTAAAGTTTTGAATGAATTTTAGTATGTTACATTTTGTTTTTTTGTTGGCAAACGCTAATTAGTTCCACATGGAGACACAACAAGTACACATAAGTGTTTTCTGAGTAGAATGCTACAGGAACTAGGAGAAAAATGATATTTGCGACTGTAAACATGACATTGAATTCACATTCCCAAGAAAAAGTCTTTGCATTTCTCCAAAACCAGTTTGACTCTGCTTTTCTGGGTGCTTTGCACACGAATTCCACACGAGTTTGTCCAGATAGGTCTGTATCTAACCAGAAAAATCCAGTTCTGTGTGGCTAAATGAATATCAGCTTTTAAACAGCCTGTGTGTTTGTTAGTGTTTTCTGGATAGTATCTAGGAACTTTAGAGTTTTGAATGAATTCTAGCATGTTACATTTTGTTTTTTTGTTGGCAAACGCTAATTAGTTCCACATGGAGACACAACAAGTACACATAAGTGTTTTCTGAGTAGAATGCTACAGGAACTAGGAGAAAAATGATATTTGCGACTGTAAACATGACATTGAATTCACATTCCCAAGAAAAAGACTTTGCTTTTCTCCAAAACCAGTTTGACTCTGCTTTTCTGGGTCCTTAGCACACGAATTCCACACGAGTTTGTCCAGATAGGTCTGGGTGTAACCAGATTTATCCGGTTCTGTGTGGCTAAATGAATATCAGCTTTTAAACAGCCTGTGTGTTTGTTAGTGTTTTCTGGATAGTATCTAGGAACTTTAGAGTTTTGAATGAATTTTAGCATGTTACATTTTGTTTTTTTGTCGGCAAACGCTAACTAGTTCCACATGGAGACACAACAAGTACACATAAGTGTTTTCTGAGTAGAATGCTAAAGGAACTTGGTTAAAAATGATATTTGCGACTGTAAACATGACATTGAATTCACCTTCCCAAGAAAAAGACTTTGCTTTTCTCCAAAACCAGTTTGACTCTGCTTTTCTGGGTTCTTTGCACAGGAATTCCACACGAGTTTCTCCAGATAGGTCTGTATCTAACCAGAAATATCCAGTTCTTTGTGGCTAAATGAATATCAGCTTTTAAACAGCCTGTGTGTTTGTTAGTGTTTTCTGGATAGTATCTAGGAACTTTAGAGTTTTGAATGAATTCTAGCATGTTACATTTTGTTTTTTTGTTGGCAAACGCTAATTAGTTCCACATGGAGACACAACAAGTACACATAAGTGTTTTCTGAGTAGAATGCTACAGGAACTAGGTGAAAAATGATATTTGCGACTGTAAACATGACATTGAATTCACATTCGCAAGAAAAAGACTTTGCTTTTCTCCAAAACCAGTTTGACTCTGCTTTTCTGTGTGCTTTGCACACGAATTCCACATGAGTTTCTCCAGATAGGTCTGTATCTAACCAGAAATATCCAGTTCTATGTGGCCAAATGAATATCAGCTTTTAAACAGCCAGTGTGTTTGTTAGTGTTTTCTGAATAGTATCTAGGAACTTTAGAGTTTTGAATGAATTCTAGCGTGTTACATTTTGTTTTTTTGTTGGCAAACGCTAATTAGTTCCACATGGAGACACAACAAGTACACATAAGTGTTTTCTGAGTAGAATGCTACAGGAACTAGGAGAAAAATGATATTTGCGACTGTAAACATGACATTGAATTCACATTCCCAAGAAAAAGTCTTTGCGTTTCTCCAAAACCAGTTTGACTCTGCTTTTCTGGGTGCTTTGCACAGGAATTCCACACGAGTTTCTCCAGATAGGTCTGGGTGTAACCAGATTTATCCGGTTCTGTGTGGCTAAATGAATATCAGCTTTTAAACAGCCTGTGTGTTTGTTAGTGTTTTCTGGATAGTATCTAGGAACTTTAGAGTTTTGAATGAATTCTAGCATGTTACATTTTGTTTTTTTCTTGGCAAACGCTAATTAGTTCCACATGGAGACACAACAAGTACACATAAGTGTTTTCTGAGTAGAATGCTACGGGAACTAGGAGAAAAATGATATTTGCGACTGTAAACATGACATTGAATTCATATTCCCAAGAAAAAGTCTTTGCGTTTCTCCAAAACCAGTTTGACTCTGCTTTTCTGGGTGCTTGCACAGGAATTCCACACGAGTTTCTCCAGATAGGTCTGTATCTAACCAGAAATATCCAGTTCTGTGTGGCTAAATGAATATCAGCTTTTAAACAGCCTGTGTGTTTGTTAGTGTTTTCTGGATAGTATCTAGGAACTTTAGAGTTTTGAATGAATTCTAGCATGTTACAATTTGTTTTTTTGTTGGCAAACTCTAATTAGTTCCACATGGAGACACAACAAGTACACATAAGTGTTTTCTGAGTAGAATGCTACAGGAACTAGGAGAAAAATGAAATTTGCGACTGTAAACATGACATTGAATTCACATGCCCAAGAAAAAGTCTTTGCGTTTCTCCAAAACCAGTTTGACTCTGCTTTTCTGGGTGCTTTGCACAGGAATTCCACACGAGTTTCTCCAGATAGGTCTGTATCTAACCAGAAATATCCAGTTCTGTTTTGCTCAATGAATATCAGCTTTTAAACAGCCAGTGTGTTTGTTAGTGTTTTCTGAATAGTATCTAGGAACTTTAGAGTTTTGAATGAATTCTAGCGTGTTACATTTTGTTTTTTTGTTGGCAAACGCTAATTAGTCCACATGGAGACACAACAAGTACACATATGTGTTTTCTGAGTAGAATGCTACAGGAACTAGGAGAAAAATGATATTTGCGACTGTAAACATGACATTGAATTCACATTCGCAAGAAAAAGACTTTGCTTTTCTCCAAAACCAGTTTGACTCTGCTTTTCTGGGTCCTTAGCACACGAATTCCACACGAGTTTCTCCAGATAGGTCTGTATCTAACCAGAAATATCCAGTTCTATGTGGCTAAATGAATATCAGCTTTTAAACAGCCTGTGTGTTTGTTAGTGTTTTCTGGATAGTATCTAGGAACTTTAAAGTTTTGAATGAATTTTAGTATGTTACATTTTGTTTTTTTGTTGGCAAACGCTAATTAGTTCCACATGGAGACACAACAAGTACACATAAGTGTTTTCTGAGTAGAATGCTACAGGAACTAGGAGAAAAATGATATTTGCGACTGTAAACATGACATTGAATTCACATTCCCAAGAAAAAGTCTTTGCGTTTCTCCAAAACCAGTTTGACTCTGCTTTTCTGGGTGCTTTGCACACGAATTCCACACGAGTTTGTCCACATAGGTCTGTATCTAACCAGAAATATCCAGTTCTATGTGGCTAAATGAATATCAGCTTTTAAACAGCCAGTGTGTTTGTTAGTGTTTTCTGAATAGTATCTAGGAACTTTAGAGTTTTGAATGAATTCTAGCATGTTACATTTTGTTTTTTTCTTGGCAAACGCTAATTAGTTCCACATGGAGACACAACAAGTACACATAAGTATTTTCTAGTAGAATGCTACAGGAACTAGGAGAAAAATGATATTTGCGACTGTAAACATGACATTGAATTCACATTCCCAAGAAAAAGACTTTGCTTTTCTCCAAAACCAGTTTGACTCTGCTTTTCTGGGTGCTTTGCACACGAATTCCACACGAGTTTGTCCAGATAGGTCTGTATCTAACCAGAAAAATCCAGTTCTGTGTGGCTAAATGAATATCAGCTTTTAAACAGCCTGTGTGTTTGTTAGTGTTTTCTGGATAGTATCTAGGAACTTTAGAGTTTTGAATGAATTTTAGTATGTTACATTTTGTTTTTTTGTTGGCAAACGCTAATTAGTTCCACATGGAGACACAACAAGTACACATAAGTGTTTTCTGAGTAGAATGCTACAGGAACTAGGAGAAAAATGATATTTGCGACTGTAAACATGACATTGAATTCACATTCCCAAGAAAAAGACTTTGCTTTTCTCCAAAACCAGTTTGACTCTGCTTTTCTGTGTGCTTTGCACACGAATTCCACATGAGTTTCTCCAGATAGGTCTGTATCTAACCAGAAATATCCAGTTCTATGTGGCCAAATGAATATCAGCTTTTAAACAGCCAGTGTGTTTGTTAGTGTTTTCTGAATAGTATCTAGGAACTTTAGAGTTTTGAATGAATTCTAGCGTGTTACATTTTGTTTTTTTGTTGGCAAACGCTAATTAGTTCCACATGGAGACACAACAAGTACACATAAGAGTTTTCTGAGTAGAATGCTACAGGAACTAGGAGAAAAATGATATTTGCGACTGTAAACATGACATTGAATTCACATTCCCAAGAAAAAGACTTTGCTTTTCTCCAAAACCAGTTTGACTCTGCTTTTCTGGGTGCTTTGCACACGAATTCCACACGAGTTTGTCCAGATAGGTCTGTATCTAACCAGAAAAATCCAGTTCTGTGTGGCTAAATGAATATCAGCTTTTAAACAGCCTGTGTGTTTGTTAGTGTTTTCTGGATAGTATCTAGGAACTTTAGAGTTTTGAATGAATTTTAGTATGTTACATTTTGTTTTTTTGTTGGCAAACGCTAATTAGTTCCACATGGAGACACAACAAGTACACATAAGTGTTTTCTGAGTAGAATGCTACAGGAACTAGGAGAAAAATGATATTTGCGACTGTAAACATGACATTGAATTCACATTCCCAAGAAAAAGACTTTGCTTTTCTCCAAAACCAGTTTGACTCTGCTTTTCTGTGTGCTTTGCACACGAATTCCACATGAGTTTCTCCAGATAGGTCTGTATCTAACCAGAAATATCCAGTTCTATGTGGCCAAATGAATATCAGCTTTTAAACAGCCAGTGTGTTTGTTAGTGTTTTCTGAATAGTATCTAGGAACTTTAGAGTTTTGAATGAATTCTAGCGTGTTACATTTTGTTTTTTTGTTGGCAAACGCTAATTAGTTCCACATGGAGACACAACAAGTACACATAAGAGTTTTCTGAGTAGAATGCTACAGGAACTAGGAGAAAAATGATATTTGCGACTGTAAACATGACATTGAATTCACATTCCCAAGAAAAAGTCTTTGCGTTTCTCCAAAACCAGTTTGACTCTGCTTTTCTGGGTGCTTTGCACAGGAATTCCACACGAGTTTCTCCAGATAGGTCTGGGTGTAACCAGATTTATCCGGTTCTGTGTGGCTAAATGAATATCAGCTTTTAAACAGCCTGTGTGTTTGTTAGTGTTTTCTGGATAGTATCTAGGAACTTTAGAGTTTTGAATGAATTCTAGCATGTTACATTTTGTTTTTTTCTTGGCAAACGCTAATTAGTTCCACATGGAGACACAACAAGTACACATAAGTGTTTTCTGAGTAGAATGCTACGGGAACTAGGAGAAAAATGATATTTGCGACTGTAAACATGACATTGAATTCACATTCCCAAGAAAAAGTCTTTGCGTTTCTCCAAAACCAGTTTGACTCTGCTTTTCTGGGTGCTTTGCACAGGAATTCCACACGAGTTTCTCCAGATAGGTCTGTATCTAACCAGAAATATCCAGTTCTGTGTGGCTAAATGAATATCAGCTTTTAAACAGCCTGTGTGTTTGTTAGTGTTTTCTGGATAGTATCTAGGAACTTTAGAGTTTTGAATGAATTCTAGCATGTTACATTTTGTTTTTTTGTTGGCAAACTCTAATTAGTTCCACATGGAGACACAACAAGTACACATAAGTGTTTTCTGAGTAGAATGCTACAGGAACTAGGAGAAAAATGAAATTTGCGACTGTAAACATGACATTGAATTCACATTCCCAAGAAAAAGTCTTTGCGTTTCTCCAAAACCAGTTTGACTCTGCTTTTCTGGGTGCTTTGCACAGGAATTCCACACGAGTTTCTCCAGATAGGTCTGTATCTAACCAGAAATATCCAGTTCTGTTTTGCTCAATGAATATCAGCTTTTAAACAGCCAGTGTGTTTGTTAGTGTTTTCTGAATAGTATCTAGGAACTTTAGAGTTTTGAATGAATTCTAGCGTGTTACATTTTGTTTTTTTGTTGGCAAACGCTAATTAGTCCACATGGAGACACAACAAGTACACATATGTGTTTTCTGAGTAGAATGCTACAGGAACTAGGAGAAAAATGATATTTGCGACTGTAAACATGACATTGAATTCACATTCGCAAGAAAAAGACTTTGCTTTTCTCCAAAACCAGTTTGACTCTGCTTTTCTGGGTCCTTAGCACACGAATTCCACACGAGTTTCTCCAGATAGGTCTGTATCTAACCAGAAATATCCAGTTCTATGTGGCTAAATGAATATCAGCTTTTAAACAGCCAGTGTGTTTGTTAGTGTTTTCTGAATAGTATCTAGGAACTTTAGAGTTTTGAATGAATTCTAGCGTGTTACATTTTGTTTTTTTGTTGGCAAACGCTAATTAGTTCCACATGGAGACACAACAAGTACACATAAGTGTTTTCTGAGTAGAATGCTACAGGAACTAGGTGAAAAATGATATTTGCGACTGTAAACATGACATTGAATTCACATTCCCAAGAAAAAGACTTTGCTTTTCTCCAAAACCAGTTTGACTCTGCTTTTCTGGGTGCTTTGCACACGAATTCCACACGAGTTTGTCCACATAGGTCTGTATCTAACCAGAAATATCCAGTTCTATGTGGCTAAATGAATATCAGCTTTTAAACAGCCAGTGTGTTTGTTAGTGTTTTCTGAATAGTATCTAGGAACTTTAGAGTTTTGAATGAATTCTAGCATGTTACATTTTGTTTTTTTGTTGGCAAACGCTAATTAGTTCCACATGGAGACACAACAAGTACACATAAGTGTTTTCTGAGTAGAATGCTACAGGAACTAGGAGAAAAATGATATTTGCGACTGTAAACATGACATTGAATTCACATTCCCAAGAAAAAGTCTTTGCGTTTCTCCAAAACCAGTTTGACTCTGCTTTTCTGGGTGCTTTGCACAGGAATTCCACACGAGTTTGTCCAGATAGGTCTGTATCTAACCAGAAATATCCAGTTCTGTTTTGCTCAATGAATATCAGCTTTTAAACAGCCTGTGTGTTTGTTAGTGTTTTCTGGATAGTATCTAGGAACTTTAGAGTTTTGAATGAATTCTAGCATGTTACATTTTGTTTTTTTCTTGGCAAACGCTAATTAGTTCCACATGGAGACACAACAAGTACACATAAGTATTTTCTAGTAGAATGCTACAGGAACTAGGAGAAAAATGATATTTGCGACTGTAAACATGACATTGAATTCACATTCCCAAGAAAAAGACTTTGCTTTTCTCCAAAACCAGTTTGACTCTGCTTTTCTGGGTGCTTTGCACACGAATTCCACACGAGTTTGTCCAGATAGGTCTGTATCTAACCAGAAAAATCCAGTTCTGTGTGGCTAAATGAATATCAGCTTTTAAACAGCCTGTGTGTTTGTTAGTGTTTTCTGGATAGTATCTAGGAACTTTAGAGTTTTGAATGAATTTTAGTATGTTACATTTTGTTTTTTTGTTGGCAAACGCTAATTAGTTCCACATGGAGACACAACAAGTACACATAAGTGTTTTCTGAGTAGAATGCTACAGGAACTAGGAGAAAAATGATATTTGCGACTGTAAACATGACATTGAATTCACATTCCCAAGAAAAAGACTTTGCTTTTCTCCAAAACCAGTTTGACTCTGCTTTTCTGTGTGCTTTGCACACGAATTCCACATGAGTTTCTCCAGATAGGTCTGTATCTAACCAGAAATATCCAGTTCTATGTGGCCAAATGAATATCAGCTTTTAAACAGCCAGTGTGTTTGTTAGTGTTTTCTGAATAGTATCTAGGAACTTTAGAGTTTTGAATGAATTCTAGCGTGTTACATTTTGTTTTTTTGTTGGCAAACGCTAATTAGTTCCACATGGAGACACAACAAGTACACATAAGTGTTTTCTGAGTAGAATGCTACAGGAACTAGGAGAAAAATGATATTTGCGACTGTAAACATGACATTGAATTCACATTCCCAAGAAAAAGTCTTTGCGTTTCTCCAAAACCAGTTTGACTCTGCTTTTCTGGGTGCTTTGCACAGGAATTCCACACGAGTTTCTCCAGATAGGTCTGGGTGTAACCAGATTTATCCGGTTCTGTGTGGCTAAATGAATATCAGCTTTTAAACAGCCTGTGTGTTTGTTAGTGTTTTCTGGATAGTATCTAGGAACTTTAGAGTTTTGAATGAATTCTAGCATGTTACATTTTGTTTTTTTCTTGGCAAACGCTAATTAGTTCCACATGGAGACACAACAAGTACACATAAGTGTTTTCTGAGTAGAAAGCTACGGGAACTAGGAGAAAAATGATATTTGCGACTGTAAACATGACATTGAATTCACATTCCCAAGAAAAAGTCTTTGCGTTTCTCCAAAACCAGTTTGACTCTGCTTTTCTGGGTGCTTTGCACAGGAATTCCACACGAGTTTCTCCAGATAGGTCTGTATCTAACCAGAAATATCCAGTTCTGTGTGGCTAAATGAATATCAGCTTTTAAACAGCCTGTGTGTTTGTTAGTGTTTTCTGGATAGTATCTAGGAACTTTAGAGTTTTGAATGAATTCTAGCATGTTACATTTTGTTTTTTTGTTGGCAAACTCTAATTAGTTCCACATGGAGACACAACAAGTACACATAAGTGTTTTCTGAGTAGAATGCTACAGGAACTAGGAGAAAAATGAAATTTGCGACTGTAAACATGACATTGAATTCACATTCCCAAGAAAAAGTCTTTGCGTTTCTCCAAAACCAGTTTGACTCTGCTTTTCTGGGTGCTTTGCACAGGAATTCCACACGAGTTTCTCCAGATAGGTCTGTATCTAACCAGAAATATCCAGTTCTGTTTTGCTCAATGAATATCAGCTTTTAAACAGCCAGTGTGTTTGTTAGTGTTTTCTGAATAGTATCTAGGAACTTTAGAGTTTTGAATGAATTCTAGCGTGTTACATTTTGTTTTTTTGTTGGCAAACGCTAATTAGTCCACATGGAGACACAACAAGTACACATATGTGTTTTCTGAGTAGAATGCTACAGGAACTAGGAGAAAAATGATATTTGCGACTGTAAACATGACATTGAATTCACATTCCCAAGAAAAAGACTTTGCTTTTCTCCAAAACCAGTTTGACTCTGCTTTTCTGGGTCCTTAGCACACGAATTCCACACGAGTTTCTCCAGATAGGTCTGTATCTAACCAGAAATATCCAGTTCTATGTGGCTAAATGAATATCAGCTTTTAAACAGCCAGTGTGTTTGTTAGTGTTTTCTGAATAGTATCTAGGAACTTTAGAGTTTTGAATGAATTCTAGCGTGTTACATTTTGTTTTTTTGTTGGCAAACGCTAATTAGTTCCACATGGAGACACAACAAGTACACATAAGTGTTTTCTGAGTAGAATGCTACAGGAACTAGGTGAAAAATGATATTTGCGACTGTAAACATGACATTGAATTCACATTCCCAAGAAAAAGACTTTGCTTTTCTCCAAAACCAGTTTGACTCTGCTTTTCTGGGTGCTTTGCACACGAATTCCACACGAGTTTGTCCACATAGGTCTGTATCTAACCAGAAATATCCAGTTCTATGTGGCTAAATGAATATCAGCTTTTAAACAGCCAGTGTGTTTGTTAGTGTTTTCTGAATAGTATCTAGGAACTTTAGAGTTTTGAATGAATTCTAGCATGTTACATTTTGTTTTTTTGTTGGCAAACGCTAATTAGTTCCACATGGAGACACAACAAGTACACATAAGTGTTTTCTGAGTAGAATGCTACAGGAACTAGGAGAAAAATGATATTTGCGACTGTAAACATGACATTGAATTCACATTCCCAAGAAAAAGTCTTTGCGTTTCTCCAAAACCAGTTTGACTCTGCTTTTCTGGGTGCTTTGCACAGGAATTCCACACGAGTTTGTCCAGATAGGTCTGTATCTAACCAGAAATATCCAGTTCTGTTTTGCTCAATGAATATCAGCTTTTAAACAGCCTGTGTGTTTGTTAGTGTTTTCTGGATAGTATCTAGGAACTTTAGAGTTTTGAATGAATTCTAGCATGTTACATTTTGTTTTTTTCTTGGCAAACGCTAATTAGTTCCACATGGAGACACAACAAGTACACATAAGTATTTTCTAGTAGAATGCTACAGGAACTAGGAGAAAAATGATATTTGCGACTGTAAACATGACATTGAATTCACATTCCCAAGAAAAAGACTTTGCTTTTCTCCAAAACCAGTTTGACTCTGCTTTTCTGGGTGCTTTGCACACGAATTCCACACGAGTTTGTCCAGATAGGTCTGTATCTAACCAGAAAAATCCAGTTCTGTGTGGCTAAATGAATATCAGCTTTTAAACAGCCTGTGTGTTTGTTAGTGTTTTCTGGATAGTATCTAGGAACTTTAGAGTTTTGAATGAATTTTAGTATGTTACATTTTGTTTTTTTGTTGGCAAACGCTAATTAGTTCCACATGGAGACACAACAAGTACACATAAGTGTTTTCTGAGTAGAATGCTACAGGAACTAGGAGAAAAATGATATTTGCGACTGTAAACATGACATTGAATTCACATTCCCAAGAAAAAGACTTTGCTTTTCTCCAAAACCAGTTTGACTCTGCTTTTCTGTGTGCTTTGCACACGAATTCCACATGAGTTTCTCCAGATAGGTCTGTATCTAACCAGAAATATCCAGTTCTATGTGGCCAAATGAATATCAGCTTTTAAACAGCCAGTGTGTTTGTTAGTGTTTTCTGAATAGTATCTAGGAACTTTAGAGTTTTGAATGAATTCTAGCGTGTTACATTTTGTTTTTTTGTTGGCAAACGCTAATTAGTTCCACATGGAGACACAACAAGTACACATAAGAGTTTTCTGAGTAGAATGCTACAGGAACTAGGAGAAAAATGATATTTGCGACTGTAAACATGACATTGAATTCACATTCCCAAGAAAAAGTCTTTGCGTTTCTCCAAAACCAGTTTGACTCTGCTTTTCTGGGTGCTTTGCACAGGAATTCCACACGAGTTTCTCCAGATAGGTCTGGGTGTAACCAGATTTATCCGGTTCTGTGTGGCTAAATGAATATCAGCTTTTAAACAGCCTGTGTGTTTGTTAGTGTTTTCTGGATAGTATCTAGGAACTTTAGAGTTTTGAATGAATTCTAGCATGTTACATTTTGTTTTTTTCTTGGCAAACGCTAATTAGTTCCACATGGAGACACAACAAGTACACATAAGTGTTTTCTGAGTAGAATGCTACGGGAACTAGGAGAAAAATGATATTTGCGACTGTAAACATGACATTGAATTCACATTCCCAAGAAAAAGTCTTTGCGTTTCTCCAAAACCAGTTTGACTCTGCTTTTCTGGGTGCTTTGCACAGGAATTCCACACGAGTTTCTCCAGATAGGTCTGTATCTAACCAGAAATATCCAGTTCTGTGTGGCTAAATGAATATCAGCTTTTAAACAGCCTGTGTGTTTGTTAGTGTTTTCTGGATAGTATCTAGGAACTTTAGAGTTTTGAATGAATTCTAGCATGTTACATTTTGTTTTTTTGTTGGCAAACTCTAATTAGTTCCACATGGAGACACAACAAGTACACATAAGTGTTTTCTGAGTAGAATGCTACAGGAACTAGGAGAAAAATGAAATTTGCGACTGTAAACATGACATTGAATTCACATTCCCAAGAAAAAGTCTTTGCGTTTCTCCAAAACCAGTTTGACTCTGCTTTTCTGGGTGCTTTGCACAGGAATTCCACACGAGTTTCTCCAGATAGGTCTGTATCTAACCAGAAATATCCAGTTCTGTTTTGCTCAATGAATATCAGCTTTTAAACAGCCAGTGTGTTTGTTAGTGTTTTCTGAATAGTATCTAGGAACTTTAGAGTTTTGAATGAATTCTAGCGTGTTACATTTTGTTTTTTTGTTGGCAAACGCTAATTAGTCCACATGGAGACACAACAAGTACACATATGTGTTTTCTGAGTAGAATGCTACAGGAACTAGGAGAAAAATGATATTTGCGACTGTAAACATGACATTGAATTCACATTCGCAAGAAAAAGACTTTGCTTTTCTCCAAAACCAGTTTGACTCTGCTTTTCTGGGTCCTTAGCACACGAATTCCACACGAGTTTCTCCAGATAGGTCTGTATCTAACCAGAAATATCCAGTTCTATGTGGCTAAATGAATATCAGCTTTTAAACAGCCAGTGTGTTTGTTAGTGTTTTCTGAATAGTATCTAGGAACTTTAGAGTTTTGAATGAATTTTAGCATGTTACATTTTGTTTTTTTGTCGGCAAACGCTAACTAGTTCCACATGGAGACACAACAAGTACACATAAGTGTTTTCTGAGTAGAATGCTAAAGGAACTTGGTTAAAAATGATATTTGCGACTGTAAACATGACATTGAATTCACATTCCCAAGAAAAAGACTTTGCTTTTCTCCAAAACCAGTTTGACTCTGCTTTTCTGGGTGCTTTGCACAGGAATTCCACACGAGTTTCTCCAGATAGGTCTGTATCTAACCAGAAATATCCAGTTCTGTGTGGCTAAATGAATATCAGCTTTTAAACAGCCTGTGTGTTTGTTAGTGTTTTCTGGATAGTATCTAGGAACTTTAGAGTTTTGAATGAATTCTAGCGTGTTACATTTTGTTTTTTTGTTGGCAAACGCTAATTAGTTCCACATGGAGACACAACAAGTACACATAAGTGTTTTCTGAGTAGAATGCTACAGGAACTAGGAGAAAAATGATATTTGCGACTGTAAACATGACATTGAATTCACATTCGCAAGAAAAAGACTTTGCTTTTCTCCAAAACCAGTTTGACTCTGCTTTTCTGGGTGCTTTGCACAGGAATTCCACACGAGTTTCTCCAGATAGGTCTGTATCTAACCAGAAATATCCAGTTCTATGTGGCTAAATGAATATCAGCTTTTAAACAGCCTGTGTGTTTGTTAGTGTTTTCTGGATAGTATCTAGGAACTTTAGAGTTTTGAATGAATTTTAGTATGTTACATTTTGTTTTTTTGTTGGCAAACGCTAATTAGTTCCACATGGAGACACAACAAGTACACATAAGTGTTTTCTGAGTAGAATGCTACAGGAACTAGGAGAAAAATGATATTTGCGACTGTAAACATGACATTGAATTCACATTCCCAAGAAAAAGACTTTGCGTTTCTCCAAAACCAGTTTGACTCTGCTTTTCTGGGTGCTTTGCACAGGAATTCCACACGAGTTTCTCCAGATAGGTCTGTATCTAACCAGAAATATCCAGTTCTGTGTGGCTAAATGAATATCAGCTTTTAAACAGCCTGTGTGTTTGTTAGTGTTTTCTGGATAGTATCTAGGAACTTTAGAGTTTTGAATGAATTCTAGCATGTTACATTTTGTTTTTTTGTTGGCAAACGCTAATTAGTTCCACATGGAGACACAACAAGTACACATAAGTGTTTTCTGAGTAGAATGCTACAGGAACTAGGTGAAAAATGATATTTGCGACTGTAAACATGACATTGAATTCACATTCCCAAGAAAAAGACTTTGCTTTTCTCCAAAACCAGTTTGACTCTGCTTTTCTGGGTGCTTTGCACACGAATTCCACACGAGTTTGTCCACATAGGTCTGTATCTAACCAGAAATATCCAGTTCTATGTGGCTAAATGAATATCAGCTTTTAAACAGCCAGTGTGTTTGTTAGTGTTTTCTGAATAGTATCTAGGAACTTTAGAGTTTTGAATGAATTCTAGCATGTTACATTTTGTTTTTTTGTTGGCAAACGCTAATTAGTTCCACATGGAGACACAACAAGTACACATAAGTGTTTTCTGAGTAGAATGCTACAGGAACTAGGAGAAAAATGATATTTGCGACTGTAAACATGACATTGAATTCACATTCCCAAGAAAAAGTCTTTGCGTTTCTCCAAAACCAGTTTGACTCTGCTTTTCTGGGTGCTTTGCACAGGAATTCCACACGAGTTTGTCCAGATAGGTCTGTATCTAACCAGAAATATCCAGTTCTGTTTTGCTCAATGAATATCAGCTTTTAAACAGCCTGTGTGTTTGTTAGTGTTTTCTGGATAGTATCTAGGAACTTTAGAGTTTTGAATGAATTCTAGCATGTTACATTTTGTTTTTTTGTTTGCAAACGCTTATTAGTTCCACATGGAGACACAACAAGTACACATAAGTGTTTTCTGAGTAGAATGCTACAGGAACTAGGAGCAAAATGATATTTGCGACTGTAAACATGACATTGAATTCACATTCCCAAGAAAAAGTCTTTGCGTTTCTCCAAAACCAGTTTGACTCTGCTTTTCTGGGTGCTTTGCACAGGAATTCCACACGAGTTTCTCCAGATAGGTCTGGGTGTAACCAGATTTATCCGGTTCTGTGTGGCTAAATGAATATCAGCTTTTAAACAGCCTGTGTGTTTGTTAGTGTTTTCTGGATAGTATCTAGGAACTTTAGAGTTTTGAATGAATTCTAGCATGTTACATTTTGTTTTTTTCTTGGCAAACGCTAATTAGTTCCACATGGAGACACAACAAGTACACATAAGTGTTTTCTGAGTAGAATGCTACGGGAACTAGGAGAAAAATGATATTTGCGACTGTAAACATGACATTGAATTCACATTCCCAAGAAAAAGTCTTTGCGTTTCTCCAAAACCAGTTTGACTCTGCTTTTCTGGGTGCTTTGCACAGGAATTCCACACGAGTTTCTCCAGATAGGTCTGTATCTAACCAGAAATATCCAGTTCTGTGTGGCTAAATGAATATCAGCTTTTAAACAGCCTGTGTGTTTGTTAGTGTTTTCTGGATAGTATCTAGGAACTTTAGAGTTTTGAATGAATTCTAGCATGTTACATTTTGTTTTTTTGTTGGCAAACTCTAATTAGTTCCACATGGAGACACAACAAGTACACATAAGTGTTTTCTGAGTAGAATGCTACAGGAACTAGGAGAAAAATGAAATTTGCGACTGTAAACATGACATTGAATTCACATTCCCAAGAAAAAGTCTTTGCGTTTCTCCAAAACCAGTTTGACTCTGCTTTTCTGGGTGCTTTGCACAGGAATTCCACACGAGTTTCTCCAGATAGGTCTGTATCTAACCAGAAATATCCAGTTCTGTTTTGCTCAATGAATATCAGCTTTTAAACAGCCAGTGTGTTTGTTAGTGTTTTCTGAATAGTATCTAGGAACTTTAGAGTTTTGAATGAATTCTAGCGTGTTACATTTTGTTTTTTTGTTGGCAAACGCTAATTAGTCCACATGGAGACACAACAAGTACACATATGTGTTTTCTGAGTAGAATGCTACAGGAACTAGGAGAAAAATGATATTTGCGACTGTAAACATGACATTGAATTCACATTCGCAAGAAAAAGACTTTGCTTTTCTCCAAAACCAGTTTGACTCTGCTTTTCTGGGTCCTTAGCACACGAATTCCACACGAGTTTCTCCAGATAGGTCTGTATCTAACCAGAAATATCCAGTTCTATGTGGCTAAATGAATATCAGCTTTTAAACAGCCTGTGTGTTTGTTAGTGTTTTCTGGATAGTATCTAGGAACTTTAAAGTTTTGAATGAATTTTAGTATGTTACATTTTGTTTCTTTGTTGCCAAACGCTAATTAGTTCCACATGGAGACACAACAAGTACACATAAGTGTTTTCTGAGTAGAATGCTACAGGAACTAGGAGAAAAATGATATTTGCGACTGTAAACATGACATTGAATTCACATTCCCAAGAAAAAGTCTTTGCGTTTCTCCAAAACCAGTTTGACTCTGCTTTTCTGGGTGCTTTGCACACGAATTCCACACGAGTTTGTCCACATAGGTCTGTATCTAACCAGAAATATCCAGTTCTATGTGGCTAAATGAATATCAGCTTTTAAACAGCCAGTGTGTTTGTTAGTGTTTTCTGAATAGTATCTAGGAACTTTAGAGTTTTGAATGAATTCTAGCGTGTTACATTTTGTTTTTTTGTTGGCAAACGCTAATTAGTTCCACATGGAGACACAACAAGTACACATATGTGTTTTCTGAGTAGAATGCTACAGGAACTAGGAGAAAAATGATATTTGCGACTGTAAACATGACATTGAATTCACATTCGCAAGAAAAAGACTTTGCTTTTCTCCAAAACCAGTTTGACTCTGCTTTTCTGGGTCCTTAGCACACGAATTCCACACGAGTTTCTCCAGATAGGTCTGTATCTAACCAGAAATATCCAGTTCTATGTGGCTAAATGAATATCAGCTTTTAAACAGCCTGTGTGTTTGTTAGTGTTTTCTGGATAGTATCTAGGAACTTTAAAGTTTTGAATGAATTTTAGTATGTTACATTTTGTTTTTTTGTTGGCAAACGCTAATTAGTTCCACATGGAGACACAACAAGTACACATAAGTGTTTTCTGAGTAGAATGCTACAGGAACTAGGAGAAAAATGATATTTGCGACTGTAAACATGACATTGAATTCACATTCCCAAGAAATAGTCTTTGCAATTCTCCAAAACCAGTTTGACTCTGCTTTTCTGGGTGCTTTGCACACGAATTCCACACGAGTTTCTCCAGATAGGTCTGTATCTAACCAGAAAAATCCAGTTCTGTGTGGCTAAATGAATATCAGCTTTTAAACAGCCTGTGTGTTTGTTAGTGTTTTCTGGATAGTATCTAGGAACTTTAGAGTTTTGAATGAATTCTAGCATGTTACATTTTGTTTTTTTGTTGGCAAACGCTAATTAGTTCCACATGGAGACACAACAAGTACACATAAGTGTTTTCTGAGTAGAATGCTACAGGAACTAGGAGAAAAATGATATTTGCGACTGTAAACATGACATTGAATTCACATTCCCAAGAAAAAGACTTTGCTTTTCTCCAAAACCAGTTTGACTCTGCTTTTCTGGGTCCTTAGCACACGAATTCCACACGAGTTTGTCCACATAGGTCTGGGTGTAACCAGATTTATCCGGTTCTGTGTGGCTAAATGAATATCAGCTTTTAAACAGCCTGTGTGTTTGTTAGTGTTTTCTGGATAGTATCTAGGAACTTTAGAGTTTTGAATGAATTTTAGCATGTTACATTTTGTTTTTTTGTCGGCAAACGCTAACTAGTTCCACATGGAGACACAACAAGTACACATAAGTGTTTTCTGAGTAGAATGCTAAAGGAACTTGGTTAAAAATGATATTTGCGACTGTAAACATGACATTGAATTCACATTCCCAAGAAAAAGACTTTGCTTTTCTCCAAAACCAGTTTGACTCTGCTTTTCTGGGTGCTTTGCACAGGAATTCCACACGAGTTTCTCCAGATAGGTCTGTATCTAACCAGAAATATCCAGTTCTGTGTGGCTAAATGAATATCAGCTTTTAAACAGCCTGTGTGTTTGTTAGTGTTTTCTGGATAGTATCTAGGAACTTTAGAGTTTTGAATGAATTCTAGCGTGTTACATTTTGTTTTTTTGTTGGCAAACGCTAATTAGTTCCACATGGAGACACAACAAGTACACATAAGTGTTTTCTGAGTAGAATGCTACAGGAACTAGGAGAAAAATGATATTTGCGACTGTAAACATGACATTGAATTCACATTCGCAAGAAAAAGACTTTGCTTTTCTCCAAAACCAGTTTGACTCTGCTTTTCTGGGTGCTTTGCACAGGAATTCCACACGAGTTTCTCCAGATAGGTCTGTATCTAACCAGAAATATCCAGTTCTATGTGGCTAAATGAATATCAGCTTTTAAACAGCCTGTGTGTTTGTTAGTGTTTTCTGGATAGTATCTAGGAACTTTAGAGTTTTGAATGAATTTTAGTATGTTACATTTTGTTTTTTTGTTGGCAAACGCTAATTAGTTCCACATGGAGACACAACAAGTACACATAAGTGTTTTCTGAGTAGAATGCTACAGGAACTAGGAGAAAAATGATATTTGCGACTGTAAACATGACATTGAATTCACATTCCCAAGAAAAAGACTTTGCGTTTCTCCAAAACCAGTTTGACTCTGCTTTTCTGGGTGCTTTGCACAGGAATTCCACACGAGTTTCTCCAGATAGGTCTGTATCTAACCAGAAATATCCAGTTCTGTGTGGCTAAATGAATATCAGCTTTTAAACAGCCTGTGTGTTTGTTAGTGTTTTCTGGATAGTATCTAGGAACTTTAGAGTTTTGAATGAATTCTAGCATGTTACATTTTGTTTTTTTGTTGGCAAACGCTAATTAGTTCCACATGGAGACACAACAAGTACACATAAGTGTTTTCTGAGTAGAATGCTACAGGAACTAGGTGAAAAATGATATTTGCGACTGTAAACATGACATTGAATTCACATTCCCAAGAAAAAGACTTTGCTTTTCTCCAAAACCAGTTTGACTCTGCTTTTCTGGGTGCTTTGCACACGAATTCCACACGAGTTTGTCCACATAGGTCTGTATCTAACCAGAAATATCCAGTTCTATGTGGCTAAATGAATATCAGCTTTTAAACAGCCAGTGTGTTTGTTAGTGTTTTCTGAATAGTATCTAGGAACTTTAGAGTTTTGAATGAATTCTAGCATGTTACATTTTGTTTTTTTGTTGGCAAACGCTAATTAGTTCCACATGGAGACACAACAAGTACACATAAGTGTTTTCTGAGTAGAATGCTACAGGAACTAGGAGAAAAATGATATTTGCGACTGTAAACATGACATTGAATTCACATTCCCAAGAAAAAGTCTTTGCGTTTCTCCAAAACCAGTTTGACTCTGCTTTTCTGGGTGCTTTGCACAGGAATTCCACACGAGTTTGTCCAGATAGGTCTGTATCTAACCAGAAATATCCAGTTCTGTTTTGCTCAATGAATATCAGCTTTTAAACAGCCTGTGTGTTTGTTAGTGTTTTCTGGATAGTATCTAGGAACTTTAGAGTTTTGAATGAATTCTAGCATGTTACATTTTGTTTTTTTCTTGGCAAACGCTAATTAGTTCCACATGGAGACACAACAAGTACACATAAGTATTTTCTAGTAGAATGCTACAGGAACTAGGAGAAAAATGATATTTGCGACTGTAAACATGACATTGAATTCACATTCCCAAGAAAAAGACTTTGCTTTTCTCCAAAACCAGTTTGACTCTGATTTTCTGGGTGCTATGCACACGAATTCCACACAAGTTTGTCCAGATAGGTCTGTATCTAACCAGAAAAATCCAGTTCTGTGTGGCTAAATGAATATCAGCTTTTAAACAGCCTGTGTGTTTGTTAGTGTTTTCTGGATAGTATCTAGGAACTTTAGAGTTTTGAATGAATTTTAGTATGTTACATTTTGTTTTTTTGTTGGCAAACGCTAATTAGTTCCACATGGAGACACAACAAGTACACATAAGTGTTTTCTGAGTAGAATGCTACAGGAACTAGGAGAAAAATGATATTTGCGACTGTAAACATGACATTGAATTCACATTCCCAAGAAAAAGACTTTGCGTTTCTCCAAAACCAGTTTGACTCTGCTTTTCTGGGTGCTTTGCACAGGAATTCCACACGAGTTTCTCCAGATAGGTCTGTATCTAACCAGAAATATCCAGTTCTGTGTGGCTAAATGAATATCAGCTTTTAAACAGCCAGTGTGTTTGTTAGTGTTTTCTGAATAGTATCTAGGAACTTTAGAGTTTTGAATGAATTCTAGCGTGTTACATTTTGTTTTTTTGTTGGCAAACGCTAATTAGTTCCACATGGAGACACAACAAGTACACATATGTGTTTTCTGAGTAGAATGCTACAGGAACTAGGAGAAAAATGATATTTGCGACTGTAAACATGACATTGAATTCACATTCGCAAGAAAAAGACTTTGCTTTTCTCCAAAACCAGTTTGACTCTGCTTTTCTGGGTCCTTAGCACACGAATTCCACACGAGTTTCTCCAGATAGGTCTGTATCTAACCAGAAATATCCAGTTCTATGTGGCTAAATGAATATCAGCTTTTAAACAGCCTGTGTGTTTGTTAGTGTTTTCTGGATAGTATCTAGGAACTTTAGAGTTTTGAATGAATTTTAGTATGTTACATTTTGTTTTTTTGTTGGCAAACGCTAATTAGTTCCACATGGAGACACAACAAGTACACATAAGTGTTTTCTGAGTAGAATGCTACAGGAACTAGGAGAAAAATGATATTTGCGACTGTAAACATGACATTGAATTCACATTCCCAAGAAATAGTCTTTGCAATTCTCCAAAACCAGTTTGACTCTGCTTTTCTGGGTGCTTTGCACACGAATTCCACACGAGTTTCTCCAGATAGGTCTGTATCTAACCAGAAAAATCCAGTTCTGTGTGGCTAAATGAATATCAGCTTTTAAACAGCCTGTGTGTTTGTTAGTGTTTTCTGGATAGTATCTAGGAACTTTAGAGTTTTGAATGAATTCTAGCATGTTACATTTTGTTTTTTTGTTGGCAAACGCTAATTAGTTCCACATGGAGACACAACAAGTACACATAAGTGTTTTCTGAGTAGAATGCTACAGGAACTAGGAGAAAAATGATATTTGCGACTGTAAACATGACATTGAATTCACATTCCCAAGAAAAAGACTTTGCTTTTCTCCAAAACCAGTTTGACTCTGCTTTTCTGGGTCCTTAGCACACGAATTCCACACGAGTTTGTCCACATAGGTCTGGGTGTAACCAGATTTATCCGGTTCTGTGTGGCTAAATGAATATCAGCTTTTAAACAGCCTGTGTGTTTGTTAGTGTTTTCTGGATAGTATCTAGGAACTTTAGAGTTTTGAATGAATTTTAGCATGTTACATTTTGTTTTTTTGTCGGCAAACGCTAACTAGTTCCACATGGAGACACAACAAGTACACATAAGTGTTTTCTGAGTAGAATGCTAAAGGAACTTGGTTAAAAATGATATTTGCGACTGTAAACATGACATTGAATTCACATTCCCAAGAAAAAGACTTTGCTTTTCTCCAAAACCAGTTTGACTCTGCTTTTCTGGGTGCTTTGCACAGGAATTCCACACGAGTTTCTCCAGATAGGTCTGTATCTAACCAGAAATATCCAGTTCTGTGTGGCTAAATGAATATCAGCTTTTAAACAGCCTGTGTGTTTGTTAGTGTTTTCTGGATAGTATCTAGGAACTTTAGAGTTTTGAATGAATTCTAGCGTGTTACATTTTGTTTTTTTTGTTGGCAAACGCTAATTAGTTCCACATGGAGACACAACAAGTACACATAAGTGTTTTCTGAGTAGAATGCTACAGGAACTAGGAGAAAAATGATATTTGCGACTGTAAACATGACATTGAATTCACATTCGCAAGAAAAAGACTTTGCTTTTCTCCAAAACCAGTTTGACTCTGCTTTTCTGGGTGCTTTGCACAGGAATTCCACACGAGTTTCTCCAGATAGGTCTGTATCTAACCAGAAATATCCAGTTCTATGTGGCTAAATGAATATCAGCTTTTAAACAGCCTGTGTGTTTGTTAGTGTTTTCTGGATAGTATCTATGAACTTTAGAGTTTTGAATGAATTTTAGTATGTTACATTTTGTTTTTTTGTTGGCAAACGCTAATTAGTTCCACATGGAGACACAACAAGTACACATAAGTGTTTTCTGAGTAGAATGCTACAGGAACTAGGAGAAAAATGATATTTGCGACTGTAAACATGACATTGAATTCACATTCCCAAGAAAAAGACTTTGCGTTTCTCCAAAACCAGTTTGACTCTGCTTTTCTGGGTGCTTTGCACAGGAATTCCACACGAGTTTCTCCAGATAGGTCTGTATCTAACCAGAAATATCCAGTTCTGTGTGGCTAAATGAATATCAGCTTTTAAACAGCCTGTGTGTTTGTTAGTGTTTTCTGGATAGTATCTATGAACTTTAGAGTTTTGAATGAATTCTAGCATGTTACATTTTGTTTTTTTGTTGGCAAACGCTAATTAGTTCCACATGGAGACACAACAAGTACACATAAGTGTTTTCTGAGTAGAATGCTACAGGAACTAGGTGAAAAATGATATTTGCGACTGTAAACATGACATTGAATTCACATTCCCAAGAAAAAGACTTTGCTTTTCTCCAAAACCAGTTTGACTCTGCTTTTCTGGGTGCTTTGCACACGAATTCCACACGAGTTTGTCCACATAGGTCTGTATCTAACCAGAAATATCCAGTTCTATGTGGCTAAATGAATATCAGCTTTTAAACAGCCAGTGTGTTTGTTAGTGTTTTCTGAATAGTATCTAGGAACTTTAGAGTTTTGAATGAATTCTAGCATGTTACATTTTGTTTTTTTGTTGGCAAACGCTAATTAGTTCCACATGGAGACACAACAAGTACACATAAGTGTTTTCTGAGTAGAATGCTACAGGAACTAGGAGAAAAATGATATTTGCGACTGTAAACATGACATTGAATTCACATTCCCAAGAAAAAGTCTTTGCGTTTCTCCAAAACCAGTTTGACTCTGCTTTTCTGGGTGCTTTGCACAGGAATTCCACACGAGTTTGTCCAGATAGGTCTGTATCTAACCAGAAATATCCAGTTCTGTTTTGCTCAATGAATATCAGCTTTTAAACAGCCTGTGTGTTTGTTAGTGTTTTCTGGATAGTATCTAGGAACTTTAGAGTTTTGAATGAATTCTAGCATGTTACATTTTGTTTTTTTCTTGGCAAACGCTAATTAGTTCCACATGGAGACACAACAAGTACACATAAGTATTTTCTAGTAGAATGCTACAGGAACTAGGAGAAAAATGATATTTGCGACTGTAAACATGACATTGAATTCACATTCCCAAGAAAAAGACTTTGCTTTTCTCCAAAACCAGTTTGACTCTGATTTTCTGGGTGCTTTGCACACGAATTCCACACGAGTTTGTCCAGATAGGTCTGTATCTAACCAGAAAAATCCAGTTCTGTGTGGCTAAATGAATATCAGCTTTTAAACAGCCTGTGTGTTTGTTAGTGTTTTCTGGATAGTATCTAGGAACTTTAGAGTTTTGAATGAATTTTAGTATGTTACATTTTGTTTTTTTGTTGGCAAACGCTAATTAGTTCCACATGGAGACACAACAAGTACACATAAGTGTTTTCTGAGTAGAATGCTACAGGAACTAGGAGAAAAATGATATTTGCGACTGTAAACATGACATTGAATTCACATTCCCAAGAAAAAGACTTTGCGTTTCTCCAAAACCAGTTTGACTCTGCTTTTCTGGGTGCTTTGCACAGGAATTCCACACGAGTTTCTCCAGATAGGTCTGTATCTAACCAGAAATATCCAGTTCTGTGTGGCTAAATGAATATCAGCTTTTAAACAGCCTGTGTGTTTGTTAGTGTTTTCTGGATAGTATCTAGGAACTTTAGAGTTTTGAATGAATTCTAGCATGTTACATTTTGTTTTTTTGTTGGCAAACGCTAATTAGTTCCACATGGAGACACAACAAGTACACATAAGTGTTTTCTGAGTAGAATGCTACAGGAACTAGGTGAAAAATGATATTTGCGACTGTAAACATGACATTGAATTCACATTCCCAAGAAAAAGACTTTGCTTTTCTCCAAAACCAGTTTGACTCTGCTTTTCTGGGTGCTTTGCACACGAATTCCACACGAGTTTGTCCACATAGGTCTGTATCTAACCAGAAATATCCAGTTCTATGTGGCTAAATGAATATCAGCTTTTAAACAGCCAGTGTGTTTGTTAGTGTTTTCTGAATAGTATCTAGGAACTTTAGAGTTTTGAATGAATTCTAGCGTGTTACATTTTGTTTTTTTGTTGGCAAACGCTAATTAGTTCCACATGGAGACACAACAAGTACACATATGTGTTTTCTGAGTAGAATGCTACAGGAACTAGGAGAAAAATGATATTTGCGACTGTAAACATGACATTGAATTCACATTCCCAAGAAAAAGACTTTGCTTTTCTCCAAAACCAGTTTGACTCTGCTTTTCTGGGTCCTTAGCACACGAATTCCACACGAGTTTCTCCAGATAGGTCTGTATCTAACCAGAAATATCCAGTTCTATGTGGCTAAATGAATATCAGCTTTTAAACAGCCTGTGTGTTTGTTAGTGTTTTCTGGATAGTATCTAGGAACTTTAAAGTTTTGAATGAATTTTAGTATGTTACATTTTGTTTTGTTGTTGGCAAACGCTAATTAGTTCCACATGGAGACACAACAAGTACACATAAGTGTTTTCTGAGTAGAATGCTACAGGAACTAGGAGAAAAATGATATTTGCGACTGTAAACATGACATTGAATTCACATTCCCAAGAAAAAGTCTTTGCGTTTCTCCAAAACCAGTTTGACTCTGCTTTTCTGGGTGCTTTGCACAGGAATTCCACACGAGATTGTCCAGATAGGTCTGTATCTAACCAGAAATATCCAGTTCTGTTTTGCTCAATGAATATCAGCTTTTAAACAGCCTGTGTGTTTGTTAGTGTTTTCTGGATAGTATCTAGGAACTTTAGAGTTTTGAATGAATTCTAGCATGTTACATTTTGTTTTTTTCTTGGCAAACGCTAATTAGTTCCACATGGAGACACAACAAGTACACATAAGTGTTTTCTGAGTAGAATGCTACGGGAACTAGGAGAAAAATGATATTTGCGACTGTAAACATGACATTAAATTCACATTCCCAAGAAAAAGTCTTTGCGTTTCTCCAAAACCAGTTTGACTCTGCTTTTCTGGGTGCTTTGCACAGGAATTCCACACGAGTTTCTCCAGATAGGTCTGTATCTAACCAGAAATATCCAGTTCTGTGTGGCTAAATGAATATCAGCTTTTAAACAGCCTGTGTGTTTGTTAGTGTTTTCTGGATAGTATCTAGGAACTTTAGAGTTTTGAATGAATTTTAGCATGTTACATTTTGTTTTTTTGTTGGCAAACGCTAATTAGTTCCACATGGAGACACAACAAGTACACATAAGTGTTTTCTGAGTAGAATGTTACAGGAACTTGGTTAAAAATGATATTTGCGACTGTAAACATGACATTGAATTCACATTCCCAAGAAAAAGACTTTGCTTTTCTCCAAAACCAGTTTGACTCTGCTTTTCTGGGTGCTTTACACAGGAATTCCACACGAGTTTCTCCAGATAGGTCTGTATCTAACCAGAAATATCCAGTTCTGTGTGGCTAAATGAATATCAGCTTTTAAACAGCCTGTGTGTTTGTTAGTGTTTTCTGGATAGTATCTAGGAACTTTAGAGTTTTGAATGAATTCTAGCATGTTACATTTTGTTTTGTTGTTGGCAAACGCTAATTAGTTCCACATGGAGACACAACAAGTACACATAAGTGTTTTCTGAGTAGAATGCTACAGGAACTAGGAGAAAAATGATATTTGCGACTGTAAACATGACATTGAATTCACATTCCCAAGAAAAAGACTTTGCGTTTCTCCAAAACCAGTTTGACTCTGCTTTTCTGGGTGCTTTGCACACGAATTCCACACGAGTTTGTCCAGATAGGTCTGTATCTAACCAGAAATATCCAGTTCTGTGTGGCTAAATGAATATCAGCTTTTAAACAGCCTGTGTGTTTGTTAGTGTTTTCTGGATAGTATCTAGGAACTTTAGAGTTTTGAATGAATTCTAGCATGTTACATTTTGTTTTTTTGTTGGCAAACGCTAATTAGTTCCACATGGAGACACAACAAGTACACATAAGTGTTTTCTGAGTAGAATGCTACAGGAACTAGGTGAAAAATGATATTTGCGACTGTAAACATGACATTGAATTCACATTCCCAAGAAAAAGACTTTGCTTTTCTCCAAAACCAGTTTGACTCTGCTTTTCTGGGTCCTTAGCACACGAATTCCACACGAGTTTGTCCAGATAGGTCTGTATCTAACCAGAAATATCCAGTTCTATGTGGCTAAATGAATATCAGCTTTTAAACAGCCAGTGTGTTTGTTAGTGTTTTCTGAATAGTATCTAGGAACTTTAGAGTTTTGAATGAATTCTAGCGTGTTACATTTTGTTTTTTTGTTGGCAAACGCTAATTAGTTCCACATGGAGACACAACAAGTACACATAAGTGTTTTCAGAGTACAATGCTACAGGAACTAGGAGAAAAATGATATTTGCGACTGTAAACATGACATTGAATTCACATTCGCAAGAAAAAGACTTTGCTTTTCTCCAAAACCAGTTTGACTCTGGTTTTCTGGGTGCTTTGCACAGGAATTCCACACGAGTTTCTCCAGATAGGTCTGTATCTAACCAGAAATATCCAGTTCTGTGTGGCTAAATGAATATCAGCTTTTAAACAGCCTGTGTGTTTGTTAGTGTTTTCTGGATAGTATCTAGGAACTTTAGAGTTTTGAATGAATTCTAGCGTGTTACATTTTGTTTTTTTGTTGGCAAACGCTAATTAGTTCCACATGGAGACACAACAAGTACACATAAGTGTTTTCTGAGTAGAATGCTACAGGAACTAGGAGAAAAATGATATTTGCGACTGTAAACATGACATTGAATTCACATTCCCAAGAAAAAGACTTTGCGTTTCTCCAAAACCAGTTTGACTCTGCTTTTCTGGGTGCTTTGCACACGAATTCCACACGAGTTTGTCCAGATAGGTCTGTATCTAACCAGAAATATCCAGTTCTGTGTGGCTAAATGAATATCAGCTTTTAAACAGCCTGTGTGTTTGTTAGTGTTTTCTGGATAGTATCTAGGAACTTTAGAGTTTTGAATGAATTCTAGCATGTTACATTTTGTTTTTTTGTTGGCAAACGCTAATTAGTTCCACATGGAGACACAACAAGTACACATAAGTGTTTTCTGAGTAGAATGCTACAGGAACTAGGTGAAAAATGATATTTGCGACTGTAAACATGACATTGAATTCACATTCCCAAGAAAAAGACTTTGCTTTTCTCCAAAACCAGTTTGACTCTGCTTTTCTGGGTGCTTTGCACAGGAATTCCACACGAGTTTCTCCAGATAGGTCTGTATCTAACCAGAAATATCCAGTTCTTTGTGGCTAAATGAATATCAGCTTTTAAACAGCCTGTGTGTTTGTTAGTGTTTTCTGGATAGTATCTAGGAACTTTAGAGTTTTGAATGAATTCTAGCATGTTACATTTTGTTTTTTTGTTGGCAAACGCTAATTAGTTCCACATGGAGACACAACAAGTACACATAAGTGTTTTCTGAGTAGAATGCTACAGGAACTAGGTGAAAAATGATATTTGCGACTGTAAACATGACATTGAATTCACATTCGCAAGAAAAAGACTTTGCTTTTCTCCAAAACCAGTTTGACTCTGCTTTTCTGTGTGCTTTGCACACGAATTCCACATGAGTTTCTCCAGATAGGTCTGTATCTAACCAGAAATATCCAGTTCTATGTGGCTAAATGAATATCAGCTTTTAAACATCCAGTGTGTTTGTTAGTGTTTTCTGAATAGTATCTAGGAACTTTAGAGTTTTGAATGAATTCTAGCGTGTTACATTTTGTTTTTTTGTTGGCAAACGCAAATTAGTTCCACATGGAGACACAACAAGTACACATAAGTGTTTTCTGAGTACAATGCTACAGGAACTAGGAGAAAAATGATATTTGCGACTGTAAACATGACATTGAATTCACATTCGCAAGAAAAAGACTTTGCTTTTCTCCAAAACCAGTTTGACTCTGCTTTTCTGGGTGCTTTGCACAGGAATTCCACACGAGTTTCTCCAGATAGGTCTGTATCTAACCAGAAATATCCAGTTCTATGTGGCTAAATGAATATCAGCTTTTAAACAGCCTGTGTGTTTGTTAGTGTTTTCTGGATAGTATCTAGGAACTTTAGAGTTTTGAATGAATTTTAGTATGTTACATTTTGTTTTTTTTTGTTGGCAAACGCTAATTAGTTCCACATGGAGACACAACAAGTACACATAAGTGTTTTCTGAGTAGAATGCTACAGGAACTAGGAGAAAAATGATATTTGCGACTGTAAACATGACATTGAATTCACATTCCCAAGAAAAAGACTTTGCGTTTCTCCAAAACCAGTTTGACTCTGCTTTTCTGGGTGCTTTGCACAGGAATTCCACACGAGTTTCTCCAGATAGGTCTGTATCTAACCAGAAATATCCAGTTCTGTGTGGCTAAATGAATATCAGCTTTTAAACAGCCTGTGTGTTTGTTAGTGTTTTCTGGATAGTATCTAGGAACTTTAGAGTTTTGAATGAATTCTAGCATGTTACATTTTGTTTTTTTGTTGGCAAACGCTAATTAGTTCCACATGGAGACACAACAAGTACACATAAGTGTTTTCTGAGTAGAATGCTACAGGAACTAGGTGAAAAATGATATTTGCGACTGTAAACATGACATTGAATTCACATTCCCAAGAAAAAGACTTTGCTTTTCTCCAAAACCAGTTTGACTCTGCTTTTCTGGGTGCTTTGCACACGAATTCCACACGAGTTTGTCCACATAGGTCTGTATCTAACCAGAAATATCCAGTTCTATGTGGCTAAATGAATATCAGCTTTTAAACAGCCAGTGTGTTTGTTAGTGTTTTCTGAATAGTATCTAGGAACTTTAGAGTTTTGAATGAATTCTAGCATGTTACATTTTGTTTTTTTGTTGGCAAACGCTAATTAGTTCCACATGGAGACACAACAAGTACACATAAGTGTTTTCTGAGTAGAATGCTACAGGAACTAGGAGAAAAATGATATTTGCGACTGTAAACATGACATTGAATTCACATTCCCAAGAAAAAGTCTTTGCGTTTCTCCAAAACCAGTTTGACTCTGCTTTTCTGGGTGCTTTGCACAGGAATTCCACACGAGTTTGTCCAGATAGGTCTGTATCTAACCAGAAATATCCAGTTCTGTTTTGCTCAATGAATATCAGCTTTTAAACAGCCTGTGTGTTTGTTAGTGTTTTCTGGATAGTATCTAGGAACTTTAGAGTTTTGAATGAATTCTAGCATGTTACATTTTGTTTTTTTCTTGGCAAACGCTAATTAGTTCCACATGGAGACACAACAAGTACACATAAGTATTTTCTAGTAGAATGCTACAGGAACTAGGAGAAAAATGATATTTGCGACTGTAAACATGACATTGAATTCACATTCCCAAGAAAAAGACTTTGCTTTTCTCCAAAACCAGTTTGACTCTGATTTTCTGGGTGCTTTGCACACGAATTCCACACGAGTTTGTCCAGATAGGTCTGTATCTAACCAGAAAAATCCAGTTCTGTGTGGCTAAATGAATATCAGCTTTTAAACAGCCTGTGTGTTTGTTAGTGTTTTCTGGATAGTATCTAGGAACTTTAGAGTTTTGAATGAATTTTAGTATGTTACATTTTGTTTTTTTGTTGGCAAACGCTAATTAGTTCCACATGGAGACACAACAAGTACACATAAGTGTTTTCTGAGTAGAATGCTACAGGAACTAGGAGAAAAATGATATTTGCGACTGTAAACATGACATTGAATTCACATTCCCAAGAAAAAGACTTTGCGTTTCTCCAAAACCAGTTTGACTCTGCTTTTCTGGGTGCTTTGCACAGGAAATCCACACGAGTTTCTCCAGATAGGTCTGTATCTAACCAGAAATATCCAGTTCTGTGTGGCTAAATGAATATCAGCTTTTAAACAGCCTGTGTGTTTGTTAGTGTTTTCTGGATAGTATCTAGGAACTTTAGAGTTTTGAATGAATTCTAGCATGTTACATTTTGTTTTTTTGTTGGCAAACGCTAATTAGTTCCACATGGAGACACAACAAGTACACATAAGTGTTTTCTGAGTAGAATGCTACAGGAACTAGGTGAAAAATGATATTTGCGACTGTAAACATGACATTGAATTCACATTCCCAAGAAAAAGACTTTGCTTTTCTCCAAAACCAGTTTGACTCTGCTTTTCTGGGTGCTTTACACAGGAATTCCACACGAGTTTCTCCAGATAGGTCTGTATCTAACCAGAAATATCCAGTTCTGTGTGGCTAAATGAATATCAGCTTTTAAACAGCCTGTGTGTTTGTTAGTGTTTTCTGGATAGTATCTAGGAACTTTAGAGTTTTGAATGAATTCTAGCATGTTACATTTTGTTTTGTTGTTGGCAAACGCTAATTAGTTCCACATGGAGACACAACAAGTACACATAAGTGTTTTCTGAGTAGAATGCTACAGGAACTAGGAGAAAAATGATATTTGCGACTGTAAACATGACATTGAATTCACATTCCCAAGAAAAAGACTTTGCGTTTCTCCAAAACCAGTTTGACTCTGCTTTTCTGGGTGCTTTGCACAGGAATTCCACACGAGTTTGTCCACATAGGTCTGTATCTAACCAGAAATATCCAGTTCTGTGTGGCTAAATGAATATCAGCTTTTAAACAGCCTGTGTGTTTGTTAGTGTTTTCTGGATAGTATCTAGGAACTTTAGAGTTTTGAATGAATTCTAGCATGTTACATTTTGTTTTTTTGTTGGCAAACGCTAATTAGTTCCACATGGAGACACAACAAGTACACATAAGTGTTTTCTGAGTAGAATGCTACAGGAACTAGGTGAAAAATGATATTTGCGACTGTAAACATGACATTGAATTCACATTCCCAAGAAAAAGACTTTGCTTTTCTCCAAAACCAGTTTGACTCTGCTTTTCTGGGTGCTTTGCACACGAATTCCACACGAGTTTGTCCACATAGGTCTGTATCTAACCAGAAATATCCAGTTCTATGTGGCTAAATGAATATCAGCTTTTAAACAGCCAGTGTGTTTGTTAGTGTTTTCTGAATAGTATCTAGGAACTTTAGAGTTTTGAATGAATTCTAGCGTGTTACATTTTGTTTTTTTGTTGGCAAACGCTAATTAGTTCCACATGGAGACACAACAAGTACACATATGTGTTTTCTGAGTAGAATGCTACAGGAACTAGGAGAAAAATGATATTTGCGACTGTAAACATGACATTGAATTCACATTCGCAAGAAAAAGTCTTTGCGTTTCTCCAAAACCAGTTTGACTCTGCTTTTCTGGGTCCTTACCACACGAATTCCACACGAGTTTCTCCAGATAGGTCTGTATCTAACCAGAAATATCCAGTTCTATGTGGCTAAATGAATATCAGCTTTTAAACAGCCTGTGTGTTTGTTAGTGTTTTCTGGATAGTATCTAGGAACTTTAAAGTTTTGAATGAATTTTAGTATGTTACATTTTGTTTTTTTGTTGGCAAACGCTAATTAGTTCCACATGGAGACACAACAAGTACACATAAGTGTTTTCTGAGTAGAATGCTACAGGAACTAGGAGAAAAATGATATTTGCGACTGTAAACATGACATTGAATTCACATTCCCAAGAAAAAGTCTTTGCGTTTCTCCAAAACCAGTTTGACTCTGCTTTTCTGGGTGCTTTGCACAGGAATTCCACACGAGATTGTCCAGATAGGTCTGTATCTAACCAGAAATATCCAGTTCTGTTTTGCTCAATGAATATCAGCTTTTAAACAGCCTGTGTGTTTGTTAGTGTTTTCTGGATAGTATCTAGGAACTTTAGAGTTTTGAATGAATTCTAGCATGTTACATTTTGTTTTTTTCTTGGCAAACGCTAATTAGTTCCACATGAGACACAACAAGTACACATAAGTATTTTCTAGTAGAATGCTACAGAAACTAGGAGAAAAATGATATTTGCGACTGTAAACATGACATTGAATTCACATTCCCAAGAAAAAGACTTTGCTTTTCTCCAAAACCAGTTTGACTCTGCTTTTCTGGGTGCTTTGCACACGAATTCCACACGAGTTTCTCCAGATAGGTCTGTATCTAACCAGAAATATCCAGTTCTATGTGGCTAAATGAATATCAGCTTTTAAACAGCCTGTGTGTTTGTTAGTGTTTTCTGGATAGTATCTAGGAACTTTAAAGTTTTGAATGAATTTTAGTATGTTACATTTTGTTTTTTTGTTGGCAAACGCTAATTAGTTCCACATGGAGACACAACAAGTACACATAAGTGTTTTCTGAGTAGAATGCTACAGGAACTAGGAGAAAAATGATATTTGCGACTGTAAACATGACATTGAATTCACATTCCCAAGAAAAAGTCTTTGCGTTTCTCCAAAACCAGTTTGACTCTGCTTTTCTGGGTGCTTTGCACAGGAATTCCACACGAGATTGTCCAGATAGGTCTGTATCTAACCAGAAATATCCAGTTCTGTTTTGCTCAATGAATATCAGCTTTTAAACAGCCTGTGTGTTTGTTAGTGTTTTCTGGATAGTATCTAGGAACTTTAGAGTTTTGAATGAATTCTAGCATGTTACATTTTGTTTTTTTCTTGGCAAACGCTAATTAGTTCCACATGGAGACACAACAAGTACACATAAGTGTTTTCTGAGTAGAATGCTACGGGAACTAGGAGAAAAATGATATTTGCGACTGTAAACATGACATTGAATTCACATTCCCAAGAAAAAGACTTTGCTTTTCTCCAAAACCAGTTTGACTCTGCTTTTCTGGGTCCTTAGCACACGAATTCCACACGAGTTTGTCCAGATAGGTCTGTATCTAACCAGAAATATCCAGTTCTATGTGGCTAAATGAATATCAGCTTTTAAACAGCCAGTGTGTTTGTTAGTGTTTTCTGAATAGTATCTAGGAACTTTAGAGTTTTGAATGAATTCTAGCGTGTTACATTTTGTTTTTTTGTTGGCAAACGCTAATTAGTTCCACATGGAGACACAACAAGTACACATAAGTGTTTTCAGAGTACAATGCTACAGGAACTAGGAGAAAAATGATATTTGCGACTGTAAACATGACATTGAATTCACATTCGCAAGAAAAAGACTTTGCTTTTCTCCAAAACCAGTTTGACTCTGGTTTTCTGGGTGCTTTGCACAGGAATTCCACACGAGTTTCTCCAGATAGGTCTGTATCTAACCAGAAATATCCAGTTCTGTGTGGCTAAATGAATATCAGCTTTTAAACAGCCTGTGTGTTTGTTAGTGTTTTCTGGATAGTATCTAGGAACTTTAGAGTTTTGAATGAATTCTAGCGTGTTACATTTTGTTTTTTTGTTGGCAAACGCTAATTAGTTCCACATGGAGACACAACAAGTACACATAAGTGTTTTCTGAGTAGAATGCTACAGGAACTAGGAGAAAAATGATATTTGCGACTGTAAACATGACATTGAATTCACATTCCCAAGAAAAAGACTTTGCGTTTCTCCAAAACCAGTTTGACTCTGCTTTTCTGGGTGCTTTGCACACGAATTCCACACGAGTTTGTCCAGATAGGTCTGTATCTAACCAGAAATATCCAGTTCTGTGTGGCTAAATGAATATCAGCTTTTAAACAGCCTGTGTGTTTGTTAGTGTTTTCTGGATAGTATCTAGGAACTTTAGAGTTTTGAATGAATTCTAGCATGTTACATTTTGTTTTTTTCTTGGCAAACGCTAATTAGTTCCACATGGAGACACAACAAGTACACATAAGTGTTTTCTGAGTAGAATGCTACGGGAACTAGGAGAAAAATGATATTTGCGACTGTAAACATGACATTGAATTCACATTCCCAAGAAAAAGACTTTGCTTTTCTCCAAAACCAGTTTGACTCTGCTTTTCTGGGTCCTTAGCACACGAATTCCACACGAGTTTGTCCAGATAGGTCTGTATCTAACCAGAAATATCCAGTTCTATGTGGCTAAATGAATATCAGCTTTTAAACAGCCAGTGTGTTTGTTAGTGTTTTCTGAATAGTATCTAGGAACTTTAGAGTTTTGAATGAATTCTAGCGTGTTACATTTTGTTTTTTTGTTGGCAAACGCTAATTAGTTCCACATGGAGACACAACAAGTACACATAAGTGTTTTCAGAGTACAATGCTACAGGAACTAGGAGAAAAATGATATTTGCGACTGTAAACATGACATTGAATTCACATTCGCAAGAAAAAGACTTTGCTTTTCTCCAAAACCAGTTTGACTCTGGTTTTCTGGGTGCTTTGCACAGGAATTCCACACGAGTTTCTCCAGATAGGTCTGTATCTAACCAGAAATATCCAGTTCTGTGTGGCTAAATGAATATCAGCTTTTAAACAGCCTGTGTGTTTGTTAGTGTTTTCTGGATAGTATCTAGGAACTTTAGAGTTTTGAATGAATTCTAGCGTGTTACATTTTGTTTTTTTGTTGGCAAACGCTAATTAGTTCCACATGGAGACACAACAAGTACACATAAGTGTTTTCTGAGTAGAATGCTACAGGAACTAGGAGAAAAATGATATTTGCGACTGTAAACATGACATTGAATTCACATTCCCAAGAAAAAGACTTTGCGTTTCTCCAAAACCAGTTTGACTCTGCTTTTCTGGGTGCTTTGCACACGAATTCCACACGAGTTTGTCCAGATAGGTCTGTATCTAACCAGAAATATCCAGTTCTGTGTGGCTAAATGAATATCAGCTTTTAAACAGCCTGTGTGTTTGTTAGTGTTTTCTGGATAGTATCTAGGAACTTTAGAGTTTTGAATGAATTCTAGCATGTTACATTTTGTTTTTTTGTTGGCAAACGCTAATTAGTTCCACATGGAGACACAACAAGTACACATAAGTGTTTTCTGAGTAGAATGCTACAGGAACTAGGTGAAAAATGATATTTGCGACTGTAAACATGACATTGAATTCACATTCCCAAGAAAAAGACTTTGCTTTTCTCCAAAACCAGTTTGACTCTGCTTTTCTGGGTCCTTAGCACACGAATTCCACACGAGTTTGTCCAGATAGGTCTGTATCTAACCAGAAATATCCAGTTCTATGTGGCTAAATGAATATCAGCTTTTAAACAGCCAGTGTGTTTGTTAGTGTTTTCTGAATAGTATCTAGGAACTTTAGAGTTTTGAATGAATTCTAGCGTGTTACATTTTGTTTTTTTGTTGGCAAACGCTAATTAGTTCCACATGGAGACACAACAAGTACACATAAGTGTTTTCAGAGTACAATGCTACAGGAACTAGGAGAAAAATGATATTTGCGACTGTAAACATGACATTGAATTCACATTCGCAAGAAAAAGACTTTGCTTTTCTCCAAAACCAGTTTGACTCTGGTTTTCTGGGTGCTTTGCACAGGAATTCCACACGAGTTTCTCCAGATAGGTCTGTATCTAACCAGAAATATCCAGTTCTGTGTGGCTAAATGAATATCAGCTTTTAAACAGCCTGTGTGTTTGTTAGTGTTTTCTGGATAGTATCTAGGAACTTTAGAGTTTTGAATGAATTCTAGCGTGTTACATTTTGTTTTTTTGTTGGCAAACGCTAATTAGTTCCACATGGAGACACAACAAGTACACATAAGTGTTTTCTGAGTAGAATGCTACAGGAACTAGGAGAAAAATGATATTTGCGACTGTAAACATGACATTGAATTCACATTCGCAAGAAAAAGTCTTTGCGTTTCTCCAAAACCAGTTTGACTCTGCTTTTCTGGGTGCTTTGCACAGGAATTCCACACGAGTTTCTCCAGATAGGTCTGTATCTAACCAGAAATATCCAGTTCTGTGTGGCTAAATGAATATCAGCTTTTAAACAGCCTGTGTGTTTGTTAGTGTTTTCTGGATAGTATCTAGGAACTTTAGAGTTTTGAATGAATTTTAGCATGTTACATTTTGTTTTTTTGTTGGCAAAGGCTAATTAGTTCCACATGGAGACACAACAAGTACACATAAGTGTTTTCTGAGTAGAATGCTACGGGAACTAGGAGAAAAATGATATTTGCGACTGTAAACATGACATTGAATTCACATTCCCAAGAAAAAGTCTTTGCGTTTCTCCAAAACCAGTTTGACTCTGCTTTTCTGGGTGCTTTGCACAGGAATTCCACACGAGTTTCTCCAGATAGGTCTGTATCTAACCAGAAATATCCAGTTCTGTGTGGCTAAATGAATATCAGCTTTTAAACAGCCTGTGTGTTTGTTAGTGTTTTCTGGATAGTATCTAGGAACTTTAGAGTTTTGAATGAATTTTAGCATGTTACATTTTGTTTTTTTGTTGGCAAACGCTAATTAGTTCCACATGGAGACACAACAAGTACACATAAGTGTTTTCTGAGTAGAATGTTACAGGAACTTGGTTAAAAATCATATTTGCGACTGTAAACATGACATTGAATTCACATTCCCAAGAAAAAGACTTTGCTTTTCTCCAAAACCAGTTTGACTCTGCTTTTCTGGGTGCTTTACACAGGAATTCCACACGAGTTTCTCCAGATAGGTCTGTATCTAACCAGAAATATCCAGTTCTGTGTGGCTAAATGAATATCAGCTTTTAAACAGCCTGTGTGTTTGTTAGTGTTTTCTGGATAGTATCTAGGAACTTTAGAGTTTTGAATGAATTCTAGCATGTTACATTTTGTTTTGTTGTTGGCAAACGCTAATTAGTTCCACATGGAGACACAACAAGTACACATAAGTGTTTTCTGAGTAGAATGCTACAGGAACTAGGAGAAAAATGATATTTGCGACTGTAAACATGACATTGAATTCACATTCCCAAGAAAAAGTCTTTGCGTTTCTCCAAAACCAGTTTGACTCTGCTTTTCTGGGTGCTTTGCACACGAATTCCACACGAGTTTCTCCAGATAGGTCTGTATCTAACCAGAAATATCCAGTTCTGTGTGGCTAAATGAATATCAGCTTTTAAACAGCCTGTGTGTTTGTTAGTGTTTTCTGGATAGTATCTAGGAACTTTAGAGTTTTGAATGAATTCTAGCATGTTACATTTTGTTTTTTTCTTGGCAAACGCTAATTAGTTCCACATGGAGACACAACAAGTACACATAAGTGTTTTCTGAGTAGAATGCTACAGGAACTAGGTGAAAAATCATATTTGCGACTGTAAACATGACATTGAATTCACATTCCCAAGAAAAAGACTTTGCTTTTCTCCAAAACCAGTTTGACTCTGCTTTTCTGGGTCCTTAGCACACGAATTCCACATGAGTTTGTCCAGATAGGTCTGTATCTAACCAGAAATATCCAGTTCATTGTGGCTAAATGAATATCAGCTTTTAAACAGCCAGTGTGTTTGTTAGTGTTTTCTGAATAGTATCTAGGAACTTTAGAGTTTTGAATGAATTCTAGTGTGTTACATTTTGTTTTTTTGTTGGCAAACGCTAATTAGTTCCACATGGAGACACAACAAGTACACATAAGAGTTTTCAGAGTACAATGCTACAGGAACTAGGAGAAAAATGATATTTGCTACTGTAAACATGACATTGAATTCACATTCGCAAGAAAAAGACTTTGCTTTTCTCCAAAACCAGTTTGACTCTGGTTTTCTGGGTGCTTTGCACAGGAATTCCACACGAGTTTCTCCAGATAGGTCTGTATCTAACCAGAAATATCCAGTTCTGTGTGGCTAAATGAATATCAGCTTTTAAACAGCCTGTGTGTTTGTTAGTGTTTTCTGGATAGTATCTAGGAACTTTAAAGTTTTGAATGAATTTTAGTATGTTACATTTTGTTTTTTTGTTGGCAAACGCTAATTAGTTCCACATGGAGACACAACAAGTACACATAAGTGTTTTCTGAGTAGAATGCTACAGGAACTAGGAGAAAAATGATATTTGCGACTGTAAACATGACATTGAATTCACATTCCCAAGAAAAAGTCTTTGCGTTTCTCCAAAACCAGTTTGACTCTGCTTTTCTGGGTGCTTTGCACACGAATTCCACACGAGTTTCTCCAGATAGGTCTGTATCTAACCAGAAATATCCGGTTCTGTGTGGCTAAATGAATATCAGCTTTTAAACAGCCTGTGTGTTTGTTAGTGTTTTCTGGATAGTATCTAGGAACTTTAGAGTTTTGAATGAATTTTAGCATGTTACATTTTGTTTTTTTGTTGGCAAAGGCTAATTAGTTCCACATGGAGACACAACAAGTACACATAAGTGTTTTCTGAGTAGAATGCTACGGGAACTAGGAGAAAAATGATATTTGCGACTGTAAACATGACATTGAATTCACATTCCCAAGAAAAAGTCTTTGCGTTTCTCCAAAACCAGTTTGACTCTGCTTTTCTGGGTGCTTTGCACAGGAATTCCACACGAGTTTCTCCAGATAGGTCTGTATCTAACCAGAAATATCCAGTTCTGTGTGGCTAAATGAATATCAGCTTTTAAACAGCCTGTGTGTTTGTTAGTGTTTTCTGGATAGTATCTAGGAACTTTAGAGTTTTGAATGAATTTTAGCATGTTACATTTTGTTTTTTTGTTGGCAAACGCTAATTAGTTCCACATGGAGACACAACAAGTACACATAAGTGTTTTCTGAGTAGAATGCTACAGGAACTTGGTTAAAAATGATATTTGCGACTGTAAACATGACATTGAATTCACATTCCCAAGAAAAAGACTTTGCTTTTCTCCAAAACCAGTTTGACTCTGCTTTTCTGGGTGCTTTACACAGGAATTCCACACGAGTTTCTCCAGATAGGTCTGTATCGAACCAGAAATATCCAGTTCTGTGTGGCTAAATGAATATCAGCTTTTAAACAGCCTGTGTGTTTGTTAGTGTTTTCTGGATAGTATCTAGGAACTTTAGAGTTTTGAATGAATTCTAGCATGTTACATTTTGTTTTTTTGTTGGCAAACACTAATTAGTTCCACATGGAGACACAACAAGTACACATAAGTGTTTTCTGAGTAGAATGCTACAGGAACTAGGTGAAAAATGATATTTGCGACTGTAAACATGACATTGAATTCACATTCCCAAGAAAAAGACTTTGCTTTTCTCCAAAACCAGTTTGACTCTGCTTTTCTGGGTCCTTAGCACACGAATTCCACATGAGTTTGTCCAGATAGGTCTGTATCTAACCAGAAATATCCAGTTCTATGTGGCTAAATGAATATCAGCTTTTAAACAGCCAGTGTGTTTGTTAGTGTTTTCTGAATAGTATCTAGGAACTTTAGAGTTTTGAATGAATTCTAGCGTGTTACATTTTGTTTTTTTGTTGGCAAACGCTAATTAGTTCCACATGGAGACACAACAAGTACACATAAGTGTTTTCTGAGTAGAATGCTACAGGAACTAGGTGAAAAATGATATTTGCGACTGTAAACATGACATTGAATTCACATTCGCAAGAAAAAGACTTTGCTTTTCTCCAAAACCAGTTTGACTCTGGTTTTCTGGGTGCTTTGCACAGGAATTCCACACGAGTTTGTCCAGATAGGTCTGTATCTAACCAGAAATATCCAGTTCTGTGTGGCTAAATGAATATCAGCTTTTAAACAGCCTGTGTGTTTGTTAGTGTTTTCTGGATAGTATCTAGGAACTTTAGAGTTTTGAATGAATTCTAGCGTGTTACATTTTGTTTTTTTGTTGGCAAACGCTAATTAGTTCCACATGGAGACACAACAAGTACACATAAGTGTTTTCTGAGTAGAATGCTACAGGAACTAGGAGAAAAATGATATTTGCGACTGTAAACATGACATTGAATTCACATTCGCAAGAAAAAGTCTTTGCGTTTCTCCAAAACCAGTTTGACTCTGCTTTTCTGGGTGCTTTGCACAGGAATTCCACACGAGTTTCTCCAGATAGGTCTGTATCTAACCAGAAATATCCAGTTCTGTGTGGCTAAATGAATATCAGCTTTTAAACAGCCTGTGTGTTTGTTAGTGTTTTCTGGATAGTATCTAGGAACTTTAGAGTTTTGAATGAATTTTAGCATGTTACATTTTGTTTTTTTGTTGGCAAAGGCTAATTAGTTCCACATGGAGACACAACAAGTACACATAAGTGTTTTCTGAGTAGAATGCTACGGGAACTAGGAGAAAAATGATATTTGCGACTGTAAACATGACATTGAATTCACATTCCCAAGAAAAAGTCTTTGCGTTTCTCCAAAACCAGTTTGACTCTGCTTTTCTGGGTGCTTTGCACAGGAATTCCACACGAGTTTCTCCAGATAGGTCTGTATCTAACCAGAAATATCCAGTTCTGTGTGGCTAAATGAATATCAGCTTTTAAACAGCCTGTGTGTTTGTTAGTGTTTTCTGGATAGTATCTAGGAACTTTAGAGTTTTGAATGAATTTTAGCATGTTACATTTTGTTTTTTTGTTGGCAAACGCTAATTAGTTCCACATGGAGACACAACAAGTACACATAAGTGTTTTCTGAGTAGAATGTTACAGGAACTTGGTTAAAAATCATATTTGCGACTGTAAACATGACATTGAATTCACATTCCCAAGAAAAAGACTTTGCTTTTCTCCAAAACCAGTTTGACTCTGCTTTTCTGGGTGCTTTACACAGGAATTCCACACGAGTTTCTCCAGATAGGTCTGTATCTAACCAGAAATATCCAGTTCTGTGTGGCTAAATGAATATCAGCTTTTAAACAGCCTGTGTGTTTGTTAGTGTTTTCTGGATAGTATCTAGGAACTTTAGAGTTTTGAATGAATTCTAGCATGTTACATTTTGTTTTGTTGTTGGCAAACGCTAATTAGTTCCACATGGAGACACAACAAGTACACATAAGTGTTTTCTGAGTAGAATGCTACAGGAACTAGGAGAAAAATGATATTTGCGACTGTAAACATGACATTGAATTCACATTCCCAAGAAAAAGACTTTGCTTTTCTCCAAAACCAGTTTGACTCTGCTTTTCTGGGTGCTTTGCACACGAATTCCACACGAGTTTCTCCAGATAGGTCTGTATCTAACCAGAAATATCCAGTTCTGTGTGGCTAAATGAATATCAGCTTTTAAACAGCCTGTGTGTTTGTTAGTGTTTTCTGGATAGTATCTAGGAACTTTAGAGTTTTGAATGAATTCTAGCATGTTACATTTTGTTTTTTTCTTGGCAAACGCTAATTAGTTCCACATGGAGACACAACAAGTACACATAAGTGTTTTCTGAGTAGAATGCTACAGGAACTAGGTGAAAAATGATATTTGCGACTGTAAACATGACATTGAATTCACATTCCCAAGAAAAAGACTTTGCTTTTCTCCAAAACCAGTTTGACTCTGCTTTTCTGGGTCCTTAGCACACGAATTCCACATGAGTTTGTCCAGATAGGTCTGTATCTAACCAGAAATATCCAGTTCTATGTGGCTAAATGAATATCAGCTTTTAAACAGCCAGTGTGTTTGTTAGTGTTTTCTGAATAGTATCTAGGAACTTTAGAGTTTTGAATGAATTCTAGCGTGTTACATTTTGTTTTTTTGTTGGCAAACGCTAATTAGTTCCACATGGAGACACAACAAGTACACATAAGTGTTTTCAGAGTACAATGCTACAGGAACTAGGAGAAAAATGATATTTGCGACTGTAAACATGACATTGAATTCACATTCGCAAGAAAAAGACTTTGCTTTTCTCCAAAACCAGTTTGACTCTGGTTTTCTGGGTGCTTTGCACAGGAATTCCACACGAGTTTCTCCAGATAGGTCTGTATCTAACCAGAAATATCCAGTTCTGTGTGGCTAAATGAATATCAGCTTTTAAACAGCCTGTGTGTTTGTTAGTGTTTTCTGGATAGTATCTAGGAACTTTAGAGTTTTGAATGAATTCTAGCGTGTTACATTTTGTTTTTTTGTTGGCAAACGCTAATTAGTTCCACATGGAGACACAACAAGTACACATAAGTGTTTTCTGAGTAGAATGCTACAGGAACTAGGAGAAAAATGATATTTGCGACTGTAAACATGACATTGAATTCACATTCGCAAGAAAAAGACTTTGCTTTTCTCCAAAACCAGTTTGACTCTGCTTTTCTGGGTGCTTTGCACAGGAAATCCACACGAGTTTCTCCAGATAGGTCTGTATCTAACCAGAAATATCCAGTTCTATGTGGCTAAATGAATATCAGCTTTTAAACAGCCTGTGTGTTTGTTAGTGTTTTCTGGATAGTATCTAGGAACTTTAGAGTTTTGAATGAATTTTAGCATGTTACATTTTGTTTTTTTGTTGGCAAAGGCTAATTAGTTCCACATGGAGACACAACAAGTACACATAAGTGTTTTCTGAGTAGAATGCTACGGGAACTAGGAGAAAAATGATATTTGCGACTGTAAACATGACATTGAATTCACATTCCCAAGAAAAAGTCTTTGCGTTTCTCCAAAACCAGTTTGACTCTGCTTTTCTGGGTGCTTTGCACAGGAATTCCACACGAGTTTCTCCAGATAGGTCTGTATCTAACCAGAAATATCCAGTTCTGTGTGGCTAAATGAATATCAGCTTTTAAACAGCCTGTGTGTTTGTTAGTGTTTTCTGGATAGTATCTAGGAACTTTAGAGTTTTGAATGAATTTTAGCATGTTACATTTTGTTTTTTTGTTGGCAAACGCTAATTAGTTCCACATGGAGACACAACAAGTACACATAAGTGTTTTCTGAGTAGAATGTTACAGGAACTTGGTTAAAAATCATATTTGCGACTGTAAACATGACATTGAATTCACATTCCCAAGAAAAAGACTTTGCTTTTCTCCAAAACCAGTTTGACTCTGCTTTTCTGGGTGCTTTACACAGGAATTCCACACGAGTTTCTCCAGATAGGTCTGTATCTAACCAGAAATATCCAGTTCTGTGTGGCTAAATGAATATCAGCTTTTAAACAGCCTGTGTGTTTGTTAGTGTTTTCTGGATAGTATCTAGGAACTTTAGAGTTTTGAATGAATTCTAGCATGTTACATTTTGTTTTGTTGTTGGCAAACGCTAATTAGTTCCACATGGAGACACAACAAGTACACATAAGTGTTTTCTGAGTAGAATGCTACAGGAACTAGGAGAAAAATGATATTTGCGACTGTAAACATGACATTGAATTCACATTCCCAAGAAAAAGTCTTTGCGTTTCTCCAAAACCAGTTTGACTCTGCTTTTCTGGGTGCTTTGCACACGAATTCCACACGAGTTTCTCCAGATAGGTCTGTATCTAACCAGAAATATCCAGTTCTGTGTGGCTAAATGAATATCAGCTTTTAAACAGCCTGTGTGTTTGTTAGTGTTTTCTGGATAGTATCTAGGAACTTTAGAGTTTTGAATGAATTCTAGCATGTTACATTTTGTTTTTTTCTTGGCAAACGCTAATTAGTTCCACATGGAGACACAACAAGTACACATAAGTGTTTTCTGAGTAGAATGCTACAGGAACTAGGTGAAAAATCATATTTGCGACTGTAAACATGACATTGAATTCACATTCCCAAGAAAAAGACTTTGCTTTTCTCCAAAACCAGTTTGACTCTGCTTTTCTGGGTCCTTAGCACACGAATTCCACATGAGTTTGTCCAGATAGGTCTGTATCTAACCAGAAATATCCAGTTCATTGTGGCTAAATGAATATCAGCTTTTAAACAGCCAGTGTGTTTGTTAGTGTTTTCTGAATAGTATCTAGGAACTTTAGAGTTTTGAATGAATTCTAGTGTGTTACATTTTGTTTTTTTGTTGGCAAACGCTAATTAGTTCCACATGGAGACACAACAAGTACACATAAGAGTTTTCAGAGTACAATGCTACAGGAACTAGGAGAAAAATGATATTTGCTACTGTAAACATGACATTGAATTCACATTCGCAAGAAAAAGACTTTGCTTTTCTCCAAAACCAGTTTGACTCTGGTTTTCTGGGTGCTTTGCACAGGAATTCCACACGAGTTTCTCCAGATAGGTCTGTATCTAACCAGAAATATCCAGTTCTGTGTGGCTAAATGAATATCAGCTTTTAAACAGCCTGTGTGTTTGTTAGTGTTTTCTGGATAGTATCTAGGAACTTTAAAGTTTTGAATGAATTTTAGTATGTTACATTTTGTTTTTTTGTTGGCAAACGCTAATTAGTTCCACATGGAGACACAACAAGTACACATAAGTGTTTTCTGAGTAGAATGCTACAGGAACTAGGAGAAAAATGATATTTGCGACTGTAAACATGACATTGAATTCACATTCCCAAGAAAAAGTCTTTGCGTTTCTCCAAAACCAGTTTGACTCTGCTTTTCTGGGTGCTTTGCACACGAATTCCACACGAGTTTCTCCAGATAGGTCTGTATCTAACCAGAAATATCCGGTTCTGTGTGGCTAAATGAATATCAGCTTTTAAACAGCCTGTGTGTTTGTTAGTGTTTTCTGGATAGTATCTAGGAACTTTAGAGTTTTGAATGAATTTTAGCATGTTACATTTTGTTTTTTTGTTGGCAAAGGCTAATTAGTTCCACATGGAGACACAACAAGTACACATAAGTGTTTTCTGAGTAGAATGCTACGGGAACTAGGAGAAAAATGATATTTGCGACTGTAAACATGACATTGAATTCACATTCCCAAGAAAAAGTCTTTGCGTTTCTCCAAAACCAGTTTGACTCTGCTTTTCTGGGTGCTTTGCACAGGAATTCCACACGAGTTTCTCCAGATAGGTCTGTATCTAACCAGAAATATCCAGTTCTGTGTGGCTAAATGAATATCAGCTTTTAAACAGCCTGTGTGTTTGTTAGTGTTTTCTGGATAGTATCTAGGAACTTTAGAGTTTTGAATGAATTTTAGCATGTTACATTTTGTTTTTTTGTTGGCAAACGCTAATTAGTTCCACATGGAGACACAACAAGTACACATAAGTGTTTTCTGAGTAGAATGCTACAGGAACTTGGTTAAAAATGATATTTGCGACTGTAAACATGACATTGAATTCACATTCCCAAGAAAAAGACTTTGCTTTTCTCCAAAACCAGTTTGACTCTGCTTTTCTGGGTGCTTTACACAGGAATTCCACACGAGTTTCTCCAGATAGGTCTGTATCGAACCAGAAATATCCAGTTCTGTGTGGCTAAATGAATATCAGCTTTTAAACAGCCTGTGTGTTTGTTAGTGTTTTCTGGATAGTATCTAGGAACTTTAGAGTTTTGAATGAATTCTAGCATGTTACATTTTGTTTTTTTGTTGGCAAACACTAATTAGTTCCACATGGAGACACAACAAGTACACATAAGTGTTTTCTGAGTAGAATGCTACAGGAACTAGGTGAAAAATGATATTTGCGACTGTAAACATGACATTGAATTCACATTCCCAAGAAAAAGACTTTGCTTTTCTCCAAAACCAGTTTGACTCTGCTTTTCTGGGTCCTTAGCACACGAATTCCACATGAGTTTGTCCAGATAGGTCTGTATCTAACCAGAAATATCCAGTTCTATGTGGCTAAATGAATATCAGCTTTTAAACAGCCAGTGTGTTTGTTAGTGTTTTCTGAATAGTATCTAGGAACTTTAGAGTTTTGAATGAATTCTAGCGTGTTACATTTTGTTTTTTTGTTGGCAAACGCTAATTAGTTCCACATGGAGACACAACAAGTACACATAAGTGTTTTCTGAGTAGAATGCTACAGGAACTAGGTGAAAAATGATATTTGCGACTGTAAACATGACATTGAATTCACATTCGCAAGAAAAAGACTTTGCTTTTCTCCAAAACCAGTTTGACTCTGGTTTTCTGGGTGCTTTGCACAGGAATTCCACACGAGTTTGTCCAGATAGGTCTGTATCTAACCAGAAATATCCAGTTCTGTGTGGCTAAATGAATATCAGCTTTTAAACAGCCTGTGTGTTTGTTAGTGTTTTCTGGATAGTATCTAGGAACTTTAGAGTTTTGAATGAATTCTAGCGTGTTACATTTTGTTTTTTTGTTGGCAAACGCTAATTAGTTCCACATGGAGACACAACAAGTACACATAAGTGTTTTCTGAGTAGAATGCTACAGGAACTAGGAGAAAAATGATATTTGCGACTGTAAACATGACATTGAATTCACATTCGCAAGAAAAAGTCTTTGCGTTTCTCCAAAACCAGTTTGACTCTGCTTTTCTGGGTGCTTTGCACAGGAATTCCACACGAGTTTCTCCAGATAGGTCTGTATCTAACCAGAAATATCCAGTTCTGTGTGGCTAAATGAATATCAGCTTTTAAACAGCCTGTGTGTTTGTTAGTGTTTTCTGGATAGTATCTAGGAACTTTAGAGTTTTGAATGAATTTTAGCATGTTACATTTTGTTTTTTTGTTGGCAAAGGCTAATTAGTTCCACATGGAGACACAACAAGTACACATAAGTGTTTTCTGAGTAGAATGCTACGGGAACTAGGAGAAAAATGATATTTGCGACTGTAAACATGACATTGAATTCACATTCCCAAGAAAAAGTCTTTGCGTTTCTCCAAAACCAGTTTGACTCTGCTTTTCTGGGTGCTTTGCACAGGAATTCCACACGAGTTTCTCCAGATAGGTCTGTATCTAACCAGAAATATCCAGTTCTGTGTGGCTAAATGAATATCAGCTTTTAAACAGCCTGTGTGTTTGTTAGTGTTTTCTGGATAGTATCTAGGAACTTTAGAGTTTTGAATGAATTTTAGCATGTTACATTTTGTTTTTTTGTTGGCAAACGCTAATTAGTTCCACATGGAGACACAACAAGTACACATAAGTGTTTTCTGAGTAGAATGTTACAGGAACTTGGTTAAAAATCATATTTGCGACTGTAAACATGACATTGAATTCACATTCCCAAGAAAAAGACTTTGCTTTTCTCCAAAACCAGTTTGACTCTGCTTTTCTGGGTGCTTTACACAGGAATTCCACACGAGTTTCTCCAGATAGGTCTGTATCTAACCAGAAATATCCAGTTCTGTGTGGCTAAATGAATATCAGCTTTTAAACAGCCTGTGTGTTTGTTAGTGTTTTCTGGATAGTATCTAGGAACTTTAGAGTTTTGAATGAATTCTAGCATGTTACATTTTGTTTTGTTGTTGGCAAACGCTAATTAGTTCCACATGGAGACACAACAAGTACACATAAGTGTTTTCTGAGTAGAATGCTACAGGAACTAGGAGAAAAATGATATTTGCGACTGTAAACATGACATTGAATTCACATTCCCAAGAAAAAGACTTTGCTTTTCTCCAAAACCAGTTTGACTCTGCTTTTCTGGGTGCTTTGCACACGAATTCCACACGAGTTTCTCCAGATAGGTCTGTATCTAACCAGAAATATCCAGTTCTGTGTGGCTAAATGAATATCAGCTTTTAAACAGCCTGTGTGTTTGTTAGTGTTTTCTGGATAGTATCTAGGAACTTTAGAGTTTTGAATGAATTCTAGCATGTTACATTTTGTTTTTTTCTTGGCAAACGCTAATTAGTTCCACATGGAGACACAACAAGTACACATAAGTGTTTTCTGAGTAGAATGCTACAGGAACTAGGTGAAAAATGATATTTGCGACTGTAAACATGACATTGAATTCACATTCCCAAGAAAAAGACTTTGCTTTTCTCCAAAACCAGTTTGACTCTGCTTTTCTGGGTCCTTAGCACACGAATTCCACATGAGTTTGTCCAGATAGGTCTGTATCTAACCAGAAATATCCAGTTCTATGTGGCTAAATGAATATCAGCTTTTAAACAGCCAGTGTGTTTGTTAGTGTTTTCTGAATAGTATCTAGGAACTTTAGAGTTTTGAATGAATTCTAGCATGTTACATTTTGTTTTGTTGTTGGCAAACGCTAATTAGTTCCACATGGAGACACAACAAGTACACATAAGTGTTTTCAGAGTACAATGCTACAGGAACTAGGAGAAAAATGATATTTGCGACTGTAAACATGACATTGAATTCACATTCGCAAGAAAAAGACTTTGCTTTTCTCCAAAACCAGTTTGACTCTGGTTTTCTGGGTGCTTTGCACAGGAATTCCACACGAGTTTCTCCAGATAGGTCTGTATCTAACCAGAAATATCCAGTTCTGTGTGGCTAAATGAATATCAGCTTTTAAACAGCCTGTGTGTTTGTTAGTGTTTTCTGGATAGTATCTAGGAACTTTAGAGTTTTGAATGAATTCTAGCGTGTTACATTTTGTTTTTTTGTTGGCAAACGCTAATTAGTTCCACATGGAGACACAACAAGTACACATAAGTGTTTTCTGAGTAGAATGCTACAGGAACTAGGAGAAAAATGATATTTGCGACTGTAAACATGACATTGAATTCACATTCGCAAGAAAAAGACTTTGCTTTTCTCCAAAACCAGTTTGACTCTGCTTTTCTGGGTGCTTTGCACAGGAAATCCACACGAGTTTCTCCAGATAGGTCTGTATCTAACCAGAAATATCCAGTTCTATGTGGCTAAATGAATATCAGCTTTTAAACAGCCTGTGTGTTTGTTAGTGTTTTCTGGATAGTATCTAGGAACTTTAAAGTTTTGAATGAATTTTAGTATGTTACATTTTGTTTTTTTGTTGGCAAACGCTAATTAGTTCCACATGGAGACACAACAAGTACACATAAGTGTTTTCTGAGTAGAATGCTACAGGAACTAGGAGAAAAATGATATTTGCGACTGTAAACATGACATTGAATTCACATTCCCAAGAAAAAGTCTTTGCGTTTCTCCAAAACCAGTTTGACTCTGCTTTTCTGGGTGCTTTGCACAGGAATTCCACACGAGTTTCTCCAGATAGGTCTGTATCTAACCAGAAATATCCAGTTCTGTGTGGCTAAATGAATATCAGCTTTTAAACAGCCTGTGTGTTTGTTAGTGTTTTCTGGATAGTATCTAGGAACTTTAGAGTTTTGAATGAATTCTAGCATGTTACATTTTGTTTTTTTGTTGGCAAACGCTAATTAGTTCCACATGGAGACACAACAAGTACACGTAAGTATTTTCTAGTAGAATGCTACAGGAACTTGGTTAAAAATGATATTTGCGACTGTAAACATGACATTGAATTCACATTCCCAAGAAAAAGACTTTGCTTTTCTCCAAAACCAGTTTGACTCTGCTTTTCTGGGTGCTTTGCACAGGAATTCCACACGAGTTTCTCCAGATAGGTCTGTATCTAACCAGAAATATCCAGTTCTGTGTGGCTAAATGAATATCAGCTTTTAAACAGCCTGTGTGTTTGTTAGTGTTTTCTGGATAGTATCTAGGAACTTTAGAGTTTTGAATGAATTCTAGCATGTTACATTTTTTTTTTTGTTGGCAAACGCTAATTAGTTCCACATGGAGACACAACAAGTACACATAAGTGTTTTCTGAGTAGAATGCTACAGGAACTAGGTGAAAAATGATATTTGCGACTGTAAACATGACATTGAATTCACATTCGCAAGAAAAAGACTTTGCTTTTCTCCAAAACCAGTTTGACTCTGCTTTTCTGGGTGCTTTGCACATGAATTCCACATGAGTTTGTCCATATACGTCTGTATCTAACCAGAAATATCCAGTTCTATGTGGCTAAATGAATATCAGCTTTTAAACAGCCAGTGTGTTTGTTAGTGTTTTCTGAATAGTATCTAGGAACTTTAGAGTTTTGAATGAATTCTAGCGTGTTACATTTTGTTTTTTTGTTGGCAAACGCTAATTAGTTCCACATGGAGACACAAGAAGTACACATAAGTGTTTTCAGAGTACAATGCTACAGGAACTAGGAGAAAAATGATATTTGCGACTGTAAACATGACATTGAATTCACATTCCCAAGAAAAAGACTTTGCTTTTCTCCAAAACCAGTTTGACTCTGCTTTTCTGGGTGCTTTGCACAGGAATTCCACACGAGTTTCTCCAGATAGGTCTGTATCTAACCAGAAATATCCAGTTCTATGTGGCTAAATGAATATCAGCTTTTAAACAGCCTGTGTGTTTGTTAGTGTTTTCTGGATAGTATCTAGGAACTTTAGAGTTTTGAATGAATTCTAGCATGTTACATTTTGTTTTTTTGTTGGCAAACGCTAATTAGTTCCACATGGAGACACAACAAGTACACATAAGTGTTTTCTAGGTAGAATGCTACAGGAACTAGGAGAAAAATGATATTTGCGACTGTAAACATGACATTGAATTCACATTCCCAAGAAAAAGTCTTTGCGTTTCCCCAAAACCAGTTTGACTCTGCTTTTCTGGGTGCTTTGCACAGGAATTCCACACGAGTTTCTCCAGATAGGTCTGTATCTAACCAGAAATATCCAGTTCTGTGTGGCTAAATGAATATCAGCTTTTAAACAGCCTGTGTGTTTGTTAGTGTTTTCTGGATAGTATCTAGGAACTTTAGAGTTTTGAATGAATTCTAGCATGTTACATTTTGTTTTTTTGTTGGCAAACGCTAATTAGTTCCACATGGAGACACAACAAGTACACATAAGTGTTTTCTGAGTAGAATGCTACAGGAACTAGGAGAAAAATGATATTTGCGACTGTAAACATGACATTGAATTCACATTCCCAAGAAAAAGACTTTGCTTTTCTCCAAAACCAGTTTGACTCTGCTTTTCTGGGTGCTTTGCACACGAATTCCACACGAGTTTGTCCACATAGGTCTGTATCTAACCAGAAATATCCAGTTCTGTGTGGCTAAATGAATATCAGCTTTTAAACAGCCTGTGTGTTTGTTAGTGTTTTCTGGATAGTATCTAGGAACTTTAGGTTTTGAATGAATTCTAGCATGTTACATTTTGTTTTTTTGTTGGCAAACGCTAATTAGTTCCACATGGAGACACAACAAGTACACATAAGTGTTTTCTGAGTAGAATGCTACAGAAACTAGGTGAAGAATGATATTTGCGACTGTAAACATGACATTGAATTCACATTCCCAAGAAAAAGACTTTGCTTTTCTCCAAAACCAGTTTGACTCTGCTTTTCTGGGTCCTTAGCACACGAATTCCACACGAGTTTCTCCAGATAGGTCTGTATATAACCAGAAATATCCAGTTCTATGTGGCTAAATGAATATCAGCTTTTAAACAGCCAGTGTGTTTGTTAGTGTTTTCTGAATAGTATCTAGGAACTTTAGAGTTTTGAATGAATTCTAGCGTGTTACATTTTGTTTTTTTGTTGGCAAAGGCTAATTAGTTCCACATGGAGACACAACAAGTACACATAAGTGTTTTCTGAGTACAATGCTACAGGAACTTGGTTAAAAATGATATTTGCGACTGTAAACATGACATTGAATTCACATTCCCAAGAAAAAGACTTTGCTTTTCTCCAAAACCAGTTTGACTCTGCTTTTCTGGGTGCTTTGCACAGGAATTCCACACGAGTTTCTCCAGATAGGTCTGTATCTAACCAGAAATATCCAGTTCTGTGTGGCTAAATGAATATCAGCTTTTAAACAGCCTGTGTGTTTGTTAGTGTTTTCTGGATAGTATCTAGGAACTTTAGAGTTTTGAATGAATTCTAGCATGTTACATTTTTTTTTTTGTTGGCAAACGCTAATTAGTTCCACATGGAGACACAACAAGTACACATAAGTGTTTTCTGAGTAGAATGCTACAGGAACTAGGTGAAAAATGATATTTGCGACTGTAAACATGACATTGAATTCACATTCGCAAGAAAAAGACTTTGATTTTCTCCAAAACCAGTTTGACTCTGCTTTTCTGGGTGCTTTGCACATGAATTCCACATGAGTTTGTCCATATACGTCTGTATCTAACCAGAAATATCCAGTTCTATGTGGCTAAATGAATATCAGCTTTTAAACAGCCAGTGTGTTTGTTAGTGTTTTCTGAATAGTATCTAGGAACTTTAGAGTTTTGAATGAATTCTAGCGTGTTACATTTTGTTTTTTTGTTGGCAAACGCTAATTAGTTCCACATGGAGACACAAGAAGTACACATAAGTGTTTTCAGAGTACAATGCTACAGGAACTAGGAGAAAAATGATATTTGCGACTGTAAACATGACATTGAATTCACATTCCCAAGAAAAAGACTTTGCTTTTCTCCAAAACCAGTTTGACTCTGCTTTTCTGGGTGCTTTGCACAGGAATTCCACACGAGTTTCTCCAGATAGGTCTGTATCTAACCAGAAATATCCAGTTCTATGTGGCTAAATGAATATCAGCTTTTAAACAGCCTGTGTGTTTGTTAGTGTTTTCTGGATAGTATCTAGGAACTTTAGAGTTTTGAATGAATTCTAGCATGTTACATTTTGTTTTTTTGTTGGCAAACGCTAATTAGTTCCACATGGAGACACAACAAGTACACATAAGTGTTTTCTAGGTAGAATGCTACAGGAACTAGGAGAAAAATGATATTTGCGACTGTAAACATGACATTGAATTCACATTCCCAAGAAAAAGTCTTTGCGTTTCCCCAAAACCAGTTTGACTCTGCTTTTCTGGGTGCTTTGCACAGGAATTCCACACGAGTTTCTCCAGATAGGTCTGTATCTAACCAGAAATATCCAGTTCTGTGTGGCTAAATGAATATCAGCTTTTAAACAGCCTGTGTGTTTGTTAGTGTTTTCTGGATAGTATCTAGGAACTTTAGAGTTTTGAATGAATTCTAGCATGTTACATTTTGTTTTTTTGTTGGCAAACGCTAATTAGTTCCACATGGAGACACAACAAGTACACATAAGTGTTTTCTGAGTAGAATGCTACAGGAACTAGGAGAAAAATGATATTTGCGACTGTAAACATGACATTGAATTCACATTCCCAAGAAAAAGACTTTGCTTTTCTCCAAAACCAGTTTGACTCTGCTTTTCTGGGTGCTTTGCACACGAATTCCACACGAGTTTGTCCACATAGGTCTGTATCTAACCAGAAATATCCAGTTCTGTGTGGCTAAATGAATATCAGCTTTTAAACAGCCTGTGTGTTTGTTAGTGTTTTCTGGATAGTATCTAGGAACTTTAGGTTTTGAATGAATTCTAGCATGTTACATTTTGTTTTTTTGTTGGCAAACGCTAATTAGTTCCACATGGAGACACAACAAGTACACATAAGTGTTTTCTGAGTAGAATGCTACAGAAACTAGGTGAAAAATGATATTTGCGACTGTAAACATGACATTGAATTCACATTCCCAAGAAAAAGACTTTGCTTTTCTCCAAAACCAGTTTGACTCTGCTTTTCTGGGTCCTTAGCACACGAATTCCACACGAGTTTCTCCAGATAGGTCTGTATATAACCAGAAATATCCAGTTCTATGTGGCTAAATGAATATCAGCTTTTAAACAGCCAGTGTGTTTGTTAGTGTTTTCTGAATAGTATCTAGGAACTTTAGAGTTTTGAATGAATTCTAGCGTGTTACATTTTGTTTTTTTGTTGGCAAAGGCTAATTAGTTCCACATGGAGACACAACAAGTACACATAAGTGTTTTCTGAGTACAATGCTACAGGAACTAGGAGAAAAATGATATTTGCGACTGTAAACATGACATTGAATTCACATTCCCAAGAAAAAGAGTTTGCTTTTTTCCAAAACCAGTTTGACTCTGCTTTTCTGGGTGATTTGCACAGGAATTCCACACGAGTTTCTCCAGATAGGTCTGGGTGTAACCAGATTTATCCGGTTCTGTGTGGCTAAATGAATATCAGCTTTTAAACAGTCTGTGTGTTTGTTAGTGTTTTCTGGATAGTATCTAGGAACTTTAGAGTTTTGAATGAATTCTAGCATGTTACATTTTGTTTTTTTGTTGGCAAACGCTAATTAGTTCCACATGGAGACACAACAAGTACACATAAGTGTTTTCTGAGTAGAATGCTACAGGAACTAGGTGAAAAATGATATTTGCGACTGTAAACATGACATTGAATTCACATTCCCAAGAAAAAGTCTTTGCGTTTCCCCAAAACCAGTTTGACTCTGCTTTTCTGGGTGCTTTGCACAGGAATTCCACACGAGTTTCTCCAGATAGGTCTGTATCTAACCAGAAATATCCAGTTCTGTGTGGCTAAATGAATATCAGCTTTTAAACAGCCTGTGTGTTTGTTAGTGTTTTCTGGATAGTATCTAGGAACTTTAGAGTTTTGAATGAATTCTAGCATGTTACATTTTGTTTTTTTGTTGGCAAACGCTAATTAGTTCCACATGGAGACACAACAAGTACACATAAGTGTTTTCTGAGTAGAATGCTACAGGAACTAGGAGAAAAATGATATTTGCGACTGTAAACATGACATTGAATTCACATTCCCAAGAAAAAGACTTTGCTTTTCTCCAAAACCAGTTTGACTCTGCTTTTCTGGGTGCTTTGCACACGAATTCCACACGAGTTTGTCCACATAGGTCTGTATCTAACCAGAAATATCCAGTTCTGTGTGGCTAAATGAATATCAGCTTTTAAACAGCCTGTGTGTTTGTTAGTGTTTTCTGGATAGTATCTAGGAACTTTAGGTTTTGAATGAATTCTAGCATGTTACATTTTGTTTTTTTGTTGGCAAACGCTAATTAGTTCCACATGGAGACACAACAAGTACACATAAGTGTTTTCTGCGTAGAATGCTACAGGAACTAGGTGAAAAATGATATTTGCGACTGTAAACATGACATTGAATTCACATTCCCAAGAAAAAGACTTTGCTTTTCTCCAAAACCAGTTTGACTCTGCTTTTCTGGGTCCTTAGCACACGAATTCCACACGAGTTTCTCCAGATAGGTCTGTATATAACCAGAAATATCCAGTTCTATGTGGCTAAATGAATATCAGCTTTTAAACAGCCAGTGTGTTTGTTAGTGTTTTCTGAATAGTATCTAGGAACTTTAGAGTTTTGAATGAATTCTAGCGTGTTACATTTTGTTTTTTTGTTGGCAAAGGCTAATTAGTTCCACATGGAGACACAACAAGTACACATAAGTGTTTTCTGAGTACAATGCTACAGGAACTAGGAGAAAAATGATATTTGCGACTGTAAACATGACATTGAATTCACATTCCCAAGAAAAAGAGTTTGCTTTTTTCCAAAACCAGTTTGACTCTGCTTTTCTGGGTGATTTGCACAGGAATTCCACACGAGTTTCTCCAGATAGGTCTGGGTGTAACCAGATTTATCCGGTTCTGTGTGGCTAAATGAATATCAGCTTTTAAACAGTCTGTGTGTTTGTTAGTGTTTTCTGGATAGTATCTAGGAACTTTAGAGTTTTGAATGAATTCTAGCATGTTACATTTTGTTTTTTTGTTGGCAAACGCTAATTAGTTCCACATGGAGACACAACAAGTACACATAAGTGTTTTCTGAGTAGAATGCTACAGGAACTAGGTGAAAAATGATATTTGCGACTGTAAACATGACATTGAATTCACATTCCCAAGAAAAAGTCTTTGCGTTTCCCCAAAACCAGTTTGACTCTGCTTTTCTGGGTGCTTTGCACAGGAATTCCACACGAGTTTCTCCAGATAGGTCTGTATCTAACCAGAAATATCCAGTTCTGTGTGGCTAAATGAATATCAGCTTTTAAACAGCCTGTGTGTTTGTTAGTGTTTTCTGGATAGTATCTAGGAACTTTAGAGTTTTGAATGAATTCTAGCATGTTACATTTTGTTTTTTTGTTGGCAAACGCTAATTAGTTCCACATGGAGACACAACAAGTACACATAAGTGTTTTCTGAGTAGAATGCTACAGGAACTAGGAGAAAAATGATATTTGCGACTGTAAACATGACATTGAATTCACATTCCCAAGAAAAAGACTTTGCTTTTCTCCAAAACCAGTTTGACTCTGCTTTTCTGGGTGCTTTGCACACGAATTCCACACGAGTTTGTCCACATAGGTCTGTATCTAACCAGAAATATCCAGTTCTGTGTGGCTAAATGAATATCAGCTTTTAAACAGCCTGTGTGTTTGTTAGTGTTTTCTGGATAGTATCTAGGAACTTTAGGTTTTGAATGAATTCTAGCATGTTACATTTTGTTTTTTTGTTGGCAAACGCTAATTAGTTCCACATGGAGACACAACAAGTACACATAAGTGTTTTCTGAGTAGAATGCTACAGGAACTAGGTGAAAAATGATATTTGCGACTGTAAACATGACATTGAATTCACATTCCCAAGAAAAAGACTTTGCTTTTCTCCAAAACCAGTTTGACTCTGCTTTTCTGGGTCCTTAGCACACGAATTCCACACGAGTTTGTCCAGATAGGTCTGTATCTAACCAGAAATATCCAGTTCTATGTGGCTAAATGAATATCAGCTTTTAAACAGCCAGTGTGTTTGTTAGTGTTTTCTGAATAGTATCTAGGAACTTTAGAGTTTTGAATGAATTCTAGCGTGTTACATTTTGTTTTTTTGTTGGCAAAGGCTAATTAGTTCCACATGGAGACACAACAAGTACACATAAGTGTTTTCTGAGTACAATGCTACAGGAACTAGGAGAAAAATGATATTTGCGACTGTAAACATGACATTGAATTCACATTCCCAAGAAAAAGAGTTTGCTTTTTTCCAAAACCAGTTTGACTCTGCTTTTCTGGGTGATTTGCACAGGAATTCCACACGAGTTTCTCCAGATAGGTCTGGGTGTAACCAGATTTATCCGGTTCTGTGTGGCTAAATGAATATCAGCTTTTAAACAGTCTGTGTGTTTGTTAGTGTTTTCTGGATAGTATCTAGGAACTTTAGAGTTTTGAATGAATTCTAGCATGTTACATTTTGTTTTTTTGTTGGCAAACGCTAATTAGTTCCACATGGAGACACAACAAGTACACATAAGTGTTTTCTGAGTAGAATGCTACAGGAACTAGGTGAAAAATGATATTTGCGACAGTAAACATGATATTGAATTCACATTCCCAAGAAAAAGACTTTGCTTTTCTCCAAAACCAGTTTGACTCTGCTTTTCTGGGTGCTTTGCACACGAATTCCACACGAGTTTCTCCAGATAGGTCTGTATCTAACCAGAAATATCCAGTTCTGTGTGGCTAAATGAATATCAGCTTTTAAACAGCCTGTGTGTTTGTTAGTGTTTTCTGGATAGTATCTAGGGACTTTAGAGTTTTGAATGAATTCTAGCATGTTACATTTTGTTTTTTTGTTGGCAAACGCTAATTAGTTCCACATGGAGACACAACAAGTACACATAAGTGTTTTCTGAGTAGAATGCTACAGGAACTAGGTGAAAAATGATATTTGCGACTGTAAACATGACATTGAATTCACATTCCCAAGAAAAAGACTTTGCTTTTCTCCAAAACCAGTTTGACTCTGCTTTTCTGTGTGCTTGGCACACGAATTCCACATGAGTTTGTCCACATACGTCTGTATCTAACCAGAAATATCCAGTTCTATGTGGCTAAATGAATATCAGCTTTTAAACAGCCAGTGTGTTTGTTAGTGTTTTCTGAATAGTATCTAGGAACTTTAGAGTTTTGAATGAATTCTAGCGTGCTACATTTTGTTTTTTTGTTGGCAAACGCTAATTAGTTCCACATGGAGACACAACAAGTACACATAAGTGTTTTCTGAGTAGAATGCTACAGGAACTAGGTGAAAAATAATATTTGCGACTGTAAACATGACATTGAATTCACATTCCCAAGAAAAAGACTTTGCTTTTCTCCAAAACCAGTTTGACTCTACTTTTCTGTGTGCTTGGCACACGAATTCCACATGAGTTTGTCCACATACGTCTGTATCTAACCAGAAATATCCAGTTCTATGTGGCTAAATGAATATCAGCTTTTAAACAGCCAGTGTGTTTGTTAGTGTTTTCTGAATAGTATCTAGGAACTTTAGAGTTTTGAATGAATTCTAGCGTGCTACATTTTGTTTTTTTGTTGGCAAACGCTAGTTAGTTCCACATGGAGACACAACAAGTACACATAAGTGTTTTCTGAGTAGAATGCTACAGGAACTAGGTGAAAAATGATATTTGCGACTGTAAACATGACATTGAATTCACATTCCCAAGAAAAAGACTTTGCTTTTCTCCAAAACCAGTTTGACTCTGCTTTTCTGGGTGCTTTGCACACGAATTCCACACGAGTTTGTCCACATAGGTCTGTATCTAACCAGAAATATCCAGTTCTGTGTGGCTAAATGAATATCAGCTTTTAAACAGCCTGTGTGTTTGTTAGTGTTTTCTGGATAGTATCTAGGAACTTTAGGTTTTGAATGAATTCTAGCATGTTACATTTTGTTTTTTTGTTGGCAAACGCTAATTAGTTCCACATGGAGACACAACAAGTACACATAAGTGTTTTCTGAGTAGAATGCTACAGGAACTAGGTGAAAAATGATATTTGCGACTGTAAACATGACATTGAATTCACATTCCCAAGAAAAAGACTTTGCTTTTCTCCAAAACCAGTTTGACTCTGCTTTTCTGGGTCCTTAGCACACGAATTCCACACGAGTTTCTCCAGATAGGTCTGTATCTAACCAGAAATATCCAGTTCTATGTGGCTAAATGAATATCAGCTTTTAAACAGCCAGTGTGTTTGTTAGTGCTTTCTGAATAGTATCTAGGAACTTTAGAGTTTTGAATGAATTCTAGCGTGTTACATTTTGTTTTTTTGTTGGCAAACGCTAATTAGTTCCACATGGAGACACAACAAGTACACATAAGTGTTTTCTGAGTACAATGCTACAGGAACTAGGAGAAAAATGATATTTGCGACTGTAAACATGACATTGAATTCACATTCCCAAGAAAAAGACTTTGCTTTTTTCCAAAACCAGTTTGACTCTGCTTTTCTGGGTGATTTGCACAGGAATTCCACACGAGTTTCTCCAGATAGGTCTGGGTGTAACCAGATTTATCCGGTTCTGTGTGGCTAAATGAATATCAGCTTTTAAACAGTCTGTGTGTTTGTTAGTGTTTTCTGGATAGTATCTAGGAACTTTAGAGTTTTGAATGAATTCTAGCATGTTACATTTTGTTTTTTTGTTGGCAAACGCTAATTAGTTCCACATGGAGACACAACAAGTACACATAAGTGTTTTCTGAGTAGAATGCTACAGGAACTAGGTGAAAAATGATATGTGCGACAGTAAACATGACATTGAATTCACATTCCCAAGAAAAAGACTTTGCTTTTCTCCAAAACCAGTTTGACTCTGCTTTTCTGGGTGCTTTGCACACGAATTCCACACGAGTTTCTCCAGATAGGTCTGTATCTAACCAGAAATATCCAGTTCTGTGTGGCTAAATGAATATCAGCTTTTAAACAGCCTGTGTGTTTGTTAGTGTTTTCTGGATAGTATCTAGGGACTTTAGAGTTTTGAATGAATTCTAGCATGTTACATTTTGTTTTTTTGTTGGCAAACGCTAATTAGTTCCACATGGAGACACAACAAGTACACATAAGTGTTTTCTTAGTAGAATGCTACAGGAACTAGGTGAAAAATGATATTTGCGACTGTAAACATGACATTGAATTCACATTCCCAAGAAAAAGACTTTGCTTTTCTCCAAAACCAGTTTGACTCTGCTTTTCTGTGTGCTTTGCACACGAATTCCACATGAGTTTGTCCACATACGTCTGTATCTAACCAGAAATATCCAGTTCTATGTGGCTAAATGAATATCAGCTTTTAAACAGCCAGTGTGTTTGTTAGTGTTTTCTGAATAGTATCTAGGAACTTTAGAGTTTTGAATGAATTCTAGCGTGCTACATTTTGTTTTTTTGTTGGCAAACGCTAATTAGTTCCACATGGAGACACAACAAGTACACATAAGTGTTTTCTGAGTAGAATGCTACAGGAACTAGGTGAAAAATGATATTTGCGACTGTAAACATGACATTGAATTCACATTCCCAAGAAAAAGACTTTGCTTTTCTCCAAAACCAGTTTGACTCTGCTTTTCTGGGTGCTTTGCACATGAATTCCACACGAGTTTGTCCACATAGGTCTGTATCTAACCAGAAATATCCAGTTCTATGTGGCTAAATGAATATCAGCTTTTAAACAGCCAGTGTGTTTGTTAGTGTTTTCTGAATAGTATCTAGGAACTTTAGAGTTTTGAATGAATTCTAGCGTGTTACATTTTGTTTTTTTGTTGGCAAACGCTAATTAGTTCCACATGGAGACACAACAAGTACACATATGTGTTTTCTGAGTAGAATGCTACAGGAACTAGGAGAAAAATGGTATTTGCGACTGTAAACATGACATTGAATTCACATTCGCAAGAAAAAGACTTTGCTTTTCTCCAAAACCAGTTTGACTCTGCTTTTCTGGGTCCTTAGCACACGAATTCCACACGAGTTTCTCCAGATAGGTCTGTATCTAACCAGAAATATCCAGTTCTATGTGGCTAAATGAATATCAGCTTTTAAACAGCCTGTGTGTTTGTTAGTGTTTTCTGGATAGTATCTAGGAACTTTAAAGTTTTGAATGAATTTTAGTATGTTACATTTTGTTTTTTTGTTGGCAAACGCTAATTAGTTCCACATGGAGACACAACAAGTACACATAAGTGTTTTCTGAGTAGAATGCTACAGGAACTAGGAGAAAAATGATATTTGCGACTGTAAACATGACATTGAATTCACATTCCCAAGAAAAAGTCTTTGCGTTTCTCCAAAACCAGTTTGACTCTGCTTTTCTGGGTGCTTTGCACAGGAATTCCACACGAGTTTGTCCAGATAGGTCTGTATCTACCAGAAATATCCAGTTCTGTTTTGCTCAATGAATACAAGCTTTTAAACAGCCTGTGTGTTTGTTAGTGTTTTCTGGATAGTATCTAGGAACTTTAGAGTTTTGAATGAATTCTAGCATGTTACATTTTGTTTTTTTGTTGGCAAACGCTAATTAGTTCCACATGGAGACACAACAAGTACACATAAGTATTTTCTAGTAGAATGCTACAGGAACTAGGAGAAAAATGATATTTGCGACTGTAAACATGACATTGAATTCACATTCCCAAGAAAAAGACTTTGCTTTTCTCCAAAACCAGTTTGACTCTGCTTTTCTGTGTGCTTTGCACACGAATTCCACACGAGTTTGTCCAGATAGGTCTGTATCTAACCAGAAATATCCAGTTCTGTGTGGCTAAATGAATATCAGCTTTTAAACAGCCTGTGTGTTTGTTAGTGTTTTCTGGATATTATCTAGGAACTTTAGAGTTTTGAATGAATTCTAGCATGTTACATTTTGTTTTTTTGTTGGCAAACGCTAATTAGTTCCACATGGAGACACAACAAGTACACATAAGTGTTTTCTGAGTAGAATGCTACAGGAACTAGGAGAAAAATGATATTTGCGACTGTAAACATGACATTGAATTCACATTCCCAAGAAAAAGACTTTGATTTCTCCAAAACCAGTTTGACTCTGCTTTTCTGGGTCCATAGCACACGAATTCCACACGAGTTTGTCCAGATAGGTCTGGGTGTAACCAGATTTATCCGGTTCTGTGTTGCTAAATGAATATCAGCTTTTAAACAGCCTGTGTGTTTGTTAGTGTTTTCTGGATAGTATCTAGGAACTTTAGAGTTTTGAATGAATTTTAGCATGTTACATTTTGTTTTTTTGTTGGCAAACGCTAATTAGTTCCACATGGAGACACAACAAGTACACATAAGTGTTTTCTGAGTACAATGCTACGGGAACTAGGAGAAAAATGATATTTGCGACTGTAAACATGACATTGAATTCACATTCCCAAGAAAAAGTCTTTGCGTTTCTCCAAAACCAGTTTGACTCTGCTTTTCTGGGTGCTTTGCACAGGAATTCCACACGAGTTTCTCCAGATAGGTCTGTATCTAACCAGAAATATCCAGTTCTGTGTGGCTAAATGAATATCAGCTTTTAAACAGCCTGTGTGTTTGTTAGTGTTTTCTGGATAGTATCTAGGAACTTTAAAGTTTTGAATGAATTTTAGTATGTTACATTTTGTTTTTTTGTTGGCAAACGCTAATTAGTTCCACATGGAGACACAACAAGTACACATAAGTGTTTTCTGAGTAGAATGCTACAGGAACTAGGAGAAAAATGATATTTGCAACTGTAAACATGACATTGAATTCACATTCCCAAGAAAAAGTCTTTGCGTTTCTCCAAAACCAGTTTGACTCTGCTTTTCTGGGTGCTTTGCACAGGAATTCCACACGAGTTTGTCCAGATAGGTCTGTATCTAACCAGAGATATCCAGTTCTGTTTTGCTCAATGAATATCAGCTTTTAAACAGCCTGTGTGTTTGTTAGTGTTTTCTGGATAGTATCTAGGAACTTTAGAGTTTTGAATGAATTCTAGCATGTTACATTTTGTTTTTTTGTTGGCAAACGCTAATTAGTTCCACATGGAGACACAACAAGTACACATAAGTGTTTTCAGAGTACAATGCTACAGGAACTAGGAGAAAAATGATATTTGCGACTGTAAACATGACATTGAATTCACATTCGCAAGAAAAAGACTATGCTTTTCTCCAAAACCAGTTTGACTCTGCTTTTCTGGGTGCTTTGCACAGGAATTCCACACGAGTTTCTCCAGATAGGTCTGTATCTAACCAGAAATATCCAGTTCTGTGTGGCTAAATGAATATCAGCTTTTAAACAGCCTGTGTGTTTGTTAGTGTTTTCTGGATAGTATCTAGGAACTTTAGAGTTTTGAATGAATTCTAGCGTGTTACATTTTGTTTTTTTGTTGGCAAACGCTAATTAGTTCCACATGGAGACACAACAAGTACACATAAGTGTTTTCTGAGTAGAATGCTACAGGAACTAGGAGAAAAATGATATTTGCGACTGTAAACATGACATTGAATTCACATTCCCAAGAAAAAGACTTTGCTTTTCTCCAAAACCAGTTTGACTCTGCTTTTCTCTGTGCTTTGCACAGGAATTCCACACGAGTTTCTCCAGATAGGTCTGTATCTAACCAGAAATATCCAGTTCTATGTGGCTAAATGAATATCAGCTTTTAAACAGCCTGTGTGTTTGTTAGTGTTTTCTGGATAGTATCTAGGAACTTTAGAGTTTTGAATGAATTCTAGCATGTTACATTTTGTTTTTTTGTTGGCAAACGCTAATTAGTTCCACATGGAGACACAACAAGTACACATAAGTGTTTTCTGAGTAGAATGCTACAGGAACTAGGAGAAAAATGATATTTGCGACTGTAAACATGACATTGAATTCACATTCCCAAGAAAAAGACTTTGCTTTTCTCCAAAACCAGTTTGACTCTGCTTTTCTGGGTCCTTAGCACACGAATTCCACACGAGTTTGTCCAGATAGGTCTGGGTGTAACCAGATTTATCCGGTTCTGTGTGGCTAAATGAATATCAGCTTTTAAACAGCCTGTGTGTTTGTTAGTGTTTTCTGGATAGTATCTAGGAACTTTAGAGTTTTGAATGAATTCTAGCATGTTACATTTTGTTTTTTTGTTGGCAAACGCTAATTAGTTCCACATGGAGACACAACAAGTACACATAAGTGTTTTCTGAGTAGAATGCTACGGGAACTAGGAGAAAAATGATATTTGCGACTGTAAACATGACATTGAATTCACATTCCCAAGAAAATGTTTTTGCGTTTCTCCAAAACCAGTTTGACTCTGCTTTTCTGGGTGCTTTGCACACGAATTCCACACGAATTTCTCCAGATAGGTCTGTATCTAACCAGAAATATCCAGTTCTGTGTGGCTAAATGAATATCAGCTTTTAAACAGCCTGTGTGTTTGTTAGTGTTTTCTGGATAGTATCTAGGAACTTTAGAGTTTTGAATGAATTCTAGCATGTTACATTTTGTTTTTTTGTTGGCAAACGCTAATTAGTTCCACATGGAGACACAACAAGTACACATAAGTGTTTTCTGAGTAGAATGCTACAGGAACTAGGAGAAAAATGATATTTGCGACTGTAAACATGACATTGAATTCACATTCCCAAGAGAAAGACTTTGATTTCTCCAAAACCAGTTTGACTCTGCTTTTCTGGTTCCTTAGCACACGAATTCCACACGAGTTTGTCCAGATAGGTCTGGGTGTAACCAGAATTATCCGGTTCTGTGTGGCTAAATGAATATCAGCTTTTAAACAGCCTGTGTGTTTGTTAGTGTTTTCTGGATAGTATCTAGGAACTTTAGAGTTTTGAATGAATTTTAGCATGTTACATTTTGTTTTTTTGTTGGCAAACGCTAATTAGTTCCACATGGAGACACAACAAGTACACATAAGTGTTTTCTGAGTAGAATGCTACGGGAACTAGGAGAAAAATGATATTTGCGACTGTAAACATGACATTGAATTCACATTCCCAAGAAAAAGTCTTTGCGTTTCTCCAAAACCAGTTTGACTCTGCTTTTCTGGGTGCTTTGCACAGGAATTCCACACGAGTTTCTCCAGATAGGTCTGTATCTAACCAGAAATATCCAGTTCTGTGTGGCTAAATGAATATCAGCTTTTAAACAGCCTGTGTGTTTGTTAGTGTTTTCTGGATAGTATCTAGGAACTTTAGAGTTTTGAATGAATTCTAGCATGTTACATTTTGTTTTTTTGTTGGCAAACGCTAATTAGTTCCACATGGAGACACAACAAGTACACATAAGTGTTTTCTGAGTAGAATGCTACAGGAACTAGGTGAAAAATGATATTTGCGACTGTAAACATGACATTGAATTCACATTCCCAAGAAAAAGACTTTGCTTTTCTCCAAAACCAGTTTGACTCTGCTTTTCTGGGTGCTTTGCACACGAATTCCACACGAGTTTGTCCACATAGGTCTGTATCTAACCAGAAATATCCAGTTCTATGTGGCTAAATGAATATCAGCTTTTAAACAGCCAGTGTGTTTGTTAGTGTTTTCTGAATAGTATCTAGGAACTTTAGAGTTTTGAATGAATTCTAGCGTGTTACATTTTGTTTTTTTGTTGGCAAACGCTAATTAGTTCCACAAGGAGACACAACAAGTACACATATGTGTTTTCTGAGTAGAATGCTACAGGAACTAGGAGAAAAATGATATTTGCGACTGTAAACATGACATTGAATTCACATTCGCAAGAAAAAGACTTTGCTTTTCTCCAAAACCAGTTTGACTCTGCTTTTCTGGGTCCTTAGCACACGAATTCCACACGAGTTTCTCCAGATAGGTCTGTATCTAACCAGAAATATCCAGTTCTATGTGGCTAAATGAATATCAGCTTTTAAACAGCCTGTGTGTTTGTTAGTGTTTTCTGGATAGTATCTAGGAACTTTAGAGTTTTCAATGAATTTTAGTATGTTACATTTTGTTTTTTTGTTGGCAAAGGCTAATTAGTTCCACATGGAGACACAACAAGTACACATAAGTGTTTTCTGAGTAGAATGCTACAGGAACTAGGAGAAAAATGATATTTGCGACTGTAAACATGACATTGAATTCACATTCCCAAGAAAAAGTCTTTGCGTTTCTCCAAAACCAGTTTGACTCTGCTTTTCTGGGTGCTTTGCACAGGAATTCCACACGAGTTTGTCCAGATAGGTCTGTATCTAACCAGAAATATCCAGTTCTGTTTTGCTCAATGAATATCAGCTTTTAAACAGCCTGTGTGTTTGTTAGTGTTTTCTGGATAGTATCTAGGAACTTTAGAGTTTTGAATGAATTCTAGCATGTTACATTTTGTTTTTTTGTTGGCAAACGCTAATTAGTTCCACATGGAGACACAACAAGTACACAGAAGTGTTTTCTGAGTAGAATGCTACAGGAACTAGGAGAAAAATGATAATTGCGACTGTAAACATGACATTGAATTCACATTCCCAAGAAAAAGACTTTGCTTTTCTCCAAAACCAGTTTGACTCTGCTTTTCTGGGTCCTTAGCACACGAATTACACACGAGTTTCTCCAGATAGGTCTGGGTGTAACCAGATTTATCCGGTTCTGTGTGGCTAAATGAATATCAGCTTTTAAACAGCCTGTGTGTTTGTTAGTGTTTTCTGGATAGTATCTAGGAACTTTAGAGTTTTGAATGAATTCTAGCATGTTACATTTTGTTTTTTTGTTGGCAAACGCTAATTAGTTCCACATGGAGACACAACAAGTACACATAAGTGTTTTCTGAGTAGAATGCTACAGGAACTAGGAGAAAAATGATATTTGCGACTGTAAACATGACATTGAATTCACATTCCCAAGAAAAAGTCTTTGCGTTTCTCCAAAACCAGTTTGACTCTACTTTTCTGGGTGCTTTGCACAGGAATTCCACACGAGTTTCTCCAGATAGGTCTGTATCTAACCAGAAATATCCAGTTCTGTGTGGCTAAATGAATATCAGCTTTTAAACAGCCTGTGTGTTTGTTAGTGTTTTCTGGATAGTATCTAGGAACTTTAGAGTTTTGAATGAATTCTAGCATGTTACATTTTGTTTTTTTTGTTGGCAAACGCTAATTAGTTCCACATGGAGACACAACAAGTACACATAAGTGTTTTCTGAGTAGAATGCTACAGGAACTAGGTGAAAAATGATATTTGCGACTGTAAACATGACATTGAATTCACATTCCCAAGAAAAAGACTTTGCTTTTCTCCAAAACCAGTTTGACTCTGCTTTTCTGTGTGCTTTGCACACGAATTCCACATGAGTTTGTCCATATACGTCTGTATCTAACCAGAAATATCCAGTTCTATGTGGCTAAATGAATATCAGCTTTTAAACAGCCAGTGTGTTTGTTAGTGTTTTCTGAATAGTATCTAGGAACTTTAGAGTTTTGAATGAATTCTAGCGTGTTACATTTTGTTTTTTTGTTGGCAAACGCTAATTAGTTCCACATGGAGACACAAGTACACATAAGTGTTTTCTGAGTAGAATGCTACAGGAACTAGGAGAAAAATGATATTTGCGACTGTAAACATGACATTGAATTCACATTCCCAAGAAAAAGTCTTTGCGTTTCTCCAAAACCAGTTTGACTCTGCTTTTCTGGGTGCTTTGCACAGGAATTCCACATGAGTTTCTCCAGATAGGTCTGTATCTAACCAGAAATATCCAGTTCTGTGTGGCTAAATGAATATCAGCTTTTAAACAGCCTGTGTGTTTGTTAGTGTTTTCTGGATAGTATCTAGGAACTTTAGAGTTTTGAATGAATTCTAGCATGTTACATTTTGTTTTTTTGTTGGCAAACGCTAATTAGTTCCACATGGAGACACAACAAGTACACATAAGTGTTTTGTGAGTAGAATGCTACAGGAACTAGGAGAAAAATGATATTTGCGACAGTAAACATGACATTGAATTCACATTCCCAAGAAAAAGACTTTGCTTTTCTCCAAAACCAGTTTGACTCTGCTTTTCTGGGTGCTTGCACACGAATTCCACACGAGTTTGTCCAGATAGGTCTGTATCTAACCAGAAATATTCAGTTCTGTGTGGCTAAATGAATATCAGCTTTTAAACAGCCTGTGTGTTTGTTAGTGTTTTCTGGATATTATCTAGGATCTTTAGAGTTTTGAATGAATTCTAGCATGTTACATTTTGTTTTTTTCTTGGCAAACGCTAATTAGTTCCACATGGAGACACAACAAGTACACATAAGTGTTTTCTGAGTAGAATGCTACAGGAACTAGGTGAAAAATGATATTTGCGACTGTAAACATGACATTGAATTCACATTCCCAAGAAAAAGTCTTTGCGTTTCTCCAAAACCAGTTTGACTCTGCTTTTCTGGGTGCTTTGCACAGGAATTCCACACGAGTTTGTCCAGATAGGTCTGTATCTAACCAGAAATATCCAGTTCTGTGTGGCTAAATGAATATCAGCTTTTAAACAGCCTGTGTGTTTGTTAGTGTTTTCTGGATAGTATCTAGGAACTTTAGAGTTTTGAATGAATTCTTGCATGTTACATTTTGTTTTTTTGTTGGCAAACGCTAATTAGTTCCACATGGAGACACAACAAGTGCACATAGGTTTTTTCTGAGTAGAATGCTACAGGAACTAGGAGAAAAATGATATTTGCGACTGTAACCATGACATTGAATTCACATTCCCAAGAAAAAGACTTTGCTTTTCTCCAAAACCAGTTTGACTCTGCTTTTCTGGGTGCTTTGCACACGAATTCCACATGAGTTTGTCCAGATAGGTCTGTATCTAACCAGAAATATCCAGTTCGGTGTGGCTAAATGAATATCAGCTTTTAAACAGCCTGTGTGTTTGTTAGTGTTTTCTGGATAGTATCTAGGAACTTTAGAGTTTTGAATGAATTCTAGCATGTTACATTTTGTTTTTTTGTTGGCAAACGCTAATTAGTTCCACATGGAGACACAACAAGTACACATAAGTGTTTTCTGAGTAGAATGCTACAGGAACTAGGTGAAAAATGATATTTGCGACTGTAAACATGACATTGAATTCACATTCCCAAGAAAAAGACTTTGCTTTTCTCCAAAACCAGTTTGACTCTGCTTTTCTGTGTGCTTTGCACACGAATTCCACATGAATTTGTCCACATAGGTCTGTATCTAACCAGAAATATCCAGTTCTATGTGGCTAAATGAATATTTGCTTTTAAACAGCCAGTGTGTTTGTTAGTGTTTTCTGAATAATATCTAGGATCTTTAGAGTTTTGAATGAATTCTAGCGTGTTACATTTTGTTTTTTTGTTGGCAAACGCTAATTAGTTCCACATGGAGACACAACAAGTACACATAAGTGTTTTCTGAGTACAATGCTACAGGAACTAGGAGAAAAATGATATTTGCGACTGTAAACATGACATTGAATTCACATTCGCAAGAAAAAGACTTTGCTTTTCTCCAAAACCAGTTTGACTCTGCTTTTCTGGGTGCTTTGCACAGGAATTCCACACGAGTTTCTCCAGATAGGTCTGTATCTAACCAGAAATATCCAGTTCTGTGTTGCTCAATGAATATCAGCTTTTAAACAGCCTGTGTGTTTGTTAGTGTTTTCTGGATAGTATCTAGGAACTTTAGAGTTTTGAATGAATTTTAGTATGTTACATTTTGTTTTTTTGTTGGCAAACGCTAATTAGTTCCACATGGAGACACAACAAGTACACATAAGTGTTTTCTGAGTAGAATGCTACAGGAACTAGGAGAAAAATGATATTTGCGACTGTAAACATGACATTGAATTCACATTCCCAAGAAAAAGACTTTGCTTTTCTCCAAAACCAGTTTGACTCTGCTTTTCTGGGTGCTTTGCACAGGAATTCCACACGAGTTTGTCCAGATAGGTCTGTATCTAACCAGAAATATCCAGTTCTGTTTTGCTCAATGAATATCAGCTTTTAAACAGCCTGTGTGTTTGTTAGTGTTTTCTGGATAGTATCTAGGAACTTTAGAGTTTTGAATGAATTCTAGCATGTTACATTTTGTTTTTTTCTTGGCAAACGCTAATTAGTTCCACATGGAGACACAACAAGTACACATAAGTATTTTCTGAGTAGAATGCTACAGGAACTAGGAGAAAAATGATATTTTGCGACTGTAAACATGACATTGAATTCACATTCCCAAGAAAAAGACTTTGCTTTTCTCCAAAACCAGTTTGACTCTGCTTTTCTGGGTGCTTTGCACACGAATTCCACACGAGTTTGTCCAGATAGGTCTGTATCTAACCAGAAATATCCAGTTCTGTGTGGCTAAATGAATATCAGCTTTTAAACAGCCTGTGTGTTTGTTAGTGTTTTCTGGATAGTATCTAGGAACTTTAGAGTTTTGAATGAATTTTAGCATGTTACATTTTGTTTTTTTGTTGGCAAACGCTAATTAGTTCCACATGGAGACACAACAAGTACACATAAGTGTTTTCTGAGTAGAATGCTACAGGAACTAGGAGAAAAATGATATTTGCGACTGTAAACATGACATTGAATTCACATTCCCAAGAAAAAGACTTTGCTTTTCTCCAAAACCAGTTTGACTCTGCTTTTCTGGGTGCTTTGTACACGAATTCCACACGAGTTTGTCCAGATAGGTCTGGGTGTAACCAGATTTATCCGGTTCTGTGTGGCTAAATGAATATCAGCTTTTAAACAGCCTGTGTGTTTGTTAGTGTTTTCTGGATAGTATCTAGGAACTTTAGAGTTTTGAATGAATTTTAGCATGTTACATTTTGTTTTTTTGTTGGCATACGCTAATTAGTTCCACATGGAGACACAACAAGTACACATAAGTGTTTTCTGAGTAGAATGCTACGGGAACTAGGAGAAAAATGATATTTGCGACTGTAAACATGACATTGAATTCACATTCCCAAGAAAAAGTCTTTGCGTTTCTCCAAAACCAGTTTGACTCTGCTTTTCTGGGTGTTTTGCACAGGAATTCCACACGAGTTTCTCCAGATAGGTCTGTATCTAACCAGAAATATCCAGTTCTGTGTGGCTAAATGAATATCAGCTTTTAAACAGCCTGTGTGTTTGTTAGTGTTTTCTGGATAGTATCTAGGAACTTTAGAGTTTTGAATGAATTTTAGCATGTTACATTTTGGTTTTTTGTCGGCAAATGCTAATTAGTTCCACATGGAGACACAACAAGTACACATAAGTGTTTTCTGAGTAGAATGTTACAGGAACTTGGTTAAAAATGATATTTGCGACTGTAAACATGACATTGAATTCACATTCCCAAGAAAAAGACTTTGCTTTTCTCCAAAACCAGTTTGACTCTGCTTTTCTGGGTGCTTTGCACAGGAATTCCACACGAGTTTCTCCAGATAGGTCTGTATCTAACCAGAAATATCCAGTTCTGTGTGGCTAAATGAATATCAGCTTTTAAACAGCCTGTGTGTTTGTTAGTGTTTTCTGGATAGTATCTAGGAACTTTAGAGTTTTGAATGAATTCTAGCATGTTACATTTTGTTTTTTTTGTTGGCAAACGCTAATTAGTTCCACATGGAGACACAACAAGTACACATAAGTGTTTTCTGAGTAGAATGCTACAGGAACTAGGAGAAAAATGATATTTGCGACTGTAAACATGACATTGAATTCACATTCCCAAGAAAAAGACTTTGCTTTTCTCCAAAACCAGTTTGACTCTGCTTTTCTGGGTGCTTTGCACACGAATTCCACACGAGTTTCTCCAGATAGGTCTGTATCTAACCAGAAATATCCAGTTGTGTGGCTAAATGAATATCAGCTTTTAAACAGCCTGTTTGTTTGTTAGTGTTTTCTGGATAGTATCTAGGAACTTTAAAGTTTTGAATGAATTCTAGCATGTTACATTTTGTTTTTTTGTTGGCAAACGCTAATTAGTTCCACATGGAGACACAACAAGTACACATAAGTGTTTTCTGAGTAGAATGCTACAGGAACTAGGTGAAAAATGATATTTGCGACTGTAAACATGACATTGAATTCACATTCCCAAGAAAAAGACTTTGCTTTTATCCAAAACCAGTTTGACTCTGCTTTTCTGGGTGCTTTGCACACGAATTCCACATGAGTTTGTCCACATAGGTCTGTATCTAACCAGAAATATCCAGTTCTATGTGGCTAAATGAATATCAGCTTTTAAACAGCCAGTGTGTTTGTTAGTGTTTTCTGAATAGTATCTAGGAACTTTAGAGTTTTGAATGAATTCTAGCGTGTTACATTTTGTTTTTTTGTTGGCAAACGCTAATTAGTTCCACATGGAGACACAACAAGTACACATAAGTGTTTTCTGAGTACAATGCTACAGGAACTAGGAGAAAAATGATATTTGAGACTGTAAACATGACATTGAATTCACATTCGCAAGAAAAAGACTTTGCTTTTCTCCAAAACCAGTTTGACTCTGCTTTTCTGGGTGCTTTGCACAGGAATTCCACACGAGTTTCTCCAGATAGGTCTGTATCTAACCAGAAATATCCAGTTCTATGTGGCTAAATGAAAATCAGCTTTTAAACAGCCTGTGTGTTTGTTAGTGTTTTCTGGATAGTATCTAGGAACTTTAGAGTTTTGAATGAATTTTAGCATGTTACATTTTGTTTTTTTGTTGGCAAACGCTAATTAGTTCCACATGGAGACACAACAAGTACACATAAGTGTTTTCTGAGTAGAATGCTACGGGAACTAGGAGAAAAATGATATTTGCGACTGTAAACATGACATTGAATTCACATTCCCAAGAAAAAGTCTTTGCGTTTCTCCAAAACCAGTTTGACTCTGCTTTTCTGGGTGCTTTGCACAGGAATTCCACACGAGTTTCTCCAGATAGGTCTGTATCTAACCAGAAATATCCAGTTCTGTGTGGCTAAATGAATATCAGCTTTTAAACAGCCTGTGTGTTTGTTAGTGTTTTCTGGATAGTATCTAGGAACTTTAGAGTTTTGAATGAATTTTAGCATGTTACATTTTGTTTTTTTGTTGGCAAACGCTAATTAGTTCCACATGGAGACACAACAAGTACACATAAGTGTTTTCTGAGTAGAATGCTACAGGAACTAGGAGAAAAATGATATTTGCGACTGTAAACATGACATTGAATTCACATTCGCAAGAAAAAGACTTTGCTTTTCTCCAAAACCAGTTTGACTCTGCTTTTCTGGGTGCTTTGCACAGGAATTCCACACGAGTTTCTCCAGATAGGTCTGTATCTAACCAGAAATATCCAGTTCTATGTCGCTAAATGAAAATCAGCTTTTAAACAGCCTGTGTGTTTGTTAGTGTTTTCTGGATAGTATCTAGGAACTTTAGGTTTTGAATGAATTCTAGCATGTTACATTTTGTTTTTTTGTTGGCAAACGCTAATTAGTTCCACATGGAGACACAACAAGTACACATAAGTGTTTTCTGAGTAGAATGCTACAGAAACTAGGTGAAAAATGATATTTGCGACTGTAAACATGACATTGAATTCACATTCCCAAGAAAAAGACTTTGCTTTTCTCCAAAACCAGTTTGACTCTGCTTTTCTGGGTCCTTAGCACACGAATTCCACACGAGTTTCTCCAGATAGGTCTGTATCTAACCAGAAATATCCAGTTCTATGTGGCTAAATGAATATCAGCTTTTAAACAGCCAGTGTGTTTGTTAGTGTTTTCTGAATAGTATCTAGGAACTTTAGAGTTTTGAATGAATTCTAGCGTGTTACATTTTGTTTTTTTGTTGGCAAAGGCTAATTAGTTCCACATGGAGACACAACAAGTACACATAAGTGTTTTCTGAGTACAATGCTACAGGAACTAGGAGAAAAATGATATTTGCGACTGTAAACATGACATTGAATTCACATTCCCAAGAAAAAGAGTTTGCTTTTTTCCAAAACCAGTTTGACTCTGCTTTTCTGGGTGATTTGCACAGGAATTCCACACGAGTTTCTCCAGATAGGTCTGGGTGTAACCAGATTTATCCGGTTCTGTGTGGCTAAATGAATATCAGCTTTTAAACAGTCTGTGTGTTTGTTAGTGTTTTCTGGATAGTATCTAGGAACTTTAGAGTTTTGAATGAATTCTAGCATGTTACATTTTGTTTTTTTGTTGGCAAACGCTAATTAGTTCCACATGGAGACACAACAAGTACACATAAGTGTTTTCTGAGTAGAATGCTACAGGAACTAGGTGAAAAATGATATTTGCGACTGTAAACATGACATTGAATTCACATTCCCAAGAAAAAGTCTTTGCGTTTCCCCAAAACCAGTTTGACTCTGCTTTTCTGGGTGCTTTGCACAGGAATTCCACACGAGTTTCTCCAGATAGGTCTGTATCTAACCAGAAATATCCAGTTCTGTGTGGCTAAATGAATATCAGCTTTTAAACAGCCTGTGTGTTTGTTAGTGTTTTCTGGATAGTATCTAGGAACTTTAGAGTTTTGAATGAATTCTAGCATGTTACATTTTGTTTTTTTGTTGGCAAACGCTAATTAGTTCCACATGGAGACACAACAAGTACACATAAGTGTTTTCTGAGTAGAATGCTACAGGAACTAGGAGAAAAATGATATTTGCGACTGTAAACATGACATTGAATTCACATTCCCAAGAAAAAGACTTTGCTTTTCTCCAAAACCAGTTTGACTCTGCTTTTCTGGGTGCTTTGCACACGAATTCCACACGAGTTTGTCCACATAGGTCTGTATCTAACCAGAAATATCCAGTTCTGTGTGGCTAAATGAATATCAGCTTTTAAACAGCCTGTGTGTTTGTTAGTGTTTTCTGGATAGTATCTAGGAACTTTAGGTTTTGAATGAATTCTAGCATGTTACATTTTGTTTTTTTGTTGGCAAACGCTAATTAGTTCCACATGGAGACACAACAAGTACACATAAGTGTTTTCTGAGTAGAATGCTACAGGAACTAGGTGAAAAATGATATTTGCGACTGTAAACATGACATTGAATTCACATTCCCAAGAAAAAGACTTTGCTTTTCTCCAAAACCAGTTTGACTCTGCTTTTCTGGGTCCTTAGCACACGAATTCCACACGAGTTTCTCCAGATAGGTCTGTATCTAACCAGAAATATCCAGTTCTATGTGGCTAAATGAATATCAGCTTTTAAACAGCCAGTGTGTTTGTTAGTGTTTTCTGAATAGTATCTAGGAACTTTAGAGTTTTGAATGAATTCTAGCGTGTTACATTTTGTTTTTTTGTTGGCAAAGGCTAATTAGTTCCACATGGAGACACAACAAGTACACATAAGTGTTTTCTGAGTACAATGCTACAGGAACTAGGAGAAAAATGATATTTGCGACTGTAAACATGACATTGAATTCACATTCCCAAGAAAAAGAGTTTGCTTTTTTCCAAAACCAGTTTGACTCTGCTTTTCTGGGTGATTTGCACAGGAATTCCACACGAGTTTCTCCAGATAGGTCTGGGTGTAACCAGATTTATCCGGTTCTGTGTGGCTAAATGAATATCAGCTTTTAAACAGTCTGTGTGTTTGTTAGTGTTTTCTGGATAGTATCTAGGAACTTTAGAGTTTTGAATGAATTCTAGCATGTTACATTTTGTTTTTTTGTTGGCAAACGCTAATTAGTTCCACATGGAGACACAACAAGTACACATAAGTGTTTTCTGAGTAGAATGCTACAGGAACTAGGTGAAAAATGATATTTGCGACAGTAAACATGATATTGAATTCACATTCCCAAGAAAAAGACTTTGCTTTTCTCCAAAACCAGTTTGACTCTGCTTTTCTGGGTGCTTTGCACACGAATTCCACACGAGTTTCTCCAGATAGGTCTGTATCTAACCAGAAATATCCAGTTCTGTGTGGCTAAATGAATATCAGCTTTTAAACAGCCTGTGTGTTTGTTAGTGTTTTCTGGATAGTATCTAGGGACTTTAGAGTTTTGAATGAATTCTAGCATGTTACATTTTGTTTTTTTGTTGGCAAACGCTAATTAGTTCCACATGGAGACACAACAAGTACACATAAGTGTTTTCTGAGTAGAATGCTACAGGAACTAGGTGAAAAATGATATTTGCGACTGTAAACATGACATTGAATTCACATTCCCAAGAAAAAGACTTTGCTTTTCTCCAAAACCAGTTTGACTCTGCTTTTCTGTGTGCTTGGCACACGAATTCCACATGAGTTTGTCCACATACGTCTGTATCTAACCAGAAATATCCAGTTCTATGTGGCTAAATGAATATCAGCTTTTAAACAGCCAGTGTGTTTGTTAGTGTTTTCTGAATAGTATCTAGGAACTTTAGAGTTTTGAATGAATTCTAGCGTGCTACATTTTGTTTTTTTGTTGGCAAACGCTAATTAGTTCCACATGGAGACACAACAAGTACACATAAGTGTTTTCTGAGTAGAATGCTACAGGAACTAGGAGAAAAATGATATTTGCGACTGTAAACATGACATTGAATTCACATTCCCAAGAAAAAGACTTTGCTTTTCTCCAAAACCAGTTTGACTCTGCTTTTCTGGGTGCTTTGCACACGAATTCCACACGAGTTTGTCCACATAGGTCTGTATCTAACCAGAAATATCCAGTTCTGTGTGGCTAAATGAATATCAGCTTTTAAACAGCCTGTGTGTTTGTTAGTGTTTTCTGGATAGTATCTAGGAACTTTAGGTTTTGAATGAATTCTAGCATGTTACATTTTGTTTTTTTGTTGGCAAACGCTAATTAGTTCCACATGGAGACACAACAAGTACACATAAGTGTTTTCTGAGTAGAATGCTACAGGAACTAGGTGAAAAATGATATTTGCGACTGTAAACATGACATTGAATTCACATTCCCAAGAAAAAGACTTTGCTTTTCTCCAAAACCAGTTTGACTCTGCTTTTCTGGGTCCTTAGCACACGAATTCCACACGAGTTTCTCCAGATAGGTCTGTATCTAACCAGAAATATCCAGTTCTATGTGGCTAAATGAATATCAGCTTTTAAACAGCCAGTGTGTTTGTTAGTGCTTTCTGAATAGTATCTAGGAACTTTAGAGTTTTGAATGAATTCTAGCGTGTTACATTTTGTTTTTTTGTTGGCAAACGCTAATTAGTTCCACATGGAGACACAACAAGTACACATAAGTGTTTTCTGAGTACAATGCTACAGGAACTAGGAGAAAAATGATATTTGCGACTGTAAACATGACATTGAATTCACATTCCCAAGAAAAAGAGTTTGCTTTTTTCCAAAACCAGTTTGACTCTGCTTTTCTGGGTGATTTGCACAGGAATTCCACACGAGTTTCTCCAGATAGGTCTGGGTGTAACCAGATTTATCCGGTTCTGTGTGGCTAAATGAATATCAGCTTTTAAACAGTCTGTGTGTTTGTTAGTGTTTTCTGGATAGTATCTAGGAACTTTAGAGTTTTGAATGAATTCTAGCATGTTACATTTTGTTTTTTTGTTGGCAAACGCTAATTAGTTCCACATGGAGACACAACAAGTACACATAAGTGTTTTCTGAGTAGAATGCTACAGGAACTAGGTGAAAAATGATATGTGCGACAGTAAACATGACATTGAATTCACATTCCCAAGAAAAAGACTTTGCTTTTCTCCAAAACCAGTTTGACTCTGCTTTTCTGGGTGCTTTGCACACGAATTCCACACGAGTTTCTCCAGATAGGTCTGTATCTAACCAGAAATATCCAGTTCTGTGTGGCTAAATGAATATCAGCTTTTAAACAGCCTGTGTGTTTGTTAGTGTTTTCTGGATAGTATCTAGGGACTTTAGAGTTTTGAATGAATTCTAGCATGTTACATTTTGTTTTTTTGTTGGCAAACGCTAATTAGTTCCACATGGAGACACAACAAGTACACATAAGTGTTTTCTTAGTAGAATGCTACAGGAACTAGGTGAAAAATGATATTTGCGACTGTAAACATGACATTGAATTCACATTCCCAAGAAAAAGACTTTGCTTTTCTCCAAAACCAGTTTGACTCTGCTTTTCTGTGTGCTTTGCACACGAATTCCACATGAGTTTGTCCACATACGTCTGTATCTAACCAGAAATATCCAGTTCTATGTGGCTAAATGAATATCAGCTTTTAAACAGCCAGTGTGTTTGTTAGTGTTTTCTGAATAGTATCTAGGAACTTTAGAGTTTTGAATGAATTCTAGCGTGCTACATTTTGTTTTTTTGTTGGCAAACGCTAATTAGTTCCACATGGAGACACAACAAGTACACGTAAGTGTTTTCTGAGTAGAATGCTACAGGAACTAGGTGAAAAATGATATTTGCGACTGTAAACATGACATTGAATTCACATTCCCAAGAAAAAGACTTTGCTTTTCTCCAAAACCAGTTTGACTCTGCTTTTCTGGGTGCTTTGCACATGAATTCCACACGAGTTTGTCCACATAGGTCTGTATCTAACCAGAAATATCCAGTTCTATGTGGCTAAATGAATATCAGCTTTTAAACAGCCAGTGTGTTTGTTAGTGTTTTCTGAATAGTATCTAGGAACTTTAGAGTTTTGAATGAATTCTAGCGTGTTACATTTTGTTTTTTTGTTGGCAAACGCTAATTAGTTCCACATGGAGACACAACAAGTACACATATGTGTTTTCTGAGTAGAATGCTACAGGAACTAGGAGAAAAATGGTATTTGCGACTGTAAACATGACATTGAATTCACATTCGCAAGAAAAAGACTTTGCTTTTCTCCAAAACCAGTTTGACTCTGCTTTTCTGGGTGCTTTGCACACGAATTCCACATGAGTTTGTCCATATACGTCTGTATCTAACCAGAAATATCCAGTTCTATGTGGCTAAATGAATATCAGCTTTTAAACAGCCAGTGTGTTTGTTAGTGCTTTCTGAATAGTATCTAGGAACTTTAGAGTTTTGAATGAATTCTAGCGTGTTACATTTTGTTTTTTTGTTGGCAAACGCTAATTAGTTCCACATGGAGACACAACAAGTACACATAAGTGTTTTCTGAGTACAATGCTACAGGAACTAGGAGAAAAATGATATTTGCGACTGTAAACATGACATTGAATTCACATTCCCAAGAAAAAGAGTTTGCTTTTTTCCAAAACCAGTTTGACTCTGCTTTTCTGGGTGATTTGCACAGGAATTCCACACGAGTTTCTCCAGATAGGTCTGGGTGTAACCAGATTTATCCGGTTCTGTGTGGCTAAATGAATATCAGCTTTTAAACAGTCTGTGTGTTTGTTAGTGTTTTCTGGATAGTATCTAGGAACTTTAGAGTTTTGAATGAATTCTAGCATGTTACATTTTGTTTTTTTGTTGGCAAACGCTAATTAGTTCCACATGGAGACACAACAAGTACACATAAGTGTTTTCTGAGTAGAATGCTACAGGAACTAGGTGAAAAATGATATGTGCGACAGTAAACATGACATTGAATTCACATTCCCAAGAAAAAGACTTTGCTTTTCTCCAAAACCAGTTTGACTCTGCTTTTCTGGGTGCTTTGCACACGAATTCCACACGAGTTTCTCCAGATAGGTCTGTATCTAACCAGAAATATCCAGTTCTGTGTGGCTAAATGAATATCAGCTTTTAAACAGCCTGTGTGTTTGTTAGTGTTTTCTGGATAGTATCTAGGGACTTTAGAGTTTTGAATGAATTCTAGCATGTTACATTGTGTTTTTTTGTTGGCAAACGCTAATTAGTTCCACATGGAGACACAACAAGTACACATAAGTGTTTTCTTAGTAGAATGCTACAGGAACTAGGTGAAAAATGATATTTGCGACTGTAAACATGACATTGAATTCACATTCCCAAGAAAAAGATTTTGCTTTTCTCCAAAACCAGTTTGACTCTGCTTTTCTGTGTGCTTTGCACACGAATTCCACATGAGTTTGTCCACATACGTCTGTATCTAACCAGAAATATCCAGTTCTATGTGGCTAAATGAATATCAGCTTTTAAACAGCCAGTGTGTTTGTTAGTGTTTTCTGAATAGTATCTAGGAACTTTAGAGTTTTGAATGAATTCTAGCGTGCTACATTTTGTTTTTTTGTTGGCAAACGCTAATTAGTTCCACATGGAGACACAACAAGTACACATAAGTGTTTTCTGAGTAGAATGCTACAGGAACTAGGTGAAAAATGATATTTGCGACTGTAAACATGACATTGAATTCACATTCCCAAGAAAAAGACTTTGCTTTTCTCCAAAACCAGTTTGACTCTGCTTTTCTGGGTGCTTTGCACATGAATTCCACACGAGTTTGTCCACATAGGTCTGTATCTAACCAGAAATATCCAGTTCTATGTGGCTAAATGAATATCAGCTTTTAAACAGCCAGTGTGTTTGTTAGTGTTTTCTGAATAGTATCTAGGAACTTTAGAGTTTTGAATGAATTCTAGCGTGTTACATTTTGTTTTTTTGTTGGCAAACGCTAATTAGTTCCACATGGAGACACAACAAGTACACATATGTGTTTTCTGAGTAGAATGCTACAGGAACTAGGAGAAAAATGGTATTTGCGACTGTAAACATGACATTGAATTCACATTCGCAAGAAAAAGACTTTGCTTTTCTCCAAAACCAGTTTGACTCTGCTTTTCTGGGTCCTTAGCACACGAATTCCACACGAGTTTCTCCAGATAGGTCTGTATCTAACCAGAAATATCCAGTTCTATGTGGCTTAATGAATATCAGCTTTTAAACAGCCTGTGTGTTTGTTAGTGTTTTCTGGATAGTATCTAGGAACTTTAAAGTTTTGAATGAATTTTAGTATGTTACATTTTGTTTTTTTGTTGGCAAACGCTAATTAGTTCCACATGGAGACACAACAAGTACACATAAGTGTTTTCTGAGAAGAATGCTACAGGAACTAGGAGAAAAATGATATTTGCGACTGTAAACATGACATTGAATTCACATTCCCAAGAAAAAGTCTTTGCGTTTCTCCAAAACCAGTTTGACTCTGCTTTTTTGGGTGCTTTGCACAGGAATTCCACACGAGTTTGTCCAGATAGGTCTGTATCTACCAGAAATATCCAGTTCTGTTTTGCTCAATGAATATCAGCTTTTAAACAGCCTGTGTGTTTGTTAGTGTTTTCTGGATAGTATCTAGGAACTTTAGAGTTTTGAATGAATTCTAGCATGTTACATTTTGTTTTTTTCTTGGCAAACGCTAATTAGTTCCACATGGAGACACAACAAGTACACATAAGTATTTTCTAGTAGAATGCTACAGGAACTAGGAGAAAAATGATATTTGCGACTGTAAACATGACATTGAATTCACATTCCCAAGAAAAAGACTTTGCTTTTCTCCAAAACCAGTTTGACTCTGCTTTTCTGTGTGCTTTGCACACGAATTCCACACGAGTTTGTCCAGATAGGTCTGTATCTAACCAGAAATATCCAGTTCTATGTGGCTAAATGAATATCAGCTTTTAAACAGCCTGTGTGTTTGTTAGTGTTTTCTGGATAGTATCTAGGAACTTTAGAGTTTTGAATGAATTCTAGCATGTTACATTTTGTTTTTTTGTTGGCAAACGCTAATTAGTTCCACATGGAGACACAACAAGTACACATAAGTGTTTTCTGAGTAGAATGCTACAGGAACTAGGAGAAAAATGATATTTGCGACTGTAAACATGACATTGAATTCACATTCCCAAGAAAAAGACTTTGATTTCTCCAAAACCAGTTTGACTCTGCTTTTCTGGGTCCATAGCACACGAATTCCACACGAGTTTGTCCAGATAGGTCTGGGTGTAACCAGATTTATCCGGTTCTGTGTTGCTAAATGAATATCAGCTTTTAAACAGCCTGTGTGTTTGTTAGTGTTTTCTGGATAGTATCTAGGAACTTTAGAGTTTTGAATGAATTTTAGCATGTTACATTTTGTTTTTTTGTTGGCAAACGCTAATTAGTTCCACATGGAGACACAACAAGTACACATAAGTGTTTTCTGAGTACAATGCTACGGGAACTAGGAGAAAAATGATATTTGCGACTGTAAACATGACATTGAATTCACATTCCCAAGAAAAAGTCTTTGCGTTTCTCCAAAACCAGTTTGACTCTGCTTTTCTGGGTGCTTTGCACAGGAATTCCACACGAGTTTCTCCAGATAGGTCTGTATCTAACCAGAAATATCCAGTTCTGTGTGGCTAAATGAATATCAGCTTTTAAACAGCCTGTGTGTTTGTTAGTGTTTTCTGGATAGTATCTAGGAACTTTAAAGTTTTGTATGAATTTTAGTATGTTACATTTTGTTTTTTTGTTGGCAAACGCTAATTAGTTCCACATGGAGACACAACAAGTACACATAAGTGTTTTCTGAGTAGAATGCTACAGGAACTAGGAGAAAAATGATATTTGCGACTGTAAACATGACATTGAATTCACATTCCCAAGAAAAAGTCTTTGCGTTTCTCCAAAACCAGTTTGACTCTGCTTTTCTGGGTGCTTTGCACAGGAATTCCACACGAGTTTGTCCAGATAGGTCTGTATCTAACCAGAGATATCCAGTTCTGTTTTGCTCAATGAATATCAGCTTTTAAACAGCCTGTGTGTTTGTTAGTGTTTTCTGGATAGTATCTAGGAACTTTAGAGTTTTGAATGAATTCTAGCATGTTACATTTTGTTTTTTTGTTGGCAAACGCTAATTAGTTCCACATGGAGACACAACAAGTACACATAAGTGTTTTCAGAGTACAATGCTACAGGAACTAGGAGAAAAATGATATTTGCGACTGTAAACATGACATTGAATTCACATTCGCAAGAAAAAGACTTTGCTTTTCTCCAAAACCAGTTTGACTCTGCTTTTCTGGGTGCTTTGCACAGGAATTCCACACGAGTTTCTCCAGATAGGTCTGTATCTAACCAGAAATATCCAGTTCTGTGTGGCTAAATGAATATCAGCTTTTAAACAGCCTGTGTGTTTGTTAGTGTTTTCTGGATAGTATCTAGGAACTTTAGAGTTTTGAATGAATTCTAGCGTGTTACATTTTGTTTTTTTGTTGGCAAACGCTAATTAGTTCCACATGGAGACACAACAAGTACACATAAGTGTTTTCTGAGTAGAATGCTACAGGAACTAGGAGAAAAATGATATTTGCGACTGTAAACATGACATTGAATTCACATTCCCAAGAAAAAGACTTTGCTTTTCTCCAAAACCAGTTTGACTCTGCTTTTCTCTGTGCTTTGCACAGGAATTCCACACGAGTTTCTCCAGATAGGTCTGTATCTAACCAGAAATATCCAGTTCTATGTGGCTAAATGAATATCAGCTTTTAAACAGCCTGTGTGTTTGTTAGTGTTTTCTGGATAGTATCTAGGAACTTTAGAGTTTTGAATGAATTCTAGCATGTTACATTTTGTTTTTTTGTTGGCAAACGCTAATTAGTTCCACATGGAGACACAACAAGTACACATAAGTGTTTTCTGAGTAGAATGCTACAGGAACTAGGAGAAAAATGATATTTGCGACTGTAAACATGACATTGAATTCACATTCCCAAGAAAAAGACTTTGCTTTTCTCCAAAACCAGTTTGACTCTGCTTTTCTGGGTCCTTAGCACACGAATTCCACACGAGTTTGTCCAGATAGGTCTGGGTGTAACCAGATTTATCCGGTTCTGTGTGGCTAAATGAATATCAGCTTTTAAACAGCCTGTGTGTTTGTTAGTGTTTTCTGGATAGTATCTAGGAACTTTAGAGTTTTGAATGAATTCTAGCATGTTACATTTTGTTTTTTTTGTTGGCAAACGCTAATTAGTTCCACATGGAGACACAACAAGTACACATAAGTGTTTTCTGAGTAGAATGCTACGGGAACTAGGAGAAAAATGATATTTGCGACTGTAAACATGACATTGAATTCACATTCCCAAGAAAAAGTTTTTGCGTTTCTCCAAAACCAGTTTGACTCTGCTTTTCTGGGTGCTTTGCACACGAATTCCACACGAATTTCTCCAGATAGGTCTGTATCTAACCAGAAATATCCAGTTCTGTGTGGCTAAATGAATATCAGCTTTTAAACAGCCTGTGTGTTTGTTAGTGTTTTCTGGATAGTATCTAGGAACTTTAGAGTTTTGAATGAATTCTAGCATGTTACATTTTGTTTTTTTGTTGGCAAACGCTAATTAGTTCCACATGGAGACACAACAAGTACACATAAGTGTTTTCAGAGTACAATGCTACAGGAACTAGGAGAAAAATGATATTTGCGACTGTAAACATGACATTGAATTCACATTCGCAAGAAAAAGACTTTGCTTTTCTCCAAAACCAGTTTGACTCTGCTTTTCTGGGTGCTTTGCACAGGAATTCCACACGAGTTTCTCCAGATAGGTCTGTATCTAACCAGAAATATCCAGTTCTGTGTGGCTAAATGAATATCAGCTTTTAAACAGCCTGTGTGTTTGTTAGTGTTTTCTGGATAGTATCTAGGAACTTTAGAGTTTTGAATGAATTCTAGCGTGTTACATTTTGTTTTTTTGTTGGCAAACGCTAATTAGTTCCACATGGAGACACAACAAGTACACATAAGTGTTTTCTGAGTAGAATGCTACAGGAACTAGGAGAAAAATGATATTTGCGACTGTAAACATGACATTGAATTCACATTCCCAAGAAAAAGACTTTGCTTTTCTCCAAAACCAGTTTGACTCTGCTTTTCTCTGTGCTTTGCACAGGAATTCCACACGAGTTTCTCCAGATAGGTCTGTATCTAACCAGAAATATCCAGTTCTATGTGGCTAAATGAATATCAGCTTTTAAACAGCCTGTGTGTTTGTTAGTGTTTTCTGGATAGTATCTAGGAACTTTAGAGTTTTGAATGAATTCTAGCATGTTACATTTTGTTTTTTTGTTGGCAAACGCTAATTAGTTCCACATGGAGACACAACAAGTACACATAAGTGTTTTCTGAGTAGAATGCTACGGGACCTAGGAGAAAAATGATATTTGCGACTGTAAACATGACATTGAATTCACATTCCCAAGAAAAAGACTTTGCTTTTCTCCAAAACCAGTTTGACTCTGCTTTTCTGGGTCCTTAGCACACGAATTCCACACGAGTTTGTCCAGATAGGTCTGGGTGTAACCAGATTTATCCGGTTCTGTGTGGCTAAATGAATATCAGCTTTTAAACAGCCTGTGTGTTTGTTAGTGTTTTCTGGATAGTATCTAGGAACTTTAGAGTTTTGAATGAATTCTAGCATGTTACATTTTGTTTTTTTGTTGGCAAACGCTAATTAGTTCCACATGGAGACACAACAAGTACACATAAGTGTTTTCTGAGTAGAATGCTACGGGAACTAGGAGAAAAATGATATTTGCGACTGTAAACATGACATTGAATTCACATTCCCAAGAAAAAGTTTTTGCGTTTCTCCAAAACCAGTTTGACTCTGCTTTTCTGGGTGCTTTGCACACGAATTCCACACGAATTTCTCCAGATAGGTCTGTATCTAACCAGAAATATCCAGTTCTGTGTGGCTAAATGAATATCAGCTTTTAAACAGCCTGTGTGTTTGTTAGTGTTTTCTGGATAGTATCTAGGAACTTTAGAGTTTTGAATGAATTCTAGCATGTTACATTTTGTTTTTTTGTTGGCAAACGCTAATTAGTTCCACATGGAGACACAACAAGTACACATAAGTGTTTTCTGAGTAGAATGCTACAGGAACTAGGAGAAAAATGATATTTGCGACTGTAAACATGACATTGAATTCACATTCCCAAGAAAAAGACTTTGATTTCTCCAAAACCAGTTTGACTCTGCTTTTCTGGGTCCTTAGCACACGAATTCCACACGAGTTTGTCCAGATAGGTCTGGGTGTAACCAGATTTATCCGGTTCTGTGTGGCTAAATGAATATCAGCTTTTAAACAGCCTGTGTGTTTGTTAGTGTTTTCTGGATAGTATCTAGGAACTTTAGAGTTTTGAATGAATTTTAGCATGTTACATTTTGTTTTTTTGTTGGCAAACGCTAATTAGTTCCACATGGAGACACAACAAGTACACATAAGTGTTTTCTGAGTAGAATGCTACGGGAACTAGGAGAAAAATGATATTTGCGACTGTAAACATGACATTGAATTCACATTCCCAAGAAAAAAGTCTTTGCGTTTCTCCAAAACCAGTTTGACTCTGCTTTTCTGGGTGCTTTGCACAGGAATTCCACACGAGTTTCTCCAGATAGGTCTGTATCTAACCAGAAATATCCAGTTCTGTGTGGCTAAATGAATATCAGCTTTTAAACAGCCTGTGTGTTTGTTAGTGTTTTCTGGATAGTATCTAGGAACTTTAGAGTTTTGAATGAATTCTAGCGTGTTACATTTTGTTTTTTTGTTGGCAAACGCTAATTAGTTCCACATGGAGACACAACAAGTACACATAAGTGTTTTCTGAGTAGAATGCTACGGGAACTAGGAGAAAAATGATATTTGCGACTGTAAACATGACATTGAATTCACATTCCCAAGAAAAAGACTTTGCTTTTCTCCAAAACCAGTTTGACTCTGCTTTTCTCTGTGCTTTGCACAGGAATTCCACACGAGTTTCTCCAGATAGGTCTGTATCTAACCAGAAATATCCAGTTCTATGTGGCTAAATGAATATCAGCTTTTAAACAGCCTGTGTGTTTGTTAGTGTTTTCTGGATAGTATCTAGGAACTTTAGAGTTTTGAATGAATTCTAGCATGTTACATTTTGTTTTTTTGTTGGCAAACGCTAATTAGTTCCACATGGAGACACAACAAGTACACATAAGTGTTTTCTGAGTAGAATGCTACGGGAACTAGGAGAAAAATGATATTTGCGACTGTAAACATGACATTGAATTCACATTCCCAAGAAAAAGACTTTGCTTTTCTCCAAAACCAGTTTGACTCTGCTTTTCTGGGTCCTTAGCACACGAATTCCACACGAGTTTGTCCAGATAGGTCTGGGTGTAACCAGATTTATCCGGTTCTGTGTGGCTAAATGAATATCAGCTTTTAAACAGCCTGTGTGTTTGTTAGTGTTTTCTGGATAGTATCTAGGAACTTTAGAGTTTTGAATGAATTCTAGCATGTTACATTTTGTTTTTTTGTTGGCAAACGCTAATTAGTTCCACATGGAGACACAACAAGTACACATAAGTGTTTTCTGAGTAGAATGCTACGGGAACTAGGAGAAAAATGATATTTGCGACTGTAAACATGACATTGAATTCACATTCCCAAGAAAAAGTTTTTGCGTTTCTCCAAAACCAGTTTGACTCTGCTTTTCTGGGTGCTTTGCACACGAATTCCACACGAATTTCTCCAGATAGGTCTGTATCTAACCAGAAATATCCAGTTCTGTGTGGCTAAATGAATATCAGCTTTTAAACAGCCTGTGTGTTTGTTAGTGTTTTCTGGATAGTATCTAGGAACTTTAGAGTTTTGAATGAATTCTAGCATGTTACATTTTGTTTTTTTGTTGGCAAACGCTAATTAGTTCCACATGGAGACACAACAAGTACACATAAGTGTTTTCTGAGTAGAATGCTACAGGAACTAGGAGAAAAATGATATTTGCGACTGTAAACATGACATTGAATTCACATTCCCAAGAAAAAGACTTTGATTTCTCCAAAACCAGTTTGACTCTGCTTTTCTGGGTCCTTAGCACACGAATTCCACACGAGTTTGTCCAGATAGGTCTGGGTGTAACCAGATTTATCCGGTTCTGTGTGGCTAAATGAATATCAGCTTTTAAACAGCCTGTGTGTTTGTTAGTGTTTTCTGGATAGTATCTAGGAACTTTAGAGTTTTGAATGAATTTTAGCATGTTACATTTTGTTTTTTTGTTGGCAAACGCTAATTAGTTCCACATGGAGACACAACAAGTACACATAAGTGTTTTCTGAGTAGAATGCTACGGGAACTAGGAGAAAAATGATATTTGCGACTGTAAACATGACATTGAATTCACATTCCCAAGAAAAAGTCTTTGCGTTTCTCCAAAACCAGTTTGACTCTGCTTTTCTGGGTGCTTTGCACAGGAATTCCACACGAGTTTCTCCAGATAGGTCTGTATCTAACCAGAAATATCCAGTTCTGTGTGGCTAAATGAATATCAGCTTTTAAACAGCCTGTGTGTTTGTTAGTGTTTTCTGGATAGTATCTAGGAACTTTAGAGTTTTGAATGAATTCTAGCATGTTACATTTTGTTTTTTTGTTGGCAAACGCTAATTAGTTCCACATGGAGACACAACAAGTACACATAAGTGTTTTCTGAGTAGAATGCTACAGGAACTAGGTGAAAAATGATATTTGCGACTGTAAACATGACATTGAATTCACATTCCCAAGAAAAAGACTTTGCTTTTCTCCAAAACCAGTTTGACTCTGCTTTTCTGGGTGCTTTGCACACGAATTCCACACGAGTTTGTCCAGATAGGTCTGTATCTAACCAGAAATATCCAGTTCTATGTGGCTAAATGAATATCAGCTTTTAAACAGCCAGTGTGTTTGTTAGTGTTTTCTGAATAGTATCTAGGAACTTTAGAGTTTTGAATGAATTCTAGCGTGTTACATTTTGTTTTTTTGTTGGCAAACGCTAATTAGTTCCACATGGAGACACAACAAGTACACATATGTGTTTTCTGAGTAGAATGCTACAGGAACTAGGAGAAAAATGATATTTGCGACTGTAAACATGACATTGAATTCACATTCGCAAGAAAAAGACTTTGCTTTTCTCCAAAACCAGTTTGACTCTGCTTTTCTGGGTCCTTAGCACACGAATTCCACACGAGTTTCTCCAGATAGGTCTGTATCTAACCAGAAATATCCAGTTCTATGTGGCTAAATGAATATCAGCTTTTAAACAGCCTGTGTGTTTGTTAGTGTTTTCTGGATAGTATCTAGGAACTTTAGAGTTTTGAATGAATTTTAGTATGTTACATTTTGTTTTTTTGTTGGCAAACGCTAATTAGTTCCACATGGAGACACAACAAGTACACATAAGTGTTTTCTGAGTAGAATGCTACAGGAACTAGGAGAAAAATGATATTTGCGACTGTAAACATGACATTGAATTCACATTCCCAAGAAAAAGTCTTTGCGTTTCTCCAAAACCAGTTTGACTCTGCTTTTCTGGGTGCTTTGCACAGGAATTCCACACGAGTTTGTCCAGATAGGTCTGTATCTAACCAGAAAAATCCAGTTCTGTGTGGCTAAATGAATATCAGCTTTTAAACAGCCTGTGTGTTTGTTAGTGTTTTCTGGATAGTATCTAGGAACTTTAGAGTTTTGAATGAATTCTAGCATGTTACATTTTGTTTTTTTGTTGGCAAACGCTAATTAGTTCCACATGGAGACACAACAAGTACACATAAGTGTTTTCTGAGTAGAATGCTACAGGAACTAGGAGAAAAATGATATTTGCGAAAAACATGACATTGAATTCACATTCCCAAGAAAAAGACTTTGCTTTTCTCCAAAACCAGTTTGACTCTGCTTTTCTGGGTCCTTAGCACACGAATTCCACACGAGTTTGTCCAGATAGGTCTGTATCTAACCAGAAATATCCAGTTCTGTGTGGCTAAATGAATATCAGCTTTTAAACAGCCTGTGTGTTTGTTAGTGTTTTCTGGATAGTATCTAGGAACTTTAGAGTTTTGAATGAATTCTAGCATGTTACATTTTGTTTTTTTGTTGGCAAACGTTAATTAGTTCCACATGGAGACACAACAAGTACACAGAAGTGTTTTCTGAGTAGAATGCTACGGGAACTAGGAGAAAAATGATATTTGCGACTGTAAACATGACATTGAATTCACATTCCCAAGAAAAAGTCTTTGCGTTTCTCCAAAACCAGTTTGACTCTGCTTTTCTGGGTGCTTTGCACACGAATTCCACACGAGTTTCTCCAGATAGGTCTGTATCTAACCAGAAATATCCAGTTCTGTGTGGCTAAATGAATATCAGCTTTTAAACAGCCTGTGTGTTTGTTAGTGTTTTCTGGATAGTATCTAGCAACTTTAGAGTTTTGAATGAATTTTAGCATGTTACATTTTGTTTTTTTGTTGGCAAACGTTAATTAGTTCCACATGGAGACACAACAAGTACACATAAGTGTTTTCTGAGTAGAATGTTACAGGAACTTGGTTAAAAATGATATTTGCGACTGTAAACATGACATTGAATTCACATTCCCAAGAAAAAGACTTTGCTTTTCTCCAAAACCAGTTTGACTCTGCTTTTCTGGGTGCTTTGCACAGGAATTCCACACGAGTTTCTCCAGATAGGTCTGTATCTAACCAGAAATATCCAGTTCTGTGTGGCTAAATGAATATCAGCTTTTAAACAGCCTGTGTGTTTGTTAGTGTTTTCTGGATAGTATCTAGGAACTTTAGAGTTTTGAATGAATTCTAGCATGTTACATTTTGTTTTTTTGTTGGCAAACGCTAATTAGTTCCACATGGAGACACAACAAGTACACATAAGTGTTTTCTGAGTACAATGCTACAGGAACTAGGTGAAAAATGATATTTGCGACTGTAAACATGACATTGAATTCACATTCCCAAGAAAAAGACTTTGCTTTTCTCCAAAACCAGTTTGACTCTGCTTTTCTGGGTGCTTTGCACACGAATTCCACATGAGTTTGTCCATATACGTCTGTATCTAACCAGAAATATCCAGTTCTATGTGGCTAAATGAATATCAGCTTTTAAACAGCCAGTGTGTTTGTTAGTGTTTTCTGAATAGTATCTAGGAACTTTAGAGTTTTGAATGAATTCTAGCGTGTTACATTTTGTTTTTTTGTTGGCAAACGCTAATTAGTTCCACATGGAGACACAAGTACACATAAGTGTTTTCTGAGTAGAATGCTACAGGAACTAGGAGAAAAATGATATTTGCGACTGTAAACATGACATTGAATTCACATTCCCAAGAAAAAGACTTTGCTTTTCTCCAAAACCAGTTTGACTCTGCTTTTCTGTGTGCTTTGCACACGAATTCCACATGAGTTTGTCCATATACGTCTGTATCTAACCAGAAATATCCAGTTCTATGTGGCTAAATGAATATCAGCTTTTAAACAGCCAGTGTGTTTGTTAGTGTTTTCTGAATAGTATCTAGGAACTTTAGAGTTTTGAATGAATTCTAGCGTGTTACATTTTGTTTTTTTGTTGGCAAACGCTAATTAGTTCCACATGGAGACACAACAAGTACACATAAGTGTTTTCTGAGTAGAATGCTACGGGAACTAGGAGAAAAATGATATTTGCGACTGTAAACATGACATTGAATTCACATTCCCAAGAAAAAGTCTTTGCGTTTCTCCAAAACCAGTTTGACTCTGCTTTTCTGGGTGCTTTGCACAGGAATTCCACACGAGTTTCTCCAGATAGGTCTGTATCTAACCAGAAATATCCAGTTCTGTGTGGCTAAATGAATATCAGCTTTTAAACAGCCTGTGTGTTTGTTAGTGTTTTCTGGATAGTATCTAGGAACTTTAGAGTTTTGAATGAATTCTAGCATGTTACATTTTGTTTTTTTGTTGGCAAACGCTAATTAGTTCCACATGGAGACACAACAAGTACACATAAGTGTTTTCTGAGTAGAATGCTACAGGAACTAGGTGAAAAATGATATTTGCGACTGTAAACATGACATTGAATTCACATTCCCAAGAAAAAGACTTTGCTTTTCTCCAAAACCAGTTTGACTCTGCTTTTCTGGGTGCTTTGCACACGAATTCCACACGAGTTTGTCCACATAGGTCTGTATCTAACCAGAAATATCCAGTTCTATGTGGCTAAATGAATATCAGCTTTTAAACAGCCAGTGTGTTTGTTAGTGTTTTCTGAATAGTATCTAGGAACTTTAGAGTTTTGAATGAATTCTAGCGTGTTACATTTTGTTTTTTTGTTGGCAAACGCTAATTAGTTCCACATGGAGACACAACAAGTACACTTATGTGTTTTCTGAGTAGAATGCTACAGGAACTAGGAGAAAAATGATATTTGCGACTGTAAACATGACATTGAATTCACATTCGCAAGAAAAAGACTTTGCTTTTCTCCAAAACCAGTTTGACTCTGCTTTTCTGGGTCCTTAGCACACGAATTCCACACGAGTTTCTCCAGATAGGTCTGTATCTAACCAGAAATATCCAGTTCTATGTGGCTAAATGAATATCAGCTTTTAAACAGCCTGTGTGTTTGTTAGTGTTTTCTGGATAGTATCTAGGAACTTTAGAGTTTTGAATGAATTTTAGTATGTTACATTTTGTTTTTTTGTTGGCAAACGCTAATTAGTTCCACATGGAGACACAACAAGTACACATAAGTGTTTTCTGAGTAGAATGCTACAGGAACTAGGAGAAAAATGATATTTGCGACTGTAAACATGACATTGAATTCACATTCCCAAGAAAAAGTCTTTGCGTTTCTCCAAAACCAGTTTGATTCTGCTTTTCTGGGTGCTTTGCACAGGAATTCCACACGAGTTTGTCCAGATAGGTCTGTATCTAACCAGAAAAATCCAGTTCTGTGTGGCTAAATGAATATCAGCTTTTAAACAGCCTGTGTGTTTGTTAGTGTTTTCTGGATAGTATCTAGGAACTTTAGAGTTTTGAATGAATTCTAGCATGTTACATTTTGTTTTTTTGTTGGCAAACGCTAATTAGTTCCACATGGAGACACAACAAGTACACATAAGTGTTTTCTGAGTAGAATGCTACAGGAACTAGGAGAAAAATGATATTTGCGAAAAACATGACATTGAATTCACATTCCCAAGAAAAAGACTTTGCTTTTCTCCAAAACCAGTTTGACTCTGCTTTTCTGGGTCCTTAGCACACGAATTCCACACGAGTTTGTCCAGATAGGTCTGTATCTAACCAGAAATATCCAGTTCTGTGTGGCTAAATGAATATCAGCTTTTAAACAGCCTGTGTGTTTGTTAGTGTTTTCTGGATAGTATCTAGGAACTTTAGAGTTTTGAATGAATTCTAGCATGTTACATTTTGTTTTTTTGTTGGCAAACGTTAATTAGTTCCACATGGAGACACAACAAGTACACAGAAGTGTTTTCTGAGTAGAATGCTACGGGAACTAGGAGAAAAATGATATTTGCGACTGTAAACATGACATTGAATTCACATTCCCAAGAAAAAGTCTTTGCGTTTCTCCAAAACCAGTTTGACTCTGCTTTTCTGGGTGCTTTGCACACGAATTCCACACGAGTTTCTCCAGATAGGTCTGTATCTAACCAGAAATATCCAGTTCTGTGTGGCTAAATGAATATCAGCTTTTAAACAGCCTGTGTGTTTGTTAGTGTTTTCTGGATAGTATCTAGCAACTTTAGAGTTTTGAATGAATTTTAGCATGTTACATTTTGTTTTTTTGTTGGCAAACGTTAATTAGTTCCACATGGAGACACAACAAGTACACATAAGTGTTTTCTGAGTAGAATGTTACAGGAACTTGGTTAAAAATGATATTTGCGACTGTAAACATGACATTGAATTCACATTCCCAAGAAAAAGACTTTGCTTTTCTCCAAAACCAGTTTGACTCTGCTTTTCTGGGTGCTTTGCACAGGAATTCCACACGAGTTTCTCCAGATAGGTCTGTATCTAACCAGAAATATCCAGTTCTGTGTGGCTAAATGAATATCAGCTTTTAAACAGCCAGTGTGTTTGTTAGTGTTTTCTGGATAGTATCTAGGAACTTTAGAGTTTTGAATGAATTCTAGCGTGTTACATTTTGTTTTTTTGTTGGCAAACGCTAATTAGTTCCACATGGAGACACAACAAGTACACATAAGTGTTTTCTGAGTAGAATGCTACAGGAACTAGGAGAAAAATGATATTTGCGACTGTAAACATGACATTGAATTCACATTCCCAAGAAAAAGACTTTGCTTTTCTCCAAAACCAGTTTGACTCTGCTTTTCTGTGTGCTTTGCACACGAATTCCACATGAGTTTGTCCATATACGTCTGTATCTAACCAGAAATATCCAGTTCTATGTGGCTAAATGAATATCAGCTTTTAAACAGCCAGTGTGTTTGTTAGTGTTTTCTGAATAGTATCTAGGAACTTTAGAGTTTTGAATGAATTCTAGCGTGTTACATTTTGTTTTTTTGTTGGCAAACGCTAATTAGTTCCACATGGAGACACAAGTACACATAAGTGTTTTCTGAGTAGAATGCTACAGGAACTAGGAGAAAAATGATATTTGCGACTGTAAACATGACATTGAATTCACATTCGCAAGAAAAAGACTTTGCTTTTCTCCAAAACCAGTTTGACTCTGCTTTTCTGGGTCCTTAGCACACGAATTCCACACGAGTTTCTCCAGATAGGTCTGTATCTAACCAGAAATATCCAGTTCTATGTGGCTAAATGAATATCAGCTTTTAAACAGCCTGTGTGTTTGTTAGTGTTTTCTGGATAGTATCTAGGAACTTTAGAGTTTTGAATGAATTTTAGTATGTTACATTTTGTTTTTTTGTTGGCAAACGCTAATTAGTTCCACATGGAGACACAACAAGTACACAAAAGTGTTTTCTGAGTAGAATGCTACAGGAACTAGGAGAAAAATGATATTTGCGACTGTAAACATGACATTGAATTCACATTCCCAAGAAAAAGTCTTTGCGTTTCTCCAAAACCAGTTTGACTCTGCTTTTCTGGGTGCTTTGCACAGGAATTCCACACGAGTTTGTCCAGATAGGTCTGTATCTAACCAGAAATATCCAGTTCTGTTTTGCTCAATGAATATCAGCTTTTAAACAGCCTGTGTGTTTGTTAGTGTTTTCTGGATAGTATCTAGGAACTTTAGAGTTTTGAATGAATTCTAGCATGTTACATTTTGTTTTTTTGTTGGCAAACGCTAATTAGTTCCACATGGAGACACAACAAGTACACAGAAGTGTTTTCTGAGTAGAATGCTACAGGAACTAGGAGAAAAATGATAATTGCGACTGTAAACATGACATTGAATTCACATTCCCAAGAAAAAGACTTTGCTTTTCTCCAAAACCAGTTTGACTCTGCTTTTCTGGGTCCTTAGCACACGAATTACACACGAGTTTCTCCAGATAGGTCTGGGTGTAACCAGATTTATCCGGTTCTGTGTGGCTAAATGAATATCAGCTTTTAAACAGCCTGTGTGTTTGTTAGTGTTTTCTGGATAGTATCTAGGAACTTTAGAGTTTTGAATGAATTCTAGCATGTTACATTTTGTTTTTTTGTTGGCAAACGCTAATTAGTTCCACATGGAGACACAACAAGTACACATAAGTGTTTTCTGAGTAGAATGCTACAGGAACTAGGAGAAAAATGATATTTGCGACTGTAAACATGACATTGAATTCACATTCCCAAGAAAAAGTCTTTGCGTTTCTCCAAAACCAGTTTGACTCTGCTTTTCTGGGTGCTTTGCACAGGAATTCCACACGAGTTTCTCCAGATAGGTCTGTATCTAACCAGAAATATCCAGTTCTGTGTGGCTAAATGAATATCAGCTTTTAAACAGCCTGTGTGTTTGTTAGTGTTTTCTGGATAGTATCTAGCAACTTTAGAGTTTTGAATGAATTTTAGCATGTTACATTTTGTTTTTTTGTTGGCAAACGCTAATTAGTTCCACATGGAGACACAACAAGTACACATAAGTGTTTTCTGAGTAGAATGTTACAGGAACTTGGTTAAAAATGATATTTGCGACTGTAAACATGACATTGAATTCACATTCCCAAGAAAAAGACTTTGCTTTTCTCCAAAACCAGTTTGACTCTGCTTTTCTGGGTGCTTTGCACAGGAATTCCACACGAGTTTCTCCAGATAGGTCTGTATCTAACCAGAAATATCCAGTTCTGTGTGGCTAAATGAATATCAGCTTTTAAACAGCCTGTGTGTTTGTTAGTGTTTTCTGGATAGTATCTAGGAACTTTAGAGTTTTGAATGAATTCTAGCATGTTACATTTTGTTTTTTTGTTGGCAAACGCTAATTAGTTCCACATGGAGACACAACAAGTACACATAAGTGTTTTCTGAGTAGAATGCTACAGGAACTAGGTGAAAAATGATATTTGCGACTGTAAACATGACATTGAATTCACATTCCCAAGAAAAAGACTTTGCTTTTCTCCAAAACCAGTTTGACTCTGCTTTTCTGTGTGCTTTGCACACGAATTCCACATGAGTTTGTCCATATACGTCTGTATCTAACCAGAAATATCCAGTTCTATGTGGCTAAATGAATATCAGCTTTTAAACAGCCAGTGTGTTTGTTAGTGTTTTCTGAATAGTATCTAGGAACTTTAGAGTTTTGAATGAATTCTAGCGTGTTACATTTTGTTTTTTTGTTGGCAAACGCTAATTAGTTCCACATGGAGACACAAGTACACATAAGTGTTTTCTGAGTAGAATGCTACAGGAACTAGGAGAAAAATGATATTTGCGACTGTAAACATGACATTGAATTCACATTCCCAAGAAAAAGTCTTTGCGTTTCTCCAAAACCAGTTTGACTCTGCTTTTCTGGGTGCTTTGCACAGGAATTCCACATGAGTTTCTCCAGATAGGTCTGTATCTAACCAGAAATATCCAGTTCTGTGTGGCTAAATGAATATCAGCTTTTAAACAGCCTGTGTGTTTGTTAGTGTTTTCTGGATAGTATCTAGGAACTTTAGAGTTTTGAATGAATTCTAGCATGTTACATTTTGTTTTTTTGTTGGCAAACGCTAATTAGTTCCACATGGAGACACAACAAGTACACATAAGTGTTTTGTGAGTAGAATGCTACAGGAACTAGGAGAAAAATGATATTTGCGACAGTAAACATGACATTGAATTCACATTCCCAAGAAAAAGACTTTGCTTTTCTCCAAAACCAGTTTGACTCTGCTTTTCTGGGTGCTTGCACACGAATTCCACACGAGTTTGTCCAGATAGGTCTGTATCTAACCAGAAATATTCAGTTCTGTGTGGCTAAATGAATATCAGCTTTTAAACAGCCTGTGTGTTTGTTAGTGTTTTCTGGATATTATCTAGGATCTTTAGAGTTTTGAATGAATTCTAGCATGTTACATTTTGTTTTTTTCTTGGCAAACGCTAATTAGTTCCACATGGAGACACAACAAGTACACATAAGTGTTTTCTGAGTAGAATGCTACAGGAACTAGGTGAAAAATGATATTTGCGACTGTAAACATGACATTGAATTCACATTCCCAAGAAAAAGTCTTTGCGTTTCTCCAAAACCAGTTTGACTCTGCTTTTCTGGGTGCTTTGCACAGGAATTCCACACGAGTTTGTCCAGATAGGTCTGTATCTAACCAGAAATATCCAGTTCTGTGTGGCTAAATGAATATCAGCTTTTAAACAGCCTGTGTGTTTGTTAGTGTTTTCTGGATAGTATCTAGGAACTTTAGAGTTTTGAATGAATTCTAGCATGTTACATTTTGTTTTTTTGTTGGCAAACGCTAATTAGTTCCACATGGAGACACAACAAGTGCACATAGGTTTTTTCTGAGTAGAATGCTACAGGAACTAGGAGAAAAATGATATTTGCGACTGTAACCATGACATTGAATTCACATTCCCAAGAAAAAGTCTTTGCTTTTCTCCAAAACCAGTTTGACTCTGCTTTTCTGGGTGCTTTGCACACGAATTCCACATGAGTTTGTCCAGATAGGTCTGTATCTAACCAGAAATATCCAGTTCGGTGTGGCTAAATGAATATCAGCTTTTAAACAGCCTGTGTGTTTGTTAGTGTTTTCTGGATAGTATCTAGGAACTTTAGAGATTTGAATGAATTCTAGCATGTTACATTTTGTTTTTTTGTTGGCAAACGCTAATTAGTTCCACATGGAGACACAACAAGTACACATAAGTGTTTTCTGAGTAGAATGCTACAGGAACTAGGTGAAAAATGATATTTGCGACTGTAAACATGACATTGAATTCACATTCCCAAGAAAAAGACTTTGATTTTCTCCAAAACCAGTTTGACTCTGCTTTTCTGTGTGCTTTGCACACGAATTCCACATGAATTTGTCCACATAGGTCTGTATCTAACCAGAAATATCCAGTTCTATGTGGCTAAATGAATATCAGCTTTTAAACAGCCAGTGTGTTTGTTAGTGTTTTCTGAATAATATCTAGGAACTTTAGAGTTTTGAATGAATTCTAGCGTGTTACATTTTGTTTTTTTGTTGGCAAACGCTAATTAGTTCCACATGGAGACACAACAAGTACACATAAGTGTTTTCTGAGTACAATGCTACAGGAACTAGGAGAAAAATGATATTTGCGACTGTAAACATGACATTGAATTCACATTCGCAAGAAAAAGACTTTGCTTTTCTCCAAAACCAGTTTGACTCTGCTTTTCTGGGTGCTTTGCACAGGAATTCCACACGAGTTTCTCCAGATAGGTCTGTATCTAACCAGAAATATCCAGTTCTGTGTTGCTCAATGAATATCAGCTTTTAAACAGCCTGTGTGTTTGTTAGTGTTTTCTGGATAGTATCTAGGAACTTTAGAGTTTTGAATGAATTTTAGTATGTTACATTTTGTTTTTTTGTTGGCAAACGCTAATTAGTTCCACATGGAGACACAACAAGTACACATAAGTGTTTTCTGAGTAGAATGCTACAGGAACTAGGAGAAAAATGATATTTGCGACTGTAAACATGACATTGAATTCACATTCCCAAGAAAAAGACTTTGCTTTTCTCCAAAACCAGTTTGACTCTGCTTTTCTGGGTGCTTTGCACAGGAATTCCACACGAGTTTGTCCAGATAGGTCTGTATCTAACCAGAAATATCCAGTTCTGTTTTGCTCAATGAATATCAGCTTTTAAACAGCCTGTGTGTTTGTTAGTGTTTTCTGGATAGTATCTAGGAACTTTAGAGTTTTGAATGAATTCTAGCATGTTACATTTTGTTTTTTTCTTGGCAAACGCTAATTAGTTCCACATGGAGACACAACAAGTACACATAAGTATTTTCTGAGTAGAATTCTACAGGAACTAGGAGAAAAATGATATTTTGCGACTGTCAACATGACATTGAATTCACATTCCCAAGAAAAAGACTTTGCTTTTCTCCAAAACCAGTTTGACTCTGCTTTTCTGGGTGCTTTGCACACGAATTCCACACGAGTTTGTCCAGATAGGTCTGTATCTAACCAGAAATATCCAGTTCTGTGTGGCTAAATGAATATCAGCTTTTAAACAGCCTGTGTGTTTGTTAGTGTTTTCTGGATAGTATCTAGGAACTTTAGAGTTTTGAATGAATTTTAGCATGTTACATTTTGTTTTTTTGTTGGCAAACGCTAATTAGTTCCACATGGAGACACAACAAGTACACATAAGTGTTTTCTGAGTAGAATGCTACAGGAACTAGGAGAAAAATGATATTTGCGACTGTAAACATGACATTGAATTCACATTCCCAAGAAAAAGACTTTGCTTTTCTCCAAAACCAGTTTGACTCTGCTTTTCTGGGTGCTTTGTACACGAATTCCACACGAGTTTGTCCAGATAGGTCTGGGTGTAACCAGATTTATCCGGTTCTGTGTGGCTAAATGAATATCAGCTTTTAAACAGCCTGTGTGTTTGTTAGTGTTTTCTGGATAGTATCTAGGAACTTTAGAGTTTTGAATGAATTTTAGCATGTTACATTTTGTTTTTTTGTTGGCATACGCTAATTAGTTCCACATGGAGACACAACAAGTACACATAAGTGTTTTCTGAGTAGAATGCTACGGGAACTAGGAGAAAAATGATATTTGCGACTGTAAACATGACATTGAATTCACATTCCCAAGAAAAAGTCTTTGCGTTTCTCCAAAACCAGTTTGACTCTGCTTTTCTGGGTGTTTTGCACAGGAATTCCACACGAGTTTCTCCAGATAGGTCTGTATCTAACCAGAAATATCCAGTTCTGTGTGGCTAAATGAATATCAGCTTTTAAACAGCCTGTGTGTTTGTTAGTGTTTTCTGGATAGTATCTAGGAACTTTAGAGTTTTGAATGAATTTTAGCATGTTACATTTTGGTTTTTTGTCGGCAAATGCTAATTAGTTCCACATGGAGACACAACAAGTACACATAAGTGTTTTCTGAGTAGAATGTTACAGGAACTTGGTTAAAAATGATATTTGCGACTGTAAACATGACATTGAATTCACATTCCCAAGAAAAAGACTTTGCTTTTCTCCAAAACCAGTTTGACTCTGCTTTTCTGGGTGCTTTGCACAGGAATTCCACACGAGTTTCTCCAGATAGGTCTGTATCTAACCAGAAATATCCAGTTCTGTGTGGCTAAATGAATATCAGCTTTTAAACAGCCTGTGTGTTTGTTAGTGTTTTCTGGATAGTATCTAGGAACTTTAGAGTTTTGAATGAATTCTAGCATGTTACATTTTGTTTTTTTTGTTGGCAAACGCTAATTAGTTCCACATGGAGACACAACAAGTACACATAAGTGTTTTCTGAGTAGAATGCTACAGGAACTAGGAGAAAAATGATATTTGCGACTGTAAACATGACATTGAATTCTCATTCCCAAGAAAAAGACTTTGCTTTTCTCCAAAACCAGTTTGACTCTGCTTTTCTGGGTGCTTTGCACACGAATTCCACACGAGTTTCTCCAGATAGGTCTGTATCTAACCAGAAATATCCAGTTGTGTGGCTAAATGAATATCAGCTTTTAAACAGCCTGTGTGTTTGTTAGTGTTTTCTGGATAGTATCTAGGAACTTTAAAGTTTTGAATGAATTCTAGCATGTTACATTTTGTTTTTTTGTTGGCAAACGCTAATTAGTTCCACATGGAGACACAACAAGTACACATAAGTGTTTTCTGAGTAGAATGCTACAGGAACTAGGTGAAAAATGATATTTGCGACTGTAAAAATGACATTGAATTCACATTCCCAAGAAAAAGACTTTGCTTTTATCCAAAACCAGTTTGACTCTGCTTTTCTGGGTGCTTTGCACACGAATTCCACATGAGTTTGTCCACATAGGTCTGTATCTAACCAGAAATATCCAGTTCTATGTGGCTAAATGAATATCAGCTTTTAAACAGCCAGTGTGTTTGTTAGTGTTTTCTGAATAGTATCTAGGAACTTTAGAGTTTTGAATGAATTCTAGCGTGTTACATTTTGTTTTTTTGTTGGCAAACGCTAATTAGTTCCACATGGAGACACAACAAGTACACATAAGTGTTTTCTGAGTACAATGCTACAGGAACTAGGAGAAAAATGATATTTGAGCCTGTAAACATGACATTGAATTCACATTCGCAAGAAAAAGACTTTGCTTTTCTCCAAAACCAGTTTGACTCTGCTTTTCTGGGTGCTTTGCACAGGAATTCCACACGAGTTTCTCCAGATAGGTCTGTATCTAACCAGAAATATCCAGTTCTATGTGGCTAAATGAAAATCAGCTTTTAAACAGCCTGTGTGTTTGTTAGTGTTTTCTGGATAGTATCTAGGAACTTTAGAGTTTTGAATGAATTTTAGCATGTTACATTTTGTTTTTTTGTTGGCAAACGCTAATTAGTTCCACATGGAGACACAACAAGTACACATAAGTGTTTTCTGAGTAGAATGCTACGGGAACTAGGAGAAAAATGATATTTGCGACTGTAAACATGACATTGAATTCACATTCCCAAGAAAAAGTCTTTGCGTTTCTCCAAAACCAGTTTGACTCTGCTTTTCTGGGTGCTTTGCACAGGAATTCCACACGAGTTTCTCCAGATAGGTCTGTATCTAACCAGAAATATCCAGTTCTGTGTGGCTAAATGAATATCAGCTTTTAAACAGCCTGTGTGTTTGTTAGTGTTTTCTGGATAGTATCTAGGAACTTTAGAGTTTTGAATGAATTTTAGCATGTTACATTTTGTTTTTTTGTCGGCAAACGCTAATTAGTTCCACATGGAGACACAACAAGTACACAAAAGTGTTTTCTGAGTAGAATGTTACAGGAACTTGGTTAAAAATGATATTTGCGACTGTAAACATGACATTGAATTCACATTCCCAAGAAAAAGACTTTGCTTTTCTCCAAAACCAGTTTGACTCTGCTTTTCTGGGTGCTTTGCACAGGAATTCCACACGAGTTTCTCCAGATAGGTCTGTATCTAACCAGAAATATCCAGTTCTGTGTGGCTAAATGAATATCAGCTTTTAAACAGCCTGTGTGTTTGTTAGTGTTTTCTGGATAGTATCTAGGAACTTTAGAGTTTTGAATGAATTCTAGCATGTTACATTTTGTTTTTTTGTTGGCAAACGCTAATTAGTTCCACATGGAGACACAACAAGTACACATAAGTGTTTTCTGAGTAGAATGCTACAGGAACTAGGAGAAAAATGATATTTGCGACTGAAAACATGACATTGAATTCACATTCCCAAGAAAAAGACTTTGCTTTTCTCCAAAACCAGTTTGACTCTGCTTTTCTGGGTGCTTTGCACACGAATTCCACACGAGCTTATCCAGATAGGTCTGTATCTAACCAGAAATATCCAGTTCTGTGTGGCTAAATGAATATCAGCTTTTAAACAGCCTGTGTGTTTGTTAGTGTTTTCTGGATAGTATCTAGGAACTTTAGAGTTTTGAATGAATTCTAGCATGTTACATTTTGTTTTTTTGTTGGCAAACGCTAATTAGTTCCACATGGAGACACAACAAGTACACATAAGTGTTTTCTGAGTAGAATGCTACAGGAACTTGGAGAAAAATGATATTTGCGACTGTAAACATGACATTGAATTCACATTCCCAAGAAAAAGACTTTGCTTTTCTCCAAAACCAGTTTGACTCTGCTTTTCTGGGTGCTTTGCACAGGAATTCCACACGAGTTTCTCCAGATAGGTCTGTATCTAACCAGAAATATCCAGTTCTGTGTGGCTAAATGAATATCAGCTTTTAAACAGCCTGTGTGTTTGTTAGTGTTTTCTGGATAGTATCTAGGAACTTTAGAGTTTTGAATGAATTTTAGCATGTTACATTTTGTTTTTTTGTTGGCAAACGCTAATTAGTTCCACATGGAGACACAACAAGTACACGTAAGTGTTTTCTGAGTAGAATGCTACAGGAACTTGGTGAAAAATGATATTTGCTCTGTAAACATGACATTGAATTCACATTCCCAAGAAAAAGACTTTGCTTTTCTCCAAAACCAGTTTGACTCTGCTTTTCTGGGTGCTTTGCACAGGAATTCCACACGAGTTTCTCCAGATAGGTCTGTATCTAACCAGAAATATCCAGTTCTGTGTGGCTAAATGAATATCAGCTTTTAAACAGCCTGTGTGTTTGTTAGTGTTTTCTGGATAGTATCTAGGAACTTTAGAGTTTTGAATGAATTCTAGCATGTTACATTTTGTTTTTTTGTTGGCAAACGCTAATTAGTTCCACATGGAGACACAACAAGTACACATAAGTGTTTTCTGAGTAGAATGCTACAGGAACTAGGAGAAAAATGATATTTGCGACTGAAAACATGACATTGAATTCACATTCCCAAGAAAAAGACTTTGCTTTTCTCCAAAACCAGTTTGACTCTGCTTTTCTGGGTGCTTTGCACACGAATTCCACACGAGCTTATCCAGATAGGTCTGTATCTAACCAGAAATATCCAGTTCTGTGTGGCTAAATGAATATCAGCTTTTAAACAGCCTGTGTGTTTGTTAGTGTTTTCTGGATAGTATCTAGGAACTTTAGAGTTTTGAATGAATTCTAGCATGTTACATTTTGTTTTTTTGTTGGCAAACGCTAATTAGTTCCACATGGAGACACAACAAGTACACATAAGTGTTTTCTGAGTAGAATGCTACAGGAACTTGGAGAAAAATGATATTTGCGACTGTAAACATGACATTGAATTCACATTCCCAAGAAAAAGACTTTGCTTTTCTCCAAAACCAGTTTGACTCTGCTTTTCTGGGTGCTTTGCACAGGAATTCCACACGAGTTTCTCCAGATAGGTCTGTATCTAACCAGAAATATCCAGTTCTGTGTGGCTAAATGAATATCAGCTTTTAAACAGCCTGTGTGTTTGTTAGTGTTTTCTGGATAGTATCTAGGAACTTTAGAGTTTTGAATGAATTTTAGCATGTTACATTTTGTTTTTTTGTTGGCAAACGCTAATTAGTTCCACATGGAGACACAACAAGTACACGTAAGTGTTTTCTGAGTAGAATGCTACAGGAACTTGGTGAAAAATGATATTTGCTACTGTAAACATGACATTGAATTCACATTCCCAAGAAAAAGACTTTGCTTTTCTCCAAAACCAGTTTGACTCTGCTCTTCTGGGTGCTTTGCACAGGAATTCCACACGAGTTTCTCCAGATAGGTCTGTATCTAACCAGAAATATCCAGTTCTGTGTGGCTAAATGAATATCAGCTTTTAAACAGCCTGTGTGTTTGTTAGTGTTTTCTGGATAGTATCTAGGAACTTTAGAGTTTTGAATGAATTTTAGCATGTTACATTTTGTTTTTTTGTTGGCAAACGCTAATTAGTTCCACATGGAGACACAACAAGTACACATAAGTGTTTTCTGAGTAGAACGCTACAGGAACTAGGAGAAAAATGATATTTGCGACTGTAAACATGACATTGAATTCACATTCCCAAGAAAAAGTCTTTGCGTTTCTCCAAAACCAGTTTGACTCTGCTTTTCTGGGTGCTTTGCACAGGAATTCCACACGAGTTTCTCCAGATAGGTCTGTATCTAACCAGAAATATCCAGTTCTGTGTGGCTAAATGAATATCAGCTTTTAAACAGCCTGTGTGTTTGTTAGTGTTTTCTGGATAGTATCTAGGAACTTTAGAGTTTTGAATGAATTTTAGCATGTTACATTTTGTTTTTTTGTTGGCAAACGCTAAATAGTTCCACATGGAGACACAACAAGTACACATTAGTGTTTTCTGAGTAGAATGCCACAGGAACTTGGTTAAAAATGATATTTGCGACTGTAAACATGACATTGAATTCACATTAACAAGAAAAAGACTTTGCTTTTCTCCAAAACCAGTTTGACTCTGCTTTTCTGGGTGCTTTGCACAGGAATTCCACACGAGTTTCTCCAGATAGGTCTGTATCTAACCAGAAATATCCAGTTCTGTGTGGCTAAATGAATATCAGCTTTTAAACAGCCTGTGTGTTTGTTAGTGTTTTCTGGATAGTATCTAGGAACTTTAGAGTTTTGAATGAATTTTAGCATGTTACATTTTTTTTTTTGTTGGCAAACGCTAATTAGTTCCACATGGAGACACAACAAGTACACATAAGTGTTTTCTGAGTAGAACGCTACAGGAACTAGGAGAAAAATGATATTTGCGACTGTAAACATGACATTGAATTCACATTCCCAAGAAAAAGTCTTTGCGTTTCTCCAAAACCAGTTTGACTCTGCTTTTCTGGGTGCTTTGCACAGGAATTCCACACGAGTTTCTCCAGATAGGTCTGTATCTAACCAGAAATATCCAGTTCTGTGTGGCTAAATGAATATCAGCTTTTAAACAGCCTGTGTGTTTGTTAGTGTTTTCTGGATAGTATCTAGGAACTTTAGAGTTTTGAATGAATTCTAGCATGTTACATTTTGTTTTTTTGTTGGCAAACGCTAATTAGTTCCACATGGAGACACAACAAGTACACATAAGTGTTTTCTGAGTAGAACGCTACAGGAACTAGGAGAAAAATGATATTTGCGACTGTAAACATGACATTGAATTCACATTCCCAAGAAAAAGTCTTTGCGTTTCTCCAAAACCAGTTTGACTCTGCTTTTCTGGGTGCTTTGCACAGGAATTCCACACGAGTTTCTCCAGATAGGTCTGTATCTAACCAGAAATATCCAGTTCTGTGTGGCTAAATGAATATCAGCTTTTAAACAGCCTGTGTGTTTGTTAGTGTTTTCTGGATAGTATCTAGGAACTTTAGAGTTTTGAATGAATTTTAGCATGTTACATTTTGGTTTTTTGTCGGCAAATGCTAATTAGTTCCACATGGAGACACAACAAGTACACATAAGTGTTTTCTGAGTAGAATGTTACAGGAACTTGGTTAAAAATGATATTTGCGACTGTAAACATGACATTGAATTCACATTCCCAAGAAAAAGACTTTGCTTTTCTCCAAAACCAGTTTGACTCTGCTTTTCTGGGTGCTTTGCACAGGAATTCCACACGAGTTTCTCCAGATAGGTCTGTATCTAACCAGAAATATCCAGTTCTGTGTGGCTAAATGAATATCAGCTTTTAAACAGCCTGTGTGTTTGTTAGTGTTTTCTGGATAGTATCTAGGAACTTTAGAGTTTTGAATGAATTCTAGCATGTTACATTTTGTTTTTTTTGTTGGCAAACGCTAATTAGTTCCACATGGAGACACAACAAGTACACATAAGTGTTTTCTGAGTAGAATGCTACAGGAACTAGGAGAAAAATGATATTTGCGACTGTAAACATGACATTGAATTCTCATTCCCAAGAAAAAGACTTTGCTTTTCTCCAAAACCAGTTTGACTCTGCTTTTCTGGGTGCTTTGCACACGAATTCCACACGAGTTTCTCCAGATAGGTCTGTATCTAACCAGAAATATCCAGTTGTGTGGCTAAATGAATATCAGCTTTTAAACAGCCTGTGTGTTTGTTAGTGTTTTCTGGATAGTATCTAGGAACTTTAAAGTTTTGAATGAATTCTAGCATGTTACATTTTGTTTTTTTGTTGGCAAACGCTAATTAGTTCCACATGGAGACACAACAAGTACACATAAGTGTTTTCTGAGTAGAATGCTACAGGAACTAGGTGAAAAATGATATTTGCGACTGTAAAAATGACATTGAATTCACATTCCCAAGAAAAAGACTTTGCTTTTATCCAAAACCAGTTTGACTCTGCTTTTCTGGGTGCTTTGCACACGAATTCCACATGAGTTTGTCCACATAGGTCTGTATCTAACCAGAAATATCCAGTTCTATGTGGCTAAATGAATATCAGCTTTTAAACAGCCAGTGTGTTTGTTAGTGTTTTCTGAATAGTATCTAGGAACTTTAGAGTTTTGAATGAATTCTAGCGTGTTACATTTTGTTTTTTTGTTGGCAAACGCTAATTAGTTCCACATGGAGACACAACAAGTACACATAAGTGTTTTCTGAGTACAATGCTACAGGAACTAGGAGAAAAATGATATTTGAGCCTGTAAACATGACATTGAATTCACATTCGCAAGAAAAAGACTTTGCTTTTCTCCAAAACCAGTTTGACTCTGCTTTTCTGGGTGCTTTGCACAGGAATTCCACACGAGTTTCTCCAGATAGGTCTGTATCTAACCAGAAATATCCAGTTCTATGTGGCTAAATGAAAATCAGCTTTTAAACAGCCTGTGTGTTTGTTAGTGTTTTCTGGATAGTATCTAGGAACTTTAGAGTTTTGAATGAATTTTAGCATGTTACATTTTGTTTTTTTGTTGGCAAACGCTAATTAGTTCCACATGGAGACACAACAAGTACACATAAGTGTTTTCTGAGTAGAATGCTACGGGAACTAGGAGAAAAATGATATTTGCGACTGTAAACATGACATTGAATTCACATTCCCAAGAAAAAGTCTTTGCGTTTCTCCAAAACCAGTTTGACTCTGCTTTTCTGGGTGCTTTGCACAGGAATTCCACACGAGTTTCTCCAGATAGGTCTGTATCTAACCAGAAATATCCAGTTCTGTGTGGCTAAATGAATATCAGCTTTTAAACAGCCTGTGTGTTTGTTAGTGTTTTCTGGATAGTATCTAGGAACTTTAGAGTTTTGAATGAATTTTAGCATGTTACATTTTGTTTTTTTGTCGGCAAACGCTAATTAGTTCCACATGGAGACACAACAAGTACACAAAAGTGTTTTCTGAGTAGAATGTTACAGGAACTTGGTTAAAAATGATATTTGCGACTGTAAACATGACATTGAATTCACATTCCCAAGAAAAAGACTTTGCTTTTCTCCAAAACCAGTTTGACTCTGCTTTTCTGGGTGCTTTGCACAGGAATTCCACACGAGTTTCTCCAGATAGGTCTGTATCTAACCAGAAATATCCAGTTCTGTGTGGCTAAATGAATATCAGCTTTTAAACAGCCTGTGTGTTTGTTAGTGTTTTCTGGATAGTATCTAGGAACTTTAGAGTTTTGAATGAATTCTAGCATGTTACATTTTGTTTTTTTGTTGGCAAACGCTAATTAGTTCCACATGGAGACACAACAAGTACACATAAGTGTTTTCTGAGTAGAATGCTACAGGAACTAGGAGAAAAATGATATTTGCGACTGAAAACATGACATTGAATTCACATTCCCAAGAAAAAGACTTTGCTTTTCTCCAAAACCAGTTTGACTCTGCTTTTCTGGGTGCTTTGCACACGAATTCCACACGAGCTTATCCAGATAGGTCTGTATCTAACCAGAAATATCCAGTTCTGTGTGGCTAAATGAATATCAGCTTTTAAACAGCCTGTGTGTTTGTTAGTGTTTTCTGGATAGTATCTAGGAACTTTAGAGTTTTGAATGAATTCTAGCATGTTACATTTTGTTTTTTTGTTGGCAAACGCTAATTAGTTCCACATGGAGACACAACAAGTACACATAAGTGTTTTCTGAGTAGAATGCTACAGGAACTTGGAGAAAAATGATATTTGCGACTGTAAACATGACATTGAATTCACATTCCCAAGAAAAAGACTTTGCTTTTCTCCAAAACCAGTTTGACTCTGCTTTTCTGGGTGCTTTGCACAGGAATTCCACACGAGTTTCTCCAGATAGGTCTGTATCTAACCAGAAATATCCAGTTCTGTGTGGCTAAATGAATATCAGCTTTTAAACAGCCTGTGTGTTTGTTAGTGTTTTCTGGATAGTATCTAGGAACTTTAGAGTTTTGAATGAATTTTAGCATGTTACATTTTGTTTTTTTGTTGGCAAACGCTAATTAGTTCCACATGGAGACACAACAAGTACACGTAAGTGTTTTCTGAGTAGAATGCTACAGGAACTTGGTGAAAAATGATATTTGCGACTGTAAACATGACATTGAATTCACATTCCCAAGAAAAAGACTTTGCTTTTCTCCAAAACCAGTTTGACTCTGCTTTTCTGGGTGCTTTGCACAGGAATTCCACACGAGTTTCTCCAGATAGGTCTGTATCTAACCAGAAATATCCAGTTCTGTGTGGCTAAATGAATATCAGCTTTTAAACAGCCTGTGTGTTTGTTAGTGTTTTCTGGATAGTATCTAGGAACTTTAGAGTTTTGAATGAATTCTAGCATGTTACATTTTGTTTTTTTGTTGGCAAACGCTAATTAGTTCCACATGGAGACACAACAAGTACACATAAGTGTTTTCTGAGTAGAATGCTACAGGAACTAGGAGAAAAATGATATTTGCGACTGAAAACATGACATTGAATTCACATTCCCAAGAAAAAGACTTTGCTTTTCTCCAAAACCAGTTTGACTCTGCTTTTCTGGGTGCTTTGCACACGAATTCCACACGAGCTTATCCAGATAGGTCTGTATCTAACCAGAAATATCCAGTTCTGTGTGGCTAAATGAATATCAGCTTTTAAACAGCCTGTGTGTTTGTTAGTGTTTTCTGGATAGTATCTAGGAACTTTAGAGTTTTGAATGAATTCTAGCATGTTACATTTTGTTTTTTTGTTGGCAAACGCTAATTAGTTCCACATGGAGACACAACAAGTACACATAAGTGTTTTCTGAGTAGAATGCTACAGGAACTTGGTGAAAAATGATATTTGCTACTGTAAACATGACATTGAATTCACATTCCCAAGAAAAAGACTTTGCTTTTCTCCAAAACCAGTTTGACTCTGCTCTTCTGGGTGCTTTGCACAGGAATTCCACACGAGTTTCTCCAGATAGGTCTGTATCTAACCAGAAATATCCAGTTCTGTGTGGCTAAATGAATATCAGCTTTTAAACAGCCTGTGTGTTTGTTAGTGTTTTCTGGATAGTATCTAGGAACTTTAGAGTTTTGAATGAATTTTAGCATGTTACATTTTGTTTTTTTGTTGGCAAACGCTAATTAGTTCCACATGGAGACACAACAAGTACACATAAGTGTTTTCTGAGTAGAACGCTACAGGAACTAGGAGAAAAATGATATTTGCGACTGTAAACATGACATTGAATTCACATTCCCAAGAAAAAGTCTTTGCGTTTCTCCAAAACCAGTTTGACTCTGCTTTTCTGGGTGCTTTGCACAGGAATTCCACACGAGTTTCTCCAGATAGGTCTGTATCTAACCAGAAATATCCAGTTCTGTGTGGCTAAATGAATATCAGCTTTTAAACAGCCTGTGTGTTTGTTAGTGTTTTCTGGATAGTATCTAGGAACTTTAGAGTTTTGAATGAATTTTAGCATGTTACATTTTGTTTTTTTGTTGGCAAACGCTAAATAGTTCCACATGGAGACACAACAAGTACACATTAGTGTTTTCTGAGTAGAATGCCACAGGAACTTGGTTAAAAATGATATTTGCGACTGTAAACATGACATTGAATTCACATTCCCAAGAAAAAGACTTTGCTTTTCTCCAAAACCAGTTTGACTCTGCTTTTCTGGGTGCTTTGCACAGGAATTCCACACGAGTTTCTCCAGATAGGTCTGTATCTAACCAGAAATATCCAGTTCTGTGTGGCTAAATGAATATCAGCTTTTAAACAGCCTGTGTGTTTGTTAGTGTTTTCTGGATAGTATCTAGGAACTTTAGAGTTTTGAATGAATTTTAGCATGTTACATTTTTTTTTTTGTTGGCAAATGCTAATTAGTTCCACATGGAGACACAACAAGTACACATAAGTGTTTTCTGAGTAGAATGCTACAGGAACTAGGAGAAAAATGATATTTGCGACTGTAAACATGACATTGAATTCACATTCCCAAGAAAAAGACTTTGCTTTTCTCCAAAACCAGTTTGACTCTGCTTTTCTGGGTGCTTTGCACACGAATTCCACACGAGTTTGTCCAGATAGGTCTGGGTGTAACCAGATTTATCCGGTTCTGTGTGGCTAAATGAATATCAGCTTTTAAACAGCCTGTGTGTTTGTTAGTGTTTTCTGGATAGTATCTAGGAACTTTAGAGTTTTGAATGAATTTTAGCATGTTACATTTTGTTTTTTTGTTGGCAAACGCTAATTAGTTCCACATGGAGACACAACAAGTACACATAAGTGTTTTCTGAGTAGAATGCTACGGGAACTAGGAGAAAAATGATATTTGCGACTGTAAACATGACATTGAATTCACATTCCCAAGAAAAAGTCTTTGCGTTTCTCCAAAACCAGTTTGACTCTGCTTTTCTGGGTGCTTTGCACAGGAATTCCACACGAGTTTCTCCAGATAGGTCTGTATCTAACCAGAAATATCCAGTTCTGTGTGGCTAAATGAATATCAGCTTTTAAACAGCCTGTGTGTTTGTTAGTGTTTTCTGGATAGTATCTAGGAACTTTAGAGTTTTGAATGAATTTTAGCATGTTACATTTTGTTTTTTTGTCGGCAAACGCTAATTAGTTCCACATGGAGACACAACAAGTACACAAAAGTGTTTTCTGAGTAGAATGTTACAGGAACTTGGTTAAAAATGATATTTGCGACTGTAAACATGACATTGAATTCACATTCCCAAGAAAAAGACTTTGCTTTTCTCCAAAACCAGTTTGACTCTGCTTTTCTGGGTGCTTTGCACAGGAATTCCACATGAGTTTCTCCAGATAGGTCTGTATCTAACCAGAAATATCCAGTTCTGTGTGGCTAAATGAATATCAGCTTTTAAACAGCCTGTGTGTTTGTTAGTGTTTTCTGGATAGTATCTAGGAACTTTAGAGTTTTGAATGAATTCTAGCATGTTACATTTTGTTTTTTTGTTGGCAAACGCTAATTAGTTCCACATGGAGACACAACAAGTACACATAAGTGTTTTCTGAGTAGAATGCTACAGGAACTAGGAGAAAAATGATATTTGCGACTGAAAACATGACATTGAATTCACATTCCCAAGAAAAAGACTTTGCTTTTCTCCAAAACCAGTTTGACTCTGCTTTTCTGGGTGCTTTGCACACGAATTCCACACGAGCTTGTCCAGATAGGTCTGTATCTAACCAGAAATATCCAGTTCTGTGTGGCTAAATGAATATCAGCTTTTAAACAGCCTGTGTGTTTGTTAGTGTTTTCTGGATAGTATCTAGGAACTTTAGAGTTTTGAATGAATTCTAGCATGTTACATTTTGTTTTTTTGTTGGCAAACGCTAATTAGTTCCACATGGAGACACAACAAGTACACATAAGTGTTTTCTGAGTAGAATGCTACAGGAACTTGGAGAAAAATGATATTTGCGACTGTAAACATGACATTGAATTCACATTCCCAAGAAAAAGACTTTGCTTTTCTCCAAAACCAGTTTGACTCTGCTTTTCTGGGTGCTTTGCACAGGAATTCCACACGAGTTTCTCCAGATAGGTCTTGGTGTAACCAGATTTATCCGGTTCTGTGTGGCTAAATGAATATCAGCTTTTAAACAGTCTGTGTGTTTGTTAGTGTTTTCTGGATAGTATCTAGGAACTTTAGAGTTTTGAATGAATTTTAGCATGTTACATTTTGTTTTTTTGTTGGCAAACGCTAATTAGTTCCACATGGAGACACAACAAGTACACATAAGTGTTTTCTGAGTAGAATGCTAAATGCTACAGGAACTAGGAGAAAAATGATATTTGCGACTGTAAACATGACATTGAATTCACATTCCCAAGAAAAAGTCTTTGTGTTTCTCCAAAAAAAGTTTGACTCTGCTTTTCTGGGTGCTTTGCACAGGAATTCCACATGAGTTTCTCCAGATAGGTCTGTATCTAACCAGAAATATCCAGTTCTGTGTGGCTAAATGAATATCAGCTTTTAAACAGCCTGTGTGTTTGTTAGTGTTTTCTGGATAGTATCTAGGAACTTTAGAGTTTTGAATGAATTCTAGCATGTTACATTTTGTTTTTTTGTTGGCAAACGCTAATTAGTTCCACATGGAGACACAACAAGTGCACATAAGTGTTTTCTGAGTAGAATGCTACAGGAACTAGGAGAAAAATGATATTTGCGACTGTAAACATGACATTGAATTCACATTCCCAAGAAAAAGTCTTTGCGTTTCTCCAAAACCAGTTTGACTCTGCTTTTCTGGGTGCTTTGCACAGGAATTCCACACGAGTTTCTCCAGATAGGTCTGTATCTAACCAGAAATATCCAGTTCTGTGTGGCTAAATGAATATCAGCTTTTAAACAGCCTGTGTGTTTGTTAGTGTTTTCTGGATAGTATCTAGGAACTTTAGAGTTTTGAATAAATTTTAGCATGTTACATTTTGTTTTTTTGTTGGCAAACGCTAATTAGTTCCACATGGAGACACAACAAGTACACGTAAGTGTTTTCTGAGTAGAATGCTACAGGAACTTGGTGAAAAATGATATTTGCTACTGTAAACATGACATTGAATTCACATTCCCAAGAAAAAGACTTTGCTTTTCTCCAAAACCAGTTTGACTCTGCTCTTCTGGGTGCTTTGCACAGGAATTCCACACGAGTTTCTCCAGATAGGTCTGTATCTAACCAGAAATATCCAGTTCTGTGTGGCTAAATGAATATCAGCTTTTAAACAGCCTGTGTGTTTGTTAGTGTTTTCTGGATAGTATCTAGGAACTTTAGAGTTTTGAATGAATTCTAGCATGTTACATTTTGTTTTTTTGTTGGCAAACGCTAATTAGTTCCACATGGAGACACAACAAGTACACATAAGTGTTTTCTGAGTAGAATGCTACAGGAACTAGGAGAAAAATGATATTTGCGACTGAAAACATGACATTGAATTCACATTCCCAAGAAAAAGACTTTGCTTTTCTCCAAAACCAGTTTGACTCTGCTTTTCTGGGTGCTTTGCACACGAATTCCACACGAGCTTGTCCAGATAGGTCTGTATCTAACCAGAAATATCCAGTTCTGTGTGGCTAAATGAATATCAGCTTTTAAACAGCCTGTGTGTTTGTTAGTGTTTTCTGGATAGTATCTAGGAACTTTAGAGTTTTGAATGAATTCTAGCATGTTACATTTTGTTTTTTTGTTGGCAAACGCTAATTAGTTCCACATGGAGACACAACAAGTACACATAAGTGTTTTCTGAGTAGAATGCTACAGGAACTTGGAGAAAAATGATATTTGCGACTGTAAACATGACATTGAATTCACATTCCCAAGAAAAAGTCTTTGCGTTTCTCCAAAACCAGTTTGACTCTGCTTTTCTGGGTGCTTTGCACAGGAATTCCACACGAGTTTCTCCAGATAGGTCTTGGTGTAACCAGATTTATCCGGTTCTGTGTGGCTAAATGAATATCAGCTTTTAAACAGTCTGTGTGTTTGTTAGTGTTTTCTGGATAGTATCTAGGAACTTTAGAGTTTTGAATGAATTTTAGCATGTTACATTTTGTTTTTTTGTTGGCAAACGCTAATTAGTTCCACATGGAGACACAACAAGTACACATAAGTGTTTTCTGAGTAGAATGCTAAATGCTACAGGAACTAGGAGAAAAATGATATTTGCGACTGTAAACATGACATTGAATTCACATTCCCAAGAAAAAGTCTTTGTGTTTCTCCAAAAAAAGTTTGACTCTGCTTTTCTGGGTGCTTTGCACAGGAATTCCACATGAGTTTCTCCAGATAGGTCTGTATCTAACCAGAAATATCCAGTTCTGTGTGGCTAAATGAATATCAGCTTTTAAACAGCCTGTGTGTTTGTTAGTGTTTTCTGGATAGTATCTAGGAACTTTAGAGTTTTGAATGAATTCTAGCATGTTACATTTTGTTTTTTTGTTGGCAAACGCTAATTAGTTCCACATGGAGACACAACAAGTGCACATAAGTGTTTTCTGAGTAGAATGCTACAGGAACTAGGAGAAAAATGATATTTGCGACTGTAAACATGACATTGAATTCACATTCCCAAGAAAAAGTCTTTGCGTTTCTCCAAAACCAGTTTGACTCTGCTTTTCTGGGTGCTTTGCACAGGAATTCCACACGAGTTTCTCCAGATAGGTCTGTATCTAACCAGAAATATCCAGTTCTGTGTGGCTAAATGAATATCAGCTTTTAAACAGCCTGTGTGTTTGTTAGTGTTTTCTGGATAGTATCTAGGAACTTTAGAGTTTTGAATAAATTTTAGCATGTTACATTTTGTTTTTTTGTTGGCAAACGCTAATTAGTTCCACATGGAGACACAACAAGTACACGTAAGTGTTTTCTGAGTAGAATGCTACAGGAACTTGGTGAAAAATGATATTTGCTACTGTAAACATGACATTGAATTCACATTCCCAAGAAAAAGACTTTGCTTTTCTCCAAAACCAGTTTGACTCTGCTCTTCTGGGTGCTTTGCACAGGAATTCCACACGAGTTTCTCCAGATAGGTCTGTATCTAACCAGAAATATCCAGTTCTGTGTGGCTAAATGAATATCAGCTTTTAAACAGCCTGTGTGTTTGTTAGTGTTTTCTGGATAGTATCTAGGAACTTTAGAGTTTTGAATGAATTCTAGCATGTTACATTTTGTTTTTTTGTTGGCAAACGCTAATTAGTTCCACATGGAGACACAACAAGTACACATAAGTGTTTTCTGAGTAGAATGCTACAGGAACTTGGAGAAAAATGATATTTGCGACTGTAAACATGACATTGAATTCACATTCCCAAGAAAAAGTCTTTGCGTTTCTCCAAAACCAGTTTGACTCTGCTTTTCTGGGTGCTTTGCACAGGAATTCCACACGAGTTTCTCCAGATAGGTCTTGGTGTAACCAGATTTATCCGGTTCTGTGTGGCTAAATGAATATCAGCTTTTAAACAGTCTGTGTGTTTGTTAGTGTTTTCTGGATAGTATCTAGGAACTTTAGAGTTTTGAATGAATTTTAGCATGTTACATTTTGTTTTTTTGTTGGCAAACGCTAATTAGTTCCACATGGAGACACAACAAGTACACATAAGTGTTTTCTGAGTAGAATGCTAAATGCTACAGGAACTAGGAGAAAAATGATATTTGCGACTGTAAACATGACATTGAATTCACATTCCCAAGAAAAAGTCTTTGTGTTTCTCCAAAACCAGTTTGACTCTGCTTTTCTGGGTGCTTTGCACAGGAATTCCACACGAGTTTCTCCAGATAGGTCTGTATCTAACCAGAAATATCCAGTTCTGTGTGGCTAAATGAATATCAGCTTTTAAACAGCCTGTGTGTTTGTTAGTGTTTTCTGGATAGTATCTAGGAACTTTAGAGTTTTGAATGAATTCTAGCATGTTACATTTTGTTTTTTTGTTGGCAAACGCTAATTAGTTCCACATGGAGACACAACAAGTGCACATAAGTGTTTTCTGAGTAGAATGCTACAGGAACTAGGAGAAAAATGATATTTGCGACTGTAAACATGACATTGAATTCACATTCCCAAGAAAAAGTCTTTGCGTTTCTCCAAAACCAGTTTGACTCTGCTTTTCTGGGTGCTTTGCACAGGAATTCCACACGAGTTTCTCCAGATAGGTCTGTATCTAACCAGAAATATCCAGTTCTGTGTGGCTAAATGAATATCAGCTTTTAAACAGCCTGTGTGTTTGTTAGTGTTTTCTGGATAGTATCTAGGAACTTTAGAGTTTTGAATAAATTTTAGCATGTTACATTTTGTTTTTTTGTTGGCAAACGCTAATTAGTTCCACATGGAGACACAACAAGTACACGTAAGTGTTTTCTGAGTAGAATGCTACAGGAACTTGGTGAAAAATGATATTTGCTACTGTAAACATGACATTGAATTCACATTCCCAAGAAAAAGACTTTGCTTTTCTCCAAAACCAGTTTGACTCTGCTCTTCTGGGTGCTTTGCACAGGAATTCCACACGAGTTTCTCCAGATAGGTCTGTATCTAACCAGAAATATCCAGTTCTGTGTGGCTAAATGAATATCAGCTTTTAAACAGCCTGTGTGTTTGTTAGTGTTTTCTGGATATTATCTAGGAACTTTAGAGTTTTGAATGAATTCTAGCATGTTACATTTTGTTTTTTTGTTGGCAAACGCTAATTAGTTCCACATGGAGACACAACAAGTACACATAAGTGTTTTCTGAGTAGAACGCTACAGGAACTAGGAGAAAAATGATATTTGCGACTGTAAACATGACATTGAATTCACATTCCCAAGAAAAAGTCTTTGCGTTTCTCCAAAACCAGTTTGACTCTGCTTTTCTGGGTGCTTTGCACAGGAATTCCACACGAGTTTCTCCAGATAGGTCTGTATCTAACCAGAAATATCCAGTTCTGTGTGGCTAAATGAATATCAGCTTTTAAACAGCCTGTGTGTTTGTTAGTGTTTTCTGGATAGTATCTAGGAACTTTAGAGTTTTGAATGAATTTTAGCATGTTACATTTTGTTTTTTTGTTGGCAAACGCTAATTAGTTCCACATGGAGACACAACAAGTACACATTAGTGTTTTCTGAGTAGAATGCCACAGGAACTTGGTTAAAAATGATATTTGCGACTGTAAACATGACATTGAATTCACATTCCCAAGAAAAAGACTTTGCTTTTCTCCAAAACCAGTTTGACTCTGCTTTTCTGGTTGCTTTGCACAGGAATTCCACACGAGTTTCTCCAGATAGGTCTGTATCTAACCAGAAATATCCAGTTCTGTGTGGCTAAATGAATATCAGCTTTTAAACAGCCTGTGTGTTTGTTAGTGTTTTCTGGATAGTATCTAGGAACTTTAGAGTTTTGAATGAATTCTAGCATGTTACATTTTGTTTTTTTGTTGGCAAACGCTAATTAGTTCCACATGGAGACACAACAAGTACACATAAGTGTTTTCTGAGTAGAATGCTACAGGAACTAGGAGAAAAATGATATTTGCGACTGTAAACATGACATTGAATTCACATTCCCAAGAAAAAGTCTTTGATTTCTCCAAAACCAGTTTGACTCTGCTTTTCTGGGTCCATAGCACACGAATTCCACACGAGTTTCTCCAGATAGGTCTGTATCTAACCAGAAATATCCAGTTCTGTGTGGCTAAATGAATATCAGCTTTTAAACAGCCTGTGTGTTTGTTAGTGTTTTCTGGATAGTATCTAGGAACTTTAAAGTTTTGAATGAATTCTAGCATGTTACATTTTGTTTTTTTGTTGGCAAACGCTAATAAGTTCCACATGGAGACACAACAAGTACACATAAGTGTTTTCTGAGTAGAATGCTACAGGAACTAGGAGAAAAATGATATTTGCGACTGTAAACATGACATTGAATTCACATTCCCAAGAAAAAGTCTTTGCGTTTCTCCAAAACCAGTTTGACTCTGCTTTTCTGGGTGCTTTGCACAGGAATTCCACACGAGTTTCTCCAGATAGGTCTGTATCTAACCAGAAATATCCAGTTCTGTGTGGCTAAATGAATATCAGCTTTTAAACAGCCTGTGTGTTTGTTAGTGTTTTCTGGATAGTATCTAGGAACTTTAGAGTTTTGAATGAATTCTAGCATGTTACATTTTGTTTTTTTGTTGGCAAACGATAATTAGTTCCACATGGAGACACAACAAGTACACATTAGTGTTTTCTGAGTAGAATGCTACAGGAACTAGGAGAAAAATGATATTTGCGACTGTAAACATGACATTGAATTCACATTCCCAAGAAAAAGACTTTGCTTTTCTCCAAAACCAGTTTGACTCTGCTTTTCTGGGTGCTTTGCACACGAATTCCACACGAGTTTCTCCAGATAGGTCTGTATCTAACCAGAAATATCCAGTTCTGTGTGGCTAAATGAATATCAGCTTTTAAACAGCCTGTGTGTTTGTTAGTGTTTTCTGGATAGTATCTAGGAACTTTAGAGTTTTGAATGAATTTTAGCATGTTACATTTTGTTTTTTTGTTGGCAAACGCTAATTAGTTCCACATGGAGACACAACAAGTACACATAAGTGTTTTCTGAGTAGAATGCTACAGAAACTAGGTGAAAAATGATATTTGCGACTGTAAACATGACATTGAATTCACATTCCCAAGAAAAAGACTTTGCTTTTCTCCAAAACCAGTTTGACTCTGCTTTTCTGGGTGCTTTGCACAGGAATTCCACACGAGTTTCTCCAGATAGGTCTGTATCTAACCAGAAATATCCAGTTCTGTGTGGCTAAATGAATATCAGCTTTTAAACAGCCTGTGTGTTTGTTAGTGTTTTCTGGATAGTATCTAGGAACTTTAGAGTTTTGAATGAATTCTAGCATGTTACATTTTGTTTTTTTGTTGGCAAACGCTAATTAGTTCCACATGGAGACACAACAAGTACACAGAAGTGTTTTCTGAGTAGAATGCTACAGGAACTAGGAGAAAAATGATATTTGCGACTGTAAACATGACATTGAATTCACATTCCCAAGAAAAAGACTTTGCTTTTCTCCAAAACCAGCTTGACTCTGCTTTTCTGGGTGCTTTGCACAGGAATTCCACACGAGTTTCTCCAGATAGGTCTGGGTGTAACCAGATTTATCCGGTTCTGTGTGGCTAAATGAATATCAGCTTTTAAACAGCCTGTGTGTTTGTTAGTGTTTTCTGGATAGTATCTAGGAACTTTAGAGTTTTGAATGAATTCTAGCATGTTACATTTTGTTTTTTTGTTGGCAAACGCTAATTAGTTCCACATGGAGACACAACAAGTACACATAAGTGTTTTCTGAGTAGAATGCTACAGGAACTAGGAGAAAAATGATATTTGCGACTGTAAACATGACATTGAATTCACATTCCCAAGAAAAAGTCTTTGCGTTTCTCCAAAACCAGTTTGACTCTGCTTTTCTGGGTGCTTTGCACAGGAATTCCACACGAGTTTCTCCAGATAGGTCTGTATCTAACCAGAAATATCCAGTTCTGTGTGGCTAAATGAATATCAGCTTTTAAACAGCCTGTGTGTTTGTTAGTGTTTTCTGGATAGTATCTAGGAACTTTAGAGTTTTGAATGAATTTTAGCATGTTACATTTTGTTTTTTTGTTGGCAAACGCTAATTAGTTCCACATGGAGACACAACAAGTACACGTAAGTGTTTTCTGAGTAGAATGCTACAGGAACTTGGTGAAAAATGATATTTGCTACTGTAAACATGACATTGAATTCACATTCCCAAGAAAAAGACTTTGCTTTTCTCCAAAACCAGTTTGACTCTGCTCTTCTGGGTGCTTTGCACAGGAATTCCACACGAGTTTGTCCAGATAGGTCTGTATCTAACCAGAAATATCCAGTTCTGTGTGGCTAAATGAATATCAGCTTTTAAACAGCCTGTGTGTTTGTTAGTGTTTTCTGGATAGTATCTAGGAACTTTAGAGTTTTGAATGAATTCTAGCATGTTACATTTTGTTTTTTTGTTGGCAAACGCTAATTAGTTCCACATGGAGACACAACAAGTACACATAAGTGTTTTCTGAGTAGAACGCTACAGGAACTAGGAGAAAAATGATATTTGCGACTGTAAACATGACATTGAATTCACATTCCCAAGAAAAAGTCTTTGCGTTTCTCCAAAACCAGTTTGACTCTGCTTTTCTGGGTGCTTTGCACACGAATTCCACACGAGTTTCTCCAGATAGGTCTGTATCTAACCAGAAATATCCAGTTCTGTGTGGCTAAATGAATATCAGCTTTTGAACAGCCTGTGTGTTTGTAGTGTTTTCTGGATAGTATCTAGGAACTTTAGAGTTTTGAATGAATTCCTGCATGTTACATTTTGTTTTTTTGTTGGCAAACGCTAATTAGTTCCACATGGAGACACAACAAGTACACATAAGTGTTTTCTGAGTAGAATGCTACAGGAATTAGGAGAAAAATGATATTTGCGACTGTAAACATGACATTGAATGCACATTCCTAAGAAAAAGACTTTGCTTTTCTCCAAAACCAGTTTGACTCTGCTTTTCTGGGTGCTTTGCACACGAATTCCACACGAGTTTCTCCAGATAGGTCTGTATCTAACCAGAAATATCCAGTTCTGTGTGGCTAAATGAATATCAGCTTTTAAACAGCCTGTGTGTTTGTTAGTGTTTTCTGGATAGTATCTAGGAACTTTAAAGTTTTGAATGAATTCTAGCATGTTACATTTTGTTTTTTTGTTGGCAAACGCTAATTAGTTCCACATGGAGACACAACAAGTACACATAAGTGTTTTCTGAGTAGAATGCTACAGGAACTAGGAGAAAAATGATATTTGCGACTGTAAACATGACATTGAATTCACATTCCCAAGAAAAAGACTTTGCTTTTCTCCAAAACCAGTTTGACTCTGCTTTTCTGGGTGCTTTGCACAGGAATTCCACACGAGTTTCTCCAGATAGGTCTGTATCTAACCAGAAATATCCAGTTCTGTGTGGCTAAATGAATATCAGCTTTTAAACAGCCTGTGTGTTTGTTAGTGTTTTCTGGATAGTATCTAGGAACTTTAGAGTTTTGAATGAATTCTAGCATGTTACATTTTGTTTTTTTGTTGGCAAACGCTAATTAGTTCCACATGGAGACACAACAAGTACACATAAGTGTTTTCTGAGTAGAATGCTACAGGAACTAGGAGAAAAATGATATTTGCGACTGTAAACATGACATTGAATTCACATTCCCAAGAAAAAGACTTTGCTTTTCTCCAAAACCAGTTTGACTCTGCTTTTCTGGGTGCTTTGCACAGGAATTCCACACGAGTTTCTCCAGATAGGTCTGTATCTAACCAGAAATATCCAGTTCTGTGTGGCTAAATGAATATCAGCTTTTAAACAGCCTGTGTGTTTGTTAGTGTTTTCTGGATAGTATCTAGGAACTTTAGAGTTTTGAATGAATTCTAGCATGTTACATTTTGTGTTTTTGTTGGCAAACGCTAATTAGTTCCACATGGAGACACAACAAGTACACATAAGTGTTTTCTGAGTAGAATGCTACAGGAACTAGGAGAAAAATGATATTTGCGACTGTAAACATGACATTGAATTCACATTCCCAAGAAAAAGTCTTTGCGTTTCTCCAAAACCAGTTTGACTCTGCTTTTCTGGGTGCTTTGCACAGGAATTCCACACGAGTTTCTCCAGATAGGTCTGTATCTAACCAGAAATATCCAGTTCTGTGTGGCTAAATGAATATCAGCTTTTAAACAGCCTGTGTGTTTGTTAGTGTTTTCTGGATAGTATCTAGGAACTTTAGAGTTTTGAATGAATTTTAGCATGTTACATTTTGTTTTTTTGTTGGCAAACGCTAATTAGTTCCACATGGAGACACAACAAGTACACGTAAGTGTTTTCTGAGTAGAATGCTACAGGAACTTGGTGAAAAATGATATTTGCTACTGTAAACATGACATTGAATTCACATTCCCAAGAAAAAGACTTTGCTTTTCTCCAAAACCAGTTTGACTCTGCTTTTCTGGGTGCTTTGCACACGAATTCCACACGAGTTTCTCCAGATAGGTCTGTATCTAACCAGAAATATCCAGTTCTGTGTGGCTAAATGAATATCAGCTTTTGAACAGCCTGTGTGTTTGTAGTGTTTTCTGGATAGTATCTAGGAACTTTAGAGTTTTGAATGAATTCCTGCATGTTACATTTTGTTTTTTTGTTGGCAAACGCTAATTAGTTCCACATGGAGACACAACAAGTACACATAAGTGTTTTCTGAGTAGAATGCTACAGGAATTAGGAGAAAAATGATATTTGCGACTGTAAACATGACATTGAATGCACATTCCTAAGAAAAAGACTTTGCTTTTCTCCAAAACCAGTTTGACTCTGCTTTTCTGGGTGCTTTGCACACGAATTCCACACGAGTTTCTCCAGATAGGTCTGTATCTAACCAGAAATATCCAGTTCTGTGTGGCTAAATGAATATCAGCTTTTAAACAGCCTGTGTGTTTGTTAGTGTTTTCTGGATAGTATCTAGGAACTTTAAAGTTTTGAATGAATTCTAGCATGTTACATTTTGTTTTTTTGTTGGCAAACGCTAATTAGTTCCACATGGAGACACAACAAGTACACATAAGTGTTTTCTGAGTAGAATGCTACAGGAACTAGGAGAAAAATGATATTTGCGACTGTAAACATGACATTGAATTCACATTCCCAAGAAAAAGACTTTGCTTTTCTCCAAAACCAGTTTGACTCTGCTTTTCTGGGTGCTTTGCACAGGAATTCCACACGAGTTTCTCCAGATAGGTCTGTATCTAACCAGAAATATCCAGTTCTGTGTGGCTAAATGAATATCAGCTTTTAAACAGCCTGTGTGTTTGTTAGTGTTTTCTGGATAGTATCTAGGAACTTTAGAGTTTTGAATGAATTCTAGCATGTTACATTTTGTTTTTTTGTTGGCAAACGCTAATTAGTTCCACATGGAGACACAACAAGTACACATAAGTGTTTTCTGAGTAGAATGCTACAGGAACTAGGAGAAAAATGATATTTGCGACTGTAAACATGACATTGAATTCACATTCCCAAGAAAAAGTCTTTGCGTTTCTCCAAAACCAGTTTGACTCTGCTCTTCTGGGTGCTTTGCACAGGAATTCCACACGAGTTTCTCCAGATAGGTCTGGGTGTAACCAGATTTATCCGGTTCTGTGTGGCTAAATGAATATCAGCTTTTAAACAGCCTGTGTGTTTGTTAGTGTTTTCTGGATAGTATCTAGGAACTTTAGAGTTTTGAATGAATTCTAGCATGTTACATTTTGTTTTTTTGTTGGCAAACGCTAATTCGTTCCACATGGAGACACAACAAGTACACATAAGTGTTTTCTGAGTAGAATGCTACAGGAACTAGGAGAAAAATGATATTTGCGACTGTAAACATGACATTGAATTCACATTCCCAAGAAAAAGTCTTTGCGTTTCTCCAAAACCAGTTTGACTCTGCTTTTCTGGGTGCTTTGCACAGGAATTCCACACGAGTTTCTCCAGATAGGTCTGTATCTAACCAGAAATATCCAGTTCTGTGTGGCTAAATGAATATCAGCTTTTAAACAGCCTGTGTGTTTGTTAGTGTTTTCTGGATAGTATCTAGGAACTTTAGAGTTTTGAATGAATTTTAGCATGTTACATTTTGTTTTTTTGTTGGCAAACGCTAATTAGTTCCACATGGAGACACAACAAGTACACGTAAGTGTTTTCTGAGTAGAATGCTACAGGAACTTGGTGAAAAATGATATTTGCTACTGTAAACATGACATTGAATTCACATTCCCAAGAAAAAGACTTTGCTTTTCTCCAAAACCAGTTTGACTCTGCTCTTCTGGGTGCTTTGCACAGGAATTCCACACGAGTTTGTCCAGATAGGTCTGTATCTAACCAGAAATATCCAGTTCTGTGTGGCTAAATGAATATCAGCTTTTAAACAGCCTGTGTGTTTGTTAGTGTTTTCTGGATAGTATCTAGGAACTTTAGAGTTTTGAATGAATTCTAGCATGTTACATTTTGTTTTTTTGTTGGCAAACGCTAATTAGTTCCACATGGAGACACAACAAGTACACATAAGTGTTTTCTGAGTAGAACGCTACAGGAACTAGGAGAAAAATGATATTTGCGACTGTAAACATGACATTGAATTCACATTCCCAAGAAAAAGTCTTTGCGTTTCTCCAAAACCAGTTTGACTCTGCTTTTCTGGGTGCTTTGCACACGAATTCCACACGAGTTTCTCCAGATAGGTCTGTATCTAACCAGAAATATCCAGTTCTGTGTGGCTAAATGAATATCAGCTTTTGAACAGCCTGTGTGTTTGTAGTGTTTTCTGGATAGTATCTAGGAACTTTAGAGTTTTGAATGAATTCCTGCATGTTACATTTTGTTTTTTTGTTGGCAAACGCTAATTAGTTCCACATGGAGACACAACAAGTACACATAAGTGTTTTCTGAGTAGAATGCTACAGGAATTAGGAGAAAAATGATATTTGCGACTGTAAACATGACATTGAATTCACATTCCCAAGAAAAAGACTTTGCTTTTCTCCAAAACCAGTTTGACTCTGCTTTTCTGGGTGCTTTGCACACGAATTCCACACGAGTTTCTCCAGATATGTCTGTATCTAACCAGAAATATCCAGTTCTGTGTGGCTAAATGAATATCAGCTTTTAAACAGCCTGTGTGTTTGTTAGTGTTTTCTGGATAGTATCTAGGAACTTTAAAGTTTTGAATGAATTCTAGCATGTTACATTTTGTTTTTTTGTTGGCAAACGCTAATTAGTTCCACATGGAGACACAACAAGTACACATAAGTGTTTTCTGAGTAGAATGCTACAGGAACTAGGAGAAAAATGATATTTGCGACTGTAAACATGACATTGAATTCACATTCCCAAGAAAAAGACTTTGCTTTTCTCCAAAACCAGTTTGACTCTGCTTTTCTGGGTGCTTTGCACAGGAATTCCACACGAGTTTCTCCAGATAGGTCTGTATCTAACCAGAAATATCCAGTTCTGTGTGGCTAAATGAATATCAGCTTTTAAACAGCCTGTGTGTTTGTTAGTGTTTTCTGGATAGTATCTAGGAACTTTAGAGTTTTGAATGAATTCTAGCATGTTACATTTTGTTTTTTTGTTGGCAAACGCTAATTAGTTCCACATGGAGACACAACAAGTACACATAAGTGTTTTCTGAGTAGAATGCTACAGGAACTTGGAGAAAAATGATATTTGCGACTGTAAACATGACATTGAATTCACATTCCCAAGAAAAAGACTTTGCTTTTCTCCAAAACCAGTTTGACTCTGCTTTTCTGGGTGCTTTGCACAGGAATTCCACACGAGTTTCTCCAGATAGGTCTTGGTGTAACCAGATTTATCCGGTTCTGTGTGGCTAAATGAATATCAGCTTTTAAACAGTCTGTGTGTTTGTTAGTGTTTTCTGGATAGTATCTAGGAACTTTAGAGTTTTGAATGAATTTTAGCATGTTACATTTTGTTTTTTTGTTGGCAAACGCTAATTAGTTCCACATGGAGACACAACAAGTACACATAAGTGTTTTCTGAGTAGAATGCTAAATGCTACAAAACTAGGAGAAAAATGATATTTGCGACTGTAAACATGACATTGAATTCACATTCCCAAGAAAAAGTCTTTGTGTTTCTCCAAAACCAGTTTGACTCTGCTTTTCTGGGTGCTTTGCACAGGAATTCCACACGAGTTTCTCCAGATAGGTCTGTATCTAACCAGAAATATCCAGTTCTGTGTGGCTAAATGAATATCAGCTTTTAAACAGCCTGTGTGTTTGTTAGTGTTTTCTGGATAGTATCTAGGAACTTTAGAGTTTTGAATGAATTCTAGCATGTTACATTTTGTTTTTTTGTTGGCAAACGCTAATTAGTTCCACATGGAGACACAACAAGTGCACATAAGTGTTTTCTGAGTAGAATGCTACAGGAACTAGGAGAAAAATGATATTTGCGACTGTAAACATGACATTGAATTCACATTCCCAAGAAAAAGTCTTTGCGTTTCTCCAAAACCAGTTTGACTCTGCTTTTCTGGGTGCTTTGCACAGGAATTCCACACGAGTTTCTCCAGATAGGTCTGTATCTAACCAGAAATATCCAGTTCTGTGTGGCTAAATGAATATCAGCTTTTAAACAGCCTGTGTGTTTGTTAGTGTTTTCTGGATAGTATCTAGGAACTTTAGAGTTTTGAATGAATTTTAGCATGTTACATTTTGTTTTTTTGTTGGCAAACGCTAATTAGTTCCACATGGAGACACAACAAGTACACGTAAGTGTTTTCTGAGTAGAATGCTACAGGAACTTGGTGAAAAATGATATTTGCTACTGTAAACATGACATTGAATTCACATTCCCAAGAAAAAGACTTTGCTTTTCTCCAAAACCAGTTTGACTCTGCTCTTCTGGGTGCTTTGCACAGGAATTCCACACGAGTTTGTCCAGATAGGTCTGTATCTAACCAGAAATATCCAGTTCTGTGTGGCTAAATGAATATCAGCTTTTAAACAGCCTGTGTGTTTGTTAGTGTTTTCTGGATAGTATCTAGGAACTTTAGAGTTTTGAATGAATTCTAGCATGTTACATTTTGTTTTTTTGTTGGCAAACGCTAATTAGTTCCACATGGAGACACAACAAGTACACATAAGTGTTTTCTGAGTAGAACGCTACAGGAACTAGGAGAAAAATGATATTTGCGACTGTAAACATGACATTGAATTCACATTCCCAAGAAAAAGTCTTTGCGTTTCTCCAAAACCAGTTTGACTCTGCTTTTCTGGGTGCTTTGCACACGAATTCCACACGAGTTTCTCCAGATAGGTCTGTATCTAACCAGAAATATCCAGTTCTGTGTGGCTAAATGAATATCAGCTTTTGAACAGCCTGTGTGTTTGTAGTGTTTTCTGGATAGTATCTAGGAACTTTAGAGTTTTGAATGAATTCCTGCATGTTACATTTTGTTTTTTTGTTGGCAAACGCTAATTAGTTCCACATGGAGACACAACAAGTACACATAAGTGTTTTCTGAGTAGAATGCTACAGGAATTAGGAGAAAAATGATATTTGCGACTGTAAACATGACATTGAATGCACATTCCTAAGAAAAAGACTTTGCTTTTCTCCAAAACCAGTTTGACTCTGCTTTTCTGGGTGCTTTGCACACGAATTCCACACGAGTTTCTCCAGATAGGTCTGTATCTAACCAGAAATATCCAGTTCTGTGTGGCTAAATGAATATCAGCTTTTAAACAGCCTGTGTGTTTGTTAGTGTTTTCTGGATAGTATCTAGGAACTTTAAAGTTTTGAATGAATTCTAGCATGTTACATTTTGTTTTTTTGTTGGCAAACGCTAATTAGTTCCACATGGAGACACAACAAGTACACATAAGTGTTTTCTGAGTAGAATGCTACAGGAACTAGGAGAAAAATGATATTTGCGACTGTAAACATGACATTGAATTCACATTCCCAAGAAAAAGACTTTGCTTTTCTCCAAAACCAGTTTGACTCTGCTTTTCTGGGTGCTTTGCACAGGAATTCCACACGAGTTTCTCCAGATAGGTCTGTATCTAACCAGAAATATCCAGTTCTGTGTGGCTAAATGAATATCAGCTTTTAAACAGCCTGTGTGTTTGTTAGTGTTTTCTGGATAGTATCTAGGAACTTTAGAGTTTTGAATGAATTCTAGCATGTTACATTTTGTTTTTTTGTTGGCAAACGCTAATTAGTTCCACATGGAGACACAACAAGTACACATAAGTGTTTTCTGAGTAGAATGCTACAGGAACTAGGAGAAAAATGATATTTGCGACTGTAAACATGACATTGAATTCACATTCCCAAGAAAAAGTCTTTGCGTTTCTCCAAAACCAGTTTGACTCTGCTCTTCTGGGTGCTTTGCACAGGAATTCCACACGAGTTTCTCCAGATAGGTCTGGGTGTAACCAGATTTATCCGGTTCTGTGTGGCTAAATGAATATCAGCTTTTAAACAGCCTGTGTGTTTGTTAGTGTTTTCTGGATAGTATCTAGGAACTTTAGAGTTTTGAATGAATTCTAGCATGTTACATTTTGTTTTTTTGTTGGCAAACGCTAATTAGTTCCACATGGAGACACAACAAGTACACATAAGTGTTTTCTGAGTAGAATGCTACAGGAACTAGGAGAAAAATGATATTTGCGACTGTAAACATGACATTGAATTCACATTCCCAAGAAAAAGTCTTTGCTTTTCTCCAAAACCAGTTTGACTCTGCTTTTCTGGGTGCTTTGCACAGGAATTCCACACGAGTTTCTCCAGATAGGTCTGTATCTAACCAGAAATATCCAGTTCTGTGTGGCTAAATGAATATCAGCTTTTAAACAGCCTGTGTGTTTGTTAGTGTTTTCTGGATAGTATCTAGGAACTTTAGAGTTTTGAATGAATTTTAGCATGTTACATTTTGTTTTTTTGTTGGCAAACGCTAATTAGTTCCACATGGAGACACAACAAGTACACGTAAGTGTTTTCTGAGTAGAATGCTACAGGAACTTGGTGAAAAATGATATTTGCTACTGTAAACATGACATTGAATTCACATTCCCAAGAAAAAGACTTTGCTTTTCTCCAAAACCAGTTTGACTCTGCTTTTCTGGGTGCTTTGCACACGAATTCCACACGAGTTTCTCCAGATAGGTCTGTATCTAACCAGAAATATCCAGTTCTGTGTGGCTAAATGAATATCAGCTTTTGAACAGCCTGTGTGTTTGTAGTGTTTTCTGGATAGTATCTAGGAACTTTAGAGTTTTGAATGAATTCCTGCATGTTACATTTTGTTTTTTTGTTGGCAAACGCTAATTAGTTCCACATGGAGACACAACAAGTACACATAAGTGTTTTCTGAGTAGAATGCTACAGGAATTAGGAGAAAAATGATATTTGCGACTGTAAACATGACATTGAATGCACATTCCTAAGAAAAAGACTTTGCTTTTCTCCAAAACCAGTTTGACTCTGCTTTTCTGGGTGCTTTGCACACGAATTCCACACGAGTTTCTCCAGATAGGTCTGTATCTAACCAGAAATATCCAGTTCTGTGTGGCTAAATGAATATCAGCTTTTAAACAGCCTGTGTGTTTGTTAGTGTTTTCTGGATAGTATCTAGGAACTTTAAAGTTTTGAATGAATTCTAGCATGTTACATTTTGTTTTTTTGTTGGCAAACGCTAATTAGTTCCACATGGAGACACAACAAGTACACATAAGTGTTTTCTGAGTAGAATGCTACAGGAACTAGGAGAAAAATGATATTTGCGACTGTAAACATGACATTGAATTCACATTCCCAAGAAAAAGACTTTGCTTTTCTCCAAAACCAGTTTGACTCTGCTTTTCTGGGTGCTTTGCACAGGAATTCCACACGAGTTTCTCCAGATAGGTCTGTATCTAACCAGAAATATCCAGTTCTGTGTGGCTAAATGAATATCAGCTTTTAAACAGCCTGTGTGTTTGTTAGTGTTTTCTGGATAGTATCTAGGAACTTTAGAGTTTTGAATGAATTCTAGCATGTTACATTTTGTTTTTTTGTTGGCAAACGCTAATTAGTTCCACATGGAGACACAACAAGTACACATAAGTGTTTTCTGAGTAGAATGCTACAGGAACTAGGAGAAAAATGATATTTGCGACTGTAAACATGACATTGAATTCACATTCCCAAGAAAAAGTCTTTGCGTTTCTCCAAAACCAGTTTGACTCTGCTCTTCTGGGTGCTTTGCACAGGAATTCCACACGAGTTTCTCCAGATAGGTCTGGGTGTAACCAGATTTATCCGGTTCTGTGTGGCTAAATGAATATCAGCTTTTAAACAGCCTGTGTGTTTGTTAGTGTTTTCTGGATAGTATCTAGGAACTTTAGAGTTTTGAATGAATTCTAGCATGTTACATTTTGTTTTTTTGTTGGCAAACGCTAATTCGTTCCACATGGAGACACAACAAGTACACATAAGTGTTTTCTGAGTAGAATGCTACAGGAACTAGGAGAAAAATGATATTTGCGACTGTAAACATGACATTGAATTCACATTCCCAAGAAAAAGTCTTTGCGTTTCTCCAAAACCAGTTTGACTCTGCTTTTCTGGGTGCTTTGCACAGGAATTCCACACGAGTTTCTCCAGATAGGTCTGTATCTAACCAGAAATATCCAGTTCTGTGTGGCTAAATGAATATCAGCTTTTAAACAGCCTGTGTGTTTGTTAGTGTTTTCTGGATAGTATCTAGGAACTTTAGAGTTTTGAATGAATTTTAGCATGTTACATTTTGTTTTTTTGTTGGCAAACGCTAATTAGTTCCACATGGAGACACAACAAGTACACGTAAGTGTTTTCTGAGTAGAATGCTACAGGAACTTGGTGAAAAATGATATTTGCTACTGTAAACATGACATTGAATTCACATTCCCAAGAAAAAGACTTTGCTTTTCTCCAAAACCAGTTTGACTCTGCTCTTCTGGGTGCTTTGCACAGGAATTCCACACGAGTTTGTCCAGATAGGTCTGTATCTAACCAGAAATATCCAGTTCTGTGTGGCTAAATGAATATCAGCTTTTAAACAGCCTGTGTGTTTGTTAGTGTTTTCTGGATAGTATCTAGGAACTTTAGAGTTTTGAATGAATTCTAGCATGTTACATTTTGTTTTTTTGTTGGCAAACGCTAATTAGTTCCACATGGAGACACAACAAGTACACATAAGTGTTTTCTGAGTAGAACGCTACAGGAACTAGGAGAAAAATGATATTTGCGACTGTAAACATGACATTGAATTCACATTCGCAAGAAAAAGTCTTTGCGTTTCTCCAAAACCAGTTTGACTCTGCTTTTCTGGGTGCTTTGCACACGAATTCCACACGAGTTTCTCCAGATAGGTCTGTATCTAACCAGAAATATCCAGTTCTGTGTGGCTAAATGAATATCAGCTTTTGAACAGCCTGTGTGTTTGTAGTGTTTTCTGGATAGTATCTAGGAACTTTAGAGTTTTGAATGAATTCCTGCATGTTACATTTTGTTTTTTTGTTGGCAAACGCTAATTAGTTCCACATGGAGACACAACAAGTACACATAAGTGTTTTCTGAGTAGAATGCTACAGGAATTAGGAGAAAAATGATATTTGCGACTGTAAACATGACATTGAATTCACATTCCCAAGAAAAAGACTTTGCTTTTCTCCAAAACCAGTTTGACTCTGCTTTTCTGGGTGCTTTGCACACGAATTCCACACGAGTTTCTCCAGATAGGTCTGTATCTAACCAGAAATATCCAGTTCTGTGTGGCTAAATGAATATCAGCTTTTAAACAGCCTGTGTGTTTGTTAGTGTTTTCTGGATAGTATCTAGGAACTTTAAAGTTTTGAATGAATTCTAGCATGTTACATTTTGTTTTTTTGTTGGCAAACGCTAATTAGTTCCACATGGAGACACAACAAGTACACATAAGTGTTTTCTGAGTAGAATGCTACAGGAACTAGGAGAAAAATGATATTTGCGACTGTAAACATGACATTGAATTCACATTCCCAAGAAAAAGACTTTGCTTTTCTCCAAAACCAGTTTGACTCTGCTTTTCTGGGTGCTTTGCACAGGAATTCCACACGAGTTTCTCCAGATAGGTCTGTATCTAACCAGAAATATCCAGTTCTGTGTGGCTAAATGAATATCAGCTTTTAAACAGCCTGTGTGTTTGTTAGTGTTTTCTGGATAGTATCTAGGAACTTTAGAGTTTTGAATGAATTCTAGCATGTTACATTTTGTTTTTTTGTTGGCAAACGCTAATTAGTTCCACATGGAGACACAACAAGTACACATAAGTGTTTTCTGAGTAGAATGCTACAGGAACTTGGAGAAAAATGATATTTGCGACTGTAAACATGACATTGAATTCACATTCCCAAGAAAAAGACTTTGCTTTTCTCCAAAACCAGTTTGACTCTGCTTTTCTGGGTGCTTTGCACAGGAATTCCACACGAGTTTCTCCAGATAGGTCTTGGTGTAACCAGATTTATCCGGTTCTGTGTGGCTAAATGAATATCAGCTTTTAAACAGTCTGTGTGTTTGTTAGTGTTTTCTGGATAGTATCTAGGAACTTTAGAGTTTTGAATGAATTTTAGCATGTTACATTTTGTTTTTTTGTTGGCAAACGCTAATTAGTTCCACATGGAGACACAACAAGTACACATAAGTGTTTTCTGAGTAGAATGCTAAATGCTACAAAACTAGGAGAAAAATGATATTTGCGACTGTAAACATGACATTGAATTCACATTCCCAAGAAAAAGTCTTTGTGTTTCTCCAAAACCAGTTTGACTCTGCTTTTCTGGGTGCTTTGCACAGGAATTCCACACGAGTTTCTCCAGATAGGTCTGTATCTAACCAGAAATATCCAGTTCTGTGTGGCTAAATGAATATCAGCTTTTAAACAGCCTGTGTGTTTGTTAGTGTTTTCTGGATAGTATCTAGGAACTTTAGAGTTTTGAATGAATTCTAGCATGTTACATTTTGTTTTTTTGTTGGCAAACGCTAATTAGTTCCACATGGAGACACAACAAGTGCACATAAGTGTTTTCTGAGTAGAATGCTACAGGAACTAGGAGAAAAATGATATTTGCGACTGTAAACATGACATTGAATTCACATTCCCAAGAAAAAGTCTTTGCGTTTCTCCAAAACCAGTTTGACTCTGCTTTTCTGGGTGCTTTGCACAGGAATTCCACACGAGTTTCTCCAGATAGGTCTGTATCTAACCAGAAATATCCAGTTCTGTGTGGCTAAATGAATATCAGCTTTTAAACAGCCTGTGTGTTTGTTAGTGTTTTCTGGATAGTATCTAGGAACTTTAGAGTTTTGAATGAATTTTAGCATGTTACATTTTGTTTTTTTGTTGGCAAACGCTAATTAGTTCCACATGGAGACACAACAAGTACACGTAAGTGTTTTCTGAGTAGAATGCTACAGGAACTAGGAGAAAAATGATATTTGCTACTGTAAACATGACATTGAATTCACATTCCCAAGAAAAAGACTTTGCTTTTCTCCAAAACCAGTTTGACTCTGCTCTTCTGGGTGCTTTGCACAGGAATTCCACACGAGTTTCTCCAGATAGGTCTGTATCTAACCAGAAATATCCAGTTCTGTGTGGCTAAATGAATATCAGCTTTTAAACAGCCTGTGTGTTTGTTAGTGTTTTCTGGATATTATCTAGGAACTTTAGAGTTTTGAATGAATTCTAGCATGTTACATTTTTTTTTTTGTTGGCAAACGCTAATTAGTTCCACATGGAGACACAACAAGTACACATAAGTGTTTTCTGAGTAGAACGCTACAGGAACTAGGAGAAAAATGATATTTGCGACTGTAAACATGACATTGAATTCACATTCCCAAGAAAAAGTCTTTGCGTTTCTCCAAAACCAGTTTGACTCTGCTTTTCTGGGTGCTTTGCACAGGAATTCCACACGAGTTTCTCCAGATAGGTCTGTATCTAACCAGAAATATCCAGTTCTGTGTGGCTAAATGAATATCAGCTTTTAAACAGCCTGTGTGTTTGTTAGTGTTTTCTGGATAGTATCTAGGAACTTTAGAGTTTTGAATGAATTTTAGCATGTTACATTTTGTTTTTTTGTTGGCAAACGCTAATTAGTTCCACATGGAGACACAACAAGTACACATTAGTGTTTTCTGAGTAGAATGCCACAGGAACTTGGTTAAAAATGATATTTGCGACTGTAAACATGACATTGAATTCACATTCCCAAGAAAAAGACTTTGCTTTTCTCCAAAACCAGTTTGACTCTGCTTTTCTGGTTGCTTTGCACAGGAATTCCACACGAGTTTCTCCAGATAGGTCTGTATCTAACCAGAAATATCCAGTTCTGTGTGGCTAAATGAATATCAGCTTTTAAACAGCCTGTGTGTTTGTTAGTGTTTTCTGGATAGTATCTAGGAACTTTAGAGTTTTGAATGAATTCTAGCATGTTACATTTTGTTTTTTTGTTGGCAAACGCTAATTAGTTCCACATGGAGACACAACAAGTACACATAAGTGTTTTCTGAGTAGAATGCTACAGGAACTAGGAGAAAAATGATATTTGCGACTGTAAACATGACATTGAATTCACATTCCCAAGAAAAAGACTTTGATTTCTCCAAAACCAGTTTGACTCTGCTTTTCTGGGTCCATAGCACACGAATTCCACACGAGTTTCTCCAGATAGGTCTGTATCTAACCAGAAATATCCAGTTCTGTGTGGCTAAATGAATATCAGCTTTTAAACAGCCTGTGTGTTTGTTAGTGTTTTCTGGATAGTATCTAGGAACTTTAAAGTTTTGAATGAATTCTAGCATGTTACATTTTGTTTTTTTGTTGGCAAACGCTAATAAGTTCCACATGGAGACACAACAAGTACACATAAGTGTTTTCTGAGTAGAATGCTACAGGAACTAGGAGAAAAATGATATTTGCGACTGTAAACATGACATTGAATTCACATTCCCAAGAAAAAGTCTTTGCGTTTCTCCAAAACCAGTTTGACTCTGCTTTTCTGGGTGCTTTGCACAGGAATTCCACACGAGTTTCTCCAGATAGGTCTGTATCTAACCAGAAATATCCAGTTCTGTGTGGCTAAATGAATATCAGCTTTTAAACAGCCTGTGTGTTTGTTAGTGTTTTCTGGATAGTATCTAGGAACTTTAGAGTTTTGAATGAATTCTAGCATGTTACATTTTGTTTTTTTGTTGGCAAACGATAATTAGTTCCACATGGAGACACAACAAGTACACATTAGTGTTTTCTGAGTAGAATGCTACAGGAATTAGGAGAAAAATGATATTTGCGACTGTAAACATGACATTGAATTCACATTCCCAAGAAAAAGACTTTGCTTTTCTCCAAAACCAGTTTGACTCTGCTTTTCTGGGTGCTTTGCACACGAATTCCACACGAGTTTCTCCAGATAGGTGTGTATCTAACCAGAAATATCCAGTTCTGTGTGGCTAAATGAATATCAGCTTTTAAACAGCCTGTGTGTTTGTTAGTGTTTTCTGGATAGTATCTAGGAACTTTAGAGTTTTGAATGAATTTTAGCATGTTACATTTTGTTTTTTTGTTGGCAAACGCTAATTAGTTCCACATGGAGACACAACAAGTACACATAAGTGTTTTCTGAGTAGAATGCTACAGAAACTAGGTGAAAAATGATATTTGCGACTGTAAACATGACATTGAATTCACATTCCCAAGAAAAAGACTTTGCTTTTCTCCAAAACCAGTTTGACTCTGCTTTTCTGGGTGCTTTGCACAGGAATTCCACACGAGTTTCTCCAGATAGGTCTGTATCTAACCAGAAATATCCAGTTCTGTGTGGCTAAATGAATATCAGCTTTTAAACAGCCTGTGTGTTTGTTAGTGTTTTCTGGATAGTATCTAGGAACTTTAGAGTTTTGAATGAATTCTAGCATGTTACATTTTGTTTTTTTGTTGGCAAACGCTAATTAGTTCCACATGGAGACACAACAAGTACACAGAAGTGTTTTCTGAGTAGAATGCTACAGGAACTAGGAGAAAAATGATATTTGCGACTGTAAACATGACATTGAATTCACATTCCCAAGAAAAAGACTTTGCTTTTCTCCAAAACCAGCTTGAATCTGCTTTTCTGGGTGCTTTGCACAGGAATTCCACACGAGTTTCTCCAGATAGGTCTGGGTGTAACCAGATTTATCCGGTTCTGTGTGGCTAAATGAATATCAGCTTTTAAACAGCCTGTGTGTTTGTTAGTGTTTTCTGGATAGTATCTAGGAACTTTAGAGTTTTGAATGAATTTTAGCATGTTACATTTTGTTTTTTTGTTGGCAAACGCTAATTAGTTCCACATGGAGACACAACAAGTACACGTAAGTGTTTTCTGAGTAGAATGCTACAGGAACTTGGTGAAAAATGATATTTGCTACTGTAAACATGACATTGAATTCACATTCCCAAGAAAAAGACTTTGCTTTTCTCCAAAACCAGTTTGACTCTGCTCTTCTGGGTGCTTTGCACAGGAATTCCACACGAGTTTGTCCAGATAGGTCTGTATCTAACCAGAAATATCCAGTTCTGTGTGGCTAAATGAATATCAGCTTTTAAACAGCCTGTGTGTTTGTTAGCGTTTTCTGGATAGTATCTAGGAACTTTAGAGTTTTGAATGAATTCCTGCATGTTACATTTTGTGTTTTTGTTGGCAAACGCTAATTAGTTCCACATGGAGACACAACAAGTACACATAAGTGTTTTCTGAGTAGAACGCTACAGGAACTAGGAGAAAAATGATATTTGCGACTGTAAACATGACATTGAATTCACATTCCCAAGAAAAAGTCTTTGCGTTTCTCCAAAACCAGTTTGACTCTGCTTTTCTGGGTGCTTTGCACACGAATTCCACACGAGTTTCTCCAGATAGGTCTGTATCTAACCAGAAATATCCAGTTCTGTGTGGCTAAATGAATATCAGCTTTTGAACAGCCTGTGTGTTTGTAGTGTTTTCTGGATAGTATCTAGGAACTTTAGAGTTTTGAATGAATTCCTGCATGTTACATTTTGTTTTTTTGTTGGCAAACGCTAATTAGTTCCACATGGAGACACAACAAGTACACATAAGTGTTTTCTGAGTAGAATGCTACAGGAATTAGGAGAAAAATGATATTTGCGACTGTAAACATGACATTGAATTCACATTCCCAAGAAAAAGACTTTGCTTTTCTCCAAAACCAGTTTGACTCTGCTTTTCTGGGTGCTTTGCACACGAATTCCACACGAGTTTCTCCAGATAGGTCTGTATCTAACCAGAAATATCCAGTTCTGTGTGGCTAAATGAATATCAGCTTTTAAACAGCCTGTGTGTTTGTTAGTGTTTTCTGGATAGTATCTAGGAACTTTAAAGTTTTGAATGAATTCTAGCATGTTACATTTTGTTTTTTTGTTGGCAAACGCTAATTAGTTCCACATGGAGACACAACAAGTACACAGAAGTGTTTTCTGAGTAGAATGCTACAGGAACTAGGAGAAAAATGATATTTGCGACTGTAAACATGACATTGAATTCACATTCCCAAGAAAAAGACTTTGCTTTTCTCCAAAACCAGTTTGACTCTGCTTTTCTGGGTGCTTTGCACAGGAATTCCACACGAGTTTCTCCAGATAGGTCTGTATCTAACCAGAAATATCCAGTTCTGTGTGGCTAAATGAATATCAGCTTTTAAACAGCCTGTGTGTTTGTTAGTGTTTTCTGGATAGTATCTAGGAACTTTAGAGTTTTGAATGAATTCTAGCATGTTACATTTTGTTTTTTTGTTGGCAAACGCTAATTAGTTCCACATGGAGACACAACAAGTACACATAAGTGTTTTCTGAGTAGAATGCTACAGGAACTAGGAGAAAAATGATATTTGCGACTGTAAACATGACATTGAATTCACATTCCCAAGAAAAAGTCTTTGCGTTTCTCCAAAACCAGTTTGACTCTGCTCTTCTGGGTGCTTTGCACAGGAATTCCACACGAGTTTCTCCAGATAGGTCTGGGTGTAACCAGATTTATCCGGTTCTGTGTGGCTAAATGAATATCAGCTTTTAAACAGCCTGTGTGTTTGTTAGTGTTTTCTGGATAGTATCTAGGAACTTTAGAGTTTTGAATGAATTCTAGCATGTTACATTTTGTTTTTTTGTTGGCAAACGCTAATTAGTTCCACATGGAGACACAACAAGTACACATAAGTGTTTTCTGAGTAGAATGCTACAGGAACTAGGAGAAAAATGATATTTGCGACTGTAAACATGACATTGAATTCACATTCCCAAGAAAAAGACTTTGCTTTTCTCCAAAACCAGTTTGACTCTGCTTTTCTGGGTGCTTTGCACAGGAATTCCACACGAGTTTCTCCAGATAGGTCTGTATCTAACCAGAAATATCCAGTTCTGTGTGGCTAAATGAATATCAGCTTTTAAACAGCCTGTGTGTTTGTTAGTGTTTTCTGGATAGTATCTAGGAACTTTAGAGTTTTGAATGAATTCTAGCATGTTACATTTTGTTTTTTTGTTGGCAAACGCTAATTAGTTCCACATGGAGACACAACAAGTACACATAAGTGTTTTCTGAGTAGAATGCTACAGGAACTTGGAGAAAAATGATATTTGCGACTGTAAACATGACATTGAATTCACATTCCCAAGAAAAAGACTTTGCTTTTCTCCAAAACCAGTTTGACTCTGCTTTTCTGGGTGCTTTGCACAGGAATTCCACACGAGTTTCTCCAGATAGGTCTTGGTGTAACCAGATTTATCCGGTTCTGTGTGGCTAAATGAATATCAGCTTTTAAACAGTCTGTGTGTTTGTTAGTGTTTTCTGGATAGTATCTAGGAACTTTAGAGTTTTGAATGAATTCTAGCATGTTACATTTTGTTTTTTTGTTGGCAAACGCTAATTAGTTCCACATGGAGACACAACAAGTGCACATAAGTGTTTTCTGAGTAGAATGCTACAGGAACTAGGAGAAAAATGATATTTGCGACTGTAAACATGACATTGAATTCACATTCCCAAGAAAAAGTCTTTGCGTTTCTCCAAAACCAGTTTGACTCTGCTTTTCTGGGTGCTTTGCACAGGAATTCCACACGAGTTTCTCCAGATAGGTCTGTATCTAACCAGAAATATCCAGTTCTGTGTGGCTAAATGAATATCAGCTTTTAAACAGCCTGTGTGTTTGTTAGTGTTTTCTGGATAGTATCTAGGAACTTTAGAGTTTTGAATGAATTTTAGCATGTTACATTTTGTTTTTTTGTTGGCAAACGCTAATTAGTTCCACATGGAGACACAACAAGTACACGTAAGTGTTTTCTGAGTAGAATGCTACAGGAACTTGGTGAAAAATGATATTTGCTACTGTAAACATGACATTGAATTCACATTCCCAAGAAAAAGACTTTGCTTTTCTCCAAAACCAGTTTGACTCTGCTCTTCTGGGTGCTTTGCACAGGAATTCCACACGAGTTTCTCCAGATAGGTCTGTATCTAACCAGAAATATCCAGTTCTGTGTGGCTAAATGAATATCAGCTTTTAAACAGCCTGTGTGTTTGTTAGTGTTTTCTGGATATTATCTAGGAACTTTAGAGTTTTGAATGAATTCTAGCATGTTACATTTTGTTTTTTTGTTGGCAAACGCTAATTAGTTCCACATGGAGACACAACAAGTACACATAAGTGTTTTCTGAGTATAACGCTACAGGAACTAGGAGAAAAATGATATTTGCGACTGTAAACATGACATTGAATTCACATTCCCAAGAAAAAGTCTTTGCGTTTCTCCAAAACCAGTTTGACTCTGCTTTTCTGGGTGCTTTGCACAGGAATTCCACACGAGTTTCTCCAGATAGGTCTGTATCTAACCAGAAATATCCAGTTCTGTGTGGCTAAATGAATATCAGCTTTTAAACAGCCTGTGTGTTTGTTAGTGTTTTCTGGATAGTATCTAGGAACTTTAGAGTTTTGAATGAATTTTAGCATGTTACATTTTGTTTTTTTGTTGGCAAACGCTAATTAGTTCCACATGGAGACACAACAAGTACACATTAGTGTTTTCTGAGTAGAATGCCACAGGAACTTGGTTAAAAATGATATTTGCGACTGTAAACATGACATTGAATTCACATTCCCAAGAAAAAGACTTTGCTTTTCTCCAAAACCAGTTTGACTCTGCTTTTCTGGTTGCTTTGCACAGGAATTCCACACGAGTTTCTCCAGATAGGTCTGTATCTAACCAGAAATATTCAGTTCTGTGTGGCTAAATGAATATCAGCTTTTAAACAGCCTGTGTGTTTGTTAGTGTTTTCTGGATAGTATCTAGGAACTTTAGAGTTTTGAATGAATTCTAGCATGTTACATTTTGTTTTTTTGTTGGCAAACGCTAATTAGTTCCACATGGAGACACAACAAGTACACATAAGTGTTTTCTGAGTAGAACGCTACAGGAACTAGGAGAAAAATGATATTTGCGACTGTAAACATGACATTGAATTCACATTCCCAAGAAAAAGTCTTTGCGTTTCTCCAAAACCAGTTTGACTCTGCTTTTCTGGGTGCTTTGCACAGGAATTCCACACGAGTTTCTCCAGATAGGTCTGTATCTAACCAGAAATATCCAGTTCTGTGTGGCTAAATGAATATCAGCTTTTAAACAGCCTGTGTGTTTGTTAGTGTTTTCTGGATAGTATCTAGGAACTTTAGAGTTTTGAATGAATTTTAGCATGTTACATTTTGTTTTTTTGTTGGCAAACGCTAATTAGTTCCACATGGAGACACAACAAGTACACATTAGTGTTTTCTGAGTAGAATGCCACAGGAACTTGGTTAAAAATGATATTTGCGACTGTAAACATGACATTGAATTCACATTCCCAAGAAAAAGACTTTGCTTTTCTCCAAAACCAGTTTGACTCTGCTTTTCTGGTTGCTTTGCACAGGAATTCCACACGAGTTTCTCCAGATAGGTCTGTATCTAACCAGAAATATCCAGTTCTGTGTGGCTAAATGAATATCAGCTTTTAAACAGCCTGTGTGTTTGTTAGTGTTTTCTGGATAGTATCTAGGAACTTTAGAGTTTTGAATGAATTCTAGCATGTTACATTTTGTTTTTTTGTTGGCAAACGCTAATTAGTTCCACATGGAGACACAACAAGTACACATAAGTGTTTTCTGAGTAGAATGCTACAGGAACTAGGAGAAAAATGATATTTGCGACTGTAAACATGACATTGAATTCACATTCCCAAGAAAAAGACTTTGATTTCTCCAAAACCAGTTTGACTCTGCTTTTCTGGGTCCATAGCACACGAATTCCACACGAGTTTCTCCAGATAGGTCTGTATCTAACCAGAAATATCCAGTTCTGTGTGGCTAAATGAATATCAGCTTTTAAACAGCCTGTGTGTTTGTTAGTGTTTTCTGGATAGTATCTAGGAACTTTAAAGTTTTGAATGAATTCTAGCATGTTACATTTTGTTTTTTTGTTGGCAAACGCTAATAAGTTCCACATGGAGACACAACAAGTACACATAAGTGTTTTCTGAGTAGAATGCTACAGGAACTAGGAGAAAAATGATATTTGCGACTGTAAACATGACATTGAATTCACATTCCCAAGAAAAAGTCTTTGCGTTTCTCCAAAACCAGTTTGACTCTGCTTTTCTGGGTGCTTTGCACAGGAATTCCACACGAGTTTCTCCAGATAGGTCTGTATCTAACCAGAAATATCCAGTTCTGTGTGGCTAAATGAATATCAGCTTTTAAACAGCCTGTGTGTTTGTTAGTGTTTTCTGGATAGTATCTAGGAACTTTAGAGTTTTGAATGAATTCTAGCATGTTACATTTTGTTTTTTTGTTGGCAAACGATAATTAGTTCCACATGGAGACACAACAAGTACACATTAGTGTTTTCTGAGTAGAATGCTACAGGAATTAGGAGAAAAATGATATTTGCGACTGTAAACATGACATTGAATTCACATTCCCAAGAAAAAGACTTTGCTTTTCTCCAAAACCAGTTTGACTCTGCTTTTCTGGGTGCTTTGCACACGAATTCCACACGAGTTTCTCCAGATAGGTCTGTATCTAACCAGAAATATCCAGTTCTGTGTGGCTAAATGAATATCAGCTTTTAAACAGCCTGTGTGTTTGTTAGTGTTTTCTGGATAGTATCTAGGAACTTTAGAGTTTTGAATGAATTTTAGCATGTTACATTTTGTTTTTTTGTTGGCAAACGCTAATTAGTTCCACATGGAGACACAACAAGTACACATAAGTGTTTTCTGAGTAGAATGCTACAGAAACTAGGTGAAAAATGATATTTGCGACTGTAAACATGACATTGAATTCACATTCCCAAGAAAAAGACTTTGCTTTTCTCCAAAACCAGTTTGACTCTGCTTTTCTGGGTGCTTTGCACAGGAATTCCACACGAGTTTCTCCAGATAGGTCTGTATCTAACCAGAAATATCCAGTTCTGTGTGGCTAAATGAATATCAGCTTTTAAACAGCCTGTGTGTTTGTTAGTGTTTTCTGGATAGTATCTAGGAACTTTAGAGTTTTGAATGAATTCTAGCATGTTACATTTTGTTTTTTTGTTGGCAAACGCTAATTAGTTCCACATGGAGACACAACAAGTACACAGAAGTGTTTTCTGAGTAGAATGCTACAGGAACTAGGAGAAAAATGATATTTGCGACTGTAAACATGACATTGAATTCACATTCCCAAGAAAAAGACTTTGCTTTTCTCCAAAACCAGCTTGAATCTGCTTTTCTGGGTGCTTTGCACAGGAATTCCACACGAGTTTCTCCAGATAGGTCTGGGTGTAACCAGATTTATCCGGTTCTGTGTGGCTAAATGAATATCAGCTTTTAAACAGCCTGTGTGTTTGTTAGTGTTTTCTGGATAGTATCTAGGAACTTTAGAGTTTTGAATGAATTTTAGCATGTTACATTTTGTTTTTTTGTTGGCAAACGCTAATTAGTTCCACATGGAGACACAACAAGTACACGTAAGTGTTTTCTGAGTAGAATGCTACAGGAACTTGGTGAAAAATGATATTTGCTACTGTAAACATGACATTGAATTCACATTCCCAAGAAAAAGACTTTGCTTTTCTCCAAAACCAGTTTGACTCTGCTCTTCTGGGTGCTTTGCACAGGAATTCCACACGAGTTTGTCCAGATAGGTCTGTATCTAACCAGAAATATCCAGTTCTGTGTGGCTAAATGAATATCAGCTTTTAAACAGCCTGTGTGTTTGTTAGCGTTTTCTGGATAGTATCTAGGAACTTTAGAGTTTTGAATGAATTCCTGCATGTTACATTTTGTGTTTTTGTTGGCAAACGCTAATTAGTTCCACATGGAGACACAACAAGTACACATAAGTGTTTTCTGAGTAGAACGCTACAGGAACTAGGAGAAAAATGATATTTGCGACTGTAAACATGACATTGAATTCACATTCCCAAGAAAAAGTCTTTGCGTTTCTCCAAAACCAGTTTGACTCTGCTTTTCTGGGTGCTTTGCACACGAATTCCACACGAGTTTCTCCAGATAGGTCTGTATCTAACCAGAAATATCCAGTTCTGTGTGGCTAAATGAATATCAGCTTTTGAACAGCCTGTGTGTTTGTAGTGTTTTCTGGATAGTATCTAGGAACTTTAGAGTTTTGAATGAATTCCTGCATGTTACATTTTGTTTTTTTGTTGGCAAACGCTAATTAGTTCCACATGGAGACACAACAAGTACACATAAGTGTTTTCTGAGTAGAATGCTACAGGAATTAGGAGAAAAATGATATTTGCGACTGTAAACATGACATTGAATTCACATTCCCAAGAAAAAGACTTTGCTTTTCTCCAAAACCAGTTTGACTCTGCTTTTCTGGGTGCTTTGCACACGAATTCCACACGAGTTTCTCCAGATAGGTCTGTATCTAACCAGAAATATCCAGTTCTGTGTGGCTAAATGAATATCAGCTTTTAAACAGCCTGTGTGTTTGTTAGTGTTTTCTGGATAGTATCTAGGAACTTTAAAGTTTTGAATGAATTCTAGCATGTTACATTTTGTTTTTTTGTTGGAAAACGCTAATTAGTTCCACATGGAGACACAACAAGTACACAGAAGTGTTTTCTGAGTAGAATGCTACAGGAACTAGGAGAAAAATGATATTTGCGACTGTAAACATGACATTGAATTCACATTCCCAAGAAAAAGACTTTGCTTTTCTCCAAAACCAGTTTGACTCTGCTTTTCTGGGTGCTTTGCACAGGAATTCCACACGAGTTTCTCCAGATAGGTCTGTATCTAACCAGAAATATCCAGTTCTGTGTGGCTAAATGAATATCAGCTTTTAAACAGCCTGTGTGTTTGTTAGTGTTTTCTGGATAGTATCTAGGAACTTTAGAGTTTTGAATGAATTCTAGCATGTTACATTTTGTTTTTTTGTTGGCAAACGCTAATTAGTTCCACATGGAGACACAACAAGTACACATAAGTGTTTTCTGAGTAGAATGCTACAGGAACTAGGAGAAAAATGATATTTGCGACTGTAAACATGACATTGAATTCACATTCCCAAGAAAAAGTCTTTGCGTTTCTCCAAAACCAGTTTGACTCTGCTCTTCTGGGTGCTTTGCACAGGAATTCCACACGAGTTTCTCCAGATAGGTCTGGGTGTAACCAGATTTATCCGGTTCTGTGTGGCTAAATGAATATCAGCTTTTAAACAGCCTGTGTGTTTGTTAGTGTTTTCTGGATAGTATCTAGGAACTTTAGAGTTTTGAATGAATTCTAGCATGTTACATTTTGTTTTTTTGTTGGCAAACGCTAATTAGTTCCACATGGAGACACAACAAGTACACATAAGTGTTTTCTGAGTAGAATGCTACAGGAACTAGGAGAAAAATGATATTTGCGACTGTAAACATGACATTGAATTCACATTCCCAAGAAAAAGACTTTGCTTTTCTCCAAAACCAGTTTGACTCTGCTTTTCTGGGTGCTTTGCACAGGAATTCCACACGAGTTTCTCCAGATAGGTCTGTATCTAACCAGAAATATCCAGTTCTGTGTGGCTAAATGAATATCAGCTTTTAAACAGCCTGTGTGTTTGTTAGTGTTTTCTGGATAGTATCTAGGAACTTTAGAGTTTTGAATGAATTCTAGCATGTTACATTTTGTTTTTTTGTTGGCAAACGCTAATTAGTTCCACATGGAGACACAACAAGTACACATAAGTGTTTTCTGAGTAGAATGCTACAGGAACTTGGAGAAAAATGATATTTGCGACTGTAAACATGACATTGAATTCACATTCCCAAGAAAAAGACTTTGCTTTTCTCCAAAACCAGTTTGACTCTGCTTTTCTGGGTGCTTTGCACAGGAATTCCACACGAGTTTCTCCAGATAGGTCTTGGTGTAACCAGATTTATCCGGTTCTGTGTGGCTAAATGAATATCAGCTTTTAAACAGTCTGTGTGTTTGTTAGTGTTTTCTGGATAGTATCTAGGAACTTTAGAGTTTTGAATGAATTCTAGCATGTTACATTTTGTTTTTTTGTTGGCAAACGCTAATTAGTTCCACATGGAGACACAACAAGTGCACATAAGTGTTTTCTGAGTAGAATGCTACAGGAACTAGGAGAAAAATGATATTTGCGACTGTAAACATGACATTGAATTCACATTCCCAAGAAAAAGTCTTTGCGTTTCTCCAAAACCAGTTTGACTCTGCTTTTCTGGGTGCTTTGCACAGGAATTCCACACGAGTTTCTCCAGATAGGTCTGTATCTAACCAGAAATATCCAGTTCTGTGTGGCTAAATGAATATCAGCTTTTAAACAGCCTGTGTGTTTGTTAGTGTTTTCTGGATAGTATCTAGGAACTTTAGAGTTTTGAATGAATTTTAGCATGTTACATTTTGTTTTTTTGTTGGCAAACGCTAATTAGTTCCACATGGAGACACAACAAGTACACGTAAGTGTTTTCTGAGTAGAATGCTACAGGAACTTGGTGAAAAATGATATTTGCTACTGTAAACATGACATTGAATTCACATTCCCAAGAAAAAGACTTTGCTTTTCTCCAAAACCAGTTTGACTCTGCTCTTCTGGGTGCTTTGCACAGGAATTCCACACGAGTTTCTCCAGATAGGTCTGTATCTAACCAGAAATATCCAGTTCTGTGTGGCTAAATGAATATCAGCTTTTAAACAGCCTGTGTGTTTGTTAGTGTTTTCTGGATATTATCTAGGAACTTTAGAGTTTTGAATGAATTCTAGCATGTTACATTTTGTTTTTTTGTTGGCAAACGCTAATTAGTTCCACATGGAGACACAACAAGTACACATAAGTGTTTTCTGAGTAGAACGCTACAGGAACTAGGAGAAAAATGATATTTGCGACTGTAAACATGACATTGAATTCACATTCCCAAGAAAAAGTCTTTGCGTTTCTCCAAAACCAGTTTGACTCTGCTTTTCTGGGTGCTTTGCACAGGAATTCCACACGAGTTTCTCCAGATAGGTCTGTATCTAACCAGAAATATCCAGTTCTGTGTGGCTAAATGAATATCAGCTTTTAAACAGCCTGTGTGTTTGTTAGTGTTTTCTGGATAGTATCTAGGAACTTTAGAGTTTTGAATGAATTTTAGCATGTTACATTTTGTTTTTTTGTTGGCAAACGCTAATTAGTTCCACATGGAGACACAACAAGTACACATTAGTGTTTTCTGAGTAGAATGCCACAGGAACTTGGTTAAAAATGATATTTGCGACTGTAAACATGACATTGAATTCACATTCCCAAGAAAAAGACTTTGCTTTTCTCCAAAACCAGTTTGACTCTGCTTTTCTGGTTGCTTTGCACAGGAATTCCACACGAGTTTCTCCAGATAGGTCTGTATCTAACCAGAAATATTCAGTTCTGTGTGGCTAAATGAATATCAGCTTTTAAACAGCCTGTGTGTTTGTTAGTGTTTTCTGGATAGTATCTAGGAACTTTAGAGTTTTGAATGAATTCTAGCATGTTACATTTTGTTTTTTTGTTGGCAAACGCTAATTAGTTCCACATGGAGACACAACAAGTACACATAAGTGTTTTCTGAGTAGAATGCTACAGGAACTAGGAGAAAAATGATATTTGCGACTGTAAACATGACATTGAATTCACATTCCCAAGAAAAAGACTTTGATTTCTCCAAAACCAGTTTGACTCTGCTTTTCTGCGTCCATAGCACACGAATTCCACACGAGTTTCTCCAGATAGGTCTGTATCTAACCAGAAATATCCAGTTCTGTGTGGCTAAATGAATATCAGCTTTTAAACAGCCTGTGTGTTTGTTAGTGTTTTCTGGATAGTATCTAGGAACTTTAAAGTTTTGAATGAATTCTAGCATGTTACATTTTGTTTTTTTGTTGGCAAACGCTAATAAGTTCCACATGGAGACACAACAAGTACACATAAGTGTTTTCTGAGTAGAATGCTACAGGAACTAGGAGAAAAATGATATTTGCGACTGTAAACATGACATTGAATTCACATTCCCAAGAAAAAGTCTTTGCGTTTCTCCAAAACCAGTTTGACTCTGCTTTTCTGGGTGCTTTGCACAGGAATTCCACACGAGTTTCTCCAGATAGGTCTGTATCTAACCAGAAATATCCAGTTCTGTGTGGCTAAATGAATATCAGCTTTTAAACAGCCTGTGTGTTTGTTAGTGTTTTCTGGATAGTATCTAGGAACTTTAGAGTTTTGAATGAATTCTAGCATGTTACATTTTGTTTTTTTGTTGGCAAACGATAATTAGTTCCACATGGAGACACAACAAGTACACATTAGTGTTTTCTGAGTAGAATGCTACAGGAACTAGGAGAAAAATGATATTTGCGACTGTAAACATGACATTGAATTCACATTCCCAAGAAAAAGACTTTGCTTTTCTCCAAAACCAGTTTGACTCTGCTTTTCTGGGTGCTTTGCACACGAATTCCACACGAGTTTCTCCAGATAGGTCTGTATCTAACCAGAAATATCCAGTTCTGTGTGGCTAAATGAATATCAGCTTTTAAACAGCCTGTGTGTTTGTTAGTGTTTTCTGGATAGTATCTAGGAACTTTAGAGTTTTGAATGAATTTTAGCATGTTACATTTTGTTTTTTTGTTGGCAAACGCTAATTAGTTCCACATGGAGACACAACAAGTACACATAAGTGTTTTCTGAGTAGAATGCTACAGAAACTAGGTGAAAAATGATATTTGCGACTGTAAACATGACATTGAATTCACATTCCCAAGAAAAAGTCTTTGCTTTTCTCCAAAACCAGTTTGACTCTGCTTTTCTGGGTGCTTTGCACAGGAATTCCACACGAGTTTCTCCAGATAGGTCTGTATCTAACCAGAAATATCCAGTTCTGTGTGGCTAAATGAATATCAGCTTTTAAACAGCCTGTGTGTTTGTTAGTGTTTTCTGGATAGTATCTAGGAACTTTAGAGTTTTGAATGAATTCCTGCATGTTACATTTTGTTTTTTTGTTGGCAAACGCTAATTAGTTCCACATGGAGACACAACAAGTACACAGAAGTGTTTTCTGAGTAGAATGCTACAGGAACTAGGAGAAAAATGATATTTGCGACTGTAAACATGACATTGAATTCACATTCCCAAGAAAAAGACTTTGCTTTTCTCCAAAACCAGCTTGACTCTGCTTTTCTGGGTTATTTGCACAGGAATTCCACACGAGTTTCTCCAGATAGGTCTGGGTGTAACCAGATTTATCCGGTTCTGTGTGGCTAAATGAATATCAGCTTTTAAACAGCCTGTGTGTTTGTTAGTGTTTTCTGGATAGTATCTAGGAACTTTAGAGTTTTGAATGAATTCTAGCATGTTACATTTTGTTTTTTTGTTGGCAAACGCTAATTAGTTCCACATGGAGACACAACAAGTACACATAAGTGTTTTCTGAGTAGAATGCTACAGGAACTAGGAGAAAAATGATATTTGCGACTGTAAACATGACATTGAATTCACATTCCCAAGAAAAAGTCTTTGCGTTTCTCCAAAACCAGTTTGACTCTGCTTTTCTGGGTGCTTTGCACAGGAATTCCACACGAGTTTCTCCAGATAGGTCTGTATCTAACCAGAAATATCCAGTTCTGTGTGGCTAAATGAATATCAGCTTTTAAACAGCCTGTGTGTTTGTTAGTGTTTTCTGGATAGTATCTAGGAACTTTAGAGTTTTGAATGAATTTTAGCATGTTACATTTTGTTTTTTTTGTTGGCAAACGCTAATTAGTTCCACATGGAGACACAACAAGTACACGTAAGTGTTTTCTGAGTAGAATGCTACAGGAACTTGGTGAAAAATGATATTTGCTACTGTAAACATGACATTGAATTCACATTCCCAAGAAAAAGACTTTGCTTTTCTCCAAAACCAGTTTGACTCTGCTCTTCTGGGTGCTTTGCACAGGAATTCCACACGAGTTTGTCCAGATAGGTCTGTATCTAACCAGAAATATCCAGTTCTGTGTGGCTAAATGAATATCAGCTTTTAAACAGCCTGTGTGTTTGTTAGTGTTTTCTGGATAGTATCTAGGAACTTTAGAGTTTTGAATGAATTCTAGCATGTTACATTTTGTTTTTTTGTTGGCAAACGCTAATTAGTTCCACATGGAGACACAACAAGTACACATAAGTGTTTTCTGAGTAGAACGCTACAGGAACTAGGAGAAAAATGATATTTGCGACTGTAAACATGACATTGAATTCACATTCCCAAGAAAAAGTCTTTGCGTTTCTCCAAAACCAGTTTGACTCTGCTTTTCTGGGTGCTTTGCACACGAATTCCACATGAGTTTCTCCAGATAGGTCTGTATCTAACCAGAAATATCCAGTTCTGTGTGGCTAAATGAATATCAGCTTTTGAACAGCCTGTGTGTTTGTAGTGTTTTCTGGATAGTATCTAGGAACTTTAGAGTTTTGAATGAATTCCTGCATGTTACATTTTGTTTTTTTGTTGGCAAACGCTAATTAGTTCCACATGGAGACACAACAAGTACACATAAGTGTTTTCTGAGTAGAATGCTACAGGAATTAGGAGAAAAATGATATTTGCGACTGTAAACATGACATTGAATTCACATTCCCAAGAAAAAGACTTTGCTTTTCTCCAAAACCAGTTTGACTCTGCTTTTCTGGGTGCTTTGCACACGAATTCCACACGAGTTTCTCCAGATAGGTCTGTATCTAACCAGAAATATCCAGTTCTGTGTGGCTAAATGAATATCAGCTTTTAAACAGCCTGTGTGTTTGTTAGTGTTTTCTGGATAGTATCTAGGAACTTTAAAGTTTTGAATGAATTCTAGCATGTTACATTTTGTTTTTTTGTTGGCAAACGCTAATTAGTTCCACATGGAGACACAACAAGTACACATAAGTGTTTTCTGAGTAGAATGCTACAGGAACTAGGAGAAAAATGATATTTGCGACTGTAAACATGACATTGAATTCACATTCCCAAGAAAAAGACTTTGCTTTTCTCCAAAACCAGTTTGACTCTGCTTTTCTGGGTGCTTTGCACAGGAATTCCACACGAGTTTCTCCAGATAGGTCTGTATCTAACCAGAAATATCCAGTTCTGTGTGGCTAAATGAATATCAGCTTTTAAACAGCCTGTGTGTTTGTTAGTGTTTTCTGGATAGTATCTAGGAACTTTAGAGTTTTGAATGAATTCTAGCATGTTACATTTTGTTTTTTTGTTGGCAAACGCTAATTAGTTCCACATGGAGACACAACAAGTACACATAAGTGTTTTCTGAGTAGAATGCTACAGGAACTAGGAGAAAAATGATATTTGCGACTGTAAACATGACATTGAATTCACATTCCCAAGAAAAAGTCTTTGCGTTTCTCCAAAACCAGTTTGACTCTGCTTTTCTGGGTGCTTTGCACAGGAATTCCACACGAGTTTCTCCAGATAGGTCTGTATCTAACCAGAAATATCCAGTTCTGTGTGGCTAAATGAATATCAGCTTTTAAACAGCCTGTGTGTTTGTTAGTGTTTTCTGGATAGTATCTAGGAACTTTAGAGTTTTGAATGAAATTTAGCATGTTACATTTTGTTTTTTTGTTGGCAAACGCTAATTAGTTCCACATGGAGACACAACAAGTACACATAAGTGTTTTCTGAGTACAATGCTACAGGAACTTGGTGAAAAATGATATTTGCGACTGTAAACATGACATTGAATTCACATTCCCAAGAAAAAGACTTTGCTTTTCTCCAAAACCAGTTTGACTCTGCTCTTCTGGGTGCTTTGCACAGGAATTCCACACGAGTTTCTCCAGATAGGTCTGTATCTAACCTGAAATATCCAGTTCTGTTTGGCTAAATGAATATCAGCTTTTAAACAGCCTGTGTGTTTGTTAGTGTTTTCTGGATAGTATCTAGGAACTTTAGAGTTTTGAATGAATTTTAGCATGTTACATTTTGTTTTTTTGTTGGCAAACGCTAATTAGTTCCACATGGAGACACAACAAGTACACATAAGTGTTTTCTGAGTAGAATGCTACAGGAACTAGGAGAAAAATGATATTTGCGACTGTAAACATGACATTGAATTCACATTCCCAAGAAAAAGACTTTGCTTTTCTCCAAAACCAGTTTGACTCTGCTTTTCTGGGTGCTTTGCACACGAATTCCACACGAGTTTCTCCAGATAGGTCTGTATCTAACCAGAAATATCCAGTTCTGTGTGGCTAAATGAATATCAGCTTTTAAACAGCCTGTGTGTTTGTTAGTGTTTTCTGGATAGTATCTAGGAACTTTAGAGTTTTGAATGAATTTTAGCATGTTACATTTTGTTTTTTTGTTGGCAAACGCTAATTAGTTCCACATGGAGACACAACAAGTACACATAAGTGTTTTCTGAGTACAATGCTACAGGAACTTGGTGAAAAATGATATTTGCGACTGTAAACATGACATTGAATTCACATTCCCAAGAAAAAGACTTTGCTTTTCTCCAAAACCAGTTTGACTCTGCTCTTCTGGGTACTTTGCACAGGAATTCCACACGAGTTTCTCCAGATAGGTCTGTATCTAACCAGAAATATCCAGTTCTGTGTGGCTAAATGAATATCAGCTTTTAAACAGCCTGTGTGTTTGTTAGTGTTTTCTGGATAGTATCTAGGAACTTTAGAGTTTTGAATGAATTCCTGCATGTTACATTTTGTTTTTTTGTTGGCAAACGCTAATTAGTTCCACATGGAGACACAACAAGTACACATAAGTGTTTTCTGAGTACAATGCTACAGGAACTTGGTGAAAAATGATATTTGCGACTGTAAACATGACATTGAATTCACATTCCCAAGAAAAAGTCTTTGCGTTTCTCCAAAACCAGTTTGACTCTGCTTTTCTGGGTGCTTTGCACAGGAATTCCACACGAGTTTCTCCAGATAGGTCTGTATCTAACCAGAAATATCCAGTTCTGTGTGGCTAAATGAATATCAGCTTTTAAACAGCCTGTGTGTTTGTTAGTGTTTTCTGGATAGTATCTAGGAACTTTAGAGTTTTGAATGAATTTTAGCATGTTACATTTTGTTTTTTTGTTGGCAAACGCTAATTAGTTCCACATGGAGACACAACAAGTACACGTAAGTGTTTTCTGAGTAGAATGCTACAGGAACTTGGTGAAAAATGATATTTGCTACTGTAAACATGACATTGAATTCACATTCCCAAGAAAAAGACTTTGCTTTTCTCCAAAACCAGTTTGACTCTGCTCTTCTGGGTGCTTTGCACAGGAATTCCACACGAGTTTCTCCAGATAGGTCTGTATCTAACCAGAAATATCCAGTTCTGTGTGGCTAAATGAATATCAGCTTTTAAACAGCCTGTGTGTTTGTTAGTGTTTTCTGGATAGTATCTAGGAACTTTAGAGTTTTGAATGAATTCTAGCATGTTACATTTTGTTTTTTTGTTGGCAAACGCTAATTAGTTCCACATGGAGACACAACAAGTACACATAAGTGTTTTCTGAGTAGAATGCTACAGGAACTAGGAGAAAAATGATATTTGCGACTGTAAACATGACATTGAATTCACATTCCCAAGAAAAAGTCTTTGCGTTTCTCCAAAACCAGTTTGACTCTGCTTTTCTGGGTGCTTTGCACAGGAATTCCACACGAGTTTCTCCAGATAGGTCTGTATCTAACCAGAAATATCCAGTTCTGTGTGGCTAAATGAATATCAGCTTTTAAACAGCCTGTGTGTTTGTTAGTGTTTTCTGGATAGTATCTAGGAACTTTAGAGTTTTGAATGAAATTTAGCATGTTACATTTTGTTTTTTTGTTGGCAAACGCTAATTAGTTCCACATGGAGACACAACAAGTACACATAAGTGTTTTCTGAGTACAATGCTACAGGAACTTGGTGAAAAATGATATTTGCGACTGTAAACATGACATTGAATTCACATTCCCAAGAAAAAGACTTTGCTTTTCTCCAAAACCAGTTTGACTCTGCTCTTCTGGGTGCTTTGCACAGGAATTCCACACGAGTTTCTCCAGATAGGTCTGTATCTAACCAGAAATATCCAGTTCTGTGTGGCTAAATGAATATCAGCTTTTAAACAGCCTGTGTGTTTGTTAGTGTTTTCTGGATAGTATCTAGGAACTTTAGAGTTTTGAATGAATTCTAGCATGTTACATTTTGTTTTTTTGTTGGCAAACGCTAATTAGTTCCACATGGAGACACAACAAGTACACAGAACTGTTGTCTGAGTAGAATGCTACAGGAACTAGGAGAAAAATGATATTTGCGACTGTAAACATGACATTGAATTCACATTCCCAAGAAAAAGACTTTGCTTTTCTCCAAAACCAGTTTGACTCTGCTTTTCTGGGTGCTTTGCACACGAATTCCACACGAGTTTGTCCAGATAGGTCTGTATCTAACCAGAAATATCCAGTTCTGTGTGGCTAAATGAATATCAGCTTTTAAACAGCCTGTGTGTTTGTTAGTGTTTTCTGGATAATATCTAGGAACTTTAGAGTTTTGAATGAATTCTAGCATGTTACATTTTGTTTTTTTGTTGGCAAACGCTAATTAGTTCCACATGGAGACACAACAAGTACACATAAGTGTTTTCTGAGTAGAATGCTACAGGAACTTGGAGAAAAATGATATTTGCGACTGTAAACATGACATTGAATTCACATTCCCAAGAAAAAGACTTTGCTTTTCTCCAAAACCAGCTTGACTCTGCTTTTCTGGGTGCTTTGCACAGGAATTCCACACGAGTTTCTCCAGATAGGTCTGGGTGTAACCAGATTTATCCGGTTCTGTGTGGCTAAATGAATATCAGCTTTTAAACAGTCTGTGTGTTTGTTAGTGTTTTCTGGATAGTATCTAGGAACTTTAGAGTTTTGAATGAAATTTAGCATGTTACATTTTGTTTTTTTGTTGGCAAACGCTAATTAGTTCCACATGGAGACACAACAAGTACACATAAGTGTTTTCTGAGTAGAATGCTACAGGAACTAGGAGAAAAATGATATTTGCGACTGTAAACATGACATTGAATTCACATTCCCAAGAAAAAGTCTTTGCGTTTCTCCAAAACCAGTTTGACTCTGCTTTTCTGGGTGCTTTGCACAGGAATTCCACACGAGTTTCTCCAGATAGGTCTGTATCTAACCAGAAATATCCAGTTCTGTGTGGCTAAATGAATATCAGCTTTTAAACAGCCTGTGTGTTTGTTAGTGTTTTCTGGATAGTATCTAGGAACTTTAGAGTTTTGAATGAATTTTAGCATGTTACATTTTGTTTTTTTGTTGGCAAACGCTAATTAGTTCCACATGGAGACACAACAAGTACACATAAGTGTTTTCTGAGTACAATGCTACAGGAACTTGGTGAAAAATGATATTTGCGACTGTAAACATGACATTGAATTCACATTCCCAAGAAAAAGTCTTTGCGTTTCTCCAAAACCAGTTTGACTCTGCTTTTCTGGGTGCTTTGCACAGGAATTCCACACGAGTTTCTCCAGATAGATCTGTATCTAACCAGAAATATCCAGTTCTGTGTGGCTAAATGAATATCAGCTTTTAAACAGCCTGTGTGTTTGTTAGTGTTTTCTGGATAGTATCTAGGAACTTTAGAGTTTTGAATGAATTTTAGCATGTTACATTTTGTTTTTTTGTTGGCAAACGCTAATTAGTTCCACATGGAGACACAACAAGTACACGTAAGTGTTTTCTGAGTAGAATGCTACAGGAACTTGGTGAAAAATGATATTTGCTACTGTAAACATGACATTGAATTCACATTCCCAAGAAAAAGACTTTGCTTTTCTCCAAAACCAGTTTGACTCTGCTCTTCTGGGTGCTTTGCAAAGGAATTCCACACGAGTTTGTCCAGATAGGTCTGTATCTAACCAGAAATATCCAGTTCTGTGTGGCTAAATGAATATCAGCTTTTAAACAGCCTGTGTGTTTGTTAGTGTTTTCTGGATAGTATCTAGGAACTTTAGAGTTTTGAATGAATTCTAGCATGTTACATTTTGTTTTTTTGTTGGCAAACGCTAATTAGTTCCACATGGAGACACAACAAGTACACAGAAGTGTTTTCTGAGTAGAATGCTACAGGAACTAGGAGAAAAATGATATTTGCGACTGTAAACATGACATTGAATTCACATTCCCAAGAAAAAGACTTTGCTTTTCTCCAAAACCAGTTTGACTCTGCTTTTCTGGGTGCTTTGCACACGAATTCCACACGAGTTTGTCCAGATAGGTCTGTATCTAACCAGAAATATCCAGTTCTGTGTGGCTAAATGAATATCAGCTTTTAAACAGCCTGTGTGTTTGTTAGTGTTTTCTGGATAGTATCTAGGAACTTTAGAGTTTTGAATGAATTCCTGCATGTTACATTTTGTTTTTTTGTTGGCAAACGCTAATTAGTTCCTCATGGAGACACAACAAGTACACATAAGTGTTTTCTGAGTAGAATGCTACAGGAACTAGGAGAAAAATGATATTTGCGACTGTAAACATGACATTGAATTCACATTCCCAAGAAAAAGACTTTGCTTTTCTCCAAAACCAGTTTGACTCTGCTTTTCTGGGTGCTTTGCACACGAATTCCACACGAGTTTCTCCAGATAGGTCTGTATCTAACCAGAAATATCCAGTTCTGTGTGGCTAAATGAATATCAGCTTTTAAACAGCCTGTGTGTTTGTTAGTGTTTTCTGGATAGTATCTAGGAACTTTAGAGTTTTGAATGAATTCTAGCATGTTACATTTTGTTTTTTTGTTGGCAAACGCTAATTAGTTCCACATGGAGACACAACAAGTACACATAAGTGTTTTCTGAGTAGAACGCTACAGGAACTAGGAGAAAAATGATATTTGCGACTGTAAACATGACATTGAATTCACATTCCCAAGAAAAAGTCTTTGCGTTTCTCCAAAACCAGTTTGACTCTGCTTTTCTGGGTGCTTTGCACAGGAATTCCACACGAGTTTCTCCAGATAGGTCTGTATCTAACCAGAAATATCCAGTTCTGTGTGGCTAAATGAATATCAGCTTTTAAACAGCCTGTGTGTTTGTTAGTGTTTTCTGGATAGTATCTAGGAACTTTAGAGTTTTGAATGAATTCTAGCATGTTACATTTTGTTTTTTTGTTGGCAAACGCTAATTAGTTCCACATGGAGACACAACAAGTATACATAAGTGTTTTCTGAGTAGAATGCTACAGGAACTAGGAGAAAAATGATATTTGCGACTGTAAACATGACAATGAATTCACATTCCCAAGAAAAAGTCTTTGCGTTTCTCCAAAACCAGTTTGACTCTGCTTTTCTGGGTGCTTTGCACAGGAATTCCACACGAGTTTCTCCAGATAGGTCTGTATCTAACCAGAAATATCCAGTTCTGTGTGGCTAAATGAATATCAGCTTTTAAACAGCCTGTGTGTTTGTTAGTGTTTTCTGGATAGTATCTAGGAACTTTAGAGTTTTGAATGAATTCTAGCATGTTACATTTTGTTTTTTTGTTGGCAAACGCTAATTAGTTCCACATGGAGACACAACAAGTACACATAAGTGTTTTCTGAGTAGAATGCTACAGGAACTTGGTGAAAAATGATATTTGCTACTGTAAACATGACATTGAATTCACATTCCCAAGAAAAAGACTTTGCTTTTCTCCAAAACCAGTTTGACTCTTCTCTTCTGGGTGCTTTGCACAGGAATTCCACACGAGTTTGTCCAGATAGGTCTGTATCTAACCAGAAATATCCAGTTCTGTGTGGCTAAATGAATATCAGCTTTTAAACAGCCTGTGTGTTTGTTAGTGTTTTCTGGATAGTATCTAGGAACTTTAGAGTTTTGAATGAATTCTAGCATGTTACATTTTGTTTTTTTGTTGGCAAACGCTAATTAGTTCCACATGGAGACACAACAAGTACACATAAGTGTTTTCTGAGTAGAACGCTACAGGAACTAGGAGAAAAATGATATTTGCGACTGTAAACATGACATTGAATTCACATTCCCAAGAAAAAGTCTTTGCGTTTCTCCAAAACCAGTTTGACTCTGCTTTTCTGGGTGCTTTGCACAGGAATTCCACACGAGTTTCTCCAGATAGGTCTGTATCTAACCAGAAATATCCAGTTCTGTGTGGCTAAATGAATATCAGCTTTTAAACAGCCTGTGTGTTTGTTAGTGTTTTCTGGATAGTATCTAGGAACTTTAGAGTTTTGAATGAATTCCTGCATGTTACATTTTGTTTTTTTGTTGGCAAACGCTAATTAGTTCCACATGGAGACACAACAAGTACACATAAGTGTTTTCTGAGTAGAATGCTACAGGAACTAGGAGAAAAATGATATTTGCGACTGTAAACATGACATTGAATTCACATTCCCAAGAAAAAGACTTTGCTTTTCTCCAAAACCAGTTTGACTCTGCTCTTCTGGGTGCTTTGCACACGAATTCCACACGAGTTTCTCCAGATAGGTCTGTATCTAACCAGAAATATCCAGTTCTGTGTGGCTAAATGAATATCAGCTTTTAAACAGCCTGTGTGTTTGTTAGTGTTTTCTGGATAGTATCTAGGAACTTTAGAGTTTTGAATGAATTCTAGCATGTTACATTTTGTTTTTTTGTTGGCAAACGCTAATTAGTTCCACATGGAGACACAACAAGTACACATAAGTGTTTTCTGAGTAGAATGCTACAGGAACTAGGAGAAAAATGATATTTGCGACTGTAAACATGACATTGAATTCACATTCCCAAGAAAAAGACTTTGCTTTTCTCCAAAACCAGTTTGACTCTGCTTTTCTGGGTGCTTTGCACAGGAATTCCACACGAGTTTCTCCAGATAGGTCTGTATCTAACCAGAAATATCCAGTTCTGTGTGGCTAAATGAATATCAGCTTTTAAACAGCCTGTGTGTTTGTTAGTGTTTTCTGGATAGTATCTAGGAACTTTAGAGTTTTGAATGAATTCTAGCATGTTACATTTTGTTTTTTTGTTGGCAAACGCTAATTAGTTCCACATGGAGACACAACAAGTACACATAAGTGTTTTCTGAGTAGAATGCTACAGGAACTTGGAGAAAAATGATATTTGCGACTGTAAACATGACATTGAATTCACATTCCCAAGAAAAAGACTTTGCTTTTCTCCAAAACCAGCTTGACTCTGCTTTTCTGGGTGCTTTGCACAGGAATTCCACACGAGTTTCTCCAGATAGGTCTGGGTGTAACCAGATTTATCCGGTTCTGTGTGGCTAAATGAATATCAGCTTTTAAACAGTCTGTGTGTTTGTTAGTGTTTTCTGGATAGTATCTAGGAACTTTAGAGTTTTGAATGAATTTTAGCATGTTACATTTTGTTTTTTTGTTGGCAAACGCTAATTAGTTCCACATGGAGACACAACAAGTACACATAAGTGTTTTCTGAGTACAATGCTACAGGAACTTGGAGAAAAATGATATTTGCGACTGTAAACATGACATTGAATTCACATTCCCAAGAAAAAGTCTTTGCGTTTCTCCAAAACCAGTTTGACTCTGCTTTTCAGGGTGCTTTGCACAGGAATTCCACACGAGTTTCTCCAGATAGGTCTGTATCTAACCAGAAATATCCAGTTCTGTGTGGCTAAATGAATATCAGCTTTTAAACAGCCTGTGTGTTTGTTAGTGTTTTCTGGATAGTATCTAGGAACTTTAGAGTTTTGAATGAATTTTAGCATGTTACATTTTGTTTTTTTGTTGGCAAACGCTAATTAGTTCCACATGGAGACACAACAAGTACACGTAAGTGTTTTCTGAGTAGAATGCTACAGGAACTTGGTGAAAAATGATATTTGCTACTGTAAACATGACATTGAATTCACATTCCCAAGAAAAAGACTTTGCTTTTCTCCAAAACCAGTTTGACTCTGCTCTTCTGGGTGCTTTGCACAGGAATTCCACACGAGTTTGTCCAGATAGGTCTGTATCTAACCAGAAATATCCAGTTCTGTGTGGCTAAATGAATATCAGCTTTTAAACAGCCTGTGTGTTTGTTAGTGTTTTCTGGATAGTATCTAGGAACTTTAGAGTTTTGAATGAATTCTAGCATGTTACATTTTGTTTTTTTGTTGGCAAACGCTAATTAGTTCCACATGGAGACACAACAAGTACACATAAGTGTTTTCTGAGTAGAACGCTACAGGAACTAGGAGAAAAATGATATTTGCGACTGTAAACATGACATTGAATTCACATTCCCAAGAAAAAGTCTTTGCGTTTCTCCAAAACCAGTTTGACTCTGCTTTTCTGGGTGCTTTGCACAGGAATTCCACACGAGTTTCTCCAGATAGGTCTGTATCTAACCAGAAATATCCAGTTCTGTGTGGCTAAATGAATATCAGCTTTTAAACAGCCTGTGTGTTTGTTAGTGTTTTCTGGATAGTATCTAGGAACTTTAGAGTTTTGAATGAATTCCTGCATGTTACATTTTGTTTTTTTGTTGGCAAACGCTAATTAGTTCCTCATGGAGACACAACAAGTACACATAAGTGTTTTCTGAGTAGAATGCTACAGGAACTAGGAGAAAAATGATATTTGCGACTGTAAACATGACATTGAATTCACATTCCCAAGAAAAAGACTTTGCTTTTCTCCAAAACCAGTTTGACTCTGCTTTTCTGGGTGCTTTGCACACGAATTCCACACGAGTTTCTCCAGATAGGTCTGTATCTAACCAGAAATATCCAGTTCTGTGTGGCTAAATGAATATCAGCTTTTAAACAGCCTGTGTGTTTGTTAGTGTTTTCTGGATAGTATCTAGGAACTTTAGAGTTTTGAATGAATTCTAGCATGTTACATTTTGTTTTTTTGTTGGCAAACGCTAATTAGTTCCACATGGAGACACAACAAGTACACATAAGTGTTTTCTGAGTAGAACGCTACAGGAACTAGGAGAAAAATGATATTTGCGACTGTAAACATGACATTGAATTCACATTCCCAAGAAAAAGTCTTTGCGTTTCTCCAAAACCAGTTTGACTCTGCTTTTCTGGGTGCTTTGCACAGGAATTCCACACGAGTTTCTCCAGATAGGTCTGTATCTAACCAGAAATATCCAGTTCTGTGTGGCTAAATGAATATCAGCTTTTAAACAGCCTGTGTGTTTGTTAGTGTTTTCTGGATAGTATCTAGGAACTTTAGAGTTTTGAATGAATTCTAGCATGTTACATTTTGTTTTTTTGTTGGCAAACACTAATTAGTTCCACATGGAGACACAACAAGTATACATAAGTGTTTTCTGAGTAGAATGCTACAGGAACTAGGAGAAAAATGATATTTGCGACTGTAAACATGACATTGAATTCACATTCCCAAGAAAAAGTCTTTGCGTTTCTCCAAAACCAGTTTGACTCTGCTTTTCTGGGTGCTTTGCACAGGAATTCCACACGAGTTTCTCCAGATAGGTCTGTATCTAACCAGAAATATCCAGTTCTGTGTGGCTAAATGAATATCAGCTTTTAAACAGCCTGTGTGTTTGTTAGTGTTTTCTGGATAGTATCTAGGAACTTTAGAGTTTTGAATGAATTCTAGCATGTTACATTTTGTTTTTTTGTTGGCAAACGCTAATTAGTTCCACATGGAGACACAACAAGTACACATAAGTGTTTTCTGAGTAGAATGCTACAGGAACTTGGTGAAAAATGATATTTGCTACTGTAAACATGACATTGAATTCACATTCCCAAGAAAAAGACTTTGCTTTTCTCCAAAACCAGTTTGACTCTGCTCTTCTGGGTGCTTTGCACAGGAATTCCACACGAGTTTGTCCAGATAGGTCTGTATCTAACCAGAAATATCCAGTTCTGTGTGGCTAAATGAATATCAGCTTTTAAACAGCCTGTGTGTTTGTTAGTGTTTTCTGGATAGTATCTAGGAACTTTAGAGTTTTGAATGAATTCTAGAATGTTACATTTTGTTTTTTTGTTGGCAAACGCTAATTAGTTCCACATGGAGACACAACAAGTACACATAAGTGTTTTCTGAGTAGAACGCTACAGGAACTAGGAGAAAAATGATATTTGCGACTGTAAACATGACATTGAATTCACATTCCCAAGAAAAAGTCTTTGCGTTTCTCCAAAACCAGTTTGACTCTGCTTTTCTGGGTGCTTTGCACAGGAATTCCACACGAGTTTCTCCAGATAGGTCTGTATCTAACCAGAAATATCCAGTTCTGTGTGGCTAAATGAATATCAGCTTTTAAACAGCCTGTGTGTTTGTTAGTGTTTTCTGGATAGTATCTAGGAACTTTAGAGTTTTGAATGAATTCCTGCATGTTACATTTTGTTTTTTTGTTGGCAAACGCTAATTAGTTCCACATGGAGACACAACAAGTACACATAAGTGTTTTCTGAGTAGAATGCTACAGGAACTAGGAGAAAAATGATATTTGCGACTGTAAACATGACATTGAATTCACATTCCCAAGAAAAAGACTTTGCTTTTCTCCAAAACCAGTTTGACTCTGCTCTTCTGGGTGCTTTGCACACGAATTCCACACGAGTTTCTCCAGATAGGTCTGTATCTAACCAGAAATATCCAGTTCTGTGTGGCTAAATGAATATCAGCTTTTAAACAGCCTGTGTGTTTGTTAGTGTTTTCTGGATAGTATCTAGGAACTTTAGAGTTTTGAATGAATTCTAGCATGTTACATTTTGTTTTTTTGTTGGCAAACGCTAATTAGTTCCACATGGAGACACAACAAGTACACATAAGTGTTTTCTGAGTAGAATGCTACAGGAACTAGGAGAAAAATGATATTTGCGACTGTAAACATGACATTGAATTCACATTCCCAAGAAAAAGACTTTGCTTTTCTCCAAAACCAGTTTGACTCTGCTTTTCTGGGTGCTTTGCACACGAATTCCACACGAGTTTCTCCAGATAGGTCTGTATCTAACCAGAAATATCCAGTTCTGTGTGGCTAAATGAATATCAGCTTTTAAACAGCCTGTGTGTTTGTTAGTGTTTTCTGGATAGTATCTAGGAACTTTAGAGTTTTGAATGAATTCTAGCATGTTACATTTTGTTTTTTTGTTGGCAAACGCTAATTAGTTCCACATGGAGACACAACAAGTACACATAAGTGTTTTCTGAGTAGAATGCTACAGGAACTAGGAGAAAAATGATATTTGCGACTGTAAACATGACATTGAATTCACATTCCCAAGAAAAAGTCTTTGCGTTTCTCCAAAACCAGTTTGACTCTGCTTTTCTGGGTGCTTTGCACAGGAATTCCACACGAGTTTCTCCAGATAGGTCTGTATCTAACCAGAAATATCCAGTTCTGTGTGGCTAAATGAATATCAGCTTTTAAACAGCCTGTGTGTTTGTTAGTGTTTTCTGGATAGTATCTAGGAACTTTAGAGTTTTGAATGAATTCTAGCATGTTACATTTTGTTTTTTTGTTGGCAAACGCTAATTAGTTCCACATGGAGACACAACAAGTACACATAAGTGTTTTCTGAGTACAATGCTACAGGAACTAGGAGAAAAATGATATTTGCGACTGTAAACATGACATTGAATTCACATTCCCAAGAAAAAGTCTTTGCGTTTCTCCAAAACCAGTTTGACTCTGCTTTTCTGGGTGCTTTGCACAGGAATTCCACACGAGTTTCTCCAGATAGGTCTGTATCTAACCAGAAATATCCAGTTCTGTGTGGCTAAATGAATATCAGCTTTTAAACAGCCTGTGTGTTTGTTAGTGTTTTCTGGATAGTATCTAGGAACTTTAGAGTTTTGAATGAATTCTAGCATGTTACATTTTGTTTTTTTGTTGGCAAACGCTAATTAGTTCCACATGGAGACACAACAAGTACACATAAGTGTTTTCTGAGTAGAATGCTACAGGAACTAGGAGAAAAATGATATTTGCGACTGTAAACATGACATTGAATTCACATTCCCAAGAAAAAGTCTTTGCGTTTCTCCAAAACCAGTTTGACTCTGCTTTTCTGGGTGCTTTGCACAGGAATTCCACACGAGTTTCTCCAGATAGGTCTGTATCTAACCAGAAATATCCAGTTCTGTGTGGCTAAATGAATATCAGCTTTTAAACAGCCTGTGTGTTTGTTAGTGTTTTCTGGATAGTATCTAGGAACTTTAGAGTTTTGAATGAATTTTAGCATGTTACATTTTGTTTTTTTGTTGGCAAACGCTAATTAGTTCCACATGGAGACACAACAAGTACACATAAGTGTTTTCTGAGTACAATGCTACAGGAACTTGGTGAAAAATGATATTTGCGACTGTAAACATGACATTGAATTCACATTCCCAAGAAAAAGACTTTGCTTTTCTCCAAAACCAGTTTGACTCTGCTCTTCTGGGTGCTTTGCACAGGAATTCCACACGAGTTTCTCCAGATAGGTCTGTATCTAACCAGAAATATCCAGTTCTGTGTGGCTAAATGAATATCAGCTTTTAAACAGCCTGTGTGTTTGTTAGTGTTTTCTGGATAGTATCTAGGAACTTTAGAGTTTTGAATGAATTCTAGCATGTTACATTTTGTTTTTTTGTTGGCAAACGCTAATTAGTTCCACATGGAGACACAACAAGTACACATAAGTGTTTTCTGAGTAGAATGCTACAGGAACTAGGAGAAAAATGATATTTGCGACTGTAAACATGACATTGAATTCACATTCCCAAGAAAAAGTCTTTGCGTTTCTCCAAAACCAGTTTGACTCTGCTTTTCTGGGTGCTTTGCACAGGAATTCCACACGAGTTTCTCCAGATAGGTCTGTATCTAACCAGAAATATCCAGTTCTGTGTGGCTAAATGAATATCAGCTTTTAAACAGCCTGTGTGTTTGTTAGTGTTTTCTGGATAGTATCTAGGAACTTTAGAGTTTTGAATGAATTTTAGCATGTTACATTTTGTTTTTTTGTTGGCAAACGCTAATTAGTTCCACATGGAGACACAACAAGTACACATAAGTGTTTTCTGAGTACAATGCTACAGGAACTTGGTGAAAAATGATATTTGCGACTGTAAACATGACATTGAATTCACATTCCCAAGAAAAAGACTTTGCTTTTCTCCAAAACCAGTTTGACTCTGCTCTTCTGGGTGCTTTGCACAGGAATTCCACACGAGTTTCTCCAGATAGGTCTGTATCTAACCAGAAATATCCAGTTCTGTGTGGCTAAATGAATATCAGCTTTTAAACAGCCTGTGTGTTTGTTAGTGTTTTCTGGATAGTATCTAGGAACTTTAGAGTTTTGAATGAATTCTAGCATGTTACATTTTGTTTTTTTGTTGGCAAACGCTAATTAGTTCCACATGGAGACACAACAAGTACACATAAGTGTTTTCTGAGTAGAATGCTACAGGAACTAGGAGAAAAATGATATTTGCGACTGTAAACATGACATTGAATTCACATTCCCAAGAAAAAGTCTTTGCGTTTCTCCAAAACCAGTTTGACTCTGCTTTTCTGGGTGCTTTGCACAGGAATTCCACACGAGTTTGTCCAGATAGGTCTGTATCTAACCAGAAATATCCAGTTCTGTGTGGCTAAATGAATATCAGCTTTTAAACAGCCTGTGTGTTTGTTAGTGTTTTCTGGATAGTATCTAGGAACTTTAGAGTTTTGAATGAATTCTAGCATGTTACATTTTGTTTTTTTGTTGGCAAACGCTAATTAGTTCCACATGGAGACACAACAAGTACACATAAGTGTTTTCTGAGTAGAATGCTACAGGAACTAGGAGAAAAATGATATTTGCGACTGTAAACATGACATTGAATTCACATTCCCAAGAAAAAGTCTTTGCGTTTCTCCAAAACCAGTTTGACTCTGCTTTTCTGGGTGCTTTGCACAGGAATTCCACACGAGTTTCTCCAGATAGGTCTGTATCTAACCAGAAATATCCAGTTCTGTGTGGCTAAATGAATATCAGCTTTTAAACAGCCTGTGTGTTTGTTAGTGTTTTCTGGATAGTATCTAGGAACTTTAGAGTTTTGAATGAATTTTAGCATGTTACATTTTGTTTTTTTGTTGGCAAACGCTAATTAGTTCCACATGGAGACACAACAAGTACACATAAGTGTTTTCTGAGTACAATGCTACAGGAACTTGGTGAAAAATGATATTTGCGACTGTAAACATGACATTGAATTCACATTCCCAAGAAAAAGACTTTGCTTTTCTCCAAAACCAGTTTGACTCTGCTCTTCTGGGTGCTTTGCACAGGAATTCCACACGAGTTTCTCCAGATAGGTCTGTATCTAACCAGAAATATCCAGTTCTGTGTGGCTAAATGAATATCAGCTTTTAAACAGCCTGTGTGTTTGTTAGTGTTTTCTGGATAGTATCTAGGAACTTTAGAGTTTTGAATGAATTCTAGCATGTTACATTTTGTTTTTTTGTTGGCAAACGCTAATTAGTTCCACATGGAGACACAACAAGTACACATAAGTGTTTTCTGAGTAGAATGCTACAGGAACTAGGAGAAAAATGATATTTGCGACTGTAAACATGACATTGAATTCACATTCCCAAGAAAAAGTCTTTGCGTTTCTCCAAAACCAGTTTGACTCTGCTTTTCTGGGTGCTTTGCACACGAATTCCACACGAGTTTCTCCAGATAGGTCTGTATCTAACCAGAAATATCCAGTTCTGTGTGGCTAAATGAATATCAGCTTTTAAACAGCCTGTGTGTTTGTTAGTGTTTTCTGGATAGTATCTAGGAACTTTAGAGTTTTGAATGAATTCTAGCATGTTACATTTTGTTTTTTTGTTGGCAAACGCTAATTAGTTCCACATGGAGACACAACAAGTACACATAAGTGTTTTCTGAGTAGAATGCTACAGGAACTAGGAGAAAAATGATATTTGCGACTGTAAACATGACATTGAATTCACATTCCCAAGAAAAAGTCTTTGCGTTTCTCCAAAACCAGTTTGACTCTGCTTTTCTGGGTGCTTTGCACAGGAATTCCACACGAGTTTCTCCAGATAGGTCTGTATCTAACCAGAAATATCCAGTTCTGTGTGGCTAAATGAATATCAGCTTTTAAACAGCCTGTGTGTTTGTTAGTGTTTTCTGGATAGTATCTAGGAACTTTAGAGTTTTGAATGAATTCTAGCATGTTACATTTTGTTTTTTTGTTGGCAAACGCTAATTAGTTCCACATGGAGACACAACAAGTACACATAAGTGTTTTCTGAGTAGAACGCTACAGGAACTAGGAGAAAAATGATATTTGCGACTGTAAACATGACATTGAATTCACATTCGCAAGAAAAAGACTTTGCTTTTCTCCAAAACCAGTTTGACTCTGCTTTTCTGGGTGCTTTGCACACGAATTCCACACGAGTTTCTCCAGATAGGTCTGTATCTAACCAGAAATATCCAGTTCTGTGTGGCTAAATGAATATCAGCTTTTAAACAGCCTGTGTGTTTGTTAGTGTTTTCTGGATAGTATCTAGGAACTTTAAAGTTTTGAATGAATTCTAGCATGTTACATTTTGTTTTTTTGTTGGCAAACGCTAATTAGTTCCACATGGAGACACAACAAGTACACATAAGTGTTTTCTGAGTAGAATGCTACAGGAACTAGGAGAAAAATGATATTTGCGACTGTAAACATGACATTGAATTCACATTCCCAATAAAAAGTCTTTGCGTTTCTCCAAAACCAGTTTGACTCTGCTTTTCTGGGTGCTTTGCACAGGAATTCCACACGAGTTTCTCCAGATAGGTCTGTATCTAACCAGAAATATCCAGTTCTGTGTGGCTAAATGAATATCAGCTTTTAAACAGCCTGTGTGTTTGTTAGTGTTTTCTGGATAGTATCTAGGAACTTTAGAGTTTTGAATGAATTTTAGCATGTTACATTTTGTTTTTTTGTTGGCAAACGCTAATTAGTTCCACATGGAGACACAACAAGTACACATAAGTGTTTTCTGAGTACAATGCTACAGGAACTTGGTGAAAAATGATATTTGCGACTGTAAACATGACATTGAATTCACATTCCCAAGAAAAAGACTTTGCTTTTCTCCAAAACCAGTTTGACTCTGCTCTTCTGGGTGCTTTGCACAGGAATTCCACACGAGTTTCTCCAGATAGGTCTGTATCTAACCAGAAATATCCAGTTCTGTGTGGCTAAATGAATATCAGCTTTTAAACAGCCTGTGTGTTTGTTAGTGTTTTCTGGATAGTATCTAGGAACTTTAGAGTTTTGAATGAATTCTAGCATGTTACATTTTGTTTTTTTGTTGGCAAACGCTAATTAGTTCCACATGGAGACACAACAAGTACACATAAGTGTTTTCTGAGTAGAATGCTACAGGAACTAGGAGAAAAATGATATTTGCGACTGTAAACATGACATTGAATTCACATTCCCAAGAAAAAGTCTTTGCGTTTCTCCAAAACCAGTTTGACTCTGCTTTTCTGGGTGCTTTGCACACGAATTCCACACGAGTTTCTCCAGATAGGTCTGTATCTAACCAGAAATATCCAGTTCTGTGTGGCTAAATGAATATCAGCTTTTAAACAGCCTGTGTGTTTGTTAGTGTTTTCTGGATAGTATCTAGGAACTTTAGAGTTTTGAATGAATTCTAGCATGTTACATTTTGTTTTTTTGTTGGCAAACGCTAATTAGTTCCACATGGAGACACAACAAGTACACATAAGTGTTTTCTGAGTAGAACGCTACAGGAACTAGGAGAAAAATGATATTTGCGACTGTAAACATGACATTGAATTCACATTCCCAAGAAAAAGTCTTTGCGTTTCTCCAAAACCAGTTTGACTCTGCTTTTCTGGGTGCTTTGCACAGGAATTCCACACGAGTTTCTCCAGATAGGTCTGTATCTAACCAGAAATATCCAGTTCTGTGTGGCTAAATGAATATCAGCTTTTAAACAGCCTGTGTGTTTGTTAGTGTTTTCTGGATAGTATCTAGGAACTTTAGAGTTTTGAATGAATTCCTGCATGTTACATTTTGTTTTTTGTTGGCAAACGCTAATTAGTTCCACATGGAGACACAACAAGTACACATAAGTGTTTTCTGAGTAGAATGCTACAGGAACTAGGAGAAAAATGATATTTGCGACTGTAAACATGACATTGAATTCACAATCGCAAGAAAAAGACTTTGCTTTTCTCCAAAACCAGTTTGACTCTGCTTTTCTGGGTGCTTTGCACAGGAATTCCACACGAGTTTCTCCAGATAGGTCTGTATCTAACCAGAAATATCCAGTTCTGTGTGGCTAAATGAATATCAGCTTTTAAACAGCCTGTGTGTTTGTTAGTGTTTTCTGGATAGTATCTAGGAACTTTAGAGTTTTGAATGAATTTTAGCATGTTACATTTTGTTTTTTTGTTGGCAAACGCTAATTAGTTCCACATGGAGACACAACAAGTACACATAAGTGTTTTCTGAGTACAATGCTACAGGAACTTGGTGAAAAATGATATTTGCGACTGTAAACATGACATTGAATTCACATTCCCAAGAAAAAGACTTTGCTTTTCTCCAAAACCAGTTTGACTCTGCTCTTCTGGGTGCTTTGCACAGGAATTCCACACGAGTTTCTCCAGATAGGTCTGTATCTAACCAGAAATATCCAGTTCTGTGTGGCTAAATGAATATCAGCTTTTAAACAGCCTGTGTGTTTGTTAGTGTTTTCTGGATAGTATCTAGGAACTTTAGAGTTTTGAATGAATTCTAGCATGTTACATTTTGTTTTTTTGTTGGCAAACGCTAATTAGTTCCACATGGAGACACAACAAGTACACATAAGTGTTTTCTGAGTAGAATGCTACAGGAACTAGGAGAAAAATGATATTTGCGACTGTAAACATGACATTGAATTCACATTCCCAAGAAAAAGTCTTTGCGTTTCTCCAAAACCAGTTTGACTCTGCTTTTCTGGGTGCTTTGCACACGAATTCCACACGAGTTTCTCCAGATAGGTCTGTATCTAACCAGAAATATCCAGTTCTGTGTGGCTAAATGAATATCAGCTTTTAAACAGCCTGTGTGTTTGTTAGTGTTTTCTGGATAGTATCTAGGAACTTTAGAGTTTTGAATGAATTCTAGCATGTTACATTTTGTTTTTTTGTTGGCAAACGCTAATTAGTTCCACATGGAGACACAACAAGTACACATAAGTGTTTTCTGAGTAGAACGCTACAGGAACTAGGAGAAAAATGATATTTGCGACTGTAAACATGACATTGAATTCACATTCCCAAGAAAAAGTCTTTGCGTTTCTCCAAAACCAGTTTGACTCTGCTTTTCTGGGTGCTTTGCACAGGAATTCCACACGAGTTTCTCCAGATAGGTCTGTATCTAACCAGAAATATCCAGTTCTGTGTGGCTAAATGAATATCAGCTTTTAAACAGCCTGTGTGTTTGTTAGTGTTTTCTGGATAGTATCTAGGAACTTTAGAGTTTTGAATGAATTCCTGCATGTTACATTTTGTTTTTTGTTGGCAAACGCTAATTAGTTCCACATGGAGACACAACAAGTACACATAAGTGTTTTCTGAGTAGAATGCTACAGGAACTAGGAGAAAAATGATATTTGCGACTGTAAACATGACATTGAATTCACAATCGCAAGAAAAAGACTTTGCTTTTCTCCAAAACCAGTTTGACTCTGCTTTTCTGGGTGCTTTGCACAGGAATTCCACACGAGTTTCTCCAGATAGGTCTGTATCTAACCAGAAATATCCAGTTCTGTGTGGCTAAATGAATATCAGCTTTTAAACAGCCTGTGTGTTCGTTAGTGTTTTCTGGATAGTATCTAGGAACTTTAAAGTTTTGAATGAATTCTAGCATGTTACATTTTGTTTTTTTGTTGGCAAACGCTAATTAGTTCCACATGGAGACACAACAAGTACACATAAGTGTTTTCTGAGTAGAATGCTACAGGAACTAGGAGAAAAATGATATTTGCGACTGTAAACATGACATTGAATTCACATTCCCAAGAAAAAGTCTTTGCGTTTCTCCAAAACCAGTTTGACTCTGCTTTTCTGGGTGCTTTGCACACGAATTCCACACGAGTTTCTCCAGATAGGTCTGTATCTAACCAGAAATATCCAGTTCTGTGTGGCTAAATGAATATCAGCTTTTAAACAGCCTGTGTGTTTGTTAGTGTTTTCTGGATAGTATCTAGGAACTTTAGAGTTTTGAATGAATTTTAGCATGTTACATTTTGTTTTTTTGTTGGCAAACGCTAATTAGTTCCACATGGAGACACAACAAGTACACATAAGTGTTTTCTGAGTACAATGCTACAGGAACTTGGTGAAAAATGATATTTGCGACTGTAAACATGACATTGAATTCACATTCCCAAGAAAAAGACTTTGCTTTTCTCCAAAACCAGTTTGACTCTGCTCTTCTGGGTGCTTTGCACAGGAATTCCACACGAGTTTCTCCAGATAGGTCTGTATCTAACCAGAAATATCCAGTTCTGTGTGGCTAAATGAATATCAGCTTTTAAACAGCCTGTGTGTTTGTTAGTGTTTTCTGGATAGTATCTAGGAACTTTAGAGTTTTGAATGAATTCTAGCATGTTACATTTTGTTTTTTTGTTGGCAAACGCTAATTAGTTCCACATGGAGACACAACAAGTACACATAAGTGTTTTCTGAGTAGAATGCTACAGGAACTAGGAGAAAAATGATATTTGCGACTGTAAACATGACATTGAATTCACATTCCCAAGAAAAAGTCTTTGCGTTTCTCCAAAAACAGTTTGACCCTGCTTTTCTGGGTGCTTTGCACAGGAATTCCACACGAGTTTCTCCAGATAGGTCTGTATCTAACCAGAAATATCCAGTTCTGTGTGGCTAAATGAATATCAGCTTTTAAACAGCCTGTGTGTTTGTTAGTGTTTTCTGGATAGTATCTAGGAACTTTAGAGTTTTGAATGAATTCTAGCATGTTACATTTTGTTTTTTTGTTGGCAAACGCTAATTAGTTCCACATGGAGACACAACAAGTACACATAAGTGTTTTCTGAGTAGAATGCTACAGGAACTAGGAGAAAAATGATATTTGCGACTGTAAACATGACATTGAATTCACATTCCCAAGAAAAAGTCTTTGCGTTTCTCCAAAACCAGTTTGACTCTGCTTTTCTGGGTGCTTTGCACAGGAATTCCACACGAGTTTCTCCAGATAGGTCTGTATCTAACCAGAAATATCCAGTTCTGTGTGGCTAAATGAATATCAGCTTTTAAACAGCCTGTGTGTTTGTTAGTGTTTTCTGGATAGTATCTAGGAACTTTAGAGTTTTGAATGAATTCTAGCATGTTACATTTTGTTTTTTTGTTGGCAAACGCTAATTAGTTCCACATGGAGACACAACAAGTACACATAAGTGTTTTCTGAGTAGAATGCTACAGGAACTAGGAGAAAAATGATATTTGCGACTGTAAACATGACATTGAATTCACATTCCCAAGAAAAAGTCTTTGCGTTTCTCCAAAACCAGTTTGACTCTGCTTTTCTGGGTGCTTTGCACAGGAATTCCACACGAGTTTCTCCAGATAGGTCTGTATCTAACCAGAAATATCCAGTTCTGTGTGGCTAAATGAATATCAGCTTTTAAACAGCCTGTGTGTTTGTTAGTGTTTTCTGGATAGTATCTAGGAACTTTAGAGTTTTGAATGAATTCTAGCATGTTACATTTTGTTTTTTTGTTGGCAAACACTAATTAGTTCCACATGGAGACACAACAAGTACACATAAGTGTTTTCTGAGTAGAACGCTACAGGAACTAGGAGAAAAATGATATTTGCGACTGTAAACATGACATTGAATTCACATTCCCAAGAAAAAGTCTTTGCGTTTCTCCAAAACCAGTTTGACTCTGCTTTTCTGGGTGCTTTGCACAGGAATTCCACACGAGTTTCTCCAGATAGGTCTGTATCTAACCAGAAATATCCAGTTCTGTGTGGCTAAATGAATATCAGCTTTTAAACAGCCTGTGTGTTTGTTAGTGTTTTCTGGATAGTATCTAGGAACTTTAGAGTTTTGAATGAATTCCTGCATGTTACATTTTGTTTTTTTGTTGGCAAACGCTAATTAGTTCCACATGGAGACACAACAAGTACACATAAGTGTTTTCTGAGTAGAATGCTACAGGAACTAGGAGAAAAATGATATTTGCGACTGTAAACATGACATTGAATTCACATTCGCAAGAAAAAGACTTTGCTTTTCTCCAAAACCAGTTTGACTCTGCTTTTCTGGGTGCTTTGCACACGAATTCCACACGAGTTTCTCCAGATAGGTCTGTATCTAACCAGAAATATCCAGTTCTGTGTGGCTAAATGAATATCAGCTTTTAAACAGCCTGTGTGTTTGTTAGTGTTTTCTGGATAGTATCTAGGAACTTTAAAGTTTTGAATGAATTCTAGCATGTTACATTTTGTTTTTTTGTTGGCAAACGCTAATTAGTTCCACATGGAGACACAACAAGTACACATAAGTGTTTTCTGAGTAGAATGCTACAGGAACTAGGAGAAAAATGATATTTGCGACTGTAAACATGACATTGAATTCACATTCCCAAGAAAAAGTCTTTGCGTTTCTCCAAAACCAGTTTGACTCTGCTTTTCTGGGTGCTTTGCACACGAATTCCACACGAGTTTCTCCAGATAGGTCTGTATCTAACCAGAAATATCCAGTTCTGTGTGGCTAAATGAATATCAGCTTTTAAACAGCCTGTGTGTTTGTTAGTGTTTTCTGGATAGTATCTAGGAACTTTAGAGTTTTGAATGAATTTTAGCATGTTACATTTTGTTTTTTTGTTGGCAAACGCTAATTAGTTCCACATGGAGACACAACAAGTACACATAAGTGTTTTCTGAGTACAATGCTACAGGAACTTGGTGAAAAATGATATTTGCGACTGTAAACATGACATTGAATTCACATTCCCAAGAAAAAGACTTTGCTTTTCTCCAAAACCAGTTTGACTCTGCTCTTCTGGGTGCTTTGCACAGGAATTCCACACGAGTTTCTCCAGATAGGTCTGTATCTAACCAGAAATATCCAGTTCTGTGTGGCTAAATGAATATCAGCTTTTAAACAGCCTGTGTGTTTGTTAGTGTTTTCTGGATAGTATCTAGGAACTTTAGAGTTTTGAATGAATTCTAGCATGTTACATTTTGTTTTTTTGTTGGCAAACGCTAATTAGTTCCACATGGAGACACAACAAGTACACATAAGTGTTTTCTGAGTAGAATGCTACAGGAACTAGGAGAAAAATGATATTTGCGACTGTAAACATGACATTGAATTCACATTCCCAAGAAAAAGTCTTTGCGTTTCTCCAAAACCAGTTTGACTCTGCTTTTCTGGGTGCTTTGCACACGAATTCCACACGAGTTTCTCCAGATAGGTCTGTATCTAACCAGAAATATCCAGTTCTGTGTGGCTAAATGAATATCAGCTTTTAAACAGCCTGTGTGTTTGTTAGTGTTTTCTGGATAGTATCTAGGAACTTTAGAGTTTTGAATGAATTCTAGCATGTTACATTTTGTTTTTTTGTTGGCAAACGCTAATTAGTTCCACATGGAGACACAACAAGTACACATAAGTGTTTTCTGAGTAGAATGCTACAGGAACTAGGAGAAAAATGATATTTGCGACTGTAAACATGACATTGAATTCACATTCCCAAGAAAAAGTCTTTGCGTTTCTCCAAAACCAGTTTGACTCTGCTTTTCTGGGTGCTTTGCACAGGAATTCCACACGAGTTTCTCCAGATAGGTCTGTATCTAACCAGAAATATCCAGTTCTGTGTGGCTAAATGAATATCAGCTTTTAAACAGCCTGTGTGTTTGTTAGTGTTTTCTGGATAGTATCTAGGAACTTTAGAGTTTTGAATGAATTCTAGCATGTTACATTTTGTTTTTTTGTTGGTAAACGCTAATTAGTTCCACATGGAGACACAACAAGTACACATAAGTGTTTTCTGAGTAGAACGCTACAGGAACTAGGAGAAAAATGATATTTGCGACTGTAAACATGACATTGAATTCACATTCCCAAGAAAAAGTCTTTGCGTTTCTCCAAAACCAGTTTGACTCTGCTTTTCTGGGTGCTTTGCACAGGAATTCCACACGAGTTTCTCCAGATAGGTCTGTATCTAACCAGAAATATCCAGTTCTGTGTGGCTAAATGAATATCAGCTTTTAAACAGCCTGTGTGTTTGTTAGTGTTTTCTGGATAGTATCTAGGAACTTTAGAGTTTTGAATGAATTCCTGCATGTTACATTTTGTTTTTTTGTTGGCAAACGCTAATTAGTTCCACATGGAGACACAGCAAGTACACATAAGTGTTTTCTGAGTAGAATGCTACAGGAACTAGGAGAAAAATGATATTTGCGACTGTAAACATGACATTGAATTCACATTCGCAAGAAAAAGACTTTGCTTTTCTCCAAAACCAGTTTGACTCTGCTTTTCTGGGTGCTTTGCACAGGAATTCCACACGAGTTTCTCCAGATAGGTCTGTATCTAACCAGAAATATCCAGTTCTGTGTGGCTAAATGAATATCAGCTTTTAAACAGCCTGTGTGTTTGTTAGTGTTTTCTGGATAGTATCTAGGAACTTTAGAGTTTTGAATGAATTTTAGCATGTTACATTTTGTTTTTTTGTTGGCAAACGCTAATTAGTTCCACATGGAGACACAACAAGTACACATAAGTGTTTTCTGAGTACAATGCTACAGGAACTTGGTGAAAAATGATATTTGCGACTGTAAACATGACATTGAATTCACATTCCCAAGAAAAAGACTTTGCTTTTCTCCAAAACCAGTTTGACTCTGCTCTTCTGGGTGCTTTGCACAGGAATTCCACACGAGTTTCTCCAGATAGGTCTGTATCTAACCAGAAATATCCAGTTCTGTGTGGCTAAATGAATATCAGCTTTTAAACAGCCTGTGTGTTTGTTAGTGTTTTCTGGATAGTATCTAGGAACTTTAGAGTTTTGAATGAATTCTAGCATGTTACATTTTGTTTTTTTGTTGGCAAATGCTAATTAGTTCCACATGGAGACACAACAAGTACACATAAGTGTTTTCTGAGTAGAATGCTACAGGAACTAGGAGAAAAATGATATTTGCGACTGTAAACATGACATTGAATTCACATTCCCAAGAAAAAGTCTTTGCGTTTCTCCAAAACCAGTTTGACTCTGCTTTTCTGGGTGCTTTGCACAGGAATTCCACACGAGTTTCTCCAGATAGGTCTGTATCTAACCAGAAATATCCAGTTCTGTGTGGCTAAATGAATATCAGCTTTTAAACAGCCTGTGTGTTTGTTAGTGTTTTCTGGATAGTATCTAGGAACTTTAGAGTTTTGAATGAATTCTAGCATGTTACATTTTGTTTTTTTGTTGGCAAACGCTAATTAGTTCCACATGGAGACACAACAAGTACACATAAGTGTTTTCTGAGTAGAATGCTACAGGAACTAGGAGAAAAATGATATTTGCGACTGTAAACATGACATTGAATTCACATTCCCAAGAAAAAGTCTTTGCGTTTCTCCAAAACCAGTTTGACTCTGCTTTTCTGGGTGCTTTGCACAGGAATTCCACACGAGTTTCTCCAGATAGGTCTGTATCTAACCAGAAATATCCAGTTCTGTGTGGCTAAATGAATATCAGCTTTTAAACAGCCTGTGTGTTTGTTAGTGTTTTCTGGATAGTATCTAGGAACTTTAGAGTTTTGAATGAATTTTAGCATGTTACATTTTGTTTTTTTGTTGGCAAACGCTAATTAGTTCCGCATGGAGACACAACAAGTACACATAAGTGTTTTCTGAGTACAATGCTACAGGAACTTGGTGAAAAATGATATTTGCGACTGTAAACATGACATTGAATTCACATTCCCAAGAAAAAGACTTTGCTTTTCTCCAAAACCAGTTTGACTCTGCTCTTCTGGGTGCTTTGCACAGGAATTCCACACGAGTTTCTCCAGATAGGTCTGTATCTAACCAGAAATATCCAGTTCTGTGTGGCTAAATGAATATCAGCTTTTAAACAGCCTGTGTGTTTGTTAGTGTTTTCTGGATAGTATCTAGGAACTTTAGAGTTTTGAATGAATTCTAGCATGTTACATTTTGTTTTTTTGTTGGCAAACGCTAATTAGTTCCACATGGAGACACAACAAGTACACATAAGTGTTTTCTGAGTAGAATGCTACAGGAACTAGGAGAAAAATGATATTTGCGACTGTAAACATGACATTGAATTCACATTCCCAAGAAAAAGTCTTTGCGTTTCTCCAAAACCAGTTTGACTCTGCTTTTCTGGGTGCTTTGCACAGGAATTCCACACGAGTTTCTCCAGATAGGTCTGTATCTAACCAGAAATATCCAGTTCTGTGTGGCTAAATGAATATCAGCTTTTAAACAGCCTGTGTGTTTGTTAGTGTTTTCTGGATAGTATCTAGGAACTTTAGAGTTTTGAATGAATTCTAGCATGTTACATTTGGTTTTTTTGTTGGCAAACGCTAATTAGTTCCACATGGAGACACAACAAGTACACATAAGTGTTTTCTGAGTAGAATGCTACAGGAACTAGGAGAAAAATGATATTTGCGACTGTAAACATGACATTGAATTCACATTCCCAAGAAAAAGTCTTTGCGTTTCTCCAAAACCAGTTTGACTCTGCTTTTCTGGGTGCTTTGCACACGAATTCCACACGAGTTTCTCCAGATAGGTCTGTATCTAACCAGAAATATCCAGTTCTGTGTGGCTAAATGAATATCAGCTTTTAAACAGCCAGTGTGTTTGTTAGTGTTTTCTGGATAGTATCTAGGAACTTTAGAGTTTTGAATGAATTCTAGCATGTTACATTTTGTTTTTTTGTTGGCAAACGCTAATTAGTTCCACATGGAGACACAACAAGTACACATAAGTGTTTTCTGAGTAGAATGCTACAGGAACTAGGAGAAAAATGATATTTGCGACTGTAAACATGACATTGAATTCACATTCCCAAGAAAAAGTCTTTGCGTTTCTCCAAAACCAGTTTGACTCTGCTTTTCTGGGTGCTTTGCACAGGAATTCCACACGAGTTTCTCCAGATAGGTCTGTATCTAACCAGAAATATCCAGTTCTGTGTGGCTAAATGAATATCAGCTTTTAAACAGCCTGTGTGTTTGTTAGTGTTTTCTGGATAGTATCTAGGAACTTTAGAGTTTTGAATGAATTTTAGCATGTTACATTTTGTTTTTTTGTTGGCAAACGCTAATTAGTTCCACATGGAGACACAACAAGTACACATAAGTGTTTTCTGAGTACAATGCTACAGGAACTTGGTGAAAAATGATATTTGCGACTGTAAACATGACATTGAATTCACATTCCCAAGAAAAAGACTTTGCTTTTCTCCAAAACCAGTTTGACTCTGCTCTTCTGGGTGCCCTGCACAGGAATTCCACACGAGTTTCTCCAGATAGGTCTGTATCTAACCAGAAATATCCAGTTCTGTGTGGCTAAATGAATATCAGCTTTTAAACAGCCTGTGTGTTTGTTAGTGTTTTCTGGATAGTATCTAGGAACTTTAGAGTTTTGAATGAATTCTAGCATGTTACATTTTGTTTTTTTGTTGGCAAACGCTAATTAGTTCCACATGGAGACACAACAAGTACACATAAGTGTTTTCTGAGTAGAATGCTACAGGAACTAGGAGAAAAATGATATTTGCGACTGTAAACATGACATTGAATTCACATTCCCAAGAAAAAGTCTTTGCGTTTCTCCAAAACCAGTTTGACTCTGCTTTTCTGGGTGCTTTGCACAGGAATTCCACACGAGTTTCTCCAGATAGGTCTGTATCTAACCAGAAATATCCAGTTCTGTGTGGCTAAATGAATATCAGCTTTTAAACAGCCTGTGTGTTTGTTAGTGTTTTCTGGATAGTATCTAGGAACTTTAGAGTTTTGAATGAATTCTAGCATGTTACATTTTGTTTTTTTGTTGGCAAACGCTAATTAGTTCCACATGGAGACACAACAAGTACACATAAGTGTTTTCTGAGTAGAATGCTACAGGAACTTGGTGAAAAATGATATTTGCGACTGTAAACATGACATTGAATTCACATTCCCAAGAAAAAGACTTTGCTTTTCTCCAAAACCAGTTTGACTCTGCTCTTCTGGGTGCTTTGCACAGGAATTCCACACGAGTTTCTCCAGATAGGTCTGTATCTAACCAGAAATATCCAGTTCTGTGTGGCTAAATGAATATCAGCTTTTAAACAGCCTGTGTGTTTGTTAGTGTTTTCTGGATAGTATCTAGGAACTTTAGAGTTTTGAATGAATTCTAGCATGTTACATTTTGTTTTTTTGTTGGCAAACGCTAATTAGTTCCACATGGAGACACAACAAGTACACATAAGTGTTTTCTGAGTAGAATGCTACAGGAACTAGGAGAAAAATGATATTTGCGACTGTAAACATGACATTGAATTCACATTCCCAAGAAAAAGTCTTTGCGTTTCTCCAAAACCAGTTTGACTCTGCTTTTCTGGGTGCTTTGCACAGGAATTCCACACGAGTTTCTCCAGATAGGTCTGTATCTAACCAGAAATATCCAGTTCTGTGTGGCTAAATGAATATCAGCTTTTAAACAGCCTGTGTGTTTGTTAGTGTTTTCTGGATAGTATCTAGGAACTTTAGAGTTTTGAATGAATTCTAGCATGTTACATTTTGTTTTTTTGTTGGCAAACGCTAATTAGTTCCACATGGAGACACAACAAGTACACATAAGTGTTTTCTGAGTAGAATGCTACAGGAACTAGGAGAAAAATGATATTTGCGACTGTAAACATGACATTGAATTCACATTCCCAAGAAAAAGTCTTTGCGTTTCTCCAAAACCAGTTTGACTCTGCTTTTCTGGGTGCTTTGCACAGGAATTCCACACGAGTTTCTCCAGATAGGTCTGTATCTAACCAGAAATATCCAGTTCTGTGTGGCTAAATGAATATCAGCTTTTAAACAGCCTGTGTGTTTGTTAGTGTTTTCTGGATAGTATCTAGGAACTTTAGAGTTTTGAATGAATTTTAGCATGTTACATTTTGTTTTTTTGTTGGCAAACGCTAATTAGTTCCACATGGAGACACAACAAGTACACATAAGTGTTTTCTGAGTAGAATGCTACAGGAACTAGGAGAAAAATGATATTTGCGACTGTAAACATGACATTGAATTCACATTCCCAAGAAAAAGTCTTTGCGTTTCTCCAAAACCAGTTTGACTCTGCTTTTCTGGGTGCTTTGCACAGGAATTCCACACGAGTTTCTCCAGATAGGTCTGTATCTAACCAGAAATATCCAGTTCTGTGTGGCTAAATGAATATCAGCTTTTAAACAGCCTGTGTGTTTGTTAGTGTTTTCTGGATAGTATCTAGGAACTTTAGAGTTTTGAATGAATTCTAGCATGTTACATTTTGTTTTTTTGTTGGCAAACGCTAATTAGTTCCACATGGAGACACAACAAGTACACATAAGTGTTTTCTGAGTAGAATGCTACAGGAACTTGGTGAAAAATGATATTTGCGACTGTAAACATGACATTGAATTCACATTCCCAAGAAAAAGACTTTGCTTTTCTCCAAAACCAGTTTGACTCTGCTCTTCTGGGTGCTTTGCACAGGAATTCCACACGAGTTTCTCCAGATAGGTCTGTATCTAACCAGAAATATCCAGTTCTGTGTGGCTAAATGAATATCAGCTTTTAAACAGCCTGTGTGTTTGTTAGTGTTTTCTGGATAGTTTCTAGGAACTTTAGAGTTTTGAATGAATTCTAGCATGTTACATTTTGTTTTTTTGTTGGCAAACGCTAATTAGTTCCACATGGAGACACAACAAGTACACATAAGTGTTTTCTGAGTAGAATGCTACAGGAACTAGGAGAAAAATGATATTTGCGACTGTAAACATGACATTGAATTCACATTCCCAAGAAAAAGTCTTTGCGTTTCTCCAAAACCAGTTTGACTCTGCTTTTCTGGGTGCTTTGCACAGGAATTCCACACGAGTTTCTCCAGATAGGTCTGTATCTAACCAGAAATATCCAGTTCTGTGTGGCTAAATGAATATCAGCTTTTAAACAGCCTGTGTGTTTGTTAGTGTTTTCTGGATAGTATCTAGGAACTTTAGAGTTTTGAATGAATTCTAGCATGTTACATTTTGTTTTTTTGTTGGCAAACGCTAATTAGTTCCACATGGAGACACAACAAGTACACATAAGTGTTTTCTGAGTAGAATGCTACAGGAACTAGGAGAAAAATGATATTTGCGACTGTAAACATGACATTGAATTCACATTCCCAAGAAAAAGTCTTTGCGTTTCTCCAAAACCAGTTTGACTCTGCTTTTCTGGGTGCTTTGCACACGAATTCCACACGAGTTTCTCCAGATAGGTCTGTATCTAACCAGAAATATCCAGTTCTGTGTGGCTAAATGAATATCAGCTTTTAAACAGCCTGTGTGTTTGTTAGTGTTTTCTGGATAGTATCTAGGAACTTTAGAGTTTTGAATGAATTCTAGCATGTTACATTTTGTTTTTTTGTTGGCAAACGCTAATTAGTTCCACATGGAGACACAACAAGTACACATAAGTGTTTTCTGAGTACAATGCTACAGGAACTTGGTGAAAAATGATATTTGCGACTGTAAACATGACATTGAATTCACATTCCCAAGAAAAAGACTTTGCTTTTCTCCAAAACCAGTTTGACTCTGCTCTTCTGGGTGCTTTGCACAGGAATTCCACACGAGTTTCTCCAGATAGGTCTGTATCTAACCAGAAATATCCAGTTCTGTGTGGCTAAATGAATATCAGCTTTTAAACAGCCTGTGTGTTTGTTAGTGTTTTCTGGATAGTATCTAGGAACTTTAGAGTTTTGAATGAATTCTAGCATGTTACATTTTGTTTTTTTGTTGGCAAACGCTAATTAGTTCCACATGGAGACACAACAAGTACACATAAGTGTTTTCTGAGTAGAATGCTACAGGAACTAGGAGAAAAATGATATTTGCGACTGTAAACATGACATTGAATTCACATTCCCAAGAAAAAGTCTTTGCGTTTCTCCAAAACCAGTTTGACTCTGCTTTTCTGGGTGCTTTGCACACGAATTCCACACGAGTTTCTCCAGATAGGTCTGTATCTAACCAGAAATATCCAGTTCTGTGTGGCTAAATGAATATCAGCTTTTAAACAGCCTGTGTGTTTGTTAGTGTTTTCTGGATAGTATCTAGGAACTTTAGAGTTTTGAATGAATTTTAGCATGTTACATTTTGTTTTTTTGTTGGCAAACGCTAATTAGTTCCACATGGAGAAACAACAAGTACACATAAGTGTTTTCTGAGTACAATGCTACAGGAACTTGGTGAAAAATGATATTTGCGACTGTAAACATGACATTGAATTCACATTCCCAAGAAAAAGACTTTGCTTTTCTCCAAAACCAGTTTGACTCTGCTCTTCTGGGTGCTTTGCACAGGAATTCCACACGAGTTTCTCCAGATAGGTCTGTATCTAACCAGAAATATCCAGTTCTGTGTGGCTAAATGAATATCAGCTTTTAAACAGCCTGTGTGTTTGTTAGTGTTTTCTGGATAGTATCTAGGAACTTTAGAGTTTTGAATGAATTCTAGCATGTTACATTTTGTTTTTTTGTTGGCAAACGCTAATTAGTTCCACATGGAGACACAACAAGTACACATAAGTGTTTTCTGAGTAGAATGCTACAGGAACTAGGAGAAAAATGATATTTGCGACTGTAAACATGACATTGAATTCACATTCCCAAGAAAAAGTCTTTGCGTTTCTCCAAAACCAGTTTGACTCTGCTTTTCTGGGTGCTTTGCACAGGAATTCCACACGAGTTTCTCCAGATAGGTCTGTATCTAACCAGAAATATCCAGTTCTGTGTGGCTAAATGAATATCAGCTTTTAAACAGCCTGTGTGTTTGTTAGTGTTTTCTGGATAGTATCTAGGAACTTTAGAGTTTTGAATGAATTCTAGCATGTTACATTTTGTTTTTTTGTTGGCAAACGCTAATTAGTTCCACATGGAGACACAACAAGTACACATAAGTGTTTTCTGAGTAGAATGCTACAGGAACTAGGAGAAAAATGATATTTGCGACTGTAAACATGACATTGAATTCACATTCCCAAGAAAAAGTCTTTGCGTTTCTCCAAAACCAGTTTGACTCTGCTTTTCTGGGTGCTTTGCACAGGAATTCCACACGAGTTTCTCCAGATAGGTCTGTATCTAACCAGAAATATCCAGTTCTGTGTGGCTAAATGAATATCAGCTTTTAAACAGCCTGTGTGTTTGTTAGTGTTTTCTGGATAGTATCTAGGAACTTTAGAGTTTTGAATGAATTTTAGCATGTTACATTTTGTTTTTTTGTTGGCAAACGCTAATTAGTTCCACATGGAGACACAACAAGTACACATAAGTGTTTTCTGAGTAGAATGCTACAGGAACTAGGAGAAAAATGATATTTGCGACTGTAAACATGACATTGAATTCACATTCCCAAGAAAAAGACTTTGCTTTTCTCCAAAACCAGTTTGACTCTGCTCTTCTGGGTGCTTTGCACAGGAATTCCACACGAGTTTCTCCAGATAGGTCTGTATCTAACCAGAAATATCCAGTTCTGTGTGGCTAAATGAATATCAGCTTTTAAACAGCCTGTGTGTTTGTTAGTGTTTTCTGGATAGTATCTAGGAACTTTAGAGTTTTGAATGAATTCTAGCATGTTACATTTTGTTTTTTTGTTGGCAAACGCTAATTAGTTCCACATGGAGACACAACAAGTACACATAAGTGTTTTCTGAGTAGAATGCTACAGGAACTAGGAGAAAAATGATATTTGCGACTGTAAACATGACATTGAATTCACATTCCCAAGAAAAAGTCTTTGCGTTTCTCCAAAACCAGTTTGACTCTGCTTTTCTGGGTGCTTTGCACAGGAATTCCACACGAGTTTCTCCAGATAGGTCTGTATCTAACCAGAAATATCCAGTTCTGTGTGGCTAAATGAATATCAGCTTTTAAACAGCCTGTGTGTTTGTTAGTGTTTTCTGGATAGTATCTAGGAACTTTAGAGTTTTGAATGAATTCTAGCATGTTACATTTTGTTTTTTTGTTGGCAAACGCTAATTAGTTCCACATGGAGACACAACAAGTACACATAAGTGTTTTCTGAGTAGAATGCTACAGGAACTAGGAGAAAAATGATATTTGCGACTGTAAACATGACATTGAATTCACATTCCCAAGAAAAAGTCTTTGCGTTTCTCCAAAACCAGTTTGACTCTGCTTTTCTGGGTGCTTTGCACACGAATTCCACACGAGTTTCTCCAGATAGGTCTGTATCTAACCAGAAATATCCAGTTCTGTGTGGCTAAATGAATATCAGCTTTTAAACAGCCTGTGTGTTTGTTAGTGTTTTCTGGATAGTATCTAGGAACTTTAGAGTTTTGAATGAATTCTAGCATGTTACATTTTGTTTTTTTGTTGGCAAACGCTAATTAGTTCCACATGGAGACACAACAAGTACACATAAGTGTTTTCTGAGTACAATGCTACAGGAACTTGGTGAAAAATGATATTTGCGACTGTAAACATGACATTGAATTCACATTCCCAAGAAAAAGACTTTGCTTTTCTCCAAAACCAGTTTGACTCTGCTCTTCTGGGTGCTTTGCACAGGAATTCCACACGAGTTTCTCCAGATAGGTCTGTATCTAACCAGAAATATCCAGTTCTGTGTGGCTAAATGAATATCAGCTTTTAAACAGCCTGTGTGTTTGTTAGTGTTTTCTGGATAGTATCTAGGAACTTTAGAGTTTTGAATGAATTCTAGCATGTTACATTTTGTTTTTTTGTTGGCAAACGCTAATTAGTTCCACATGGAGACACAACAAGTACACATAAGTGTTTTCTGAGTAGAATGCTACAGGAACTAGGAGAAAAATGATATTTGCGACTGTAAACATGACATTGAATTCACATTCCCAAGAAAAAGTCTTTGCGTTTCTCCAAAACCAGTTTGACTCTGCTTTTCTGGGTGCTTTGCACACGAATTCCACACGAGTTTCTCCAGATAGGTCTGTATCTAACCAGAAATATCCAGTTCTGTGTGGCTAAATGAATATCAGCTTTTAAACAGCCTGTGTGTTTGTTAGTGTTTTCTGGATAGTATCTAGGAACTTTAGAGTTTTGAATGAATTTTAGCATGTTACATTTTGTTTTTTTGTTGGCAAACGCTAATTAGTTCCACATGGAGAAACAACAAGTACACATAAGTGTTTTCTGAGTACAATGCTACAGGAACTTGGTGAAAAATGATATTTGCGACTGTAAACATGACATTGAATTCACATTCCCAAGAAAAAGACTTTGCTTTTCTCCAAAACCAGTTTGACTCTGCTCTTCTGGGTGCTTTGCACAGGAATTCCACACGAGTTTCTCCAGATAGGTCTGTATCTAACCAGAAATATCCAGTTCTGTGTGGCTAAATGAATATCAGCTTTTAAACAGCCTGTGTGTTTGTTAGTGTTTTCTGGATAGTATCTAGGAACTTTAGAGTTTTGAATGAATTCTAGCATGTTACATTTTGTTTTTTTGTTGGCAAACGCTAATTAGTTCCACATGGAGACACAACAAGTACACATAAGTGTTTTCTGAGTAGAATGCTACAGGAACTAGGAGAAAAATGATATTTGCGACTGTAAACATGACATTGAATTCACATTCCCAAGAAAAAGTCTTTGCGTTTCTCCAAAACCAGTTTGACTCTGCTTTTCTGGGTGCTTTGCACACGAATTCCACACGAGTTTCTCCAGATAGGTCTGTATCTAACCAGAAATATCCAGTTCTGTGTGGCTAAATGAATATCAGCTTTTAAACAGCCTGTGTGTTTGTTAGTGTTTTCTGGATAGTATCTAGGAACTTTAGAGTTTTGAATGAATTCTAGCATGTTACATTTTGTTTTTTTGTTGGCAAACGCTAATTAGTTCCACATGGAGACACAACAAGTACACATAAGTGTTTTCTGAGTAGAATGCTACAGGAACTAGGAGAAAAATGATATTTGCGACTGTAAACATGACATTGAATTCACATTCCCAAGAAAAAGTCTTTGCGTTTCTCCAAAACCAGTTTGACTCTGCTTTTCTGGGTGCTTTGCACACGAATTCCACACGAGTTTCTCCAGATAGGTCTGTATCTAACCAGAAATATCCAGTTCTGTGTGGCTAAATGAATATCAGCTTTTAAACAGCCTGTGTGTTTGTTAGTGTTTTCTGGATAGTATCTAGGAACTTTAGAGTTTTGAATGAATTCTAGCATGTTACATTTTGTTTTTTTGTTGGCAAACGCTAATTAGTTCCACATGGAGACACAACAAGTACACATAAGTGTTTTCTGAGTAGAATGCTACAGGAACTAGGAGAAAAATGATATTTGCGACTGTAAACATGACATTGAATTCACATTCCCAAGAAAAAGTCTTTGCGTTTCTCCAAAACCAGTTTGACTCTGCTTTTCTGGGTGCTTTGCACAGGAATTCCACACGAGTTTCTCCAGATAGGTCTGTATCTAACCAGAAATATCCAGTTCTGTGTGGCTAAATGAATATCAGCTTTTAAACAGCCTGTGTGTTTGTTAGTGTTTTCTGGATAGTATCTAGGAACTTTAGAGTTTTGAATGAATTTTAGCATGTTACATTTTGTTTTTTTGTTGGCAAACGCTAATTAGTTCCACATGGAGACACAACAAGTACACATAAGTGTTTTCTGAGTACAATGCTACAAGAACTTGGTGAAAAATGATTTTTGCGACTGTAAACATGACATTGAATTCACATTCCCAAGAAAAAGACTTTGCTTTTCTCCAAAACCAGTTTGACTCTGCTCTTCTGGGTGCCCTGCACAGGAATTCCACACGAGTTTCTCCAGATAGGTCTGTATCTAACCAGAAATATCCAGTTCTGTGTGGCTAAATGAATATCAGCTTTTAAACAGCCTGTGTGTTTGTTAGTGTTTTCTGGATAGTATCTAGGAACTTTAGAGTTTTGAATGAATTCTAGCATGTTACATTTTGTTTTTTTGTTGGCAAACGCTAATTAGTTCCACATGGAGACACAACAAGTACACATAAGTGTTTTCTGAGTAGAATGCTACAGGAACTAGGAGAAAAATGATATTTGCGACTGTAAACATGACATTGAATTCACATTCCCAAGAAAAAGTCTTTGCGTTTCTCCAAAACCAGTTTGACTCTGCTTTTCTGGGTGCTTTGCACAGGAATTCCACACGAGTTTCTCCAGATAGGTCTGTATCTAACCAGAAATATCCAGTTCTGTGTGGCTAAATGAATATCAGCTTTTAAACAGCCTGTGTGTTTGTTAGTGTTTTCTGGATAGTATCTAGGAACTTTAGAGTTTTGAATGAATTCTAGCATGTTACATTTTGTTTTTTTGTTGGCAAACGCTAATTAGTTCCACATGGAGACACAACAAGTACACATAAGTGTTTTCTGAGTAGAATGCTACAGGAACTTGGTGAAAAATGATATTTGCGACTGTAAACATGACATTGAATTCACATTCCCAAGAAAAAGACTTTGCTTTTCTCCAAAACCAGTTTGACTCTGCTCTTCTGGGTGCTTTGCACAGGAATTCCACACGAGTTTCTCCAGATAGGTCTGTATCTAACCAGAAATATCCAGTTCTGTGTGGCTAAATGAATATCAGCTTTTAAACAGCCTGTGTGTTTGTTAGTGTTTTCTGGATAGTATCTAGGAACTTTAGAGTTTTGAATGAATTCTAGCATGTTACATTTTGTTTTTTTGTTGGCAAACGCTAATTAGTTCCACATGGAGACACAACAAGTACACATAAGTGTTTTCTGAGTAGAATGCTACAGGAACTAGGAGAAAAATGATATTTGCGACTGTAAACATGACATTGAATTCACATTCCCAAGAAAAAGTCTTTGCGTTTCTCCAAAACCAGTTTGACTCTGCTTTTCTGGGTGCTTTGCACAGGAATTCCACACGAGTTTCTCCAGATAGGTCTGTATCTAACCAGAAATATCCAGTTCTGTGTGGCTAAATGAATATCAGCTTTTAAACAGCCTGTGTGTTTGTTAGTGTTTTCTGGATAGTATCTAGGAACTTTAGAGTTTTGAATGAATTCTAGCATGTTACATTTTGTTTTTTTGTTGGCAAACGCTAATTAGTTCCACATGGAGACACAACAAGTACACATAAGTGTTTTCTGAGTAGAATGCTACAGGAACTAGGAGAAAAATGATATTTGCGACTGTAAACATGACATTGAATTCACATTCCCAAGAAAAAGTCTTTGCGTTTCTCCAAAACCAGTTTGACTCTGCTTTTCTGGGTGCTTTGCACAGGAATTCCACACGAGTTTCTCCAGATAGGTCTGTATCTAACCAGAAATATCCAGTTCTGTGTGGCTAAATGAATATCAGCTTTTAAACAGCCTGTGTGTTTGTTAGTGTTTTCTGGATAGTATCTAGGAACTTTAGAGTTTTGAATGAATTTTAGCATGTTACATTTTGTTTTTTTGTTGGCAAACGCTAATTAGTTCCACATGGAGACACAACAAGTACACATAAGTGTTTTCTGAGTACAATGCTACAAGAACTTGGTGAAAAATGATTTTTGCGACTGTAAACATGACATTGAATTCACATTCCCAAGAAAAAGACTTTGCTTTTCTCCAAAACCAGTTTGACTCTGCTCTTCTGGGTGCCCTGCACAGGAATTCCACACGAGTTTCTCCAGATAGGTCTGTATCTAACCAGAAATATCCAGTTCTGTGTGGCTAAATGAATATCAGCTTTTAAACAGCCTGTGTGTTTGTTAGTGTTTTCTGGATAGTATCTAGGAACTTTAGAGTTTTGAATGAATTCTAGCATGTTACATTTTGTTTTTTTGTTGGCAAACGCTAATTAGTTCCACATGGAGACACAACAAGTACACATAAGTGTTTTCTGAGTAGAATGCTACAGGAACTAGGAGAAAAATGATATTTGCGACTGTAAACATGACATTGAATTCACATTCCCAAGAAAAAGTCTTTGCGTTTCTCCAAAACCAGTTTGACTCTGCTTTTCTGGGTGCTTTGCACAGGAATTCCACACGAGTTTCTCCAGATAGGTCTGTATCTAACCAGAAATATCCAGTTCTGTGTGGCTAAATGAATATCAGCTTTTAAACAGCCTGTGTGTTTGTTAGTGTTTTCTGGATAGTATCTAGGAACTTTAGAGTTTTGAATGAATTCTAGCATGTTACATTTTGTTTTTTTGTTGGCAAACGCTAATTAGTTCCACATGGAGACACAACAAGTACACATAAGTGTTTTCTGAGTAGAATGCTACAGGAACTTGGTGAAAAATGATATTTGCGACTGTAAACATGACATTGAATTCACATTCCCAAGAAAAAGACTTTGCTTTTCTCCAAAACCAGTTTGACTCTGCTCTTCTGGGTGCTTTGCACAGGAATTCCACACGAGTTTCTCCAGATAGGTCTGTATCTAACCAGAAATATCCAGTTCTGTGTGGCTAAATGAATATCAGCTTTTAAACAGCCTGTGTGTTTGTTAGTGTTTTCTGGATAGTATCTAGGAACTTTAGAGTTTTGAATGAATTCTAGCATGTTACATTTTGTTTTTTTGTTGGCAAACGCTAATTAGTTCCACATGGAGACACAACAAGTACACATAAGTGTTTTCTGAGTAGAATGCTACAGGAACTAGGAGAAAAATGATATTTGCAACTGTAAACATGACATTGAATTCACATTCCCAAGAAAAAGTCTTTGCGTTTCTCCAAAACCAGTTTGACTCTGCTTTTCTGGGTGCTTTGCACAGGAATTCCACACGAGTTTCTCCAGATAAGTCTGTATCTAACCAGAAATATCCAGTTCTGTGTGGCTAAATGAATATCAGCTTTTAAACAGCCTGTGTGTTTGTTAGTGTTTTCTGGATAGTATCTAGGAACTTTAGAGTTTTGAATGAATTCTAGCATGTTACATTTTGTTTTTTTGTTGGCAAACGCTAATTAGTTCCACATGGAGACACAACAAGTACACATAAGTGTTTTCTGAGTAGAATGCTACAGGAACTAGGAGAAAAATGATATTTGCGACTGTAAACATGACATTGAATTCACATTCCCAAGAAAAAGTCTTTGCGTTTCTCCAAAACCAGTTTGACTCTGCTTTTCTGGGTGCTTTGCACAGGAATTCCACACGAGTTTCTCCAGATAGGTCTGTATCTAACCAGAAATATCCAGTTCTGTGTGGCTAAATGAATATCAGCTTTTAAACAGCCTGTGTGTTTGTTAGTGTTTTCTGGATAGTATCTAGGAACTTTAGAGTTTTGAATGAATTTTAGCATGTTACATTTTGTTTTTTTGTTGGCAAACGCTAATTAGTTCCACATGGAGACACAACAAGTACACATAAGTGTTTTCTGAGTACAATGCTACAGGAACTTGGTGAAAAATGATATTTGCGACTGTAAACATGACATTGAATTCACATTCCCAAGAAAAAGACTTTGCTTTTCTCCAAAACCAGTTTGACTCTGCTCTTCTGGGTGCTTTGCACAGGAATTCCACACGAGTTTCTCCAGATAGGTCTGTATCTAACCAGAAATATCCAGTTCTGTGTGGCTAAATGAATATCAGCTTTTAAACAGCCTGTGTGTTTGTTAGTGTTTTCTGGATAGTATCTAGGAACTTTAGAGTTTTGAATGAATTCTAGCATGTTACATTTTGTTTTTTTGTTGGCAAACGCTAATTAGTTCCACATGGAGACACAACAAGTACACATAAGTGTTTTCTGAGTAGAATGCTACAGGAACTAGGAGAAAAATGATATTTGCGACTGTAAACATGACATTGAATTCACATTCCCAAGAAAAAGTCTTTGCGTTTCTCCAAAACCAGTTTGACTCTGCTTTTCTGGGTGCTTTGCACAGGAATTCCACACGAGTTTCTCCAGATAGGTCTGTATCTAACCAGAAATATCCAGTTCTGTGTGGCTAAATGAATATCAGCTTTTAAACAGCCTGTGTGTTTGTTAGTGTTTTCTGGATAGTATCTAGGAACTTTAGAGTTTTGAATGAATTCTAGCATGTTACATTTTGTTTTTTTGTTGGCAAACGCTAATTAGTTCCACATGGAGACACAACAAGTACACATAAGTGTTTTCTGAGTAGAATGCTACAGGAACTTGGTGAAAAATGATATTTGCGACTGTAAACATGACATTGAATTCACATTCCCAAGAAAAAGACTTTGCTTTTCTCCAAAACCAGTTTGACTCTGCTCTTCTGGGTGCTTTGCACAGGAATTCCACACGAGTTTCTCCAGATAGGTCTGTATCTAACCAGAAATATCCAGTTCTGTGTGGCTAAATGAATATCAGCTTTTAAACAGCCTGTGTGTTTGTTAGTGTTTTCTGGATAGTATCTAGGAACTTTAGAGTTTTGAATGAATTCTAGCATGTTACATTTTGTTTTTTTGTTGGCAAACGCTAATTAGTTCCACATGGAGACACAACAAGTACACATAAGTGTTTTCTGAGTAGAATGCTACAGGAACTAGGAGAAAAATGATATTTGCGACTGTAAACATGACATTGAATTCACATTCCCAAGAAAAAGTCTTTGCGTTTCTCCAAAACCAGTTTGACTCTGCTTTTCTGGGTGCTTTGCACAGGAATTCCACACGAGTTTCTCCAGATAGGTCTGTATCTAACCAGAAATATCCAGTTCTGTGTGGCTAAATGAATATCAGCTTTTAAACAGCCTGTGTGTTTGTTAGTGTTTTCTGGATAGTATCTAGGAACTTTAGAGTTTTGAATGAATTCTAGCATGTTACATTTTGTTTTTTTGTTGGCAAACGCTAATTAGTTCCACATGGAGACACAACAAGTACACATAAGTGTTTTCTGAGTAGAATGCTACAGGAACTAGGAGAAAAATGATATTTGCGACTGTAAACATGACATTGAATTCACATTCCCAAGAAAAAGTCTTTGCGTTTCTCCAAAACCAGTTTGACTCTGCTTTTCTGGGTGCTTTGCACAGGAATTCCACACGAGTTTCTCCAGATAGGTCTGTATCTAACCAGAAATATCCAGTTCTGTGTGGCTAAATGAATATCAGCTTTTAAACAGCCTGTGTGTTTGTTAGTGTTTTCTGGATAGTATCTAGGAACTTTAGAGTTTTGAATGAATTCTAGCATGTTACATTTTGTTTTTTTGTTGGCAAACGCTAATTAGTTCCACATGGAGACACAACAAGTACACATAAGTGTTTTCTGAGTAGAATGCTACAGGAACTTGGTGAAAAATGATATTTGCGACTGTAAACATGACATTGAATTCACATTCCCAAGAAAAAGACTTTGCTTTTCTCCAAAACCAGTTTGACTCTGCTCTTCTGGGTGCTTTGCACAGGAATTCCACACGAGTTTCTCCAGATAGGTCTGTATCTAACCAGAAATATCCAGTTCTGTGTGGCTAAATGAATATCAGCTTTTAAACAGCCTGTGTGTTTGTTAGTGTTTTCTGGATAGTATCTAGGAACTTTAGAGTTTTGAATGAATTCTAGCATGTTACATTTTGTTTTTTTGTTGGCAAACGCTAATTAGTTCCACATGGAGACACAACAAGTACACATAAGTGTTTTCTGAGTAGAATGCTACAGGAACTAGGAGAAAAATGATATTTGCGACTGTAAACATGACATTGAATTCACATTCCCAAGAAAAAGTCTTTGCGTTTCTCCAAAACCAGTTTGACTCTGCTTTTCTGGGTGCTTTGCACAGGAATTCCACACGAGTTTCTCCAGATAGGTCTGTATCTAACCAGAAATATCCAGTTCTGTGTGGCTAAATGAATATCAGCTTTTAAACAGCCTGTGTGTTTGTTAGTGTTTTCTGGATAGTATCTAGGAACTTTAGAGTTTTGAATGAATTCTAGCATGTTACATTTTGTTTTTTTGTTGGCAAACGCTAATTAGTTCCACATGGAGACACAACAAGTACACATAAGTGTTTTCTGAGTAGAATGCTACAGGAACTAGGAGAAAAATGATATTTGCGACTGTAAACATGACATTGAATTCACATTCCCAAGAAAAAGTCTTTGCGTTTCTCCAAAACCAGTTTGACTCTGCTTTTCTGGGTGCTTTGCACAGGAATTCCACACGAGTTTCTCCAGATAGGTCTGTATCTAACCAGAAATATCCAGTTCTGTGTGGCTAAATGAATATCAGCTTTTAAACAGCCTGTGTGTTTGTTAGTGTTTTCTGGATAGTATCTAGGAACTTTAGAGTTTTGAATGAATTTTAGCATGTTACATTTTGTTTTTTTGTTGGCAAACGCTAATTAGTTCCACATGGAGACACAACAAGTACACATAAGTGTTTTCTGAGTACAATGCTACAGGAACTTGGTGAAAAATGATATTTGCGACTGTAAACATGACATTGAATTCACATTCCCAAGAAAAAGACTTTGCTTTTCTCCAAAACCAGTTTGACTCTGCTCTTCTGGGTGCTTTGCACAGGAATTCCACACGAGTTTCTCCAGATAGGTCTGTATCTAACCAGAAATATCCAGTTCTGTGTGGCTAAATGAATATCAGCTTTTAAACAGCCTGTGTGTTTGTTAGTGTTTTCTGGATAGTATCTAGGAACTTTAGAGTTTTGAATGAATTCTAGCATGTTACATTTTGTTTTTTTGTTGGCAAACGCTAATTAGTTCCACATGGAGACACAACAAGTACACATAAGTGTTTTCTGAGTAGAATGCTACAGGAACTAGGAGAAAAATGATATTTGCGACTGTAAACATGACATTGAATTCACATTCCCAAGAAAAAGTCTTTGCGTTTCTCCAAAACCAGTTTGACTCTGCTTTTCTGGGTGCTTTGCACAGGAATTCCACACGAGTTTCTCCAGATAGGTCTGTATCTAACCAGAAATATCCAGTTCTGTGTGGCTAAATGAATATCAGCTTTTAAACAGCCTGTGTGTTTGTTAGTGTTTTCTGGATAGTATCTAGGAACTTTAGAGTTTTGAATGAATTCTAGCATGTTACATTTTGTTTTTTTGTTGGCAAACGCTAATTAGTTCCACATGGAGACACAACAAGTACACATAAGTGTTTTCTGAGTAGAATGCTACAGGAACTTGGTGAAAAATGATATTTGCGACTGTAAACATGACATTGAATTCACATTCCCAAGAAAAAGACTTTGCTTTTCTCCAAAACCAGTTTGACTCTGCTCTTCTGGGTGCTTTGCACAGGAATTCCACACGAGTTTCTCCAGATAGGTCTGTATCTAACCAGAAATATCCAGTTCTGTGTGGCTAAATGAATATCAGCTTTTAAACAGCCTGTGTGTTTGTTAGTGTTTTCTGGATAGTATCTAGGAACTTTAGAGTTTTGAATGAATTCTAGCATGTTACATTTTGTTTTTTTGTTGGCAAACGCTAATTAGTTCCACATGGAGACACAACAAGTACACATAAGTGTTTTCTGAGTAGAATGCTACAGGAACTAGGAGAAAAATGATATTTGCGACTGTAAACATGACATTGAATTCACATTCCCAAGAAAAAGTCTTTGCGTTTCTCCAAAACCAGTTTGACTCTGCTTTTCTGGGTGCTTTGCACAGGAATTCCACACGAGTTTCTCCAGATAGGTCTGTATCTAACCAGAAATATCCAGTTCTGTGTGGCTAAATGAATATCAGCTTTTAAACAGCCTGTGTGTTTGTTAGTGTTTTCTGGATAGTATCTAGGAACTTTAGAGTTTTGAATGAATTCTAGCATGTTACATTTTGTTTTTTTGTTGGCAAACGCTAATTAGTTCCACATGGAGACACAACAAGTACACATAAGTGTTTTCTGAGTAGAATGCTACAGGAACTAGGAGAAAAATGATATTTGCGACTGTAAACATGACATTGAATTCACATTCCCAAGAAAAAGTCTTTGCGTTTCTCCAAAACCAGTTTGACTCTGCTTTTCTGGGTGCTTTGCACAGGAATTCCACACGAGTTTCTCCAGATAGGTCTGTATCTAACCAGAAATATCCAGTTCTGTGTGGCTAAATGAATATCAGCTTTTAAACAGCCTGTGTGTTTGTTAGTGTTTTCTGGATAGTATCTAGGAACTTTAGAGTTTTGAATGAATTCTAGCATGTTACATTTTGTTTTTTTGTTGGCAAACGCTAATTAGTTCCACATGGAGACACAACAAGTACACATAAGTGTTTTCTGAGTACAATGCTACAGGAACTTGGTGAAAAATGATATTTGCGACTGTAAACATGACATTGAATTCACATTCCCAAGAAAAAGACTTTGCTTTTCTCCAAAACCAGTTTGACTCTGCTCTTCTGGGTGCTTTGCACAGGAATTCCACACGAGTTTCTCCAGATAGGTCTGTATCTAACCAGAAATATCCAGTTCTGTGTGGCTAAATGAATATCAGCTTTTAAACAGCCTGTGTGTTTGTTAGTGTTTTCTGGATAGTATCTAGGAACTTTAGAGTTTTGAATGAATTCTAGCATGTTACATTTTGTTTTTTTGTTGGCAAACGCTAATTAGTTCCACATGGAGACACAACAAGTACACATAAGTGTTTTCTGAGTAGAATGCTACAGGAACTAGGAGAAAAATGATATTTGCGACTGTAAACATGACATTGAATTCACATTCCCAAGAAAAAGTCTTTGCGTTTCTCCAAAACCAGTTTGACTCTGCTTTTCTGGGTGCTTTGCACACGAATTCCACACGAGTTTCTCCAGATAGGTCTGTATCTAACCAGAAATATCCAGTTCTGTGTGGCTAAATGAATATCAGCTTTTAAACAGCCTGTGTGTTTGTTAGTGTTTTCTGGATAGTATCTAGGAACTTTAGAGTTTTGAATGAATTCTAGCATGTTACATTTTGTTTTTTTGTTGGCAAACGCTAATTAGTTCCACATGGAGACACAACAAGTACACATAAGTGTTTTCTGAGTAGAATGCTACAGGAACTAGGAGAAAAATGATATTTGCGACTGTAAACATGACATTGAATTCACATTCCCAAGAAAAAGTCTTTGCGTTTCTCCAAAACCAGTTTGACTCTGCTTTTCTGGGTGCTTTGCACAGGAATTCCACACGAGTTTCTCCAGATAGGTCTGTATCTAACCAGAAATATCCAGTTCTGTGTGGCTAAATGAATATCAGCTTTTAAACAGCCTGTGTGTTTGTTAGTGTTTTCTGGATAGTATCTAGGAACTTTAGAGTTTTGAATGAATTCTAGCATGTTACATTTTGTTTTTTTGTTGGCAAACGCTAATTAGTTCCACATGGAGACACAACAAGTACACATAAGTGTTTTCTGAGTAGAACGCTACAGGAACTAGGAGAAAAATGATATTTGCGACTGTAAACATGACATTGAATTCACATTCCCAAGAAAAAGTCTTTGCGTTTCTCCAAAACCAGTTTGACTCTGCTTTTCTGGGTGCTTTGCACAGGAATTCCACACGAGTTTCTCCAGATAGGTCTGTATCTAACCAGAAATATCCAGTTCTGTGTGGCTAAATGAATATCAGCTTTTAAACAGCCTGTGTGTTTGTTAGTGTTTTCTGGATAGTATCTAGGAACTTTAGAGTTTTGAATGAATTTTAGCATGTTACATTTTGTTTTTTTGTTGGCAAACGCTAATTAGTTCCACATGGAGACACAACAAGTACACATAAGTGTTTTCTGAGTAGAATGCTACAGGAACTAGGAGAAAAATGATATTTGCGACTGTAAACATGACATTGAATTCACATTCGCAAGAAAAAGACTTTGCTTTTCTCCAAAACCAGTTTGACTCTGCTTTTCTGGGTGCTTTGCACACGAATTCCACACGAGTTTCTCCAGATAGGTCTGTATCTAACCAGAAATATCCAGTTCTGTGTGGCTAAATGAATATCAGCTTTTAAACAGCCTGTGTGTTTGTTAGTGTTTTCTGGATAGTATCTAGGAACTTTAGAGTTTTGAATGAATTCTAGCATGTTACATTTTGTTTTTTTTTTGGCAAACACTAATTAGTTCCACATGGAGACACAACAAGTACACATAAGTGTTTTCTGAGTAGAATGCTACAGGAACTAGGAGAAAAATGATATTTGCGACTGTAAACATGACATTGAATTCACATTCCCAAGAAAAAGACTTTGCGTTTCTCCAAAACCAGTTTGACTCTGCTTTTCTGGGTGCTTTGCACAGGAATTCCACACGAGTTTCTCCAGATAGGTCTGTATCTAACCAGAAATATCCAGTTCTGTGTGGCTAAATGAATATCAGCTTTTAAACAGCCTGTGTGTTTGTTAGTGTTTTCTGGATAGTATCTAGGAACTTTAGAGTTTTGAATGAATTCTAGCATGTTACATTTTGTTTTTTTGTTGGCAAACGCTAATTAGTTCCACATGGAGACACAACAAGTACACATAAGTGTTTTCTGAGTAGAATGCTACAGGAACTAGGAGAAAAATGATATTTGCGACTGTAAACATGACATTGAATTCACATTCCCAAGAAAAAGTCTTTGCGTTTCTCCAAAACCAGTTTGACTCTGCTTTTCTGGGTGCTTTGCACAGGAATTCCACACGAGTTTCTCCAGATAGGTCTGTATCTAACCAGAAATATCCAGTTCTGTGTGGCTAAATGAATATCAGCTTTTAAACAGCCTGTGTGTTTGTTAGTGTTTTCTGGATAGTATCTAGGAACTTTAGAGTTTTGAATGAATTCTAGCATGTTACATTTTGTTTTTTTGTTGGCAAACGCTAATTAGTTCCACATGGAGACACAACAAGTACACATAAGTGTTTTCTGAGTAGAACGCTACAGGAACTAGGAGAAAAATGATATTTGCGACTGTAAACATGACATTGAATTCACATTCCCAAGAAAAAGTCTTTGCGTTTCTCCAAAACCAGTTTGACTCTGCTTTTCTGGGTGCTTTGCACAGGAATTCCACACGAGTTTCTCCAGATAGGTCTGTATCTAACCAGAAATATCCAGTTCTGTGTGGCTAAATGAATATCAGCTTTTAAACAGCCTGTGTGTTTGTTAGTGTTTTCTGGATAGTATCTAGGAACTTTAGAGTTTTGAATGAATTCCTGCATGTTACATTTTGTTTTTTTGTTGGCAAACGCTAATTAGTTCCACATGGAGACACAACAAGTACACATAAGTGTTTTCTGAGTAGAATGCTACAGGAACTAGGAGAAAAATGATATTTGCGACTGTAAACATGACATTGAATTCACATTCGCAAGAAAAAGACTTTGCGTTTCTCCAAAACCAGTTTGACTCTGCTTTTCTGGGTGCTTTGCACAGGAATTCCACACGAGTTTCTCCAGATAGGTCTGTATCTAACCAGAAATATCCAGTTCTGTGTGTCTAAATGAATATCAGCTTTTAAACAGCCTGTGTGTTTGTTAGTGTTTTCTGGATAGTATCTAGGAACTTTAGAGTTTTGAATGAATTCTAGCATGTTACATTTTGTTTTTTTGTTGGCAAACGCTAATTAGTTCCACATGGAGACACAACAAGTACACATAAGTGTTTTCTGAGTAGAACGCTACAGGAACTAGGAGAAAAATGATATTTGCGACTGTAAACATGACATTGAATTCACATTCCCAAGAAAAAGTCTTTGCGTTTCTCCAAAACCAGTTTGACTCTGCTTTTCTGGGTGCTTTGCACAGGAATTCCACACGAGTTTCTCCAGATAGGTCTGTATCTAACCAGAAATATCCAGTTCTGTGTGGCTAAATGAATATCAGCTTTTAAACAGCCTGTGTGTTTGTTAGTGTTTTCTGGATAGTATCTAGGAACTTTAGAGTTTTGAATGAATTCCTGCATGTTACATTTTGTTTTTTTGTTGGCAAACGCTAATTAGTTCCACATGGAGACACAACAAGTACACATAAGTGTTTTCTGAGTACAATGCTACAGGAACTAGGAGAAAAATGATATTTGCGACTGTAAACATGACATTGAATTCACATTCCCAAGAAAAAGACTTTGCTTTTCTCCAAAACCAGTTTGACTCTGCTCTTCTGGGTGCTTTGCACAGGAATTCCACACGAGTTTCTCCAGATAGGTCTGTATCTAACCAGAAATATCCAGTTCTGTGTGTCTAAATGAATATCAGCTTTTAAACAGCCTGTGTGTTTGTTAGTGTTTTCTGGATAGTATCTAGGAACTTTAGAGTTTTGAATGAATTCTAGCATGTTACATTTTGTTTTTTTGTTGGCAAACGCTAATTAGTTCCACATGGAGACACAACAAGTACACATAAGTGTTTTCTGAGTAGAACGCTACAGGAACTAGGAGAAAAATGATATTTGCGACTGTAAACATGACATTGAATTCACATTCCCAAGAAAAAGTCTTTGCGTTTCTCCAAAACCAGTTTGACTCTGCTTTTCTGGGTGCTTTGCACAGGAATTCCACACGAGTTTCTCCAGATAGGTCTGTATCTAACCAGAAATATCCAGTTCTGTGTGGCTAAATGAATATCAGCTTTTAAACAGCCTGTGTGTTTGTTAGTGTTTTCTGGATAGTATCTAGGAACTTTAGAGTTTTGAATGAATTCCTGCATGTTACATTTTGTTTTTTTGTTGGCAAACGCTAATTAGTTCCACATGGAGACACAACAAGTACACATAAGTGTTTTCTGAGTAGAATGCTACAGGAACTAGGAGAAAAATGATATTTGCGACTGTAAACATGACATTGAATTCACATTCGCAAGAAAAAGACTTTGCTTTTCTCCAAAACCAGTTTGACTCTGCTTTTCTGGGTGCTTTGCACAGGAATTCCACACGAGTTTCTCCAGATAGGTCTGTATCTAACCAGAAATATCCAGTTCTGTGTGGCTAAATGAATATCAGCTTTTAAACAGCCTGTGTGTTTGTTAGTGTTTTCTGGATAGTATCTAGGAACTTTAGAGTTTTGAATGAATTCCTGCATGTTACATTTTGTTTTTTTGTTGGCAAACGCTAATTAGTTCCACATGGAGACACAACAAGTACACATAAGTGTTTTCTGAGTAGAATGCTACAGGAACTAGGAGAAAAATGATATTTGCGACTGTAAACATGACATTGAATTCACATTCCCAAGAAAAAGTCTTTGCGTTTCTCCAAAACCAGTTTGACTCTGCTTTTCTGGGTGCTTTGCACAGGAATTCCACACGAGTTTCTCCAGATAGGTCTGTATCTAACCAGAAATATCCAGTTCTGTGTGGCTAAATGAATATCAGCTTTTAAACAGCCTGTGTGTTTGTTAGTGTTTTCTGGATAGTATCTAGGAACTTTAGAGTTTTGAATGAATTCTAGCATGTTACATTTTGTTTTTTTGTTGGCAAACGCTAATTAGTTCCACATGGAGACACAACAAGTACACATAAGTGTTTTCTGAGTAGAACGCTACAGGAACTAGGAGAAAAATGATATTTGCGACTGTAAACATGACATTGAATTCACATTCCCAAGAAAAAGTCTTTGCGTTTCTCCAAAACCAGTTTGACTCTGCTTTTCTGGGTGCTTTGCACAGGAATTCCACACGAGTTTCTCCAGATAGGTCTGTATCTAACCAGAAATATCCAGTTCTGTGTGGCTAAATGAATATCAGCTTTTAAACAGCCTGTGTGTTTGTTAGTGTTTTCTGGATAGTATCTAGGAACTTTAGAGTTTTGAATGAATTTTAGCATGTTACATTTTGTTTTTTTGTTGGCAAACGCTAATTAGTTCCACATGGAGACACAACAAGTACACATAAGTGTTTTCTGAGTAGAATGCTACAGGAACTAGGAGAAAAATGATATTTGCGACTGTAAACATGACATTGAATTCACATTCGCAAGAAAAAGACTTTGCTTTTCTCCAAAACCAGTTTGACTCTGCTTTTCTGGGTGCTTTGCACACGAATTCCACACGAGTTTCTCCAGATAGGTCTGTATCTAACCAGAAATATCCAGTTCTGTGTGGCTAAATGAATATCAGCTTTTAAACAGCCTGTGTGTTTGTTAGTGTTTTCTGGATAGTATCTAGGAACTTTAGAGTTTTGAATGAATTCTAGCATGTTACATTTTGTTTTTTTTTTGGCAAACACTAATTAGTTCCACATGGAGACACAACAAGTACACATAAGTGTTTTCTGAGTAGAATGCTACAGGAACTAGGAGAAAAATGATATTTGCGACTGTAAACATGACATTGAATTCACATTCCCAAGAAAAAGACTTTGCGTTTCTCCAAAACCAGTTTGACTCTGCTTTTCTGGGTGCTTTGCACAGGAATTCCACACGAGTTTCTCCAGATAGGTCTGTATCTAACCAGAAATATCCAGTTCTGTGTGGCTAAATGAATATCAGCTTTTAAACAGCCTGTGTGTTTGTTAGTGTTTTCTGGATAGTATCTAGGAACTTTAGAGTTTTGAATGAATTCTAGCATGTTACATTTTGTTTTTTTGTTGGCAAACGCTAATTAGTTCCACATGGAGACACAACAAGTACACATAAGTGTTTTCTGAGTAGAATGCTACAGGAACTAGGAGAAAAATGATATTTGCGACTGTAAACATGACATTGAATTCACATTCCCAAGAAAAAGTCTTTGCGTTTCTCCAAAACCAGTTTGACTCTGCTTTTCTGGGTGCTTTGCACAGGAATTCCACACGAGTTTCTCCAGATAGGTCTGTATCTAACCAGAAATATCCAGTTCTGTGTGGCTAAATGAATATCAGCTTTTAAACAGCCTGTGTGTTTGTTAGTGTTTTCTGGATAGTATCTAGGAACTTTAGAGTTTTGAATGAATTCTAGCATGTTACATTTTGTTTTTTTGTTGGCAAACGCTAATTAGTTCCACATGGAGACACAACAAGTACACATAAGTGTTTTCTGAGTAGAACGCTACAGGAACTAGGAGAAAAATGATATTTGCGACTGTAAACATGACATTGAATTCACATTCCCAAGAAAAAGTCTTTGCGTTTCTCCAAAACCAGTTTGACTCTGCTTTTCTGGGTGCTTTGCACAGGAATTCCACACGAGTTTCTCCAGATAGGTCTGTATCTAACCAGAAATATCCAGTTCTGTGTGGCTAAATGAATATCAGCTTTTAAACAGCCTGTGTGTTTGTTAGTGTTTTCTGGATAGTATCTAGGAACTTTAGAGTTTTGAATGAATTCCTGCATGTTACATTTTGTTTTTTTGTTGGCAAACGCTAATTAGTTCCACATGGAGACACAACAAGTACACATAAGTGTTTTCTGAGTAGAATGCTACAGGAACTAGGAGAAAAATGATATTTGCGACTGTAAACATGACATTGAATTCACATTCGCAAGAAAAAGACTTTGCGTTTCTCCAAAACCAGTTTGACTCTGCTTTTCTGGGTGCTTTGCACAGGAATTCCACACGAGTTTCTCCAGATAGGTCTGTATCTAACCAGAAATATCCAGTTCTGTGTGTCTAAATGAATATCAGCTTTTAAACAGCCTGTGTGTTTGTTAGTGTTTTCTGGATAGTATCTAGGAACTTTAGAGTTTTGAATGAATTCTAGCATGTTACATTTTGTTTTTTTGTTGGCAAACGCTAATTAGTTCCACATGGAGACACAACAAGTACACATAAGTGTTTTCTGAGTAGAACGCTACAGGAACTAGGAGAAAAATGATATTTGCGACTGTAAACATGACATTGAATTCACATTCCCAAGAAAAAGTCTTTGCGTTTCTCCAAAACCAGTTTGACTCTGCTTTTCTGGGTGCTTTGCACAGGAATTCCACACGAGTTTCTCCAGATAGGTCTGTATCTAACCAGAAATATCCAGTTCTGTGTGGCTAAATGAATATCAGCTTTTAAACAGCCTGTGTGTTTGTTAGTGTTTTCTGGATAGTATCTAGGAACTTTAGAGTTTTGAATGAATTCCTGCATGTTACATTTTGTTTTTTTGTTGGCAAACGCTAATTAGTTCCACATGGAGACACAACAAGTACACATAAGTGTTTTCTGAGTACAATGCTACAGGAACTAGGAGAAAAATGATATTTGCGACTGTAAACATGACATTGAATTCACATTCCCAAGAAAAAGACTTTGCTTTTCTCCAAAACCAGTTTGACTCTGCTCTTCTGGGTGCTTTGCACAGGAATTCCACACGAGTTTCTCCAGATAGGTCTGTATCTAACCAGAAATATCCAGTTCTGTGTGTCTAAATGAATATCAGCTTTTAAACAGCCTGTGTGTTTGTTAGTGTTTTCTGGATAGTATCTAGGAACTTTAGAGTTTTGAATGAATTCTAGCATGTTACATTTTGTTTTTTTGTTGGCAAACGCTAATTAGTTCCACATGGAGACACAACAAGTACACATAAGTGTTTTCTGAGTAGAACGCTACAGGAACTAGGAGAAAAATGATATTTGCGACTGTAAACATGACATTGAATTCACATTCCCAAGAAAAAGTCTTTGCGTTTCTCCAAAACCAGTTTGACTCTGCTTTTCTGGGTGCTTTGCACAGGAATTCCACACGAGTTTCTCCAGATAGGTCTGTATCTAACCAGAAATATCCAGTTCTGTGTGGCTAAATGAATATCAGCTTTTAAACAGCCTGTGTGTTTGTTAGTGTTTTCTGGATAGTATCTAGGAACTTTAGAGTTTTGAATGAATTCCTGCATGTTACATTTTGTTTTTTTGTTGGCAAACGCTAATTAGTTCCACATGGAGACACAACAAGTACACATAAGTGTTTTCTGAGTAGAATGCTACAGGAACTAGGAGAAAAATGATATTTGCGACTGTAAACATGACATTGAATTCACATTCGCAAGAAAAAGACTTTGCTTTTCTCCAAAACCAGTTTGACTCTGCTTTTCTGGGTGCTTTGCACACGAATTCCACACGAGTTTCTCCAGATAGGTCTGTATCTAACCAGAAATATCCAGTTCTGTGTGGCTAAATGAATATCAGCTTTTAAACAGCCTGTGTGTTTGTTAGTGTTTTCTGGATAGTATCTAGGAACTTTAAAGTTTTGAATGAATTCTAGCATGTTACATTTTGTTTTTTTGTTGGCAAACGCTAATTAGTTCCACATGGAGACACAACAAGTACACATAAGTGTTTTCTGAGTAGAATGCTACAGGAACTAGGAGAAAAATGATATTTGCGACTGTAAACATGACATTGAATTCACATTCCCAAGAAAAAGACTTTGCGTTTCTCCAAAACCAGTTTGACTCTGCTTTTCTGGGTGCTTTGCACAGGAATTCCACACGAGTTTCTCCAGATAGGTCTGTATCTAACCAGAAATATCCAGTTCTGTGTGGCTAAATGAATATCAGCTTTTAAACAGCCTGTGTGATTGTAGTGTTTTCTGGATAGTATCTAGGAACTTTAGAGTTTTGAATGAATTTTAGCATGTTACATTTCGTTTTTTTGTTGGCAAACGCTAATTAGTTCCACATGGAGACACAATAGTACACAGAAGTGTTTTCTGAGTAGAATGCTACAGGAACTAGGTGAAAAATGATATTTGCGACTGTAAACATGACATTGAATTCACATTCCCAAGAAAAAGACTTTGCTTTTCTCCAAAACCAGTTTGACTCTGCTTTTCTGGGTCCTTAGCACACGAATTCCACACGAGTTTGTCCAGATAGGTCTGGGTGTAACCAGAATTATCCGGTTCTGTGTGGCTAAATGAATATCAGCTTTTAAACAGCCTGTGTGATTGTAGTGTTTTCTGGATAGCATCTAGGAACTTTAGAGTTTTGAATGAATTTTAGCATGTTACATTTCGTTTTTTGGTTGGCAAACACTTTTTAGTTCAGCATGGAGTCACAACAAGTACACATAAGTGTTTTCAGAGTAGAATGCTACAGAAACTAGGTGAAAAATGATATTTGCGACTGTAAACATGACATTGATTCCACTTGCCCAAGAAAACGTCTTTGCTTTTCTCCAAAACCAGTTTGACTCTGCTTTTCTGGGTCCTTAGCACACGAATTCTACACGAGTTTGTCCAGATAGGTCTGGGTGTAACCAGAATTATCCGGTTCTGTGTGGCTAAATGAATATCAGCTTTTAAACAGCCTGTGTGTTTGTTAGTGTTTTCTGGATAGTATCTAGGAACTTTAGAGTTTTGAATGAATTTTAGCATGTTACATTTCGTTTTTTTGTTGGCAAACGCTAATTAGTTCCACATGGAGACACAATAGTACACAGAAGTGTTTTCTGAGTAGAATGCTACAGGAACTAGGTTAAAAATGATATTTGCGACTGTAAACATGACATTGAATTCACATTCCCAAGAAAAAGACTTTGCTTTTCTCCAAAACCAGTTTGACTCTGCTTTTCTGGGTCCTTAGCACACGAATTCCACACGAGTTTGTCCAGATAGGTCTGGGTGTAAACAGAATTATCCGGTTTTGTGTGGCTAAATGAATATCAGCTTTTAAACAGCCTGTGTGTTTGTTAGTGTTTTCTGGATAGTATCTAGGAACTTTAGAGTTTTGAATGAATTTTAGCATGTTACATTTCGTTTTTTGGTTGGCAAACACTTATTAGTTCAGCATGGAGACACAACAAGTACACATAAGTGTTTTCAGAGTACAATGCTACAGAAACTAGGTGAAAAATGATATTTGCGACTGTAAACATGACATTGAATCCACTTGCCCAAGAAAACGTCTTTGCTTTTCTCCAAAACCAGTTTGACTCTGCTTTTCTGGGTCCTTAGCACACGAATTCCACACGAGTTTGTCCAGATAGGTCTGGGTGTAACCAGAATTATCCGGTTCTGTGTGGCTAAATGAATATCAGCTTTTAAACAGCCTGTGTGTTTGTTAGTGTTTTCTGGATAGTATCTAGGAACTTTAGAGTTTTGAATGAATTTTAGTATGTTACATTTTGTTTTTTTGTTGGCAAACGCTAATTAGTTCCACATGGAGACACAACAAGTACACAGAAGTGTTTTCTGAGTAGAATGCTACAGGAACTAGGAGAAAAATGATATTTGCGACTGTAAACATGACATTGAATTCACATTCCCAAGAAAAAGACTTTGCTTTTCTCCAAAACCAGTTTGACTCTGCTTTTCTGGGTCTGTAGCACACAAATTCCACACGAGTTTGTCCAGATAGGTCTGTATCTAACCAGAAATATCCAGTTCTGTGTGGCTAAATGAATATCAGCTTTTAAACAGCCTGTGTGTTTGTTAGTGTTTTCTGGATAGTATCTACGAACTTTAGAGTTTTGAATGAATTCTAGCATGTTACATTTTGTTTTTTTGTTGGCAAACACTAATTAGTTCCACAGGGAGACACAACAAGTACACATAAGTGTTTTCTGAGTAGAATGCTACAGAAACTAGGTGAAAAATGATATTTGCGACTGTAAACATGACATTGAATTCACATTCCCAAGAAAAAGACTTTGCTTTTCTACAAAACCAGTTTGACTCTGCTTTTCTGGGTGCTTTGCACACGAATTCCACACGAGTTTGTCCAGATAGGTCTTTATTTAACCAGAAATATCCAGTTCTATGTGGCTAAATGAATATCAGCTTTTAAACAGCCTGTGTGTTTGTTAGTGTTTTCTGGATAGTATCTAGGAACTTTAGAGTTTTGAATGAATTCTAGCGTGTTACATTTTTTTTTTTTTTTGTCGGCAAACGCTAATTAGTTCCACATGGAGACACAACAAGTATACATAAGTGTTTTCTGAGTAGAATGCTACAGAAACTAGGTGAAAAATGATATTTGTGACTGTAAACATGACATTGAATTCACATTCCCAAGAAAAAGACTTTGCTTTTCTCCAAAACCAGTTTGACTCTGCTTTTCTGGGTCCTTAGCACACGAACTCCGCATGAGTTTGTCCAGATAGGTCTGGGTGTAACCAGAATTATCCGGTTCTGTGTGGCTAAATGAATATCAGCTTTTAAACAGCCTGTGTGATTGTAGTGTTTTCTGGATAGTATCTAGGAACTTTAGAGTTTTGAATGAATTTTAGCATGTTACATTTCGTTTTTTTGTTGGCAAACGCTAATTAGTTCCACATGGAGACACAATAGTACACAGAAGTGTTTTCTGAGTAGAATGCTACAGGAACTAGGTGAAAAATGATATTTGCGACTGTAAACATGACATTGAATTCACATTCCCAAGAAAAAGACGTTGCTTTTCTCCAAAACCAGTTTGACTCTGCTTTTCTGGGTCCTTAGCACACGAATTCCACACGAGTTTGTCCAGATAGGTCTGGGTGTAACCAGAATTATCCGGTTCTGTGTGGCTAAATGAATATCAGCTTTTAAACAGCCTGTGTGATTGTAGTGTTTTCTGGATAGTATCTAGGAACTTTAGAGTTTTGAATGAATTTTAGCATGTTACATTTCATTTTTTTGTTGGCAAACGCTAATTAGTTCCACATGGAGACACAATAGTACACAGAAGTGTTTTCTGAGTAGAATGCTACAGGAACTAGGTGAAAAATGATATTTGCAACTGTAAACATGACATTGAATTCACATTCCCAAGAAAAAGACTTTGCTTTTCTCCAAAACCAGTTTGACTCTGCTTTTCTGGGTCCTTAGCACACGAATTCCACACGAGTTTGTCCAGATAGGTATTTATTTAACCAGAAATATCCAGTTCTATGTGGCTAAATGAATATCAGCTTTTAAACTGCCTGTGTGTTTGTTAGTGTTTTCTGGATAGTATCTAGGAACTTTAGAGTTTTGAATGAATTCTAGCATGTTACATTTTGTTTTTTTGTTGGCAAACGCTAATTAGTTCCACATGGAGTCACAACAAGTACACAGAAGTGTTTTCAGAGTACAATGCTACAGAAACTAGGTGAAAAATGATATTTGCGACTGTAAACATGACATTGATTCCACTTGCCCAAGAAAAAGACGTTGCTTTTCTCCAAAACCAGTTTGACTCTGCTTTTCTGGGTCCTTAGCACACGAATTCCACACGAGTTTGTCCAGATAGGTCTGGGTGTAACCAGAATTATCCGGTTCTGTGTGGCTAAATGAATATCAGCTTTTAAACAGCCTGTGTGTTTGTTAGTGTTTTCTGGATAGTATCTAGGAACTTTAGAGTTTTGAATGAATTTTAGTATGTTACATTTTGTTTTTTTGTTGGCAAACGCTAATTAGTTCCACATGGAGACACAACAAGTACACAGAAGTGTTTTCTGAGTAATATGCTACAGGAACTAGGAGAAAAATGATATTTGCGACTGTAAACATGACATTGAATTCACATTCCCAAGAAAAAGACTTTGCTTTTCTCCAAAACCAGTTTGACTCTGCTTTTCTGGGTGCTTTGCACACGAATTCCACACGACTTTGTCCAGATAGGTCTGTATCTAATCAGAAATATCCAGTTCTGTGTGGCTAAATGAATATCAGCTCTTAAACAGCCTGTGTGTTTGTTAGTGTTTTCTGGATAGTATCTAGGAACTTTAGAGTTTTGAATGAATTTTAGCATGTTACATTTTGTTTTTTTGTTGGCAAACACTAATTAGTTCCACATGGAGACACAACAAGTACACATAAGTGTTTTCTGAGTAGAATGCTACAGAAACTAGGTGAAAAATGATATTTGCGACTGTAAACATGACATTGAATTCACATTCCCAAGAAAAAGACTTTGCTTTTCTCCAAAACCAGTTTGACTCTGCTTTTCTGGGTCTGTAGCACACAAATTCCACACGAGTTTGTCCAGATAGGTCTGTATCTAACCAGAAATATCCAGTTCTGTGTGGCTAAATGAATATCAGCTTTTAAACAGCCTGTGTGTTTGTTAGTGTTTTCTGGATAGTATCTACGAACTTTAGAGTTTTGAATGAATTCTAGCATGTTACATTTTGTTTTTTTGTTGGCAAACACTAATTAGTTCCACAGGGAGACACAACAAGTACACATAAGTGTTTTCTGAGTAGAATGCTACAGAAACTAGGTGAAAAATGATATTTGCGACTGTAAACATGACATTGAATTCACATTCCCAAGAAAAAGACTTTGCTTTTCTACAAAACCAGTTTGACTCTGCTTTTCTGGGTGCTTTGCACACGAATTCCACACGAGTTTGTCCAGATAGGTCTTTATTTAACCAGAAATATCCAGTTCTATGTGGCTAAATGAATATCAGCTTTTAAACAGCCTGTGTGTTTGTTAGTGTTTTCTGGATAGTATCTAGGAACTTTAGAGTTTTGAATGAATTCTAGCGTGTTACATTTTTTTTTTTTTTTGTCGGCAAACGCTAATTAGTTCCACATGGAGACACAACAAGTATACATAAGTGTTTTCTGAGTAGAATGCTACAGAAACTAGGTGAAAAATGATATTTGTGACTGTAAACATGACATTGAATTCACATTCCCAAGAAAAAGACTTTGCTTTTCTCCAAAACCAGTTTGACTCTGCTTTTCTGGGTCCTTAGCACACGAACTCCGCATGAGTTTGTCCAGATAGGTCTGGGTGTAACCAGAATTATCCGGTTCTGTGTGGCTAAATGAATATCAGCTTTTAAACAGCCTGTGTGATTGTAGTGTTTTCTGGATAGTATCTAGGAACTTTAGAGTTTTGAATGAATTTTAGCATGTTACATTTCGTTTTTTTGTTGGCAAACGCTAATTAGTTCCACATGGAGACACAATAGTACACAGAAGTGTTTTCTGAGTAGAATGCTACAGGAACTAGGTGAAAAATGATATTTGCGACTGTAAACATGACATTGAATTCACATTCCCAAGAAAAAGACGTTGCTTTTCTCCAAAACCAGTTTGACTCTGCTTTTCTGGGTCCTTAGCACACGAATTCCACACGAGTTTGTCCAGATAGGTCTGGGTGTAACCAGAATTATCCGGTTCTGTGTGGCTAAATGAATATCAGCTTTTAAACAGCCTGTGTGATTGTAGTGTTTTCTGGATAGTATCTAGGAACTTTAGAGTTTTGAATGAATTTTAGCATGTTACATTTCATTTTTTTGTTGGCAAACGCTAATTAGTTCCACATGGAGACACAATAGTACACAGAAGTGTTTTCTGAGTAGAATGCTACAGGAACTAGGTGAAAAATGATATTTGCAACTGTAAACATGACATTGAATTCACATTCCCAAGAAAAAGACTTTGCTTTTCTCCAAAACCAGTTTGACTCTGCTTTTCTGGGTCCTTAGCACACGAATTCCACACGAGTTTGTCCAGATAGGTATTTATTTAACCAGAAATATCCAGTTCTATGTGGCTAAATGAATATCAGCTTTTAAACTGCCTGTGTGTTTGTTAGTGTTTTCTGGATAGTATCTAGGAACTTTAGAGTTTTGAATGAATTCTAGCATGTTACATTTTGTTTTTTTGTTGGCAAACGCTAATTAGTTCCACATGGAGTCACAACAAGTACACAGAAGTGTTTTCAGAGTACAATGCTACAGAAACTAGGTGAAAAATGATATTTGCGACTGTAAACATGACATTGATTCCACTTGCCCAAGAAAAAGACGTTGCTTTTCTCCAAAACCAGTTTGACTCTGCTTTTCTGGGTCCTTAGCACACGAATTCCACACGAGTTTGTCCAGATAGGTCTGGGTGTAACCAGAATTATCCGGTTCTGTGTGGCTAAATGAATATCAGCTTTTAAACAGCCTGTGTGTTTGTTAGTGTTTTCTGGATAGTATCTAGGAACTTTAGAGTTTTGAATGAATTTTAGTATGTTACATTTTGTTTTTTTGTTGGCAAACGCTAATTAGTTCCACATGGAGACACAACAAGTACACAGAAGTGTTTTCTGAGTAATATGCTACAGGAACTAGGAGAAAAATGATATTTGCGACTGTAAACATGACATTGAATTCACATTCCCAAGAAAAAGACTTTGCTTTTCTCCAAAACCAGTTTGACTCTGCTTTTCTGGGTGCTTTGCACACGAATTCCACACGACTTTGTCCAGATAGGTCTGTATCTAATCAGAAATATCCAGTTCTGTGTGGCTAAATGAATATCAGCTCTTAAACAGCCTGTGTGTTTGTTAGTGTTTTCTGGATAGTATCTAGGAACTTTAGAGTTTTGAATGAATTTTAGCATGTTACATTTTGTTTTTTTGTTGGCAAACACTAATTAGTTCCACATGGAGACACAACAAGTACACATAAGTGTTTTCTGAGTAGAATGCTACAGAAACTAGGTGAAAAATGATATTTGCGACTGTAAACATGACATTGAATTCACATTCCCAAGAAAAAGACTTTGCTTTTCTCCAAAACCAGTTTGACTCTGCTTTTCTGGGTGCTTTGCACACGAATTCCACACGAGTTTGTCCAGATAGGTCTTTATTTAACCAGAAATATCCAGTTCTATGTGGCTAAATGAATATCAGCTTTTAAACTGCCTGTGTGTTTGTTAGTGTTTTCTGGATAGTATCTAAGGAACTTTAGAGTTTTGAATGAATTCTAGCATGTTACATTTTGTTTTTTTGTTGGCAAACGCTAATTAGTTCCACATGGAGTCACAACAAGTACACATAAGTGATTTCTGAGTAGAATGCTACAGGAACTAGGAGAAAAATGATATTTGCGACTGTAAACATGACATTGAATTCACATTCCCAAGAAAAAGACTTTGCTTTTCTCCAAAACCAGTTTGACTCTGCTTTTCTGGGTCCGTAGCACACAAATTCCACACGAGTTTGTCCAGATAGGTCTGTATCTAACCAGAAATATCCAGTTCTGTGTGGCTAAATGAATATCAGCTTTTAAACAGCCTGTGTGTTTGTTAGTGTTTTCTGGATAGTATCTAGGAACTTTAGAGTTTTGAATGAATTCTAGCGTTTTACATTTTTTTTTTGTCGGCAAACGCTAATTAGTTCCACATGGAGACACAACAAGTACACATAAGTGTTTTCTGAGTAGAATGCTACAGAAACTAGGTGAAAAATGATATTTGCAACTGTAAACATGACATTGAATTCACATTCCCAAGAAAAAGACTTTGCTTTTCTCCAAAACCAGTTTGACTCTGCTTTTCTGGGTGCTTTGCACAGGAATTCCACACGAGTTTCTCCAGATAGGTCTGGGTGTAACCAGAATTATCTGGTTTTGTGTGGCTAAATGAATATCAGCTTTTAAACAGCCTGTGTGATTGTAGTGTTTTCTGGATAGTATCTAGGAACTTTAGAGTTTTGAATGAATTTTAGCATGTTACATTTCGTTTTTTGGTTGGCAAACACTAATTAGTTCCACATGGAGCCACAACAAGTACACATAAGTGTTTTCAGAGTACAATGCTACAGAAACTAGGTGAAAAATGATATTTGCGACTGTAAACATGACATTGAATTCACATTCCCAAGAAAAAGACTTTGCTTTTCTCCAAAACCAGTTTGACTCTGCTTTTCTGAATGCTTTGCACACGAATTCCACACGAGTTTGTCCAGATAGGTCTGGGTGTAACCAGAATTATCCGGTTCTGTGTGGCTAAATGAATATCAGCTTTTGAACAGCCAGTGTGATTGTAGTGTTTTCTGGATAGTATCTAGGAACTTTAGAGTTTTGAATAAATTTTAGCATGTTACATTTCGTTTTTTGGTTGGCAAACACTAATTAGTTCCACATGGAGGCACAACAAGTACACAGAAGTGTTTTCAGAGTACAATGCTACAGAAACTAGGTGAAAAATGATATTTGCGACTGTAAACATGACATTGATTCCACTTGCCCAAGAAAACGTCTTTGCTTTTCTCCAAAACCAGTTTGACTCTGCTTTTCTGGGTCCTTAGCACACGAATTCCACACGAGTTTGTCCAGATAGGTCTGGGTGTAACCAGAATTATCCGGTTCTGTGTGGCTAAATGAATATCAGCTTTTAAACAGCCTGTGTGTTTGTTAGTGTTTTCTGGATAGTATCTAGGAACTTTAGAGTTTTGAATGAATTTTAGCATGTTACATTTTGGTTTTTTGTTGGCAAACGCTAATTAGTTCCACATGGAGACACAACAAGTACACAGAAGTGTTTTCTGAGTAGAATGCTACAGGAACTAGGAGAAAAATGATATTTGCGACTGTAAACATGACATTGAATTCACATTCCCAAGAAAAAGACTTTGCTTTTCTCCAAAACCAGTTTGACTCTGCTTTTCTGGGTCTGTAGCACACAAATTCCACACGAGTTTGTCCAGATAGGTCCGTATCTAACCAGAAATATCCAGTTCTGTGTGGCTAAATGAATATCAGCTTTTAAACAGCCTGTGTGTTTGTTAGTGTTTTCTGGATAGTATCTAGGAACTTTAGAGTTTTGAATGAATTCTAGCGTGTTACATTTTTTTTTTGTCGGCAAACGCTAATTAGTTCCACATGGAGACACAACAAGTACACATAAGTGTTTTCTGAGTAGAATGCTACAGAAACTAGGTGAAAAATTATATTTGCAACTATAAACATGACATTGAATTCACATTCCCAAGAAAAAGACTTTGCTTTTCTCCAAAACCAGTTTGACTCTGCTTTTCTGGGTGCTTTGCACAGGAATTCCACACGAGTTTCTCCAGATAGGTCTGGGTGTAACCAGAATTATCTGGTTTTGTGTGGCTAAATGAATATCAGCTTTTAAATAGCCTGTGTGATTGTAGTGTTTTCTGGATAGTATCTAGGAACTTTAGAGTTTTGAATGAATTTTAGTATGTTACATTTTGTTTTTTGTTGGCAAACGCTAATTAGTTCCACATGGAGACACAACAAGTACACAGAAGTGTTTTCTGAGTAGAATGCTACAGGAACTAGGTGAAAAATGATATTTGCGACTGTAAACATGACATTGATTCCACTTGCCCAAGAAAACGTCTTTGCTTTTCTCCAAAACCAGTTTGACTCTGCTTTTCTGGGTCCTTAGCACACGAATTCCACACGAGTTTGTCCAGATAGGTCTGGGTGTAACCAGAATTATCCGGTTCTGTGTGGCTAAATGAATATCAGCTTTTAAACAGCCTGTGTGTTTGTTAGTGTTTTCTGGATAGTATCTAGGAACTTTAGAGTTTTGAATGAATTTTAGCATGTTACATTTTGGTTTTTTGTTGGCAAACGCTAATTAGTTCCACATGGAGACACAACAAGTACACAGAAGTTTTTTCTGAGTAGAATGCTACAGGAACTAGGTGAAAAATGATATTTGCGACTGTAAACATGACATTGAATTCACATTCCCAAGAAAAAGACTTTGCTTTTCTCCAAAACCAGTTTGACTCTGCTTTTCTGGGTGCTTTGCACACGAATTCCAGACGAGTTTGTCCAGATAGGTCTGGGTGTAACCAGAATTATCCGGTTCTGTGTGGCTAAATGAATATCAGCTTTTAAACAGCCAGTGTGATTGTAGTGTTTTCTGGATAGTATCTAGGAACTTTAGAGTTTTGAATAAATTTTAGCATGTTACATTTCGTTTTTTGGTTGGCAAACACTAATTAGTTCCACATGGAGACACAACAAGTACACAGAAGTGTTTTCAGAGTACAATGCTACAGAAACTAGGTGAAAAATGATATTTGCGACTGTAAACATGACATTGATTCCACTTGCCCAAGAAAACGTCTTTGCTTTTCTCCAAAACCAGTGTGACTCTGCTTTTCTGGGTCCTTAGCACACGAATTCCAGACGAGTTTGTCCAGATAGGTCTGGGTGTAACCAATATTTATCCGGTTCTGTGTGGCTAAATGAATATCAGCTTTTAAACAGCCTGTGTGTTTGTTAGTGTTTTCTGGATAGTATCTAGGAACTTTAGAGTTTTGAATGAATTTTAGCATGTTACATTTTGTTTTTTTGTTGGCAAACGCTAATTAGTTCCACATGGATACACAACAAGTACAAAGAAGTGTTTTCTGAGTAGAATGCTACAGGAACTAGGTGAAAAATGATATTTGCGACAGTAAACATGACATTGAATTCACATTCCCAAGAAAAAGACTTTGCTTTTCTCCAAAACCCGTTTGACTCTGCTTTTCTGGGTCCTTAGCACACGAATTCCACACGAGTTTGTCCAGATAGGTCTGTGTGTAACCAGAATTATCCGGTTCTGTGTGGCTAAATGAATATCAGCTTTTAAACAGCCTGTGTGTTTGTTAGTGTTTTCTGGATAGTATCTAGGAACTTTAGAGTTTTGAATGAATTTTAGCATGTTACATTTCGTTTTTTGGTTGGCAAACACTAATTAGTTCCACATGGAGACACAACAAGTACACATAAGTGTTTTCAGAGTACAATGCTAGAGAAACTACGTGAAAAATGATATTTGTGACTGTAAACATGACATTGAATCCACTTGCCCAAGAAAACGTCTTTGCTTTTCTCCAAAACCAGTTTGACTCTGCTTTTCTGGGTCCTTAGCACACGAATTCCACACGAGTTTGTCCAGATAGGTCTGTGTGTAACCAGAATTATCCGGTTCTGTGTGGCTAAATGAATATCAGCTTTTAAACAGCCTGTGTGTTTGTTAGTGTTTTCTGGATAGTATCTAGGAACTTTAGAGTTTTGAATGAATTTTAGCATGTTACATTTTGTTTTTTTGTTGGCAAACGCTAATTAGTTCCACATGGAGACACAACAAGTACACAGAAGTGTTTTCTGAGTATAATGCTACAGGAACTAGGTGAAAAATGATATTTGCGACTGTAAACATGACATTGAATTCACATTCCCAAGAAAAAGACTTTGCTTTTCTCCAAAACCAGTTTGACTCTGCTTTTCTGGGTGCTTTGCACACGAATTCCACACGAGTTTGTCCAGATAGGTCTGTATCTAACCAGAATTATCCAGTTCTGTGTGGCTAAATGAATATCAGCTTTTAAACAGCCTGTGTGATTGTAGTGTTTTCTGGATAGTATCTAGGAACTTTAGAGTTTTGAATGAATTTTAGCATGTTACATTCGTTTTTTGGTTGGCAAACACTAATTAGTTCCATATGGAGCCACAACAAGTACACATAAGTGTTTTCAGAGTACAATGCTACAGAAACTAGGTGAAAAATGATATTTGCGACTGTAAACATGACATTGAATTCACATTCCCAAGAAAAAGACTTTGCTTTTCTCCAAAACCAGTTTGACTCTGCTTTTCTGAGTGCTTTGCACAGGAATTCCACACGAGTTTGTCCAGATAGGTCTGGGTGTAACCAGAATTATCCGGTTCTGTGTGGCTAAATGAATATCAGCTTTTAAACAGCCAGTGTGATTGTAGTGTTTTCTGGATAGTATCTAGGAACTTTAGAGTTTTGAATAAATTTTAGCATGTTACATTTCGTTTTTTGGTTGGCAAACACTAATTAGTTCCACATGGAGACACAACAAGTACACAGAAGTGTTTTCTGAGTCGAATGCTACAGAAACTAGGTGAAAAATGATATTTGCGACTGTAAACATGACATTGATTCCACTTGCCCAAGAAAACGTCTTTGCTTTTCTCCAAAACCAGTTTGACTCTGCTTTTCTGGGTCCTTAGCACACGAATTCCAGACGAGTTTGTCCAGATAGGTCTGGGTGTAACCAGAATTATCCGGTTCTGTGTGGCTAAATGAATATCAGCTTTTAAACAGCCTGTGTGTTTGTTAGTGTTTTCTGGATAGTATCTAGGAACTTTAGAGTTTTGAATGAATTTTAGCATGTTACATTTTGTTTTTTTGTTGGCAAACGCTAATTAGTTCCACATGGAGACACAACAAGTACACAGAAGTGTTTTCTGAGTAGAATGCTACAGGAACTAGGTGAAAAATGATATTTGCGACTGTAAACATGACATTGAATTCACATTCCCAAGAAAAAGACTTTGCTTTTCTCCAAAACCAGTTTGACTCTGCTTTTCTGGGTCCTTAGCACACGAATTCCAGACGAGTTTGTCCAGATAGGTCTGGGTGTAACCAGAATTATCCGGTTCTGTGTGGCTAAATGAATATCAGCTTTTAAACAGCCTGTGTGTTTGTTAGTGTTTTCTGGATAGTATCTAGGAACTTTAGAGTTTTGAATGAATTTTAGCATGTTACATTTTGTTTTTTTGTTGGCAAACGCTAATTAGTTCCACATGGAGACACAACAAGTACACAGAAGTGTTTTCTGAGTAGAATGCTACAGGAACTAGGTGAAAAAATTATATTTGCGACTGTAAACATGACATTGAATTCACATTCCCAAGAAAAAGACTTTGCTTTTCTCCAAAACCAGTTTGACTCTGCTTTTCTGGGTCCTTAGCACACGAATTCCAGACGAGTTTGTCCAGATAGGTCTGGGTGTAACCAGAATTATCCGGTTCTGTGTGGCTAAATGAATATCAGCTTTTAAACAGCCTGTGTGTTTGTTAGTGTTTTCTGGATAGTATCTAGGAACTTTAGAGTTTTGAATGAATTTTAGCATGTTACATTTTGTTTTTTTGTTGGCAAACGCTAATTAGTTCCACATGGAGACACAACAAGTACACAGAAGTGTTTTCTGAGTAGAATGCTACAGGAACTAGGTGAAAAATGATATTTGCGACTGTAAACATGACATTGAATTCACATTCCCAAGAAAAAGACTTTGCTTTTCTCCAAAACCAGTTTGACTCTGCTTTTCTGGGTGCTTTGCACACGAATTCCACACGAGTTTGTCCAGATAGGTCTGTATCTAACCAGAATTATCCAGTTCTGTGTGGCTAAATGAATATCAGCTTTTAAACAGCCTGTGTGATTGTAGTGTTTTCTGGATAGTATCTAGGAACTTTAGAGTTTTGAATGAATTTTAGCATGTTACATTTCGTTTTTTGGTTGGCAAACACTAATTAGTTCCACATGGAGCCACAACAAGTACACATAAGTGTTTTCAGAGTACAATGCTACAGAAACTAGGTGAAAAATGATATTTGCGACTGTAAACATGACATTGAATTCACATTCCCAAGAAAAAGACTTTGCTTTTCTCCAAAACCAGTTTGACTCTGCTTTTCTGAGTGCTTTGCACAGGAATTCCACACGAGTTTGTCCAGATATGTCTGGGTGTAACCAGAATTATCCGGTTCTGTGTGGCTAAATGAATATCAGCTTTTAAACAGCCAGTGTGATTGTAGTGTTTTCTGGATAGTATCTAGGAACTTTAGAGTTTTGAATAAATTTTAGCATGTTACATTTCGTTTTTTGGTTGGCAAACACTAATTAGTTCCACATGGAGACACAACAAGTACACATAAGTGTTTTCTGAGTAGAATGCTACAGGAACTAGGAGAAAAATGATATTTGCGACTGTAAACATGACATTGATTCCACTTGCCCAAGAAAACGTCTTTGCTTTTCTCCAAAACCAGTTTGACTCTGCTTTTCTGGGTCCTTAGCACACGAATTCCAGACGAGTTTGTCCAGATAGGTCTGGGTGTAACCAGAATTATCCGGTTCTGTGTGGCTAAATGAATATCAGCTTTTAAACAGCCTGTGTGTTTGTTAGTGTTTTCTGGATAGTATCTAGGAACTTTAGAGTTTTGAATGAATTTTAGCATGTTACATTTTGTTTTTTTGTTGGCAAACGCTAATTAGTTCCACATGGAGACACAACAAGTACACAGAAGTGTTTTCTGAGTAGAATGCTACAGGAACTAGGTGAAAAATGATATTTGCGACTGTAAACATGACATTGAATTCACATTCCCAAGAAAAAGACTTTGCTTTTCTCCAAAACCAGTTTGACTCTGCTTTTCTGGGTCCTTAGCACACGAATTCCAGACGAGTTTGTCCAGATAGGTCTGGGTGTAACCAGAATTATCCGGTTCTGTGTGGCTAAATGAATATCAGCTTTTAAACAGCCTGTGTGTTTGTTAGTGTTTTCTGGATAGTATCTAGGAACTTTAGAGTTTTGAATGAATTCTAGCATGTTACATTTCGTTTTTTTGTTGGCAAACACTAATTAGTTCCACATGGAGACACAACAAGTACACATAAGTGTTTTCAGAGTACAATGCTACAGAAACTAGGTGAAAAATGATATTTGCGACAGTAAACATGACATTGAATCCACTTGCCCAAGAAAACGTCTTTGCTTTTCTCCAAAACCAGTTTGACTCTGCTTTTCTGGGTCCTTAGCACACGAATTCCACACGAGTTTGTCCAGATAGGTCTGGGTGTAACCAGAATTATCCGGTTCTGTGTGGCTAAATGAATATCAGCTTTTAAACAGCCTGTGTGTTTGTTAGTGTTTTCTGGATAGTATCTAGGAACTTTAGAGTTTTGAATGAATTTTAGTATGTTTCATTTTGTTTTTTTGTTGGCAAACGCTAATTAGTTCCACATGGAGACACAACAAGTACACAGAAGTTTTTTCTGAGTAGAATGCTGCAGGAACTAGGAGAAAAATGATATTTGCGACCCTAAACATGACATTGAATTCACATTCCCAAGAAAAAGACTTTGCTTTTCTCCAAAACCAGTTTGACTCTGCTTTTCTGGGTGCTTTGCACACGAATTCCACACGAGTTTGTCCAGATAGGTCTGTATCTAACCAGAAATATCCAGTTCTGTGTGGCTAAATGAATATCAGCTTTTAAACAGCCTGTGTGTTTGTTAGTGTTTTCTGGATAGTATCTAGGAACTTTAGAGTTTTGAATGAATTCTAGCATGTTACATTTTGTTTTTTTGTTGGCAAACACTAATTAGTTCCACATGGAGACACAACAAGTACACAGAAGTGTTTTCTGAGTCGAATGCTACAGAAACTAGGTGAAAAATGATATTTGCGACTGTAAACATGACATTGATTCCACTTGCCCAAGAAAACGTCTTTGCTTTTCTCCAAAACCAGTTTGACTCTGCTTTTCTGGGTCCTTAGCACACGAATTCCAGACGAGTTTGTCCAGATAGGTCTGGGTGTAACCAGAATTATCCGGTTCTGTGTGGCTAAATGAATATCAGCTTTTAAACAGCCTGTGTGTTTGTTAGTGTTTTCTGGATAGTATCTAGGAACTTTAGAGTTTTGAATGAATTTTAGCATGTTACATTTTGTTTTTTTGTTGGCAAACGCTAATTAGTTCCACATGGAGACACAACAAGTACACATAAGTGTTTTCTGAGTAGAATGCTACAGGAACTAGGTGAAAAATGATATTTGCGACTGTAAACATGACATTGAATTCACATTCCCAAGAAAAAGACTTTGCTTTTCTCCAAAACCAGTTTGACTCTGCTTTTCTGGGTCCTTAGCACACGAATTCCAGACGAGTTTGTCCAGATAGGTCTGGGTGTAACCAGAATTATCCGGTTCTGTGTGGCTAAATGAATATCAGCTTTTAAACAGCCTGTGTGTTTGTTAGTGTTTTCTGGATAGTATCTAGGAACTTTAGAGTTTTGAATGAATTCTAGCATGTTACATTTCGTTTTTTGGTTGGCAAACACTAATTAGTTCCACATGGAGACACAACAAGTACACATAAGTGTTTTCAGAGTACAATGCTACAGAAACTAGGTGAAAAATGATATTTGCGACAGTGAACATGACATTGAATCCACTTGCCCAAGAAAACGTCTTTGCTTTTCTCCAAAACCAGTTTGACTCTGCTTTTCTGGGTCCTTAGCACACGAATTCCACACGAGTTTGTCCAGATAGGTCTGGGTGTAACCAGAATTATCCGGTTCTGTGTGGCTAAATGAATATCAGCTTTTAAACAGCCTGTGTGTTTGTTAGTGTTTTCTGGATAGTATCTAGGAACTTTAGAGTTTTGAATGAATTTTAGTATGTTACATTTTGTTTTTTTGTTGGCAAACGCTAATTAGTTCCACATGGAGACACAACAAGTACACAGAAGTGTTTTCTGAGTAGAATGCTGCAGGAACTAGGAGAAAAATGATATTTGCGACCCTAAACATGACATTGAATTCACATTCCCAAGAAAAAGACTTTGCTTTTCTCCAAAACCAGTTTGACTCTGCTTTTCTGGGTGCTTTGCACACGAATTCCACACGAGTTTGTCCAGATAGGTCTGTATCTAACCAGAAATATCCAGTTCTGTGTGGCTAAATGAATATCAGCTTTTAAACAGCCTGTGTGTTTGTTAGTGTTTTCTGGATAGTATCTAGGAACTTTAGAGTTTTGAATGAATTCTAGCATGTTACATTTTGTTTTTTTGTTGGCAAACACTAATTAGTTCCACATGGAGACACAACAAGTACACATAAGTGTTTTCTGAGTAGAATGCTGCAGAAACTAGGTGAAAAATGATATTTGCGACTGTAAACATGACATTGAATTCACATTCCCAAAAAAAGACTTTGCTTTTCTCCAAAACCAGTTTGACTCTGCTTTTCTGGGTGCTTTGCACACGAATTCCACACGAGTTTGTCCAGATGGGTCTTTATTTAACCAGAAATATCCAGTTCTATGTGGCTAAATGAATATCAGCTTTTAAACAGCCTGTGTGTTTGTTAGTGTTTTCTGGATAGTATCTAGGAACTTTAGAGTTTTGAATGAATTCTAGCATGTTACATTTTGTTTTTTTGTTGGCAAACGCTAATTAGTTCCACATGGAGTCACAACAAGTACACATAAGTGATTTCTGAGTCGAATGCTACAGGAACTAGGAGAAAAAAGATATTTGCGTCTGTAAACATGACATTGAATTCACATTCCCAAGAAAAAGACTTTGCTTTTCTCCAAAACCAGTTTGACTCTGCTTTTCTGGGTCCGTAGCACACAAATTCCACACGAGTTTGTCCAGATAGGTCTGTATCTAACCAGAAATATCCAGTTCTGTGTGGCTAAATGAATATCAGCTTTTAAACAGCCTGTGTGTTTGTTAGTGTTTTCTGGATAGTATCTAGGAACTTTAGAGTTTTGAATGAATTCTAGCGTGTTACATTTTTTTTTTGTCGGCAAACGCTAATTAGTTCCACATGGAGACACAACAAGTACACATAAGTGTTTTCAGAGTACAATGCTACAGAAACTAGGTGAAAAATGATATTTGCGACTGTAAACATGACATTGAATTCACATTCCCAAGAAAAAGACTTTGCTTTTCTCCAAAACCAGTTTGACTCTGCTTTTCTGAGTGCTTTGCACACGAATTCCACACGAGTTTGTCCAGATAGGTCTGGGTGTAACCAGAATTATCCGGTTCTGTGTGGCTAAATGAATATCAGCTTTTAAACAGCCAGTGTGATTGTAGTGTTTTCTGGATAGTATCTAGGAACTTTAGAGTTTTGAATAAATTTTAGCATGTTACATTTTGTTTTTTTGTTGGCAAACACTAATTAGTTCCACATGGAGACACAACAAGTACACAGAAGTGTTTTCAGAGTACAATGCTACAGAAACTAGGTGAAAAATGATATTTGTGACTGTAAACATGACATTAATTCCACTTGCCCAAGAAAACGTCTTTGCTTTTCTCCAAAACCAGTTTGACTCTGCTTTTCTGGGTCCTTAGCACACGAATTCCACACGAGTTTGTCCAGATAGGTCTGGGTGTAACCAGAATTATCCGGTTCTGTGTGGCTAAATGAATATCAGCTTTTAAACAGCCTGTGTGTTTGTTAGTGTTTTCTGGATAGTATCTAGGAACTTTAGAGTTTTGAATGAATTTTAGCATGTTACATTTCATTTTTTGGTTGGCAAACACTAATTAGTTCCACATGGAGACACAACAAGTACACATAAGTGTTTTCAGAGTACAATGCTACAGAAACTACGTGAAAAATGATATTTGCGACTGTAAACATGACATTGAATTCACATTCCCAAGAAAAAGACTTTGCTTTTCTCCAAAACCAGTTTGACTCTGCTTTTCTGGGTCCTTAGCACACGAATTCCAGACGAGTTTGTCCAGATAGGTCTGGGTGTAACCAGAATTATCCGGTTCTGTGTGGCTAAATGAATATCAGCTTTTAAACAGCCTGTGTGTTTGTTAGTGTTTTCTGGATAGTATCTAGGAACTTTAGAGTTTTGAATGAATTTTAGCATGTTACATTTCATTTTTTGGTTGGCAAACACTAATTAGTTCCACATGGAGACACAACAAGTACACATAAGTGTTTTCAGAGTACAATGCTACAGAAACTAGGTGAAAAATGATATTTGCAACTGTAAACATGACATTGAATTCACATTCCCAAGAAAAAGACTTTGCTTTTCTCCAAAACCAGTTTGACTCTGCTTTTCTGGGTGCTTTGCACAGGAATTCCACACGAGTTTCTCTAGATAGGTCTGGGTGTAACCAGAATTATCTGGTTTTGTGTGGCTAAATGAATATCAGCTTTTAAACAGCCTGTGTGATTGTAGTGTTTTCTGGATAGTATCTAGGAACTTTAGAGTTTTGAATGAATTTTAGCATGTTACATTTCGTTTTTTGGTTGGCAAACACTAATTAGTTCCACATGGAGCCACAACAAGTACACATAAGTGTTTTCAGAGTACAATGCTACAGAAACTAGGTGAAAAATGATATTTGCGACTGTAAACATGACATTGAATTCACATTCCCAAGAAAAAGACTTTGCTTTTCTCCAAAACCAGTTTGACTCTGCTTTTCTGAGTGCTTTGCACACGAATTCCACACGAGTTTGTCCAGATAGGTCTGGGTGTAACCAGAATTATCCGGTTCTGTGTGGCTAAATGAATATCAGCTTTTAAACAGCCAGTGTGATTGTAGTGTTTTCTGGATAGTATCTAGGAACTTTAGAGTTTTGAATAAATTTTAGCATGTTACATTTCGTTTTTTGGTTGGCAAACACTAATTAGTTCCACATGGAGACACAACAAGTACACAGAAGTGTTTTCAGTGTACAATGCTACAGAAACTAGGTGAAAAATGATATTTGTGACTGTAAACATGATATTGATTCCACTTGCCCAAGAAAACGTCTTTGCTTTTCTCCAAAACCAGTTTGACTCTGCTTTTCTGGGTCCTTAGCACACGAATTCCACACGAGTTTGTCCAGATAGGTCTGGGTGTAACCAGAATTATCCGGTTCTGTGTGGCTAAATGAATATCAGCTTTTAAACAGCCTGTGTGTTTGTTAGTGTTTTCTGGATAGTATCTAGGAACTTTAGAGTTTTGAATGAATTCTAGCATGTTACATTTTGTTTTTTTGTTGGCAAACGCTAATTAGTTCCACATGGAGACACAACAAGTACACAGAAGTGTTTTCTGAGTAGAATGCTACAGGAACTAGGTGAAAAATGATATTTGCGACTGTAAACATGACATTGAATTCACATTCCCAAGAAAAAGACTTTGCTTTTCTCCAAAACCAGTTTGACTCTGCTTTTCTGGGTCCTTAGCACACGAATTCCAGACGAGTTTGTCCAGATAGGTCTGGGTGTAACCAGAATTATCCGGTTCTGTGTGGCTAAATGAATATCAGCTTTTAAACAGCCTGTGTGTTTGTTAGTGTTTTCTGGATAGTATCTAGGAACGTTAGAGTTTTGAATGAATTTTAGCATGTTACATTTCATTTTTTGGTTGGCAAACACTAATTAGTTCCACATGGAGACACAACAAGTACACATAAGTGTTTTCAGAGTACAATGCTACAGAAACTACGTGAAAAATGATATTTGCGACTGTAAACATGACATTGAATCCACTTGCCCAAGAAAACGTCTTTGCTTTTCTCCAAAACCAGTTTGACTCTGCTTTTCTGGGTCCTTAGCACACGAATTCCACACGAGTTTGTCCAGATAGGTCTGGGTGTAACCAGAATTATCCGGTTCTGTGTGGCTAAATGAATATCATCTTTTAAACAGCCTGTGTGTTTGTTAGTGTTTTCTGGATAGTATCTAGGAACTTTAGAGTTTTAAATGAATTTTAGTATGTTACATTTTGTTTTTTTGTTGGCAAACGCTAATTAGTTCCACATGGAGACACAACAAGTACACATAAGTGTTTTCAGAGTACAATGCTACAGAAACTAGGTGAAAAATGATATTTGCAACTGTAAACATGACATTGAATTCACATTCCCAAGAAAAAGACTTTGCTTTTCTCCAAAACCAGTTTGACTCTGCTTTTCTGGGTGCTTTGCACAGGAATTCCACACGAGTTTCTCCAGATAGGTCTGGGTGTAACCAGAATTATCTGGTTTTGTGTGGCTAAATGAATATCAGCTTTTAAACAGCCTGTGTGATTGTAGTGTTTTCTGGATAGTATCTAGGAACTTTAGAGTTTTGAATGAATTTTAGTATGTTACATTTTGTTTTTTTGTTGGCAAACGCTAATTAGTTCCACATGGAGACACAACAAGTACACAGAAGTGTTTTCTGAGTAGAATGCTGCAGGAACTAGGAGAAAAATGATATTTGCGACCCTAAACATGACATTGAATTCACATTCCCAAGAAAAAGACTTTGCTTTTCTCCAAAACCAGTTTGACTCTGCTTTTCTGGGTGCTTTGCACACGAATTCCACACGAGTTTGTCCAGATAGGTCTGTATCTAACCAGAAATATCCAGTTCTGTGTGGCTAAATGAATATCAGCTTTTAAACAGCCTGTGTGTTTGTTAGTGTTTTCTGGATAGTATCTAGGAACTTTAGAGTTTTGAATGAATTCTAGCATGTTACATTTTGTTTTTTTGTTGGCAAACACTAATTAGTTCCACATGGAGACACAACAACAACACATAAGTGTTTTCTGAGTAGAATGCTACAGAAACTAGGTGAAAAATGATATTTGCGACTGTAAACATGACATTGAATTCACATTCCCAAGAAAAAGACTTTGCTTTTCTCCAAAACCAGTTTGACTCTGCTTTTCTGGGTGCTTTGCACACGAATTCCACACGAGTTTGTCCAGATGGGTCTTTATTTAACCAGAAATATCCAGTTCTATGTGGCTAAATGAATATCAGCTTTTAAACAGCCTGTGTGTTTGTTAGTGTTTTCTGGATAGTATCTAGGAACTTTAGAGTTTTGAATGAATTCTAGCATGTTACATTTTGTTTTTTTGTTGGCAAACGCTAATTAGTTCCACATGGAGTCACAACAAGTACACATAAGTGATTTCTGAGTCGAATGCTACAGGAACTAGGAGAAAAAAGATATTTGCGTCTGTAAACATGACATTGAATTCACATTCCCAAGAAAAAGACTTTGCTTTTCTCCAAAACCAGTTTGACTCTGCTTTTCTGGGTCCGTAGCACACAAATTCCACACGAGTTTGTCCAGATAGGTCTGTATCTAACCAGAAATATCCAGTTCTGTGTGGCTAAATGAATATCAGCTTTTAAACAGCCTGTGTGTTTGTTAGTGTTTTCTGGATAGTATCTAGGAACTTTAGAGTTTTGAATGAATTCTAGCGTGTTACATTTTTTTTTTGTCGGCAAACGCTAATTAGTTCCACATGGAGACACAACAAGTACACATAAGTGTTTTCAGAGTACAATGCTACAGAAACTAGGTGAAAAATGATATTTGCGACTGTAAACATGACATTGAATTCACATTCCCAAGAAAAAGACTTTGCTTTTCTCCAAAACCAGTTTGACTCTGCTTTTCTGAGTGCTTTGCACACGAATTCCACACGAGTTTGTCCAGATAGGTCTGGGTGTAACCAGAATTATCCGGTTCTGTGTGGCTAAATGAATATCAGCTTTTAAACAGCCAGTGTGATTGTAGTGTTTTCTGGATAGTATCTAGGAACTTTAGAGTTTTGAATAAATTTTAGCATGTTACATTTTGTTTTTTTGTTGGCAAACACTAATTAGTTCCACATGGAGACACAACAAGTACACAGAAGTGTTTTCTGAGTAGAATGCTGCAGGAACTAGGAGAAAAATGATATTTGCGACCCTAAACATGACATTGAATTCACATTCCCAAGAAAAAGACTTTGCTTTTCTCCAAAACCAGTTTGACTCTGCTTTTTGGGTGCTTTGCACACGAATTCCACACGAGTTTGTCCAGATAGGTCTGTATCTAACCAGAAATATCCAGTTCTGTGTGGCTAAATGAATATCAGCTTTTAAACAGCCTGTGTGTTTGTTAGTGTTTTCTGGATAGTATCTAGGAACTTTAGAGTTTTGAATGAATTCTAGCATGTTACATTTTGTTTTTTTGTTGGCAAACACTAATTAGTTCCACATGGAGACACAACAACAACACATAAGTGTTTTCTGAGTAGAATGCTACAGAAACTAGGTGAAAAATGATATTTGCGACTGTAAACATGACATTGAATTCACATTCCCAAGAAAAAGACTTTGCTTTTCTCCAAAACCAGTTTGACTCTGCTTTTCTGGGTGCTTTGCACACGAATTCCACACGAGTTTGTCCAGATGGGTCTTTATTTAACCAGAAATATCCAGTTCTATGTGGCTAAATGAATATCAGCTTTTAAACAGCCTGTGTGTTTGTTAGTGTTTTCTGGATAGTATCTAGGAACTTTAGAGTTTTGAATGAATTCTAGCATGTTACATTTTGTTTTTTTGTTGGCAAACGCTAATTAGTTCCACATGGAGTCACAACAAGTACACATAAGTGATTTCTGAGTCGAATGCTACAGGAACTAGGAGAATAAAGATATTTGGGTCTGTAAACATGACATTGAATTCACATTCCCAAGAAAAAGACTTTGCTTTTCTCCAAAACCAGTTTGACTCTGCTTTTCTGGGTCCGTAGCACACAAATTCCACACGAGTTTGTCCAGATAGGTCTGTATCTAACCAGAAATATCCAGTTCTGTGTGGCTAAATGAATATCAGCTTTTAAACAGCCTGTGTGTTTGTTAGTGTTTTCTGGATAGTATCTAGGAACTTTAGAGTTTTGAATGAATTCTAGCGTGTTACATTTTTTTTTTGTCGGCAAACGCTAATTAGTTCCACATGGAGACACAACAAGTACACATAAGTGTTTTCAGAGTACAATGCTACAGAAACTAGGTGAAAAATGATATTTGCGACTGTAAACATGACATTGAATTCACATTCCCAAGAAAAAGACTTTGCTTTTCTCCAAAACCAGTTTGACTCTGCTTTTCTGGGTCCGTAGCACACGAATTCCACATGAGTTTGTCCAGATAGGTCTTCGTGTAACCAGAATTATCTGGTTCTGTGTGGCTAAATGAATATCAGCTTTTAAACAGCCTGTGTGATTGTAGTGTTTTCTGGATAATATCTAGGAACTTTAGAGTTTTGAATGAATTCTAGCATGTTACATTTTGTTTTTTTGTTGGCAAACACTAACTAGTTCCACATGGAGCCACAACAAGTACACATAAGTGTTTTCAGAGTACAATGCTACAGAAACTAGGTGAAAAATGATATTTGCGACTGTAAACATGACATTGATTCCACTTGCCCAAGAAAACGTCTTTGCTTTTCTCCAAAACCAGTTTGACTCTGCTTTTCTGGGTCCTTAGCACACGAATTCCACACGAGTTTTTCCAGATAGGTCTGGGTGTAACCAGAAATATCCAGTTCTGTGTGGCTAAATGAATATCAGCTTTTAAACAGCCTGTGTGTTTGTTAGTGTTTTCTGGATAGTATCTAGGAACATTAGAGTTTTGAATGAATTCTAGCGTGTTACATTTTTTTTTTTTGTTGGCAAACGCTAATTAGTTCCACATGGAGACACAACAAGTACACATAAGTGTTTTTTGAGTAGAATGCTACAGAAACTAGGTGAAAAATGATATTTGCAACTGTATACATGACATTGAATTCACATTCGCAAGAAAAAGACTTTGCTTTTCTCCAAAACCAGTTTGACTCTGCTTTTCTGGGTGCTTTGCTCAGGAATTCCACACGAGTTTCTCCAGATAGGTCTGGGTGTAACCAGAATTATCTGGTTTTGTGTGGCTAAATGAATATCAGCTTTTAAACAGCCTGTGTGATTGTAGTGTTTTCTGGATAGTATCTAGGAACTTTAGAGTTTTGAATGAATTTTAGCATGTTACATTTCATTTTTTGGTTGGCAAACACTAATTAGTTCCACATGGAGACAGAACAAGTACACATAAGTGTTTTCAGAGTACAATGCTACAGAAACTACGTGAAAAATGATATTTGCGACTGTAAACATGACATTGAATCCACTTGCCCAAGAAAACGTCTTTGCTTTTCTCCAAAACCAGTTTGACTCTGCTTTTCTGGGTCCTTAGCACACGAATTCCACACGAGTTTGTCCAGATAGGTCTGGGTGTAACCAGAATTATCCGGTTCTGTGTGGCTAAATGAATATCATCTTTTAAACAGCCTGTGTGTTTGTTAGTGTTTTCTGGATAGTATCTAGGAACTTTAGAGTTTTGAATGAATTTTAGTATGTTACATTTTGTTTTTTTGTTGACAAACGCTAATTAGTTCCACATGGAGACACAACAAGTACACATAAGTGTTTTCTGAGTACAATGCTACAGAAACTAGGTGAAAAATGATATTTGCAACTGTAAACATGACATTGAATTCACATTCCCAAGAAAAAGACTTTGCTTTTCTCCAAAACCAGTTTGACTCTGCTTTTCTGGGTGCTTTGCACAGGAATTCCACACGAGTTTCTCCAGATAGGTCTGGGTGTAACCAGAATTATCTGGTTTTGTGTGGCTAAATGAATATCAGCTTTTAAACAGCCTGTGTGATTGTAGTGTTTTCTGGATAGTATCTAGGAACTTTAGAGTTTTGAATGAATTTTAGTATGTTACATTTTGTTTTTTTGTTGGCAAACGCTAATTAGTTCCACATGGAGACACAACAAGTACACAGAAGTGTTTTCTGAGTAGAATGCTGCAGGAACTAGGAGAAAAATGATATTTGCGACTGTAAACATGACATTGAATTCACATTCCCAAGAAAAAGACTTTGCTTTTCTCCAAAACCAGTTTGACTCTGCTTTTCTGGGTGCTTTGCACACGAATTCCACACGAGTTTGTCCAGATAGGTCTGTATCTAACCAGAAATATCCAGTTCTGTGTGGCTAAATGAATATCAGCTTTTAAACAGCCTGTGTGTTTGTTAGTGTTTTCTGGATAGTATCTAGGAACTTTAGAGTTTTGAATGAATTCTAGCATGTTACATTTTGTTTTTTTGTTGGCAAACACTAATTAGTTCCACATGGAGACACAACAACAACACATAAGTGTTTTCTGAGTAGAATGCTACAGAAACTAGGTGAAAAATGATATTTGCGACTGTAAACATGACATTGAATTCACATTCCCAAGAAAAAGACTTTGCTTTTCTCCAAAACCAGTTTGACTCTGCTTTTCTGTGTGCTTTGCACACGAATTCCACACGAGTTTGTCCAGATGGGTCTTTATTTAACCAGAAATATCCAGTTCTATGTGGCTAAATGAATATCAGCTTTTAAACAGCCTGTGTGTTTGTTAGTGTTTTCTGGATAGTATCTAGGAACTTTAGAGTTTTGAATGAATTCTAGCATGTTACATTTTGTTTTTTTGTTGGCAAACGCTAATTAGTTCCACATGGAGTCACAACAGGTACACATAAGTGATTTCTGAGTCGAATGCTACAGGAACTAGGAGAAAAAAGATATTTGCGTCTGTAAACATGACATTGAATTCACATTCCCAAGAAAAAGACTTTGCTTTTCTCCAAAACCAGTTTGACTCTGCTTTTCTGGGTCCGTAGCACACAAATTCCACACGAGTTTGTCCAGATAGGTCTGTATCTAACCAGAAATATCCAGTTCTGTGTGGCTAAATGAATATCAGCTTTTAAACAGCCTGTGTGTTTGTTAGTGTTTTCTGGATAGTATCTAGGAACTTTAGAGTTTTGAATGAATTCTAGCGTGTTACATTTTTTTTTTGTCGGCAAACGCTAATTAGTTCCACATGGAGACACAACAAGTACACATAAGTGTTTTCAGAGTACAATGCTACAGAAACTAGGTGAAAAATGATATTTGCGACTGTAAACATGACATTGAATTCACATTCCCAAGAAAAAGACTTTGCTTTTCTCCAAAACCAGTTTGACTCTGCTTTTCTGAGTGCTTTGCACACGAATTCCACACGAGTTTGTCCAGATAGGTCTGGTTGTAACCAGAATTATCCGGTTCTGTGTGGCTAAATGAATATCAGCTTTTAAACAGCCAGTGTGATTGTAGTGTTTTCTGGATAGTATCTAGGAACTTTAGAGTTTTGAATAAATTTTAGCATGTTACATTTTGTTTTTTTGTTGGCAAACGCTAATTAGTTCCACATGGAGACACAACAAGTACACATAAGTGTTTTCAGAGTACAATGCTACAGAAACTAGGTGAAAAATGATATTTGCAACTGTAAACATGACATTGAATTCACATTCCCAAGAAAAAGACTTTGCTTTTCTCCAAAACCAGTTTGACTCTGCTTTTCTGGGTGCTTTGCACAGGAATTCCACACGAGTTTCTCCAGATAGGTCTGGGTGTAACCAGAATTATCTGGTTTTGTGTGGCTAAATGAATATCAGCTTTTAAACAGCCTGTGTGATTGTAGTGTTTTCTGGATAATATCTAGGAACTTTAGAGTTTTGAATGAATTTTAGTATGTTACATTTTGTTTTTTTGTTGGCAAACGCTAATTAGTTCCACATGGAGACACAACAAGTACACAGAAGTGTTTTCTGAGTAGAATGCTGCAGGAACTAGGAGAAAAATGATATTTGCGACCCTAAACATGACATTGAATTCACATTCCCAAGAAAAAGACTTTGCTTTTCTCCAAAACCAGTTTGACTCTGCTTTTCTGGGTGCTTTGCACACGAATTCCACACGAGTTTGTCCAGATAGGTCTGTATCTAACCAGAAATATCCAGTTCTGTGTGGCTAAATGAATATCAGCTTTTAAACAGCCTGTGTGTTTGTTAGTGTTTTCTGGATAGTATCTAGGAACTTTAGAGTTTTGAATGAATTCTAGCATGTTACATTTTGTTTTTTTGTTGGCAAACACTAATTAGTTCCACATGGAGACACAACAACAACACATAAGTGTTTTCTGAGTAGAATGCTACAGAAACTAGGTGAAAAATGATATTTGCGACTGTAAACATGACATTGAATTCACATTCCCAAGAAAAAGACTTTGCTTTTCTCCAAAACCAGTTTGACTCTGCTTTTCTGGGTGCTTTGCACACGAATTCCACACGAGTTTGTCCAGATGGGTCTTTATTTAACCAGAAATATCCAGTTCTATGTGGCTAAATGAATATCAGCTTTTAAACAGCCTGTGTGTTTGTTAGTGTTTTCTGGATAGTATCTAGGAACTTTAGAGTTTTGAATGAATTCTAGCATGTTACATTTTGTTTTTTTGTTGGCAAACGCTAATTAGTTCCACATGGAGTCACAACAAGTACACATAAGTGATTTCTGAGTCGAATGCTACAGGAACTAGGAGAAAAAAGATATTTGCGTCTGTAAACATGACATTGAATTCACATTCCCAAGAAAAAGACTTTGCTTTTCTCCAAAACCAGTTTGACTCTGCTTTTCTGGGTCCGTAGCACACAAATTCCACACGAGTTTGTCCAGATAGGTCTGTATCTAACCAGAAATATCCAGTTCTGTGTGGCTAAATGAATATCAGCTTTTAAACAGCCTGTGTGTTTGTTAGTGTTTTCTGGATAGTATCTAGGAACTTTAGAGTTTTGAATGAATTCTAGCGTGTTACATTTTTTTTTTGTCGGCAAACGCTAATTAGTTCCACATGGAGACACAACAAGTACACATAAGTGTTTTCTGAGTAGAATGCTACAGAAACTAGGTGAAAAATGATATTTGCGACTGTAAACATGACATTGAATTCACATTCCCAAGAAAAAGACTTTGCTTTTCTCCAAAACCAGTTTGACTCTGCTTTTCTGGGTCCGTAGCACACGAATTCCACATGAGTTTGTCCAGATAGGTCTTCGTGTAACCAGAATTATCTGGTTCTGTGTGGCTAAATGAATATCAGCTTTTAAACAGCCTGTGTGATTGTAGTGTTTTCTGGATAATATCTAGGAACTTTAGAGTTTTGAATGAATTCTAGCATGTTACATTTCGTTTTTTTGTTGGCAAACACTAACTAGTTCCACATGGAGCCACAACAAGTACACATAAGTGTTTTCAGAGTACAATGCTACAGAAACTAGGTGAAAAATGATATTTGCGACTGTAAACATGACATTGATTCCACTTGCCCAAGAAAACGTATTTGCTTTTCTCCAAAACCAGTTTGACTCTGCTTTTCTGGGTCCTTAGCACACGAATTCCACACGAGTTTTTCCAGATAGGTCTGGGTGTAACCAGAAATATCCAGTTCTGTGTGGCTAAATGAATATCAGCTTTTAAGCAGCCTGTGTGTTTGTTAGTGTTTTCTGGATAGTATCTAGGAACTTTAGAGTTTTGAATGAATTTTAGCATGTTACATTTTGTTTTTTTGTTGGCAAACGCTAATTAGTTCCACATGGAGACACAACAAGTACACAGAAGTGTTTTCTGAGTAGAATGCTACAGGAACTAGGTGAAAAATGATATTTGCGACTGTAAACATGACATTGAATTCACATTCCCAAGAAAACGTCTTTGCTTTTCTCCAAAACCAGTTTGACTCTGCTTTTCTGGGTCCTTAGCACACGAATTCCACACGAGTTTGTCCAGATAGGTCTGGGTGTAACCAGAATTATCCGGTTCTGTGTGGCTAAATGAATATCAGCTTTTAAACAGCCTGTGTGTTTGTTAGTGTTTTCTGGATAGTATCTAGGAACTTTAGAGTTTTGAATGAATTTTAGTATGTTACATTTTGTTTTTTTGTTGGAAAACCATAATTAGTTCCACATGGAGACACAACAAGTACACAGAAGTGTTTTCTGAGTAGAATGCTACAGGAACTAGGAGAAAAATGATATTTGCGACTGTAAACATGACATTGAATTCACATTCCCAAGAAAAAGACTTTGCTTTTCTCCAAAACCAGTTTGACACTACTTTCCTGGGTGCTTTGCACACGAATTCCACACGAGTTTGTCCAGATAGGTCTGTATCTAACCAGAAATATCCAGTTCTGTGTGGCTAAATGAATATCAGCTTTTAAACAGCCTGTGTGTTTGTTAGTGTTTTCTGGATAGTATCTAGGAACTTTAGAGTTTTGAATGAATTCTAGCATGTTACATTTTGTTTTTTTGTTGGCAAACACTAATTAGTTCCACATGGAGACACAACAACAACACATAAGTGTTTTCTGAGTAGAATGCTACAGAAACTAGGTGAAAAATGATATTTGCGACTGTAAACATGACATTGAATTCACATTCCCAAGAAAAAGACTTTGCTTTTCTACAAAACCAGTTTGACTCTGCTTTTCTGGGTCCGTAGCACACAAATTCCACACGAGTTTGTCCAGATAGGTCTGTATCTAACCAGAATTATCTGGTTTTGTGTGGCTAAATGAATATCAGCTTTTAAACAGCCTGTGTGATTGTAGTGTTTTCTGGATAGTATCTAGGAACTTTAGAGTTTTGAATGAATTTTAGTATGTTACATTTTGTTTTTTTGTTGGCAAACGCTAATTAGTTCCACATGGAGACACAACAAGTACACAGAAGTGTTTTCTGAGTAGAATGCTGCAGGAACTAGGAGAAAAATGATATTTGCGACTGTAAACATGACATTGAATTCACATTCCCAAGAAAAAGACTTTGCTTTTCTCCAAAACCAGTTTGACTCTGCTTTTCTGGGTGCTTTGCACACGAATTCCACACGAGTTTGTCCAGATAGGTCTGTATCTAACCAGAAATATCCAGTTCTGTGTGGCTAAATGAATATCAGCTTTTAAACAGCCTGTGTGTTTGTTAGTGTTTTCTGGATAGTATCTAGGAACTTTAGAGTTTTGAATGAATTCTAGCATGTTACATTTTGTTTTTTTGTTGGCAAACACTAATTAGTTCCACATGGAGACACAACAACAACACATAAGTGTTTTCTGAGTAGAATGCTACAGAAACTAGGTGAAAAATGATATTTGCGACTGTAAACATGACATTGAATTCACATTCCCAAGAAAAAGACTTTGCTTTTCTCCAAAACCAGTTTGACTCTGCTTTTCTGGGTGCTTTGCACACGAATTCCACACGAGTTTGTCCAGATGGGTCTTTATTTAACCAGAAATATCCAGTTCTATGTGGCTAAATGAATATCAGCTTTTAAACAGCCTGTGTGTTTGTTAGTGTTTTCTGGATAGTATCTAGGAACTTTAGAGTTTTGAATGAATTCTAGCATGTTACATTTTGTTTTTTTGTTGGCAAACGCTAATTAGTTCCACATGGAGTCACAACAAGTACACATAAGTGATTTCTGAGTCGAATGCTACAGGAACTAGGAGAAAAAAGATATTTGCGTCTGTAAACATGACATTGAATTCACATTCCCAAGAAAAAGACTTTGCTTTTCTCCAAAACCAGTTTGACTCTGCTTTTCTGGGTCCGTAGCACACAAATTCCACACGAGTTTGTCCAGATAGGTCTGTATCTAACCAGAAATATCCAGTTCTGTGTGGCTAAATGAATATCAGCTTTTAAACAGCCTGTGTGTTTGTTAGTGTTTTCTGGATAGTATCTAGGAACTTTAGAGTTTTGAATGAATTCTAGCGTGTTACATTTTTTTTTTGTCGGCAAACGCTAATTAGTTCCACATGGAGACACAACAAGTACACATAAGTGTTTTCAGAGTACAATGCTACAGAAACTAGGTGAAAAATGATATTTGCGACTGTAAACATGACATTGAATTCACATTCCCAAGAAAAAGACTTTGCTTTTCTCCAAAACCAGTTTGACTCTGCTTTTCTGAGTGCTTTGCACACGAATTCCACACGAGTTTGTCCAGATAGGTCTGGTTGTAACCAGAATTATCCGGTTCTGTGTGGCTAAATGAATATCAGCTTTAAAACAGCCAGTGTGATTGTAGTGTTTTCTGGATAGTATCTAGGAACTTTAGAGTTTTGAATAAATTTTAGCATGTTACATTTTGTTTTTTTGTTGGCAAACGCTAATTAGTTCCACATGGAGACACAACAAGTACACATAAGTGTTTTCAGAGTACAATGCTACAGAAACTAGGTGAAAAATGATATTTGCAACTGTAAACATGACATTGAATTCACATTCCCAAGAAAAAGACTTTGCTTTTCTCCAAAACCAGTTTGACTCTGCTTTTCTGGGTGCTTTGCACAGGAATTCCACACGAGATTCTCCAGATAGGTCTGGGTGTAACCAGAATTATCTGGTTTTGTGTGGCTAAATGAATATCAGCTTTTAAACAGCCTGTGTGATTGTAGTGTTTTCTGGATAGTATCTAGGAACTTTAGAGTTTTGAATGAATTTTAGTATGTTACATTTTGTTTTTTTGTTGGCAAACGCTAATTAGTTCCACATGGAGACACAACAAGTACACAGAAGTGTTTTCTGAGTAGAATGCTGCAGGAACTAGGAGAAAAATGATATTTGCGACCCTAAACATGACATTGAATTCACATTCCCAAGAAAAAGACTTTGCTTTTCTCCAAAACCAGTTTGACTCTGCTTTTCTGGGTGCTTTGCACACGAATTCCACACGAGTTTGTCCAGATAGGTCTGTATCTAACCAGAAATATCCAGTTCTGTGTGGCTAAATGAATATCAGCTTTTAAACAGCCTGTGTGTTTGTTAGTGTTTTCTGGATAGTATCTAGGAACTTTAGAGTTTTGAATGAATTCTAGCATGTTACATTTTGTTTTTTTGTTGGCAAACACTAATTAGTTCCACATGGAGACACAACAACAACACATAAGTGTTTTCTGAGTAGAATGCTACAGAAACTAGGTGAAAAATGATATTTGCGACTGTAAACATGACATTGAATTCACATTCCCAAGAAAAAGACTTTGCTTTTCTCCAAAACCAGTTTGACTCTGCTTTTCTGGGTGCTTTGCACACGAATTCCACACGAGTTTGTCCAGATGGGTCTTTATTTAACCAGAAATATCCAGTTCTATGTGGCTAAATGAATATCAGCTTTTAAACAGCCTGTGTGTTTGTTAGTGTTTTCTGGATAGTATCTAGGAACTTTAGAGTTTTGAATGAATTCTAGCATGTTACATTTTGTTTTTTTGTTGGCAAACGCTAATTAGTTCCACATGGAGTCACAACAAGTACACATAAGTGATTTCTGAGTCGAATGCTACAGGAACTAGGAGAAAAAAGATATTTGAGTCTGTAAACATGACATTGAATTCACATTCCCAAGAAAAAGACTTTGCTTTTCTCCAAAACCAGTTTGACTCTGCTTTTCTGGGTCCGTAGCACACAAATTCCACACGAGTTTGTCCAGATAGGTCTGTATCTAACCAGAAATATCCAGTTCTGTGTGGCTAAATGAATATCAGCTTTTAAACAGCCTGTGTGTTTGTTAGTGTTTTCTGGATAGTATCTAGGAACTTTAGAGTTTTGAATGAATTCTAGCGTGTTACATTTTTTTTTTGTCGGCAAACGCTAATTAGTTCCACATGGAGACACAACAAGTACACATAAGTGTTTTCAGAGTACAATGCTACAGAAACTAGGTGAAAAATGATATTTGCGACTGTAAACATGACATTGAATTCACATTCCCAAGAAAAAGACTTTGCTTTTCTCCAAAACCAGTTTGACTCTGCTTTTCTGGGTGCTTTGCACACGAATTCCACACGAGTTTGTCCAGATAGGTCTGGGTGTAACCAGAATTATCTGGTTCTGTGTGGCTAAATGAATATCAGCTTTTAAACAGCCTGTGTGATTGTAGTGTTTTCTGGATAATATCTAGGAACTTTAGAGTTTTGAATGAATTCTAGCATGTTACATTTTGTTTTTTTGTTGGCAAACACTAACTAGTTCCACATGGAGCCACAACAAGTACACATAAGTGTTTTCAGAGTACAATGCTACAGAAACTAGGTGAAAAATGATATTTGCGACTGTAAACATGACATTGATTCCACTTGCCCAAGAAAACGTCTTTGCTTTTCTCCAAAACCAGTTTGACTCTGCTTTTCTGGGTCCTTAGCACACGAATTCCACACGAGTTTTTCCAGATAGGTCTGGGTGTAACCAGAAATATCCAGTTCTGTGTGGCTAAATGAATATCAGCTTTTAAACAGCCTGTGTGTTTGTTAGTGTTTTCTGGATAGTATCTAGGAACTTTAGAGTTTTGAATGAATTTTAGCATGTTACATTTTGTTTTTTTGTTGGCAAACGCTAATTAGTTCCACATGGAGACACAACAAGTACACAGAAGTGTTTTCTGAGTAGAATGCTACAGGAACTAGGTGAAAAATGATATTTGCGACTGTAAACATGACATTGAATTCACATTCCCAAGAAAACGTCTTTGCTTTTCTCCAAAACCAGTTTGACTCTGCTTTTCTGGGTCCTTAGCACACGAATTCCACACGAGTTTGTCCAGATAGGTCTGGGTGTAACCAGAATTATCCGGTTCCGTGTGGCTAAATGAATATCAGCTTTTAAACAGCCTGTGTGTTTGTTAGTGTTTTCTGGATAGTATCTAGGAACTTTAGAGTTTTGAATGAATTTTAGTATGTTACATTTTGTTTTTTTGTTGGAAAACCATAATTAGTTCCACATGGAGACACAACAAGTACACAGAAGTGTTTTCTGAGTAGAATGCTACAGGAACTAGGAGAAAAATGATATTTGCGACTGTAAACATGACATTGAATTCACATTCCCAAGAAAAAGACTTTGCTTTTCTCCAAAACCAGTTTGACACTACTTTTCTGGGTGCTTTGCACACGAATTCCACACGAGTTTGTCCAGATAGGTCTGTATCTAACCAGAAATATCCAGTTCTGTGTGGCTAAATGAATATCAGCTTTTAAACAGCCTGTGTGTTTGTTAGTGTTTTCTGGATAGTATCTAGGAACTTTAGAGTTTTGAATGAATTCTAGCATGTTACATTTTGTTTTTTTGTTGGCAAACACTAATTAGTTCCACATGGAGACACAACAACAACACATAAGTGTTTTCTGAGTAGAATGCTACAGAAACTAGGTGAAAAATGATATTTGCGACTGTAAACATGACATTGAATTCACATTCCCAAGAAAAAGACTTTGCTTTTCTCCAAAACCAGTTTGACTCTGCTTTTCTGGGTCCGTAGCACACAAATTCCTCACGAGTTTGTCCAGATAGGTCTGTATCTAACCAGAAATATCCAGTTCTGTGTGGCTAAATGAATATCAGCTTTTAAACAGCCTGTGTGTTTGTTAGTGTTTTCTGGATAGTATCTAGGAACTTTAGAGTTTTGAATGAATTTTAGCATGTTACATTTCGTTTTTTGGTTGGCAAACACTAATTAGTTCCACATGGAGACACAACAAGTACACATAAGTGTTTTCAGAGTACAATGCTACAGAAACTAGGTGAAAAATGATATTTGCGACTGTAAACATGACATTGATTCCACTTGCCCAAGAAAACGTCTTTGCTTTTCTCCAAAACCAGTTTGACTCTGCTTTTCTGGGTCCTTAGCACACGAATTCCACACGAGTTTGTCCAGATAGGTCTGGGTGTAACCAGAATTATCCGGTTCTGTGTGGCTAAATGAATATCAGCTTTTAAACAGCCTGTGTGTTTGTTAGTGTTTTCAGGATAGTATCTAGGAACTTTAGAGTTTTGAATGAATTTTAGCATGTTACATTTTGTTTTTTTGTTGGTAAACGCTAATTAGTTCCACATGGAGACACAACAAGTACACAGAATTGTTTTCTGAGTAGAATGCTACAGGAACTAGGAGAAAAATGATATTTGCGACTGTAAACATGACATTGAATTCACATTCCCAAGAAAAAGACTTTGCTTTTCTCCAAAACCAGTTTGACTCTGCTTTTCTGGGTGCTTTGCACACGAATTCCACACGAGTTTGTCCAGATAGGTCTGTATCTAACCAGAAATATCCAGTTCTGTGTGGCTAAATGAATATCAGCTTTTAAACAGCCTGTGTGTTTGTTAGTGTTTTCTGGATAGTATCTAGGAACTTTAGAGTTTTGAATGAATTCTAATATGTTACATTTTGTTTTTTTGTTGGCAAACACTAATTAGTTCCACATGGAGACACAACAACAACACATAAGTGTTTTCTGAGTAGAATGCTACAGAAACTAGGTGAAAAATGATATTTGCGACTGTAAACATGACATTGAATTCACATTCCCAAGAAAAAGACTTTGCTTTTCTCCAAAACCAGTTTGACTCTGCTTTTCTGGGTCCGTAGCACACAAATTCCACACGAGTTTGTCCAGATAGGTCTGTATCTAACCAGAAATATCCAGTTCTGTGTGGCTAAATGAATATCAGCTTTTAAACAGCCTGTGTGTTTGTTAGTGTTTTCTGGATAGTATCTAGGAACATTAGAGTTTTGAATGAATTCTAGCGTGTTACATTTTTTTTTTGTTGGCAAACGCTAATTAGTTCCACATGGAGACACAACAAGTACACATAAGTGTTTTCTGAGTAGAATGCTACAGAAACTAGGTGAAAAATGATATTTGCAACTGTAAACATGACATTGAATTCACATTCGCAAGAAAAAGACTTTGCTTTTCTCCAAAACCAGTTTGACTCTTCTTTTCTGGGTGCTTTGCTCAGGAATTCCACACGAGTTTCTCCAGATAGGTCTGGGTGTAACCAGAATTATCTGGTTTTGTGTGGCTAAATGAATATCAGCTTTTAAACAGCCTGTGTGATTGCAGTGTTTTCTGGATTGTATCTAGGAACTTTAGAGTTTTGAATGAATTTTAGCATGTTACATTTTGTTTTTTGGTTGGCAAACACTAATTAGTTCCACATGGAGCCACAACAAGTACACATAAGTTTTTTCAGAGTACAATGCTACAGAAACTAGGTGAAAAATGATATTTGCGACTGTAAACATGACATTGATTCCACTTGCCCAAGAATAAGTCATTGCTTTTCTCCAAAACCAGTTTGACTCTGCTTTTCTGTGTCCTTAGCACACGAATTTCACATGAGTTTGTCCAGATAGGTCTGGGCGTAACCTGAATTATCCGGTTCTGTGTGGCTAAATGAATATCAGCTTTTAAACAGCCTGTGTGTTCGTTAGTGTTTTCTTTTTCTTTTTTTTTTTTTTTACAGGCAGAGTGGACAGTGAGAGAGAGAGACAGAGAGAAAGGTCTTCCTTTGCCGTTGGTTCACCCTCCAATGGCCGCCGCGGTCGGCGTGCTGCGGCCGGCGCACCGCGCTCCTCCGATGGCAGGAGCCAGGAGCCAGGTGCTTTTCCTGGTCTCCCCATGGGGTGCAGGGCCCAAGCACCTGGGCCATCCTCCACTGCACTCCTGGGCCACAGCAGAGGGCTGGCCTGGAAGAGGGGCAACCGGGACAGAATCCGGTGCCCCGACCGGGACTAGAACCCGGTGTGCCGGCGCCGCAAGGCGGAGGATTAGCCTGTTGAGCCACGGCGCCGGCCTCGTTAGTGTTTTCTGGATAGTATCTAGGAACTTTAGAGTTTTGAATGAATTTTAGCATGTTACATTTTGTTTTTTTGTTGGCAAACGCTAATTAGTTCCACATGGAGACACAACAAGTACACAGAAGTGTTTTCTGAGTAGAATGCTACAGAAACCAGGTGAAAAATGATATTTGCGACTGTAAACATGACATTGAATTCACATTCCCAAGAAAAAGACTTTGCTTTTCTCCAAAACCAGTTTGACTCTGCTTTTCTGGGTCCTTAGCACACGAATTCCACACGAGTTTGTCCAGATATGTCTGGGTGTAACCAGAATTATCCGGTTCTGTGTGGCTAAATGAATATCAGCTTTTAAACAGCCTGTGTGATTGTAGTGTTTTCTGGATAGTATCTAGGAACTTTAGAGTTTTGAATGAATTTTAGCATGTTACATTTCGTTTTTTGGTTGGCAAACACTAATTAGTTCCACATGGAGACACAACAAGTACACATAAGTGTTTTCAGAGTACAATGCTACAGAAACTAGGTGAAAAATGATATTTGCGACTGTAAACATGACATTGATTCCACTTGCCCAAGAAAACGTCTTTGCTTTTCTCCAAAACCAGTTTGACTCTGCTTTTCTGGGTCCGTAGCACACGAATTCCACATGAGTTTGTCCAGATATGTCTGGGTGTAACCAGAATTATCCGGTTCTGTGTGGCTAAATGAATATCAGCTTTTAAACAGCCTGTGTGTTTGTTAGTGTTTTCTGGTTAGTATCTAGGAACTTTAGAGTTTTGAATGAATTTTAGCATGTTACATTTTGTTTTTTTGTTGGCAAACGCTAATTAGTTCCACATGGAGACACAACAAGTTCACAGAAGTGTTCTCTGAGTAGAATGCTACAGGAACTAGGAGAAAAATGATATTTGCGACTGTAAACATGACATTGATTCCACTTGCCCAAGAAAAAGACTTTGCTTTTCTCCAAAACCAGTTTGACTCTGCTTTTCTGGGTGCTTTGCACACGAATTCCACACGAGTTTGTCCAGATAGGTCTGGGTGTAACCAGAATTATCCGGTTCTGTGTGGCTAAATGAATATCAGCTTTTAAACAGCCTGTGTGATTGTAGTGTTTTCTGGATAGTATCTAGGAACTTTAGAGTTTTGAATGAATTTTAGCATGTTACATTTCGTTTTTTGGTTGGCAAACAATAATTAGTTCCACATGGAGACACAACAAGTACACATAAGTGTTTTCAGAGTACAATGCTACAGAAACTAGGTGAAAAATGATATTTGCGACTGTAAACATGACATTGAATCCACTTGCCCAAGAAAACGTCTTTGCTTTTCTCCAAAACCAGTTTGACTCTGCTTTTCTTGGTCCTTAGCACACGAATTCCACACGAGTTTGTCCAGATAGGCCTGGGTGTAACCAGAATTATCCGGTTCTGTGTGGCTAAATGAATATCCGCTTTTAAACAGCCTGTGTGTTTGTTAGTGTTTTCTGGATAGTATCTAGGAAATTTAGAGTTTTGAATGAATTTTAGTATGTTACATTTTGTTTTTTTGTTGGCAAACGCTAATTAGTTCCACATGGAGACACAACAAGTACACATAAGTGTTTTCTGAGTAGAATGCTACAGGAACTAGGAGAAAAATGATATTTGCGACTGTAAACATGACATTGAATTCACATTCCCAAGAAAAAGACTTTGCTTTTCTCCAAAACCAGTTTGACTCTGCTTTTCTGGGTGCTTTGCACACGAATTCCACACGAGTTTGTCCAGATAGGTCTGTATCTAACCAGAAATATCCAGTTCTGTGTACTAAATGAATATCAGCTTTTAAACAGCCTGTGTGTTTGTTAGTGTTTTCTGGATAGTATCTAGGAACTTTAGAGTTTTGAATGAATTCTAGCATGTTACATTTTGTTTTTTTGTTGGCAAACACTAATTAGTTCCACATGGAGACACAACAAGTACACATAAGTGTTTTCTGAGTAGACTGCTACAGGAACTAGGTGAAAAATGATATTTGCGACTGTAAACATGACATTGAATTCACATTCCCAAGAAAAAGACTTTGCTTTTCTCCAAAACCAGTTTGACTCTGCTTTTCTGGGTGCTTTGCACACGAATTCCACACGAGTTTGTCCAGATAGGTCTTTATCTAACCAGAAATATCCAGTTCTATGTGGCTAAATGAATATCAGCTTTTAAACAGCCTGTGTGTTTGTTAGTGTTTTCTGGATAGTATCTAGGAACTTTAGAGTTTTGAATGAATTCTAGCATGTTACATTTTGTTTTTTTTTGGCAAACGCTAATTAGTTCCACATGGAGTCACAACAAGTACACATAAGGGTTTTCTGAGTAGAATGCTACAGGAACTAGGAGAAAAATGATATTTGCGACTGTAAACATGACATTGAATTCACATTCCCAAGAAAAAGACTTTGCTTTTCTCCAAAACAAGTTTGACTCTGCTTTTCTGGGTCCGTAGCACACGAATTCCACACGAGTTTGTCCCGATAGGTCTGGGTGTAACCAGAATTATCCGGTTCTGTGTGGCTAAATGAATATCAGCTTTTAAACAGCCTGTGTGTTTGTTAGTGTTTTCTGGATAGTATCTAGGAACTTTAGAGTTTTGAATGAATTTTAGCATGTTACATTTTGTTTTTTTGTTGGAAAACCATAATTAGTTCCACATGGAGACACAACAAGTACACAGAAGAGTTTTCTGAGTAGAATGCTACAGGAACTAGGAGAAAAATGATATTTGCGACTGTAAACATGACATTGAATTCACATTCCCAAGAAAAAGACTTTGCTTTTCTCCAAAACCAGTTTGACTCTGCTTTTCTGGGTCCGTAGCACACGAATTCCACACGAGTTTGTCCAGAGAGGTCTGTATTTAACCAGAATTATCCGGTTCTGTGTGGCTAAATGAATATCAGCTTTTAAACAGCCTGTGTGATTGTAGTGTTTTCTGGATAGTATCTAGGAACTTTAGAGGTTTAAATGAATTTTAGCATGTTACATTTCGTTTTTTGGTTGGTAAACACTAATTAGTTCCACATGGAGACACAACAAGTACACATAAGTGTTTTCAGAGTACAATGCTACAGGAACTAGGTCAAAAATGATATTTGCGACTGTAAACATGACATTGAATCCACTTGCCCAAGAAAACGTCTTTGCTTTTCTCCAAAACCAGTTTGACTCTGCTTTTCTGGGTGCTTTGCACACGAATTCCACATGAGTTTGACCAGATAGGTCTGTATCTAACCAGAAATATCCAGTTCTGTGTGGCTAAATGAATATCAGCTTTTAAACAGCCTGTGTGTTTGTTAGTGTTTTCTGGATAGTATCTAGGAACTTTAGAGTTTTGAATGAATTCTAGCGTGTTACATTTTTTTTTTTTTGTCGGCAAACGCTAATTAGTTCCACATGGAGACACAACAAGTACACATAAGTGTTTTCTGAGTAGAATGCTACAGAAACTAGGTGAAAAATGATATTTGCAACTGTAAACATGACATTGAATTCACATTCCCAAGAAAAAGACTTTGCTTTTCTCCAAAACCAGTTTGACTCTGCTTTTCTGGGTGCTTTGCACAGGAATTCCACACGAGTTTCTCCAGATAGGTCTGGGTGTAACCAGAATTATCTGGTTCTGTGTGGCTAAATGAATATCAGCTTTTAAACAGCCTGTGTGATTGTAGTGTTTTCTGGATAGTATCTAGGAACTTTAGAGTTTTGAATGAATTTTAGCATGTTACATTTCGTTTTTTTGTTGGCAAACGCTAATTAGTTCCACATGGAGACACAACAAGTACACATAAGAGTTTTCTGAGTAGAATGCTACAGGAACTAGGAGAAAAATGATATTTGCGACTGTAAACATGACATTGAATTCACATTCCCAAGAAAAAGACTTTGCTTTTCTCCAAAACAAGTTTGACTCTGCTTTTCTGGGTGCTTTGCACACGAATTCCACACGAGTTTGTCCAGATAGGTCTTTATCTAACCAGAAATATCCAGTTCTATGTGGCTAAATGAATATCAGCTTTTAAACATCCTGTGAGTTTGTTAGTGTTTTCTGGATAGTATCTAGGAACTTTAGAGTTTTGAATGAATTCTAGCATGTTACATTTTGTTTTTTTTGTTGGCAAACGCTAATTAGTTCCACATGGAGTCACAACAAGTACACATAAGGGTTTTCTGTGTAGAATGCTACAGGAACTAGGAGAAAAATGATATTTGCGACTGTAAACATGACATTGAATTCACATTCCCAAGAAAAAGACTTTGCTTTTCTCCAAAACAAGTTTGACTCTGCATTTCTGGGTCCGTAGCACACAAATTCCACACGAGTTTGTCCAGATAGGTCTGTATCTAACCAGAAATATGCAGTTCTGTGTGGCTAAATGAATATCAGCTTTTAAACAGCCTGTGTGTTTGTTAGTGTTTTCTGGATAGTATCTAGGAACTTTAGAGTTTTGAATGAATTCTAGCGTGTTACATTTTTTTTTTTTGTCGGCAAACACTAATTAGTTCCACATGGAGACACAACAAGTACACATAAGTGATTTCAGAGTACAATGCTACAGAAACTAGGTGAAAAATGATATTTGCGACTGTAAACATGACATTGATTCCACTTGCCCAAGAAAACGTCTTTGCATTTCCCCAAAACCAGTTTGACTCTGCTTTTCTGGGTCCTTAGCACACGAATTCCACACGAGTTTGTCCAGATAGGTCTGGGTGTAACCAGAATTATCCGGTTCTGTGTGGCTAAATGAATATCATCTTTTAAACAGCCTGTGTGTTTGTTAGTGTTTTCTGGATAGTATCTAGGAACTTTAGAGTTTTGAATGAATTTTAGCATGTTACATTTTGTTTTTTTGTTGGAAAACCATAATTAGTTCCACATGGAGACACAACAAGTACACAGAAGTGTTTTCTGAGTAGAATGCTACAGGAACTAGGAGAAAAATGATATTTGCGACTGTAAACATGACATTGAATTCACATTCCCAAGAAAAAGACTTTGCTTTTCTCCAAAACCAGTTTGACTCTGCTTTTCTGGGTCCGTAGCACACGAATTCCACACGAGTTTGTCCAGATAGGTCTGGGTGTAACCAGAATTATCCGGTTCTGTGTGGCTAAATGAATATCATCTTTTAAACAGCCTGTGTGATTGTAGTGTTTTTCTGGATAGTATCTAGGAATTTTAGAGTTTTAAATGAATTTTAGCATGTTACATTTTGTTTTTTGGTTGGCAAACACTAATTAGTTCCACATGGAGCCACAACAAGTACACATAAGTGTTTTCAGAGTACAATGCTACAGAAACTAGGTGAAAAATGATATTTGCGACTGTAAACATGACATTGAATCCACTTGCCCAAGAAAACGTCTTTGCTTTTCTCCAAAACCAGTTTGACTCTGCTTTTCTGGGTGCTTTGCACACGAATTCCACACGAGTTTGTCCAGATAGGTCTGTATCTAACCAGAAATATCCAGTTCTGTGTGGCTAAATGAATATCAGCTTTTAAACAGCCTGTGTGTTTGTTAGTGTTTTCTGGATAGTATCTAGGAACTTTAGAGTTTTGAATGAATTTTAGCATGTTACATTTTGTTTTTTTGTTGGCAAACGCTAATTAGTTCCACATGGAGACACAACAAGTACACAGAAGTGTTTTCTGAGTAGAATGCTACAGGAACTAGGAGAAAAATGATATTTGCGACTGTAAACATGACATTGAATTCACATTCCCAAGAAAAAGACTTTGCTTTTCTCCAAAACCAGTTTGACTCTCCTTTTCTGGGTCCGTAGCACACGAATTCCACACGAGTTTGTCCAGATAGGTCTGGGTGTAACCAGAATTATCCGGTTCTGTGTGGCTAAATGAATATCCGCTTTTAAACAGCCTGTGTGTTTGTTAGTGTTTTCTGGATAGTATCTAGGAACTTTAGAGTTTTGAATGAATTCTAGCATGTTACATTTTGTTTTTTTGTTGGCAAACACTAATTAGTTCCACATGGAGACACAACAAGTACACATAAGTGTTTTCTGAGTAGAATGCTACAGGAACTAGGTGAAAAATGATATTTGCGACTGTAAACATGACATTGAATTCACATTCCCAAGAAAAAGACTTTGCTTTTCTCCAAAACCAGTTTGACTCTGCTTTTCTGGGTGCTTTGCACACGAATTCCACACGAGTTTGTCCAGATAGGTCTGTATCTAACCAGAAATATCCAGTTCTGTGTGGCTAAATGAATATCAGCTTTTAAACAGCCTGTGTGTTTGTTAGTGTTTTCTGGATAGTATCTAGGAACTTTAGAGTTTTGAATGAATTTTAGCATGTTACATTTTGTTTTTTTGTTGTCAAACGCTAATTAGTTCCACATGGAGACACAACAAGTACACAGAAGTGTTTTCTGAGTAGAATGCTACAGGAACTAGGAGAAAAATGATATTTGCGACTGTAAACATGACATTGAATTCACATTCCCAAGAAAAAGACTTTGCTTTTCTCCAAAACCAGTTTGACTCTCCTTTTCTGGGTCCGTAGCACACGAATTCCACACGAGTTTGTCCAGATAGGTCTGGGTGTAACCAGAATTATCCGGTTCTGTGTGGCTAAATGAATATCCGCTTTTAAACAGCCTGTGTGTTTGTTAGTGTTTTCTGGATAGTATCTAGGAACTTTAGAGTTTTGAATGAATTCTAGCATGTTACATTTTGTTTTTTTGTTGGCAAACACTAATTAGTTCCACATGGAGACACAACAAGTACACATAAGTGTTTTCTGAGTAGAATGCTACAGGAACTAGGTGAAAAATGATATTTGCGACTGTAAACATGACATTGAATTCACATTCCCAAGAAAAAGACTTTGCTTTTCTCCAAAACCAGTTTGACTCTGCTTTTCTGGGTGCTTTGCACACGAATTCCACACGAGTTTGTCCAGATAGGTCTTTATCTAACCAGAAATATCCAGTTCTATGTGGCTAAATGAATATCAGCTTTTAAACAGCCTGTGTGTTTGTTAGTGTTTTCTGGATAGTATCTAGGAACTTTAGAGTTTTGAATGAATTCTAGCATGTTACATTTTGTTTTTTTGTTGGCAAACGCTAATTAGTTCCACATGGAGTCACAATAAGTACACATAAGGGTTTTCTGAGTAGAATGCTACAGGAACTAGGAGAAAAATGATATTTGCGACTGTAAACATGACATTGAATTCACATTCCCAAGAAAAAGACTTTGCTTTTCTCCAAAACAAGTTTGACTCTGCTTTTCTGGGTCCGTAGCACACAAATTCCACACGAGTTTGTCCAGATAGGTCTGGGTGTAACCAGAATTATCCGGTTCTGTGTGGCTAAATGAATATCAGCTTTTAAACAGCCTGTGTGTTTGTTAGTGTTTTCTGGATAGTATCTAGGAACTTTAGAGTTTTGAATGAATTTTAGCATGTTACATTTTGTTTTTTTGTTGGAAAACCATAATTAGTTCCACATGGAGACACAACAAGTACACAGAAGTGTTTTCTGAGTAGAATGCTACAGGAACTAGGAGAAAAATGATATTTGCGACTGTAAACATGACATTGAATTCACATTCCCAAGAAAAAGACTTTGCTTTTCTCCAAAACCAGTTTGACTCTGCTTTTCTGGGTGCTTTGCACACGAATTCCACACGAGTTTGTCCAGAGAGGTCTGTATTTTACCAGAATTATCCGGTTCTGTGTGGCTAAATGAATATCAGCTTTTAAACAGCCTGTGTGATTGTAGTGTTTTCTGGATAGTATCTAGCAACTTTAGAGGTTTAAATGAATTTTAGCATGTTACATTTCGTTTTTTGGTTGGTAAACACTAATTAGTTCCACATGGAGACACAACAAGTACACATAAGTGTTTTCAGAGTACAATGCTACAGGAACTAGGTCAAAAATGATATTTGCGACTGTAAACATGACATTGAATCCACTTGCCCAAGAAAACGTCTTTGCTTTTCTCCAAAACCAGTTTGACTCTGCTTTTCTGGGTCCGTAGCACACGAATTCCACACGAGTTTGTCCAGATAGGTCTGTATCTAACCAGAAATATCCAGTTCTGTGTGGCTAAATGAATATCAGCTTTTAAATAGCCTGTGTGTTTGTTAGTGTTTTCTGGATAGTATCTAGGAACTTTAGAGTTTTGAATGAATTCTAGCGTGTTACATTTTTTTTTTGTCGGCAAACGCTAATTAGTTCCACATGGAGACACAACAAGTACACATAAGTGTTTTCTGAGTAGAATGCTACAGAAACTAGGTGAAAAATGATATTTGCAACTGTAAACCTGACATTGAATTCACATTCCCAAGAAAAAGACTTTGCTTTTCTCCAAAACCACTTTGACTCTGCTTTTCTGGGTGCTTTGCACAGGAATTCCACACGAGTTTCTCCAGATAGGTCTGGGTGTAACCAGAATTATCTGGTTCTGTGTGGCTAAATGAATATCAGCTTTTAAACAGCCTGTGTGATTGTAGTGTTTTCTGGATAGTATCTAGGAACTTTAGAGTTTTGAATGAATTTTAGCATGTTACATTTTGTTTTTTTGTTGGAAAACCATAATTAGTTCCACATGGAGACACAACAAGTACACAGAAGTGTTTTCTGAGTAGAATGCTACAGGAACTAGGAGAAAAATGATATTTGCGACTGTAAACATGACATTGAATTCACATTCCCAAGAAAAAGACTTTGCTTTTCTCCAAAACCAGTTTGACTCTGCTTTTCTGGGTCCGTAGCACACGAATTCCACACGAGTTTGTCCAGATAGGTCTGGGTGTAACCAGAATTATCCGGTTCTGTGTGGCTAAATGAATATCATCTTTTAAACAGCCTGTGTGATTGTAGTGTTTTTCTGGATAGTATCTAGGAATTTTAGAGTTTTAAATGAATTTTAGCATGTTACATTTTGTTTTTTGGTTGGCAAACACTAATTAGTTCCACATGGAGCCACAACAAGTACACATAAGTGTTTTCAGAGTACAATGCTACAGAAACTAGGTGAAAAATGATATTTGCGACTGTAAACATGACATTGAATCCACTTGCCCAAGAAAACGTCTTTGCTTTTCTCCAAAACCAGTTTGACTCTGCTTTTCTGGGTGCTTTGCACACGAATTCCACACGAGTTTGTCCAGATAGGTCTGTATCTAACCAGAAATATCCAGTTCTGTGTGGCTAAATGAATATCAGCTTTTAAACAGCCTGTGTGTTTGTTAGTGTTTTCTGGATAGTATCTAGGAACTTTAGAGTTTTGAATGAATTTTAGCATGTTACATTTTGTTTTTTTGTTGTCAAACGCTAATTAGTTCCACATGGAGACACAACAAGTACACAGAAGTGTTTTCTGAGTAGAATGCTACAGGAACTAGGAGAAAAATGATATTTGCGACTGTAAACATGACATTGAATTCACATTCCCAAGAAAAAGACTTTGCTTTTCTCCAAAACCAGTTTGACTCTCCTTTTCTGGGTCCGTAGCACACGAATTCCACACGAGTTTGTCCAGATAGGTCTGGGTGTAACCAGAATTATCCGGTTCTGTGTGGCTAAATGAATATCCGCTTTTAAACAGCCTGTGTGTTTGTTAGTGTTTTCTGGATAGTATCTAGGAACTTTAGAGTTTTGAATGAATTCTAGCATGTTACATTTTGTTTTTTTGTTGGCAAACACTAATTAGTTCCACATGGAGACACAACAAGTACACATAAGTGTTTTCTGAGTAGAATGCTACAGGAACTAGGTGAAAAATGATATTTGCGACTGTAAACATGACATTGAATTCACATTCCCAAGAAAAAGACTTTGCTTTTCTCCAAAACCAGTTTGACTCTGCTTTTCTGGGTGCTTTGCACACGAATTCCACACGAGTTTGTCCAGATAGGTCTTTATCTAACCAGAAATATCCAGTTCTATGTGGCTAAATGAATATCAGCTTTTAAACAGCCTGTGTGTTTGTTAGTGTTTTCTGGATAGTATCTAGGAACTTTAGAGTTTTGAATGAATTCTAGCATGTTACATTTTGTTTTTTTGTTGGCAAACGCTAATTAGTTCCACATGGAGTCACAACAAGTACACATAAGGGTTTTCTGAGTAGAATGCTACAGGAACTAGGAGAAAAATGATATTTGCGACTGTAAACATGACATTGAATTCACATTCCCAAGAAAAAGACTTTGCTTTTCTCCAAAACAAGTTTGACTCTGCTTTTCTGGGTCCGTAGCACACAAATTCCACACGAGTTTGTCCAGATAGGTCTGGGTGTAACCAGAATTATCCGGTTCTGTGTGGCTAAATGAATATCAGCTTTTAAACAGCCTGTGTGTTTGTTAGTGTTTTCTGGATAGTATCTAGGAACTTTAGAGTTTTGAATGAATTTTAGCATGTTACATTTTGTTTTTTTGTTGGAAAACCATAATTAGTTCCACATGGAGACACAACAAGTACACAGAAGTGTTTTCTGAGTAGAATGCTACAGGAACTAGGAGAAAAATGATATTTGCGACTGTAAACATGACATTGAATTCACATTCCCAAGAAAAAGACTTTGCTTTTCTCCAAAACCAGTTTGACTCTGCTTTTCTGGGTGCTTTGCACACGAATTCCACACGAGTTTGTCCAGAGAGGTCTGTATTTTACCAGAATTATCCGGTTCTGTGTGGCTAAATGAATATCAGCTTTTAAACAGCCTGTGTGATTGTAGTGTTTTCTGGATAGTATCTAGGAACTTTAGAGGTTTAAATGAATTTTAGCATGTTACATTTCGTTTTTTGGTTGGTAAACACTAATTAGTTCCACATGGAGACACAACAAGTACACATAAGTGTTTTCAGAGTACAATGCTACAGGAACTAGGTCAAAAATGATATTTGCGACTGTAAACATGACATTGAATCCACTTGCCCAAGAAAACGTCTTTGCTTTTCTCCAAAACCAGTTTGACTCTGCTTTTCTGGGTCCGTAGCACACGAATTCCACACGAGTTTGTCCAGATAGGTCTGTATCTAACCAGAAATATCCAGTTCTGTGTGGCTAAATGAATATCAGCTTTTAAATAGCCTGTGTGTTTGTTAGTGTTTTCTGGATAGTATCTAGGAACTTTAGAGTTTTGAATGAATTCTAGCGTGTTACATTTTTTTTTTGTCGGCAAACGCTAATTAGTTCCACATGGAGACACAACAAGTACACATAAGTGTTTTCTGAGTAGAATGCTACAGAAACTAGGTGAAAAATGATATTTGCAACTGTAAACCTGACATTGAATTCACATTCCCAAGAAAAAGACTTTGCTTTTCTCCAAAACCACTTTGACTCTGCTTTTCTGTGTGCTTTGCACAGGAATTCCACACGAGTTTCTCCAGATAGGTCTGGGTGTAACCAGAATTATCTGGTTCTGTGTGGCTAAATGAATATCAGCTTTTAAACAGCCTGTGTGATTGTAGTGTTTTCTGGATAGTATCTAGGAACTTTAGAGTTTTGAATGAATTTTAGCATGTTACATTTCGTTTTTTTGTTGGCAAACACTAATTAGTTCCACATGGAGCCACAACAAGTACACATAAGTGTTTTCTGAGTAGAATGCTACAGGAACTAGGTGAAAAATGATATTTGCGACTGTAAACATGACATTGAATTCACATTCCCAAGAAAAAGACTTTGGTTTTCTCCAAAACCAGTTTGACTCTGCTTTTCTGGGTGCTTTGCACACGAATTCCACACGAGTTTGTCCAGATAGGTCTTTATCTAACCAGAAATATCCAGTTCTATGTGGCTAAATGAATATCAGCTTTTAAACATCCCTGAGTTGGTTAGTGTTTTCTGGATAGTATCTAGGAACTTTAGAGTTTTGAATGAATTCTAGCATGTTACATTTTGTTTTTTTGTTGGCAAACGCTAATTAGTTCCACATGGAGTCACAACAAGTACACATAAGTGTTTTCTGAGTAGAATGCTACAGGAACTAGGAGAAAAATGATATTTGCGACTGTAAACATGACATTGAATTCACATTCCCAAGAAAAAGACTTTGCTTTTCTCCAAAACCAGTTTGACTCTGCTTTTCTGGGTGCTTTGCACACGAATTCCACACGAGTTTGTCCAGAGAGGTCTGTATTTTACCAGAATTATCCGGTTCTGTGTGGCTAAATGAATATCAGCTTTTAAACAGCCTGTGTGATTGTAGTGTTTTCTGGATAGTATCTAGGAACTTTAGAGGTTTAAATGAATTTTAGCATGTTACATTTCGTTTTTTGGTTGGTAAACACTAATTAGTTCCACATGGAGACACAACAAGTACACATAAGTGTTTTCAGAGTACAATGCTACAGGAACTAGGTCAAAAATGATATTTGCGACTGTAAACATGACATTGAATCCACTTGCCCAAGAAAACGTCTTTGCTTTTCTCCAAAACCAGTTTGACTCTGCTTTTCTGGGTCCGTAGCACACGAATTCCACACGAGTTTGTCCAGATAGGTCTGTATCTAACCAGAAATATCCAGTTCTGTGTGGCTAAATGAATATCAGCTTTTAAATAGCCTGTGTGTTTGTTAGTGTTTTCTGGATAGTATCTAGGAACTTTAGAGTTTTGAATGAATTCTAGCGTGTTACATTTTTTTTTTGTCGGCAAACGCTAATTAGTTCCACATGGAGACACAACAAGTACACATAAGTGTTTTCTGAGTAGAATGCTACAGAAACTAGGTGAAAAATGATATTTGCAACTGTAAACCTGACATTGAATTCACATTCCCAAGAAAAAGACTTTGCTTTTCTCCAAAACCACTTTGACTCTGCTTTTCTGTGTGCTTTGCACAGGAATTCCACACGAGTTTCTCCAGATAGGTCTGGGTGTAACCAGAATTATCTGGTTCTGTGTGGCTAAATGAATATCAGCTTTTAAACAGCCTGTGTGATTGTAGTGTTTTCTGGATAGTATCTAGGAACTTTAGAGTTTTGAATGAATTTTAGCATGTTACATTTCGTTTTTTTTTTTGGCAAACACTAATTAGTTCCACATGGAGCCACAACAAGTACACATAAGTGTTTTCTGAGTAGAATGCTACAGGAACTAGGTGAAAAATGATATTTGCGACTGTAAACATGACATTGAATTCACATTCCCAAGAAAAAGACTTTGGTTTTCTCCAAAACCAGTTTGACTCTGCTTTTCTGGGTGCTTTGCACACGAATTCCACACGAGTTTGTCCAGATAGGTCTTTATCTAACCAGAAATATCCAGTTCTATGTGGCTAAATGAATATCAGCTTTTAAACATCCCTGAGTTGGTTAGTGTTTTCTGGATAGTATCTAGGAACTTTAGAGTTTTGAATGAATTCTAGCATGTTACATTTTGTTTTTTTGTTGGCAAACGCTAATTAGTTCCACATGGAGTCACAACAAGTACACATAAGGGTTTTCTGAGTAGAATGCTACAGGAACTAGGAGAAAAATGATATTTGCGACTGTAAACATGACATTGAATTCACATTCCCAAGAAAAAGACTTTGCTTTTCTCCAAAACAAGTTTGACTCTGCTTTTCTGGGTCCGTAGCACACAAATTCCACTCGAGTTTGTCCAGATAGGTCTGGGTGTAACCAGAATTATCCGGTTCTGTGTGGCTAAATGAATATCAGCTTTTAAACAGCCTGTGTGTTTGTTAGTGTTTTCTGGATAGTATCTAGGAACTTTAGAGTTTTGAATGAATTTTAGCATGTTACATTTCGTTTTTTGGTTGGCAAACACTAATTAGTTCCACATGGAGACACAACAAGTACACATAAGTGTTTTCAGAGTACAATGCTACAGAAACTAGGTGAAAAATGATATTTGCGACTGTAAACATGACATTGAATCCACTTGCCCAAGAAAACGTCTTTGCTTTTCTCCAAAACCAGTTTGACTCTGCTTTTCTGGGTGCTTTGCACACGAATTCCACACGAGTTTGTCCAGATAGGTCTGTATCTAACCAGAAATATCCAGTTCTGTGTGGCTAAATGAATATCAGCTTTTAAACAGCCTGTGTGTTTGTTAGTGTTTTCTGGATAGTATCTAGGAACTTTAGAGTTTTGAATGAATTCTAGCGTGTTACATTTTTTTTTGTCGGCAAACGCTAATTAGTTCCACATGGAGACACAACAAGTACACATAAGTGTTTTCTGAGTAGAATGCTACAGAAACTAGGTGAAAAATGATATTTGCAACTGTAAACATGACATTGAATTCACATTCCCAAGAAAAAGACTTTGCTTTTCTCCAAAACCAGTTTGACTCTGCTTTTCTGGGTGCTTTGCACAGGAATTCCACACGAGTTTCTCCAGATAGGTCTGGGTGTAACCAGAATTATCTGGTTCTGTGTGGCTAAATGAATATCAGCTTTTAAACAGCCTGTGTGATTGTAGTGTTTTCTGGATAGTATCTAGGAACTTTAGAGTTTTGAATGAATTTTAACATGTTACATTTCGTTTTTTTGTTGGCAAACACTAATTAGTTCCACATGGAGCCACAACAAGTACACATAAGTGTTTTCTGAGTAGAATGCTACAGGAACTAGGTGAAAAATGATATTTGCGACTGTAAACATGACATTGAATTCACATTCCCAAGAAAAAGACTTTGCTTTTCTCCAAAACCAGTTTGACTCTGCTTTTCTGGGTCCGTAGCACACGAATTCCACACGAGTTTGTCCAGATAGGTCTGTATCTAACCAGAAATATCCAGTTCTGTGTGGCTAAATGAATATCAGCTTTTAAACAGCCTGTGTGTTTGTTAGTGTTTTCTGGATAGTATCTAGGAACTTTAGAGTTTTGAATGAATTCTAGCGTGTTACATTTTTTTTTTGTCGGCAAACGCTAATTAGTTCCACATGGAGACACAACAAGTACACAGAAGTGTTTTCTGAGTAGAATGCTACAGGAACTAGGTGAAAAATGATATTTGCGACTGTAAACATGAGATTGAATTCACATTCCCAAGAAAAAGACTTTGCTTTTCTCCAAAACCAGTTTGACTCTGCTTTTCTGGGTCCGTAGCACACGAATTCCACACGAGTTTGTCCAGATAGGTCTGGGTGTAACCAGAATTATCCGGTTCTGTGTGGCTAAATGAATATCAGCTTTTAAACAGCCTGTGTGATTGTAGTGTTTTCTGGATAGTATCTAGGAACTTTAGAGTTTTGAATGAATTTTAGCATGTTACATTTCGTTTTTTGGTTGGCAAACACTAATTAGTTCCGCATGGAGACACAACAAGTACACATAAGTGTTTTCAGAGTACAATGCTACAGAAACTAGGTGAAAAATGATATTTGCGACTGTAAACATGACATTGATTCCACTTGCCCAAGAAAACGTCTTTGCTTTTCCCCAAAACCAGTTTGACTCTGCTTTTCTGGGTCCTTAGCACACGAATTCCACACGAGTTTGTCCAGATAGGTCTGGGTGTAACCAGAATTATCCGGTTCTGTGTGGCTAAATGAATATCAGCTTTTAAACAGCCTGTGTGATTGTAGTGTTTTCTGGATAGTATCTAGGGACTTTAGAGTTTTAAATGAATTTTAGCATGTTACATTTCGTTTTTTCGTTGGCAAACACTAATTAGTTCCACATGGAGACACAACAAGTACACATGAGTGTTTTCAGAGTACAATGCTACAGAAACTAGGTGAAAAATGATATTTGCGACTGTAAACATGACATTGAATCCACTTGCCCAAGAAAACGTCTTTGCTTTTCTCCAAAACCAGTTTGACTCTGCTTTTCTGGGTGCTTTGCACACGAATTCCACACGAGTTTGTCCAGATAGGTCTGTATCTAACCAGAAATATCCAGTTCTGTGTGGCTAAATGAATATCAGCTTTTAAACAGCCTGTGTGTTTGTTAGTGTTTTCTGGATAGTATCTAGGAACTTTAGAGTTTTGAATGAATTCTAGCGTGTTACATTTTTTTTTTTTGTCGGCAAACGCTAATTAGTTCCACATGGAGACACAACAAGTACACATAAGTGTTTTCTGAGTAGAATGCTACAGAAACTAGGTGAAAAATGATATTTGCAACTGTAAACATGACATTGAATTCACATTCCCAAGAAAAAGACTTTGCTTTTCTCCAAAACCAGTTTGACTCTGCTTTTCTGGGTGCTTTGCACAGGAATTCCACACGAGTTTCTCCAGATAGGTCTGGGTGTAACCAGAATTATCTGGTTCTGTGTGGCTAAATGAATATCAGCTTTTAAACAGCCTGTGTGATTGTAGTGTTTTCTGGATAGTATCTAGGAACTTTAGAGTTTTGAATGAATTTTAGCATGTTACATTTCGTTTTTTTGTTGGCAAACACTAATTAGTTCCACATGGAGCCACAACAAGTACACATAAGTGTTTTCTGAGTAGAATGCTACAGAAACTAGGTGAAAAATGATATTTGCGACTGTAAACATGACATTGAATTCACATTCCCAAGAAAAAGACTTTGCTTTTCTCCAAAACCAGTTTGACTCTGCTTTTCTGGGTCCGTAGCACACAAATTCCACACGAGTTTGTCCAGATAGGTCTGTATCTAACCAGAAATATCCAGTTCTGTGTGGCTAAATGAATATCAGCTTTTAAACAGCCTGTGTGTTTGTTAGTGTTTTCTGGATAGTATCTAGGAACTTTAGAGTTTTGAATGAATTCTAGCGTGTTACATTTTTTTTTTGTCGGCAAACGCTAATTAGTTCCACATGGAGACACAACAAGTACACAGAAGTGTTTTCTGAGTAGAATGCTACAGGAACTAGGTGAAAAATGATATTTGTGACTGTAAACATGAGATTGAATTCACATTCCCAAGAAAAAGACTTTGCTTTTCTCCAAAACCAGTTTGACTCTGCTTTTCTGGGTCTGTAGCACACGAATTCCACACGAGTTTGTCCAGATAGGTCTGGGTGTAACCAGAATTATCCGGTTCTGTGTGGCTAAATGAATATCAGCTTTTAAACAGCCTGTGTGATTGTAGTGTTTTCTGGATAGTATCTAGGAACTTTAGAGTTTTGAATGAATTTTAGCATGTTACATTTCGTTTTTTGGTTGGCAAACACTAATTAGTTCCACATGGAGACACAACAAGTACACATAAGTGTTTTCAGAGTACAATGCTACAGAAACTAGGTGAAAAATGATATTTGCGACTGTAAACATGACATTGAATCCACTTGCCCAAGAAAACGTCTTTGCTTTTCTCCAAAACCAGTTTGACTCTGCTTTTCTGGGTGCTTTGCACACGAATTCCACACGAGTTTGTCCAGATAGGTCTGTATCTAACCAGAAATATCCAGTTCTGTGTGGCTAAATGAATATCAGCTTTTAAACAGCCTGTGTGTTTGTTAGTGTTTTCTGGATAGTATCTAGGAACTTTAGAGTTTTGAATGAATTCTAGCGTGTTACATTTTTTTTTTTGTCGGCAAACGCTAATTAGTTCCACATGGAGACACAACAAGTACACATAAGTGTTTTCTGAGTAGAATGCTACAGAAACTAGGTGGAAAATGATATTTGCAACTGTAAACATGACATTGAATTCACATTCCCAAGAAAAAGACTTTGCTTTTCTCCAAAACCAGTTTGACTCTGCTTTTCTGCGTGCTTTGCACACGAATTCCACACGAGTTTCTCCAGATAGGTCTGGGTGTAACCAGAATTATCTGGTTCTGTGTAGCTAAATGAATATCAGCTTTTAAACAGCCTGTGTGATTGTAGTGTTTTCTGGATAGTATCTAGGAACTTTAGAGTTTTGAATGAATTTTAGCATGTTACATTTCGTTTTTTTGTTGGCAAACACTAATTAGTTCCACATGGAGCCACAACAAGTACACATAAGTGTTTTCTGAGTAGAATGCTACAGGAACTAGGTGAAAAATGATATGTGCGACTGTAAACATGACATTGAATTCACATTCCCAAGAAAAAGACTTTGCTTTTCTCCAAAACCAGTTTGACTCTGCTTTTCTGGGTCCTTAGCACACGAATTCCACACGAGTTTGTCCAGATAGGTCTGTATCTAACCAGAAATATCCAGTTCTGTGTGGCTAAATGAATATCAGCTTTTAAACAGCCTGTGTGTTTGTTAGTGTTTTCTGGATAGTATCTAGGAACTTTAGAGTTTTGAATGAATTCTAGCGTGTTACATTTTATTTTTTGTCGGCAAACGCTAATTAGTTCCACATGGAGACACAAGTACACATAAGTGTTTTCTGAGTAGAATGCTACAGAAACTAGGTGAAAAATGATATTTGCAACTGTAAACATGACATTGAATTCACATTCCCAAGAAAAAGACTTTGCTTTTCTCCAAAACCAGTTTGACTCTGCTTTTCTGGGTGCTTTGCACAGGAATTCCACACGAGTTTCTCCAGATAGGTCTGGGTGTAACCAGAATTATCTGGTTCTGTGTGGCTAAATGAATATCAGCTTTTAAACAGCCTGTGTGATTGTAGTGTTTTCTGGATAGTATCTAGGAACTTTAGAGTTTTGAATGAATTTTAGCATGTTACATTTCGTTTTTTTGTTGGCAAACACTAATTAGTTCCACATGGAGCCACAACAAGTACACATAAGTGTTTTCTGAGTAGAATGCTACAGGAACTAGGTGAAAAATGATATTTGCGACTGTAAACATGACATTGAATTCACATTCCCAAGAAAAAGACTTTGCTTTTCTCCAAAACCAGTTTGACTCTGCTTTTCTGGGTCCGTAGCACACAAATTCCACACGAGTTTGTCCAGATAGGTCTGTATCTAACCAGAAATATCCAGTTCTGTGTGGCTAAATGAATATCAGCTTTTAAACAGCCTGTGTGTTTGTTAGTGTTTTCTGGATAGTATCTAGGAACTTTAGAGTTTTGAATGAATTCTAGCGTGTTACATTTTTTTTTTGTCGGCAAACGCTAATTAGTTCCACATGGAGACACAACAAGTACACAGAAGTGTTTTCTGAGTAGAATGCTACAGGAACTAGGTGAAAAATGATATTTGTGACTGTAAACATGAGATTGAATTCACATTCCCAAGAAAAAGACTTTGCTTTTCTCCAAAACCAGTTTGACTCTGCTTTTCTGGGTCTGTAGCACACGAATTCCACACGAGTTTGTCCAGATAGGTCTGGGTGTAACCAGAATTATCCGGTTCTGTGTGGCTAAATGAATATCAGCTTTTAAACAGCCTGTGTGATTGTAGTGTTTTCTGGATAGTATCTAGGAACTTTAGAGTTTTGAATGAATTTTAGCATGTTACATTTCGTTTTTTGGTTGGCAAACACTAATTAGTTCCGCATGGAGACACAACAAGTACACATAAGTGTTTTCAGAGTACAATGCTACAGAAACTAGGTGAAAAATGATATTTGCGACTGTAAACATGACATTGATTCCACTTGCCCAAGAAAACGTCTTTGCTTTTCCCCAAAACCAGTTTGACTCTGCTTTTCTGGGTCCTTAGCACACGAATTCCACACGAGTTTGTCCAGATAGGTCTGGGTGTAACCAGAATTATCCGGTTCTGTGTGGCTAAATGAATATCAGCTTTTAAACAGCCTGTGTGATTGTAGTGTTTTCTGGATAGTATCTAGGGACTTTAGAGTTTTAAATGAATTTTAGCATGTTACATTTCGTTTTTTGGTTGGCAAACACTAATTAGTTCCACATGGAGACACAACAAGTACACATAAGTGTTTTCAGAGTACAATGCTACAGAAACTAGGTGAAAAATGATATTTGCGACTGTAAACATGACATTGAATCCACTTGCCCAAGAAAACGTCTTTGCTTTTCTCCAAAACCAGTTTGACTCTGCTTTTCTGGGTGCTTTGCACACGAATTCCACACGAGTTTGTCCAGATAGGTCTGTATCTAACCAGAAATATCCAGTTCTGTGTGGCTAAATGAATATCAGCTTTTAAACAGCCTGTGTGTTTGTTAGTGTTTTCTGGATAGTATCTAGGAACTTTAGAGTTTTGAATGAATTCTAGCGTGTTACATTTTTTTTTTTGTCGGCAATCGCTAATTAGTTCCACATGGAGACACAACAAGTACACATAAGTGTTTTCTGAGTAGAATGCTACAGAAACTAGGTGAAAAATGATATTTGCAACTGTAAACATGACATTGAATTCACATTCCCAAGAAAAAGACTTTGCTTTTCTCCAAAACCAGTTTGACTCTGCTTTTCTGCGTGCTTTGCACACGAATTCCACACGAGTTTCTCCAGATAGGTCTGGGTGTAACCAGAATTATCTGGTTCTGTGTGGCTAAATGAATATCAGCTTTTAAACAGCCTGTGTGATTGTAGTGTTTTCTGGATAGTCTCTAGGGACTTTAGAGTTTTAAATGAATTTTAGCATGTTACATTTCGTTTTTTGGTTGGCAAACACTAATTAGTTCCACATGGAGACACAACAAGTACACATAAGTGTTTTCAGAGTACAATGCTACAGAAACTAGGTGAAAAATGATATTTGCGACTGTAAACATGACATTGAATCCACTTGCCCAAGAAAATGTCTTTGCTTTTCTCCAAAACCAGTTTGACTCTGCTTTTCTGGGTGCTTTGCACACGAATTCCACACGAGTTTGTCCAGATAGGTCTGTATCTAACCAGAAATATCCAGTTCTGTGTGGCTAAATGAATATCAGCTTTTAAACAGCCTGTGTGTTTGTTAGTGTTTTCTGGATAGTATCTAGGAACTTTAGAGTTTTGAATGAATTCTAGCGTGTTACATTTTTTTTTTTTTGTCGGCAAACGCTAATTAGTTCCACATGGAGACACAACAAGTACACATAAGTGTTTTCTGAGTAGAATGCTACAGAAACTAGGTGAAAAATGATATTTGCAACTGTAAACATGACATTGAATTCACATTCCCAAGAAAAAGACTTTGCTTTTCTCCAAAACCAGTTTGACTCTGCTTTTCTGGGTGCTTTGCACAGGAATTCCACACGAGTTTCTCCAGATAGGTCTGGGTGTAACCAGAATTATCTGGTTCTGTGTGGCTAAATGAATATCAGCTTTTAAACAGCCTGTGTGATTGTAGTGTTTTCTGGATAGTATCTAGGAACTTTAGAGTTTTGAATGAATTTTAGCATGTTACATTTCGTTTTTTTGTTGGCAAACACTAATTAGTTCCACATGGAGCCACAACAAGTACACATAAATGTTTTCTGAGTAGAATGCTACAGGAACTAGGTGAAAAATGATATTTGCGACTGTAAACATGACATTGAATTCACATTCCCAAGAAAAAGACTTTGCTTTTCTCCAAAACCAGTTTGACTCTGCTTTTCTGGGTCCGTAGCACACAAATTCCACACGAGTTTGTCCAGATAGGTCTGTATCTAACCAGAAATATCCAGTTCTGTGTGGCTAAATGAATATCAGCTTTTAAACAGCCTGTGTGTTTGTTAGTGTTTTCTGGATAGTATCTAGGAACTTTAGAGTTTTGAATGAATTCTAGCGTGTTACATTTTTTTTTGTCGGCAAACGCTAATTAGTTCCACATGGAGACACAACAAGTACACAGAAGTGTTTTCTGAGTAGAATGCTACAGGAACTAGGTGAAAAATGATATTTGTGACTGTAAACATGAGATTGAATTCACATTCCCAAGAAAAAGACTTTGCTTTTCTCCAAAACCAGTTTGACTCTGCTTTTCTGGGTCCGTAGCACACGAATTCCACACGAGTTTGTCCAGATAGGTCTGGGTGTAACCAGAATTATCCGGTTCTGTGTGGCTAAATGAATATCAGCTTTTAAACAGCCTGTGTGATTGTAGTGTTTTCTGGATAGTATCTAGGAACTTTAGAGTTTTGAATGAATTTTAGCATGTTACATTTCGTTTTTTGGTTGGCAAACACTAATTAGTTCCACATGGAGACACAACAAGTACACAGAAGTGTTTTCAGAGTACAATGCTATAGAAACTAGGTGAAAAATGATATTTGCGACTGTAAACATGACATTGAATCCACTTGCCCAAGAAAACGTCTTTGCTTTTCTCCAAAACCAGTTTGACTCTGCTTTTCTGGGTCCTTAGCACACGAATTCCACACGAGTTTGTCCAGATAGGTCTGGGTGTAACCAGAATTATCTGGTTCTGTGTGGCTAAATGAATATCAGCTTTTAAACAGCCTGTGTGATTGTAGTGTTTTCTGGATAGTATCTAGGAACTTTAGAGTTTTGAATGAATTTTAGCATCTTACATTTCGTTTTTTTGTTGGCAAACACTAATTAGTTCCACATGGAGCCACAACAAGTACACATAAGTGTTTTCTGAGTAGAATGCTACAGGAACTAGGAGAAAAATGATATTTGCGACTGTAAACATGACATTGAATTCACATTCCCAAGAAAAAGACTTTGCTTTTCTCCAAAACAAGTTTGACTCTGCATTTCTGGGTCCGTAGCACACAAATTCCACACGAGTTTGTCCAGATAGGTCTGTATCTAACCAGAAATATCCAGTTCTGTGTGGCTAAATGAATATCAGCTTTTAAACAGCCTGTGTGTTTGTTAGTGTTTTCTGGATAGTATCTAGGAACTTTAGAGTTTTGAATGAATTCTAGCGTGTTACATTTTTTATTTTTGTCGGCAAACACTAATTAGTTCCACATGGAGACACAACAAGTACACATAAGTGTTTTCAGAGTACAATGCTACAGAAACTAGGTGAAAAATGATATTTGCGACTGTAAACATGACATTGATTCCACTTTCCCAAGAAAACGTCTTTGCTTTTCCCCAAAACCAGTTTGACTCTGCTTTTCTGGGTCCTTAGCACACGAATTCCACACGAGTTTGTCCAGATAGGTCTGGGTGTAACCAGAATTATCCGGTTCTGTGTGGCTAAATGAATATCAGCTTTTAAACAGCCTGTGTGATTGTAGTGTTTTCTGGATAGTATCTAGGAACTTTAGAGTTTTAAATGAATTCTAGCATGTTACATTTCGTTTTTTTGTTGGCAAACGCTAATTAGTTCCACATGGAGTCACAACAAGTACACATAAGAGTTTTCTGAGTAGAATGCTACAGGAACTAGGAGAAAAATGATATTTGCGACTGTAAACATGACATTGAATTCACATTCGCAAGAAAAAGACTTTGCTTTTCTCCAAAACCAGTTTGACTCTGCTTTTCTGGGTCCGTAGCACACAAATTCCACACGAGTTTGTCCAGATAGGTCTGTATCTAACCAGAAATATCCAGTTCTGTGTGGCTAAATGAATATCAGCTTTTAAACAGCCTGTGTGTTTGTTAGTGTTTTCTGGATAGTATCTAGGAACTTTAGAGTTTTGAATGAATTCTAGCGTGTTACATTTTTTTTTTTTGTCGGCAAACGCTAATTAGTTCCACATGGAGACACAACAAGTACACATAAGTGTTTTCTGAGTAGAATGCTACAGAAACTAGGTGAAAAATGATATTTGCAACTGTAAACATGACATTGAATTCACATTCCCAAGAAAAAGACTTTGCTTTTCTCCAAAACCAGTTTGACTCTGCATTTCTGGGTGCTTTGCACAGGAATTCCACACGAGTTTCTCCAAAATAGGCCTGGGTGTAACCAGAATTATCTGGTTCTGTGTGGCTAAATGAATATCAGCTTTTAAACAGCCTGTGTGATTGTAGTGTTTTCTGGATAGTATCTAGGAACTTTAGAGTTTTGAATGAATTTTAGCATCTTACATTTCGTTTTTTTGTTGGCAAACACTAATTAGTTCCACATGGAGCCACAACAAGTACACATAAGTGTTTTCTGAGTAGAATGCTGCAGGAACTAGGAGAAAAATGATATTTGCGACTGTAAACATGACATTGAATTCACATTCCCAAGAAAAAGACTTTGCTTTTCTCCAAAACATGTTTGACTCTGCATTTCTGGGTCCGTAGCACACAAATTCCACACGAGTTTGTCCAGATAGGTCTGTATCTAACCAGAAATATCCAGTTCTGTGTGGCTAAATGAATATCAGCTTTTAAACAGCCTGTGTGTTTGTTAGTGTTTTCTGGATAGTATCTAGGAACTTTAGAGTTTTGAATGAATTCTAGCGTGTTACATTTTTTTTTTTTGTCGGCAAACACTAATTAGTTCCACATGGAGACACAACAAGTACACATAAGTGTTTTCAGAGTACAATGCTACAGAAACTAGGTGAAAAATGATATTTGCGACTGTAAACATGACATTGATTCCACTTGCCCAAGAAAACGTCTTTGCTTTTCCCCAAAACCAGTTTGACTCTGCTCTTCTGGGTCCTTAGCACACGAATTCCACATGAGTTTGTCCAGATAGGTCTGGGTGTAACCAGAATTATCCGGTTCTGTGTGGCTAAATGAATATCAGCTTTTAAACAGCCTGTGTGTTTGTTAGTGTTTTCTGGATAGTATCTAGGAACTTTAGAGTTTTGAATGAATTTTAGCATGTTACATTTTGTTTTTTTGTTGGAAAACCATAATTAGTTCCACATGGAGACACAACAAGTACACAGAAGTGTTTTCTGAGTAGAATGCTACAGGAACTAGGAGAAAAATGATATTTGCAACTGTAAACATGACATTGATTCCACTTGCCCAAGAAAAAGTCTTTGCTTTTCTCCAAAACCAGTTTGACTCTGCTTTTCTGGGTCCTTAGCACACGAATTCCACATGAGTTTGTCCAGATAGGTCTGGGTGTAACCAGAATTATCCGGTTCTGTGTGGCTAAATGAATATCAGCTTTTAAACAGCCTGTGTGTTTGTTAGTGTTTTCTGGATAGTATCTAGGAACTTTAGAGTTTTGAATGAATTTTAGTATGTTACATTTTGTTTTTTTGTTGGCAAACGCTAATTAGTTCCACATGGAGACACAACAAGTACACATAAGTGTTTTCTGAGTAGAATGCTACAGGAACTAGGAGAAAAATGATATTTGCGACTGTAAACATGACATTGAATTCACATTCCCAAGAAAAAGACTTTGCTTTTCTCCAAAACCAGTTTGACTCTGCTTTTCTGGGTGCTTTGCACACGAATTCCACACGAGTTTGTCCAGATAGGTCTGTATCTAACCAGAAATATCCAGTTCTGTGTGGCTAAATGAATATCAGCTTTTAAACAGCCTGTGTGTTTGTTAGTGTTTTCTGGATAGTATCTAGGAACTTTAGAGTTTTGAATGAATTCTAGCATGTTACATTTTGTTTTTTTGTTGGCAAACGCTAATTAGTTCCACATGGAGTCACAACAAGTACACATAAGAGTTTTCTGAGTAGAATGCTACAGGAACTAGGAGAAAAATGATATTTGCGACTGTAAACATGACATTGAATTCACATTCCCAAGAAAAAGACTTTGCTTTTCTCCAAAACAAGTTTGACTCTGCTTTTCTGGGTCCGTAGCACACAAATTCCACACGAGTTTGTCCAGATAGGTCTGTATCTAACCAGAAATATCCAGTTCTGTGTGGCTAAATGAATATCAGCTTTTAAACAGCCTGTGTGTTTGTTAGTGTTTTCTGGATAGTATCTAGGAACTTTAGAGTTTTGAATGAATTTTAGCATGTTACATTTCGTTTTTTGGTTGGCAAACACTAATTAGTTCCACATGGAGTCACAACAAGTACACATAAGAGTTTTCTGAGTAGAATGCTACAGGAACTAGGAGAAAAATGATATTTACGACTGTAAACATGACATTGAATTCACATTCCCAAGAAAAAGACTTTGCTTTTCTCCAAAACCAGTTTGACTCTGCTTTTCTGGGTCCGTAGCACACAAATTCCACACGAGTTTGTCCAGATAGGTCTGTATCTAACCAGAAATATCCAGTTCTGTGTGGCTAAATGAATATCAGCTTTTAAACAGCCTGTGTGTTTGTTAGTGTTTTCTGGATAGTATCTAGGAACTTTAGAGTTTTGAATGAATTCTAGCGTGTTACATTTTTTTTTTGTCGGCAAACGCTAATTAGTTCCACATGGAGACACAACAAGTACACATAAGTGTTTTCTGAGTAGAATGCTACAGAAACTAGGTGAAAAATGATATTTGCAACTGTAAACATGACATTGAATTCACATTCCCAAGAAAAAGACTTTGCTTTTCTCCAAAACCAGTTTGACTCTGCTTTTCTGGGTGCTTTGCACAGGAATTCCACACGAGTTTCTCCAAAATAGGTCTGGGTGTAACCAGAATTATCTGGTTCTGTGTGGCTAAATGAATATCAGCTTTTAAACAGCCTGTGTGATTGTAGTGTTTTCTGGATAGTATCTAGGAACTTTAGAGTTTTGAATGAATTTTAGCATCTTACATTTCGTTTTTTTGTTGGCAAACACTAATTAGTTCCACATGGAGCCACAACAAGTACACATAAGTGTTTTCTGAGTAGAATGCTACAGGAACTAGGAGAAAAATGATATTTGCGACTGTAAACATGACATTGAATTCACATTCCCAAGAAAAAGACTTTGCTTTTCTCCAAAACAAGTTTGACTCTGCATTTCTGGGTCCGTAGCACACAAATTCCACACGAGTTTGTCCAGATAGGTCTGTATCTAACCAGAAATATCCAGTTCTGTGTGGCTAAATGAATATCAGCTTTTAAACAGCCTGTGTGTTTGTTAGTGTTTTCTGGATAGTATCTAGGAACTTTAGAGTTTTGAATGAATTCTAGCGTGTTACATTTTTTATTTTTGTCGGCAAACACTAATTAGTTCCACATGGAGACACAACAAGTACACATAAGTGTTTTCAGAGTACAATGCTACAGAAACTAGGTGAAAAATGATATTTGCGACTGTAAACATGACATTGATTCCACTTTCCCAAGAAAACGTCTTTGCTTTTCCCCAAAAGCAGTTTGACTCTGCTTTTCTGGGTCCTTAGCACACGAATTCCACACGAGTTTGTCCAGATAGGTCTGGGTGTAACCAGAATTATCCGGTTCTGTGTGGCTAAATGAATATCATCTTTTCAACAGCCTGTGTGTTTGTTAGTGTTTTCTGGATAGTATCTAGGAACTTTAGAGTTTTGAATGAATTTTAGCATGTTACATTTTGTTTTTTTGTTGGCAAACGCTAATTAGTTCCACATGGAGACACAACAAGTACACAGAAGTGTTTTCTGAGTAGAATGCTACAGGAACTAGTAGAAAAATGATATTTGCGACTGTAAACATGACATTGAATTCACATTCCCAAGAAAAAGACTTTGCTTTTCTCCAAAACCAGTTTGACTCTGCTTTTCTGGGTCCGTAGCACACGAATTCCACACGAGTTTGTCCAGATAGGTCTGGGTGTAACCAGAATTATCCGGTTCTGTGTGGCTAAATGAATATCAGCTTTTAAACAGCCTGTGTGATTGTAGTGTTTTCTGGATAGTATCTAGGAACTTTAGAGTTTTAAATGAATTCTAGCATGTTACATTTCGTTTTTTTGTTGGCAAACGCTAATTAGTTCCACATGGAGTCACAACAAGTACACATAAGAGTTTTCTGAGTAGAATGCTACAGGAACTAGGAGAAAAATGATATTTGCGACTGTAAACATGACATTGAATTCACATTCGCAAGAAAAAGACTTTGCTTTTCTCCAAAACCAGTTTGACTCTGCTTTTCTGGGTCCGTAGCACACAAATTCCACACGAGTTTGTCCAGATAGGTCTGTATCTAACCAGAAATATCCAGTTCTGTGTGGCTAAATGAATATCAGCTTTTAAACAGCCTGTGTGTTTGTTAGTGTTTTCTGGATAGTATCTAGGAACTTTAGAGTTTTGAATGAATTCTAGCGTGTTACATTTTTTTTTTTTGTCGGCAAACGCTAATTAGTTCCACATGGAGACACAACAAGTACACATAAGTGTTTTCTGAGTAGAATGCTACAGAAACTAGGTGAAAAATGATATTTGCAACTGTAAACATGACATTGAATTCACATTCCCAAGAAAAAGACTTTGCTTTTCTCCAAAACCAGTTTGACTCTGCATTTCTGGGTGCTTTGCACAGGAATTCCACACGAGTTTCTCCAAAATAGGTCTGGGTGTAACCAGAATTATCTGGTTCTGTGTGGCTAAATGAATATCAGCTTTTAAACAGCCTGTGTGATTGTAGTGTTTTCTGGATAGTATCTAGGAACTTTAGAGTTTTGAATGAATTTTAGCATCTTACATTTCGTTTTTTTGTTGGCAAACGCTAATTAGTTCCACATGGAGACACAACAAGTACACATAAGTGTTTTCTGAGTAGAATGCTACAGGAACTAGGAGAAAAATGATATTTGCGACTGTAAACATGACATTGAATTCACATTCCCAAGAAAAAGACTTTGCTTTTCTCCAAAACCAGTTTGACTCTGCTTTTCTGGGTGCTTTGCACACGAATTCCACACGAGTTTGTCCAGATAGGTCTGTATCTAACCAGAAATATCCAGTTCTGTGTGGCTAAATGAATATCAGCTTTTAAACAGCCTGTGTGTTTGTTAGTGTTTTCTGGATAGTATCTAGGAACTTTAGAGTTTTGAATGAATTCTAGCATGTTACATTTTGTTTTTTTGTTGGCAAACGCTAATTAGTTCCACATGGAGTCACAACAAGTACACATAAGAGTTTTCTGAGTAGAATGCTACAGGAACTAGGAGAAAAATGATATTTGCGACTGTAAACATGACATTGAATTCACATTCCCAAGAAAAAGACTTTGCTTTTCTCCAAAACAAGTTTGACTCTGCTTTTCTGGGTCCGTAGCACACAAATTCCACACGAGTTTGTCCAGATAGGTCTGTATCTAACCAGAAATATCCAGTTCTGTGTGGCTAAATGAATATCAGCTTTTAAACAGCCTGTGTGTTTGTTAGTGTTTTCTGGATAGTATCTAGGAACTTTAGAGTTTTGAATGAATTTTAGCATGTTACATTTCGTTTTTTGGTTGGCAAACACTAATTAGTTCCACATGGAGTCACAACAAGTACACATAAGAGTTTTCTGAGTAGAATGCTACAGGAACTAGGAGAAAAATGATATTTGCGACTGTAAACATGACATTGAATTCACATTCCCAAGAAAAAGACTTTGCTTTTCTCCAAAACCAGTTTGACTCTGCTTTTCTGGGTCCGTAGCACACAAATTCCACACGAGTTTGTCCAGATAGGTCTGTATCTAACCAGAAATATCCAGTTCTGTGTGGCTAAATGAATATCAGCTTTTAAACAGCCTGTGTGTTTGTTAGTGTTTTCTGGATAGTATCTAGGAACTTTAGAGTTTTGAATGAATTCTAGCGTGTTACATTTTTTTTTTGTCGGCAAACGCTAATTAGTTCCACATGGAGACACAACAAGTACACATAAGTGTTTTCTGAGTAGAATGCTACAGAAACTAGGTGAAAAATGATATTTGCAACTGTAAACATGACATTGAATTCACATTCCCAAGAAAAAGACTTTGCTTTTCTCCAAAACCAGTTTGACTCTGCTTTTCTGGGTGCTTTGCACAGGAATTCCACACGAGTTTCTCCAAAATAGGTCTGGGTGTAACCAGAATTATCTGGTTCTGTGTGGCTAAAAGAATATCAGCTTTTAAACAGCCTGTGTGATTGTAGTGTTTTCTGGATAGTATCTAGGAACTTTAGAGTTTTGAATGAATTTTAGCATCTTACATTTCGTTTTTTTGTTGGCAAACACTAATTAGTTCCACATGGAGCCACAACAAGTACACATAAGTGTTTTCTGAGTAGAATGCTACAGGAACTAGGAGAAAAATGATATTTGCGACTGTAAACATGACATTGAATTCACATTCCCAAGAAAAAGACTTTGCTTTTCTCCAAAACAAGTTTGACTCTGTATTTCTGGGTCCGTAGCACACAAATTCCACACGAGTTTGTCCAGATAGGTCTGTATCTAACCAGAAATATCCAGTTCTGTGTGGCTAAATGAATATCAGCTTTTAAACAGCCTGTGTGTTTGTTAGTGTTTTCTGGATAGTATCTAGGAACTTTAGAGTTTTGAATGAATTCTAGCGTGTTACATTTTTTATTTTTGTCGGCAAACACTAATTAGTTCCACATGGAGACACAACAAGTACACATAAGTGTTTTCAGAGTACAATGCTACAGAAACTAGGTGAAAAATGATATTTGCGACTGTAAACATGACATTGATTCCACTTTCCCAAGAAAACGTCTTTGCTTTTCCCCAAAAGCAGTTTGACTCTGCTTTTCTGGGTCCTTAGCACACGAATTCCACACGAGTTTGTCCAGATAGGTCTGGGTGTAACCAGAATTATCCGGTTCTGTGTGGCTAAATGAATATCATCTTTTCAACAGCCTGTGTGTTTGTTAGTGTTTTCTGGATAGTATCTAGGAACTTTAGAGTTTTGAATGAATTTTAGCATGTTACATTTTGTTTTTTTGTTGGCAAACGCTAATTAGTTCCACATGGAGACACAACAAGTACACAGAAGTGTTTTCTGAGTAGAATGCTACAGGAACTAGTAGAAAAATGATATTTGCGACTGTAAACATGACATTGAATTCACATTCCCAAGAAAAAGACTTTGCTTTTCTCCAAAACCAGTTTGACTCTGCTTTTCTGGGTCCGTAGCACACGAATTCCACACGAGTTTGTCCAGATAGGTCTGGGTGTAACCAGAATTATCCGGTTCTGTGTGGCTAAATGAATATCAGCTTTTAAACAGCCTGTGTGTTTGTTAGTGTTTTCTGGATAGTATCTAGGAACTTTAGAGTTTTGAATGAATTCTAGCGTGTTACATTTTTTTTTTTTGTCGGCAAACGCTAATTAGTTCCACATGGAGACACAACAAGTACACATAAGTGTTTTCTGAGTAGAATGCTACAGAAACTAGGTGAAAAATGATATTTGCAACTGTAAACATGACATTGAATTCACATTCCCAAGAAAAAGACTTTGCTTTTCTCCAAAACCAGTTTGACTCTGCATTTCTGGGTGCTTTGCACAGGAATTCCACACGAGTTTCTCCAAAATAGGTCTGGGTGTAACCAGAATTATCTGGTTCTGTGTGGCTAAATGAATATCAGCTTTTAAACAGCCTGTGTGATTGTAGTGTTTTCTGGATAGTATCTAGGAACTTTAGAGTTTTGAATGAATTTTAGCATCTTACATTTCGTTTTTTTGTTGGCAAACACTAATTAGTTCCACATGGAGCCACAACAAGTACACATAAGTGTTTTCTGAGTAGAATGCTGCAGGAACTAGGAGAAAAATGATATTTGCGACTGTAAACATGACATTGAATTCACATTCCCAAGAAAAAGACTTTGCTTTTCTCCAAAACATGTTTGACTCTGCATTTCTGGGTCCGTAGCACACAAATTCCACACGAGTTTGTCCAGATAGGTCTGTATCTAACCAGAAATATCCAGTTCTGTGTGGCTAAATGAATATCAGCTTTTAAACAGCCTGTGTGTTTGTTAGTGTTTTCTGGATAGTATCTAGGAACTTTAGAGTTTTGAATGAATTCTAGCGTGTTACATTTTTTTTTTTTGTCGGCAAACACTAATTAGTTCCACATGGAGACACAACAAGTACACATAAGGGTTTTCAGAGTACAATGCTACAGAAACTAGGTGAAAAATGATATTTGCGACTGTAAACATGACATTGATTCCACTTGCCCAAGAAAACGTCTTTGCTTTTCCCCAAAACCAGTTTGACTCTGCTCTTCTGGGTCCTTAGCACACGAATTCCACATGAGTTTGTCCAGATAGGTCTGGGTGTAACCAGAATTATCCGGTTCTGTGTGGCTAAATGAATATCAGCTTTTAAACAGCCTGTGTGTTTGTTAGTGTTTTCTGGATAGTATCTAGGAACTTTAGAGTTTTGAATGAATTTTAGCATGTTACATTTTGTTTTTTTGTTGGAAAACCATAATTAGTTCCACATGGAGACACAACAAGTACACAGAAGTGTTTTCTGAGTAGAATGCTACAGGAACTAGGAGAAAAATGATATTTGCGACTGTAAACATGACATTGAATTCACATTCCCAAGAAAAAGACTTTGCTTTTCTCCAAAACCAGTTTGACTCTGCTTTTCTGGGTGCTTTGCACACGAATTCCACACGAGTTTGTCCAGATAGGTCTGTATCTAACCAGAAATATCCAGTTCTATGTGGCTAAATGAATATCAGCTTTGAAACAGCCTGTGTGTTTGTTAGTGTTTTCTGGATAGTATCTAGGAACTTTAGAGTTTTGAATGAATTCTAGCATGTTACATTTTGTTTTTTTGTTGGCAAACGCTAATTAGTTCCACATGGAGTCACAACAAGTACACATAAGAGTTTTCTGAGTAGAATGCTACAGGAACTAGGAGAAAAATGATATTTGCGACTGTAAACATGACATTGAATTCACATTCCCAAGAAAAAGACTTTGCTTTTCTCCAAAACCAGTTTGACTCTGCTTTTCTGGGTCCGTAGCGCACAAATTCCACACGAGTTTGTCCAGATAGGTCTATATCTAACCAGAAATATCCAGTTCTGTGTGGCTAAATGAATATCAGCTTTTAAACAGCCTGTGTGTTTGTTAGTGTTTTCTGGATAGTATCTAGGAACTTTAGAGTTTTGAATGAATTCTAGCGTGTTACATTTTTTTTGTCGGCAAACGCTAATTAGTTCCACATGGAGACACAACAAGTACACAGAAGTGTTTTCTGAGTAGAATGCTACAGAAACTAGGTGAAAAATGATATTTGCAACTGTAAACATGACATTGAATTCACATTCCCAAGAAAAAGACTTTGCTTTTCTCCAAAACCAGTTTGACTCTGCTTTTCTGGGTCCGTAGCACACGAATTCCACACGAGTTTGTCCAGTTAGGTCTGGGTGTAACCAGAATTATCCGGTTCTGTGTGGCTAAATGAATATCAGCTTTTAAACAGCCTGTGTGATTGTAGTGTTTTCTGGATAGTGTCTAGGAACTTTAGAGTTTTGAATGAATTTTAGCATGTTACATTTCGTTTTTTTGTTGGCAAACAATAATTAGTTCCACATGGAGACACAACAAGTACACATAAGTGTTTTCAGAGTACAATGCTACAGAACTAGGTGAAAAATGATATTTGCGACTGTAAACATGACATTGAATCCACTTGCCCAAGAAAACGTCTTTGCTTTTCTCCAAAACCAGTTTGACTCTGCTTTTCTTGGTCCTTAGCACACGAATTCCACACGAGTTTGTCCAGATAGGCCTGGGTGTAACCAGAATTATCCGGTTCTGTGTGGCTAAATGAATATCCGCTTTTAAACAGCCTGTGTGTTTGTTAGTGTTTTCTGGATAGTATCTAGGAACTTTAGAGTTTTGAATGAATTTTAGTATGTTACATTTTGTTTTTTTGTTGGCAAACGCTAATTAGTTCCACATGGAGACACAACAAGTACACATAAGTGTTTTCTGAGTAGAATGCTGCAGGAACTAGGAGAAAAATGATATTTGCGACTGTAAACATGACATTGAATTCACATTCCCAAGAAAAAGACTTTGCTTTTCTCCAAAACCAGTTTGACTCTGCTTTTCTGGGTGCTTTGCACACGAATTCCACACGAGTTTGTCCAGATAGGTCTGTATCTAACCAGAAATATCCAGTTCTGTGTACTAAATGAATATCAGCTTTTAAACAGCCTGTGTGTTTGTTAGTGTTTTCTGGATAGTATCTAGGAACTTTAGAGTTTTGAATGAATTCTAGCATGTTACATTTTGTTTTTTTGTTGGCAAACACTAATTAGTTCCACATGGAGAAACAACAAGTACACATAAGTGTTTTCTGAGTAGAATGCTACAGGAACTAGGTGAAAAATGATATTTGCGACTGTAAACATGACATTGAATTCACATTCCCAAGAAAAAGACTTTGCTTTTCTCCAAAACCAGTTTGACTCTGCTTTTCTGGGTGCTTTGCACACGAATTCCACACGAGTTTGTCCAGATAGGTCTTTATCTAACCAGAAATATCCAGTTCTATGTGGCTAAATGAATATCAGCTTTTAAACAGCCTGTGTGTTTGTTAGTGTTTTCTGGATAGTATCTAGGAACTTAGAGTCTTGAATGAATTCTAGCATGTTACATTTTGTTTTTTTGTTGGCAAACGCTAATTAGTTCCACATGGAGTCACAACAAGTACACATAAGGGTTTTCTGAGTAGAATGCTACAGGAACTAGGAGAAAAATGATATTTGCGACTGTAAACATGACATTGAATTCACATTCCCAAGAAAAAGACTTTGCTTTTCTCCAAAACAAGTTTGACTCTGCATTTTGGGGGCTTTGCACACGAATTCCACACGAGTTTGTCCAGATAGGTCTGGGTGTAGCCAGAATTATCCGGTTCTGTGTGGCTAAATGAATATCAGCTTTTAAACAGCCTGTGTGATTGTAGTGTTTTCTGGATAGTATCTAGGAACTTTAGAGTTTTGAATGAATTTTAGCATGTTACATTTCGTTTTTTGGTTGGCAAACACGAATTAGTTCCGCATGGAGACACAACAAGTACACATAAGTGTTTTCAGAGTACAATGCTACAGAAACTAGGTGAAAAATGATATTTGCGACTGTCAACATGACATTGATTCCACTTGCCCAAGAAAACGTCTTTGCTTTTCCCCAAAACCAGTTTGACTCTGCTTTTCTGGGTCCTTAGCACACCAATTCCACACGGGTTTGTCCAGATAGGTCTGGGTGTAACCAGAATTATCCGGTTCTGTGTGGCTAAATGAATATCAGCTTTTAAACAGCCTGTGTGATTGTAGTGTTTTCTGGATAGTATCTAGGGACTTTAGAGTTTTAAATGAATTTTAGCATGTTACATTTCGTTTTTTGGTTGGCAAACACTAATTAGTTCCACATGGAGACACAACAAGTACACATAAGTGTTTTCAGAGTACAATGCTACAGAAACTAGGTGAAAAATGATATTTGCGACTGTAAACATGACATTGAATCCACTTGCCCAAGAAAACGTCTTTGCTTTTCTCCAAAACCAGTTTGACTCTGCTTTTCTGGGTGCTTTGCTCACGAATTCCACACGAGTTTGTCCAGATAGGTCTGTATCTAACCAGAAATATCCAGTTCTGTGTGGCTAAATGAATATCAGCTTTTAAACAGCCTGTGTGTTTGTTAGTGTTTTCTGGATAGTATCTAGGAACTTTAGGGTTTTGAATGAATTCTAGCGTGTTACATTTTTTTTTTGTCGGCAAACGCTAATTAGTTCCACATGGAGACACAACAAGTACACATAAGTGTTTTCTGAGTAGAATGCTACAGAAACTAGGTGAAAAATGATATTTGCAACTGTAAACATGACATTGAATTCACATTCCCAAGAAAAAGACTTTGCTTTTCTCCAAAACCAGTTTGACTCTGCTTTTCTGGGTGCTTTGCACACGAATTCCACATGAGTTTCTCCAGATAGGTCTGGGTGTAACCAGAATTATCTGGTTCTGTGTGGCTAAATGAATATCAGCTTTTAAACAGCCTGTGTGATTGTAGTGTTTTCTGGATAGTATCTAGGAACTTTAGAGTTTTGAATGAATTTTAGCATGTTACATTTCGTTTTTTTGTTGGCAAACACTAATTAGTTCCACATGGAGCCACAACAAGTACACATAAGTGTTTTCTGAGTAGAATGCTACAGAAACTAGGTGAAAAATGATATGTGCGACTGTAAACATGACATTGAATTCACATTCCCAAGAAAAAGACTTTGCTTTTCTCCAAAACCAGTTTGACTCTGCTTTTCTGGGTCCGTAGCACACGAATTCCACACGAGTTTGTCCAGATAGGTCTGTATCTAACCAGAAATATCCAGTTCTGTGTGGCTAAATGAATATCAGCTTTTAAACAGCCTGTGTGTTTGTTAGTGTTTTCTGGATAGTATCTAGGAACTTTAGAGTTTTGAATGAATTCTAGCGTGTTACATTTTTTTTTGTCGGCAAACGCTAATTAGTTCCACATGGAGACACAACAAGTACACAGAAGTGTTTTCTGAGTAGAATGCTACAGAAACTAGGTGAAAAATGATATTTGCAACTGTAAACATGACATTGAATTCACATTCCCAAGAAAAAGACTTTGCTTTTCTCCAAAACCAGTTTGACTCTGCTTTTCTGGGTCCGTAGCACACGAATTCCACACGAGTTTGTCCAGTTAGGTCTGGGTGTAACCAGAATTATCCGGTTCTGTGTGGCTAAATGAATATCAGCTTTTAAACAGCCTGTGTGATTGTAGTGTTTTCTGGATAGTGTCTAGGAACTTTAGAGTTTTGAATGAATTTTAGCATGTTACATTTCGTTTTTTTGTTGGCAAACAATAATTAGTTCCACATGGAGACACAACAAGTACACATAAGTGTTTTCAGAGTACAATGCTACAGAACTAGGTGAAAAATGATATTTGCGACTGTAAACATGACATTGAATCCACTTGCCCAAGAAAACGTCTTTGCTTTTCTCCAAAACCAGTTTGACTCTGCTTTTCTTGGTCCTTAGCACACGAATTCCACACGAGTTTGTCCAGATAGGCCTGGGTGTAACCAGAATTATCCGGTTCTGTGTGGCTAAATGAATATCAGCTTTTAAACAGCCTGTGTGTTTGTTAGTGTTTTCTGGATAGTATCTAGGAACTTTAGAGTTTTGAATGAATTTTAGTATGTTACATTTTGTTTTTTTGTTGGCAAACGCTAATTAGTTCCACATGGAGACACAACAAGTACACATAAGTGTTTTCTGAGTAGAATGCTGCAGGAACTAGGAGAAAAATGATATTTGCGACTGTAAACATGACATTGAATTCACATTCCCAAGAAAAAGACTTTGCTTTTCTCCAAAACCAGTTTGACTCTGCTTTTCTGGGTGCTTTGCACACGAATTCCACACGAGTTTGTCCAGATAGGTCTGTATCTAACCAGAAATATCCAGTTCTGTGTACTAAATGAATATCAGCTTTTAAACAGCCTGTGTGTTTGTTAGTGTTTTCTGGATAGTATCTAGGAACTTTAGAGTTTTGAATGAATTCTAGCATGTTACATTTTGTTTTTTTGTTGGCAAACACTAATTAGTTCCACATGGAGAAACAACAAGTACACATAAGTGTTTTCTGAGTAGAATGCTACAGGAACTAGGTGAAAAATGATATTTGCGACTGTAAACATGACATTGAATTCACATTCCCAAGAAAAAGACTTTGCTTTTCTCCAAAACCAGTTTGACTCTGCTTTTCTGGGTGCTTTGCACACGAATTCTACACGAGTTTGTCCAGATAGGTCTTTATCTAACCAGAAATATCCAGTTCTATGTGGCTAAATGAATATCAGCTTTTAAACAGCCTGTGTGTTTGTTAGTGTTTTCTGGATAGTATCTAGGAACTTAGAGTCTTGAATGAATTCTAGCATGTTACATTTTGTTTTTTTGTTGGCAAACGCTAATTAGTTCCACATGGAGTCACAACAAGTACACATAAGGGTTTTCTGAGTAGAATGCTACAGGAACTAGGAGAAAAATGATATTTGCGACTGTAAACATGACATTGAATTCACATTCCCAAGAAAAAGACTTTGCTTTTCTCCAAAACAAGTTTGACTCTGCATTTTGGGGGCTTTGCACACGAATTCCACACGAGTTTGTCCAGATAGGTCTGGGTGTAGCCAGAATTATCCGGTTCTGTGTGGCTAAATGAATATCAGCTTTTAAACAGCCTGTGTGATTGTAGTGTTTTCTGGATAGTATCTAGGAACTTTAGAGTTTTGAATGAATTTTAGCATGTTACATTTCGTTTTTTGGTTGGCAAACACGAATTAGTTCCGCATGGAGACACAACAAGTACACATAAGTGTTTTCAGAGTACAATGCTACAGAAACTAGGTGAAAAATGATATTTGCGACTGTCAACATGACATTGATTCCACTTGCCCAAGAAAACGTCTTTGCTTTTCCCCAAAACCAGTTTGACTCTGCTTTTCTGGGTCCTTAGCACACCAATTCCACACGGGTTTGTCCAGATAGGTCTGGGTGTAATCAGAATTATCCGGTTCTGTGTGGCTAAATGAATATCAGCTTTTAAGCAGCCTGTGTGATTGTAGTGTTTTCTGGATAGTATCTAGGGACTTTAGAGTTTTAAATGAATTTTAGCATGTTACATTTCGTTTTTTGGTTGGCAAACACTAATTAGTTCCACATGGAGACACAACAAGTACACATAAGTGTTTTCAGAGTACAATGCTACAGAAACTAGGTGAAAAATGATATTTGCGACTGTAAACATGACATTGAATCCACTTGCCCAAGAAAACGTCTTTGCTTTTCTCCAAAACCAGTTTGACTCTGCTTTTCTGGGTGCTTTGCTCACGAATTCCACACGAGTTTGTCCAGATAGGTCTGTATCTAACCAGAAATATCCAGTTCTGTGTGGCTAAATGAATATCAGCTTTTAAACAGCCTGTGTGTTTGTTAGTGTTTTCTGGATAGTATCTAGGAACTTTAGGGTTTTGAATGAATTCTAGCGTGTTACATTTTTTTTTTGTCGGCAAACGCTAATTAGTTCCACATGGAGACACAACAAGTACACAGAAGTGTTTTCTGAGTAGAATGCTACAGAAACTAGGTGAAAAATGATATTTGCAACTGTAAACATGACATTGAATTCACATTCCCAAGAAAAAGACTTTGCTTTTCTCCAAAACCAGTTTGACTCTGCTTTTCTGGGTGCTTTGCACACGAATTCCACATGAGTTTCTCCAGATAGGTCTGGGTGTAACCAGAATTATCTGGTTCTGTGTGGCTAAATGAATATCAGCTTTTAAACAGCCTGTGTGATTGTAGTGTTTTCTGGATAGTATCTAGGAACTTTAGAGTTTTGAATGAATTTTAGCATGTTACATTTCGTTTTTTTGTTGGCAAACACTAATTAGTTCCACATGGAGCCACAACAAGTACACATAAGTGTTTTCTGAGTAGAATGCTACAGAAACTAGGTGAAAAATGATATGTGCGACTGTAAACATGACATTGAATTCACATTCCCAAGAAAAAGACTTTGCTTTTCTCCAAAACCAGTTTGACTCTGCTTTTCTGGGTCCGTAGCACACGAATTCCACACGAGTTTGTCCAGATAGGTCTGTATCTAACCAGAAATATCCAGTTCTGTGTGGCTAAATGAATATCAGCTTTTAAACAGCCTGTGTGTTTGTTAGTGTTTTCTGGATAGTATCTAGGAACTTTAGAGTTTTGAATGAATTCTAGCGTGTTACATTTTTTTTTTTGTCGGCAAACGCTAATTAGTTCCACATGGAGACAGAACAAGTACACAGAAGTGTTTTCTGAGTAGAATGCTACAGGAACTAGGTGAAAAATGATATTTGCGACTGTAAACATGAGATTGAATTCACATTCCCAAGAAAAAGACTTTGCTTTTCTCCAAAACCAGTTTGACTCTGCTTTTCTGGGTCCGTAGCACACGAATTCCACACGAGTTTGTCCAGATAGGTCTGGGTGTAACCAGAATTATCCGGTTCTGTGTGGCTAAATGAATATCAGCTTTTAAACAGCCTGTGTGATTGTAGTGTTTTCTGGATAGTATCTAGGAACTTTAGAGTTTTAAATGAATTCTAGCATGTTACATTTCGTTTTTTGGTTGGCAAACACTAATTAGTTCCACATGGAGACACAACAACAACACATAAGTGTTTTCTGAGTAGAATGCTACAGAAACTAGGTGAAAAAGGATATTTGCGACTGTAAACATGACATTGAATTCACATTCCCAAGAAAAAGACTTTGCTTTTCTCCAAAACCAGTTTGACTCTGCTTTTCTGGGTGCTTTGCACACGAATTCTACACGAGTTTGTCCAGATAGGTCTGTATCTAACCAGAAATATCCAGTTCTATGTGGCTAAATGAACATCAGCTTTGAAACAGCCTGTGTGTTTGTTAGTGTTTTCTGGATAGTATCTAGGAACTTTAGAGTTTTGAATGAATTCTAGCATGTTACATTTTGTTTTTTTGTTGGCAAACGCTAATTAGTTCCACATGGAGTCACAACAAGTACACATAAGAGTTTTCTGAGTAGAATGCTACAGGAACTAGGAGAAAAATGATATTTGCGACTGTAAACATGACATTGAATTCACATTCGCAAGAAAAAGACTTTGCTTTTCTCCAAAACCAGTTTGACTCTGCTTTTCTGGGTCCGTAGCACACAAATTCCACACGAGTTTGTCCAGATAGGTCTGTATCTAACCAGAAATATCCAGTTCTGTGTGGCTAAATGAATATCAGCTTTTAAACAGCCTGTGTGTTTGTTAGTGTTTTCTGGATAGTATCTAGGAACTTTAGAGTTTTGAATGAATTCTAGCGTGTTACATTTTTTTTTTGTCGGCAAACGCTAATTAGTTCCACATGGAGACACAACAAGTACACATAAGTGTTTTCTGAGTAGAATGCTACAGAAACTAGGTGAAAAATGATATTTGCAACTGTAAACATGACATTGAATTCACATTCCCAAGAAAAAGACTTTGCTTTTCTCCAAAACCAGCTTGACTCTGCTTTTCTGGGTGCTTTGCACAGGAATTCCACACGAGTTTCTCCAAAATAGGTTTGGGTGTAACCAGAATTATCTGGTTCTGTGTGGCTAAATGAATATCAGCTTTTAAACAGCCTGTGTGATTGTAGTGTTTTCTGGATAGTATCTAGGAACTTTAGAGTTTTGAAAGAATTTTAGCATCTTACATTTCGTTTTTTTGTTGGCAAACACTAATTAGTTCCACATGGAGCCACAACAAGTACACATAAGTGTTTTCTGAGTAGAATGCTACAGGAACTAGGAGAAAAATGATATTTGCGACTGTAAACATGACATTGAATTCACATTCCCAAGAAAAAGACTTTTCTTTTCTCCAAAACCAGTTTGACTCTGCTTTTCTGTGTCCGTGGCACACAAATTCCACACGAGTTTGTCCAGATAGGTCTGTATCTAACCAGAAATATCCAGTTCTGTGTGGCTAAATGAATATCAGCTTTTAAACAGCCTGTGTGTTTGTTAGTGTTTTCTGGATAGTATCTAGGAACTTTAGAGTTTTGAATGAATTCTAGCGTGTTACATTTTTTTTTTTTTTTGTCGGCAAACACTAATTAGTTCCACATGGAGACACAACAAGTACACATAAGTGTTTTCAGAGTACAATGCTACAGAAACTAGGTGAAAAATGATATTTGCGACTGTAAACATGACATTGATTCCACTTGCCCAAGAAAACGTCTTTGCTTTTCCCCAAAACCAGTTTGACTCTGCTTTTCTGGGTCCTTAGCACACGAATTCCACATGAGTTTGTCCAGATAGGTCTGGGTGTAACCAGAATTATCTGGTTCTGTGTGGCTAAATGAATATCAGCTTTTAAACAGCCTGTGTGATTGTAGTGTTTTCTGGATAGTATCTAGGAACTTTAGAGTTTTGAATGAATTTTAGCATGTTACATTTCGTTTTTTGGTTGGCAAACACTAATTAGTTCCACATGGAGCCACAACAAGTACACATAAGTGTTTTCAGAGTACAATGCTACAGAAACTAGGTGAAAAATGATATTTGCAACTGTAAACATGACATTGATTCCACTTGCCCAAGAAAAAGTCTTTGCTTTTCTCCAAAACCAGTTTGACTCTGCTTTTCTGGGTCCTTAGCACACGAATTCCACATGAGTTTGTCCAGATAGGTCTGGGTGTAACCAGAATTATCCGGTTCTGTGTGGCTAAATGAATATCAGCTTTTAAACAGCCTGTGTGTTTGTTAGTGTTTTCTGGATAGTATCTAGGAACTTTAGAGTTTTGAATGAATTTTAGCATGTTACATTTTGTTTTTTTGTTGGCAAACGCTAATTAGTTCCACATGGAGACACAACAAGTACACATAAGTGTTTTCTGAGTAGAATGCTACAGGAACTAGGAGAAAAATGATATTTGCGACTGTAAACATGACATTGAATTCAAATTCCCAAGAAAAAGACTTTGCTTTTCTCCAAAACCAGTTTGACTCTGCTTTTCTGGGTGCTTTGCACACGAATTCCACATGAGTTTCTCCAGATAGGTCTGGGTGTAACCAGAATTATCTGGTTCTGTGTGGCTAAATGAATATCAGCTTTTAAACAGCCTGTGTGATTGTAGTGTTTTCTGGATAGTATCTAGGAACTTTAGAGTTTTGAATGAATTTTAGCATGTTACATTTCGTTTTTTTGTTGGCAAACACTAATTAGTTCCACATGGAGCCACAACAAGTACACATAAGTGTTTTCTGAGTAGAATGCTACAGGAACTAGGTGAAAAATGATATGTGCGACTGTAAACATGACATTGAATTCACATTCCCAAGAAAAAGACTTTGCTTTTCTCCAAAACCAGTTTGACTCTGCTTTTCTGGGTCCGTAGCACACGAATTCCACACGAGTTTGTCCAGATAGGTCTGTATCTAACCAGAAATATCCAGTTCTGTGTGGCTAAATGAATATCAGCTTTTAAACAGCCTGTGTGTTTGTTAGTGTTTTCTGGATAGTATCTAGGAACTTTAGAGTTTTGAATGAATTCTAGCGTGTTACATTTTTTTTTTTTCGGCAATCTCTAATTAGTTCCACATGGAGACACAACAAGTACACAGAAGTGTTTTCTGAGTAGAATGCTACAGGAACTAGGTGAAAAATGATATTTGTGACTGTAAACATGAGATTGAATTCACATTCCCAAGAAAAAGACTTTGCTTTTCTCCAAAACCAGTTTGACTCTGCTTTTCTGGGTCCGTAGCACACGAATTCCACACGAGTTTGTCCAGATAGGTCTGGGTGTAACCAGAATTATCCGGTTCTGTGTGGCTAAATGAATATCAGCTTTTAAACAGCCTGTGTGATTGTAGTGTTTTCTGGATAGTATCTAGGAACTTTAGAGTTTTAAATGAATTCTAGCATGTTACATTTCGTTTTTTGGTTGGCAAACACTAATTAGTTCCACATGGAGACACAACAACAACACATAAGTGTTTTCTGAGTAGAATGCTACAGAAACTAGGTGAAAAAGGATATTTGCGACTGTAAACATGACATTGAATTCACATTCCCAAGAAAAAGACTTTGCTTTTCTCCAAAACCAGTTTGACTCTGCTTTTCTGGGTGCTTTGCACAGGAATTCCACACGAGTTTCTCCAAAATAGGTCTGGGTGTAACCAGAATTATCTGGTTCTGTGTGGCTAAATGAATATCAGCTTTTAAACAGCCTGTGTGATTGTAGTGTTTTCTGGATAGTATCTAGGAACTTTAGAGTTTTGAATGAATTTTAGCATCTTACATTTCGTTTTTTTGTTGGCAAACACTAATTAGTTCCACATGGAGCCACAACAAGTACACATAAGTGTTTTCTGAGTAGAATGCTACAGGAACTAGGAGAAAAATGATATTTGCGACTGTAAACATGACATTGAATTCAAATTCCCAAGAAAAAGACTTTGCTTTTCTCCAAAACCAGTTTGACTCTGCTTTTCTGGGTGCTTTGCACACGAATTCCACACGAGTTTGTCCAGATAGGTCTGTATCTAACCAGAAATATCCAGTTCTGTGTGGCTAAATGAATATCAGCTTTTAAACAGCCTGTGTCTTTGTTAGTGTTTTCTGGATAGTATCTAGGAACTTTAGAGTTTTGAATGAATTCTAGCGTGTTACATTTTTTTTTTTTTGTCGACAAACGCTAATTAGTTCCACATGGAGACACAACAAGTACACAGAAGTGTTTTCTGAGTAGAATGCTACAGAAACTAGGTGAAAAATGATATTTGCGACTGTAAACATGACATTGAATTCACATTCCCAAGAAAAAGACTTTGCTTTTCTCCAAAATCAGTTTGACTCTGCTTTTCTGGGTCCGTAGCACACAAATTCCACACGAGTTTGTCCAGATAGGTCTGGGTGTAACCAGAATTATCTGGTTCTGTGTGGCTAAATGAATATCAGCTTTTAAACAGCCTGTGTGATTGTAGTGTTTTCTGGATAGTATCTAGGTACTTTAGAGTTTTGAATGAATTTTAGCATGTTGCATTTCGTTTTTTGGTTGGCAAACACTAATTAGTTCCACATGGAGACACAACAAGTACACATAAGTGTTTTCAGAGTACAATGCTACAGAAACTAGGTGAAAAATGATATTTGCGACTGTAAACATGACATTGATTCCACTTGCCCAAGAAAACGTCTTTGCTTTTCTCCAAAACCAGTTTGACTCTGCTTTTCTGGGTCCTTAGCCCACGAATTCCACACGAGTTTGTCCAGATAGGTCTGGGTGTAACCAGAATTATCCGGTTCTGTGTGGCTAAATGAATATCAGCTTTTAAACAGCCTGTGTGATTGTAGTGTTTTCTGGATAGTATCTAGGAACTTTAGAGTTTTGAATGAATTCTAGCATGTTACATTTCGTTTTTTGGTTGGCAAACACTAATTAGTTCCACATGGAGACACAACAAGTACACATAAGTGTTTTCAGAGTACAATGCTACAGAAACTAGGTGAAAAATGATATTTGCGACTGTAAACATGACATTGAATCCACTTGCCCAAGAAAACGTCTTTGCTTTTCTCCAAAACCAGTTTGACTCTGCTTTTCTGGGTCCTTAGCACACGAATTCCACACGAGATTGTCCAGATAGGTCTGGGTGTAACCAGAATTATCCGGTTCTGTGTGGCTAAATGAATATCAGCTTTTAAACAGCCTGTGTGTTTGTTAGTGTTTTCTGGATAGTATCTAGGAACTTTAGAGTTTTGAATGAATTTTAGTATGTTACATTTTGTTTTTTTGTTGGCAAACGCTAATTAGTTCCACATGGAGACACAACAAGTACACAGAAGTGTTTTCTGAGTAGAATGCTACAGAAACTAGGTGAAAAATGATATTTGCGACTGTAAACATGACATTGAATTCACATTCCCAAGAAAAAGACTTTGCTTTTCTCCAAAACCAGTTTGACTCTGCTTTTCTGGGTGCTTTGCACACGAATTCCACACGAGTTTGTCCAGATAGGTCTGGGTGTAACCAGAATTATCCGGTTCTGTGTGGCTAAATGAATATCAGCTTTTAAACAGCCTGTGTGATTGTAGTGTTTTCTGGATAGTATCTAGGAACTTTAGAATTTTGAATAAATTTTAGCATGTTACATTTCGTTTTTTGGTTGGCAAACACTAATTAGTTCCACATGGAGACACAACAAGTACACATAAGTGTTTTCAGAGTACAATGCTACAGAAACTAGGTGAAAAATGAAATTTGCGACTGTAAACATGACATTGAATTCACATTCCCAAGAAAAAGACTTTGCTTTTCTCCAAAACCAGTTTGACTCTGCTTTTCTGGGTGCTTTGCACACGAATTCCACACGAGTTTGTCCAGATAGGTCTGGGTGTAACCAGAATTATCCGGTTCTGTGTGGCTAAATGAATATCAGCTTTTAAACAGCCTGTGTGATTGTAGTGTTTTCTGGATAGTATCTAGGAACTTTAGAGTTTTGAATGAATTCTAGCATGTTACATTTTGTTTTTTTGTTGGCAAACGCTAATTAGTTCCACATGGAGAAACAACAAGTACACATAAGGGTTTTCTGAGTAGAATGCTACAGGAACTAGGAGAAAAATGATATTTGCGACTGTAAACATGACATTGAATTCACATTCCCAAGAAAAAGACTTTGCTTTTCTCCAAAACCAGTTTGACTCTGCTTTTCTGGGTCCGTAGCACACGAATTCCACACGAGTTTGTCCAGATAGGTCTGGGTGTAACCAGAATTATCCGGTTCTGTGTGGCTAAATGAATATCAGCTTTTAAACAGCCTGTGTGATTGTAGTGTTTTCTGGATAGTATCTAGGAACTTTAGAGTTTTGAATGAATTTTAGCATGTTACATTTTGTTTTTTTGTTGGCAAACGCTAATTAGTTCCACATGGAGACACAACAAGTACACATAAGTGTTTTCAGAGTACAATGCTACAGAAACTAGGTGAAAAATGATATTTGCGACTGTAAACATGACATTGAATCCACTTGCCCAAGAAAACGTCCTTGCTTTTCTCCAAAACCAGTTTGACTCTGCTTTTCTGGGTCCTTAGCACACGAATTCCACACGAGTTTGTCCAGATAGGTCTGGGTGTAACCAGAATTATCCGGTTCTGTGTGGCTAAATGAATATCAGCTTTTAAACAGCCTGTATGTTTGTTAGAGTATTCTGGATAGTATCTAGGAACTTTAGAGTTTTGAATGAATTTTAGTATGTTACATTTTGTTTTTTTGTTGGGAAACGCTAATTAGTTCCACATGGAGACACAACAAGTACACAGAAGTGTTTTCTGAGTAGAATGCTACAGAAACTAGGTGAAAAATAATATTTGCGACTGTAAACATGACATTGAATTCACCTTCCATAGAAAAAGACTTTGCTTTTCTCCAAAACCAGTTTGACTCTGCTTTTCTGGGTCCTTAGCACACGAATTCCACACGAGTTTGTCCAGATAGGTCTGGGTGTAACCAGAATTATCCAGTTCTGTGTGGCTAAATGAATATCAGCTTTTAAACAGCCTGTGTGATTGTAGTGTTTTCTGGATAGTATCTAGGAACTTTAGAGTTTTGAATGAATTTTAGCATGTTACATTTCGTTTTTTGGTTGGCAAACACTAATTAGTTCCACATGGAGACACAACAAGTACACATAAGTGTTTTCAGAGTACAATGCTACAGAAACTAGGTGAAAAATGGTATTTGCGACTGTAAACATGACATTGAATCTACTTGCCCAAGAAAACGTCTTTGCTTTTCTCCAAAACCAGTTTGACTCTGCTTTTCTGGGTCCTTAGCACACGAATTCCACACGAGTTTGTCCAGATAGGTCTGGGTGTAACCAGAATTATCCGGTTCTGTGTGGCTAAATGAATATCAGCTTTTAAACAGCCTGTGTGTTTGTTAGTGTTTTCTGGATAGTATCTAGGAACTTTAGAGTTTTGAATGAATTTTAGTATGTTACATTTTGTTTTTTTGTTGGGAAACGCTAATTAGTTCCACATGGAGAAACAACAAGTACACATAAGGGTTTTCTGAGTAGAATGCTACAGGAACTAGGAGAAAAATGATATTTGCGACTGTAAACATGACATTGAATTCACATTCCCAAGAAAAAGACTTTGCTTTTCTCCAAAACCAGTTTGACTCTGCTTTTCTGGGTCCGTAGCACACGAATTCCACACGAGTTTGTCCAGATAGGTCTGGGTGTAACCAGAATTATCCGGTTCTGTGTGGCTAAATGAATATCAGCTTTTAAACAGCCTGTGTGATTGTAGTGTTTTCTGGATAGTATCTAGGAACTTTAGAGTTTTGAATGAATTTTAGCATGTTACATTTCGTTTTTTGGTTGGCAAACACTAATTATTTCCACATGGAGACCCAACAAGTACACATAAGTGTTTTCAGAGTACAATGCTACAGAAACTAGGTGAAAAATGATATTTGCGACTGTAAACATGACATTGAATTCACTTGCCCAAGAAAACGTCTTTGCTTTTCTCCAAAACCAGTTTGACTCTGCTTTTCTGGGTCCGTAGCACACAAATTCCACACGAATTTGTCCAGATAGGTCTGTATCTAACCAGAAATATCCAGTTCTGTGTGGCTAAATGAATATCAGCTTTTAAACAGCCTGTGTGTTTGTTAGTGTTTTCTGGATAGTATCTAGGAACTTTAGAGTTTTGAATGAATTCTAGCGTGTTACATTTTTTTTTTGTTGGCAAACGCTAATTAGTTCCACATGGAGACACAACAAAAACACAGAAGTGTTTTCTGAGTAGAATGCTACAGAAACTAGGTGAAAAATGATATTTGCGACTGTAAACATGACATTGAATTCACATTCCCAAGAAAAAGACTTTGCTTTTCTCCAAAACCAGTTTGACTCTGCTTTTCTGGGTGCTTTGCACACGAATTCCACACGAGTTTGTCCAGATAGGTCTGGGTGTAACCAGAATTATCCGGTTCTGTGTGGCTAAATGAATATCAGCTTTTAAACAGCCTGTGTGATTGTAGTGTTTTCTGGATAGTATCTAGGAACTTTAGAGTTTTGAATAAATTTTAGCATGTTACATTTCGTTTTTTGGTTGGCAAACACTAATTAGTTCCACATGGAGACACAACAAGTACACATAAGTGTTTTCAGAGTACAATGCTACAGAAACTAGGTGAAAAATGAAATTTGCGACTGTAAACATGACATTGAATTCACATTCCCAAGAAAAAGACTTTGCTTTTCTCCAAAACCAGTTTGACTCTGCTTTTCTGGGTGCTTTGCACACGAATTCCACACGAGTTTGTCCAGATAGGTCTGGGTGTAACCAGAATTATCCGGTTCTGTGTGGCTAAATGAATATCAGCTTTTAAACAGCCTGTGTGATTGTAGTGTTTTCTGGATAGTATCTAGGAACTTTAGAGTTTTGAATGAATTCTAGCATGTTACATTTTGTTTTTTTGTTGGCAAACGCTAATTAGTTCCACATGGAGACACAACAAGTACACATAAGGGTTTTCTGAGTAGAATGCTACAGGAACTAGGAGAAAAATGATATTTGCGACTGTAAACATGACATTGAATTCACATTCCCAAGAAAAAGACTTTGCTTTTCTCCAAAACCAGTTTGACTCTGCTTTTCTGGGACCGTAGCACACGAATTCCACACGAGTTTGTCCAGATAGGTCTGGGTGTAACCAGAATTATCCGGTTCTGTGTGGCTAAATGAATATCAGCTTTTAAACAGCCTGTGTGATTGTAGTGTTTTCTGGATAGTATCTAGGAACTTTAGAGTTTTGAATGAATTTTAGCATGTTACATTTTGTTTTTTTGTTGGCAAACGCTAATTAGTTCCACATGGAGACACAACAAGTACACATAAGTGTTTTCAGAGTACAATGCTACAGAAACTAGGTGAAAAATGATATTTGCGACTGTAAACATGACATTGAATCCACTTGCCCAAGAAAACGTCTTTGCTTTTCTCCAAAACCAGTTTGACTCTGCTTTTCTGGGTCCTTAGCACACGAATTCCACACGAGTTTGTCCAGATAGGTCTGGGTGTAACCAGAATTATCCGGTTCTGTGTGGCTAAATGAATATCAGCTTTTAAACAGCCTGTATGTTTGTTAGAGTTTTCTGGATAGTATCTAGGAACTTTAGAGTTTTGAATGAATTTTAGTATGTTACATTTTGTTTTTTTGTTGGGAAACGCTAATTAGTTCCACATGGAGACACAACAAGTACACAGAAGTGTTTTCTGAGTAGAATGCTACAGAAACTAGGTGAAAAATAATATTTGCGACTGTAAACATGACATTGAATTCACCTTCCATAGAAAAAGACTTTGCTTTTCTCCAAAACCAGTTTGACTCTGCTTTTCTGGGTCCTTAGCACACGAATTCCACACGAGTTTGTCCAGATAGGTCTGGGTGTAACCAGAATTATCCAGTTCTGTGTGGCTAAATGAATATCAGCTTTTAAACAGCCTGTGTGATTGTAGTGTTTTCTGGATAGTATCTAGGAACTTTAGAGTTTTGAATGAATTTTAGCATGTTACATTTCGTTTTTTGGTTGGCAAACACTAATTAGTTCCACATGGAGACACAACAAGTACACATAAGTGTTTTCAGAGTACAATGCTACAGAAACTAGGTGAAAAATGGTATTTGCGACTGTAAACATGACATTGAATCTACTTGCCCAAGAAAACGTCTTTGCTTTTCTCCAAAACCAGTTTGACTCTGCTTTTCTGGGTCCTTAGCACACGAATTCCACACGAGTTTGTCCAGATAGGTCTGGGTGTAACCAGAATTATCCGGTTCTGTGTGGCTAAATGAATATCAGCTTTTAAACAGCCTGTGTGTTTGTTAGTGTTTTCTGGATAGTATCTAGGAACTTTAGAGTTTTGAATGAATTTTAGTATGTTACATTTTGTTTTTTTCTTGGGAAACGCTAATTAGTTCCACAAGGAGAAACAACAAGTACACATAAGTGTTTTCTGAGTAGAATGCTAGAGGAACTAGGAGAAAAATGATATTTGCGACTGTAAACATGACATTGAATTCACATTCCCAAGAAAAAGACTTTGCTTTTCTCCAAAACCAGTTTGACTCTGCTTTTCTGGGTCCTTAGCACACGAATTCCACACGAGTTTGTCCAGATAGGTCTGGGTGTAACCAGAATTATCCAGTTCTGTGTGGCTAAATGAATATCAGCTTTTAAACAGCCTGTGTGTTTGTTAGTGTTTTCTGGATAGTATCTAGGAACTTTAGAGTTTTGAATGAATTCTAGCGTGTTACATTTTTTTTTTGTTGGCAAACGCTAATTAGTTCCACATGGAGACACAACAAAAACACAGAAGTGTTTTCTGAGTAGAATGCTACAGAAACTAGGTGAAAAATGATATTTGCGACTGTAAACATGACATTGAATTCACATTCCCAAGAAAAAGACTTTGCTTTTCTCCAAAACCAGTTTGACTCTGCTTTTCTGGGTCCGTAGCACACGAATTCCACACGAGTTTGTCCAGATAGTTCTGGGTGTAACCAGAATTATCTGGTTCTGTGTGGTTAAATGAATATCAGCTTTTAAACAGCCTGTGTGATTGTAGTGTTTTCTGGATAGTATCTAGGAACTTTAGAGTTTTGAATGAATTTTAGCATGTTACATTTTGTTTTTTTGTTGGCAAACGCTAATTAGTTCCACATGGAGACACAACAAGTACACAGAAGTGTTTTCTGAGTAGAATGCTACAGGAACTAGGTGAAAAATGATATTTGCGACTGTAAACATGACATTGAATTCACATTCCCAAGAAAAAGACTTTGCTTTTCTCCAAAACCAGTTTGACTCTGCTTTTCTGGGTCCTTAGCACACGAATTCCACACGAGTTTGTCCAGATAGGTCTGGGTGTAACCAGAATTATCCGGTTCTGTGTGGCTAAATGAATATCAGCTTTTAAACAGCCTGTGTGTTTGTTAGTGTTTTCTGGATAGTATCTAGGAACTTTAGAGTTTTGAATGAATTTTAGTATGTTACATTTTGTTTTTTTCTTGGGAAACGCTAATTAGTTCCACAAGGAGAAACAACAAGTACACATAAGTGTTTTCTGAGTAGAATGCTAGAGGAACTAGGAGAAAAATGATATTTGCGACTGTAAACATGACATTGAATTCACATTCCCAAGAAAAAGACTTTGCTTTTCTCCAAAACCAGTTTGACTCTGCTTTTCTGGGTGCTTTGCACACGAATTCCACACGAGTTTGTCCAGATAGGTCTGTATCTAACCGGAAATATCCAGTTCTGTGTGGCTAAATGAATATCAGCTTTTAAACAGCCTGTGTGTTTGTTAGTGTTTTCTGGATAGTATCTAGGAACTTTAGAGTTTTGAATGAATTCTAGCATGTTACATTTTGTTTTTTTGTTGGCAAACACTAATTAGTTCCACATGGAGACACAACAAGTACACATAAGTGTTTTCTGAGTAGAATGCTACAGGAACTAGGTGAAAAATGATATTTGCGACTGTAAACATGACATTGAATTCACATTCCCAAGAAAAAGACTTTGCTTTTCTCCAAAACCAGTTTGACTCTGCTTTTCTGGGTGCTTTGCACACGAATTCCACACGAGTTTGCCCAGATAGGTCTTTATCTAACCAGAAATATCCAGTTCTGTGTGGCTAAATGAATATCAGCTTTTAAACAGCCTGTGTGTTTGTTAGTGTTTTCTGGATAGTATCTAGGAACTTTAGAGTTTTGAATGAATTTTAGTATGTTACATTTTGTTTTTTTGTTGGCAAACGCTAATTAGTTCCACATGGAGACACAACAAGTACACAGAAGTGTTTTCTGAGTAGAATGCTACAGAAACTAGGTGAAAAATAATATTTGCGACTGTAAACATGACATTGAATTCACCTTCCATAGAAAAAGACTTTGCTTTTCTCCAAAACCAGTTTGACTCTGCTTTTCTGGGTCCTTAGCACACGAATTCCACACGAGTTTGTCCAGATAGGTCTGGGTGTAACCAGAATTATCCAGTTCTGTGTGGCTAAATGAATATCAGCTTTTAAACAGCCTGTGTGATTGTAGTGTTTTCTGGATAGTATCTAGGAACTTTAGAGTTTTGAATGAATTTTAGCATGTTACATTTCGTTTTTTGGTTGGCAAACACTAATTAGTTCCACATGGAGACACAACAAGTACACATAAGTATTTTCAGAGTACAATGCTACAGAAACTAGGTGAAAAATGGTATTTGCGACTGTAAACATGACATTGAATCTACTTGCCCAAGAAAACGTCTTTGCTTTTCTCCAAAACCAGTTTGACTCTGCTTTTCTGGGTCCTTAGCACACGAATTCCACACGAGTTTGTCCAGATAGGTCTGGGTGTAACCAGAATTATCCGGTTCTGTGTGGCTAAATGAATATCAGCTTTTAAACAGCCTGTGTGTTTGTTAGTGTTTTCTGGATAGTATCTAGGAACTTTAGAGTTTTGAATGAATTTTAGTATGTTACATTTTGTTTTTTTGTTGGGAAATGCTAATTAGTTCCACATGGAGACACAACAAGTACACATAAGTGTTTTCTGAGTAGAATGCTAGAGGAACTAGGAGAAAAATGATATTTGCGACTGTAAACATGACATTGAATTCACATTACCAAGAAAAAGACTTTGCTTTTCTCCAAAACCAGTTTGACTCTGCTTTTCTGGGTGCTTTGCACACGAATTCCACACGAGTTTGTCCAGATAGGTCTTTATCTAACCAGAAATATCCAGTTCTGTGTGGCTAAATGAATATCAGCTTTTAAACAGCCTGTGTGTTTGTTAGTGTTTTCTGGATAGTATCTAGGAACTTTAGAGTTTTGAATGAATTTTAGCATGTTACATTTTGTTTTTTTGTTGGTAAACGCTAATTACTTCCACATGGAGACACAACAAGTACACAGAAGTGTTTTCTGAGTAGAATGCTACAGGAACTAGGAAAAAAATGATATTTGCGACTGTAAACATGACATTGAATTCACATTCCCAAGAAAAAGACTTTGCTTTTCTCCAAAACCAGTTTGACTCTGCTTTTCTGGGTCCGTAGCACACGAATTCCACACGAGTTTGTCCAGATAGGTCTGGGTGTAACCAGAATTATCCGGTTCTGTGTGGCTAAATGAATATCAGCTTTTAAACAGCCTGTGTGATTGTAGTGTTTTCTGGATAGTATCTAGGAACTTTAGAGTTTTGAATGAATTTTAGCATGTTACATTTTGTTTTTTGGTTGGCAAACGCTAATTAGTTCCACATGGAGACACAACAAGTACACATAAGTGTTTTCAGAGTACAATGCTACAGAAACTAGGTGAAAAATGATATTTGCGACTGTAAACATGACATTGAATCCACTTGCCCAAGAAAACGTCTTTGCTTTTCTCCAAAACCAGTTTGACTCTGCTTTTCTGGGTCCTTAGCACACGAATTCCACACGAGTTTGTCCAGATAGGTCTGGGTGTAACCAGAATTATCCGGTTCTGTGTGGCTAAATGAATATCAGCTTTTAAACAGCCTGTGTGTTTGTTAGTGTTTTCTGGATAGTATCTAGGAACTTTAGAGTTTTGAATGAATTTTAGTATGTTACATTTTGTTTTTTTGTTGGCAAACGCTAATTAGTTCCACATGGAGACACAACAAGTACACAGAAGTGTTTTCTGAGTAGAATGCTACAGAAACTAGGTGAAAAATAATATTTGCGACTGTAAACATGACATTGAATTCACCTTCCATAGAAAAAGACTTTGCTTTTCTCCAAAACCAGTTTGACTCTGCTTTTCTGGGTCCTTAGCACACGAATTCCACACGAGTTTGTCCAGATAGGTCTGGGTGTAACCAGAATTATCCAGTTCTGTGTGGCTAAATGAATATCAGCTTTTAAACAGCCTGTGTGATTGTAGTGTTTTCTGGATAGTATCTAGGAACTTTAGAGTTTTGAATGAATTTTAGCATGTTACATTTCGTTTTTTGGTTGGCAAACGCTAATTAGTTCCACATGGAGACACAACAAGTACACATAAGTGTTTTCAGAGTACAATGCTACAGAAACTAGGTGAAAAATAGTATTTGCGACTGTAAACATGACATTGAATCTACTTGCCCAAGAAAACGTCTTTGCTTTTCTCCAAAACCAGTTTGACTCTGCTTTTCTGGGTCCTTAGCACACGAATTCCACACGAGTTTGTCCAGATAGGTCTGGGTGTAACCAGAATTATCCGGTTCTGTGTGGCTAAATGAATATCAGCTTTTAAACAGCCTGTGTGTTTGTTAGTGTTTTCTGGATAGTATCTAGGAACTTTAGAGTTTTGAATGAATTTTAGTATGTTACATTTTGTTTTTTTGTTGGCAAACGCTAATTAGTTCCACATGGAGAAACAACAAGTACACATAAGTGTTTTCTGAGTAGAATGCTACAGGAACTAGGAGAAAAATGATATTTGCGACTGTAAACATGACATTGAATTCACATTCCCAAGAAAAAGACTTTGCTTTTCTCCAAAACCAGTTTGACTCTGCTTTTCTGGGTGCTTTGCACACGAATTCCACACGAGTTTGTCCAGATAGGTCTGTATCTAACCGGAAATATCCAGTTCTGTGTGGCTAAATGAATATCAGCTTTTAAACAGCCTGTGTGTTTGTTAGTGTTTTCTGGATAGTATCTAGGAACTTTAGAGTTTTGAATGAATTCTAGCATGTTACATTTTGTTTTTTTGTTGGCAAACACTAATTAGTTCCACATGGAGACACAACAAGTACACATAAGTGTTTTCTGAGTAGAATGCTAGAGGAACTAGGAGAAAAATGATATTTGCGACTGTAAACATGACATTGAATTCACATTACCAAGAAAAAGACTTTGCTTTTCTCCAAAACCAGTTTGACTCTGCTTTTCTGGGTGCTTTGCACACGAATTCCACACGAGTTTGTCCAGATAGGTCTTTATCTAACCAGAAATATCCAGTTCTGTGTGGCTAAATGAATATCAGCTTTTAAACAGCCTGTGTGTTTGTTAGTGTTTTCTGGATAGTATCTAGGAACTTTAGAGTTTTGAATGAATTTTAGCATGTTACATTTTGTTTTTTTGTTGGTAAACGCTAATTACTTCCACATGGAGACACAACAAGTACACAGAAGTGTTTTCTGAGTAGAATGCTACAGGAACTAGGAAAAAAATGATATTTGCGACTGTAAACATGACATTGAATTCACATTCCCAAGAAAAAGACTTTGCTTTTCTCCAAAACCAGTTTGACTCTGCTTTTCTGGGTCCGTAGCACACGAATTCCACACGAGTTTGTCCAGATAGGTCTGGGTGTAACCAGAATTATCCGGTTCTGTGTGGCTAAATGAATATCAGCTTTTAAACAGCCTGTGTGATTGTAGTGTTTTCTGGATAGTATCTAGGAACTTTAGAGTTTTGAATGAATTTTAGCATGTTACATTTTGTTTTTTGGTTGGCAAACGCTAATTAGTTCCACATGGAGACACAACAAGTACACATAAGTGTTTTCAGAGTACAATGCTACAGAAACTAGGTGAAAAATGATATTTGCGACTGTAAACATGACATTGAATCCACTTGCCCAAGAAAACGTCTTTGCTTTTCTCCAAAACCAGTTTGACTCTGCTTTTCTGGGTCCTTAGCACACGAATTCCACACGAGTTTGTCCAGATAGGTCTGGGTGTAACCAGAATTATCCGGTTCTGTGTGGCTAAATGAATATCAGCTTTTAAACAGCCTGTGTGTTTGTTAGTGTTTTCTGGATAGTATCTAGGAACTTTAGAGTTTTGAATGAATTTTAGTATGTTACATTTTGTTTTTTTGTTGGCAAACGCTAATTAGTTCCACATGGAGACACAACAAGTACACAGAAGTGTTTTCTGAGTAGAATGCTACAGAAACTAGGTGAAAAATAATATTTGCGACTGTAAACATGACATTGAATTCACCTTCCATAGAAAAAGACTTTGCTTTTCTCCAAAACCAGTTTGACTCTGCTTTTCTGGGTCCTTAGCACACGAATTCCACACGAGTTTGTCCAGATAGGTCTGGGTGTAACCAGAATTATCCAGTTCTGTGTGGCTAAATGAATATCAGCTTTTAAACAGCCTGTGTGATTGTAGTGTTTTCTGGATAGTATCTAGGAACTTTAGAGTTTTGAATGAATTTTAGCATGTTACATTTCGTTTTTTGGTTGGCAAACACTAATTAGTTCCACATGGAGACACAACAAGTACACATAAGTGTTTTCAGAGTACAATGCTACAGAAACTAGGTGAAAAATGGTATTTGCGACTGTAAACATGACATTGAATCTACTTGCCCAAGAAAACGTCTTTGCTTTTCTCCAAAACCAGTTTGACTCTGCTTTTCTGGGTCCTTAGCACACGAATTCCACACGAGTTTGTCCAGATAGGTCTGGGTGTAACCAGAATTATCCGGTTCTGTGTGGCTAAATGAATATCAGCTTTTAAACAGCCTGTGTGATTGTAGTGTTTTCTGGATAGTATCTAGGAACTTTAGAGTTTTGAATGAATTTTAGCATGTTACATTTTGTTTTTTTGTTGGCAAACACTAATTAGTTCCACATGGAGACACAACAAGTACACATAAGTGTTTTCTGAGTAGAATGCTACAGGAACTAGGAGAAAAATGATATTTGCGACTGTAAACATGACATTGAATTCACATTCCCAAGAAAAAGACTTTGCTTTTCTCCAAAACCAGTTTGACTCTGCTTTTCTGGGTGCTTTGCACACGAATTCCACACGAGTTTGTCCAGATAGGTCTGTATCTAACCGGAAATATCCAGTTCTGTGTGGCTAAATGAATATCAGCTTTTAAACAGCCTGTGTGTTTGTTAGTGTTTTCTGGATAGTATCTAGGAACTTTAGAGTTTTGAATGAATTCTAGCATGTTACATTTTGTTTTTTTGTTGGCAAACACTAATTAGTTCCACATGGAGACACAACAAGTACACATAAGTGTTTTCTGAGTAGAATGCTACAGGAACTAGGTGAAAAATGATATTTGCAACTGTAAACATGACATTGAATTCACATTCCCAAGAAAAAGACTTTGCTTTTCTCCAAAACCAGTTTGACTCTGCTTTTCTGGTTTTTTGCACACGAATTCCACACGAGTTTGTCCAGATAGGTCTTTATCTAACCAGAAATATCCAGTTCTATGTGGCTAAATGAATATCAGCTTTTAAACAGCCTGTGTGTTTGTTAGTGTTTTCTGGATAGTATTTAGGAACTTTAGAGTTTTGAATGAATTCTAGCATCTTACATTTTGTTTTTTTGTTGGCAATCGCTAATTAGTTCCACATGGAGTCACAACAAGTACACATAAGGGTTTTCTGAGTAGAATGCTACAGGAACTAGGAGAAAGATGATATTTGCGACTGTAAACATGACATTGAATTCACATTCCCAAGAAAAAGACTTTGCTTTTCTCCAAAACCAGTTTGACTCTGCTTTTCTGGGTCCGTAGCACACAAATTCCACACGAGTTTGTCCAGATAGGTCTGTATCTAACCAGAAATATCCAGTTCTGTGTGGCTAAATGAATATCAGCTTTTAAACAGCCTGTGTGTTTGTTAGTGTTTTCTGGATAGTATCTAGGAACTTTAGAGTTTTGAATGAATTCTAGCGTGTTACATTTTTTTTTTTGTCGGCAAACGCTAATTAGTTCCACATGGAGACACAACAAGTACACAGAAGTGTTTTCTGAGTAGAATGCTACAGAAACTAGGTGAAAAATGATATTTGCGACTGTAAACATGACATTGAATTCACATTCCCAAGAAAAAGACTTTGCTTTTCTCCAAAACCAGTTTGACTCTGCTTTTCTGGGTGCTTTGCACACGAATTCCACACGAGTTTGTCCAGATAGGTCTGGGTGTAACCAGAATTATCTGGTTCTGTGTGGTTAAATGAATATCAGCTTTTAAACAGCCTGTGTGATTGTAGTGTTTTCTGGATAGTATCTAGGAACTTTAGAGTTTTGAATGAATTTTAGCATGTTACATTTTGTTTTTTTGTTGGCAAACGCTAATTAGTTCCACATGGAGACACAACAAGTACACAGAAGTGTTTTCTGGGTAGAATGCTGCAGAAACTAGGTGAAAAATGATATTTGCGACTTTAAACATGACATTGAATTCACATTCCCAAGAAAAAGACTTTGCTTTTCTCCAAAACCAGTTTGACTCTGCTTTTCTGGGTCCTTAGCACACGAATTCCACACGAGTTTGTCCAGATATGTCTGGGTGTAACCAGAATTATCCGGTTCTGTGTGGCTAAATGAATATCAGCTTTTAAACAGCCTGTGTGATTGTAGTGTTTTCTGGATAGTATCTAGGAACTTTAGAGTTTTGAATGAATTCTAGCATGTTACATTTTGTTTTTTTGTTGGCAAACACTAATTAGTTCCACATGGAGACACAACAAGTACACATAAGTGTTTTCTGAGTAGAATGCTACAGGAACTAGGTGAAAAATGATATTTGCGACTGTAAACATGACATTGAATTCACATTCCCAAGAAAAAGACTTTGCTTTTCTCCAAAACCAGTTTGACTCTGCTTTTCTGGGTGCTTTGCACACGAATTCCACACGAGTTTGTCCAGATAGGTCTTTATCTAACCAGAAATATCCAGTTCTGTGTGGCTAAATGAATATCAGCTTTTAAACAGCCTGTGTGTTTGTTAGTGTTTTCTGGATAGTATCTAGGAACTTTAGAGTTTTGAATGAATTTTAGCATGTTACATTTTGTTTTTTTGTTGGTAAACGCTAATTACTTCCACATGGAGACACAACAAGTACACAGAAGTGTTTTCTGAGTAGAATGCTACAGGAACTAGGAGAAAAATGATATTTGCGACTGTAAACATGACATTGAATTCACATTCCCAAGAAAAAGACTTTGCTTTTCTCCAAAACCAGTTTGACTCTGCTTTTCTGGGTCCGTAGCACACGAATTCCACACGAGTTTGTCCAGATAGGTCTGGGTGTAACCAGAATTATCCGGTTCTGTGTGGCTAAATGAATATCAGCTTTTAAACAGCCTGTGTGATTGTAGTGTTTTCTGGATAGTATCTAGGAACTTTAGAGTTTTGAATGAATTTTAGCATGTTACATTTTGTTTTTTGGTTGGCAAACGCTAATTAGTTCCACATGGAGACACAACAAGTACACATAAGTGTTTTCAGAGTACAATGCTACAGAAACTAGGTGAAAAATGATATTTGTGACTGTAAACATGACATTGAATCCACTTGCCCAAGAAAACGTCTTTGCTTTTCTCCAAAACCAGTTTGACTCTGCTTTTCTGGGTCCTTAGCACACGAATTCCACACGAGTTTGTCCAGATAGGTCTGGGTGTAACCAGAATTATCCGGTTCTGTGTGGCTAAATGAATATCAGCTTTTAAACAGCCTGTGTGTTTGTTAGTGTTTTCTGGATAGTATCTAGGAACTTTAGAGTTTTGAATGAATTTTAGTATGTTACATTTTGTTTTTTTGTTGGCAAACGCTAATTAGTTCCACATGGAGACACAACAAGTACACAGAAGTGTTTTCTGAGTAGAATGCTACAGAAACTAGGTGAAAAATAATATTTGCGACTGTAAACATGACATTGAATTCACCTTCCATAGAAAAAGACTTTGCTTTTCTCCAAAACCAGTTTGACTCTGCTTTTCTGGGTCCTTAGCACACGAATTCCACACGAGTTTGTCCAGATAGGTCTGGGTGTAACCAGAATTATCCAGTTCTGTGTGGCTAAATGAATATCAGCTTTTAAACAGCCTGTGTGATTGTAGTGTTTTCTGGATAGTATCTAGGAACTTTAGAGTTTTGAATGAATTTTAGCATGTTACATTTCGTTTTTTGGTTGGCAAACACTAATTAGTTCCACATGGAGACACAACAAGTACATATAAGTGTTTTCAGAGTACAATGCTACAGAAACTAGGTGAAAAATGGTATTTGCGACTGTAAACATGACATTGAATCTACTTGCCCAAGAAAACGTCTTTGCTTTTCTCCAAAACCAGTTTGACTCTGCTTTTCTGGGTCCTTAGCACACGAATTCCACACGAGTTTGTCCAGATAGGTCTGGGTGTAACCAGAATTATCCGGTTCTGTGTGGCTAAATGAATATCAGCTTTTAAACAGCCTGTGTGTTTGTTAGTGTTTTCTGGATAGTATCTAGGAACTTTAGAGTTTTGAATGAATTTTAGTATGTTACATTTTGTTTTTTTGTTGGGAAACGCTAATTAGTTCCACATGGAGAAACAACAAGTACACATAAGTGTTTTCTGAGTAGAATGCTACAGGAACTAGGAGAAAAATGATATTTGCGACTGTAAACATGACATTGAATTCACATTCCCAAGAAAAAGACTTTGCTTTTCTCCAAAACCAGTTTGACTCTGCTTTTCTGGGTGCTTTGCACACGAATTCCACACGAGTTTGTCCAGATAGGTCTGTATCTAACCGGAAATATCCAGTTCTGTGTGGCTAAATGAATATCAGCTTTTAAACAGCCTGTGTGTTTGTTAGTGTTTTCTGGATAGTATCTAGGAACTTTAGAGTTTTGAATGAATTTTAGCATGTTACATTTTGTTTTTTTGTTGGTAAACGCTAATTACTTCCACATGGAGACACAACAAGTACACAGAAGTGTTTTCTGAGTAGAATGCTACAGGAACTAGGAGAAAAATGATATTTGCGACTGTAAACATGACATTGAATTCACATTCCCAAGAAAAAGACTTTGCTTTTCTCCAAAACCAGTTTGACTCTGCTTTTCTGGGTCCGTAGCACACGAATTCCACACGAGTTTGTCCAGATAGGTCTGGGTGTAACCAGAATTATCCGGTTCTGTGTGGCTAAATGAATATCAGCTTTTAAACAGCCTGTGTGATTGTAGTGTTTTCTGGATAGTATCTAGGAACTTTAGAGTTTTGAATGAATTTTAGCATGTTACATTTTGTTTTTTGGTTGGCAAACGCTAATTAGTTCCACATGGAGACACAACAAGTACACATAAGTGTTTTCAGAGTACAATGCTACAGAAACTAGGTGAAAAATGATATTTGTGACTGTAAACATGACATTGAATCCACTTGCCCAAGAAAACGTCTTTGCTTTTCTCCAAAACCAGTTTGACTCTGCTTTTCTGGGTCCTTAGCACACGAATTCCACACGAGTTTGTCCAGATAGGTCTGGGTGTAACCAGAATTATCCGGTTCTGTGTGGCTAAATGAATATCAGCTTTTAAACAGCCTGTGTGTTTGTTAGTGTTTTCTGGATAGTATCTAGGAACTTTAGAGTTTTGAATGAATTTTAGTATGTTACATTTTGTTTTTTTGTTGGCAAACGCTAATTAGTTCCACATGGAGACACAACAAGTACACAGAAGTGTTTTCTGAGTAGAATGCTACAGAAACTAGGTGAAAAATAATATTTGCGACTGTAAACATGACATTGAATTCACCTTCCATAGAAAAAGACTTTGCTTTTCTCCAAAACCAGTTTGACTCTGCTTTTCTGGGTCCTTAGCACACGAATTCCACACGAGTTTGTCCAGATAGGTCTGGGTGTAACCAGAATTATCCAGTTCTGTGTGGCTAAATGAATATCAGCTTTTAAACAGCCTGTGTGATTGTAGTGTTTTCTGGATAGTATCTAGGAACTTTAGAGTTTTGAATGAATTTTAGCATGTTACATTTCGTTTTTTGGTTGGCAAACACTAATTAGTTCCACATGGAGACACAACAAGTACATATAAGTGTTTTCAGAGTACAATGCTACAGAAACTAGGTGAAAAATGGTATTTGCGACTGTAAACATGACATTGAATCTACTTGCCCAAGAAAACGTCTTTGCTTTTCTCCAAAACCAGTTTGACTCTGCTTTTCTGGGTCCTTAGCACACGAATTCCACACGAGTTTGTCCAGATAGGTCTGGGTGTAACCAGAATTATCCGGTTCTGTGTGGCTAAATGAATATCAGCTTTTAAACAGCCTGTGTGTTTGTTAGTGTTTTCTGGATAGTATCTAGGAACTTTAGAGTTTTGAATGAATTTTAGTATGTTACATTTTGTTTTTTTGTTGGGAAACGCTAATTAGTTCCACATGGAGAAACAACAAGTACACATAAGTGTTTTCTGAGTAGAATGCTACAGGAACTAGGAGAAAAATGATATTTGCGACTGTAAACATGACATTGAATTCACATTCCCAAGAAAAAGACTTTGCTTTTCTCCAAAACCAGTTTGACTCTGCTTTTCTGGGTGCTTTGCACACGAATTCCACACGAGTTTGTCCAGATAGGTCTGTATCTAACCGGAAATATCCAGTTCTGTGTGGCTAAATGAATATCAGCTTTTAAACAGCCTGTGTGTTTGTTAGTGTTTTCTGGATAGTATCTAGGAACTTTAGAGTTTTGAATGAATTCTAGCATGTTACATTTTGTTTTTTTGTTGGCAAACACTAATTAGTTCCACATGGAGACACAACAAGTACACATAAGTGTTTTCTGAGTAGAATGCTACAGGAACTAGGTGAAAAATGATATTTGCAACTGTAAACAAGACATTGAATTCACATTCCCAAGAAAAAGACTTTGCTTTTCTCCAAAACCAGTTTGACTCTGCTTTTCTGGTTTTTTGCACATGAATTCCACACGAGTTTGTCCAGATAGGTCTTTATCTAACCAGAAATATCCAGTTCTATGTGGCTAAATGAATATCAGCTTTTAAACAGCCTGTGTGTTTGTTAGTGTTTTCTGGATAGTATTTAGGAACTTTAGAGTTTTGAATGAATTCTAGCATCTTACATTTTGTTTTTTTGTTGGCAAACGCTAATTAGTTCCACATGGAGTCACAACAAGTACACATAAGGGTTTTCTGAGTAGAATGCTACAGGAACTAGGAGAAAGATGATATTTGCGACTGTAAACATGACATTCAATTCACATTCCCAAGAAAAAGACTTTGCTTTTCTCCAAAACCAGTTTGACTCTGCTTTTCTGGGTCCGTAGCACACAAATTCCACACGAGTTTGTCCAGATAGGTCTGTATCTAACCAGAAATATCCAGTTCTGTGTGGCTAAATGAATATCAGCTTTTAAACAGCCTGTGTGTTTGTTAGTGTTTTCTGGATAGTATCTAGGAACTTTAGAGTTTTGAATGAATTCTAGCGTGTTACATTTTTTTTTTGTCGGCAAACGCTAATTAGTTCCACATGGAGACACAACAAGTACACAGAAGTGTTTTCTGAGTAGAATGCTACAGAAACTAGGTGAAAAATGATATTTGCGACTGTAAACATGACATTGAATTCACATTCCCAAGAAAAAGACTTTGCTTTTCTCCAAAACCAGTTTGACTCTGCTTTTCTGGGTGCTTTGCACACGAATTCCACACGAGTTTGTCCAGATAGGTCTGGGTGTAACCAGAATTATCTGGTTCTGTGTGGTTAAATGAATATCAGCTTTTAAACAGCCTGTGTGATTGTAGTGTTTTCTGGATAGTATCTAGGAACTTTAGAGTTTTGAATGAATTTTAGCATGTTACATTTTGTTTTTTTGTTGGCAAACGCTAATTAGTTCCACATGGAGACACAACAAGTACACAGAAGTGTTTTCTGGGTAGAATGCTGCAGAAACTAGGTGAAAAATGATATTTGCGACTTTAAACATGACATTGAATTCACATTCCCAAGAAAAAGACTTTGCTTTTCTCCAAAACCAGTTTGACTCTGCTTTTCTGGGTCCTTAGCACACGAATTCCACACGAGTTTGTCCAGATATGTCTGGGTGTAACCAGAATTATCCGGTTCTGTGTGGCTAAATGAATATCAGCTTTTAAACAGCCTGTGTGATTGTAGTGTTTTCTGGATAGTATCTAGGAACTTTAGAGTTTTGAATGAATTTTAGCATGTTACATTTCGTTTTTTGGTTGGCAAACACTAATTAGTTCCACATGGAGACACAACAAGTACACATAAGTGTTTTCAGAGTACAATGCTACAGAAACTAGGTGAAAAATGATATTTGCGACTGTAAACATGACATTGAATCCACTTGCCCAAGAAAACGTCTTTGTTTTTCTCCAAAACCAGTTTGACTCTGCTTTTCTGGGTCCTTAGCACACGAATTCCACACGAGTTTGTCCAGATAGGTCTGGGTGTAACCAGAATTATCCGGTTCTGTGTGGCTAAATGAATATCAGCTTTTAAACAGCCTGTGTGTTTGTTAGTATTTTCTGGATAGTATCTAGGAACTTTAGAGTTTTGAATGAATTTTAGTATGTTACATTTTGTTTTTTTGTTGGGAAACGCTAATTAGTTCCACATGGAGACACAACAAGTACACATAAGTGTTTTCTGAGTAGAATGCTAGAGGAACTAGGAGAAAAATGATATTTGCGACTGTAAACATGACATTGAATTCACATTCCCAAGAAAAAGACTTTGCTTTTCTCCAAAACCAGTTTGACTCTGCTTTTCTGGGTGCTTTGCACACGAATTCCACACGAGTTTGTCCAGATATGTCTGGGTGTAACCAGAATTATCCGGTTCTGTGTGGCTAAATGAATATCAGCTTTTAAACAGCCTGTGTGATTGTAGTGTTTTCTGGATAGTATCTAGGAACTTTAGAGTTTTGAATGAATTTTAGCATGTTACATTTTGTTTTTTTGTTGGCAAACGCTAATTAGTTCCACATGGAGACACAACAAGTACACAGAAGTGTTTTCTGGGTAGAATGCTGCAGAAACTAGGTGAAAAATGATATTTGCGACTTTAAACATGACATTGAATTCACATTCCCAAGAAAAAGACTTTGCTTTTCTCCAAAACCAGTTTGACTCTGCTTTTCTGGGTCCTTAGCACACGAATTCCACACGAATTTGTCCAGATATGTCTGGGTGTAACCAGAATTATCCGGTTCTGTGTGGCTAAATGAATATCAGCTTTTAAACAGCCTGTGTTTTTGTTAGTGTTTTCTGGATAGTATCTAGGAACTTTAGAGTTTTGAATGAATTTTAGTATGTTACATTTTGTTTTTTTGTTGGGAAACGCTAATTAGTTCCACATGGAGACACAACAAGTACACAGAAGTGTTTTCTGAGTAGAATGCTACAGGAACTAGGAGAAAAATGATATTTGCGACTGTAAACATGACATTGAATTCACATTCCCAAGAAAAAGACTTTGCTTTTCTCCAAAACCAGTTTGACTCTGCTTTTCTGGGTGCTTTGCACACGAATTCCACACGAGTTTGTCCAGATAGGTCTGTATCTAACCGGAAATATCCAGTTCTGTGTGGCTAAATGAATATCAGCTTTTAAACAGCCTGTGTGTTTGTTAGTGTTTTCTGGATAGTATCTAGGAACTTTAGAGTTTTGAATGATTTTTAGCATGTTACATTTTGTTTTTTTGTTGGCAAACACTAATTAGTTCCACATGGAGACACAACAAGTACACATAAGTGTTTTCTGAGTAGAATGCTACAGGAACTAGGTGAAAAATGATATTTGCAACTGTAAACATGACATTGAATTCACATTCCCAAGAAAAAGATTTTGCTTTTCTCCAAAACCAGTTTGACTCTGCTTTTCTGGGTGCTTTGCACACGAATTCCACACGAGTTTGTCCAGATAGGTCTGGGTGTAACCAGAATTATGTGGTTCTGTGTGGTTAAATGAATATCAGCTTTTAAACAGCCTGTGTGATTGTAGTGTTTTCTGGATAGTATCTAGGAACTTTAGAGTTTTGAATGAATTCTAGCATGTTACATTTTGTTTTTTTGTTGGCAAACGCTAATTAGTTCCACATGGAGACACAACAAGTACACAGAAGTGTTTTCTGGGTAGAATGCTGCAGAAACTAGGTGAAAAATGATATTTGCGACTTTAAACATGACATTGAATTCACATTCCCAAGAAAAAGACTTTGCTTTTCTCCAAAACCAGTTTGACTCTGCTTTTCTGGGTCCTTAGCACACGAATTCCACACGAGTTTGTCCAGATAGGTCTGGGTGTAACCAGAATTATCCGGTTCTGTGTGGCTAAATGAATATCAGCTTTTAAACAGCCTGTGTGATTGTAGTGTTTTCTGGATAGTATCTAGGAACTTTAGAGTTTTGAATGAATTTTAGCATGTTACATTTCGTTTTTTGGTTGGCAAACACTAATTAGTTCCACATGGAGACACAACAAGTACACATAAGTGTTTTCAGAGTACAATGCTACAGAAACTAGGTGAAAAATGATATTTGCGACTGTAAACATGACATTGAATCCACTTGCCCAAGAAAACGTCTTTGTTTTTCTCCAAAACCAGTTTGACTCTGCTTTTCTGGGTCCTTAGCACACGAATTCCACACGAGTTTGTCCAGATAGGTCTGGGTGTAACCAGAATTATCCGGTTCTGTGTGGCTAAATGAATATCAGCTTTTAAACAGCCTGTGTGTTTGTTAGTGTTTTCTGGATAGTATCTAGGAACTTTAGAGTTTTGAATGAATTTTAGTATGTTACATTTTGTTTTTTTGTTGGGAAACGCTAATTAGTTCCACATGGAGACACAACAAGTACACATAAGTGTTTTCTGAGTAGAATGCTAGAGGAACTAGGAGAAAAATGATATTTGCGACTGTAAACATGACATTGAATTCACATTCCCAAGAAAAAGACTTTGCTTTTCTCCAAAACCAGTTTGACTCTGCTTTTCTGGGTGCTTTGCACACGAATTCCACACGAGTTTGTCCAGATAGGTCTGGGTGTAACCAGAATTATCCGGTTCTGTGTGGCTAAATGAATATCAGCTTTTAAACAGCCTGTGTGATTGTAGTGTTTTCTGGATAGTATCTAGGAACTTTAGAGTTTTGAATGAATTTTAGCATGTTACATTTTGTTTTTTTGTTGGCAAACGCTAATTAGTTCCACATGGAGACACAACAAGTACACAGAAGTGTTTTCTGGGTAGAATGCTGCAGAAACTAGGTGAAAAATGATATTTGCGACTTTAAACATGACATTGAATTCACATTCCCAAGAAAAAGACTTTGCTTTTCTCCAAAACCAGTTTGACTCTGCTTTTCTGGGTCCTTAGCACACGAATTCCACACGAATTTGTCCAGATATGTCTGGGTGTAACCAGAATTATCCGGTTCTGTGTGGCTAAATGAATATCAGCTTTTAAACAGCCTGTGTGCTTGTAGTGTTTTCTGGATAGTATCTAGGAACTTTAGAGTTTTGAATGAATTCTAGCATGTTACATTTTGTTTTTTTGTTGGCAAACACTAATTAGTTCCACATGGAGACACAACAAGTACACATAAGTGTTTTCTGAGTAGAATGCTACAGGAACTAGGTGAAAAATGATATTTGCGACTGTAAACATGACATTGAATTCACATTCCCAAGAAAAAGACTTTGCTTTTCTCCAAAACCAGTTTGACTCTGCTTTTCTGGGTGCTTTGCACACGAATTCCACACGAGTTTGTCCAGATAGGTCTTTATCTAACCAGAAATATCCAGTTCTGTGTGGCTAAATGAATATCAGCTTTTAAACAGCCTGTGTGTTTGTTAGTGTTTTCTGGATAGTATCTAGGAACTTTAGAGTTTTGAATGAATTTTAGCATGTTACATTTTGTTTTTTTGTTGGTAAACGCTAATTACTTCCACATGGAGACACAACAAGTACACAGAAGTGTTTTCTGAGTAGAATGCTACAGGAACTAGGAGAAAAATGATATTTGCGACTGTAAACATGACATTGAATTCACATTCCCAAGAAAAAGACTTTGCTTTTCTCCAAAACCAGTTTGACTCTGCTTTTCTGGGTCCGTAGCACACGAATTCCACACGAGTTTGTCCAGATAGGTCTGGGTGTAACCAGAATTATCCGGTTCTGTGTGGCTAAATGAATATCAGCTTTTAAACAGCCTGTGTGATTGTAGTGTTTTCTGGATAGTATCTAGGAACTTTAGAGTTTTGAATGAATTTTAGCATGTTACATTTCGTTTTTTGGTTGGCAAACGCTAATTAGTTCCACATGGAGACACAACAAGTACACATAAGTGTTTTCAGAATACAATGCTACAGAAACTAGGTGAAAAATGATATTTGCGACTGTAAACATGACATTGAATCCACTTGCCCAAGAAAACGTCTTTGCTTTTCTCCAAAACCAGTTTGACTCTGCTTTTCTGGGTCCTTAGCACACGAATTCCACACGAGTTTGTCCAGATAGGTCTGGGTGTAACCAGAATTATCCGGTTCTGTGTGGCTAAATGAATATCAGCTTTTAAACAGCCTGTGTGTTTGTTAGTGTTTTCTGGATAGTATCTAGGAACTTTAGAGTTTTGAATGAATTTTAGTATGTTACATTTTGTTTTTTTGTTGGCAAACGCTAATTAGTTCCACATGGAGACACAACAAGTACACAGAAGTGTTTTCTGAGTAGAATGCTACAGAAACTAGGTGAAAAATAATATTTGCGACTGTAAACATGACATTGAATTCACATTCCCAAGAAAAAGACTTTGCTTTTCTCCAAAACCAGTTTGACTCTGCTTTTCTGGGTCCTTAGCACACGAATTCCACACGAGTTTGTCCAGATAGGTCTGGGTGTAACCAGAATTATCTGGTTCTGTGTGGCTAAATGAATATCAGCTTTTAAACAGCCTGTGTGATTGTAGTGTTTTCTGGATAGTATCTAGGAACTTTAGAGTTTTGAATGAATTTTAGCATGTTACATTTCGTTTTTTGGTTGGCAAACACTAATTAGTTCCACATGGAGAAACAACAAGTACATATAAGTGTTTTCAGAGTACAATGCTACAGAAACTAGGTGAAAAATGGTATTTGCGACTGTAAACATGACATTGAATCTACTTGCCCAAGAAAACGTCTTTGCTTTTCTCCAAAACCAGTTTGACTCTGCTTTTCTGGGTCCTTAGCACACGAATTCCACACGAGTTTGTCCAGATAGGTCTGGGTGTAACCAGAATTATCCGGTTCTGTGTGGCTAAATGAATATCAGCTTTTAAACAGCCTGTGTGTTTGTTAGTGTTTTCTGGATAGTATCTAGGAACTTTAGAGTTTTGAATGAATTTTAGTATGTTACATTTTGTTTTTTTGTTGGGAAACGCTAATTAGTTCCACATGGAGAAACAACAAGTACACATAAGTGTTTTCTGAGTAGAATGCTACAGGAACTAGGAGAAAAATGATATTTGCGACTGTAAACATGACATTGAATTCACATTCCCAAGAAAAAGACTTTGCTTTTCTCCAAAACCAGTTTGACTCTGCTTTTCTGGGTGCTTTGCACACGAATTCCACACGAGTTTGTCCAGATAGGTCTGTATCTAACCGGAAATATCCAGTTCTGTGTGGCTAAATGAATATCAGCTTTTAAACAGCCTGTGTGTTTGTTAGTGTTTTCTGGATAGTATCTAGGAACTTTAGAGTTTTGAATGAATTCTAGCATGTTACATTTTGTTTTTTTGTTGGCAAACACTAATTAGTTCCACATGGAGACACAACAAGTACACATAAGTGTTTTCTGAGTAGAATGCTACAGGAACTAGGTGAAAAATGATATTTGCAACTGTAAACATGACATTGAATTCACATTCCCAAGAAAAAGACTTTGCTTTTCTCCAAAACCAGTTTGACTCTGCTTTTCTGGTTTTTTGCACACGAATTCCACACGAGTTTGTCCAGATAGGTCTTTATCTAACCAGAAATATCCAGTTCTATGTGGCTAAATGAATATCAGCTTTTAAACAGCCTGTGTGTTTGTTAGTGTTTTCTGGATAGTATTTAGGAACTTTAGAGTTTTGAATGAATTCTAGCATCTTACATTTTGTTTTTTTGTTGGCAAACGCTAATTAGTTCCACATGGAGTCACAACAAGTACACATAAGGGTTTTCTGAGTAGAATGCTACAGGAACTAGGAGAAAGATGATATTTGCCACTGTAAACATGACATTCAAATCACATTCCCAAGAAAAAGACTTTGCTTTTCTCCAAAACCAGTTTGACTCTGCTTTTCTGGGTCCGTAGCACACAAATTCCACACGAGTTTGTCCAGATAGGTCTGTATCTAACCAGAAATATCCAGTTCTGTGTGGCTAAATGAATATCAGCTTTTAAACAGCCTGTGTGTTTGTTAGTGTTTTCTGGATAGTATCTAGGAACTTTAGAGTTTTGAATGAATTCTAGCGTGTTACATTTTTTTTTTTTGTCGGCAAACGCTAATTAGTTCCACATGGAGACACAACAAGTACACAGAAGTGTTTTCTGAGTAGAATGCTACAGAAACTAGGTGAAAAATGATATTTGCGACTGTAAACATGACATTGAATTCACATTCCCAAGAAAAAGACTTTGCTTTTCTCCAAAACCAGTTTGACTCTGCTTTTCTGGGTGCTTTGCACACGAATTCCACACGAGTTTGTCCAGATAGGTCTGGGTGTAACCAGAATTATGTGGTTCTGTGTGGTTAAATGAATATCAGCTTTTAAACAGCCTGTGTGATTGTAGTGTTTTCTGGATAGTATCTAGGAACTTTAGAGTTTTGAATGATTTTTAGCATGTTACATTTTGTTTTTTTGTTGGCAAACGCTAATTAGTTCCACATGGAGACACAACAAGTACACAGAAGTGTTTTCTGGGTAGAATGCTGCAGAAACTAGGTGAAAAATGATATTTGCGACTTTAAACATGACATTGAATTCACATTCCCAAGAAAAAGACTTTGCTTTTCTCCAAAACCAGTTTGACTCTGCTTTTCTGGGTCCTTAGCACACGATTTCCACACGAGTTTGTCCAGATATGTCTGGGTGTAACCAGAATTATCCGGTTCTGTGTGGCTAAATTAATATCAGCTTTTAAACAGCCTGTGTGATTGTAGTGTTTTCTGGATAGTATCTAGGAACTTTAGAGTTTTGAATGAATTTTAGCATGTTACATTTCGTTTTTTGGTTGGCAAACGCTAATTAGTTCCACATGGAGACACAACAAGTACACATAAGTGTTTTCAGAGTACAATGCTACAGAAACTAGGTGAAAAATGATATTTGCGACTGTAAACATGACATTGAATCCACTTGCCCAAGAAAACGTCTTTGCTTTTCTCCAAAACCAGTTTGACTCTGCTTTTCTGGGTCCTTAGCACACGAATTCCACACGAGTTTGTCCAGATAGGTCTGGGTGTAACCAGAATTATCCGGTTCTGTGTGGCTAAATGAATATCAGCTTTTAAACAGCCTGTGTGTTTGTTAGTGTTTTCTGGATAGTATCTAGGAACTTTAGAGTTTTGAATGAATTTTAGTATGTTACATTTTGTTTTTTTGTTGGCAAACGCTAATTAGTTCCACATGGAGACACAACAAGTACACAGAAGTGTTTTCTGAGTAGAATGCTACAGAAACTAGGTGAAAAATAATATTTGCGACTGTAAACATGTCATTGAATTCACCTTCCATAGAAAAAGACTTTGCTTTTCTCCAAAACCAGTTTGACTCTGCTTTTCTGGGTCCTTAGCACACGAATTCCACACGAGTTTGTCCAGATAGGTCTGGGTGTAACCAGAATTATCCAGTTCTGTGTGGCTAAATGAATATCAGCTTTTAAACAGCCTGTGTGATTGTAGTGTTTTCTGGATAGTATCTAGGAACTTTAGAGTTTTGAATGAATTTTAGCATGTTACATTTTGTTTTTTGGTTGGCAAACGCTAATTAGTTCCACATGGAGACACAACAAGTACACATAAGTGTTTTCAGAGTACAATGCTACAGAAACTAGGTGAAAAATGATATTTGCGACTGTAAACATGACATTGAATCCACTTGCCCAAGAAAACGTCTTTGCTTTTCTCCAAAACCAGTTTGACTCTGCTTTTCTGGGTCCTTAGCACACGAATTCCACACGAGTTTGTCCAGATAGGTCTGGGTGTAACCAGAATTATCCGGTTCTGTGTGGCTAAATGAATATCAGCTTTTAAACAGCCTGTGTGTTTGTTAGTGTTTTCTGGATAGTATCTAGGAACTTTAGAGTTTTGAATGAATTTTAGTATGTTACATTTTGTTTTTTTGTTGGCAAACGCTAATTAGTTCCACATGGAGACACAACAAGTACACAGAAGTGTTTTCTGAGTAGAATGCTACAGAAACTAGGTGAAAAATAATATTTGCGACTGTAAACATGACATTGAATTCACATTCCCAAGAAAAAGACTTTGCTTTTCCCCAAAACCAGTTTGACTCTGCTTTTTTGGAACTTAGCACACGAATTCCACACGAGTTTGTCCAGATAGGTCTGGGTGTAACCAGAATTATCTGGTTCTGTGTGGCTAAATGAATATCAGCTTTTAAACAGCCTGTGTGATTGTAGTGTTTTCTGGATAGTATCTAGGAACTTTAGAGTTTTGAATGAATTTTAGCATGTTACATTTCGTTTTTTGGTTGGCAAACACTAATTAGTTCCACATGGAGAAACAACAAGTACATATAAGTGTTTTCAGAGTACAATGCTACAGAAACTAGGTGAAAAATGGTATTTGCGACTGTAAACATGACATTGAATCTACTTGCCCAAGAAAACGTCTTTGCTTTTCTCCAAAACCAGTTTGACTCTGCTTTTCTGGGTCCTTAGCACACGAATTCCACACGAGTTTGTCCAGATAGGTCTGGGTGTAACCAGAATTATCCGGTTCTGTGTGGCTAAATGAATATCAGCTTTTAAACAGCCTGTGTGTTTGTTAGTGTTTTCTGGATAGTATCTAGGAACTTTAGAGTTTTGAATGAATTTTAGTATGTTACATTTTGTTTTTTTGTTGGGAAACGCTAATTAGTTCCACATGGAGAAACAACAAGTACACATAAGTGTTTTCTGAGTAGAATGCTACAGGAACTAGGAGAAAAATGATATTTGCGACTGTAAACATGACATTGAATTCACATTCCCAAGAAAAAGACTTTGCTTTTCTCCAAAACCAGTTTGACTCTGCTTTTCTGGGTGCTTTGCACACGAATTCCACACGAGTTTGTCCAGATAGGTCTGTATCTAACCGGAAATATCCAGTTCTGTGTGGCTAAATGAATATCAGCTTTTAAACAGCCTGTGTGTTTGTTAGTGTTTTCTGGATAGTATCTAGGAACTTTAGAGTTTTGAATGAATTCTAGCATGTTACATTTTGTTTTTTTGTTGGCAAACACTAATTAGTTCCACATGGAGACACAACAAGTACACATAAGTGTTTTCTGAGTAGAATGCTACAGGAACGAGGTGAAAAATGATATTTGCAACTGTAAACATGACATTGAATTCACATTCCCAAGAAAAAGACTTTGCTTTTCTCCAAAACCAGTTTGACTCTGCTTTTCTGGGTGCTTTGCACAGGAATTCCACACGAGTTTGTCCAGATAGGTCTGGGTGTAACCAGAATTATGTGGTTCTGTGTGGTTAAATGAATATCAGCTTTTAAACAGCCTGTGTGATTGTAGTGTTTTCTGGATAGTATCTAGGAACTTTAGAGTTTTGAATGATTTTTAGCATGTTACATTTTGTTTTTTTGTTGGCAAACGCTAATTAGTTCCACATGGAGACACAACAAGTACACAGAAGAGTTTTCTGGGTAGAATGCTGCAGAAACTAGGTGAAAAATGATATTTGCGACTTTAAACATGACATTGAATTCACATTCCCAAGAAAAAGACTTTGCTTTTCTCCAAAACCAGTTTGACTCTGCTTTTCTGGGTCCTTAGCACACGAATTCCACACGAGTTTGTCCAGATATGTCTGGGTGTAACCAGAATTATCCGGTTCTGTGTGGCTAAATTAATATCAGCTTTTAAACAGCCTGTGTGATTGTAGTGTTTTCTGGATAGTATCTAGGAACTTTAGAGTTTTGAATGAATTTTAGCATGTTACATTTCGTTTTTTGGTTGGCAAACACTAATTAGTTCCACATGGAGACACAACAAGTACACATAAGTGTTTTCAGAGTACAATGCTACAGAAACTAGGTGAAAAATGGTATTTGCGACTGTAAACATGACATTGAATCCACTTGCCCAAGAAAACGTCTTTGTTTTTCTCCAAAACCAGTTTGACTCTGCTTTTCTGGGTGCTTTGCACACGAATTCCACACGAGTTTGTCCAGATAGGTCTGGGTGTAACCAGAATTATCCGGTTCTGTGTGGCTAAATGAATATCAGCTTTTAAACAGCCTGTGTGATTGTAGTGTTTTCTGGATAGTATCTAGGAACTTTAGAGTTTTGAATGAATTTTAGCATGTTACATTTTGTTTTTTTGTTGGCAAACGCTAATTAGTTCCACATGGAGACACAACAAGTACACATAAGTGTTTTCTGGGTAGAATGCTGCAGAAACTAGGTGAAAAATGATATTTGCGACTTTAAACATGACATTGAATTCACATTCCCAAGAAAAAGACTTTGCTTTTCTCCAAAACCAGTTTGACTCTGCTTTTCTGGGTCCTTAGCACACGAATTCCACACGAGTTTGTCCAGATATGTCTGGGTGTAACCAGAATTATCCGGTTCTGTGTGGCTAAATGAATATCAGCTTTTAAACAGCCTGTGTGATTGTAGTGTTTTCTGGATAGTATCTAGGAACTTTAGAGTTTTGAATGAATTCTAGCATGTTACATTTTGTTTTTTTGTTGGCAAACACTAATTAGTTCCACATGGAGACACAACAAGTACACATAAGTGTTTTCTGAGTAGAATGCTACAGGAACTAGGTGAAAAATGATATTTGCGACTGTAAACATGACATTGAATTCACATTCCCAAGAAAAAGACTTTGCTTTTCTCCAAAACCAGTTTGACTCTGCTTCTCTGGGTGCTTTGCACACGAATTCCACACGAGTTTGTCCAGATAGGTCTTTATCTAACCAGAAATATCCAGTTCTGTGTGGCTAAATGAATATCAGCTTTTAAACAGCCTGTGTGTTTGTTAGTGTTTTCTGGATAGTATCTAGGAACTTTAGAGTTTTGAATGAATTTTAGCATGTTACATTTTGTTTTTTTGTTTGTAAACGCTAATTACTTCCACATGGAGACACAACAAGTACACAGAACTGTTTTCTGAGTAGAATGCTACAGGAACTAGGAGAAAAATGATATTTGCGACTGTAAACATGACATTGAATTCACATTCCCAAGAAAAAGACTTTGCTTTTCTCCAAAACCAGTTTGACTCTGCTTTTCTGGGTCCGTAGCACACGAATTCCACACGAGTTTGTCCAGATAGGTCTGGGTGTAACCAGAATTATCCGGTTCTGTGTGGCTAAATGAATATCAGCTTTTAAACAGCCTGTGTGATTGTAGTGTTTTCTGGATAGTATCTAGGAACTTTAGAGTTTTGAATGAATTTTAGCATGTTACATTTTGTTTTTTTGTTGGCAAACGCTAATTAGTTCCACATGGAGACACAACAAGTACACATAAGTGTTTTCAGAGTACAATGCTACAGAAACTAGGTGAAAAATGATATTTGCGACTGTAAACATGACATTGAATCCACTTGCCCAAGAAAAGTCTTTGCTTTTCTCCAAAACCAGTTTGACTCTGCTTTTCTGGGTCCTTAGCACACGAATTCCACACGAGTTTGTCCAGATAGGTCTGGGTGTAACCAGAATTATCCGGTTCTGTGTGGCTAAATGAATATCAGCTTTTAAACAGCCTGTGTGTTTGTTAGTGTTTTCTGGATAGTATCTAGGAACTTTAGAGTTTTGAATGAATTTTAGTATGTTACATTTTGTTTTTTTGTTGGCAAACGCTAATTAGTTCCACATGGAGACACAACAAGTACACAGAAGTGTTTTCTGAGTAGAATGCTACAGAAACTAGGTGAAAAATAATATTTGCGACTGTAAACATGACATTGAATTCACCTTCCATAGAAAAAGACTTTGCTTTTCTCCAAAACCAGTTTGACTCTGCTTTTCTGGGTCCTTAGCACACGAATTCCACACGAGTTTGTCCAGATAGGTCTGGGTGTAACCAGAATTATCCAGTTCTGTGTGGCTAAATGAATATCAGCTTTTAAACAGCCTGTGTGATTGTAGTGTTTTCTGGATAGTATCTAGGAACTTTAGAGTTTTGAATGAATTTTAGCATGTTACATTTCGTTTTTTGGTTGGCAAACACTAATTAGTTCCACATGGAGACACAACAAGTACATATAAGTGTTTTCAGAGTACAATGCTACAGAAACCTGGTGAAAAATGGTATTTGCGACTGTAAACATGACATTGAATCTACTTGCCCAAGAAAACGTCTTTGCTTTTCTCCAAAACCAGTTTGACTCTGCTTTTCTGGGTCCTTAGCACACGAATTCCACACGAGTTTGTCCAGATAGGTCTTTATCTAACCAGAAATATCCAGTTCTGTGTGGCTAAATGAATATCAGCTTTTAAACAGCCTGTGTGTTTGTTAGTGTTTTCTGGATAGTATCTAGGAACTTTAGAGTTTTGAATGAATTTTAGCATGTTACATTTTGTTTTTTTGTTGGTAAACGCTAATTACTTCCACATGGAGACACAACAAGTACACAGAACTGTTTTCTGAGTAGAATGCTACAGGAACTAGGAGAAAAATGATATTTGCGACTGTAAACATGACATTGAATTCACATTCCCAAGAAAAAGACTTTGCTTTTCTCCAAAACCAGTTTGACTCTGCTTTTCTGGGTCCGTAGCACACGAATTCCACACGAGTTTGTCCAGATAGGTCTGGGTGTAACCAGAATTATCCGGTTCTGTGTGGCTAAATGAATATCAGCTTTTAAACAGCCTGTGTGATTGTAGTGTTTTCTGGATAGTATCTAGGAACTTTAGAGTTTTGAATGAATTTTAGCATGTTACATTTTGTTTTTTTGTTGGCAAACGCTAATTAGTTCCACATGGAGACACAACAAGTACACATAAGTGTTTTCAGAGTACAATGCTACAGAAACTAGGTGAAAAATGATATTTGCGACTGTAAACATGACATTGAATCCACTTGCCCAAGAAAACGTCTTTGCTTTTCTCCAAAACCAGTTTGACTCTGCTTTTCTGGGTCCTTAGCACACGAATTCCACACGAGTTTGTCCAGATAGGTCTGGGTGTAACCAGAATTATCCGGTTCTGTGTGGCTAAATGAATATCAGCTTTTAAACAGCCTGTGTGTTTGTTAGTGTTTTCTGGATAGTATCTAGGAACTTTAGAGTTTTGAATGAATTTTAGTATGTTACATTTTGTTTTTTTGTTGGCAAACGCTAATTAGTTCCACATGGAGACACAACAAGTACACAGAAGTGTTTTCTGAGTAGAATGCTACAGAAACTAGGTGAAAAATAATATTTGCGACTGTAAACATGACATTGAATTCACCTTCCATAGAAAAAGACTTTGCTTTTCTCCAAAACCAGTTTGACTCTGCTTTTCTGGGTCCTTAGCACACGAATTCCACACGAGTTTGTCCAGATAGGTCTGGGTGTAACCAGAATTATCCAGTTCTGTGTGGCTAAATGAATATCAGCTTTTAAACAGCCTGTGTGATTGTAGTGTTTTCTGGATAGTATCTAGGAACTTTAGAGTTTTGAATGAATTTTAGCATGTTACATTTCGTTTTTTGATTGGCAAACACTAATTAGTTCCACATGGAGACACAACAAGTACATATAAGTGTTTTCAGAGTACAATGCTACAGAAACCTGGTGAAAAATGGTATTTGCGACTGTAAACATGACATTGAATCTACTTGCCCAAGAAAACGTCTTTGATTTTCTCCAAAACCAGTTTGACTCTGCTTTTCTGGGTCCTTAGCACACGAATTCCACACGAGTTTGTCCAGATAGGTCTGGGTGTAACCAGAATTATCCGGTTCTGTGTGGCTAAATGAATATCAGCTTTTAAACAGCCTGTGTGTTTGTTAGTGTTTTCTGGATAGTATCTAGGAACTTTAGAGTTTTGAATGAATTTTAGTATGTTACATTTTTTTTTTTGTTGGGAAACGCTAATTAGTTCCACATGGAGAAACAACAAGTACACATAAGTGTTTTCTGAGTAGAATGCTACAGGAACTAGGAGAAAAATGATATTTGCGACTGTAAACATGACATTGAATTCACATTCCCAAGAAAAAGACTTTGCTTTTCTCCAAAACCAGTTTGACTCTGCTTTTCTGGGTGCTTTGCACACGAATTCCACACGAGTTTGTCCAGATAGGTCTGTATCTAACCGGAAATATCCAGTTCTGTGTGGCTAAATGAATATCAGCTTTTAAACAGCCTGTGTGTTTGTTAGTGTTTTCTGGATAGTATCTAGGAACTTTAGAGTTTTGAATGAATTCTAGCATCTTACATTTTGTTTTTTTGTTGGCAAACGCTAATTAGTTCCACATGGAGTCACAACAAGTACACATAAGGGTTTTCTGAGTAGAATGCTACAGGAACTAGGAGAAAGATGATATTTGCGACTGTAAACATGACATTCAATTCACATTCCCAAGAAAAAGACTTTGCTTTTCTCCAAAACCAGTTTGACTCTGCTTTTCTGGGTACGTAGCACACAAATTCCACACGAGTTTGTCCAGATAGGTCTGTATCTAACCAGAAATATCCAGTTCTGTGTGGCTAAATGAATATCAGCTTTTAAACAGCCTGTGTGTTTGTTAGTGTTTTCTGGATAGTATCTAGGAACTTTAGAGTTTTGAATGAATTCTAGCGTGTTACATTTTTTTTTTTGTCGGCAAACGCTAATTAGTTCCACATGGAGACACAACAAGTACACAGAAGTGTTTTCTGAGTAGAATGCTACAGAAACTAGGTGAAAAATGATATTTGCGACTGTAAACATGACATTGAATTCACATTCCCAAGAAAAAGACTTTGCTTTTCTCCAAAACCAGTTTGACTCTGCTTTTCTGGGTCCTTAGCACACGAATTCCACACGAGTTTGTCCAGATAGGTCTGGGTGTAACCAGAATTATCCAGTTCTGTGTGGCTAAATGAATATCAGCTTTTAAACAGCCTGTGTGATTGTAGTGTTTTCTGGATAGTATCTAGGAACTTTAGAGTTTTGAATGAATTTTAGCATGTTACATTTCGTTTTTTGGTTGGCAAACACTAATTAGTTCCACATGGAGACACAACAAGTACATATAAGTGTTTTCAGAGTACAATGCTACAGAAACTAGGTGAAAAATTGTATTTGCGACTGTAAACATGACATTGAATCTACTTGCCCAAGAAAACGTCTTTGCTTTTCTCCAAAACAAGTTTGACTCTGCTTTTCTGGGTCCTTAGCACACGAATTCCACACGAGTTTGTCCAGATAGGTCTGGGTGTAACCAGAATTATCCGGTTCTGTGTGGCTATGAATATCAGCTTTTAAACAGCCTGTGTGTTTGTTAGTGTTTTCTGGATAGTATCTAGGAACTTTAGAGTTTTGAATGAATTCTAGCATGTTACATTTTGTTTTTTTGTTGGGAAACGCTAATTAGTTCCACATGGAGAAACAACAAGTACACATAAGTGTTTTCTGAGTAGAATGCTACAGGAACTAGGAGAAAAATGATATTTGCGACTGTAAACATGACATTGAATTCACATTCCCAAGAAAAAGACTTTGCTTTTCTCCAAAACCAGTTTGACTCTGCTTTTCTGGGTCCTTAGCACACAAATTCCACACGAGTTTTTCCAGATAGGTCTGGGTGTAACCAGAATTATCCGGTTCTGTGTGGCTAAATGAATATCAGCTTTTAAACAGCCTGTGTGATTGTAGTGTTTTCTGGATAGTATCTAGGAACTTTAGAGTTTTGAATGAATTTTAGCATGTTACATTTCGCTTTTGGTTGGCAAACACTAATTAGTTCCACATGGAGACACAACAAGTACACATAAGTGTTTTCAGAGTACAATGCTACAGAAACTAGGTGAAAAATGATATTTGCGACTGTAAACATGACATTGAATCCACTTGCCAAAGAAAACGTCTTTGCTTTTCTCCAAAACCAGTTTGACTCTGCTTTTCTGGGTCCTTAGCACACGAATTCCACACGAGTTTGTCCAGATAGGTCTGGGTGTAACCAGAATTATCCGGTTCTGTGTGGCTAAATGAATATCAGCTTTTAAACAGCCTGTGTGTTTGTTAGTGTTTTCTGGATAGTATCTAGGAACTTTAGAGTTTGAATGAATTTTAGTATGTTACATTTTGTTTTTTTGTTGGCAAACGCTAATTAGTTCCACATGGAGACACAACAAGTACACATAAGTGTTTTCTGAGTAGAATGCTACAGGAACTAGGTGAAAAATGATATTTGCGACTGTAAACATGACATTGAATTCACATTCCCAAGAAAAAGACTTTGCTTTTCTCCAAAACCAGTTTGACTCTGCTTTTCTGGGTGCTTTGCACACGAATTCCACATGAGTTTGTCCAGATAGGTCTGTATCTAACCAGAAATATCCAGTTCTGTGTGGTTAAATGAATATCAGCTTTTAAACAGCCTGTGTGTTTGTTAGTGTTTTCTGGATAGTATCTAGGAACTTTAGAGTTTTGAATGAATTTTAGCATGTTACATTTTGTTTTTTTGTTGGCAAACACTAATTAGTTCCACATGGAGACACAACAAGTACACATAAGTGTTTTCTGAGTAGAATGCTACAGGAACTAGGTGAAAAATGATATTTGCGACTGTAAACATGACATTGAATTCACATTCCCAAGAAAAAGACTTTGCTTTTCTCCAAAACCAGTTTGACTCTGCTTTTCTGGGTGCTTTGCACACGAATTCCACACGAGTTTGTCCAGATATGTCTTTATCTAACCAGAAATATCCAGTTCAATGTGGCTAAATGAATATCAGCTTTTAAACAGCCTGTGTGTTTGTTAGTGTTTTCTGGATAGTATCTAGGAACTTTAGAGTTTTGAATGAATTCTAGCATGTTACATTTTGTTTTTTTGTTGGCAAACGCTAATTAGTTCCACATGGAGTCACAACAAGTACACATAAGGGTTTGCTGAGTAGAATGCTACAGGAACTAGGAGAAAAATGATATTTGCGACTGTAAACATGACATTGAATTCACATTCCCAAGAAAAAGACTTTGCTTTTCTCCAAAACCAGTTTGACTCTGCTTTTCTGGGTGCTTTGCACACGAATTCCACACGAGTTTGTCCAGATAGGTCTGTATCTAACCAGAAATATCCAGTTCTGTGTGGCTAAATGAATATCAGCTTTTAAACAGCCTGTGTGTTTGTTAGTGTTTTCTGGATAGTATCTAGGAACTTTAGAGTTTTGAATGAATTCTAGCATGTTACATTTTGTTTTTTTGTTGGCAAACGCTAATTAGTTCCACATGGAGTCACAACAAGTACACATAAGGGTTTTCTGAGTAGAATGCTACAGGAACTAGGAGAAAAATGATATTTGCGACTGTAAACATGACATTGAATTCACATTCCCAAGAAAAAGACTTTGCTTTTCTCCAAAACCAGTTTGACTCTGCTTTTCTGGGTGCTTTGCACACAAATTCCACACGAGTTTGTCCAGATAGGTCTGTATCTAACCGGATTTATCCAGTTCTGTGTGGCTAAATGAATATCAGCTTTTAAACAGCCTGTGTGTTTGTTAGTGTTTTCTGGATAGTATCTAGGAACTTTAGAGTTTTGAATGAATTCTAGCGTGTTACATTTTTTTTTTTGTCGGCAAACGCTAATTAGTTCCACATGGAGACACAACACGTACACAGAAGTGTTTTCTGAGTAGAATGCTACAGAAACTAGGTGAAAAATGATATTTGCGACTGTAAACATGACATTGAATTCACATTCCCAAGAAAAAGACTTTGCTTTTCTCCAAAACAAGTTTGACTCTGCTTTTCTGGGTCCGTAGCACACAAATTCCACACGAGTTTGTCCAGATAGGTCTGGGTGTAACCAGAATTATCCGGTTCTGTGTGGCTAAATGAATATCAGCTTTTAAACAGCCTGTGTGTTTGTTAGTGTTTTCTGGATAGTATCTAGGATCTTTAGAGTTTTGAATGAATTTTAGCATGTTACATTTTGTTTTTTTGTTGGTAAACGCTAATTACTTCCACATGGAGACACAACAAGTACACAGAAGTGTTTTCTGAGTAGAATGCTACAGGAACTAGGAGAAAAATGATATTTGCGACTGTAAACATGACATTGAATTCACATTCCCAAGAAAAAGACTTTGCTTTTCTCCAAAACCAGTTTGACTCTGCTTTTCTGGGTCCGTAGCACACGAATTCCACACGAGTTTGTCCAGATAGGTCTGGGTGTAACCAGAATTATCCGGTTCTGTGTGGCTAAATGAATATCAGCTTTTAAACAGCCTGTGTGATTGTAGTGTTTTCTGGATAGTATCTAGGAACTTTAGAGTTTTGAATGAATTTTAGCATGTTACATTTCGTTTTTTGGTTGGCAAACACTAATTAGTTCCACATGGAGACACAACAAGTACACATAAGTGTTTTCAGAGTACAATGCTACAGAAACTAGGTGAAAAATGATATTTGCGACTGTAAACATGACATTGAATCCACTTGCCCAAGAAAACGTCTTTGCTTTTCTCCAAAACCAGTTTGACTCTGCTTTTCTGGGTCCTTAGCACACGAATTCCACACGAGTTTGTCCAGATAGGTCTGGGTGTAACCAGAATTATCCGGTTCTGTGTGGCTAAATGAATATCAGCTTTTAAACAGCCTGTGTGTTTGTTAGTGTTTTCTGGATAGTATCTAGGAACTTTAGAGTTTTGAATGAATTTTAGTATGTTACATTTTGTTTTTTTGTTGGCAAACGCTAATTAGTTCCACATGGAGACACAACAAGTACACATAAGTGTTTTCTGAGTAGAATGCTACAGGAACTAGGAGAAAAATGATATTTGCGACTGTAAACATGACATTGAATTCACATTCCCAAGAAAAAGACTTTGCTTTTCTCCAAAACCAGTTTGACTCTGCTTTTCTGGGTGCTTTGCACACAAATTCCACACGAGTTTGTCCAGATAGGTCTGTATCTAACCAGAAATATCCAGTTCTGTGTGGCTAAATGAATATCAGCTTTTAAACAGCCTGTGTGTTTGTTAGTGTTTTCTGGATAGTATCTAGGAACTTTAGAGTTTTGAATGAATTCTAGCATGTTACATTTTGTTTTTTTGTTGGCAAACGCTAATTAGTTCCACATGGAGTCACAACAAGTACACATAAGGGTTTTCTGAGTAGAATGCTACAGGAACTAGGAGAAAAATGATATTTGCGACTGTAAACATGACATTGAATTCACATTCCCAAGAAAAAGACTTTGCTTTTCTCCAAAACCAGTTTGACTCTGCTTTTCTGGGTGCTTTGCACACAAATTCCAAACGAGTTTGTCCAGATAGGTCTGTATCTAACCAGAAATATCCAGTTCTGTGTGGCTAAATGAATATCAGCTTTTAAACAGCCTGTGTGTTTGTTAGTGTTTTCTGGATAGTATCTAGGAACTTTAGAGTTTTGAATGAATTCTAGCGTGTTACATTTTTTTTTTTTGTCGGCAAACGCTAATTAGTTCCACATGGAGACACAACAAGTACACAGAAGTGTTTTCTGAGTAGAATGCTACAGAAACTAGTTGAAAAATGATATTTGCGACTGTAAACATGACATTGAATTCACATTCCCAAGAAAAAGACTTTGCTTTTCTCCAAAACCAGTTTGACTCTGCTTTTCTGGGTCCTTAGCACACGAATTCCACACGAGTTTGTCCAGATAGGTCTGTATCTAACCAGAAATATCCAGTTCTGTGTACTAAATGAATATCAGCTTTTAAACAGCCTGTGTGTTTGTTAGTGTTTTCTGGATAGTATCTAGGAACTTTAGAGTTTTGAATGAATTCTAGCATGTTACATTTTGTTTTTTTGTTGGCAAACACTAATTAGTTCCACATGGAGACACAACAAGTACACATAAGTGTTTTCTGAGTAGAATGCTACAGGAACTAGGAGAAAAATGATATTTGCGACTGTAAACATGACATTGAATTCACATTCCCAAGAAAAAGACTTTGCTTTTCTCCAAAACCAGTTTGAGTCTGCTTTTCTGGGTCCTTAGCACACGAATTCCACACGAGTTTGTCCAGATAGGTCTGGGTGTAACCAGAATTATCCGGTTCTGTGTGGCTAAATGAATATCAGCTTTTAAACAGCCTGTGTGATTGTAGTGTTTTCTGGATAGTATCTAGGAACTTTAGAGTTTTGAATGAATTTTAGCATGTTACATTTCGTTTTTTGGTTGGCAAACACTAATTAGTTCCACATGGAGACACAACAAGTACACATAAGTGTTTTCAGAGTACAATGCTACAGAAACTAGGTGAAAAAGGATATTTGCGACTGTAAACATGACATTGATTCCACTTGCCCAAGAAAACGTCTTTGCTTTTCTCCAAAACCAGTTTGACTCTGCTTTTCTGGGTCCTTAGCACACGAATTCCACACGAGTTTGTCCAGATAGGTCTGGGTGTAACCAGAATTATCCGGTTCTGTGTGGCTAAATGAATATCAGCTTTTAAACAGCCTGTGTGTTTGTTAGTGTTTTCTGGATAGTATCTAGGAAGTTTGGAGTTTTGAATGAATTTTGGCATGTTACATTTTTTTTTTTTGTTGGTAAACGATAATTACTTCCACATGGAGACACAACAAGTACACAGAAGTGTTTTCTGAGTAGAATGCTACAGGAACTAGGAGAAAAATGATATTTGCGACTGTAAACATGACATTGAATTCACATTCCCAAGAAAAAGACTTTGCTTTTCTCCAAAACCAGTTTGAGTCTGCTTTTCTGGGTCCTTAGCACACGAATTCCACACGAGTTTGTCCAGATAGGTCTGGGTGTAACCAGAATTATCCGGTTCTGTGTGGCTAAATGAATATCAGCTTTTAAACAGCCTGTGTGATTGTAGTGTTTTCTGGATAGTATCTAGGAACTTTAGAGTTTTGAATGAATTTTAGCATGTTACATTTCGTTTTTTGGTTGGCAAACACTAATTAGTTCCACATGGAGACACAACAAGTACACATAAGTGTTTTCAGTGTAGAATGCTACAGAAACTAGGTGAAAAATGATATTTGCGACTGTAAACATGACATTGATTCCACTTGCCCAAGAAAACGTCTTTGCTTTTCTCCAAAACCAGTTTGACTCTGCTTTTCTGGGTCCTTAGCACACGAATTCCACACGAGTTTGTCCAGATAGGTCTGGGTGTAACCAGAATTATCCGGTTCTGTGTGGCTAAATGAATATCAGCTTTTAAACAGCCTGTGTGTTTGTTAGTGTTTTCTGGATAGTATCTAGGAAGTTTGGAGTTTTGAATGAATTTTAGCATGTTACATTTTGTTTTTTTGTTGGTAAACGATAATTACTTCCACATGGAGACACAACAAGTACACAGAAGTGTTTTCTGAGTAGAATGCTACAGGAACTAGGAGAAAAATGATATTTGCGACTGTAAACATGACATTGAATTCACATTCCCAAGAAAAAGACTTTGCTTTTCTCCAAAACCAGTTTGACTCTGCTTTTCTGGGTCTGTAGCACACGAATTCCACACGAGTTTGTCCAGATAGGTCTGGGTGTAACCAGAATTATCCGGTTCTGTGTGGCTAAATGAATATCAGCTTTTAAACAGCCTGTGTGATTGTTAGTGTTTTCTGGATAGTATCTAGGAACTTTAGAGTTTTGAATGAATTTTAGCATGTTACATTTCGTTTTTTGGTTGGCAAACACTAATTAGTTCCACATGGAGACACAACAAGTACACATAAGTGTTTTCAGAGTACAATGCTACAGAAACTAGGTGAAAAATGATATTTGCGACTGTAAACATGACATTGAATCCACTTGCCCAAGAAAACGTCTTTGCTTTTCTCCAAAACCAGTTTGACTCTGCTTTTCTGGGTGCTTTGCACACGAATTCCACACGAGTTTGTCCAGATAGGTCTGGGTGTAACCAGAATTATCCGGTTCTGTGTGGCTAAATGAATATCAGCTTTTAAACAGCCTGTGTGATTGTAGTGTTTTCTGGATAGTATCTAGGAACTTTAGAGTTTTGAATGAATTCTAGCATGTTACATTTTGTTTTTTTGTTGGCAAACACTAATTAGTTCCACATGGAGACACAACAAGTACACATAAGAGTTTTCTGAGTAGAATGCTACAGGAACTAGGTGAAAAATGATATTTGCGACTGTAAACATGACATTGAATTCACATTCCCAAGAAAAAGACTTTGCTTTTCTCCAAAACCAGTTTGACTCTGCTTTTCTGGGTGCTTTGTACTCGAATTCCACACGAGTTTGTCCAGATAGGTCTTTATCTAACCAGAAATATCCAGTTCTATCTGGCTAAATGAATATCAGCTTTTAAACAGCCTGTGTGTTTGTTAGTGTTTTCTGGATAGTATCTAGGAACTTTAGAGTTTTGAATGAATTCTAGCATGTTACATTTTGTTTTTTTGTTGGCAAACGCTAATTAGTTCCACATGGAGACACAACAAGTACACATAAGGGTTTTCTGAGTAGAATGCTACAGGAACTAGGAGAAAAATGATATTTGCGACTGTAAACATGACATTGAATTCACATTCCCAAGAAAAAGACTTTGCTTTTCTCCAAAACAAGTTTGACTCTGCATTTCTGGGTCCGTAGCAGACAAATTCCACACGAGTTTGTCCAGATAGGTCTGTATCTAACCAGAAATATCCAGTTCTGTGTGGCTAAATGAATATCAGCTTTCAAACAGCCTGTGTGTTTGTTAGTGTATTCTGAATAGTATCTAGGAACTTTAGAGTTTTGAATGAATTCTAGCGTGTTACATTTTTTTTTTTGTCGGCAAACGCTAATTAGTTCCACATGGAGACACAACAAGTACACAGAAGTGTTTTCTCAGTAGAATGCTAAAGAAACTAGGTGAAAAATGATATTTGCGACTGTAAACATGACATTGAATTCACATTCCCAAGAAAAAGACTTTGCTTTTCTCCAAAACCAGTTTGACTCTGCTTTTCTGGGTGCTTTGCACACGAATTCCACACGAGTTTGTCCAGATAGGTCTTTATCTAACCAGAAATATCCAGTTCTATGTGGCTAAATGAATATCAGCTTTTAAACAGCCTGTGTGTTTGTTAGTGTTTTCTGGATAGTATCTAGGAACTTTAGAGTTTTGAATGAATTCTAGCATGTTACATTTTGTTTTTTTGTTGGCAAACGCTAATTAGTTCCACATGGAGACACAACAAGAACACATAAGTGTTTTCTGAGTAGAATGCTACAGGAACTAGGAGAAAAATGATATTTGCGACTGTAAACATGACATTGAATTCACATTCCCAAGAAAAAGACTTTGCTTTTCTCCAAAACCAGTTTGACTCTGCATTGCTGGGTCCGTAGCACACAAATTCCACACGAGTTTGTCCACATAGGTCTGTATCTAACCAGAAATATCCAGTTCTGTGTGGCTAAATGAATATCAGCTTTCAAACAGCCTGTTTGTTTCTTAGTGTATTCTGAATAGTATCTAGGAACTTTAGAGTTTTGAATGAATTCTAGCGTGTTACATTTTTTTTTTGTCGGCAAACGCTAATTAGTTCCACATGGAGACACAACAAGTACACAGAAGTGTTTTCTCAGTAGAATGCTAAAGAAACTAGGTGAAAAATGATATTTGCGACTGTAAACATGACATTGAATTCACATTCCCAAGAAAAAGACTTTGCTTTTCTCCAAAACCAGTTTGAGTCTGCTTTTCTGGGTCCTTAGCACACGAATTCCACACGAGTTTGTCCAGATAGGTCTGGGTGTAACCAGAATTATCTGGTTCTGTGTGGCTAAATGAATATCAGCTTTTAAACAGCCTGTGTGATTGTAGTGTTTTCTGGATAGTATCTAGGAACTTTAGAGTTTTGAATGAATTCTAGCGTGTTACATTTTTTTTTTGTCGGCAAACGCTAATTAGTTCCACATGGAGACACAACAAGTACACAGAAGTGTTTTCTGAGTAGAATGCTACAGGAACTAGGTGAAAAATGATATTTGCAACTGTAAACATGACATTGAATTCACATTCCCAAGAAAAAGACTTTGCTTTTCTCCAAAACCAGTTTGAGTCTGCTTTTTTGGTCCTTAGCACACGAATTCCACACGAGTTTGTCCAGATAGGTCTGGGTGTAACCAGAATTATCCGGTTCTGTGTGGCTAAATGAATATCAGCTTTTAAACAGCCTGTGTGATTGTTAGTGTTTTCTGGATATTATCTAGCAACTTTAGAGTTTTGAATGAATTTTAGCATGTTACATTTCGTTTTTTGGTTGGCAAACACTAATTAGTTCCACATGGAGACACAACAAGTACACATAAGTGTTTTCTGAGTAGAATGCTACAGGAACTAGGAGAAAAATGATATTTGCGACTGTAAACATGACATTGAATTCACATTCCCAAGAAAAAGACTTTGCTTTTCTCCAAAACCAGTTTGACTCTGCTTTTCTGGGTCCGTAGCACACGAATTCCACACGAGTTTGTCCAGATAGGTCTGGGTGTAACCAGAATTATCCGGTTCTGTGTGGCTAAATGAATATCAGCTTTTAAACAGCCTGTGTGATTGTAGTGTTTTCTGGATAGTATCTAGGAACTTTAGAGTTTTGAATGAATTTTAGCATGTTACATTTCGTTTTTTGTTTGGCAAACGCTAATTAGTTCCACATGGAGACACAACAAGTACACATAAGTGTTTTCAGAGTACAACGCTACAGAAACTAGGTGAAAAATGATATTTGCGACTGTAAACATGACATTGAATTCACATTCCCAAGAAAACGTCTTTGCTTTTCTCCAAAACCAGTTTGACTCTGCTTTTCTGGGTCTTTAGCACACGAATTCCACACAAGTTTGTCCAGATAGGTCTGGGTGTAACCAGAATTATCCGGTTCTGTGTGGCTAAATGAATATCAGCTTTTAAACAGCCTGTGTGTTTGTTAGTGTTTTCTGGATAGTATCTAGGAACTTTAGAGTTTTGAATGAATTTTAGTATGTTACATTTTGTTTTTTTGTTGGCAAACACTAATTAGTTCCACATGGAGACACAACAAGTACACATAAGTGTTTTCTGAGTAGAATGCTACAGGAACTAGGAGAAAAATGATATTTGCGACTGTAAACATGACATTGAATTCACATTCCCAAGAAAAAGACTTTGCTTTTCTCCAAAACCAGTTTGACTCTGCTTTTCTGGGTTCTTTGCACACGAATTCCACACGAGTTTGTCCAGATAGGTCTGTATCTAACCAGAAATATCCAGTTCTGTGTGGCTAAATGAATATCAGCTTTTAAACAGCCTGTGTGTTTGTTAGTGTTTTCTGGATAGTATCTAGGAACTTTAGAGTTTTGAATGAATTTTAGCATGTTACATTTTGCTTTTTGTTGGCAAACGCTAATTAGTTCCACATGGAGACACAACAAGTACACATAAGTGTTTTCTGAGTAGAATGCTACAGGAACTAGGTGAAAAATGATATTTGCGACTGTAAACATGACATTGAATTCACATTCCCAAGAAAAAGACTTTGCTTTTCTCCAAAACCAGTTTGACTCTGCTTTTCTGGGTGCTTTGCACACGAATTCCACACGAGTTTGTCCAGATAGGTCTTTATCTAACCAGAAAATTCCAGTTCTATGTGGCTAAATGAATATCAGCTTTTAAACAGCCTGTGTGTTTGTTAGTGTTTTCTGGATAGTATCTAGGAACTTTAGAGTTTTGAATGAATTCTAGCATGTTACATTTTGTTTTTTTGTTGGCAAACGCTAATTAGTTCCACATGGAGTCACAACAAGTACACATAAGGGTTTTCTGAGTAGAATGCTACAGGAACTAGGAGAAAAATGATATTTGCGACTGTAAACATGACATTGAATTCACATTCCCAAGAAAAAGACTTTGCTTTTCTCCAAAACCAGTTTGACTCTGCTTTTCTGGGTCCGTAGCACACGAATTCCACACGAGTTTGTCCAGATAGGTCTGGGTGTAACCAGAATTATCCGGCTCTGTGTGGCTAAATGAATATCAGCTTTTAAACAGCCTGTGTGATTGTAGTGTTTTCTGGATAGTATCTAGGAACTTTAGAGTTTTGAATGAATTTTAGCATGTTACATTTCGTTTTTTGGTTGGCAAACGCTAATTAGTACCACATGGAGACACAACAAGTACACATAAGTGTTTTCTGAGTAGAATGCTACAGGAACTAGGAGAAAAATGATATTTGCAACTGTAAACATGACATTGAATTCACATTCCCAAGAAAAAGACTTTGCTTTTCTCCAAAACCAGTTTGACTCTGCTTTTCTGGGTGCTTTGCACACGAATTCCACACGAGTTTGTCCAGATAGGTCTTTATCTTACCAGAAATATCCAGTTCTATGTGGCTAAATGAATATCAGCTTTTAAACAGCCTGTGTGTTTGTTAGTGTTTTCTGGAGAGTATCTAGGAACTTTAGCGTTTTGAATGAATTCTAGCATGTTACATTTTGTTTTTTTGTTGGCAAACGCTAATTAGTTCCACATGGAGTCACAACAAGTACACATAAGGGTTTTCTGAGTAGAATGCTACAGGAACTATGAGAAAAATGATATTTGCGACTGTAAACATGACATTGAATTCACATTCCCAAGAAAAAGACTTTGCTTTTCTCCAAAACCAGTTTTACTCTGCTTTTCTGGGTGCTTTGCACACGAATTCCACACGAGTTTGTCCAGATAGGTCTGGGTGTAACCAGAATTATCCGGTTCTGTGTGGCTAAATGAATATCAGCTTTTAAACAGCCTGTGTGATTGTTGTGTTTTCTGGATAGTATCTAGGAACTTTAGAGTTTTGAATGAATTTTAGCATGTTACATTTCGTTTTTTGGTTGGCAAACACTAATTAGTTCCACATGGAGACACAACAAGTACACAGAAGTGTTTTCTGAGTAGAATGCTACAGAAACTAGGTGAAAAATGATATTTGCGACTGTAAACATGACATTGAATTCACATTCCCAAGAAAAAGACTTTGCTTTTCTCCAAAACCAGTTTGACTCTGCTTTTCTGGGTCCGTAGCACACGAATTCCACACGCGTTTGTCCAGATAGGTCTGGGTGTAACCAGAATTATCTGGTTCTGTGTGGCTAAATGAATATCAGCTTTTAAACAGCCTGTGTGATTGTAGTGTTTTCTGGATAGTATCTAGGAACTTTAGAGTTTTGAATGAATTTTAGCATGTTACATTTCATTTTTTTGTTGGCAAACACTAATTAGTTCCACATGGAGACACAACAAGTACACATAAGTGTTTTCAGAGTACAATGCTACAGAAACTAGGTGAAAAATGATATTTACGACTGTAAACATGACATTGAATCCACTTGCCCAAGAAAACGTCTTTGCTTTTCTCCAAAACCAGTTTGACTCTGTTTTTCTGGGTCCTTAGCACACGAATTCCACACGAGTTTGTCCAGATAGGTCTGGGTGTAACCAGAATTATCCGGTTCTGTGTGGCTAAATGAATATCAGCTTTTAAACAGCCTGTGTGTTTGTTAGTGTTTTCTGGATAGTATCTAGGAACTTTAGAGTTTTGAATGAATTTTAGCATGTTACATTTTTTTTTTTTGTTGGCAAACGCTAATTAGTTCCACATGGAGTCACAACAAGTACACATAAGGGTTTTCTGAGTAGAATGCTACAGGAACTAGGAGAAAAATGATATTTGCGACTGTAAACATGACATTGAATTCACATTCCCAAGAAAAAGACTTTGCTTTTCTCCAAAACCAGTTTGACTCTGCTTTTCTGGGTGCTTTGCACACGAATTCCACACGAGTTTGTCCAGATAGGTCTGGGTGTAACCAGAATTATCCGGTTCTGTGTGGCTAAATGAATATCAGCTTTTAAACAGCCTGTGTGATTGTAGTGTTTTCTGGATAGTATCTAGGAACTTTAGCGTTTTGAATGAATTTTAGCATGTTACATTTCGTTTTTTGGTTGGCAAACACTAATTAGTTCCACATGGAGACACAACAAGTACACAGAAGTGTTTTCAGAGTACAATGCTACAGAAACTAGGTGAAAAATGATATTTGCGACTGTAAACATGACATTGAATCCACTTACCCAAGAAAACGTCTTTGCTTTTCTCCAAAACCAGTTTGACTCTGCTTTTCTGGGTCCTTAGCACACGAATTCCACACGAGTTTGTCCAGATAGGTCTGGGTGTAACCAGAATTATCCGGTTCTGTGTGGCTAAATGAATATCAGCTTTTAAACAGCCTGTGTGTTTGTTAGTGTTTTCTGGATAGTATCTAGGAACTTTAGAGTTTTGAATGAATTTTAGTATGTTACATTTTGTTTTTTTGTTGGCAAACGCTAATTAGTTCCACATGGAGACACAACAAGTACACATAAGTGTTTTCTGAGTAGAATGCTACAGGAACTAGGAGAAAAATGATATTTGCGACTGTAAACATGACATTGAATTCACATTCCCAAGAAAAAGACTTTGCTTTTCTCCAAAACCAGTTTGACTCTGCTTTTCTGGGTCCTTAGCACGCGAATTCCACACGATTTTGTCCAGATAGGTCTGGGTGTAACCAGAATTATCCGGTTCTGTGTGGCTAAATGAATATCAGCTTTTAAACAGCCTGTGTGTTTGTTAGTGTTTTCTGGATAGTATCTAGGAACTTTAGAGTTTTGAATGAATTTTAGCATGTTACATTTTTTTTTTTTGTTGGCAAACGCTAATTAGTTCCACATGGAGTCACAACAAGTACACATAAGGGTTTTCTGAGTAGAATGCTACAGGAACTAGGAGAAAAATGATATTTGCGACTGTAAACATGACATTGAATTCACATTCCCAAGAAAAAGACTTTGCTTTTCTCCAAAACCAGTTTGACTCTGCTTTTCTGGGTGCTTTGCACACGAATTCCACACGAGTTTGTCCAGATAGGTCTGGGTGTAACCAGAATTATCCGGCTCTGTGTGGCTAAATGAATATCAGCTTTTAAACAGCCTGTGTGATTGTAGTGTTTTCTGGATAGTATCTAGGAACTTTAGCGTTTTGAATGAATTTTAGCATGTTACATTTCGTTTTTTGGTTGGCAAACACTAATTAGTTCCACATGGAGACACAACAAGTACACAGAAGTGTTTTCAGAGTACAATGCTACAGAAACTAGGTGAAAAATGATATTTGCGACTGTAAACATGACATTGAATCCACTTACCCAAGAAAACGTCTTTGCTTTTCTCCAAAACCAGTTTGACTCTGCTTTTCTGGGTCCTTAGCACACGAATTCCACACGAGTTTGTCCAGATAGGTCTGGGTGTAACCAGAATTATCCGGTTCTGTGTGGCTAAATGAATATCAGCTTTTAAACAGCCTGTGTGTTTGTTAGTGTTTTCTGGATAGTATCTAGGAACTTTAGAGTTTTGAATGAATTTTAGTATGTTACATTTTGTTTTTTTGTTGGCAAACGCTAATTAGTTCCACATGGAGACACAACAAGTACACATAAGTGTTTTCTGAGTAGAATGCTACAGGAACTAGGAGAAAAATGATATTTGCGACTGTAAACATGACATTGAATTCACATTCCCAAGAAAAAGACTTTGCTTTTCTCCAAAACCAGTTTGACTCTGCTTTTCTGGGTCCTTAGCACGCGAATTCCACACGATTTTGTCCAGATAGGTCTGGGTGTAACCAGAATTATCCGGTTCTGTGTGGCTAAATGAATATCAGCTTTTAAACAGCCTGTGTGTTTGTTAGTGTTTTCTGGATAGTATCTAGGAACTTTAGCGTTTTGAATGAATTCTAGCATGTTACATTTTGTTTTTTTGTTGGCAAACGCTAATTAGTTCCACATGGAGTCACAACAAGTACACATAAGGGTTTTCTGAGTAGAATGCTACAGGAACTATGAGAAAAATGATATTTGCGACTGTAAACATGACATTGAATTCACATTCCCAAGAAAAAGACTTTGCTTTTCTCCAAAACCAGTTTGACTCTGCTTTTCTGGGTGCTTTGCACACGAATTCCACACGAGTTTGTCCAGATAGGTCTGGGTGTAACCAGAATTATCCGGCTCTGTGTGGCTAAATGAATATCAGCTTTTAAACAGCCTGTGTGATTGTTGTGTTTTCTGGATAGTATCTAGGAACTTTAGAGTTTTGAATGAATTTTAGCATGTTACATTTCGTTTTTTGGTTGGCAAACACTAATTAGTTCCACATGGAGACACAACAAGTACACAGAAGTGTTTTCTGAGTAGAATGCTACAGAAACTAGGTGAAAAATGATATTTGCGACTGTAAACATGACATTGAATTCACATTCCCAAGAAAAAGACTTTGCTTTTCTCCAAAACCAGTTTGACTCTGCTTTTCTGGGTCCGTAGCACACGAATTCCACACGGGTTTGTCCAGATAGGTCTGGGTGTAACCAGAATTATCTGGTTCTGTGTGGCTAAATGAATATCAGCTTTTAAACAGCCTGTGTGATTGTAGTGTTTTCTGGATAGTATCTAGGAACTTTAGAGTTTTGAATGAATTTTAGCATGTTACATTTCATTTTTTTGTTGGCAAACACTAATTAGTTCCACATGGAGACACAACAAGTACACATAAGTGTTTTCAGAGTACAATGCTACAGAAACTAGGTGAAAAATGATATTTACGACTGTAAACATGACATTGAATCCACTTGCCCAAGAAAACGTCTTTGCTTTTCTCCAAAACCAGTTTGACTCTGTTTTTCTGGGTCCTTAGCACACGAATTCCACACGAGTTTGTCCAGATAGGTCTGGGTGTAACCAGAATTATCCGGTTCTGTGTGGCTAAATGAATATCAGCTTTTAAACAGCCTGTGTGTTTGTTAGTGTTTTCTGGATAGTATCTAGGAACTTTAGAGTTTTGAATGAATTTTAGCATGTTACATTTTTTTTTTTTGTTGGCAAACGCTAATTAGTTCCACATGGAGTCACAACAAGTACACATAAGGGTTTTCTGAGTAGAATGCTACAGGAACTAGGAGAAAAATGATATTTGCGACTGTAAACATGACATTGAATTCACATTCCCAAGAAAAAGACTTTGCTTTTCTCCAAAACCAGTTTGACTCTGCTTTTCTGGGTGCTTTGCACACGAATTCCACACGAGTTTGTCCAGATAGGTCTGGGTGTAACCAGAATTATCCGGTTCTGTGTGGCTAAATGAATATCAGCTTTTAAACAGCCTGTGTGATTGTAGTGTTTTCTGGATAGTATCTAGGAACTTTAGCGTTTTGAATGAATTTTAGCATGTTACATTTCGTTTTTTGGTTGGCAAACACTAATTAGTTCCACATGGAGACACAACAAGTACACAGAAGTGTTTTCAGAGTACAATGCTACAGAAACTAGGTGAAAAATGATATTTGCGACTGTAAACATGACATTGAATCCACTTACCCAAGAAAACGTCTTTGCTTTTCTCCAAAACCAGTTTGACTCTGCTTTTCTGGGTCCTTAGCACACGAATTCCACACGAGTTTGTCCAGATAGGTCTGGGTGTAACCAGAATTATCCGGTTCTGTGTGGCTAAATGAATATCAGCTTTTAAACAGCCTGTGTGTTTGTTAGTGTTTTCTGGATAGTATCTAGGAACTTTAGAGTTTTGAATGAATTTTAGTATGTTACATTTTGTTTTTTTGTTGGCAAACGCTAATTAGTTCCACATGGAGACACAACAAGTACACATAAGTGTTTTCTGAGTAGAATGCTACAGGAACTAGGAGAAAAATGATATTTGCGACTGTAAACATGACATTGAATTCACATTCCCAAGAAAAAGACTTTGCTTTTCTCCAAAACCAGTTTGACTCTGCTTTTCTGGGTCCTTAGCACGCGAATTCCACACGATTTTGTCCAGATAGGTCTGGGTGTAACCAGAATTATCCGGTTCTGTGTGGCTAAATGAATATCAGCTTTTAAACAGCCTGTGTGTTTGTTAGTGTTTTCTGGATAGTATCTAGGAACTTTAGAGTTTTGAATGAATTTTAGCATGTTACATTTTTTTTTTTTGTTGGCAAACGCTAATTAGTTCCACATGGAGTCACAACAAGTACACATAAGGGTTTTCTGAGTAGAATGCTACAGGAACTAGGAGAAAAATGATATTTGCGACTGTAAACATGACATTGAATTCACATTCCCAAGAAAAAGACTTTGCTTTTCTCCAAAACCAGTTTGACTCTGCTTTTCTGGGTGCTTTGCACACGAATTCCACACGAGTTTGTCCAGATAGGTCTGGGTGTAACCAGAATTATCCGGCTCTGTGTGGCTAAATGAATATCAGCTTTTAAACAGCCTGTGTGATTGTAGTGTTTTCTGGATAGTATCTAGGAACTTTAGCGTTTTGAATGAATTTTAGCATGTTACATTTCGTTTTTTGGTTGGCAAACACTAATTAGTTCCACATGGAGACACAACAAGTACACAGAAGTGTTTTCAGAGTACAATGCTACAGAAACTAGGTGAAAAATGATATTTGCGACTGTAAACATGACATTGAATCCACTTACCCAAGAAAACGTCTTTGCTTTTCTCCAAAACCAGTTTGACTCTGCTTTTCTGGGTCCTTAGCACACGAATTCCACACGAGTTTGTCCAGATAGGTCTGGGTGTAACCAGAATTATCCGGTTCTGTGTGGCTAAATGAATATCAGCTTTTAAACAGCCTGTGTGTTTGTTAGTGTTTTCTGGATAGTATCTAGGAACTTTAGAGTTTTGAATGAATTTTAGTATGTTACATTTTGTTTTTTTGTTGGCAAACGCTAATTAGTTCCACATGGAGACACAACAAGTACACATAAGTGTTTTCTGAGTAGAATGCTACAGGAACTAGGAGAAAAATGATATTTGCGACTGTAAACATGACATTGAATTCACATTCCCAAGAAAAAGACTTTGCTTTTCTCCAAAACCAGTTTGACTCTGCTTTTCTGGGTCCTTAGCACGCGAATTCCACACGATTTTGTCCAGATAGGTCTGGGTGTAACCAGAATTATCCGGTTCTGTGTGGCTAAATGAATATCAGCTTTTAAACAGCCTGTGTGTTTGTTAGTGTTTTCTGGATAGTATCTAGGAACTTTAGAGTTTTGAATGAATTTTAGCATGTTACATTTTGTTTTTTTGTTGGCAAACGCTAATTAGTTCCACATGGAGTCACAACAAGTACACATAAGGGTTTTCTGAGTAGAATGCTACAGGAACTAGGAGAAAAATGATATTTGCGACTGTAAACATGACATTGAATTCACATTCCCAAGAAAAAGACTTTGCTTTTCTCCAAAACCAGTTTGACTCTGCTTTTCTGGGTGCTTTGCACACGAATTCCACACGAGTTTGTCCAGATAGGTCTGGGTGTAACCAGAATTATCCGGTTCTGTGTGGCTAAATGAATATCAGCTTTTAAACAGCCTGTGTGATTGTAGTGTTTTCTGGATAGTATCTATGAACTTTAGAGTTTTGAATGAATTTTAGCATGTTACATTTCGTTTTTTGGTTGGCAAACACTAATTAGTTCCACATGGAGACACAACAAGTACACAGAAGTGTTTTCAGAGTACAATGCTACAGAAACTAGGTGAAAAATGATATTTGCGACTGTAAACATGACATTGAATCCACTTACCCAAGAAAACGTCTTTGCTTTTCTCCAAAACCAGTTTGACTCTGCTTTTCTGGGTCCGTAGCACACGAATTCCACATGAGTTTGTCCAGATAGGTCTGGGTGTAACCAGAATTATCCGGTTCTGTGTGGCTAAATGAATATCAGCTTTTAAACAGCCTGTGTGATTGTAGTGTTTTCTAGATAGTATCTAGGAACTTTAGAGTTTTGAATGAATTTTAGCATGTTACATTTCGTTTTTTGGTTGGCAAACACTAATTAGTTCCACATGGAGACACAACAAGTACACATACGTGTTTTCAGAGTACAATGCTACAGAAACTAGGTGAAAAATGATATTTGTGACTGTAAACATGACATTGATTCCACTTGCCCAAGAAAACGTCTTTGCTTTTCTCCAAAACCAGTTTGACTCTGCTTTTCTGGGTCCTTAGCACGCGAATTCCACACGATTTTGTCCAGATAGGTCTGGGTGTAACCAGAATTATCCGGTTCTGTGTGGCTAAATGAATATCAGCTTTTAAACAGCCTGTGTGTTTGTTAGTGTTTTCTGGATAGTATCTAGGAACTTTAGAGTTTTGAATGAATTTTAGCATGTTACATTTTGTTTTTTTGTTGGCAAACGCTAATTAGTTCCACATGGAGTCACAACAAGTACACATAAGGGTTTTCTGAGTAGAATGCTACAGGAACTAGGAGAAAAATGATATTTGCGACTGTAAACATGACATTGAATTCACATTCCCAAGAAAAAGACTTTGCTTTTCTCCAAAACCAGTTTGACTCTGCTTTTCTGGGTGCTTTGCACACGAATTCCACACGAGTTTGTCCAGATAGGTCTGGGTGTAACCAGAATTATCCGGTTCTGTGTGGCTAAATGAATATCAGCTTTTAAACAGCCTGTGTGATTGTAGTGTTTTCTGGATAGTATCTAGGAACTTTAGAGTTTTGAATGAATTTTAGCATGTTACATTTCGTTTTTTGGTTGGCAAACACTAATTAGTTCCACATGGAGACACAACAAGTACACAGAAGTGTTTTCAGAGTACAATGCTACAGAAACTAGGTGAAAAATGATATTTGCGACTGTAAACATGACATTGAATCCACTTACCCAAGAAAACGTCTTTGCTTTTCTCCAAAACCAGTTTGACTCTGCTTTTCTGGGTCCTTAGCACACGAATTCCACACGAGTTTGTCCAGATAGGTCTGGGTGTAACCAGAATTATCCGGTTCTGTGTGGCTAAATGAATATCAGCTTTTAAACAGCCTGTGTGTTTGTTAGTGTTTTCTGGATAGTATCTAGGAACTTTAGAGTTTTGAATGAATTTTAGCATGTTACATTTCATTTTTTTGTTGGCAAACACTAATTAGTTCCACATGGAGACACAACAAGTACACATAAGTGTTTTCAGAGTACAATGCTACAGAAACTAGGTGAAAAATGATATTTACGACTGTAAACATGACATTGAATCCACTTGCCCAAGAAAACGTCTTTGCTTTTCTCCAAAACCAGTTTGACTCTGCTTTTCTGGGTCCTTAGCACACGAATTCCACACGAGTTTGTCCAGATAGGTCTGGGTGTAACCAGAATTATCCGGTTCTGTGTGGCTAAATGAATATCAGCTTTTAAACAGCCTGTGTGTTTGTTAGTGTTTTCTGGATAGTATCTAGGAACTTTAGAGTTTTGAATGAATTTTAGCATGTTACATTTTGTTTTTTTGTTGGCAAACGTTAATTAGTTACACATGGAGTCACAACAAGTACACATAAGGGTTTTCTGAGTAGAATGCTACAGGAACTAGGAGAAAAATGATATTTGCAACTGTAAACATGACATTGAATTCACATTCCCAAGAAAAAGACTTTGCTTTTCTCCAAAACCAGTTTGACTCTGCTTTTCTGGGTCCGTAGCACACAAATTCCACACGAGTTTGTCCAGATAGGTCTGTATCTAACCAGAAATATCCAGTTCTGTGTGGCTAAATGAATATCAGCTTTTAAACAGCCTGTGTGTTTGTTAGTGTTTTCTGGATAGTATCTAGGAACTTTAGAGTTTTGAATGAATTCTAGCGTGTTACATTTTATTTTTTTGTCGGCAAACGCTAATTAGTTCCACATGGAGACACAACAAGTACACATAAGTGTTTTCAGAGTACAATGCTACAGAAACTAGGTGAAAAATGATATTTGCGACTGTAAACATGACATTGAATTCACATTCCCAAGAAAACGTCTTTGCTTTTCTCCAAAACCAGTTTGACTCTGCTTTTCTGGGTCTTTAGCACGCGAATTCCACACGATTTTGTCCAGATAGGTCTGGGTGTAACCAGAATTATCCGGTTCTGTGTGGCTAAATGAATATCAGCTTTTAAACAGCCTGTGTGTTTGTTAGTGTTTTCTGGATAGTATCTAGGAACTTTAGAGTTTTGAATGAATTTTAGCATGTTACATTTTGTTTTTTTGTTGGCAAACGCTAATTAGTTCCACATGGAGTCACAACAAGTACACATAAGGGTTTTCTGAGTAGAATGCTACAGGAACTAGGAGAAAAATGATATTTGCGACTGTAAACATGACATTGAATTCACATTCCCAAGAAAAAGACTTTGCTTTTCTCCAAAACCAGTTTGACTCTGCTTTTCTGGGTGCTTTGCACACGAATTCCACACGAGTTTGTCCAGATAGGTCTGGGTGTAACCAGAATTATCCGGTTCTGTGTGGCTAAATGAATATCAGCTTTTAAACAGCCTGTGTGATTGTAGTGTTTTCTGGATAGTATCTAGGAACTTTAGAGTTTTGAATGAATTTTAGCATGTTACATTTCGTTTTTTGGTTGGCAAACACTAATTAGTTCCACATGGAGACACAGCAAGTACACAGAAGTGTTTTCAGAGTACAATGCTACAGAAACTAGGTGAAAAATGATATTTGCGACTGTAAACATGACATTGAATCCACTTACCCAAGAAAACGTCTTTGCTTTTCTCCAAAACCAGTTTGACTCTGCTTTTCTGGGTCCTTAGCACACGAATTCCACACGAGTTTGTCCAGATAGGTCTGGGTGTAACCAGAATTATCCGGTTCTGTGTGGCTAAATGAATATCAGCTTTTAAACAGCCTGTGTGTTTGTTAGTATTTTCTGGATAGTATCTAGGAACTTTAGAGTTTTGAATGAATTTTAGCATGTTACATTTCATTTTTTGGTTGGCAAACACTAATTAGTTCCACATGGAGACACAACAAGTACACATAAGTGTTTTCAGAGTACAATGCTACAGAAACTAGGTGAAAAATGATATTTACGACTGTAAACATGACATTGAATCCACTTGCCCAAGAAAACGTCTTTGCTTTTCTCCAAAACCAGTTTGACTCTGCTTTTCTGGGTCCTTAGCACACGAATTCCACACGAGTTTGTCCAGATAGGTCTGGGTGTAACCAGAATTATCCGGTTCTGTGTGGCTAAATGAATATCAGCTTTTAAACAGCCTGTGTGTTTGTTAGTGTTTTCTGGATAGTATCTAGGAACTTTAGAGTTTTGAATGAATTTTAGCATGTTACATTTTGTTTTTTTGTTGGCAAACGCTAATTAGTTACACATGGAGTCACAACAAGTACACATAAGGGTTTTCTGAGTAGAATGCTACAGGAACTAGGAGAAAAATGATATTTGCAACTGTAAACATGACATTGAATTCACATTCCCAAGAAAAAGACTTTGCTTTTCTCCAAAACCAGTTTGACTCTGCTTTTCTGGGTCCGTAGCACACAAATTCCACACGAGTTTTTCCAGATAGGTCTGTATCTAACCAGAAATATCCAGTTCTGTGTGGCTAAATGAATATCAGCTTTTAAACAGCCTGTGTGTTTGTTAGTGTTTTCTGGATAGTATCTAGGAACTTTAGAGTTTTGAATGAATTCTAGCGTGTTACATTTTTTTTTTTTGTCGGCAAACGCTAATTAGTTCCACATGGAGACACAACAAGTACACATAAGGGTTTTCAGAGTACAATGCTACAGAAACTAGGTGAAAAATGATATTTGCGACTGTAAACATGACATTGAATTCACATTCCCAACAAAACGTCTTTGCTTTTCTCCAAAACCAGTTTGACTCTGCTTTTCTGGGTCTTTAGCACACGAATTCCACACAAGTTTGTCCAGATAGGTCTGGGTGTAACCAGAATTATCCGGTTCTGTGTGGCTAAATGAATATCAGCTTTTAAACAGCCTGTGTGTTTGTTAGTGTTTTCTGGATAGTATCTAGGAACTTTAGAGTTTTGAATGAATTTTAGTATGTTACATTTTGTTTTTTTGTTGGCAAACACTAATTAGTTCCACATGGAGACACAACAAGTACACATAAGTGTTTTCTGAGTAGAATGCTACAGGAACTAGGAGAAAAATGATATTTGCGACTGTAAACATGACATTGAATTCACATTCCCAAGAAAAAGACTTTGCTTTTCTCCAAAACCAGTTTGACTCTGCTTTTCTGGGTTCTTTGCACACGAATTCCACACGAGTTTGTCCAGATAGGTCTGTATCTAACCAGAAATATCCAGTTCTGTGTGGCTAAATGAATATCAGCTTTTAAACAGCCTGTGTGTTTGTTAGTGTTTTCTGGATAGTATCTAGGAACTTTAGAGTTTTGAATGAATTTTAGCATGTTACATTTTGCTTTTTGTTGGCAAACGCTAATTAGTTCCACATGGAGACACAACAAGTACACATAAGTGTTTTCTGAGTAGAATGCTACAGGAACTAGGTGAAAAATGATATTTGCGACTGTAAACATGACATTGAATTCACATTCCCAAGAAAAAGACTTTGCTTTTCTCCAAAACCAGTTTGACTCTGCTTTTCTGGGTGCTTTGCACACGAATTCCACACGAGTTTGTCCAGATAGGTCTTTATCTAACCAGAAAATTCCAGTTCTATGTGGCTAAATGAATATCAGCTTTTAAACAGCCTGTGTGTTTGTTAGTGTTTTCTGGATAGTATCTAGGAACTTTAGCGTTTTGAATGAATTCTAGCATGTTACATTTTGTTTTTTTGTTGGCAAACGCTAATTAGTTCCACATGGAGTCACAACAAGTACACATAAGGGTTTTCTGAGTAGAATGCTACAGGAACTAGGAGAAAAATGATATTTGCGACTGTAAACATGACATTGAATTCACATTCCCAAGAAAAAGACTTTGCTTTTCTCCAAAACCAGTTTGACTCTGCTTTTCTGGGTCCGTAGCACACGAATTCCACACGAGTTTGTCCAGATAGGTCTGGGTGTAACCAGAATTATCCGGCTCTGTGTGGCTAAATGAATATCAGCTTTTAAACAGCCTGTGTGATTGTAGTGTTTTCTGGATAGTATCTAGGAACTTTAGAGTTTTGAATGAATTTTAGCATGTTACATTTCGTTTTTTGGTTGGCAAACGCTAATTAGTACCACATGGAGACACAGCAAGTACACATAAGTGTTTTCTGAGTAGAATGCTACAGGAACTAGGAGAAAAATGATATTTGCAACTGTAAACATGACATTGAATTCACATTCCCAAGAAAAAGACTTTGCTTTTCTCCAAAACCAGTTTGACTCTGCTTTTCTGGGTGCTTTGCACACGAATTCCACACGAGTTTGTCCAGATAGGTCTTTATCTTACCAGAAATATCCAGTTCTATGTGGCTAAATGAATATCAGCTTTTAAACAGCCTGTGTGTTTGTTAGTGTTTTCTGGATAGTATCTAGGAACTTTAGCGTTTTGAATGAATTCTAGCATGTTACATTTTGTTTTTTTGTTGGCAAACGCTAATTAGTTCCACATGGAGTCACAACAAGTACACATAAGGGTTTTCTGAGTAGAATGCTACGGGAACTATGAGAAAAATGATATTTGCGACTGTAAACATGACATTGAATTCACATTCCCAAGAAAAAGACTTTGCTTTTCTCCAAAACCAGTTTGACTCTGCTTTTCTGGGTGCTTTGCACACGAATTCCACACGAGTTTGTCCAGATAGGTCTGGGTGTAACCAGAATTATCCGGCTCTGTGTGGCTAAATGAATATCAGCTTTTAAACAGCCTGTGTGATTGTTGTGTTTTCTGGATAGTATCTAGGAACTTTAGAGTTTTGAATGAATTTTAGCATGTTACATTTCGTTTTTTGGTTGGCAAACACTAATTAGTTCCACATGGAGACACAACAAGTACACAGAAGTGTTTTCTGAGTAGAATGCTACAGAAACTAGGTGAAAAATGATATTTGCGACTGTAAACATGACATTGAATTCACATTCCCAAGAAAACGTCTTTGCTTTTCTCCAAAACCAGTTTGACTCTGCTTTTCTGGGTCCTTAGCACACGAATTCCACACGAGTTTGTCCAGATAGGTCTGGGTGTAACCAGAATTATCCGGTTCTGTGTGGCTAAATGAATATCAGCTTTTAAACAGCCTGTGTGATTGTAGTGTTTTCTGGATAGTATCTAGGAACTTTAGAGTTTTGAATGAATTTTAGCATGTTACATTTCATTTTTTTGTTGGCAAACACTAATTAGTTCCACATGGAGACACAACAAGTACACATAAGTGTTTTCAGAGTACAATGCTACAGAAACTAGGTGAAAAATGATATTTACGACTGTAAACATGACATTGAATCCACTTGCCCAAGAAAACGTCTTTGCTTTTCTCCAAAACCAGTTTGACTCTGTTTTTCTGGGTCCTTAGCACACGAATTCCACACGAGTTTGTCCAGATAGGTCTGGGTGTAACCAGAATTATCCGGTTCTGTGTGGCTAAATGAATATCAGCTTTTAAACAGCCTGTGTGTTTGTTAGTGTTTTCTGGATAGTATCTAGGAACTTTAGAGTTTTGAATGAATTCTAGCATGTTACATTTTGTTTTTTTTGTTGGCAAACGCTAATTAGTTCCACATGGAGACACAACAAGTACACATAAGTGTTTTCTGAGTAGAATGCTACAGGAACTAGGAGAAAAATGATATTTGCGACTGTAAACATGACATTGAATTCACATTCCCAAGAAAAAGACTTTGCTTTTCTCCAAAACCAGTTTGACTCTGCTTTTCTGGGTCCTTAGCACGCGAATTCCACACGATTTTGTCCAGATAGGTCTGGGTGTAACCAGAATTATCCGGTTCTGTGTGGCTAAATGAATATCAGCTTTTAAACAGCCTGTGTGTTTGTTAGTGTTTTCTGGATAGTATCTAGGAACTTTAGAGTTTTGAATGAATTTTAGCATGTTACATTTTGTTTTTTTGTTGGCAAACGCTAATTAGTTCCACATGGAGTCACAACAAGTACACATAAGGGTTTTCTGAGTAGAATGCTACAGGAACTAGGAGAAAAATGATATTTGCGACTGTAAACATGACATTGAATTCACATTCCCAAGAAAAAGACTTTGCTTTTCTCCAAAACCAGTTTGACTCTGCTTTTCTGGGTGCTTTGCACACGAATTCCACACGAGTTTGTCCAGATAGGTCTGGGTGTAACCAGAATTATCCGGTTCTGTGTGGCTAAATGAATATCAGCTTTTAAACAGCCTGTGTGATTGTAGTGTTTTCTGGATAGTATCTATGAACTTTAGAGTTTTGAATGAATTTTAGCATGTTACATTTCGTTTTTTGGTTGGCAAACACTAATTAGTTCCACATGGAGACACAACAAGTACACAGAAGTGTTTTCAGAGTACAATGCTACAGAAACTAGGTGAAAAATGATATTTGCGACTGTAAACATGACATTGAATCCACTTACCCAAGAAAACGTCTTTGCTTTTCTCCAAAACCAGTTTGACTCTGCTTTTCTGGGTCCGTAGCACACGAATTCCACACGAGTTTGTCCAGATAGGTCTGGGTGTAACCAGAATTATCCGGTTCTGTGTGGCTAAATGAATATCAGCTTTTAAACAGCCTGTGTGATTGTAGTGTTTTCTAGATAGTATCTAGGAACTTTAGAGTTTTGAATGAATTTTAGCATGTTACATTTTGTTTTTTGGTTGGCAAACGCTAATTAGTTCCACATGGAGACACAACAAGTACACAGAAGTGTTTTCTGAGTAGAATGCTACAGGAACTAGGTGAAAAATGATATTTGCGACAGTAACCATGACATTGATTCCACTTGCCCAAGAAAACGTCTTTGCTTTTCTCCAAAACCAGTTTGACTCTGCTTTTCTGGGTCCTTAGCACGCGAATTCCACACGATTTTGTCCAGATAGGTCTGGGTGTAACCAGAATTATCCGGTTCTGTGTGGCTAAATGAATATCAGCTTTTAAACAGCCTGTGTGTTTGTTAGTGTTTTCTGGATAGTATCTAGGAACTTTAGAGTTTTGAATGAATTTTAGCATGTTACATTTTGTTTTTTTGTTGGCAAACGCTAATTAGTTCCACATGGAGTCACAACAAGTACACATAAGGGTTTTCTGAGTAGAATGCTACAGGAACTAGGAGAAAAATGATATTTGCGACTGTAAACATGACATTGAATTCACATTCCCAAGAAAAAGACTTTGCTTTTCTCCAAAACCAGTTTGACTCTGCTTTTCTGGGTGCTTTGCACACGAATTCCACACGAGTTTGTCCAGATAGGTCTGGGTGTAACCAGAATTATCCGGTTCTGTGTGGCTAAATGAATATCAGCTTTTAAACAGCCTGTGTGATTGTAGTGTTTTCTGGATAGTATCTAGGAACTTTAGAGTTTTGAATGAATTTTAGCATGTTACATTTCGTTTTTTGGTTGGCAAACACTAATTAGTTCCACATGGAGACACAACAAGTACACAGAAGTGTTTTCAGAGTACAATGCTACAGAAACTAGGTGAAAAATGATATTTGCGACTGTAAACATGACATTGAATCCACTTACCCAAGAAAACGTCTTTGCTTTTCTCCAAAACCAGTTTGACTCTGCTTTTCTGGGTCCTTAGCACACGAATTCCACACGAGTTTGTCCAGATAGGTCTGGGTGTAACCAGAATTATCCGGTTCTGTGTGGCTAAATGAATATCAGCTTTTAAACAGCCTGTGTGTTTGTTAGTGTTTTCTGGATAGTATCTAGGAACTTTAGAGATTTGAATGAATTTTAGCATGTTACATTTCATTTTTTTGTTGGCAAACACTAATTAGTTCCACATGGAGACACAACAAGTACACATAAGTGTTTTCAGAGTACAATGCTACAGAAACTAGGTGAAAAATGATATTTACGACTGTAAACATGACATTGAATCCACTTGCCCAAGAAAACGTCTTTGCTTTTCTCCAAAACCAGTTTGACTCTGCTTTTCTGGGTCCTTAGCACACGAATTCCACACGAGTTTGTCCAGATAGGTCTGGGTGTAACCAGAATTATCCGGTTCTGTGTGGCTAAATGAATATCAGCTTTTAAACAGCCTGTGTGTTTGTTAGTGTTTTCTGGATAGTATCTAGGAACTTTAGAGTTTTGAATGAATTTTAGCATGTTACATTTTGTTTTTTTGTTGGCAAACGCTAATTAGTTACACATGGAGTCACAACAAGTACACATAAGTTTTTTCTGAGTAGAATGCTACAGGAACTAGGAGAAAAATTATATTTGCAACTGTAAACATGACATTGAATTCACATTCCCAAGAAAAAGACTTTGCTTTTCTCCAAAACCAGTTTGACTCTGCTTTTCTGGGTCCGTAGCACACAAATTCCACACGAGTTTGTCCAGATAGGTCTGTATCTAACCAGAAATATCCAGTTCTGTGTGGCTAAATGAATATCAGCTTTTAAACAGCCTGTGTGTTTGTTAGTGTTTTCTGGATAGTATCTAGGAACTTTAGAGTTTTGAATGAATTCTAGCGTGTTACATTTTTTTTTTTTTGTCGGCAAACGCTAATTAGTTCCACATGGAGACACAACAAGTACACAGAAGTGTTTTCTGAGTACAATGCTACAGAAACTAGGTGAAAAATGATATTTGCGACTGTAAACATGACATTGAATTCACATTCCCAAGAAAAAGACTTTGCTTTTCTCCAAAACCAGTTTGTCTCTGCTTTTCTGGGTCCGTAGCACACGAATTCCACACGAGTTTGTCCAGATAGGTCTGGGTGTAACCAGAATTATCTGGTTCTATGTGGCTAAATGAATATCAGCTTTTAAACAGCCTGTGTGATTGTAGTGTTTTCTGGATAGTATCTAGGAAATTTAGAGTTTTGAATGAATTTTAGCATGTTACATTTCGTTTTTTGGTTGGCAAACACTAATTAGTTCCACATGGAGACACAACAAGTACACATAAGTGTTTTCTGAGGTAGAATGTTACAGAAACTACGTGAAAAATGATATTTGCAACTGTAAACATGACATTGAATTCACATTCCCAAGAAATAGACTTTGCTTTTCTCCAAAACCAGTTTGACTCTGCTTCTCTGGGTGCTTTGCACACGAATTCCACACGAGTTTGTCCAGATAGGTCTGCTTCTAACCAGAAATTTCCAGTTCTGTGTGGCTAAATGAATATCAGCTTTTAAACAGCCTGTGTGTTTGTTAGTGTTTTCTGGATAGTATCTAGGAACTTTAGAGTTTTGAATGAATTTTAGCATGTTACATTTTGTTTTTTTGTTGGCAAACGCTAATTATTTCCACATGGAGACACAACAAGTACACATAAGTGTTTTCTGAGTAGAATGCTACAGAAACTAGGTGAAAAATGATATTTGCGACTGTAAACATGACATTGAATTCACATTCCCAAGAAAAAGACTTTGCTTTTCTCCAAAACCAGTTTGACTCTGCTTTTCTGGGTCCTTAGCACACGAATTCCACACGAGTTTGTCCAGATAGGTCTGGGTGTAACCAGAATTATCCGGTTCTGTGTGGCTAAATGAATATCAGCTTTTAAACAGCCTGTGTGATTGTAGTGTTTTCTGGATAGTATCTATGAACTTTAGAGTTTTGAATGAATTTTAGCATGTTACATTTCGTTTTTTGGTTGGCAAACACTAATTAGTTCCACATGGAGACACAACAAGTACACAGAAGTGTTTTCAGAGTACAATGCTACAGAAACTAGGTGAAAAATGATATTTGCGACTGTAAACATGACATTGAATCCACTTACCCAAGAAAACGTCTTTGCTTTTCTCCAAAACCAGTTTGACTCTGCTTTTCTGGGTCCGTAGCACACGAATTCCACACGAGTTTGTCCAGATAGGTCTGGGTGTAACCAGAATTATCCGGTTCTGTGTGGCTAAATGAATATCAGCTTTTAAACAGCCTGTGTGATTGTAGTGTTTTCTAGATAGTATCTAGGAACTTTAGAGTTTTGAATGAATTTTAGCATGTTACATTTTGTTTTTTGGTTGGCAAACGCTAATTAGTTCCACATGGAGACACAACAAGTACACAGAAGTGTTTTCTGAGTAGAATGCTACAGGAACTAGGTGAAAAATGATATTTGCGACAGTAACCATGACATTGATTCCACTTGCCCAAGAAAACGTCTTTGCTTTTCTCCAAAACCAGTTTGACTCTGCTTTTCTGGGTCCTTAGCACGCGAATTCCACACGATTTTGTCCAGATAGGTCTGGGTGTAACCAGAATTATCCGGTTCTGTGTGGCTAAATGAATATCAGCTTTTAAACAGCCTGTGTGTTTGTTAGTGTTTTCTGGATAGTATCTAGGAACTTTAGAGTTTTGAATGAATTTTAGCATGTTACATTTTGTTTTTTTGTTGGCAAACGCTAATTAGTTCCACATGGAGTCACAACAAGTACACATAAGGGTTTTCTGAGTAGAATGCTACAGGAACTAGGAGAAAAATGATATTTGCGACTGTAAACATGACATTGAATTCACATTCCCAAGAAAAAGACTTTGCTTTTCTCCAAAACCAGTTTGACTCTGCTTTTCTGGGTGCTTTGCACACGAATTCCACACGAGTTTGTCCAGATAGGTCTGGGTGTAACCAGAATTATCCGGTTCTGTGTGGCTAAATGAATATCAGCTTTTAAACAGCCTGTGTGATTGTAGTGTTTTCTGGATAGTATCTAGGAACTTTAGAGTTTTGAATGAATTTTAGCATGTTACATTTCGTTTTTTGGTTGGCAAACACTAATTAGTTCCACATGGAGACACAACAAGTACACAGAAGTGTTTTCAGAGTACAATGCTACAGAAACTAGGTGAAAAATGATATTTGCGACTGTAAACATGACATTGAATCCACTTACCCAAGAAAACGTCTTTGCTTTTCTCCAAAACCAGTTTGACTCTGCTTTTCTGGGTCCTTAGCACACGAATTCCACACGAGTTTGTCCAGATAGGTCTGGGTGTAACCAGAATTATCCGGTTCTGTGTGGCTAAATGAATATCAGCTTTTAAACAGCCTGTGTGTTTGTTAGTGTTTTCTGGATAGTATCTAGGAACTTTAGAGATTTGAATGAATTTTAGCATGTTACATTTCATTTTTTTGTTGGCAAACACTAATTAGTTCCACATGGAGACACAACAAGTACACATAAGTGTTTTCAGAGTACAATGCTACAGAAACTAGGTGAAAAATGATATTTACGACTGTAAACATGACATTGAATCCACTTGCCCAAGAAAACGTCTTTGCTTTTCTCCAAAACCAGTTTGACTCTGCTTTTCTGGGTCCTTAGCACACGAATTCCACACGAGTTTGTCCAGATAGGTCTGGGTGTAACCAGAATTATCCGGTTCTGTGTGGCTAAATGAATATCAGCTTTTAAACAGCCTGTGTGTTTGTTAGTGTTTTCTGGATAGTATCTAGGAACTTTAGAGTTTTGAATGAATTTTAGCATGTTACATTTTGTTTTTTTGTTGGCAAACGCTAATTAGTTACACATGGAGTCACAACAAGTACACATAAGTGTTTTCTGAGTAGAATGCTACAGGAACTAGGAGAAAAATTATATTTGCAACTGTAAACATGACATTGAATTCACATTCCCAAGAAAAAGACTTTGCTTTTCTCCAAAACCAGTTTGACTCTGCTTTTCTGGGTCCGTAGCACACAAATTCCACACGAGTTTGTCCAGATAGGTCTGTATCTAACCAGAAATATCCAGTTCTGTGTGGCTAAATGAATATCAGCTTTTAAACAGCCTGTGTGTTTGTTAGTGTTTTCTGGATAGTATCTAGGAACTTTAGAGTTTTGAATGAATTCTAGCGTGTTACATTTTTTTTTTTTTGTCGGCAAACGCTAATTAGTTCCACATGGAGACACAACAAGTACACAGAAGTGTTTTCTGAGTACAATGCTACAGAAACTAGGTGAAAAATGATATTTGCGACTGTAAACATGACATTGAATTCACATTCCCAAGAAAAAGACTTTGCTTTTCTCCAAAACCAGTTTGTCTCTGCTTTTCTGGGTCCGTAGCACACGAATTCCACACGAGTTTGTCCAGATATGTCTGGGTGTAACCAGAATTATCTGGTTCTATGTGGCTAAATGAATATCAGCTTTTAAACAGCCTGTGTGATTGTAGTGTTTTCTGGATAGTATCTAGGAAATTTAGAGTTTTGAATGAATTTTAGCATGTTACATTTCGTTTTTTGGTTGGCAAACACTAATTAGTTCCACATGGAGACACAACAAGTACACATAAGTGTTTTCTGAGGTAGAATGTTACAGAAACTACGTGAAAAATGATATTTGCAACTGTAAACATGACATTGAATTCACATTCCCAAGAAATAGACTTTGCTTTTCTCCAAAACCAGTTTGACTCTGCTTCTCTGGGTGCTTTGCACACGAATTCCACACGAGTTTGTCCAGATAGGTCTGCTTCTAACCAGAAATTTCCAGTTCTGTGTGGCTAAATGAATATCAGCTTTTAAACAGCCTGTGTGTTTGTTAGTGTTTTCTGGATAGTATCTAGGAACTTTAGAGTTTTGAATGAATTTTAGCATGTTACATTTTGTTTTTTTGTTGGCAAACGCTAATTATTTCCACATGGAGACACAACAAGTACACATAAGTGTTTTCTGAGTAGAATGCTACAGAAACTAGGTGAAAAATGATATTTGCGACTGTAAACATGACATTGAATTCACATTCCCAAGAAAAAGACTTTGCTTTTCTCCAAAACCAGTTTGACTCTGCTTTTCTGGGTCCTTAGCACACGAATTCCACACGAGTTTGTCCAGATAGGTCTGGGTGTAACCAGAATTATCCGGTTCTGTGTGGCTAAATGAATATCAGCTTTTAAACAGCCTGTGTGATTGTAGTGTTTTCTGGATAGTATCTAGGAACTTTAGAGTTTTGAATGAATTTTAGCATGTTACATTTCGTTTTTTGGTTGGCAAACACTAATTAGTTCCACATGGAGACACAACAAGTACACAGAAGTGTTTTCAGAGTACAATGCTAAAGAAACTAGGTGAAAAATGATATTTGCGACTGTAAACATGACATTGATTCCACTTGCCCAAGAAAACGTCTTTGCTTTTCTCCAAAACCAGTTTGACTCTGCTTTTCTGGGTCCTTAGCACACGAATTCCACACGAGTTTGTCCAGATAGGTCTGGGTGTAACCAGAATTATCCGGTTCTGTGTGGCTAAATGAATATCAGCTTTTAAACAGCCTGTGTGTTTGTTAGTGTTTTCTGGATAGTATCTAGGAACTTTAGAGTTTTGAATGAATTCTAGCATGTTACATTTTGTTTTTTTGTTGGCAAACGCTAATTCGTTCCACATGGAGACACAACAAGTACACAGAAGTGTTTTCTGAGTAGAATGCTACAGAAACTAGGTGAAAAATGATATTTGCGACTGTAAACATGATATTGAATTAACATTCCCAAGAAAAAGACTTTGCTTTTCTCCAAAACCAGTTTGACTCTGCTTTTCTGGGTCCGTAGCACCCGAATTCCACACGAGTTTGTCCAGATAGGTCTGGGTGTAACCAGAATTATCCGGTTCTGTGTGGCTAAATGAATATCAGCTTTTAAACAGCCTGTGTGATTGTAGTGTTTTCTGGATAGTATCTACGAACTTTAGAGTTTTGAATGAATTTTAGCATGTTACATTTCATTTTTTGGTTGGCAAACACTAATTAGTTCCACATGGAGACACAACAAGTACACAAAAGTGTTTTCTGAGTACAATGCTACAGAAACTAGGTGAAAAATGATATTTGCGACTTTAAACATGACATTGAATCCACTTGCCCAAGAAAACGTCGTTGCTTTTCTCCAAAACCAGTTTGACTCTGTTTTTCTGGGTCCTTAGCACACGAATTCCACACGAGTTTGTCCAGATAGGTCTGGGTGTAACCAGAATTATCCGGTTCTGTGTGGCTAAATGAATATCAGCTTTTAAACAGCCTGTGTGTTTGTTAGTGTTTTCTGGATAGTATCTAGGAACTTTAGAGTTTTGAATGAATTCTAGCATGTTACATTTTGTTTATTTGTTGGCAAACGCTAATTAGTTCCACATGAAGACACAACAAGTACACATAAGGGTTTTCTGAGTAGAATGCTACAGGAACTAGGAGAAAAATGATATTTGCGACTGTAAACATGACATTGAATTCACATTCCCAAGAAAAAGACTTTGCTTTTCTCCAAAACCAGTTTGACTCTGCTTTTCTGGGTGCTTTGCACACGAATTCCACACGAGTTTGTCCAGATAGGTCTGGGTGTAACCAGAATTATCCGGTTCTGTGTGGCTAAATGAATATCAGCTTTTAAACAGCCTGTGTGATTGTAGTGTTTTCTAGATAGTATCTAGGAACTTTAGAGTTTTGAATGAATTTTAGCATGTTACATTTTGTTTTTTTGTTGGCAAACGCTAATTAGTTCCACATGGAGACACAACAAGTACACAAAAGTGTTTTCTGAGGTAGAATGCTACAGAAACTACGTGAAAAATGATATTTGCAACTGTAAACATGACATTGAATTCACATTCCCAAGAAATAGACTTTGCTTTTCTCCAAAACCAGTTTGACTCTGCTTTTCTGGGTGCTTTGCACACGAATTCCACACGAGTTTGTCCAGATAGGTCTGCTTCTAACCAGAAATATCCAGTTCTGTGTGGCTAAATGAATATCAGCTTTTAAACAGCCTGTGTGTTTGTTAGTGTTTTCTGGATAGTATCTAGGAACTTTAGAGTTTTGAATGAATTTTAGTATGTTACATTTTGTTTTTTTGTTGGCAAACGCTAATTAGTTCCACATGGAGACACAACAAGTACACAGAAGTGTTTTCTGAGTAGAATGCTACAGGAACTAGGAGAAAAATGATATTTGCGACTGTAAACATGACATTGAATTCACATTCCCAAGAAAAAGACTTTGCTTTTCTCCAAAACCAGTTTGACTCTGCTTTTCTGGGTGCTTTGCACACAAATTCCACACGAGTTTGTCCAGATAGGTCTGGGTGTAACCAGAATTATCCGGTTCTGTGTGGCTAAATGAATATCAGCTTTTAAACAGCCTGTGTGATTGTAGTGTTTTCTAGATAGTATCTATGAACTTTAGAGTTTTGAATGAATTTTAGCATGTTACATTTCATTTTTTGGTTGGCAAACACTAATTAGTTCCACATGGAGACACAACAAGTACACAGAAGTGTTTTCCGAGTACAATGCTACAGAAACTAGGTGAAAAATGATATTTGCGACTGTAAACATGACATTGATTCCACTTGCCCAAGAAATCGTCTTTGCTTTTCTCCAAAACCAGTTTGACTCTGCTTTTCTGGGTCCTTAGCACACGAATTCCACACGAGTTTGTCCAGATAGGTCTGGGTGTAACCAGAATTATCCGGTTCTGTGTGGCTAAATGAATATCAGCTTTTAAACAGCCTGTGTGTTTGTTAGTGTTTTCTGGATAGTATCTAGGAACTTTAGAGTTTTGAATGAATTTTAGCATGTTACATTTTGTTTTTTTGTTGGCAAACGCTAATTAGTTCCACATGGAGACACAACAAGAACACAGAAGTGTTTTCTGAGTAGAATGCTACAGAAACTAGGTGAAAAATGATATTTGCGACTGTAAACATGACATTGAATTCACATTCCCAAGAAAAAGACTTTGCTTTTCTCCAAAACCAGTTTGACTCTGCTTTTCTGGGTCCTTAGCACACGAATTCCACACGAGTTTGTCCAGATAGGTCTGGGTGTAACCAGAATTATCCGGTTCTGTGTGGCTAAATGAATATCAGCTTTTAAACAGCCTGTGTGATTGTAGTGTTTTCTGGATAGTATCTAGGAACTTTAGAGTTTTGAATGAATTTTAGCATGTTACATTTCGTTTTTTGGTTGGCAAACACTAATTAGTTCCACATGGAGACACAACAAGTACACATACGTGTTTTCAGAGTACAATGCTACAGAAACTAGGTGAAAAATGATATTTGCGACTGTAAACATGACATTGATTCCACTTGCCCAAGAAATCGTCTTTGCTTTTCTCCAAAACCAGTTTGACTCTGCTTTTCTGGGTCCTTAGCACACGAATTCCACACGAGTTTGTCCAGATAGGTCTGGGTGTAACCAGAATTATCCGGTTCTGTGTGGCTAAATGAATATCAGCTTTTAAACAGCCTGTGTGTTTGTTAGTGTTTTCTGGATAGTATCTAGGAACTTTAGAGTTTTGAATGAATTCTAGCATGTTACATTTTGTTTTTTTGTTGGCAAACGCTAATTAGTTCCACATGGAGACACAACAAGTACACATAAGTGTTTTCTGAGTAGAATGCTACAGGAACTAGGAGAAAAATGATATATGCGACTGTAAACATGACATTGAATTCACATTCCCAAGAAAAAGACTTTGCTTTTCTCCAAAACCAGTTTGACTCTGCTTTTCTGGGTCCGTAGCACACGAATTCCACATGAGTTTGTCCAGATAGGTCTGGGTGTAACCAGAATTATCTGGTTCTGTGTGGCTAAATGAATATCAGCTTTTAAACAGCCTGTGTGATTGTAGTGTTTTCTGGATAGTATCTAGGAACTTTAGAGTTTTGAATGAATTTTAGCATGTTATATTTCATTTTTTGGTTGGCAAACACTAATTAGTTCCACATGGAGACACAACAAGTACACATAAGTGTTTTCAGAGTACAATGCTACAGAAACTAGGTGAAAAACGATATTTGCGACTGTAAACATGACATTGAATCCACTTGCCCAAGAAAACGTCTTTGCTTTTCTCCAAAACCAGTTTGACTCTGCTTTTCTGTGTGCTTTGCACACGAATTCCACACGAGTTTGTCCAGATAGGTCTGGGTGTAACCAGAATTATCCGGTTCTGTGTGGCTAAATGAATATCAGCTTTTAAACAGCCTGTGTGTTTGTTAGTGTTTTCTGGATAATATCTAGGAACTTTAGAGTTTTGAATGAATTCTAGCATGTTACATTTCGTTTTTTGGTTGGCAAACGCTAATTAGTTCCACATGGAGACACAACAAGTACACATAAGGGTTTTCTGAGTAGAATGCTACAGGAACTAGGAGAAAAATGATATTTGCGACTGTAAACATGACATTGAATTCACATTCCCAAGAAAAAGACTTTGCTTTTCTCCAAAACCAGTTTGACTCTGCTTTTCTGGGTGCTTTGCACACGAATTCCACACGAGTTTGTCCAGATAGGTCTGGGTGTAACCAGAATTATCCGGTTCTGTGTGGCTAAATGAATATCAGCTTTTAAACAGCCTGTGTGTTTGTTAGTGTTTTCTGGATAGTATCTAGGAACTTTAGAGTTTTGAATGAATTTTAGCATGTTACATTTTGTTTTTTTGTTGGCAAACGCTAATTAGTTCCACATGGAGACACAACAAGTACACATAAGGGTTTTCTGAGTAGAATGCTACAGGAACTAGGAGAAAAATGATATTTGCGACTGTAAACATGACATTGAATTCACATTCCCAAGAAAAAGACTTTGCTTTTCTCCAAAACCAGTTTGACTCTGCTTTTCTGGGTGCTTTGCACACGAATTCCACACGAGTTTGTCCAGATAGGTCTGGGTGTAACCAGAATTATCCGGTTCTGTGTGGCTAAATGAATATCGGCTTTTAAACAGCCTGTGTGATTGTAGTGTTTTCTAGATAGTATCTAGGAACTTTAGAGTTTTGAATGAATTTTAGCATGTTACATTTCGTTTTTTGGTTGGCAAACACTAATTAGTTCCACATGGAGACACAACAAGTACACATAAGTGTTTTCAGAGTACAATGCTACAGAAACTAGGTGAAAAATGATATTTGCGACTGTAAACATGACATTGATTCCACTTGCCCAAGAAAACGTCTTTGCTTTTCTCCAAAACCAGTTTGACTCTGCTTTTCTGGGTCCTTAGCACGCGAATTCCACACAATTTTGTCCAGATAGGTCTGGGTGTAACCAGAATTATCCGGTTCTGTGTGGCTAAGTGAATATCAGCTTTTAAACAGCCTGTGTGTTTGTTAGTGTTTTCTGGATAGTATCTAGGAACTTTAGAGTTTTGAATGAATTTTAGCATGTTACATTTTGTTTTTTTGTTGGCAAACGCTAATTAGTTCCACATGGAGACACAACAAGTACACAAAAGTGTTTTCTGAGGTAGAATGCTACAGAAACTACGTGAAAAATGATATTTGCAACTGTAAACATGACATTGAATTCACATTCCCAAGAAATAGACTTTGCTTTTCTCCAAAACCAGTTTGACTCTGCTTTTCTGGGTGCTTTGCACACGAATTCCACACGAGTTTGTCCAGATAGGTCTGCTTCTAACCAGAAATATCCAGTTCTGTGTGGCTAAATGAATATCAGCTTTTAAACAGCCTGTGTGTTTGTTAGTGTTTTCTGGATAGTATCTAGGAACTTTAGAGTTTTGAATGAATTTTAGCATGTTACATTTTGTTTTTTTGTTGGCAAACGCTAATTAGTTCCACATGGAGACACAACAAGAACACAGAAGTGTTTTCTGAGTAGAATGCTACAGAAACTAGGTGAAAAATGATATTTGCGACTGTTAACATGACATTGAATTCACATTCCCAAGAAAAAGACTTTGCTTTTCTCCAAAACCAGTTTGACTCTGCTTTTCTGGGTCCTTAGCACACGAATTCCACACGAGTTTGTCCAGATAGGTCTGGGTGTAACCAGAATTATCCGGTTCTGTGTGGCTAAATGAATATCAGCTTTTAAACAGCCTGTGTGATTGTAGTGTTTTCTGGATAGTATCTAGGAACTTTAGCGTTTTGAATGAATTTTAGCATGTTACATTTCGTTTTTTGGTTGGCAAACACTAATTAGTTCCACATGGAGACACAACAAGTACACAGAAGTGTTTTCAGAGTACAATGCTACAGAAACTAGGTGAAAAATGATATTTGCGACTGTAAACATGACATTGATACCACTTGCCCAAGAAAACGTCTTTGCTTTTCTCCAAAACCAGTTTGAGTCTGCTTTTCTGGGTCCTTAGCACACGAATTCCACACGAGTTTGTCCAGATAGGTCTGGGTGTAACCAGAATTATCCGGTTCTGTGTGGCTAAATGAATATCAGCTTTTAAACAGCCTGTGTGTTTGTTAGTGTTTTCTGGATAGTATCTAGGAACTTTAGAGTTTTGAATGAATTCTAGCATGTTACATTTTGTTTTTTTGTTGGCAAACGCTAATTAGTTCCACATGGAGACACAACAAGTACACATAAGTGTTTTCTGAGTAGAATGCTACAGGAACTAGGAGAAAAATGATATTTGCGACTGTAAACATGACATTGAATTCACATTCCCAAGAAAAAGACTTTGCTTTTCTCCAAAACCAGTTTGACTCTGCTTTTCTGGGTCCGTAGCACACGAATTCCACATGAGTTTGTCCAGATAGGTCTGGGTGTAACCAGAATTATCTGGTTCTGTGTGGCTAAATGAATATCAGCTTTTAAACAGCCTGTGTGATTGTAGTGTTTTCTGGATAGTATCTAGGAACTTTAGAGTTTTGAATGAATTTTAGCATGTTATATTTCATTTTTTGGTTGGCAAACACTAATTAGTTCCACATGGAGACACAACAAGTACACATAAGTGTTTTCAGAGTACAATGCTACAGAAACTAGGTGAAAAACGATATTTGCGACTGTAAACATGACATTGAATCCACTTGCCCAAGAAAACGTCTTTGCTTTTCTCCAAAACCAGTTTGACTCTGCTTTTCTGTGTGCTTTGCACACGAATTCCACACGAGTTTGTCCAGATAGGTCTGGGTGTAACCAGAATTATCCGGTTCTGTGTGGCTAAATGAATATCAGCTTTTAAACAGCCTGTGTGTTTGTTAGTGTTTTCTGGATAGTATCTAGGAACTTTAGAGTTTTGAATGAATTCTAGCATGTTACATTTCGTTTTTTGGTTGGCAAACGCTAATTAGTTCCACATGGAGACACAACAAGTACACATAAGGGTTTTCTGAGTAGAATGCTACAGGAACTAGGAGAAAAATGATATTTGCGACTCTAAACATGACATTGAATTCACATTCCCAAGAAAAAGACTTTGCTTTTCTCCAAAACCAGTTTGACTCTGCTTTTCTGGGTGCTTTGCACACGAATTCCACACGAGTTTGTCCAGATAGGTCTGGGTGTAACCAGAATTATCCGGTTCTGTGTGGCTAAATGAATATCAGCTTTTAAACAGCCTGTGTGTTTGTTAGTGTTTTCTGGATAGTATCTAGGAACTTTAGAGTTTTGAATGAATTTTAGCATGTTACATTTCATTTTTTTGTTGGCAAACACTAATTAGTTCCACATGGAGACACAACAAGTACACATAAGTGTTTTCAGAGTACAATGCTACAGAAACTAGGTGAAAAATGATATTTACGACTGTAAACATGACATTGAATCCACTTGCCCAAGAAAACGTCTTTGCTTTTCTCCAAAACCAGTTTGACTCTGCTTTTCTGGGTCCTTAGCACACGAATTCCACACGAGTTTGTCCAGATAGGTCTGGGTGTAACCAGAATTATCCGGTTCTGTGTGGCTAAATGAATATCAGCTTTTAAACAGCCTGTGTGTTTGTTAGTGTTTTCTGGATAGTATCTAGGAACTTTAGAGTTTTGAATGAATTTTAGCATGTTACATTTTGTTTTTTTGTTGGCAAACGCTAATTAGTTACACATGGAGTCACAACAAGTACACATAAGGGTTTTCTGAGTAGAATGCTACAGGAACTAGGAGAAAAATGATATTTGCAACTGTAAACATGACATTGAATTCACATTCCCAAGAAAAAGACTTTGCTTTTCTCCAAAACCAGTTTGACTCTGCTTTTCTGGGTCCGTAGCACACAAATTCCACACGAGTTTGTCCAGATAGGTCTGTATCTAACCAGAAATATCCAGTTCTGTGTGGCTAAATGAATATCAGCTTTTAAACAGCCTGTGTGTTTGTTAGTGTTTTCTGGATAGTATCTAGGAACTTTAGAGTTTTGAATGAATTCTAGCGTGTTACATTTTTTTTTTTTTTGTCGGCAAACGCTAATTAGTTCCACATGGAGACACAACAAGTACACAGAAGTGTTTTCTGAGTACAATGCTACAGAAACTAGGTGAAAAATGATATTTGCGACTGTAAACATGACATTGAATTCACATTCCCAAGAAAAAGACTTTGCTTTTCTCCAAAACCAGTTTGACTCTGCTTTTCTGGGTCCGTAGCACACGAATTCCACACGAGTTTGTCCAGATAGGTCTGGGTGTAACCAGAATTATCTGTTTCTATGTGGCTAAATGAATATCAGCTTTTAAACAGCCTGTGTGATTGTAGTGTTTTCTGGATAGTATCTAGGAAATTTAGAGTTTTGAATGAATTTTAGCATGTTACATTTCGTTTTTTGGTTGGCAAACACTAATTAGTTCCACATGGAGACACAACAAGTACACATAAGTGTTTTCTGAGGTAGAATGTTACAGAAACTACGTGAAAAATGATATTTGCAACTGTAAACATGACATTGAATTCACATTCCCAAGAAATAGACTTTGCTTTTCTCCAAAACCAGTTTGACTCTGCTTCTCTGGGTGCTTTGCACACGAATTCCACACGAGTTTGTCCAGATAGGTCTGCTTCTAACCAGAAATATCCAGTTCTGTGTGGCTAAATGAATATCAGCTTTTAAACAGCCTGTGTGTTTGTTAGTGTTTTCTGGATAGTATCTAGGAACTTTAGAGTTTTGAATGAATTTTAGCATGTTACATTTTGTTTTTTTGTTGGCAAACGCTAATTAGTTCCACATGGAGACACAACAAGTACACATAAGTGTTTTCTGAGTAGAATGCTACAGAAACTAGGTGAAAAATGATATTTGCGACTGTAAACATGACATTGAATTCACATTCCCAAGAAAAAGACTTTGCTTTTCTCCAAAACCAGTTTGACTCTGCTTTTCTGGGTCCTTAGCACACGAATTCCACACGAGTTTGTCCAGATAGGTCTGGGTGTAACCAGAATTATCCGGTTCTGTGTGGCTAAATGAATATCAGCTTTTAAACAGCCTGTGTGATTGTAGTGTTTTCTGGATAGTATCTAGGAACTTTAGAGTTTTGAATGAATTTTAGCATGTTACATTTCGTTTTTTGGTTGGCAAACACTAATTAGTTCCACATGGAGACACAACAAGTACACAGAAGTGTTTTCAGAGTACAATGCTAAAGAAACTAGGTGAAAAATGATATTTGCGACTGTAAACATGACATTGATTCCACTTGCCCAAGAAAACGTCTTTGCTTTTCTCCAAAACCAGTTTGACTCTGCTTTTCTGGGTCCTTAGCACACGAATTCCACACGAGTTTGTCCAGATAGGTCTGGGTGTAACCAGAATTATCCGGTTCTGTGTGGCTAAATGAATATCAGCTTTTAAACAGCCTGTGTGTTTGTTAGTGTTTTCTGGATAGTATCTAGGAACTTTAGAGTTTTGAATGAATTCTAGCATGTTACATTTTGTTTTTTTGTTGGCAAACGCTAATTCGTTCCACATGGAGACACAACAAGTACACAGAAGTGTTTTCTGAGTAGAATGCTACAGAAACTAGGTGAAAAATGATATTTGCGACTGTAAACATGATATTGAATTAACATTCCCAAGAAAAAGACTTTGCTTTTCTCCAAAACCAGTTTGACTCTGCTTTTCTGGGTCCGTAGCACACGAATTCCACACGAGTTTGTCCAGATAGGTCTGGGTGTAACCAGAATTATCCGGTTCTGTGTGGCTAAATGAATATCAGCTTTTAAACAGCCTGTGTGATTGTAGTGTTTTCTGGATAGTATCTAGGAACTTTAGAGTTTTGAATGAATTTTAGCATGTTACATTTCATTTTTTGGTTGGCAAACACTAATTAGTTCCACATGGAGACACAACAAGTACACAAAAGTGTTTTCTGAGTACAATGCTACAGAAACTAGGTGAAAAATGATATTTGCGACTTTAAACATGACATTGAATCCACTTGCCCAAGAAAACGTCGTTGCTTTTCTCCAAAACCAGTTTGACTCTGTTTTTCTGGGTCCTTAGCACACGAATTCCACACGAGTTTGTCCAGAAAGGTCTGGGTGTAACCAGAATTATCCGGTTCTGTGTGGCTAAATGAATATCAGCTTTTAAACAGCCTGTGTGTTTGTTAGTGTTTTCTGGATAGTATCTAGGAACTTTAGAGTTTTGAATGAATTTTAGCATGTTACATTTTGTTTTTTTGTTGGCAAACGCTAATTAGTTCCACATGGAGACACAACAAGTACACATAAGGGTTTTCTGAGTAGAATGCTACAGGAACTAGGAGAAAAATGATATTTGCGACTGTAAACATGACATTGAATTCACATTCCCAAGAAAAAGACTTTGCTTTTCTCCAAAACCAGTTTGACTCTGCTTTTCTGGGTGCTTTGCACACGAATTCCACACGAGTTTGTCCAGATAGGTCTGGGTGTAACCAGAATTATCCGGTTCTGTGTGGCTAAATGAATATCAGCTTTTAAACAGCCTGTGTGATTGTAGTGTTTTCTAGATAGTATCTAGGAACTTTAGAGTTTTGAATGAATTTTAGCATGTTACATTTCGTTTTTTGGTTGGCAAACACTAATTAGTTCCACATGGAGACACAACAAGTACACATAAGTGTTTTCAGAGTACAATGCTACAGAAACTAGGTGAAAAATGATATTTGCGACTGTAAACATGACATTGATTCCACTTGCCCAAGAAAACGTCTTTGCTTTTCTCCAAAACCAGTTTGACTCTGCTTTTCTGGGTCCTTAGCACGCGAATTCCACACGATTTTGTCCAGATAGGTCTGGGTGTAACCAGAATTATCCGGTTCTGTGTGGCTAAATGAATATCAGCTTTTAAACAGCCTGTGTGTTTGTTAGTGTTTTCTGGATAGTATCTAGGAACTTTAGAGTTTTGAATGAATTTTAGCATGTTACATTTTGTTTTTTTGTTGGCAAACGCTAATTAGTTCCACATGGAGACACAACAAGTACACAAAAGTGTTTTCTGAGGTAGAATGCTACAGAAACTAGGTGAAAAATGATATTTGCGACTGTAAACATGACATTGAATTCACATTCCCAAGAAATAGACTTTGCTTTTCTCCAAAACCAGTTTGACTCTGCTTTTCTGGGTGCTTTGCACACGAATTCCACACGAGTTTGTCCAGATAGGTCTGCTTCTAACCAGAAATATCCAGTTCTGTGTGGCTAAATGAATATCAGCTTTTAAACAGCCTGTGTGTTTGTTAGTGTTTTCTGGATAGTATCTAGGAACTTTAGAGTTTTGAATGAATTTTAGTATGTTACATTTTGTTTTTTTGTTGGCAAATGCTAATTAGTTCCACATGGAGACACAACAAGTACACAGAAGTGTTTTCTGAGTAGAATGCTACAGGAACTAGGAGAAAAATGATATTTGCGACTGTAAACATGACATTGAATTCACATTCCCAAGAAAAAGACTTTGCTTTTCTCCAAAACCAGTTTGACTCTGCTTCTCTGGGTGCTTTGCACACAAATTCCACACGAGTTTGTCCAGATAGGTCTGGGTGTAACCAGAATTATCCGGTTCTGTGTGGCTAAATGAATATCAGCTTTTAAACAGCCTGTGTGATTGTAGTGTTTTCTAGATAGTATCTATGAACTTTAGAGTTTTGAATGAATTTTAGCATGTTACATTTCGTTTTTTGGTTGGCAAACACTAATTAGTTCCACATGGAGACACAACAAGTACACATACGTGTTTTCAGAGTACAATGCTACAGAAACTAGGTGAAAATTGATATTTGCGACTGTAAACATGACATTGATTCCACTTGCCCAAGAAATCGTCTTTGCTTTTCTCCAAAACCAGTTTGACTCTGCTTTTCTGGGTCCTTAGCACACGAATTCCACACGAGTTTGTCCAGATAGGTCTGGGTGTAACCAGAATTATCCGGTTCTGTGTGGCTAAATGAATATCAGCTTTTAAACAGCCTGTGTGTTTGTTAGTGTTTTCTGGATAGTATCTAGGAACTTTAGAGTTTTGAATGAATTTTAGCATGTTACATTTTGTTTTTTTGTTAGCAAACGCTAATTAGTTCCACATGGAGACACAACAAGACCACAGAAGTGTTTTCTGAGTAGAATGCTACAGAAACTAGGTGAAAAATGATATTTGCGACTGTAAACATGACATTGAATTCACATTCCCAAGAAAAAGACTTTGCTTTTCTCCAAAACCAGTTTGACTCTGCTTTTCTGGGTCCTTAGCACACGAATTCCACACGAGTTTGTCCAGATAGGTCTGGGTGTAACCAGAATTATCCGGTTCTGTGTGGCTAAATGAATATCAGCTTTTAAACAGCCTGTGTGATTGTAGTGTTTTCTGGATAGTATCTAGGAACTTTAGCGTTTTGAATGAATTTTAGCATGTTACATTTCGTTTTTTGGTTGGCAAACACTAATTAGTTCCACATGGAGACACAACAAGTACACAGAAGTGTTTTCAGAGTACAATGCTACAGAAACTAGGTGAAAAATGATATTTGCGACTGTAAACATGACATTGATACCACTTGCCCAAGAAAACGTCTTTGCTTTTCTCCAAAACCAGTTTGAGTCTGCTATTCTGGGTCCTTAGCACACGAATTCCACACGAGTTTGTCCAGATAGGTCTGGGTGTAACCAGAATTATCCGGTTCTGTGTGGCTAAATGAATATCAGCTTTTAAACAGCCTGTGTGTTTGTTAGTGTTTTCTGGATAGTATCTAGGAACTTTAGAGTTTTGAATGAATTTTAGTATGTTACATTTTGTTTTTTTGTTGGCAAACGCTAATTAGTTCCACATGGAGACACAACAAGTACACATAAGTGTTTTCTGAGTAGAATGCTACAGGAACTAGGAGAAAAATGATATTTGCGAATGTTAACATGACATTGAATTCACATTCCCAAGAAAAAGACTTTGCTTTTCTCCAAAACCAGTTTGACTCTGCTTTTCTGGGTGCTTTGCACACGAATTCCACACGAGTTTGTCCAGATAGGTCTGGGTGTAACCAGAATTATCCGGTTCTGTGTGGCTAAATGAATATCAGCTTTTAAACAGCCTGTGTGATTGTAGTGTTTTCTAGATAGTATCTAGGAACTTTAGAGTTTTGAATGAATTTTAGCATGTTACATTTCGTTTTTTGGTTGGCAAACACTAATTAGTTCCACATGGAGACACAACAAGTACACATACGTGTTTTCAGAGTACAATGCTACAGAAACTAGGTGAAAAATGATATTTGCGACTGTAAACATGACATTGATTCCACTTGCCCAAGAAATCGTCTTTGCTTTTCTCCAAAACCAGTTTGACTCTGCTTTTCTGGGTCCTTAGCACACGAATTCCACACGAGTTTGTCCAGATAGGTCTGGGTGTAACCAGAATTATCCGGTTCTGTGTGGCTAAATGAATATCAGCTTTTAAACAGCCTGTGTGTTTGTTAGTGTTTTCTGGATAGTATCTAGGAACTTTAGAGTTTTGAATGAATTCTAGCATGTTACATTTTGTTTTTTTGTTGGCAAACGCTAATTAGTTCCACATGGAGACACAACAAGTACACATAAGTGTTTTCTGAGTAGAATGCTACAGGAACTAGGAGAAAAATGATATATGCGACTGTAAACATGACATTGAATTCACATTCCCAAGAAAAAGACTTTGCTTTTCTCCAAAACCAGTTTGACTCTGCTTTTCTGGGTCCGTAGCACACGAATTCCACATGAGTTTGTCCAGATAGGTCTGGGTGTAACCAGAATTATCTGGTTCTGTGTGGCTAAATGAATATCAGCTTTTAAACAGCCTGTGTGATTGTAGTGTTTTCTGGATAGTATCTAGGAACTTTAGAGTTTTGAATGAATTTTAGCATGTTATATTTCATTTTTTGGTTGGCAAACACTAATTAGTTCCACATGGAGACACAACAAGTACACATAAGTGTTTTCAGAGTACAATGCTACAGAAACTAGGTGAAAAACGATATTTGCGACTGTAAACATGACATTGAATCCACTTGCCCAAGAAAACGTCTTTGCTTTTCTCCAAAACCAGTTTGACTCTGCTTTTCTGTGTGCTTTGCAAACGAATTCCACACGAGTTTGTCCAGATAGGTCTGGGTGTAACCAGAATTATCCGGTTCTGTGTGGCTAAATGAATATCAGCTTTTAAACAGCCTGTGTGTTTGTTAGTGTTTTCTGGATAGTATCTAGGAACTTTAGAGTTTTGAATGAATTTTAGCATGTTACATTTTGTTTTTTTGTTGGCAAACGCTAATTAGTTCCACATGGAGACACAACAAGTACACATAAGTGTTTTCTGAGTAGAATGCTACAGGAACTAGGAGAAAAATGATATTTGCGACTGTAAACATGACATTGAATTCACATTCCCAAGAAAAAGACTTTGCTTTTCTCCAAAACCAGTTTGACTCTGCTTTTCTGGGTCCGTAGCACACGAATTCCACACGAGTTTGTCCAGATAGGTCTATATCTAACCAGAAATATCCAGTTCTGTGTGGCTAAATGAATATCAGCTTTTAAACAGCCTGTGTGTTTGTTAGTGTTTTCTGGATAGTATCTAGGAACTTTAGAGTTTTGAATGAATTCTAGCATGTTACATTTTGTTTTTTTGTTGGCAAACACTAATTAGTTCCACATGGAGACACAACAAGTACACATAAGTGTTTTCTGAGTAGAATGCTACAGGAACTAGGTGAAAAATGATATTTGCGACTGTAAACATGACATTGAATTCACATTCCCAAGAAAAAGACTTTGCTTTTCTCCAAAACCAGTTTGACTCTGCTTTTCTGGGTGCTTTGCACAGGAATTCCACATGAGTTTCTCCAGATAGGTCTTTATCTAACCAGAAATATCCAGTTCTATGTGGCTAAATGAATATCAGCTTTTAAACAGCCTGTGTGATTGTAGTGTTTTCTGGATAGTATCTAGGAAATTTAGAGTTTTGAATGAATTTTAGCATGTTACATTTCGTTTTTTGGTTGGCAAACACTAATTAGTTCCACATGGAGACACAACAAGTACACATAAGTGTTTTCTGAGTAGAATGCTACAGAAACTACGTGAAAAATGATATTTGCAACTGTAAACATGACATTGAATTCACATTCCCAAGAAATAGACTTTGCTTTTCTACAAAACCAGTTTGACTCTGCTTTTCTGGGTGCTTTGCACACGAATTCCACACGAGTTTGTCCAGATAGGTCTGCTTCTAACCAGAAATATCCAGTTCTGTGTGGCTAAATGAATATCAGCTTTTAAACAGCCTGTGTGTTTGTTAGTGTTTTCTGGATAGTATCTAGGAACTTTAGAGTTTTGAATGAATTTTAGCATGTTACATTTTGTTTTTTTGTTGGCAAATGCTAATTAGTTCCACATGGAGACACAACAAGTACACATACGTGTTTTCAGAGTACAATGCTACAGAAACTAGGTGAAAAATGATATTTGCGACTGTAAACATGACATTGATTCCACTTGCCCAAGAAATCGTCTTTGCTTTTCTCCAAAACCAGTTTGACTCTGCTTTTCTGGGTCCTTAGCACACGAATTCCACACGAGTTTGTCCAGATAGGTCTGGGTGTAACCAGAATTATCCGGTTCTGTGTGGCTAAATGAATATCAGCTTTTAAACAGCCTGTGTGTTTGTTAGTGTTTTCTGGATAGTATCTAGGAACTTTAGAGTTTTGAATGAATTTTAGCATGTTACATTTTGTTTTTTTGTTGGCAAATGCTAATTAGTTCCACATGGAGACACAACAAGTACACAGAAGTGTTTCTGACTAGAATGCTACAGAAACTATGTGAAAAATGATATTTGCGACTGTAAACATGACATTGAATTCACATTCCCAAGAAAAAGACTTTGCTTTTCTCCAAAACCAGTTTGAGTCTGCTTTTCTGGGTCCGTAGCACACGAATTCCACAGGAGTTTGTCCAGATAGGTCTGGGTGTAACCAGAATTATCCGGTTCTGTGTGGCTAAATGAATATCAGCTTTTAAACAGCCTGTGTGATTGTAGTGTTTTCTGGATAGTATCTAGGAACTTTAGAGTTTTGAATGAATTTTAGCATGTTACATTTCATTTTTTTGTTGGCAAACACTAATTAGTACACATGGAGACACAACAAGTACACATAAGTTTTTCAGAGTACAATGCTACAGAAACTAGGTGAAAAATGATATTTACGACTGTAAACATGACATTGAATCCACTTGCCCAAGAAAACGTCTTTGCTTTTCTCCAAAACCAGTTTGACTCTGCTTTTCTGGGTCCTTAGCACACGAATTCCACACGAGTTTGTCCAGATAGGTCTGGGTATAACCAGAATTATCCGGTTCTGTGTGGCTAAATGAATATCAGCTTTTAAACAGCCTGTGTGTTTGTTAGTGTTTTCTGGATAGTATCTAGGAACTTTAGAGTTTTGAATGAATTTTAGCATGTTACATTTTGTTTTTTGGTTGGCAAATGCTAATTAGTTCCACATGGAGACACAGCAAGTACACAGAAGTGTTTTCTGAGTAGAATGCTACAGAAACTAGGTGAGAAATGATATTTGCGACTGTAATCATGACATTGAATTCACATTCCCAAGAAAAAGACTTTGCTTTTCTCCAAAACCAGTTTGACTCTGCTTTTCTGGGTCCGTAGCACACGAATTCCACACGAGTTTGTCCAGATAGGTCTGGGTGTAACCAGAATTATCCGGTTCTGTGTGGCTAAATGAATATCAGCTTTTAAACAGCCTGTGTGTTTGTTAGTGTTTTCTGGATAGTATCTAGGAACTTTAGAGTTTTGAATGAATTCTAGTGTGTTACATTTTTTTTTTTGTCGGCAAACGCTAATTAGTTCCACATGGAGACACAACAAGTACACATAAGGGTTTTCTGAGTAGAATGCTACAGAAACTAGGTGAAAAATGATATTTGCGACTGTAAACATGACATTGAATTCACATTCCCAAGAAAAAGACTTTGCTTTTCTCCAAAACCAGTTTGACTCTGCTTTTCTGGGTCCGTAGCACACGAATTCCACATGAGTTTGTCCAGATAGGTCTGGGTGTAACCAGAATTATCTGGTTCTGTGTGGCTAAATGAATATCAGCTTTTAAACAGCCTGTGTGATTGTAGTGTTTTCTGGATAGTATCTAGGAACTTTAGAGTTTTGAATGAATTTTAGCATGTTATATTTCATTTTTTGGTGGGCAAACACTAATTAGTTCCACATGGAGACACAACAAGTACACATAAGTGTTTTCAGAGTACAATGCTACAGAAACTAGGAGAAAAATTATATATGCGACTGTAAACATGACATTGAATTCACATTCCCAAGAAAAAGACTTTGCTTTTCTCCAAAACCAGTTTGACTCTGCTTTTCTGGGTCCGTAGCACACGAATTCCACACGAGTTTGTCCAGATAGGTCTATATCTAACCAGAAATATCCAGTTTTGTGTGGCTAAATGAATATCAGCTTTTAAACAGCCTGTGTGTTTGTTAGTGTTTTCTGGATAGTATCTAGGAACTTTAGAGTTTTGAATGAATTCTAGCATGTTACATTTTGTTTTTTTGTTGGCAAACAGTAATTAGTTCCACATGGAGACACAACAAGTACACATAAGTGTTTTCTGAGTAGAATGCTACAGGAACTAGGTGAAAAATGATATTTGCGACTGTAAACATGACATTGAATTCACATTCCCAAGAAAAAGACTTTGCTTTTCTCCAAAACCAGTTTGACTCTGCTTTTCTGGGTGCTTTGCACAGGAATTCCACACGAGTTTCTCCAGATAGGTCTTTATCTAACCAGAAATATCCAGTTCTATGTGGCTAAATGAATATCAGCTTTTAAACAGCCTGTGTGATTGTAGTGTTTTCTGGATAGTATCTAGGAACTTTAGAGTTTTGAATGAATTTTAGCATGTTACATTTCGTTTTTTCGTTGGCAAACACTAATTAGTTCCACATGGAGACACAACAAGTACACATAAGTGTTTTCTGAGTAGAATGCTACAGAAACTACGTGAAAAATGATATTTGCAACTGTAAACATGACATTGAATTCACATTCCCAAGAAATAGACATTGCTTTTCTACAAAACCAGTTTGACTCTGCTTTTCTGGGTGCTTTGCACACGAATTCCACACGAGTTTGTCCAGATAGGTCTGCTTCTAACCAGAAATATCCAGTTCTGTGTGGCTAAAAGAATATCAGCTTTTAAACAGCCTGTGTGTTTGTTAGTGTTTTCTGGATAGTATCTAGGAACTTTAGAGTTTTGAATGAATTTTAGCATGTTACATTTCGGTTTTTGGTTGGCAAACACTAATTAGTTCCACATGGAGACACAACAAGTACACATACGTGTTTTCAGAGTACAATGCTACAGAAACTAGGTGAAAAATGATATTTGCGACTGTAAACATGACATTGATTCCACTTGCCCAAGAAATCGTCTTTGCTTTTCTCCAAAACCAGTTTGAGTCTGCTTTTCTGGGTCCTTAGCACACGAATTCCACACGAGTTTGTCCAGATAGGTCTGGGTGTAACCAGAATTATCCGGTTCTGTGTGGCTAAATGAATATCAGCTTTTAAACAGCCTGTGTGTTTGTTAGAGTTTTCTGGATAGTATCTAGGAACTTTAGAGTTTTGAATGAATTCTAGCATGTTACATTTTGTTTTTTGGTTGGCAAATGCTAATTAGTTCCACATGGAGACACAGCAAGTACACAGAAGTGTTTTCTGAGTAGAATGCTACAGAAACTAGGTGAGAAATGATATTTGCGACTGTAAACATGACATTGAATTCACATTCCCAAGAAAAAGACTTTGCTTTTCTCCAAAACCAGTTTGACTCTGCTTTTCTGGGTCCGTAGCACACGAATTCCACACGAGTTTGTCCAGATAGGTCTGGGTGTAACCAGAATTATCCGGTTCTGTGTGGCTAAATGAATATCAGCTTTTAAACAGCCTGTGTGTTTGTTAGTGTTTTCTGGATATTATCTAGGAACTTTAGAGTTTTGAATGAATTCTAGCGTGTTACATTTTGTTTTTTGGTTGGCAAACGCTAATTAGTTCCACATGGAGACACAACAAGTACACATAAGGGTTTTCTGAGTAGAATGCTACAGAAACTAGGTGAAAAATGATATTTGCGACTGTAAACATGACATTGAATTCACATTCCCAAGAAAAAGACTTTGCTTTTCTCCAAAACCAGTTTGACTCTGCTTTTCTGGGTCCGTAGCACACGAATTCCACATGAGTTTGTCCAGATAGGTCTGGGTGTAACCAGAATTATCTGGTTCTGTGTGGCTAAATGAATATCAGCTTTTAAACAGCCTGTGTGATTGTAGTGTTTTCTGGATAGTATCTAGGAACTTTAGAGTTTTGAATGAATTTTAGCATGTTATATTTCATTTTTTGGTTGGCAAACACTAATTAGTTCCACATGGAGACACAACAAGTACACATAAGTGTTTTCAGAGTACAATGCTACAGAAACTAGGAGAAAAATGATATATGCGACTGTAAACATGACATTGAATTCACATTCCCAAGAAAAAGACTTTGCTTTTCTCCAAAACCAGTTTGACTCTGCTTTTCTGGGTCCGTAGCACACGAATTCCACACGAGTTTGTCCAGATAGGTCTATATCTAACCAGAAATATCCAGTTTTGTGTGGCTAAATGAATATCAGCTTTTAAACAGCCTGTGTGTTTGTTAGTGTTTTCTGGATAGTATCTAGGAACTTTAGAGTTTTGAATGAATTCTAGCATGTTACATTTTGTTTTTTTGTTGGCAAACACTAATTAGTTCCACATGGAGAAACAACAAGTACACATAAGTGTTTTCTGAGTAGAATGCTACAGGAACTAGGTGAAAAATGATATTTGCGACTGTAAACATGACATTGAATTCACATTCCCAAGAAAAAGACTTTGCTTTTCTCCAAAACCAGTTTGACTCTGCTTTTCTGGGTGCTTTGCACAGGAATTCCACACGAGTTTCTCCAGATAGGTCTTTATCTAACCAGAAATATCCAGTTCTATGTGGCTAAATGAATATCAGCTTTTAAACAGCCTGTGTGATTGTAGTGTTTTCTGGATAGTATCTAGGAAATTTAGAGTTTTGAATGAATTTTAGCATGTTACATTTCGTTTTTTGGTTGGCAAACACTAATTAGTTCCACATGGAGACACAACAAGTACACATAAGTGTTTTCTGAGTAGAATGCTACAGAAACTACGTGAAAAATGATATTTGCAACTGTAAACATGACATTGAATTCACATTCCCAAGAAATAGACTTTGCTTTTCTACAAAACCAGTTTGACTCTGCTTTTCTGGGTGCTTTGCACACGAATTCCACACGAGTTTGTCCAGATAGGTCTGCTTCTAACCAGAAATATCCAGTTCTGTGTGGCTAAAAGAATATCAGCTTTTAAACAGCCTGTGTGTTTGTTAGTGTTTTCTGGATAGTATCTAGGAACTTTAGAGTTTTGAATGAATTTTAGCATGTTACATTTCGTTTTTTGGTTGGCAAACACTAATTAGTTCCACATGGAGACACAACAAGTACACAGAAGTGTTTTCAGAGTACAATGCTACAGAAACTAGGTGAAAAACGATACTTGCGACTGTAAACATGACATTGATTCCACTTGCCCAAGAAATCGTCTTTGCTTTTCTCCAAAACCAGTTTGACTCTGCTTTTCTGGGTCCTTAGCACACGAATTCCACACGAGTTTGTCCAGATAGGTCTGGGTGTAACCAGAATTATCCGGTTCTGTGTGGCTAAATGAATATCAGCTTTTAAACAGCCTGTGTGTTTGTTAGTGTTTTCTGGATAGTATCTAGGAACTTTAGAGTTTTGAATGAATTCTAGCATGTTACATTTTGTTTTTTTGTTGGCAAACGCTAATTAGTTCCACATGGAGACACAACAAGTACACATAAGTGTTTTCTGAGTAGAATGCTACAGGAACTAGGAGAAAAATGATATATGCGACTGTAAACATGACATTGAATTCACATTCCCAAGAAAAAGACTTTGCTTTTCTCCAAAACCAATTTGACTCTGCTTTTCTGGGTCCGTAGCACACGAATTCCACACGAGTGTGTCCAGATAGGTCTGGGTGTAACCAGAATTATCTGGTTCTGTGTGGCTAAATGAATATCAGCTTTTAAACAGCCTGTGTGATTGTAGTGTTTTCTGGATAGTATCTAGGAACTTTAGAGTTTTGAATGAATTTTAGCATGTTATATTTCATTTTTTGGTTGGCAAACACTAATTAGTTCCACATGGAGACACAACAAGTACACATAAGTGTTTTCAGAGTACAATGCTACAGAAACTAGGTGAAAAACGATATTTGCGACTGTAAACATGACATTGAATCCACTTGCCCAAGAAAACGTCTTTGCTTTTCTCCAAAACCAGTTTGACTCTGCTTTTCTGTGTGCTTTGCACACGAATTCCACACGAGTTTGTCCAGATAGGTCTGGGTGTAACCAGAATTATCCGGTTCTCTGTGGCTAAATGAATATCAGCTTTTAAACAGCCTGTGTGTTTGTTAGAGTTTTCTGGATAGTATCTAGGAACTTTAGAGTTTTGAATGAATTTTAGCATGTTACATTTTGTTTTTTTGTTGTCAAACGCTAATTAGTTCCACATGGAGACACAACAAGTACACATAAGTGTTTTCTGAGTAGAATGCTACAGGAACTAGGAGAAAAATGATATTTGCGACCCTAAACATGACATTGAATTCACATTCCCAAGAAAAAGACTTTGCTTTTCTCCAAAACCAGTTTGACTCTGCTTTTCTGGGTCCGTAGCACACGAATTCCACACGAGTTTGTCCAGATAGGTCTGCTTCTAACCAGAAATATCCAGTTCTGTGTGGCCAAATGAATATCAGCTTTTAAACAGCCTGTGTGTTTGTTAGTGTTTTCTGGATAGTATCTAGGAACTTTACAGTTTTGAATGAATTTTAGCATGTTACATTTTGTTTTTTTGTTGGCAAACGCTAATTAGTTCCACATGGAGACACAACAAGTACACATAAGTGTTTTCTGAATAGAATGCTACAGAAACTAGGTGAAAAATGTTATTTGCGACTGTAAACATGACATTGAATTCACATTCCCAAGAAAAAGACTTTGCTTTTCTCAAAACCAGTTTGACTCTGCTTTTTTGGTCCTTAGCACACGAATTCCACACGAGTTTGTCCAGATAGGTCTGGGTGTAACCAGAATTATCTGGTTCTGTGTGGCTAAATGAATATCAGCTTTTAAACAGCCTGTGTGATTGTAGTGTTTTCTGGATAGTATCTAGAAACTTTAGCGTTTTGAATGAATTTTAGCATGTTACATTTCGTTTTTTGGTTGGCAAACACTAATTAGTTCCACATGGAGACACAACAAGTACACAGAAATCTTTTCAGAGTACAATGCTACAGAAACTAGGTGAAAAATGATATTTGCGACTGTAAACATGACATTGAATTCACATTCCCAAGAAAAAGACTTTGCTTTTCTCCAAAACCAGTTTGACTCTGCTTTTCTGGGTCCTTAGCACACGAATTCCACACGAGTTTGTCCAGATAGGTCTGGGTGTAACCAGAATTATCCGGTTCTCTGTGGCTAAATGAATATCAGCTTTTAAACAGCCTGTGTGTTTGTTAGTGTTTTCTGGATAGTATTTAGGAACTTTAGAGTTTTGAATGAATTCTAGCATGTTACATTTTGTTTTTTTGTTGGCAAACGCTAATTAGTTCCACATGGAGACACAACAAGTACACAGAAGTGTTTTCTGAGTAGAATCCTACAGGAACTAGGTGAAAAATGATATTTGCGACTGTAAACATGACATTGAATTCACATTCCCAAGAAAAAGACTTTGCTATTCTCCAAAACCAGTTTGACTCAGCTTTTCTGGGTCCTTAGCACACGAATTCCACACGAGTTTGTCCAGATAGGTCTGGGTGTAACCAGAATTATCCGGTTCTGTGTGGCTAAATGAATATCAGCTTTTAAACAGCCTGTGTGATTGTAGTGTTTTCTGGATAGTATCTAGGAACATTAGAGTTTTGAATGAATTTTAGCATGATACTTTTCGTTTTTTTGTTGGCAAACACTAATTAGTTCCACATGGAGACACAACAAGTACACGTAAGTGTTTTCAGAGTACAATGCTACAGAAACTAGGTGAAAAATGATATTTGCGACTGTAAACATGACATTGATTCCACTTGCCCTTAGAAAACGTCTTTGCTTTTCTCCAAAACCAGTTTGACTCTGCTTTTCTGGGTCCTTAGCACACGAATTCCACACGAGTTTGTCCAGATAGGTCTGGGTGTAACCAGAATTATCCGGTTCTGTGTGGCTAAATGAATATCAGCTTTTAAACAACCTGTGTGTTTGTTAGTGTTTTCTGGATAGTATCTAGGAACTTTAGAGTTTTGAATGAATTCTAGCGTGTTACATTTTTTTTTTTGTCGGCAAACTCTAATTAGTTCCACATGGAGAAACAACAAGTACACATAAGTGTTTTCTGAGAAGAATGCTACAGAAACTAGGTGAAAAATGATATTTGCGACTGTAAACATGACATTGAATTCATATTCCCAAGAAAAAGACTTTGCTTTTCTCCAAAACCAGTTTGACTCTGCTTTTCTGGGTGCTTTGCACATGAATTCCACACGAGTTTGTCCAGATAGGTCTGGGTGTAACCAGAATTATCCGGTTCTGTGTGGCTAAATGAATATCAGCTTTTAAACAGCCTGTGTGATTGTAGTGTTTTCTGGATAGTATCTAGGAACTTTAGAGTTTTGAATGAATTTTAGCATGTTACATTTCGTTTTTTGGTTGGCAAACACTAATTAGTTCCACATGGAGACACAACAAGTACACAGAAGTCTTTTCAGAGTACAATGCTACAGAAACTAGGTGAAAAATGATATTTGCGACTGTAAACATGACATTGAATCCACTTGCCCAAGAAAACGACTTTGCTTTTCTCCAAAACCAGTTTGACTCTGCTTTTCTGGGTGCTTAGCACACGAATTCCACACGAGTTTGTCCAGATAGGTCTGGGTGTAACCAGAATTATCCAGTTCTCTGTGGCTAAAGGAATATCAGCTTTTAAACAGCCTGTGTGTTTGTTAGTGTTTTCTGGATAGTATCTAGGAACTTTAGAGTTTTGAATGAATTCTAGCGTGTTATATATTTTTTTTTGTTGGCAAACGCTAATTAGTTCCACATGGAGACACAACAAGTACACATAAGGGTTTTCTGAGTAGAATGCTACAGAAACTAGGTGAAAAATGATATTGGCGACTGTAAACATGACATTGAATTCACATTCCCAAGAAAAAGACTTTGCTTTTCTCCAAAACCAGTTTGACTCTGCTTTTCTGGGTGCTTTGCACAGGAATTCCACACGAGTTTGTCCAGATAGGTCTGGGTGTAACCAGAATTATCTGGTTCTGTGTGGCTAAATGAATATCAGCTTTTAAACAGCCTGTGTGATTGTAGTGTTTTCTGGATAGTATCTAGGAACTTTAGAGTTTTGAATGAATTTTAGCATGTTACATTTCGTTTTTTGGTTGGCAAACACTAATTAGTTCCACATGGAGACACAACAAGTACACATAAGTGTTTTCAGAGTACAATGCTACAGAAACTAGGTGAAAAATGAAATTTGCGACTGTAAACATGACATTGAATCCACTTGCCCAAGTAAACGTCTTTGCTTTTCTCCAAAACCAGTTTGACTCTGCTTTTCTGGGTGCTTTGCACACGAATTCCACACGAGTTTGTCCAGATAGGTCTGGGTGTAACCAGAATTATCCGGTTCTGTGTGGCTAAATGAATATCAGCTTTTAAACAGCCTGTGTGTTTGTTAGTGTTTTCTGGATAGTATCTAGGAACTTTAGAGTTTTGAATGAATTCTAGAGTGTTATATTTTTTTTTTTTCGGCAAACGCTAATTAGTTCCACATGGAGACACAACAAGTACACATAAGGGTTTTCTGAGTAGAATGCTACAGAAACTAGGTGAAAAATGATATTTGCGACTGTAAACATGACATTGAATTCACATTCCCAAGAAAAAGACTTTGCTTTTCTCCAAAACGAGTTTGACTCTGCTTTTCTGGGTCCGTAGCACACGAATTCCACACGAGTTTGTCCAGATAGGTCTGGGTGTAACCAGAATTATCTGGTTCTGTGTGGCTAAATGAATATCAGCTTTTAAACAGCCTGTGTGATTGTAGTGTTTTCTGGATAGTATCTAGGAACTTTAGAGTTTTGAATGAATTTTAGCATGTTACATTTCGTTTTTTCGTTGGCAAACACTAGTTAGTTCCACATGGAGACACAACAAGTACACATAAGTGTTTTCAGAGTACAATGCTACAGAAACTAGGTGAAAAACGATATTTGCGACTGTAAACATGACATTGAATCCACTTGCCCAAGTAAACGTCTTTGCTTTTCTCCAAAACCAGTTTGACTCTGCTTTTCTGGGTGCTGTGCACACGAATTCCACACGAGTTTGTCCAGATAGGTCTGGGTGTAACCAGAATTATCCGGTTCTGTGTGGCTAAATGAATATCAGCTTTTAAAAAGCCTGTGTGTTTGTTAGTGTTTTCTGGATAGTATCTAGGAACTTTAGAGTTTTGAATGAATTTTAGCATGTTACATTTTGTTTTTTTGTTGGCAAACGCTAATTAGTTCCACATGGAGACACAACAAGTACACATAAGTGTTTTCTGAGTAGAATGCTACAGGAACTAGGAGAAAAATGATATATGCGACTGTAAACATGACATTGAATTCACATTCCCAAGAAAAAGACTTTGCTTTTCTCCAAAACCAGTTTGACTCTGCTTTTCTGGGTGCTTTGCACACGAATTCCACACGAGTTTGTCCAGATAGGTCTATATCTAACCAGAAATATCCAGTTCTGTGTGGCTAAATGAATATCAGCTTTTAAACAGCCTGTGTGTTTGTTAGTGTTTTCTGGATAGTATCTAGGAACTTTAGAGTTTTGAATGAATTCTAGCATGTTACATTTTGTTTTTTTGTTGGCAAACACTAATTAGTTCCACATGGAGACACAACAAGTACACATAAGTGTTTTCTGAGTAGAATGCTACAGGAACTAGGTGAAAAATGATATTTGCGACTGTAAACATGACATTGAATTCACATTACCAAGAAAAAGACTTTGCTTTTCTCCAAAACCAGTTTGACTGTGCTTTTCTGGGTCCGTAGCACACGAATTCCACACGAGTTTGGCCAGATAGGTCTGGGTGTATCCAGAATTATCCGGTTCTGTGTGGCTAAATGAATATCAGCTTTTAAACAGCCTGTGTGATTGTAGTGTTTTCTGGATAGTATCTAGGAACTTTAGAGTTTTGAATGAATTTTAGCATGTTACATTTCATTTTTTTGTTGGCAAACACTAATTAGTTCACATGGAGACACAACAAGTACACATAAGTTTTTCAGAGTACAATGCTACAGAAACTAGGTGAAAAATGATATTTACGACTGTAAACATGACATTGAATCCACTTGCCCAAGAAAACGTCTTTGCTTTTCTCCAAAACCAGTTTGACTCTGCTTTTCTGGGTCCTTAGCACATGAATTCCACACGAGTTTGTCCAGATAGGTCTGGGTGTAACCAGAATTATCCGGTTCTGTGTGGCTAAATGAATATCAGCTTTTAAACAGCCTGTGTGTTTGTTAGTGTTTTCTGGATAGTATCTAGGAACTTTAGAGTTTTGAATGAATTCTAGCGTGTTACATTTTTTTTTTTTTGTCGGCAAACGCTAATTAGTTCCACATGGAGACACAACAAGTACACATAAGTGTTTTCAGAGTACAATGCTACAGAAACTAGGTGAAAAATGATATTTGCGACTGTAAACATGACATTGAATTCACATTCCCAAGAAAAAGACTTTGCTTTTCTCCAAAACCAGTTTGACTCTGCTTTTCTGGGTCCGTAGCACATGAATTCCACATGAGTTTGTCCAGATAGGTCTGGGTGTAACCAGAATTATCTGGTTCTGTGTGGCTAAATGAATATCAGCTTTTAAACAGCCTGTGTGATTGTAGTGTTTTCTGGATAGTATCTAGGAACTTTAGAGTTTTGAATGAATTTTAGCATGTTACATTTCATTTTTTGGTTGGCAAACACTAATTAGTTCCACATGGAGACTCAACAAGTACACATAAGTGTTTTCAGAGTACAATGCTACAGAAACTAGGTGAAAAACTATATTTGCGACTGTAAACATGACATTGAATCCACTTGCCCAAGAAAACGTCTTTGCTTTTCTCCAAAACCAGTTTGACTCTGCTTTTCTGGGTGCTTTGCGCACGAATTCCACACGAGTTTGTCCAGATAGGTCTGGGTGTAACCAGAATTATCCGGTTCTGTGTGGCTAAATGAATATCAGCTTTTAAACAGCCTGTGTGTTTGTTAGTGTTTTCTGGATAGTATCTAGGAACTTTAGAGTTTTGAATGAATTTTAGCATGTTACATTTTGTTTTTTTGTTGGCAAACGCTAATTAGTTCCACATGGAGACACAACAAGTACACATAAGTGTTTTCTGAGTAGAATGCTACAGAAACTAGGTGAAAAATGATATTTGCGACTGTAAACATGACATTGAATTCACATTCCCAAGAAAAAGACTTTGCTTTTCTCCAAAACCAGTTTGACTCTGCTTTTCTGGGTCCGTAGCACATGAATTCCACATGAGTTTGTCCAGATAGGTCTGGGTGTAACCAGAATTATCTGGTTCTGTGTGGCTAAATGAATATCAGCTTTTAAACAGCCTGTGTGATTGTAGTGTTTTCTGGATAGTATCTAGGAACTTTAGAGTTTTGAATGAATTTTAGCATGTTACATTTCATTTTTTGGTTGGCAAACACTAATTAGTTCCACATGGAGACTCAACAAGTACACATAAGTGTTTTCAGAGTACAATGCTACAGAAACTAGGTGAAAAACTATATTTGCGACTGTAAACATGACATTGAATCCACTTGCCCAAGAAAACGTCTTTGCTTTTCTCCAAAACCAGTTTGACTCTGCTTTTCTGGGTGCTTTGCGCACGAATTCCACACGAGTTTGTCCAGATAGGTCTGGGTGTAACCAGAATTATCCGGTTCTGTGTGGCTAAATGAATATCAGCTTTTAAACAGCCTGTGTGTTTGTTAGTGTTTTCTGGATAGTATCTAGGAACTTTAGAGTTTTGAATGAATTTTAGCATGTTACATTTTGTTTTTTTGTTGGCAAACGCTAATTAGTTCCACATGGAGACACAACAAGTACACATAAGTGTTTTCTGAGTAGAATGCTACAGGAACTAGGAGAAAAATGATATATGCGACTGTAAACATGACATTGAATTCACATTCCCAAGAAAAAGACTTTGCTTTTCTCCAAAACCAGTTTGACTCTGCTTTTCTGGGTCCGTAGCACACGAATTCCACACGAGTTTGTCCAGATAGGTCTGTATCTAACCAGAAATATCCAGTTCTGTGTGGCTAAATGAATATCAGCTTTTAAACAGCCTGTGTGTTTGTTAGTGTTTTCTGGATAGTATCTAGGAACTTTAGAGTTTTGAATGAATTCTAGCATGTTACATTTTGTTTTTTTGTTGGCAAACACTAATTAGTTCCACATGGAGACACAACAAGTACACATAAGTGTTTTCTGAGTAGAATGCTACAGGAACTAGGTGAAAAATGATATTTGCGACTGTAAACATGACATTGAATTCACATTCCCAAGAAAAAGACTTTGCTTTTCTCCAAAACCAGTTTGACTCTGCTTTTCTGGGTGCTTTGCACAGGAATTCCACACGAGTTTCTCCAGATAGGTCTTTATCTAACCAGAAATATCCAGTTCTATGTGGCTAAATGAATATCAGCTTTTAAACAGCCTGTGTGTTTGTTAGTGTTTTCTGGATAGTATCTAGGAACTTTAGAGTTTTGAATGAATTTTAGCATGTTACATTTCGTTTTTTGGTTGGCAAACACTAATTAGTTCCACATGGAGACACAACTAGTACACATAAGTGTTTTCTGAGTAGAATGCTACAGAAACTACGTGAAAAATGATATTTGCAACTGTAAACATGACATTGAATTCACATTCCCAAGAAATAGACTTTGCTTTTCTACAAAACCAGTTTGACTCTGCTTTTCTGGGTGCTTTGCACACGAATTCCACACGAGTTTGTCCAGATAGGTCTGCTTCTAACCAGAAATATCCAGTTCTGTGTGGCTAAATGAATATCAGCTTTTAAACAGCCTGTGTGTTTGTTAGTGTTTTCTGGATAGTATCTAGGAACTTTAGAGTTTTGAATGAATTCTAGCATGTTACATTTTGTTTTTTTGTTGGCAAACGCTAATTAGTTCCACATGGAGACACAACAAGTACACATAAGTGTTTTCTGAGTAGAATGCTACAGGAACTAGGAGAAAAATGATATTTGCGACTGTAAACATGACATTGAATTCACATTCCCAAGAAAAAGACTTTGCTTTTCTCCAAAACCAGTTTGACTCAGCTTTTCTGGGTGCTTTGCACACGAATTCCACACGAGTTTGTCCAGATAGGTCTGGGTGTAACCAGAATTATCCGGTTCTGTGTGGCTAAATGAATATCAGCTTTTAAACAGCCTGTGTGATTGTAGTGTTTTCTGGATAGTATCTAGGAACTTTAGAGTTTTGAATGAATTTTAGCATGATACTTTTCGTTTTTTTGTTGGCAAACACTAATTAGTTCCACATGGAGACACAACAAGTACACATAAGTGTTTTCAGAGTACAATGCTACAGAAACTAGGTGAAAAATGATATTTGCGACTGTAAACATGACATTGATTCCACTTGCCCTTAGAAAACGTCTTTGCTTTTCTCCAAAACCAGTTTGACTCTGCTTTTCTGGTTCCTTAGCACACGAATTCCACACGAGTTTGTCCAGATAGGTCTGGGTGTAACCAGAATTATCCGGTTCTGTGTGGCTAAATGAATATCAGCTTTTAAACAGCCTGTGTGTTTGTTAGTGTTTTCTGGATAGTATCTAGGAACTTTAGAGTTTTGAATGAATTCTAGCGTGTTACATTTTTTTTTTTTTGTCGGCAAACGCTAATTAGTTCCACATGGAGAAACAACAAGTACACATAAGTGTTTTCTGTGAAGAATGCTACAGAAACCAGGTGAAAAATGATATTTGCGACTGTAAACATGACATTGAATTCACATTCCCAAGAAAAAGACTTTGCTTTTCTCCAAAACCAGTTTGACTCTGCTTTTCTGGGTGCTTTGCACACGAATTCCACACGAGTTTGTCCGGATAGGTCTGGGTGTAACCAGAATTATCCGGTTCTGTGTGGCTAAATGAATATCAGCTTTTAAACAGCCTGTGTGATTGTAGTGTTTTCTGGATAGTATCTAGGAACTTTAGAGTTTTGAATGAATTTTAGCATGTTACATTTTGTTTTTTGGTTGGCAAATGCTAATTAGTTCCACATGGAGACACAGCAAGTACACAGAAGTGTTTTCTGAGTAGAATGCTACAGAAACTATGTGAGAAATGATATTTGCGACTGTAAACACGACATTGAATTCACATTCCCACGAAAAAGACTTTGCTTTTCTCCAAAACCAGTTTGACTCTGCTTTTCTGGGTGCTTTGCACACGAATTCCACACGAGTTTGTCCAGATAGGTCTGGGTGTAACCAGAATTATCCTGTTCTGTGTGGCTAAATGAATATCAGCTTTTAAACAGCCTGTGTGTTTGTTAGTGTTTTCTGGATAGTATCTAGGAACTTTAGAGTTTTGAATGAATTCTAGCGTGTTATATTTTTTTTTTGTTGGCAAACGCTAATTAGTTCCACATGGAGACACAACAAGTACACATAAGGGTTTTCTGAGTAGAATGCTACAGAAACTAGGTGAAAAATGATATTTGCGACTGTAAACATGACATTGAATTCACATTCCCAAGAAAAAGACTTTGCTTTTCTCCAAAACCAGTTTGACTCTGCTTTTCTGGGTCCGTAGCACACGAATTCCACACGAGTTTGTCCAGATAGGTCTGGGTGTAACCAGAATTATCTGGTTCTGTGTGGCTAAATGAATATCAGCTTTTAAACAGCCTGTGTGATTGTAGTGTTTTCTGGATAGTATCTAGGAACTTTAGAGTTTTGAATGAATTTTAGCATGTTACATTTTGTTTTTTGGTTGGCAAACGCTAATTAGTTCCACATGGAGACACAACAAGTACACATAAGTGTTTTCTGAGTAGAATGCTATAGGAACTAGGAGAAAAATGATATATGCGACTGTAAACATGACATTGAATTCACATTCCCAAGAAAAAGACTTTGCTTTTCTCCAAAACCAGTTTGACTCTGCTTTTCTGGGTGCTTTGCACACGAATTCCACACGAGTTTGTCCAGATAGGTCTATATCTAACCAGAAATATCCAGTTCTGTGTGGCTAAATGAATATCAGCTTTTAAACAGCCTGTGTGTTTGTTAGTGTTTTCTGGATAGTATCTAGGAACTTTAGAGTTTTGAATGAATTTTAGTATGTTACATTTTGTTTTTTTGTTGGGAAACGCTAATTAGTTCCACATGGAGACACAACAAGTACACATAAGTGTTTTCTGAGTAGAATGCTACAGGAACTAGGTGAAAAATGATATTTGCGACTGTAAACATGACATTGAATTCACATTCCCAAGAAAAAGACTTTGCTTTTCTCCAAAACCAGTTTGACTCTGCATTGCTGGGTCCGTAGCACACAAATTCCACACGAGTTTGTCCAGATAGGTCTGTATCTAACCAGAAATATCCAGTTCTGTGTGGCTAAATGAATATCAGCTTTTAAACAGCCTGTGTGTTTGTTACTGTTTTCTGGATAGTATCTAGGAACTTTAGAGTTTTGAATGAATTCTAGCGTGTTACATTTTTTTTTTTTTGTCGGCAAACGCTAATTAGTTCCACATGGAGAAACAACAAGTACACATAAGTGTTTTCTGATTAGAATGCTACAGAAACTAGGTGAAAAATGATATTTGCGACTGTAAACATGACATTGAATTCACATTCCCAAGAAAAAGACTTTGCTTTTCTCCAAAATGAGTTTGACTCTGCTTTTCTGGGTGCTTTGCACACGAATTCCACACGAGTTTGTCCAGATAGGTCTGGGTGTAACGAGAATTATCCGGTTCTGTGTGGCTAAATGAATATCAGCTTTTAAACAGCCTGTGTGATTGTAGTGTTTTCTGGATAGTATCTAGGAACTTTAGAGTTTTGAATGAATTTTAGCATGTTACATTTCGTTTTTTGGTTGGCAAACACTAATTAGTTCCACATGGAGTCACAACAAGTACACATAAGTGTTTTCAGAGTACAATGCTACAGAAACTAGGTGAAAAATGATATTTGCGACTGTAAACATGACATTGAATCCACTTGTCCTTAGAAAACGTCTTTGCTTTTCTCCAAAACCAGTTTGACTCTGCTTTTCTGGGTCCTTAGCACACGAATTCCACACGAGTTTGTCCAGATAGGTCTGGGTGTAACCAGAATTATCCGGTTCTGTGTGGCTAAATGAATATCAGCTTTTAAACAGCCTGTGTGATTGTAGTGTTTTCTGGATAGTATCTAGGAACTTTAGAGTTTTGAATGAATTTTAGCATGTTACATTTTTTTTTTTGTTGGCAAACGCTAATTAGTTCCACATGGAGACACAACAAGTACACAGAAATGTTTTCTGAGTAGAATGCTACAGAAACTAGGTGAAAAATAATATTTGCGACAGTAAACATGACATTGAATTCACATTCCCAAGAAAAAGACTTTGCTTTTCTCCAAAACCAGTTTGACTCTGCTTTTCTGGGTGCTTTGCACACGAATTCCACACGAGTTTGTCCAGATAGGTCTGGGTGTAACCAGAATTATCCGGTTCTGTGTGGCTAAATGAATATCAGCTTTTAAACAGCCTGTGTGATTGTAGTGTTTTCTGGATAGTATCTAGGAACTTTAGAGTTTTGAATGAATTTTAGCATGTTACATTTCGTTTTTTGGTTGGCAAACACTAATTAGTTCCACATGGAGACACAACAAGTACACATAAGTGTTTTCTGAGTAGAATGCTACAGAAACTACGTGAAAAATGATATTTGCAACTGTAAACATGACATTGAATTCACATTCCCAAGAAAAGACTTTGCTTTTCTCCAAAACCAGTTTGACTCTGCTTTTCTGGGTGCTTTGCACACGAATTCCACACGAGTTTTTCCAGATAGGTCTGGGTGTAACCAGAATTATCCAGTTCTGTGTGGCTAAATGAATATCAGCTTTTAAACAGCCTGTGTGTTTGTTAGTGTTTTCTGGATAGTATCTAGGAACTTTAGAGTTTTGAATGAATTTTAGCATGTTACATTTTGTTTTTTTGTTGGCAAACGCTAATTAGTTCCACATGGAGACACAACAAGTACACAGAAGTGTTTTCTGATTAGAATGCTACAGAAACTAGGTGAAAAATGATATTTGCGACTGTAAACATGACATTGAATTCACATTCCCAAGAAAAAGACTTTGCTATTCTCCAAAACCAGTTTGACTCTGCTTTTCTGGGTCCTTAGCACACGAATTCCACACGAGTTTGTCCAGATAGGTCTGGGTGTAACCAGAATTATCTGGTTCTGTGTGGCTAAATGAATATCAGCTTTTAAACAGCCTGTGTGATTGTAGTGTTTTCTGGATAGTATCTAGGAACTTTAGAGTTTTGAATGAATTTTAGCATGTTACATTTCGTTTTTTGGTTGGCAAACACTAATTAGTTCCACATGGAGACACAACAAGTACACAGAAGTCTTTTCAGAGTACAATGCTACAGAAACTAGGTGAAAAATCATATTTGCGACTGTAAACATGACATTGAAATCACATTCCCAAGAAAACGTCTTTGCTTTTCTCCAAAACCAGTTTGACTCTGCTTTTCTGGGTCCGTAGCACACGAATTCCACACGAGTTTGTCCAGATAGGTCTGGGTGTAACCAGAATTATCCGGTTCTGTGTGGCTAAATGAATATCAGCTTTTAAACAGCCTGTGTGTTTGTTAGTGTTTTCTGGATAGTATCTAGGAACTTTAGAGTTTTGAATGAATTCTAGCATGTTACATTTTGTTTTTTTGTTGGCAAACACTAATTAGTTCCACATGGAGACACAACAAGTACACAGAAGTGTTTTCTGAGTAGAATGCTACAGGAACTAGGAGAAAAATGATATTTGCGACTGTAAACATGACATTGAATTCACATTCCCAAGAAAAAGACTTTGCTTTTCTCCAAAACCAGTTTGACTCTGCTTTTCTGGGAGCTTTGCACACGAATTCCACACGAGTTTTTCCAGATAGGTCTGGGTGTAACCAGAATTATCCGGTTCTGTGTGGCTAAATGAATATCAGCTTTTAAACAGCCTGTGTGATTGTAGTGTTTTCTGGATAGTATCTAGGAACTTTAGAGTTTTGAATGAATTTTAGCATGTTACATTTCGTTTTTTGGTTGGCAAACACTAATTAGTTCCACATGGAGACACAACAAGTACACATACGTGTTTTCAGAGTACAATGCTACAGAAACTAGGTGAAAAACGATATTTGCGACTGTAAACATGACATTGAATCCACTTGCCCAAGAAAACGTCTTTGCTTTTCTCCAAAACCAGTTTGACTCTGCTTTTCTGGGTCCTTAGCACACGAATTCCACACGAGTTTGTCCAGATAGGTCTGGGTGTAACCAGAATTATCCGGTTCTGTGTGGCTAAATGAATATCAGCTTTTAAACAGCCTGTGTGTTTGTTAGTGTTTTCTGGATAGTATCTAGGAACTTTAGAGTTTTGAATGAATTTTAGCATGTTACATTTTGTTTTTTTGTTGGCAAACGCTAATTAGTTCCACATGGAGACACAACAAGTACACATAAGTGTTTTCAGAGTACAATGCTACAGAAACTAGGTGAAAAATGATATTTGCGACTGTAAACATGACATTGATTCCACTTGCCCTTAGAAAACGTCTTTGCTTTTCTCCAAAACCAGTTTGACTCTGCTTTTCTGGTTCCTTAGCACACGAATTCCACACGAGTTTGTCCAGATAGGTCTGGGTGTAACCAGAATTATCCGGTTCTGTGTGGCTAAATGAATATCAGCTTTTAAACAACCTGTGTGTTTGTTAGTGTTTTCTGGATAGTATCTAGGAACTTTAGAGTTTTGAATGAATTCTAGCGTGTTACATTTTTTTTTTTTTGTCGGCAAACGCTAATTAGTTCCACATGGAGAAACAACAAGTACACATAAGTGTTTTCTGAGAAGAATGCTACAGAAACCAGGTGAAAAATGATATTTGCGACTGTAAACATGACATTGAATTCACATTCCCAAGAAAAAGACTTTGCTTTTCTCCAAAACCAGTTTGACTCTGCTTTTGTGGGTGCTTTGCACACGAATTCCACACGAGTTTGTCCGGATAGGTCTGGGTGAAACCAGAATTATCCGGTTCTGTGTGGCTAAATGAATATCAGCTTTTAAACAGCCTGTGTGATTGTAGTGTTTTCTGGATAGTATCTAGGAACTTTAGAGTTTTGAATGAATTTTAGCATGTTACATTTCGTTTTTTGGTTGGCAAACACTAATTAGTTCCACATGGAGACACAACAAGTACACAGAAGTCTTTTCAGAGTACAATGCTACAGAAACTAGGTGAAAAATGATATTTGCGACTGTAAACATGACATTGAATCCACTTGCCCAAGAAAACGACTTTGCTTTTCTCCAAAACCAGTTTGACTCTGCTTTTCTGGGTGCTTAGCACACGAATTCCACACGAGTTTGTCCAGATAGGTCTGGGTGTAACCAGAATTATCCGGTTCTCTGTGGCTAAAGGAATATCAGCTTTTAAACAGCCTGTGTGTTTGTTAGTGTTTTCTGGATAGTATCTAGGAACTTTAGAGTTTTGAATGAATTTTAGCATGTTACATTTTGTTTTTTGGTTGGCAAATGCTAATTAGTTCCACATGGAGACACAGCAAGTACACAGAAGTGTTTTCTGAGTAGAATGCTACAGAAACTATGTGAGAAATGATATTTGCGACTGTAAACACGACATTGAATTCACATTCCCAAGAAAAAGACTTTGCTTTTCTCCAAAACCAGTTTGACTCTGCTTTTCTGGGTGCTTTGCACACGAATTCCACACGAGTTTGTCCAGATAGGTCTGGGTGTAACAAGAATTATCCTGTTCTGTGTGGCTAAATGAATATCAGCTTTTAAACAGCCTGTGTGTTTGTTAGTGTTTTCTGGATAGTATCTAGGAACTTTAGAGTTTTGAATGAATTCTAGCGTGTTATTTTTTTTTTTTGTTGGCAAACGCTAATTAGTTCCACATGGAGACACAACAAGTACACATAAGGGTTTTCTGAGTAGAATGCTACAGAAACTAGGTGAAAAATGATATTTGCGACTGTAAACATGACATTGAATTCACATTCCCAAGAAAAAGACTTTGCTTTTCTCCAAAACCAGTTTGACTCTGCTTTTCTGGGTCCGTAGCACACGAATTCCACACGAGTTTGTCCAGATAGGTCTGGGTGTAACCAGAATTATCTGGTTCTGTGTGGCTAAATGAATATCAGCTTTTAAACAGCCTGTGTGATTGTAGTGTTTTCTGGATAGTATCTAGGAACTTTAGAGTTTTGAATGAATTTTAGCATGTTACATTTCGTTTTTTGGTTGGCAAACACTAATTAGTTCCACATGGAGACACAACAAGTACACATAAGTGTTTTCAGAGTACAATGCTACAGAAACTAGGTGAAAAACGATATTTGCGACTGTAAACATGACATTGAATCCACTTGCCCAAGTAAACGTCTTTGCTTTTCTCCAAAACCAGTTTGACTCTGCTTTTCTGGGTGCTTTGCACACGAATTCCACACGAGTTTGTCCAGATAGGTCTGGGTGTAACCAGAATTATCCGGTTCTGTGTGGCTAAATGAATATCAGCTTTTAAACAGCCTGTGTGTTTGTTAGTGTTTTCTGGATAGTATCTAGGAACTTTAGAGTTTTGAATGAATTCTAGAGTGTTATATTTTTTTTTTTTGTCGGCAAACGCTAATTAGTTCCACATGGAGACACAACAAGTACACATAAGGGTTTTCTGAGTAGAATGCTACAGAAACTAGGTGAAAAATGATATTTGCGACTGTAAACATGACATTGAATTCACATTCCCAAGAAAAAGACTTTGCTTTTCTCCAAAACGAGTTTGACTCTGCTTTTCTGGGTCCGTAGCACACGAATTCCACACGAGTTTGTCCAGATAGGTCTGGGTGTAACCAGAATTATCCGGTTCTGAATGGCTAAATGAATATCAGCTTTTAAACAGCCTGTGTGATTGTAGTGTTTTCTGGATAGTATCTAGGAACTTTAGAGTTTTGAATGAATTCTAGCATGTTACATTTTGTTTTTTTTTTTGGCAAACGCTAATTAGTTCCACATGGATTCACAACAAGTACACATAAGTGTTTTCTGAGTAGAATGCTACAGGAACTAGGAGAAAAATGATATTTGCGACTGTAAACACGACATTGAAATTACATTCCCAAGAAAAAGACTTTGCTTTTCTCCAAAACCAGTTTGACTCTGCTTTTCTGGGTCCGTAGCACACGAATTCCACACGAGTTTGTCCAGATAGGTCTGGGTGTAACCAGAATTATCCGGTTCTGTGTGGCTAAATGAATATCAGCTTTTAAACAGCCTGTGTGTTTGTTAGTGTTTTCTGGATAGTATCTAGGAACTTTAGAGTTTTGAATGAATTCTAGAGTGTTATATTTTTTTTTTTTTGTCGGCAAACGCTAATTAGTTCCACATGGAGACACAACAAGTACACATAAGGGTTTTCTGAGTAGAATGCTACAGAAACTAGGTGAAAAATGATATTTGCGACTGTAAACATGACATTGAATTCACATTCCCAAGAGAAAGACTTTGCTTTTCTCCAAAACCAGTTTGACTCTGCTTTTCTGGGTCCGTAGCACACGAATTCCACACGAGTTTGTCCAGATAGGTCTGGGTGTAACCAGAATTATCCGGTTCTGTGTGGCTAAATGAATATCAGCTTTTAAACAGCCTGTGTGATTGTAGTGTTTTCTGGATAGTATCTAGGAACTTTAGAGTTTTGAATGAATTCTAGCATGTTACATTTTGTTTTTTTTTTTGGCAAACGCTAATTAGTTCCACATGGATTCACAACAAGTACACATAAGTGTTTTCTGAGTAGAATGCTACAGGAACTAGGAGAAAAATGATATTTGCGACTGTAAACACGACATTGAATTCACATTCCCAAGAAAAAGACTTTGCTTTTCTCCAAAACCAGTTTGACTCTGCTTTTCTGGGTCCGTAGCACACGAATTCCACACGAGTTTGTCCAGATAGGTCTGGGTGTAACCAGAATTATCCGGTTCTGTGTGGCTAAATGAATATCAGCTTTTAAACAGCCTGTGTGTTTGTTAGTGTTTTCTGGATAGTATCTAGGAACTTTAGAGTTTTGAATGAATTCTAGAGTGTTATATTTTTTTTTTTTTGTCGGCAAACGCTAATTAGTTCCACATGGAGACACAACAAGTACACATAAGGGTTTTCTGAGTAGAATGCTACAGAAACTAGGTGAAAAATGATATTTGCGACTGTAAACATGACATTGAATTCACATTCCCAAGAGAAAGACTTTGCTTTTCTCCAAAACCAGTTTGACTCTGCTTTTCTGGGTCCGTAGCACACGAATTCCACACGAGTTTGTCCAGATAGGTCTGGGTGTAACCAGAATTATCCGGTTCTGTGTGGCTAAATGAATATCAGCTTTTAAACAGCCTGTGTGATTGTAGTGTTTTCTGGATAGTATCTAGGAACTTTAGAGTTTTGAATGAATTCTAGCATGTTACATTTTGTTTTTTTTTTTGGCAAACGCTAATTAGTTCCACATGGATTCACAACAAGTACACATAAGTGTTTTCTGAGTAGAATGCTACAGGAACTAGGAGAAAAATGATATTTGCGACTGTAAACACGACATTGAATTCACATTCCCAAGAAAAAGACTTTGCTTTTCTCCAAAACCAGTTTGACTCTGCATTGCTAGGTCCGTAGCACACAAATTCCACACGAGTTTGTCCAGATAGGTCTGTATCTAACCAGAAATATCCAGTTCTGTGTGGCTAAATGAATATCAGCTTTTAAACAGCCTGTGTGTTTGTTAGTGTTTTCTGGATAGTATCTAGGAACTTTAGAGTTTTGAATGAATTCTAGCGTGTTACATTTTTTTTTTTTTGTCGGCAAACGCTAATTAGTTCCACATGGAGAAACAACAAGTACACATAAGTGTTTTCTGATTAGAATGCTACAGAAACTAGGTGAAAAATGATATTTGCGACTGTAAACATGACATTGAATTCACATTCCCAAGAAAAAGACTTTGCTTTTCTCCAAAATGAGTTTGACTCTGCTTTTCTGGGTGCTTTGCACACGAATTCCACACGAGTTTGTCCAGATAGGTCTGGGTGTAACGAGAATTATCCGGTTCTGTGTGGCTAAATGAATATCAGCTTTTAAACAGCCTGTGTGATTGTAGTGTTTTCTGGATAGTATCTAGGAACTTTAGAGTTTTGAATGAATTTTAGCATGTTACATTTCGTTTTTTGGTTGGCAAACACTAATTAGTTCCACATGGAGTCACAACAAGTACACATAAGTGTTTTCAGAGTACAATGCTACAGAAACTAGGTGAAAAATGATATTTGCGACTGTAAACATGACATTGATTCCACTTGCCCTTAGAAAACGTCTTTGCTTTTCTCCAAAACCAGTTTGACTCTGCTTTTCTGGGTCCTTAGCACACGAATTCCACACGAGTTTGTCCAGATAGGTCTGGGTGTAACCAGAATTATCCGGTTCTGTGTGGCTAAATGAATATCAGCTTTTAAACAGCCTGTGTGATTGTAGTGTTTTCTGGATAGTATCTAGGAACTTTAGAGTTTTGAATGAATTTTAGCATGTTACATTTTGTTTTTTTGTTGGCAAACGCTAATTAGTTCCACATGGAGACACAACAAGTACACAGAAATGTTTTCTGAGTAGAATGCTACAGAAACTAGGTGAAAAATAATATTTGCGACAGTAAACATGACATTGAATTCACATTCCCAAGAGAAAGACTTTGCTTTTCTCCAAAACCAGTTTGACTCTGCTTTTCTGGGTGCTTTGCACACGAATTCCACACGAGTTTGTCCAGATAGGTCTGGGTGTAACCAGAATTATCCGGTTCTGTGTGGCTAAATGAATATCAGCTTTTAAACAGCCTGTGTGATTGTAGTGTTTTCTGGATAGTATCTAGGAACTTTAGAGTTTTGAATGAATTTTAGCATGTTACATTTCGTTTTTTGGTTGGCAAACACTAATTAGTTCCACATGGAGACACAACAAGTACACATAAGTGTTTTCTGAGTAGAATGCTACAGAAACTACGTGAAAAATGATATTTGCAACTGTAAACATGACATTGAATTCACATTCCCAAGAAAAGACTTTGCTTTTCTCCAAAACCAGTTTGACTCTGCTTTTCTGGGTGCTTTGCACACGAATTCCACACGAGTTTGTCCAGATAGGTCTGGGTGTAACCAGAATTATCCAGTTCTGTGTGGCTAAATGAATATCAGCTTTTAAACAGCCTGTGTGTTTGTTAGTGTTTTCTGGATAGTATCTAGGAACTTTAGAGTTTTGAATGAATTTTAGCATGTTACATTTTGTTTTTTTGTTGGCAAACGCTAATTAGTTCCACATGGAGACACAACAAGTACACAGAAGTGTTTTCTGATTAGAATGCTACAGAAACTAGGTGAAAAATGATATTTGCGACTGTAAACATGACATTGAATTCACATTCCCAAGAAAAAGACTTTGCTTTTCTCCAAAACCAGTTTGACTCTGCTTTTCTGGGTCCTTAGCACACGAATTCCACACGAGTTTGTCCAGATAGGTCTGGGTGTAACCAGAATTATCTGGTTCTGTGTGGCTAAATGAATATCAGCTTTTAAACAGCCTGTGTGATTGTAGTGTTTTCTGGATAGTATCTAGGAACTTTAGAGTTTTGAATGAATTTTAGCATGTTACATTTCGTTTTTTGGTTGGCAAACACTAATTAGTTCCACATGGAGACACAACAAGTACACAGAAGTCTTTTCAGAGTACAATGCTACAGAAACTAGGTGAAAAATCATATTTGCGACTGTAAACATGACATTGAAATCACATTCCCAAGAAAACGTCTTTGCTTTTCTCCAAAACCAGTTTGACTCTGCTTTTCTGGGTCCTTAGCACACGAATTCCACACGAGTTTGTCCAGATAGGTCTGGGTGTAACCAGAATTATCCGGTTCTCTGTGGCTAAATGAATATCAGCTTTTAAACAGCCTGTGTGTTTGTTAGTGCTTTCTGGATAGTATCTAGGAACTTTAGAGTTTTGAATGAATTTTAGTATGTTATATTTGTTTTTTTGTTGGCAAAAGCTAATTAGTTCCACATGGAGACACAACAAGTACACAGAAGTGTTTTCTGAGTAGAATGCTACAGGAACTAGGAGAAAAATGATATTTGAGACTGTAAACATGACATTGAATTCACATTCCCAAGAAAAGACTTTGCTTTTCTCCAAAACCAGTTTGACTCTGCTTTTCTGGGTGCTTTGCACACGAATTCCACACGAGTTTTTCCAGATAGGTCTGGGTGTAACCAGAATTATCCGGTTCTGTGTGGCTAAATGAATATCAGCTTTTAAACAGCCTGTGTGATTGTAGTGTTTTCTGGATAGTATCTAGGAACTTTAGAGTTTTGAATGAATTTTAGCATGTTACATTTCGTTTTTTGGTTGGCAAACACTAATTAGTTCCACATGGAGACACAACAAGTACACAGAAGTGTTTTCAGAGTACAATGCTACAGAAACTAGGTGAAAAAGGATACTTGCGACTGTAAACATGACATTGAATCCACTTGCCCAAGAAAACGTCTTTGCTTTTCTCCAAAACCAGTTTGACTCTGCTTTGCTGGGTCCGTAGCACACAAATTCCACACGAGTTTGTCCAGATAGGTCTGGGTGTAACCAGAATTATCCGGTTCTGTGTGGCTAAATGAATATCAGCTTTTAAACAGCCTGTGTGTTTGTTAGTGTTTTCTGGATAGTATCTAGGAACTTTAGAGTTTTGAATGAATTCTAGCATGTTACATTTTGTTTTTATGTTGGCAAACACTAATTAGTTCCACATGGAGACACAACAAGTACACATAAGTGTTTTCCGTGTAGAATGCTACAGGAACTAGGTGAAAAATGATATTTGCGACTGTAAACATGACATTGAATTCACATTCCCAAGAAAAAGACTTTGCTTTTCTCCAAAACCAGTTTGACTCTGCTTTTCTGGGAGCTTTGCACACGAATTCCACACGAGATTGTCCAGATAGGTCTTTATCTAACCAGAAATATCCAGTTCTATGTGGCTAAATGAATATCAGCTTTTAAACAGCCTGTGTGTTTGTTAGTGTTTTCTGGATAATATCTAGGAAATTTAGAGTTTTGAATGAATTCTAGCGTGTTTCATTTTTTTTTTTGTCGGCAAACGCTAATTAGTTCCACATGGAGACACAACAAGTACACATAAGTGTTTTCTGAGTAGAATGCTACAGGAACTAGGTGAAAAATGATATTTGCGACTGTAAACATGACATTGAATTCACATTCCCAAGAAAAAGACTTTGCTTTTCTCCAAAACCAGTTTGACTCTGCTTTTCTGGGTGCTTTGCACACGAATTCCACACGAGTTTGTCCAGATAGGTCTGGGTGTAACCAGAATTATCCGGTTCTGTGTGGCTAAATGAATATCAGCTTTTAAACAGCCTGTGTGATTGTAGTGTTTTCTGGATAGTATCTAGGAACTTTAGAGTTTTGAATGAATTTTAGCATGTTACATTTCGTTTTTTGGTTGGCAAACACTAATTAGTTCCACATGGAGACACAACAAGTACACAGAAGTGTTTTCAGAGTACAATGCTACAGAAACTAGGTGAAAAACGATACTTGCGACTGTAAACATGACATTGAATCCACTTGCCCAAGAAAACGTCTTTGCTTTTCTCCAAAACCAGTTTGACTCTGCTTTTCTGGGTCCGTAGCACACAAATTCCACACGAGTTTGTCCAGATAGGTCTGGGTGTAACCAGAATTATCCGGTTCTGTGTGGCTAAATGAATATCAGCTTTTAAACAGCCTGTGTGTTTGTTAGTGTTTTCTGGATAGTATCTAGGAACTTTAGAGTTTTGAATGAATTCTAGCATGTTACATTTTGTTTTTTTGTTGACAAACGCTAATTAGTTCCACATGGAGACACAACAAGTACACATAAGTGTTTTCTGAGTAGAATGCTACAGGAACTAGGAGAAAAATGATATTTGCGACTGTAAACATGACATTGAATTCACATTCCCAAGAAAAAGACTTTGCTTTTCCCAAAAACCAGTTTGACTCTGCTTTTCTGGGTGCTTTGCACATGAATTCCACACGAGATTGTCCAGATAGGTCTGTATCTAACCAGAAATATCCAGTTCTGTGGGGCTAAATGAATATCAGCTTTTAAACAGCCTGTGTGTTTGTTAGTGTTTTCTGGATAGTATCTAGGAACTTTAGAGTTTTGAATGAATTCTAGCATGTTACATTTTGTTTTTTTGTTGTGAAACGCTAATTAGTTCCACATGGAGTCACAACAAGTACACATAAGGGTTTTCTGAGTAGAATGCTACAGGAACTAGGTGAAAAATGATATTTGCGACTGTAAACATGACATTGAATTCACATTCCCAAGAAAAAGACTTTGCTTTTCTCCAAAACCAGTTTGACTCTGCTTTTCTGGGTGCTTTGCACACGAATTCCACACGAGTTTGTCCAGATAGGTCTGGGTGTAACCAGAATTATCCGGTTCTGTGTGGCTAAATGAATATCAGCTTTTAAACAGCCTGTGTGATTGTAGTGTTTTCTGGATAGTATCTAGGAACTTTAGAGTTTTGAATGAATTTTAGCATGTTACATTTCGTTTTTTGGTTGGCAAACACTAATTAGTTCCACATGGAGACACAACAAGTACACAGAAGTGTTTTCAGAGTACAATGCTACAGAAACTAGGTGAAAAACGATATTTGCGACTGTAAACATGACATTGAATCCACTTGCCCAAGAAAACGTCTTTGCTTTTCTCCAAAACCAGTTTGACTCTGCTTTTCTGGGTCCGTAGCACACGAATTCCACACGAGTTTGTCCAGATAGGTCTGGGTGTAACCAGAATTATCCGGTTCTGTGTGGCTAAATGAATATCAGCTTTTAAACAGCCTGTGTGTTTGTTAGTGTTTTCTGGATAGTATCTAGGAACTTTAGAGTTTTGAATGAATTCTAGCATGTTACATTTTGTTTTTTTGTTGGCAAACACTAATTAGTTCCACATGGAGACACAACAAGTACACATAAGTGTTTTCTGAGTAGAATGCTACAGGAACTAGGAGAAAAATGATATTTGCGACTGTAAACATGACATTGAATTCACATTCCCAAGAAAAAGACTTTGCTTTTCTCCAAAACCAGTTTGACTCTGCTTTTCTGGGAGCTTTGCACACGAATTCCACACGAGTTTTTCCAGATAGGTCTGGGTGTAACCAGAATTATCCGGTTCTGTGTGGCTAAATGAATATCAGCTTTTAAACAGCCTGTGTGATTGTAGTGTTTTCTGGATAGTATCTAGGAACTTTAGAGTTTTGAATGAATTTTAGCATGTTACATTTCGTTTTTTGGTTGGCAAACACTAATTAGTTCCACATGGAGACACAACAAGTACACAGAAGTGTTTTCAGAGTACAATGCTACAGAAACTAGGTGAAAAACGATATTTGCGACTGTAAACATGACATTGAATCCACTTGCCCAAGAAAACGTCTTTGCTTTTCTCCAAAACCAGTTTGACTCTGCTTTTCTGGGTCCTTAGCACACGAATTCCACACGAGTTTGTCCAGATAGGTCTGGGTGTAACCAGAATTATCCGGTTCTGTGTGGCTAAATGAATATCAGCTTTTAAACAGCCTGTGTGTTTGTTAGTGTTTTCTGGATAGTATCTAGGAACTTTAGAGTTTTGAATGAATTTTAGCATGTTACATTTTGTTTTTTTGTTGGCAAACGCTAATTAGTTCCACATGGAGACACAACAAGTACACATAAGTGTTTTCTGAGTAGAATGCTACAGGAACTAGGAGAAAAATGATATTTGCGACTGTAAACATGACATTGAATTCACATTCCCAAGAAAAAGACTTTGCTTTTCTCCAAAACCAGTTTGACTCTGCTTTTCTGGGTGCTTTGCACACGAATTCCACACGAGTTTGTCCAGATAGGTCTGTATCTAACCAGAAATATCCAGTTCTGTGTGGCTAAATGAATATCAGCTTTTAAACAGCCTGTGTGTTTGTTAGTGTTTTCTGGATAGTATCTAGGAACTTTAGAGTTTTGAATGAATTCTAGCATGTTACATTTTGTTTTTTTGTTGGCAAACACTAATTAGTTCCACATGGAGACACAACAAGTACACATAAGTGTTTTCTGAGTAGAATGCTACAGGAACTAGGAGAAAAATGATATTTGCGACTGTAAACATGACATTGAATTCACATTCCCAAGAAAAAGACTTTGCTTTTCTCCAAAACCAGTTTGACTCTGCTTTTCTGGGTGCTTTGCACACGAATTCCACACGAGATTGTCCAGATAGGTCTTTATCTAACCAGAAATATCCAGTTCTATGTGGCTAAATGAATATCAGCTTTTAAACAGCCTGTGTGTTTGCTAGTGTTTTCTGGATAGTATCTAGGAACTTTAGAGTTTTGAATGAATTCTAGCATGTTACATTTTTTTTTTTGTTGGCAAACGCTAATTAGTTCCACATGGAGTCACAACAAGTACACATAAGGGTTTTCTGAGTAGAATGCTACAGGAACTAGGAGAAAAATGATATTTGCGACTGTAAACATGACATTGAATTCACATTCCCAAGAAAAAGACTTTGCTTTTCTCCAAAACCAGTTTGACTCTGCATTTCTGGGTCCGTAGCACACGAATTCCACACGAGTTTGTCCAGATAGGTCAGTATCTAACCAGAAATATCCAGTTCTGTGTGGCTAAATGAATATCAGCTTTTAAACAGCCTGTGTGTTTGTTAGTGTTTTCTGGATAGTATCTAGGAACTTTAGAGTTTTGAATGAATTCTAGCGTGTTTCATTATTTTTTTTGTCGGCAAACGCTAATTAGTTCCACATGGAGACACAACAAGTACACAGAAGTGTTTTCTGAGTAGAATGCTACAGAAACTAGGTGAAAAATGATATTTGCGACTGTAAACATGACATTGAATTCACATTCCCAAGAAAAAGACTTTGCTTTTCTCCAAAACCAGTTTGACTCTGCTTTTCTGGGTGCTTTGCACACGAATTCCACACGAGTTTGTCCAGATAGGTCTGGGTGTAACCAGAATTATCCGGTTCTGTGTGGCTAAATGAATATCAGCTTTTAAACAGCCTGGGTGATTGTAGTGTTTTCTGGATAGTATCTAGGAACTTTAGAGTTTTGAATGAATTTTAGCATGTTACATTTCGTTTTGTTGTTGGCAAACACTAATTAGTTCCACCTGGAGACACAACAAGTACACAGAAATCTTTTCAGAGTACAATGCTACAGAAACTATGTGAAAAATGATATTTGCGACTGTAAACATGAGATTGAATTCACATTCCCAAGAAAACGTCTTTGCTTTTCTCCCAAACCAGTTTGACTCTGCTTTTCTGGGTGCTTTGCACACGAATTCCACACGAGTTTGTCCAGATAGGTCTGGGTGTAACCAGAATTATCCGGTTCTGTGTGGCTAAATGAATATCAGCTTTTAAACAGCCTGTGTGATTGTAGTGTTTCTGGATAGTATCTAGGAACTTTAGAGTTTTGAATGAATTTTAGCATGTTACATTTCGTTTTTTGGTTGGCAAACACTAATTAGTTCCACATGGAGACACAACAAGTACACAGAAGTGTTTTCAGAGTACAATGCTACAGAAACTAGGTGAAAAACGATATTTGCGACTGTAAACATGACATTGAATCCACTTGCCCAAGAAAACGTCTTTGCTTTTCTCCAAAACCAGTTTGACTCTGCTTTTCTGGGTCCGTAGCACACGAATTCCACACGAGTTTGTCCAGATAGGTCTGGGTGTAACCAGAATTATCCGGTTCTGTGTGGCTAAATGAATATCAGCTTTTAAACAGCCTGTGTGTTTGTTAGTGTTTTCTGGATAGTATCTAGGAACTTTAGAGTTTTGAATGAATTCTAGCATGTTACATTTTGTTTTTTTGTTGGCAAACACTAATTAGTTCCACATGGAGACACAACAAGTACACATAAGTGTTTTCTGAGTAGAATGCTACAGGAACTAGGAGAAAAATGATATTTGCGACTGTAAACATGACATTGAATTCACATTCCCAAGAAAAAGACTTTGCTTTTCTCCAAAACCAGTTTGACTCTGCTTTTCTGGGAGCTTTGCACACGAATTCCACACGAGTTTTTCCAGATAGGTCTGGGTGTAACCAGAATTATCCGGTTCTGTGTGGCTAAATGAATATCAGCTTTTAAACAGCCTGTGTGATTGTAGTGTTTTCTGGATAGTATCTAGGAACTTTAGAGTTTTGAATGAATTTTAGCATGTTACATTTCATTTTTTGGTTGGCAAACACTAATTAGTTCCACATGGAGACACAACAAGTACACAGAAGTGTTTTCAGAGTACAATGCTACAGAAACTAGGTGAAAAACGATATTTGCGACTGTAAACATGACATTGAATCCACTTGCCCAAGAAAATGTCTTTGCTTTTCTCCAAAACCAGTTTGACTCTGCTTTTCTGGGTCCTTAGCACACGAATTCCACACGAGTTTGTCCAGATAGGTCTGGGTGTAACCAGAATTATCCGGTTCTGTGTGGCTAAATGAATATCAGCTTTTAAACAGCCTGTGTGTTTGTTAGTGTTTTCTGGATAGTATCTAGGAACTTTAGAGTTTTGAATGAATTTTAGCATGTTACATTTTGTTTTTTTGTTGGAAAACGCTAATTAGTTCCACATGGAGACACAACAAGTACACATAAGTGTTTTCTGAGTAGAATGCTACAGGAACTAGGAGAAAAATGATATTTGCGACTGTAAACATGACATTGAATTCACATTCCCAAGAAAAAGACTTTGCTTTTCTCCAAAACCAGTTTGACTCTGCTTTTCTGGGTGCTTTGCACACGAATTCCACACGAGTTTGTCCAGATAGGTCTGTATCTAACCAGAAATATCCAGTTCTGTGTGGCTAAATGAATATCAGCTTTTAAACAGCCTGTGTGTTTGTTAGTGTTTTCTGGATAGTATCTAGGAACTTTAGAGTTTTGAATGAATTCTAGCATGTTACATTTTGTTTTTTTGTTGGCAAACACTAATTAGTTCCACATGGAGACACAACAAGTACACATAAGTGTTTTCTGAGTAGAATGCTACAGGAACTAGGAGAAAAATGATATTTGCGACTGTAAACATGACATTGAATTCACATTCCCAAGAAAAAGACTTTGCTTTTCTCCAAAACCAGTTTGACTCTGCTTTTCTGGGTGCTTTGCACACGAATTCCACACGAGATTGTCCAGATAGGTCTTTATCTAAACAGAAATAACCAGTTCTATGTGGCTAAATGAATATCAGCTTTTAAACAGCCTGTGTGTTTGTTAGTGTTTTCTGGATAGTATCTAGGAACTTTAGAGTTTTGAATGAATTCTAGCATGTTACATTTTTTTTTTTTGTTGGCAAACGCTAATTAGTTCCACATGGAGTCACAACAAGTACACATAAGGGTTTTCTGAGTAGAATGCTACAGGAACTAGGAGAAAAATGATATTTGCGACTGTAAACATGACATTGAATTCACATTCCCAAGAAAAAGACTTTGCTTTTCTCCAAAACCAGTTTGACTCTGCATTTCTGGGTCCGTAGCACATGAATTCCACACGAGTTTGTCCAGATAGGTCTGTATCTAACCAGAAATATCCAGTTCTGTGTGGCTAAATGAATATCAGCTTTTAAACAGCCTGTGTGTTTGTTAGTGTTTTCTGGATAGTATCTAGGAACTTTAGAGTTTTGAATGAATTCTAGCGTGTTTCATTATTTTTTTTGTCGGCAAACGCTAATTAGTTCCACATGGAGACACAACAAGTACACAGAAGTGTTTTCTGAGTAGAATGCTACAGAAACTAGGTGAAAAATGATATTTGCGACTGTAAACATGACATTGAATTCACATTCCCAAGAAAAAGACTTTGCTTTTCTCCAAAACCAGTTTGACTCTGCTTTTCTGGGTGCTTTGCACACGAATTCCACACGAGTTTGTCCAGATAGGTCTGGGTGTAACCAGAATTATCCGGTTCTGTGTGGCTAAATGAATATCAGCTTTTAAACAGCCTGGGTGATTGTAGTGTTTTCTGGATAGTATCTAGGAACTTTAGAGTTTTGAATGAATTCTAGCATGTTACATTTCGTTTTTTGGTTGGCAAACACTAATTAGTTCCACATGGAGACACAACAAGTACACAGAAGTGTTTTCAGAGTACAATGCTACAGAAACTAGGTGAAAAACGATATTTGCGACTGTAAACATGACATTGAATCCACTTGCCCAAGAAAACGTCTTTGATTTTCTCCAAAACCAGTTTGACTCTGCTTTTCTGGGTCCGTAGCACACGAATTCCACACGAGTTTGTCCAGATAGGTCTGGGTGTAACCAGAATTATCCGGTTCTGTGTGGCTAAATGAATATCAGCTTTTAAACAGCCTGTGTGTTTGTTAGTGTTTTCTGGATAGTATCTAGGAACTTTAGAGTTTTGAATGAATTTTAGCATGTTACATTTTGTTTTTTTGTTGGCAAACGCTAATTACTTCCACATGGAGACACAACAAGTACACAGAAATGTTTTCTGAGTAGAATGCTACAGAAACTAGGTGAAAAATAATATTTGCGACAGTAAACATGACATTGAATTCACATTCCCAAGAAAAAGACTTTGCTTTTCTCCAAAACCAGTTTGACTCTGCTTTTCTGGGTGCTTTGCACACGAATTCCACACGAGTTTGTCCAGATAGGTCTGGGTGTAACCAGAATTATCCGGTTCTGTGTGGCTAAATGAATATCAGCTTTTAAACAGCCTGTGTGATTGTAGTGTTTTCTGGATAGTATCTAGGAACTTTAGAGTTTTGAATGAATTTTAGCATGTTACATTTCGTTTTTTGGTTGGCAAACACTAATTAGTTCCACATGGAGACACAACAAGTACACATAAGTGTTTTCTGAGTAGAATGCTACAGAAACTACGTGAAAAATGATATTTGCAACTGTAAACATGACATTGAATTCACATTCCCAAGAAAAGACTTTGCTTTTCTCCAAAACCAGTTTGACTCTGCTTTTCTGGGTGCTTTGCACACGAATTCCACACGAGTTTTTCCAGATAGGTCTGGGTGTAACCAGAATTATCCAGTTCTGTGTGGCTAAATGAATATCAGCTTTTAAACAGCCTGTGTGTTTGTTAGTGTTTTCTGGATAGTATCTAGGAACTTTAGAGTTTTGAATGAATTTTAGCATGTTACATTTTGTTTTTTTGTTGGCAAACGCTAATTAGTTCCACATGGAGACACACAAGTACACAGAAGTGTTTTCTGATTAGAATGCTACAGAAACTAGGTGAAAAATGATATTGGCGACTGTAAACATGACATTGAATTCACATTCCCAAGAAAAAGACTTTGCTATTCTCCAAAACCAGTTTGACTCTGCTTTTCTGGGTCCTTAGCACACGAATTCCACACGAGTTTGTCCAGATAGGTCTGGGTGTAACCAGAATTATCTGGTTCTGTGTGGCTAAATGAATATCAGCTTTTAAACAGCCTGTGTGATTGTAGTGTTTTCTGGATAGTATCTAGGAACTTTAGAGTTTTGAATGAATTTTAGCATGTTACATTTCGTTTTTTGGTTGGCAAACACTAATTAGTTCCACATGGAGACACAACAAGTACACAGAAGTCTTTTCAGAGTACAATGCTACAGAAACTAGGTGAAAAATCATATTTGCGACTGTAAACATGACATTGAAATCACATTCCCAAGAAAACGTCTTTGCTTTTCTCCAAAACCAGTTTGACTCTGCTTTTCTGGGTCCTTAGCACACGAATTCCACACGAGTTTGTCCAGATAGGTCTGGGTGTAACCAGAATTATCCGGTTCTGTGTGGCTAAATGAATATCAGCTTTTAAACAGCCTGTGTGTTTGTTAGTGCTTTCTGGATAGTATCTAGGAACTTTAGAGTTTTGAATGAATTTTAGTATGTTACATTTTGTTTTTTTGTTGGCAAAAGCTAATTAGTTCCACATGGAGACACAACAAGTACACAGAAGTGTTTTCTGAGTAGAATGCTACAGGAACTAGGAGAAAAATGATATTTGAGACTGTAAACATGACATTGAATTCACATTCCCAAGAAAAGACTTTGCTTTTCTCCAAAACCAGTTTGACTCTGCTTTTCTGGGTGCTTTGCACACGAATTCCACACAAGTTTGTCCAGATAGGTCTGGGTGTAACCAGAATTATCCGGTTCTGTGTGGCTAAATGAATATCAGCTTTTAAACAGCCTGTGTGATTGTAGTGTTTTCTGGATAGTATCTAGGAGCTTTAGAGTTTTGAATGAATTTTAGCATGTTACATTTCGTTTTTTGGTTGGCAAACACTAATTAGTTCCACATGGAGACACAACAAGTACACAGAAGTGTTTTCAGAGTACAATGCTACAGAAACTAGGTGAAAAACGATATTTGCGACTGTAAACATGACATTGAATCAACTTGCCCAAGAAAACGTCTTTGCTTTTCTCCAAAACCAGTTTGACTCTGCTTTGCTGGGTCCGTAGCACACAAACTCCACACGAGTTTGTCCAGATAGGTCTGGGTGTAACCAGAATTATCCGGTTCTGTGTGGCTAAATGAATATCAGCTTTTAAACAGCCTGTGTGTTTGTTAGTGTTTTCTGGATAGTATCTAGGAACTTTAGAGTTTTGAATGAATTCTAGCATGTTACATTTTGTTTTTTTGTTGGCAAACACTAATTAGTTCCACATGGAAACACAACAAGTACACATAAGAGTTTTCTGTGTAGAATGCTACAGGAACTAGGTGAAAAATGATATTTGCGACTGTAAACATGACATTGAATTCACATTCCCAAGAAAAAGACTTTGCTTTTCTCCAAAACCAGTTTGACTCTGCTTTTCTGGGTGCTTTGCACACGAATTCCACACGAGATTGTCCAGATAGGTCTGTATCTAACCAGAAATATCCAGTTCTATGTGGCTAAATGAATATCAGCTTTTAAACAGCCTGTGTGTTTGTTAGTGTTTTCTGGATAATATCTAGGAACTTTAGAGTTTTGAATGAATTCTAGCGTGTTTCATTTTTTTTTTTGTCGGCAAACGCTAATTAGTTCCACATGGAGACACAACAAGTACACATAAGTGTTTTCTGAGTAGAATGCTACAGGAACTAGGTGAAAAATTATATTTGCGACTGTAAACATGACATTGAATTCACATTCCCAAGAAAAAGACTTTGCTTTTCTCCAAAACCAGTTTGACTCTGCTTTTCTGGGTGCTTTGCACACGAATTCCACACGAGTTTGTCCAGATAGGTCTGGGTGTAACCAGAATTATCCGGTTCTGTGTGGCTAAATGAATATCAGCTTTTAAACAGCCTGTGTGATTGTAGTGTTTTCTGGATAGTATCTAGGAACTTTAGAGTTTTGAATGAATTTTAGCATGTTACATTTCGTTTTTTGGTTGGCAAACACTAATTAGTTCCACATGGAGACACAACAAGTACACAGAAGTGTTTTCAGAGTACAATGCTACAGAAACTAGGTGAAAAACGATACTTGCGACTGTAAACATGACATTGAATCCACTTGCCCAAGAAAACGTCTTTGCTTTTCTCCAAAACCAGTTTGACTCTGCTTTTCTGGGTCCGTAGCACACAAATTCCACACGAGTTTGTCCAGATAGGTCTGGGTGTAACCAGAATTATCCGGTTCTGTGTGGCTAAATGAATATCAGCTTTTAAACAGCCTGTGTGTTTGTTAGTGTTTTCTGGATAGTATCTAGGAACTTTAGAGTTTTGAATGAATTCTAGCATGTTACATTTTGTTTTTTTGTTGACAAACGCTAATTAGTTCCACATGGAGACACAACAAGTACACATAAGTGTTTTCTGAGTAGAATGCTACAGGAACTAGGAGAAAAATGATATTTGCGACTGTAAACATGACATTGAATTCACATTCCCAAGAAAAAGACTTTGCTTTTCCCAAAAACCAGTTTGACTCTGCTTTTCTGGGTGCTTTGCACACAAATTCCACACGAGATTGTCCAGATAGGTCTGTATCTAACCAGAAATATCCAGTTCTGTGTGGCTAAATGAATATCAGCTTTTAAACAGCCTGTGTGTTTGTTAGTGTTTTCTGGATAGTATCTAGGAACTTTAGAGTTTTGAATGAATTCTAGCATGTTACATTTTGTTTTTTTGTTGGCAAACGCTAATTAGTTCCACATGGAGACACAACAAGTACACATAAGTGTTTTCTGAGTAGAATGCTACAGGAACTAGGAGAAAAATGATATTTGCGACTGTAAACATGACATTGAATTCACATTCCCAAGAAAAAGACTTTGCTTTTCTCCAAAACCAGTTTGACTCTGCTTTTCTGGGTGCTTTGCACACGAATTCCACACGAGATTGTCCAGATAGGTCTTTATCTAACCAGAAATAACCAGTCCTATGTGGCTAAATGAATATCAGCTTTTAAACAGCCTGTGTGTTTGTTAGTGTTTTCTGGATAGTATCTAGGAACTTTAGAGTTTTGAATGAATTCTAGCATGTTACATTTTTTTTTTTTGTTGGCAAACGCTAATTAGTTCCACATGGAGTCACAACAAGTACACATAAGGGTTTTCTGAGTAGAATGCTACAGGAACTAGGAGAAAAATGATATTTGCGACTGTAAACATGACATTGAATTCACATTCCCAAGAAAAAGACTTTGCTTTTCTCCAAAACCAGTTTGACTCTGCATTTCTGGGTCCGTAGCACACGAATTCCACACGAGTTTGTCCAGATAGGTCTGTATCTAACCAGAAATATCCAGTTCTGTGTGGCTAAATGAATATCAGCTTTTAAACAGCCTGTGTGTTTGTTAGTGTTTTCTGGATAGTATCTAGGAACTTTAGAGTTTTGAATGAATTCTAGCGTGTTTCATTATTTTTTTTGTCGGCAAACGCTAATTAGTTCCACATGGAGACACAACAAGTACACAGAAGTGTTTTCTGAGTAGAATGCTACAGAAACTAGGTGAAAAATGATATTTGCGACTGTAAACATGACATTGAATTCACATTCCCAAGAAAAAGACTTTGCTTTTCTCCAAAACCAGTTTGACTCTGCTTTTCTGGGTGCTTTGCACACGAATTCCACACGAGTTTGTCCAGATAGGTCTGGGTGTAACCAGAATTATCCGGTTCTGTGTGGCTAAATGAATATCAGCTTTTAAACAGCCTGTGTGATTGTAGTGTTTTCTGGATAGTATCTAGGAACTTTAGAGTTTTGAATGAATTCTAGCATGTTACATTTCATTTTTTGGTTGGCAAACACTAATTAGTTCCACATGGAGACACAACAATTACACAGAAGTGTTTTCAGAGTACAATGCTACAGAAACTAGGTGAAAAACGATATTTGCGACTGTAAACATGACATTGAATCCACTTGCCCAAGAAAACGTCTTTGCTTTTCTCCAAAACCAGTTTGACTCTGCTTTTCTGGGTCCGTAGCACACGAATTCCACACGAGTTTGTCCAGATAGGTCTGGGTGTAACCAGAATTATCCGGTTCTGTGTGGCTAAATGAATATCAGCTTTTAAACAGCCTGTGTGTTTGTTAGTGTTTTCTGGATAGTATCTAGGAACTTTAGAGTTTTGAATGAATTCTAGCATGTTACATTTTGTTTTTTTGTTGGCAAACACTAATTAGTTCCACATGGAGACACAACAAGTACACATAAGTGTTTTCTGAGTAGAATGCTACAGGAACTAGGAGAAAAATGATATTTGCGACTGTAAACATGACATTGAATTCACATTCCCAAGAAAAAGACTTTGCTTTTCTCCAAAACCAGTTTGACTCTGCTTTTCTGGGAGCTTTGCACACGAATTCCACACGAGTTTTTCCAGATAGGTCTGGGTGTAACCAGAATTATCCGGTTCTGTGTGGCTAAATGAATATCAGCTTTTAAACAGCCTGTGTGATTGTAGTGTTTTCTGGATAGTATCTAGGAACTTTAGAGTTTTGAATGAATTTTAGCATGTTACATTTCGTTTTTTGGTTGGCAAACACTAATTAGTTCCACATGGAGACACAACAAGTACACAGAAGTGTTTTCAGAGTACAATGCTACAGAAACTAGGTGAAAAACGATATTTGCGACTGTAAACATGATATTGAATCCACTTGCCCAAGAAAACGTCTTTGCTTTTCTCCAAAACCAGTTTGACTCTGCTTTTCTGGGTGCTTTGCACACGAATTCCACACGAGTTTGTCCAGATAGGTCTGGGTGTACCAGAATTATCTGGTTCTGTTGGCTAAATGAATATCAGCTTTTAAACAGCCTGTGTGATTGTAGTGTTTTCTGGATAGTATCTAGGAACTTTAGAGTTTTGAATGAATTCTAGCATGTTACATTTCATTTTTTGGTTGGCAAACACTAATTAGTTCCACATGGAGACACAACAATTACACAGAAGTGTTTTCAGAGTACAATGCTACAGAAACTAGGTGAAAAACGATATTTGCGACTGTAAACATGACATTGAATCCACTTGCCCAAGAAAACGTCTTTGCTTTTCTCCAAAACCAGTTTGACTCTGCTTTTCTGGGTCCGTAGCACACGAATTCCACACGAGTTTGTCCAGATAGGTCTGGGTGTAACCAGAATTATCCGGTTCTGTGTGGCTAAATGAATATCAGCTTTTAAACAGCCTGTGTGTTTGTTAGTGTTTTCTGGATAGTATCTAGGAACTTTAGAGTTTTGAATGAATTCTAGCATGTTACATTTTGTTTTTTTGTTGGCAAACACTAATTAGTTCCACATGGAGACACAACAAGTACACATAAGTGTTTTCTGAGTAGAATGCTACAGGAACTAGGAGAAAAATGATATTTGCGACTGTAAACATGACATTGAATTCACATTCCCAAGAAAAAGACTTTGCTTTTCTCCAAAACCAGTTTGACTCTGCTTTTCTGGGAGCTTTGCACACGAATTCCACACGAGTTTTTCCAGATAGGTCTGGGTGTAACCAGAATTATCCGGTTCTGTGTGGCTAAATGAATATCAGCTTTTAAACAGCCTGTGTGATTGTAGTGTTTTCTGGATAGTATCTAGGAACTTTAGAGTTTTGAATGAATTTTAGCATGTTACATTTCGTTTTTTGGTTGGCAAACACTAATTAGTTCCACATGGAGACACAACAAGTACACAGAAGTGTTTTCAGAGTACAATGCTACAGAAACTAGGTGAAAAACGATATTTGCGACTGTAAACATGATATTGAATCCACTTGCCCAAGAAAACGTCTTTGCTTTTCTCCAAAACCAGTTTGACTCTGCTTTTCTGGGTGCTTTGCACACGAATTCCACACGAGTTTGTCCAGATAGGTCTGGGTGTACCAGAATTATCTGGTTCTGTTGGCTAAATGAATATCAGCTTTTAAACAGCCTGTGTGATTGTAGTGTTTTCTGGATAGTATCTAGGAACTTTAGAGTTTTGAATGAATTTTAGCATGTTACATTTCGTTTTTTGGTTGGCAAACACTAGTTAGTTCCACATGGAGACACAACAAGTACACATAAGTGTTTTCAGAGTACAATGCTACAGAAACTAGGTGAAAAACGATATTTGCGACTGTAAACATGACATTGAATCCACTTGCCCAAGTAAACGTCTTTGCTTTTCTCCAAAACCAGTTTGACTCTGCTTTTCTGGGTGCTTTGCACACGAATTCCACACGAGTTTCTCCAGATAGGTCTTTATCTAACCAGAAATATCCAGTTCTATGTGGCTAAATGAATATCAGCTTTTAAACAGCCTGTGTGTTTGTTAGTGTTTTCTGGATAGTATCTAGGAACTTTAGAGTTTTGAATGAATTCTAGCATGTTACATTTTGTTTTTTTTTTTGGCAAACGCTAATTAGTTCCACATGGATTCACAACAAGTACACATAAGTGTTTTCTGAGTAGAATGCTACAGGAACTAGGAGAAAAATGATATTTGCGACTGTAAACATGACATTGAATTCACATTCCCAAGAAAAAGACTTTGCTTTTCTCCAAAACCAGTTTGACTCTGCATTGCTGGGTCCGTAGCACACAAATTCCACACGAGTTTGTCCAGATAGGTCTGTATCTAACCAGAAATATCCAGTTCTGTGTGGCTAAATGAATATCAGCTTTTAAACAGCCTGTGTGTTTGTTAGTGTTTTCTGGATAGTATCTAGGAACTTTAGAGTTTTGAATGAATTCTAGCGTGTTTCATTATTTTTTTTGTCGGCAAACGCTAATTAGTTCCACATGGAGACACAACAAGTACACAGAAGTGTTTTCTGAGTAGAATGCTACAGAAACTAGGTGAAAAATGATATTTGCGACTGTAAACATGACATTGAATTCACATTCCCAAGAAAAAGACTTTGCTTTTCTCCAAAACCAGTTTGACTCTGCTTTTCTGGGTGCTTTGCACACGAATTCCACACGAGTTTGTCCAGATAGGTCTGGGTGTAACCAGAATTATCCGGTTCTGTGTGGCTAAATGAATATCAGCTTTTAAACAGCCTGGGTGATTGTAGTGTTTTCTGGATAGTATCTAGGAACTTTAGAGTTTTGAATGAATTCTAGCATGTTACATTTCGTTTTTTGGTTGGCAAACACTAATTAGTTCCACATGGAGACACAACAAGTACACAGAAGTGTTTTCAGAGTACAATGCTACAGAAACTAGGTGAAAAACGATATTTGCGACTGTAAACATGACATTGAATCCACTTGCCCAAGAAAACGTCTTTGCTTTTCTCCAAAACCAGTTTGACTCTGCTTTTCTGGGTCCGTAGCACACGAATTCCACACGAGTTTGTCCAGATAGGTCTGGGTGTAACCAGAATTATCCGGTTCTGTGTGGCTAAATGAATATCAGCTTTTAAACAGCCTGTGTGTTTGTTAGTGTTTTCTGGATAGTATCTAGGAACTTTAGAGTTTTGAATGAATTCTAGCATGTTACATTTTGTTTTTTTGTTGGCAAACACTAATTAGTTCCACATGGAGACACAACAAGTACACATAAGTGTTTTCTGAGTAGAATGCTACAGGAACTAGGAGAAAAATGATATTTGCGACTGTAAACATGACATTGAATTCACATTCCCAAGAAAAAGACTTTGCTTTTCTCCAAAACCAGTTTGACTCTGCTTTTCTGGGAGCTTTGCACACGAATTCCACACGAGTTTTTCCAGATAGGTCTGGGTGTAACCAGAATTATCCGGTTCTGTGTGGCTAAATGAATATCAGCTTTAAACAGCCTGTGTGATTGTAGTGTTTTCTGGATAGTATCTAGGAACTTTAGAGTTTTGAATGAATTTTAGCATGTTACATTTCGTTTTTTGGTTGGCAAACACTAATTAGTTCCACATGGAGACACAACAAGTACACAGAAGTGTTTTCAGAGTACAATGCTACAGAAACTAGGTGAAAAACGATATTTGCGACTGTAAACATGACATTGAATCCACTTGCCCAAGAAAACGTCTTTGCTTTTCTCCAAAACCAGTTTGACTCTGCTTTTCTGGGTCCTTAGCACACGAATTCCACACGAGTTTGTCCAGATAGGTCTGGGTGTAACCAGAATTATCCGGTTCTGTGTGGCTAAATGAATATCAGCTTTTAAACAGCCTGTGTGTTTGTTAGTGTTTTCTGGATAGTATCTAGGAACTTTAGAGTTTTGAATGAATTTTAGCATGTTACATTTTGTTTTTTTGTTGGCAAACGCTAATTAGTTCCACATGGAGACACAACAAGTACACATAAGTGTTTTCTGAGTAGAATGCTACAGGAACTAGGAGAAAAATGATATTTGCGACTGTAAACATGACATTGAATTCACATTCCCAAGAAAAAGACTTTGCTTTTCTCCAAAACCAGTTTGACTCTGCTTTTCTGGGTGCTTTGCACACGAATTCCACACGAGTTTGTCCAGATAGGTCTGTATCTAACCAGAAATATCCAGTTCTGTGTGGCTAAATGAATATCAGCTTTTAAACAGCCTGTGTGTTTGTTAGTGTTTTCTGGATAGTATCTAGGAACTTTAGAGTTTTGAATGAATTCTAGCATGTTACATTTTTTTTTTTGTTGGCAAACACTAATTAGTTCCACATGGAGACACAACAAGTACACATAAGTGTTTTCTGAGTAGAATGCTACAGGAACTAGGAGAAAAATGATATTTGCGACTGTAAACATGACATTGAATTCACATTCCCAAGAAAAAGACTTTGCTTTTCTCCAAAACCAGTTTGACTCTGCTTTTCTGGGTGCTTTGCACACGAATTCCACACGAGTTTCTCCAGATAGGTCTGTATCTAACCAGAAATATCCAGTTCTGTGTGGCTAAATGAATATCAGCTTTTAAACAGCCTGTGTGTTTGTTAGTGTTTTCTGGATAGTATCTAGGAACTTTAGAGTTTTGAATGAATTCTAGCATGTTACATTTTTTTTTTTGTTGGCAAACGCTAATTAGTTCCACATGGAGTCACAACAAGTACACATAAGGGTTTTCTGAGTAGAATGCTACAGGAACTAGGAGAAAAATGATATTTGCGACTGTAAACATGACATTGAATTCACATTCCCAAGAAAAAGACTTTGCTTTTCTCCAAAACCAGTTTGACTCTGCTTTTCTGGGTCCGTAGCACACGAATTCCACACGAGTTTGTCCAGATAGGTCTGGGTGTACCAGAATTATCTGGTTCTGTTGGCTAAATGAATATCAGCTTTTAAACAGCCTGTGTGATTGTAGTGTTTTCTGGATAGTATCTAGGAACTTTAGAGTTTTGAATGAATTTTAGCATGTTACATTTCATTTTTTGGTTGGCAAACACTAGTTAGTTCCACATGGAGACACAACAAGTACACATAAGTGTTTTCAGAGTACAATGCTACAGAAACTAGGTGAAAAACGATATTTGCGACTGTAAACATGACATTGAATCCACTTGCCCAAGTAAACGTCTTTGCTTTTCTCCAAAACCAGTTTGACTCTGCTTTTCTGGGTGCTTTGCACAGGAATTCCACACGAGTTTCTCCAGATAGGTCTTTATCTAACCAGAAATATCCAGTTCTATGTGGCTAAATGAATATCAGCTTTTAAACAGCCTGTGTGTTTGTTAGTGTTTTCTGGATAGTATCTAGGAACTTTAGAGTTTTGAATGAATTCTAGCATGTTACATTTTGTTTTTTTTTTGGCAAACGCTAATTAGTTCCACATGGATTCACAACAAGTACACATAAGTGTTTTCTGAGTAGAATGCTACAGGAGCTAGGAGAAAAATGATATTTGCGACTGTAAACATGACATTGAATTCACATTCCCAAGAAAAAGACTTTGCTTTTCTCCAAAACCAGTTTGACTCTGCATTGCTGGGTCCGTAGCACACAAATTCCACACGAGTTTGTCCAGATAGGTCTGTATCTAACCAGAAATATCCAGTTCTGTGTGGCTAAATGAATATCAGCTTTTAAACAGCCTGTGTGTTTGTTAGTGTTTTCTGGATAGTATCTAGGAACTTTAGAGTTTTGAATGAATTCTAGCGTGTTACATTTTTTTTTTTTTTGTCGGCAAACGCTAATTAGTTCCACATGGAGAAACAACAAGTACACATAAGTGTTTTCTGATTAGAATGCTACAGAAACTAGGTGAAAAATGATATTTGCGACTGTAAACATGACATTGAATTCACATTCCCAAGAAAAAGACTTTGCTTTTCTCCAAAATGAGTTTGACTCTGCTTTTCTGGGTGCTTTGCACACGAATTCCACACGAGTTTGTCCAGATAGGTCTGGGTGTAACGAGAATTATCCGGTTCTGTGTGGCTAAATGAATATCAGCTTTTAAACAGCCTGTGTGATTGTAGTGTTTTCTGGATAGTATCTAGGAACTTTAGAGTTTTGAATGAATTTTAGCATGTTACATTTCGTTTTTTGGTTGGCAAACACTAATTAGTTCCACATGGAGTCACAACAAGTACACATAAGTGTTTTCAGAGTACAATGCTACAGAAACTAGGTGAAAAATCATATTTGCGACTGTAAACATGACATTGAAATCACATTCCCAAGAAAACGTCTTTGCTTTTCTCCAAAACCAGTTTGACTCTGCTTTTCTGGGTCCTTAGCACACGAATTCCACACGAGTTTGTCCAGATAGGTCTGGGTGTAACCAGAATTATCCGGTTCTCTGTGGCTAAATGAATATCAGCTTTTAAACAGCCTGTGTGTTTGTTAGTGCTTTCTGGATAGTATCTAGGAACTTTAGAGTTTTGAATGAATTTTAGTATGTTACATTTTGTTTTTTTGTTGGCAAAAGCTAATTAGTTCCACATGGAGACACAACAAGTACACAGAAGTGTTTTCTGAGTAGAATGCTACAGGAACTAGGAGAAAAATGATATTTGAGACTGTAAACATGACATTGAATTCACATTCCCAAGAAAAGACTTTGCTTTTCTCCAAAACCAGTTTGACTCTGCTTTTCTGGGTGCTTTGCACACGAATTCCACACAAGTTTGTCCAGATAGGTCTGGGTGTAACCAGAATTATCCGGTTCTGTGTGGCTAAATGAATATCAGCTTTTAAACAGCCTGTGTGATTGTAGTGTTTTCTGGATAGTATCTAGGAACTTTAGAGTTTTGAATGAATTTTAGCATGTTACATTTCGTTTTTTGGTTGGCAAACACTAATTAGTTCCACATGGAGACACAACAAGTACACAGAAGTGTTTTCAGAGTACAATGCTACAGAAACTAGGTGAAAAACGATATTTGCGACTGTAAACATGACATTGAATCCACTTGCCCAAGAAAACGTCTTTGCTTTTCTCCAAAACCAGTTTGACTCTGCTTTGCTGGGTCCGTAGCACACAAATTCCACACGAGTTTGTCCAGATAGGTCTGGGTGTAACCAGAATTATCCGGTTCTGTGTGGCTAAATGAATATCAGCTTTTAAACAGCCTGTGTGTTTGTTAGTGTTTTCTGGATAGTATCTAGGAACTTTAGAGTTTTGAATGAATTCTAGCATGTTACATTTTGTTTTTTTGTTGGCAAACACTAATTAGTTCCACATGGAAACACAACAAGTACACATAAGAGTTTTCTGTGTAGAATGCTACAGGAACTAGGTGAAAAATGATATTTGCGACTGTAAACATGACATTGAATTCACATTCCCAAGAAAAAGACTTTGCTTTTCTCCAAAACCAGTTTGACTCTGCTTTTCTGGGTGCTTTGCACACGAATTCCACACGAGATTGTCCAGATAGGTCTTTATCTAACCAGAAATATCCAGTTCTATGTGGCTAAATGAATATCAGCTTTTAAACAGCCTGTGTGTTTGTTAGTGTTTTCTGGATAATATCTAGGAACTTTAGAGTTTTGAATGAATTCTAGCGTGTTTCATTTTTTTTTTTGTCGGCAAACGCTAATTAGTTCCACATGGAGACACAACAAGTACACATAAGTGTTTTCTGAGTAGAATGCTACAGGAACTAGGTGAAAAATTATATTTGCGACTGTAAACATGACATTGAATTCACATTCCCAAGAAAAAGACTTTGCTTTTCTCCAAAACCAGTTTGACTCTGCTTTTCTGGGTGCTTTGCACACGAATTCCACACGAGTTTGTCCAGATATGTCTGGGTGTTCCAGAATTATCCGGTTCTGTGTGGCTAAATGAATATCAGCTTTTAAACAGCCTGTGTGATTGTAGTGTTTTCTGGATAGTATCTAGGAACTTTAGAGTTTTGGATGAATTTTAGCATGTTACATTTCGTTTTTTGGTTGGCAAACACTAATTAGTTCCACATGGAGACACAACAAGTACACAGAAGTGTTTTCAGAGTACAATGCTACAGAAACTAGGTGAAAAACGATACTTGCGACTGTAAACATGACATTGAATCCACTTGCCCAAGAAAACGTCTTTGCTTTTCTCCAAAACCAGTTTGACTCTGCTTTTCTGGGTCCGTAGCACACAAATTCCACACGAGTTTGTCCAGATAGGTCTGGGTGTAACCAGAATTATCCGGTTCTGTGTGGCTAAATGAATATCAGCTTTTAAACAGCCTGTGTGTTTGTTAGTGTTTTCTGGATAGTATCTAGGAACTTTAGAGTTTTGAATGAATTCTAGCATGTTACATTTTGTTTTTTTGTTGACAAACGCTAATTAGTTCCACATGGAGACACAACAAGTACACATAAGTGTTTTCTGAGTAGAATGCTACAGGAACTAGGAGAAAAATGATATTTGCGACTGTAAACATGACATTGAATTCACATTCCCAAGAAAAAGACTTTGCTTTTCCCAAAAACCAGTTTGACTCTGCTTTTCTGGGTGCTTTGCACACGAATTCCACACGAGATTGTCCAGATAGGTCTGTATCTAACCAGAAATATCCAGTTCTGTGTGGCTAAATGAATATCAGCTTTTAAACAGCCTGTGTGTTTGTTAGTGTTTTCTGGATAGTATCTAGGAACTTTAGAGTTTTGAATGAATTCTAGCATGTTACATTTTGTTTTTTTGTTGGCAAACGCTAATTAGTTCCACATGGAGTCACAACAAGTACACATAAGGGTTTTCTGAGTAGAATGCTACAGGAACTAGGTGAAAAATGATATTTGCGACTGTAAACATGACATTGAATTCACATTCCCAAGAAAAAGACTTTGCTTTTCTCCAAAACCAGTTTGACTCTGCTTTTCTGGGTGCTTTGCACACGAATTCCACACGAGTTTGTCCAGATAGGTCTGGGTGTAACCAGAATTATCCGGTTCTGTGTGGCTAAATGAATATCAGCTTTTAAACAGCCTGTGTGATTGTAGTGTTTTCTGGATAGTATCTAGGAACTTTAGAGTTTTGAATGAATTTTAGCATGTTACATTTCGTTTTTTGGTTGGCAAACACTAATTAGTTCCACATGGAGACACAACAAGTACACATACGTGTTTTCAGAGTACAATGCTACAGAAACTAGGTGAAAAACGATATTTGCGACTGTAAACATGACATTGAATCCACTTGCCCAAGAAAACGTCTTTGCTTTTCTCCAAAACCAGTTTGACTCTGCTTTTCTGGGTCCGTAGCACACGAATTCCACACGAGTTTGTCCAGATAGGTCTGGGTGTAACCAGAATTATCCGGTTCTGTGTGGCTAAATGAATATCAGCTTTTAAACAGCCTGTGTGTTTGTTAGTGTTTTCTGGATAGTATCTAGGAACTTTAGAGTTTTGAATGAATTCTAGCATGTTACATTTTGTTTTTTTGTTGGCAAACACTAATTAGTTCCACATGGAGACACAACAAGTACACATAAGTGTTTTCTGAGTAGAATGCTACAGGAACTAGGAGAAAAATGATATTTGCGACTGTAAACATGACATTGAATTCACATTCCCAAGAAAAAGACTTTGCTTTTCTCCAAAACCAGTTTGACTCTGCTTTTCTGGGAGCTTTGCACACGAATTCCACACGAGTTTTTCCAGATAGGTCTGGGTGTAACCAGAATTATCCGGTTCTGTGTGGCTAAATGAATATCAGCTTTTAAACAGCCTGTGTGATTGTAGTGTTTTCTGGATAGTATCTAGGAACTTTAGAGTTTTGAATGAATTTTAGCATGTTACATTTCGTTTTTTGGTTGGCAAACACTAATTAGTTCCACATGGAGACACAACAAGTACACATACGTGTTTTCAGAGTACAATGCTACAGAAACTAGGTGAAAAACGATATTTGCGACTGTAAACATGACATTGAATCCACTTGCCCAAGAAAACGTCTTTGCTTTTCTCCAAAACCAGTTTGACTCTGCTTTTCTGGGTCCTTAGCACACGAATTCCACACGAGTTTGTCCAGATAGGTCTGGGTGTAACCAGAATTATCCGGTTCTGTGTGGCTAAATGAATATCAGCTTTTAAACAGCCTGTGTGTTTGTTAGTGTTTTCTGGATAGTATCTAGGAACTTTAGAGTTTTGAATGAATTTTAGCATGTTACATTTTGTTTTTTTGTTGGCAAACGCTAATTAGTTCCACATGGAGACACAACAAGTACACATAAGTGTTTTCTGAGTAGAATGCTACAGGAACTAGGAGAAAAATGATATTTGCGACTGTAAACATGACATTGAATTCACATTCCCAAGAAAAAGACTTTGCTTTTCTCCAAAACCAGTTTGACTCTGCTTTTCTGGGTGCTTTGCACACGAATTCCACACGAGTTTGTCCAGATAGGTCTGTATCTAACCAGAAATATCCAGTTCTGTGTGGCTAAATGAATATCAGCTTTTAAACAGCCTGTGTGTTTGTTAGTGTTTTCTGGATAGTATCTAGGAACTTTAGAGTTTTGAATGAATTCTAGCATGTTACATTTTGTTTTTTTGTTGGCAAACACTAATTAGTTCCACATGGAGAAACAACAAGTACACATAAGTGTTTTCTGAGTAGAATGCTACAGGAACTAGGAGAAAAATGATATTTGCGACTGTAAACATGACATTGAATTCACATTCCCAAGAAAAAGACTTTGCTTTTCTCCAAAACCAGTTTGACTCTGCTTTTCTGGGTGCTTTGCACACGAATTCCACACGAGATTGTCCAGATAGGTCTTTATCTAACCAGAAATATCCAGTTCTATGTGGCTAAATGAATATCAGCTTTTAAACAGCCTGTGTGTTTGTTAGTGTTTTCTGGATAGTATCTAGGAACTTTAGAGTTTTGAATGAATTCTAGCATGTTACATTTTTTTTTTTGTTGGCAAACGCTAATTAGTTCCACATGGAGTCACAACAAGTACACATAAGGGTTTTCTGAGTAGAATGCTACAGGAACTAGGAGAAAAATGATATTTGCGACTGTAAACATGACATTGAATTCACATTCCCAAGAAAAAGACTTTGCTTTTCTCCAAAACCAGTTTGACTCTGCTTTTCTGGGTGCTTTGCACACGAATTCCACACGAGTTTGTCCAGATAGGTCTGGGTGTAACCAGAATTATCCGGTTCTGTGTGGCTAAATGAATATCAGCTTTTAAACAGCCTGGGTGATTGTAGTGTTTTCTGGATAGTATCTAGGAACTTTAGAGTTTTGAATGAATTTTAGCATGTTACATTTCGTTTTGTTGTTGGCAAACACTAATTAGTTCCACCTGGAGACACAACAAGTACACAGAAGTCTTTTCAGAGTACAATGCTACAGAAACTATGTGAAAAATGATATTTGCGACTGTAAACATGAGATTGAATTCACATTCCCAAGAAAACGTCTTTGCTTTTCTCCCAAACCAGTTTGACTCTGCTTTTCTGGGTGCTTTGCACACGAATTCCACACGAGTTTGTCCAGATAGGTCTGGGTGTAACCAGAATTATCCGGTTCTGTGTGGCTAAATGAATATCAGCTTTTAAACAGCCTGTGTGATTGTAGTGTTTCTGGATAGTATCTAGGAACTTTAGAGTTTTGAATGAATTTTAGCATGTTACATTTCGTTTTTTGGTTGGCAAACACTAATTAGTTCCACATGGAGACACAACAAGTACACAGAATTGTTTTCAGAGTACAATGCTACAGAAACTAGGTGAAAAACGATATTTGCGACTGTAAACATGACATTGAATCCACTTGCCCAAGAAAACGTCTTTGCTTTTCTCCAAAACCAGTTTGACTCTGCTTTTCTGGGTCCGTAGCACACGAATTCCACACGAGTTTGTCCAGATAGGTCTGGGTGTAACCAGAATTATCCGGTTCTGTGTGGCTAAATGAATATCAGCTTTTAAACAGCCTGTGTGTTTGTTAGTGTTTTCTGGATAGTATCTAGGAACTTTAGAGTTTTGAATGAATTCTAGCATGTTACATTTTGTTTTTTTGTTGGCAAACACTAATTAGTTCCACATGGAGACACAACAAGTACACATAAGTGTTTTCTGAGTAGAATGCTACAGGAACTAGGAGAAAAATGATATTTGCGACTGTAAACATGACATTGAATTCACATTCCCAAGAAAAAGACTTTGCTTTTCTCCAAAACCAGTTTGACTCTGCTTTTCTGGGAGCTTTGCACACGAATTCCACACGAGTTTTTCCAGATAGGTCTGGGTGTAACCAGAATTATCCGGTTCTGTGTGGCTAAATGAATATCAGCTTTTAAACAGCCTGTGTGATTGTAGTGTTTTCTGGATAGTATCTAGGAACTTTAGAGTTTTGAATGAATTTTAGCATGTTACATTTCGTTTTTTGGTTGGCAAACACTAATTAGTTCCACATGGAGACACAACAAGTACACAGAAGTGTTTTCAGAGTACAATGCTACAGAAACTAGGTGAAAAACGATATTTGCGACTGTAAACATGACATTGAATCCACTTGCCCAAGAAAACGTCTTTGCTTTTCTCCAAAACCAGTTTGACTCTGCTTTTCTGGGTCCTTAGCACACGAATTCCACACGAGTTTGTCCAGATAGGTCTGGGTGTAACCAGAATTATCCGGTTCTGTGTGGCTAAATGAATATCAGCTTTTAAACAGCCTGTGTGTTTGTTAGTGTTTTCTGGATAGTATCTAGGAACTTTAGAGTTTTGAATGAATTTTAGCATGTTACATTTTGTTTTTTTGTTGGCAAACGCTAATTAGTTCCACATGGAGACACAACAAGTACACATAAGTGTTTTCTGAGTAGAATGCTACAGGAACTAGGAGAAAAATGATATTTGCGACTGTAAACATGACATTGAATTCACATTCCCAAGAAAAAGACTTTGCTTTTCTCCAAAACCAGTTTGACTCTGCTTTTCTGGGTGCTTTGCACACGAATTCCACACGAGTTTGTCCAGATAGGTCTGTATCTAACCAGAAATATCCAGTTCTGTGTGGCTAAATGAATATCAGCTTTTAAACAGCCTGTGTGTTTGTTAGTGTTTTCTGGATAGTATCTAGGAACTTTAGAGTTTTGAATGAATTCTAGCATGTTACATTTTGTTTTTTTGTTGGCAAACACTAATTAGTTCCACATGGAGACACAACAAGTACACATAAGTGTTTTCTGAGTAGAATGCTACAGGAACTAGGAGAAAAATGATATTTGCGACTGTAAACATGACATTGAATTCACATTCCCAAGAAAAAGACTTTGCTTTTCTCCAAAACCAGTTTGACTCTGCTTTTCTGGGTGCTTTGCACACGAATTCCACACGAGATTGTCCAGATAGGTCTTTATCTAACCAGAAATAACCAGTTCTATGTGGCTAAATGAATATCAGCTTTTAAACAGCCTGTGTGTTTGTTAGTGTTTTCTGGATAGTATCTAGGAACTTTAGAGTTTTGAATGAATTCTAGCATGTTACATTTTTTTTTTTTGTTGGCAAACGCTAATTAGTTCCACATGGAGTCACAACAAGTACACATAAGGGTTTTCTGAGTAGAATGCTACAGGAACTAGGAGAAAAATGATATTTGCGACTGTAAACATGACATTGAATTCACATTCCCAAGAAAAAGACTTTGCTTTTCTCCAAAACCAGTTTGACTCTGCATTTCTGGGTCCGTAGCACACGAATTCCACACGAGTTTGTCCAGATAGGTCTGTATCTAACCAGAAATATCCAGTTCTGTGTGGCTAAATGAATATCAGCTTTTAAACAGCCTGTGTGTTTGCTAGTGTTTTCTGGATAGTATCTAGGAACTTTAGAGTTTTGAATGAATTCTAGCGTGTTTCATTATTTTTTTTGTCGGCAAACGCTAATTAGTTCCACATGGAGACACAACAAGTACACATAAGTGTTTTCTGAGTAGAATGCTACAGAAACTAGGTGAAAAATGATATTTGCGACTGTAAACATGACATTGAATTCACATTCCCAAGAAAAAGACTTTGCTTTTCTCCAAAACCAGTTTGACTCTGCTATTCTGGGTGCTTTGCACACGAATTCCACACGAGTTTGTCCAGATAGGTCTGGGTGTAACCAGAATTATCCGGTTCTGTGTGGCTAAATGAATATCAGCTTTTAAACAGCCTGGGTGATTGTAGTGTTTTCTGGATAGTATCTAGGAACTTTAGAGTTTTGAATGAATTTTAGCATGTTACATTTCGTTTTTTGGTTGGCAAACACTAATTAGTTCCACATGGAGACACAACAAGTACACAGAAGTGTTTTCAGAGTACAATGCTACAGAAACTAGGTGAAAAACGATATTTGCGACTGTAAACATGACATTGAATCCACTTGCCCAAGAAAACGTCTTTGCTTTTCTCCAAAACCAGTTTGACTCTGCTTTTCTGGGTCCGTAGCACACGAATTCCACACGAGTTTGTCCAGATAGGTCTGGGTGTAACCAGAATTATCCGGTTCTGTGTGGCTAAATGAATATCAGCTTTTAAACAGCCTGTGTGTTTGTTAGTGTTTTCTGGATAGTATCTAGGAACTTTAGAGTTTTGAATGAATTCTAGCATGTTACATTTTGTTTTTTTGTTGGCAAACACTAATTAGTTCCACATGGAGACACAACAAGTACACATAAGTGTTTTCTGAGTAGAATGCTACAGGAACTAGGAGAAAAATGATATTTGCGACTGTAAACATGACATTGAATTCACATTCCCAAGAAAAAGACTTTGCTTTTCTCCAAAACCAGTTTGACTCTGCTTTTCTGGGAGCTTTGCACACGAATTCCACACGAGTTTTTCCAGATAGGTCTGGGTGTAACCAGAATTATCCGGTTCTGTGTGGCTAAATGAATATCAGCTTTTAAACAGCCTGTGTGATTGTAGTGTTTTCTGGATAGTATCTAGGAACTTTAGAGTTTTGAATGAATTTTAGCATGTTACATTTCGTTTTTTGGTTGGCAAACACTAATTAGTTCCACATGGAGACACAACAAGTACACAGAAGTGTTTTCAGAGTACAATGCTACAGAAACTAGGTGAAAAACGATATTTGCGACTGTAAACATGACATTGAATCCACTTGCCCAAGAAAACGTCTTTGCTTTTCTCCAAAACCAGTTTGACTCTGCTTTTCTGGGTCCTTAGCACACGAATTCCACACGAGTTTGTCCAGATAGGTCTGGGTGTAACCAGAATTATCCGGTTCTGTGTGGCTAAATGAATATCAGCTTTTAAACAGCCTGTGTGTTTGTTAGTGTTTTCTGGATAGTATCTAGGAACTTTAGAGTTTTGAATGAATTTTAGCATGTTACATTTTGTTTTTTTGTTGGCAAACGCTAATTAGTTCCACATGGAGACACAACAAGTACACATAAGTGTTTTCTGAGTAGAATGCTACAGGAACTAGGAGAAAAATGATATTTGCGACTGTAAACATGACATTGAATTCACATTCCCAAGAAAAAGTCTTTGCTTTTCTCCAAAACCAGTTTGACTCTGCTTTTCTGGGTGCTTTGCACACGAATTCCACACGAGTTTGTCCAGATAGGTCTGTATCTAACCAGAAATATCCAGTTCTGTGTGGCTAAATGAATATCAGCTTTTAAACAGCCTGTGTGTTTGTTAGTGTTTTCTGGATAGTATCTAGGAACTTTAGAGTTTTGAATGAATTCTAGCATGTTACATTTTGTTTTTTTGTTGGCAAACACTAATTAGTTCCACATGGAGACACAACAAGTACACATAAGTGTTTTCTGAGTAGAATGCTACAGGAACTAGGAGAAAAATGATATTTGCGACTGTAAACATGACATTGAATTCACATTCCCAAGAAAAAGACTTTGCTTTTCTCCAAAACCAGTTTGAATCTGCTTTTCTGGGTGCTTTGCACACGAATTCCACACGAGATTGTCCAGATAGGTCTTTATCTAACCAGAAATATCCAGTTCTATGTGGCTAAATGAATATCAGCTTTTAAACAGCCTGTGTGTTTGTTAGTGTTTTCTGGATAGTATCTAGGAACTTTAGAGTTTTGAATGAATTCTAGCGTGTTTCATTTTTCTTTTTGTCGGCAAACACTAATTAGTTCCACATGGAGACACAACAAGTACACATAAGTGTTTTCTGAGTAGAATGCTACAGGAACTAGGTGAAAAATGATATTTGCGACTGTAAACATGACATTGAATTCACATTCCCAAGAAAAAGACTTTGCTTTTCTCCAAAACCAGTTTGACTCTGCTTTTCTGGGTGCTTTGCACACGAATTCCACACGAGTTTGTCCAGATAGGTCTGGGTGTAACCAGAATTATCCGGTTCTGTGTGGCTAAATGAATATCAGCTTTTAAACAGCCTGTGTGATTGTAGTGTTTTCTGGATAGTATCTAGGAACTTTAGAGTTTTGAATGAATTTTAGCATGTTACATTTCGTTTTTTGGTTGGCAAACACTAATTAGTTCCACATGGAGACACAACAAGTACACAGAAGTGTTTTCAGAGTACAATGCTACAGAAACTAGGTGAAAAACGATATTTGCGACTGTAAACATGACATTGAATCCACTTGCCCAAGAAAACGTCTTTGCTTTTCTCCAAAACCAGTTTGACTCTGCTTTGCTGGGTCCGTAGCACACAAATTCCACACGAGTTTGTCCAGATAGGTCTGGGTGTAACCAGAATTATCCGGTTCTGTGTGGCTAAATGAATATCAGCTTTTAAACAGCCTGTGTGTTTGTTAGTGTTTTCTGGATAGTATCTAGGAACTTTAGAGTTTTGAATGAATTCTAGCATGTTACATTTTGTTTTTTTGTTGGCAAACACTAATTAGTTCCACATGGAGACACAACAAGTACACATAAGTGTTTTCTGTGTAGAATGCTACAGGAACTAGGTGAAAAATGATATTTGCGACTGTAAACATGACATTGAATTCACATTCCCAAGAAAAAGACTTTGCTTTTCTCCAAAACCAGTTTGACTCTGCTTTTCTGGGTGCTTTGCACACGAATTCCACACGAGATTGTCCAGATAGGTCTTTATCTAACCAGAAATATCCAGTTCTATGTGGCTAAATGAATATCAGCTTTTAAACAGCCTGTGTGTTTGTTAGTGTTTTCTGGATAATATCTAGGAACTTTAGAGTTTTGAATGAATTCTAGCGTGTTTCATTTTTTTTTTTTGTCGGCAAACGCTAATTAGTTCCACATGGAGACACAACAAGTACACATAAGTGTTTTCTGAGTAGAATGCTACAGGAACTAGGTGAAAAATTATATTTGCGACTGTAAACATGACATTGAATTCACATTCCCAAGAAAAAGACTTTGCTTTTCTCCAAAACCAGTTTGACTCTGCTTTTCTGGGTGCTTTGCACACGAATTCCACACGAGTTTGTCCAGATAGGTCTGGGTGTAACCAGAATTATCCGGTTCTGTGTGGCTAAATGAATATCAGCTTTTAAACAGCCTGTGTGATTGTAGTGTTTTCTGGATAGTATCTAGGAACTTTAGAGTTTTGAATGAATTTTAGCATGTTACATTTCGTTTTTTGGTTGGCAAACACTAATTAGTTCCACATGGAGACACAACAAGTACACAGAAGTGTTTTCAGAGTACAATGCTACAGAAACTAGGTGAAAAACGATATTTGCGACTGTAAACATGACATTGAATCCACTTGCCCAAGAAAACGTCTTTGCTTTTCTCCAAAACCAGTTTGACTCTGCTTTTCTGGGTCCGTAGCACACAAATTCCACACGAGTTTGTCCAGATAGGTCTGGGTGTAACCAGAATTATCCGGTTCTGTGTGGCTAAATGAATATCAGCTTTTAAACAGCCTGTGTGTTTGTTAGTGTTTTCTGGATAGTATCTAGGAACTTTAGAGTTTTGAATGAATTCTAGCATGTTACATTTTGTTTTTTTGTTGACAAACGCTAATTAGTTCCACATGGAGACACAACAAGTACACATAAGTGTTTTCTGAGTAGAATGCTACAGGAACTAGGTGAAAAATGATATTTGCGACTGTAAACATGACATTGAATTCACATTCCCAAGAAAAAGACTTTGCTTTTCCCAAAAACCAGTTTGACTCTGCTTTTCTGGGTGCTTTGCACACGAATTCCACACGAGATTGTCCAGATAGGTCTGTATCTAACCAGAAATATCCAGTTCTGTGTGGCTAAATGAATATCAGCTTTTAAACAGCCTGTGTGATTGTAGTGTTTTCTGGATAGTATCTAGGAACTTTAGAGTTTTGAATGAATTTTAGCATGTTACATTTCGTTTTTTGGTTGGCAAACACTAATTAGTTCCACATGGAGACACAACAAGTACACAGAAGTGTTTTCAGAGTACAATGCTACAGAAACTAGGTGAAAAACGATATTTGCGACTGTAAACATGACATTGAATCCACTTGCCCAAGAAAACGTCTTTGCTTTTCTCCAAAACCAGTTTGACTCTGCTTTTCTGGGTCCGTAGCACACGAATTCCACACGAGTTTGTCCAGATAGGTCTGGGTGTAACCAGAATTATCCGGTTCTGTGTGGCTAAATGAATATCAGCTTTTAAACAGCCTGTGTGTTTGTTAGTGTTTTCTGGATAGTATCTAGGAACTTTAGAGTTTTGAATGAATTCTAGCATGTTACATTTTGTTTTTTTGTTGGCAAACGCTAATTAGTTCCACATGGAGACACAACAAGTACACATAAGTGTTTTCTGAGTAGAATGCTACAGGAACTAGGAGAAAAATGATATTTGCGACTGTAAACATGACATTGAATTCACATTCCCAAGAAAAAGACTTTGCTTTTCTCCAAAACCAGTTTGACTCTGCATTTCTGGGTCCGTAGCACACGAATTCCACACGAGTTTGTCCAGATAGGTCTGTATCTAACCAGAAATATCCAGTTCTGTGTGGCTAAATGAATATCAGCTTTTAAACAGCCTGTGTGATTGTAGTGTTTTCTGGATAGTATCTAGGAACTTTAGAGTTTTGAATGAATTTTAGCATGTTACATTTCGTTTTTTGGTTGGCAAACACTAATTAGTTCCACATGGAGACACAACAAGTACACAGAAGTGTTTTCAGAGTACAATGCTACAGAAACTAGGTGAAAAACGATATTTGCGACTGTAAACATGACATTGAATCCACTTGCCCAAGAAAACGTCTTTGCTTTTCTCCAAAACCAGTTTGACTCTGCTTTTCTGGGTCCGTAGCACACGAATTCCACACGAGTTTGTCCAGATAGGTCTGGGTGTAACCAGAATTATCCGGTTCTGTGTGGCTAAATGAATATCAGCTTTTAAACAGCCTGTGTGATTGTAGTGTTTTCTGGATAGTATCTAGGAACTTTAGAGTTTTGAATGAATTTTAGCATGTTACATTTCGTTTTTTGGTTGGCAAACACTAATTAGTTCCACATGGAGACACAACAAGTACACAGAAGTGTTTTCAGAGTAGAATGCTACAGGAACTAGGAGAAAAATGATATTTGCGACTGTAAACATGACATTGAATTCACATTCCCAAGAAAAAGACTTTGCTTTTCTCCAAAACCAGTTTGACTCTGCTTTTCTGGGTGCTTTGCACACGAATTCCACACGAGTTTGTCCAGATAGGTCTGTATCTAACCAGAAATATCCAGTTCTGTGTGGCTAAATGAATATCAGCTTTTATACAGCCTGTGTGATTGTAGTGTTTTCTGGATAGTATCTAGGAACTTTAGAGTTTTGAATGAATTCTAGCATGTTACATTTTGTTTTTTTGTTGGCAAACGCTAATTAGTTCCACATGGAGTCACAACAAGTACACATAAGGGTTTTCTGAGTAGAATGCTACAGGAACTAGGAGAAAAATGATATTTGCGACTGTAAACATGACATTGAATTCACATTCCCAAGAAAAAGACTTTGCTTTTCTCCAAAACCAGTTTGACTCTGCATTTCTGGGTCCGTAGCACACGAATTCCACACGAGTTTGTCCAGATAGGTCTGTATCTAACCAGAAATATCCAGTTCTGTTTGGCTAAATGAATATCAGCTTTTAAACAGCCTGTGTGTTTGTTAGTGTTTTCTGGATAGTATCTAGGAACTTTAGAGTTTTGAATGAATTCTAGCGTGTTTCATTTTTCTTTTTGTCGGCAAACACTAATTAGTTCCACATGGAGACACAACAAGTACACATAAGTGTTTTCTGAGTAGAATGCTACAGAAACTAGGTGAAAAATGATATTTGCGACTGTAAACATGACATTGAATCCACTTGCCTAAGAAAACGTCTTTGCTTTTCTCCAAAACCAGTTTGACTCTGCTTTTCTGGGTCCGTAGCACACGAATTCCACACGAGTTTGTCCAGATAGGTCTGGGTGTAACCAGAATTATCCGGTTCTGTGTGGCTAAATGAATATCAGCTTTTAAACAGCCTGTGTGATTGTAGTGTTTTCTGGATAGTATCTAGGAACTTTAGAGTTTTGAATGAATTTTAGCATGTTACATTTCGTTTTTTGGTTGGCAAACACTAATTAGTTCCACATGGAAACACAACAAGTACACAGAAGTGTTTTCAGAGTACAATGCTACAGAAACTAGGTGAAAAACGATATTTGCGACTGTAAACATGACATTGAATCCACTTGCCCAAGAAAACGTCTTTGCTTTTCTCCAAAACCAGTTTGACTCTGCTTTTCTGGGTGCTTTGCACACGAATTCCACACGAGTTTGTCCAGAGAGTCTGGGTGTAACCAGAATTATCCGGTTCTGTGTGGCTAAATGAATATCAGCTTTTAAACAGCCTGTGTGATTGTAGTGTTTTCTGGATAGTATCTAGGAACTTTAGAGTTTTGAATGAATTTTAGCATGTTACATTTCGTTTTTTGGTTGGCAAACACTAATTAGTTCCACATGGAGACACAACAAGTACACAGAAGTGTTTTCAGAGTAGAATGCTACAGGAACTAGGAGAAAAATGATATTTGCGACTGTAAACATGACATTGAATTCACATTCCCAAGAAAAAGACTTTGCTTTTCTCCAAAACCAGTTTGACTCTGCTTTTCTGGGTGCTTTGCACACGAATTCCACACGAGTTTGTCCAGATAGGTCTGTATCTAACCAGAAATATCCAGTTCTGTGTGGCTAAATGAATATCAGCTTTTAAACAGCCTGTGTGATTGTAGTGTTTTCTGGATAGTATCTAGGAACTTTAGAGTTTTGAATGAATTCTAGCATGTTACATTTTGTTTTTTTGTTGGCAAACGCTAATTAGTTCCACATGGAGTCACAACAAGTACACATAAGGGTTTTCTGAGTAGAATGCTACAGGAACTAGGAGAAAAATGATATTTGCGACTGTAAACATGACATTGAATTCACATTCCCAAGAAAAAGACTTTGCTTTTCTCCAAAACCAGTTTGACTCTGCATTTCTGGGTCCGTAGCACACGAATTCCACACGAGTTTGTCCAGATAGGTCTGTATCTAACCAGAAATATCCAGTTCTGTGTGGCTAAATGAATATCAGCTTTTAAACAGCCTGTGTGTTTGTTAGTGTTTTCTGGATAGTATCTAGGAACTTTAGAGTTTTGAATGAATTCTAGCGTGTTTCATTTTTCTTTTTGTCGGCAAACACTAATTAGTTCCACATGGAGACACAACAAGTACACATAAGTGTTTTCTGAGTAGAATGCTACAGAAACTAGGTGAAAAATGATATTTGCGACTGTAAACATGACATTGAATCCACTTGCCTAAGAAAACGTCTTTGCTTTTCTCCAAAACCAGTTTGACTCTGCTTTTCTGGGTCCGTAGCACACGAATTCCACACGAGTTTGTCCAGATAGGTCTGGGTGTAACCAGAATTATCCGGTTCTGTGTGGCTAAATGAATATCAGCTTTTAAACAGCCTGTGTGATTGTAGTGTTTTCTGGATAGTATCTAGGAACTTTAGAGTTTTGAATGAATTTTAGCATGTTACATTTCGTTTTTTGGTTGGCAAACACTAATTAGTTCCACATGGAAACACAACAAGTACACAGAAGTGTTTTCAGAGTACAATGCTACAGAAACTAGGTGAAAAACGATATTTGCGACTGTAAACATGACATTGAATCCACTTGCCCAAGAAAACGTCTTTGCTTTTCTCCAAAACCAGTTTGACTCTGCTTTTCTGGGTGCTTTGCACACGAATTCCACACGAGTTTGTCCAGAGAGTCTGGGTGTAACCAGAATTATCCGGTTCTGTGTGGCTAAATGAATATCAGCTTTTAAACAGCCTGTGTGTTTGTTAGTGTTTTCTGGATAGTATCTAGGAACTTTAGAGTTTTGAATGAATTTTAGCAGGTTACATTTTGTTTTTTTGTTGGCAAACGCTAATTAGTTCCACATGGAGACACAACAAGTACACATAAGTGTTTTCTGAGTAGAATGCTACAGGAACTAGGAGAAAAATGATATTTGCGACTGTAAACATGACATTGAATTCACATTCCCAAGAAAAAGACTTTGCTTTTCTCCAAAACCAGTTTGACTCTGCTTTTCTGGGTGCTTTGCACACGAATTCCACACGAGTTTGTCCAGATAGGTCTGTATCTAACCAGAAATATCCAGTTCTGTGTGGCTAAATGAATATCAGCTTTTAAACAGCCTGTGTGATTGTAGTGTTTTCTGGATAGTATCTAGGAACTTTAGAGTTTTGAATGAATTCTAGCATGTTACATTTTGTTTTTTTGTTGGCAAACACTAATTAGTTCCACATGCAGACACAACAAGTACACATAAGTGTTTTCTGAGTAGAATGCTACAGGAACTAGGTGAAAAATGATATTTGCGACTGTAAACATGACATTGAATTCACATTCCCAAGAAAAAGACTTTGCTTTTCTCCAAAACCAGTTTGACTCTGCATTTCTGGGTCCGTAGCACACGACTTGAACATGAGTTTGTCCAGATAGGTCTGTATCTAACCAGAAATATCCAGTTCTGTGTGGTTAAATGAATATCAGCTTTTAAACAACCTGTGTGTTTGTTAGTGTTTTCTGGATAGTATCTAGGAACTTTAGAGTTTTGAATGAATTTTAGCATGTTACATTTTGTTTTTTTGTTGGCAAACGCTAATTAGTTCCACATGGAGACACAACAAGTACACATAAGTGTTTTCTGAGTAGAATGCTACAGGAACTAGGAGAAAAATGATATTTGCGACTGTAAACATGACATTGAATTCACATTCCCAAGAAAAAGACTTTGCTTTTCTCCAAAACCAGTTTGACTCTGCTTTTCTGGGTGCTTTGCACACGAATTCCACACGAGTTTGTCCAGATAGGTCTGTATCTAACCAGAAATATCCAGTTCTGTGTGGCTAAATGAATATCAGCTTTTAAACAGCCTGTGTGATTGTAGTGTTTTCTGGATAGTATCTAGGAACTTTAGAGTTTTGAATGAATTCTAGCATGTTACATTTTTTTTTTGTTGGCAAACACTAATTAGTTCCACATGGATACACAACAAGTACACAGAAGTGTTTTCTGAGTAGAATGCTACAGGAACTAGGTGAAAAATGATATTTGCGACTGTAAACATGACATTGAATTCACATTCCCAAGAAAAAGACTTTGCTTTTCTCCAAAACCAGTTTGACTCTGCTTTTCTGGGTGCTTTGCACACGAATTCCACACGAGATTGTCCAGATAGGTCTTTATCTAACCAGAAATATCCAGTTCTATGTGGCTAAATGAATATCAGCTTTTAAACAGCCTGTGTGTTTGTTAGTGTTTTCTGGATAGTATCTAGGAACTTTAGAGTTTTGAATGAATTCTAGTATGTCACATTTCGTTTTTTGGTTGGCAAACGCTAATTAGTTCCACATGGAGACACAACAAGTACACATAAGGGTTTTCTGAGTAGAATGCTACAGGAACTAGGAGAAAAATGATATTTGCGACTGTAAACATGACATTGAATTCACATTCCCAAGAAAAAGACTTTGCTTTTCTCCAAAACCAGTTTGACTCTGCTTTTCTGGGTGCTTTGCACACGAATTCCACACGAGTTTGTCCAGATAGGTCTGGGTGTAACCAGAATTATCCGGTTCTGTGTGGCTAAATGAATATCAGCTTTTAAACAGCCTGTGTGTTTGTTAGTGTTTTCTGGATAGTATCTAGGAACTTTAGAGTTTTGAATGAATTCTAGCGTGTTAAATTTTTTTTTTGTCGGCAAAAACTAATTAGTTCCACATGGAGACACAACAAGTATACATAAGTGTTTTCAGAGTACAATGCTACAGAAACTAGGTGAAAAATGATATTTGTGACTGTAAACATGACATTGAATCCACTTGCCCAAGAAAACGTCTTTGCTTTTCTCCAAAACCAGTTTGACTCTGCTTTTCTGGGTGCTTTGCACAGGAATTCCACACGAGTTTCTCCAGATAATCTTTATCTAACCAGAAATATCCAGTTCTATGTGGCTAAATGAATGTCAGCTTTTAAACAGCCTGTGTGTTTGTTAGTGTTTTCTGGATAGTATCTAGGAACGTTAGAGTTTTGAATGAATTCTAGCATGTTACATTTTGGTTTTTTGTTGGCAAACGCTAATTAGTTCCACATGGAGACACAACAAGTACACATAAGTGTTTTCTGAGTAGAATGCTACAGGAACTAGGAGAAAAATGATATTTGCGACTGTAAACATGACATTGAATTCACATTCCCAAGAAAAAGACTTTGCTTTTCTCCAAAACCAGTTTGACTCTGCTTTTCTGGGTCCGTAGCACACAAATTCCACACGAGTTTGTCCAGATAGGTCTGTATCTAACCAGAAATATCCAGTTCTGTGTGGCTAAATGAATATCAGCTTTTAAACAGCCTGTGTGTTTGTTAGTGTTTTCTGGATAGTATCTAGGAACTTTAGAGTTTTGAATGAATTCTAGCGTGTTACATGTTTTTTTTGTCGGCAAACGCTAATTAGTTCCACATGGAGACACAACAAGTACACATAAGTGTTTTCTGAGTAGAATGCTACAGAAACTAGGTGAAAAATGATATTTGCGACTGTAAACATGACATTGAATTCACATTCCCAAGAAAAAGACTTTGCTTTTCTCCAAAACCAGTTTGACTCTGCTTTTCTGGGTCCGTAGCACACGAATTTCACACGAGTTTCTCCAGATAGGTCTGGGTGTAACCAGAATTATCCGGTTCTGTGTGGCTAAATGAATATCAGCTTTTAAACAGCCTGTGTGTTTGTTAGTGTTTTCTGGATAGTATCTAGGAACTTTAGAGTTTTGATTGAATTTTAGTATGTTACATTTTGTTTTTTTGTTGGCAAACGCTAATTAGTTCCACATGGATACACAACAAGTACACAGAAGTGTTTTCTGAGTAGAATGCTACAGGAACTAGGAGAAAAATGATATTTGCGACTGTAAACATGACATTGAATTCACATTCCCAAGAAAAAGTCTTTGCTTTTCTCCAAAACCATTTTGACTCTCTTTTCTGGGTGCTTTGCACACGAATTCCACACGAGTTTGTCCAGATAGGTCTGGGTGTAACCAGAATTTTCTGGTTCTGTGTGGCTAAATGAATATCAGTTTTTAAAGAGCCTGTGTGATTGTAGTGTTTTCTGGATAGTATCTAGGAACTTTAGAGTTTTGAATGAATTTTAGCATGTTACATTTCGTTTTTTGGTTGGCAAACACTAATTAGTTCCACATGGAGACACAACAAGTACACATAAGTGTTTTCAGAGTACAATGCTACAGAAACTAGGTGAAAAATGATATTTGCGACTGTAAACATGACATTGAATCCACTTGCCCAAGAAAACGTCTTTGCTTTTCTCCAAAACCAGTTTGACTCTGCTTTTCTGGGTCCTTAGCACACGAATTCCACACGAGTTTGTCCAGATAGGTCTGGGTGTAACCAGAATTATCCGGTTCTGTGTGGCTAAATGAATATCAGCTTTTAAACAGCCTGTGTGTTTGTTAGTGTTTTCTGGATAGTATCTAGGAACTTTAGAGTTTTGAATGAATTTTAGCATGTTACATTTTGTTTTTTTGTTGGCAAACGCTAATTAGTTCCACATGGAGTCACAACAAGTACACATAAGGGTTTTCTGAGTAGAATGCTACAGGAACTAGGAGAAAAATGATATTTGCGACTGTAAACATGACATTGAATTCACATTCCCAAGAAAAAGACTTTGCTTTTCTCCAAAACCAGTTTGACTCTGCATTTCTGGTTCCGTAGCACACTAATTGAACACGAGTTTGTCCAGATAGGTCTGTATCTAAGCAGAAATATCCAGTTCTGTGTGGCTAAATGAATATCAGCTTTTAAACAGCCTGTGTGTTTGTTAGTGTTTTCTGGATAGTATCTAGGAACTTTAGAGTTTTGAATGAATTCTAGCGTGTTACATTTTTTTTTTGTCGGCAAACGCTATTAGTTCCACATGGAGACACAACAAGTACACATAAGTGTTTTCTGAGTAGAATGCTACAGAAACTAGGTGAAAAATGATATTTGCGACTGTAAACATGACATTGAATTCACATTCCCAAGAAAAAGACTTTGCTTTTCTCCAAAACCAGTTTGACTCTGCTTTTCTGGGTCCGTAGCACACGAATTCCACACGAGTTTGTCCAGATAGGTCTGGGTGTAACCAGAATTATCCGGTTCTGTGTGGCTAAATGAATATCAGCTTTTAAACAGCCTGTGTGATTGTAGTGTTTTCTGGATAGTATCTAGGAAATTTAGAGTTTTGAATGAATTCTAGCATGTTACATTTCGTTTTTTGGTTGGCAAACACTAATTAGTTCCACATGGAGACACAACAACTACACAGAAGTGTTTTCAGAGTACAATGCTACAGAAACTAGGTGAAAAACGATATTTGCGACTGTAAACATGACATTGAATCCACTTGCCCAAGAAAACGTCTTTGCTTTTCTCCAAAACCAGTTTGACTCTGCTTTTCTGGGTCCGTAGCACACGAATTCCACACGAGTTTCTCCAGATAGGTCTGGGTGTAACCAGAATTATCCGGTTCTGTGTGGCTAAATGAATATCAGCTTTTAAACAGCCTGTGTGATTGTAGTGTTTTCTGGATAGTATCTAGGAACTTTAGAGTTTTGAATGAATTTTAGCATGTTACATTTCGTTTTTTGGTTGGCAAACACTAATTAGTTCCACATGGAGACACAACAAGTACACAGAAGTGTTTTCAGAGTTCAATGCTACAGAAACTAGGTGAAAAACGATATTTGCGACTGTAAACATGACACTGAATCCACTTGCCCAAGAAAACGTCTTTGCTTTTCTCCAAAACCAGTTTGACTCTGCTTTTCTGGGTGCTTTGCACATGAATTCCACACGAGTTTGTCCAGATAGGTCTGGGTGTAACCAGAATTATCCGGTTCTGTGTGGCTAAATGAATATCAGCTTTTAAACAGCCTGTGTGTTTGTTAGTGTTTTCTGGATAGTATCTAGGAACTTTAGAGTTTTGAATGAATTTTAGCATGTTACATTTTGTTTTTTTGTTGGCAAACGCTAATTAGTTCCACATGGAGACACAACAAGTACACAGAAGTGTTTTCTGAGTAGAATGCTACAGGAACTAGGAGAAAAATGATATTTGCGACTGTAAACATGACATTGAATTCACATTCCCAAGAAAAAGACTTTGCTTTTCTCCAAAACCAGTTTGACTCTGCTTTTCTGGGTGCTTTGCACACAAATTCCACACGAGTTTGTCCAGATAGGTCTGTATCTAACCAGAAATATCCAGTTCTGTGTGGCTAAATGAATATCAGCTTTTAAACAGCCTGTGTGATTGTAGTGTTTTCTGGATAGTATCTAGGAACTTTAGAGTTTTGAATGAATTCTAGCATGTTACATTTTGTTTTTTTGTTGGCAAACACTAATTAGTTCCACATGGAGAAACAACAAGTACACATAAGTGTTTTCTGAGTAGAATGCTACAGGAACTAGGTGAAAAATGATATTTGCGACTGTAAACATGACATTGAATTCACATTCCCAAGAAAAAGACTTTGCTTTTCTCCAAAACAAGTTTGACTCTGCTTTTCTGGGTGCTTTGCACACAAATTCCACACGAGATTGTCCAGATAGGTCTTTATCTAACCAGAAATATTCAGTTCTATGTGGCTAAATGAATATCAGCTTTTAAACAGCCTGTGTGTTTGTTAGTGTTTTCTGGATAGTATCTAGGAACTTTAGAGTTTTGAATGAATTCTAGCATGTTACATTTCGTTTTTTGGTTGGCCAACGCTAATTAGTTCCACATGGAGACACAACAAATACACATAAGGGTTTTCTGAGTAGAATGCTACAGGAACTAGGAGAAAAATGATATTTGCGACTGTAAACATGACATTGAATTCACATTCCCAAGAAAAAGACTTTGCTTTTCTCCAAAACCAGTTTGACTCTGCTTTTCTGGGTCCGTAGCACACAAATTCCACACGAGTTTGTCCAGATAGGTCTGTATCTAACCAGAAATATCCAGTTCTGTGTGGCTAAATGAATATCAGCTTTCAAACAGCCTGTGTGTTTGTTAGTGTTTTCTGGATAGTATCTAGGAACTATAGAGTTTTGAATGAATTCTAGCGTGTTACATGTTTTTTTTGTCGGCAAACGCTAATTAGTTCCACATGGAGACACAACAAGTACACATAAGTGTTTTCTGAGTAGAATGCTACAGAAACTAGGTGAAAAATGATATTTGCGACTGTAAACATGACATTGAATTCACATTCCCAAGAAAAAGCCTTTGCTTTTCTCCAAAACCAGTTTGACTCTGCTTTTCTGGGTCCGTAGCACACGAATTCCACACGAGTTTGTCCAGATAGGTCTGGGTGTAACCAGAATTATCCGGTTCTGTGTGGCTAAATGAATATCAGCTTTTAAACAGCCTGTGTGTTTGTTAGTGTTTTCTGGATAGTATCTAGGAACTTTAGAGTTTTGAATGAATTTTAGTGTGTTACATTTTGTTTTTTTGTTGTCAAACGCTAATTAGTTCCACATGGAGACACAACAAGTACACATAAGTGTTTTCTGAGTAGAATGCTACAGGAACTAGGAGAAAAATGATATTTGCGACTGTAAACATGACATTGATTTCACATTCCCAAGAAAAAGACTTTGCTTTTCTCCAAAACCAGTTTGACTCTGCTTTTCTGGGTGCTTTTCACACGAATTCCACACGAGTTTGTCCAGATAGGTCTGTATCTATCCAGAAATATCCAGTTCTGTGTGGCTAAATGAATATCAGCTTTTAAAAAGCCTGTGTGTTTGTTAGTGTTTTCTGGATAGTATCTAGGAACTTTAGAGTTTTGAATGAATTCTAGCGTGTTAAATTTTTTTTTTGTCGGCAAAAGCTAATTAGTTCCACATGGAGACACAACAAGTACACATAAGTGTTTTCAGAGTACAATGCTACATAAACTAGGTGAAAAATGATATTTGCGACTGTAAACATGACATTGAATCCACTTGCCCAAGAAAACGTCTTTGCTTTTCTCCAAAACCAGTTTGACTCTGCTTTTCTGGGTGCTTTGCACAGGAATTCCACATGAGTTTCTCCAGATAATCTTTATCTAACCAGAAATATCCAGTTCTATGTGGCTAAATGAATGTCAGCTTTTAAACAGCCTGTGTGTTTGTTAGTGTTTTCTGGATAGTATCTAGGAACTTTAGAGTTTTGAATGAATTCTAGCATGTTACATTTTGTTTTTTTGTTGGCAAACGCTAATTAGTTCCACATGGAGTCACAACAAGTACACATAAGGGTTTTCTGAGTAGCATGCTACAGGAACTAGGAGAAAAATGATATTTGCGACTGTAAACAAGACATTGAATTCACATTCCCAAGAAAAAGACTTTGCTTTTCTCCAAAACCAGTTTGACTCTGCTTTTCTGGGTCCGTAGCACACAAATTCCACACGAGTTTGTCCAGATAGGTCTGTATCTAACCAGAAATATCCAGTTCTGTGTGGCTAAATGAATATCAGCTTTCAAACAGCCTGTGTGTTTGTTAGTGTTTTCTGGATAGTATCTAGGAACTTTAGAGTTTTGAATGAATTCTAGCGTGTTACATGTTTTTTTTGTCGGCAAACGCTAATTAGTTCCACATGGAGACACAACAAGTACACATAAGTGTTTTCTGAGTAGAATGCTACAGAAACTAGGTGAAAAATGATATTTGCGACTGTAAACATGACATTGAATTCACATTCCCAAGAAAAAGCCTTTGCTTTTCTCCAAAACCAGTTTGACTCTGCTTTTCTGGGTCCGTAGCACACGAATTCCACACGAGTTTCTCCAGATAGGTCTGGGTGTAACCAGAATTATCCGGTTCTGTGTGGCTAAATGAATATCAGCTTTTAAACAGCCTGTGTGTTTGTTAGTGTTTTCTGGATAGTATCTAGGAACTGTAGAGTTTTGATTGAATTTTAGTATGTTACATTTTGTTTTTTTGTTGGCAAACGCTAATTAGTTCCACATGGAGACACAACAAGTACACAGAAGTGTTTTCTGAGTAGAATGCTACAGGAACTAGGAGAAAAATGATATTTGCGACTGTAAACATGACATTGAATTCACATTCCCAAGAAAAAGACTTTGCTTTTCTCCAAAACCATTTTGACTCTCTTTTCTGTGTGCTTTGCACACGAATTCCACACGAGTTTGTCCAGATAGGTATGTATCTAACCAGAAATATTCAGTTCTGTGTGGCTAAATGAATATCAGCTTTTAAACAGCCTGTGTGTTTGTTAGTGTTTTCTGGATAGTATCTAGGAACTTTAGAGTTTTGAATGAATTCTAGCATGTTACATTTTGTTTTTCTTTTGGCAAACACTAATTAGTTCCACATGGAGACACAACAAGTACACATAAGTGTTTTCTGAGTAGAATGCTACAGGAACTAGGTGAAAAATGATATTTGCGACTGTAAACATGACATTGAATTCACATTCCCAAGAAAAAGACTTTGCTTTTCTCCAAAACCAGTTTGACTCTGCTTTTCTGTGTGCTTTGCACAGGAATTCCACACGAGTTTCTCCAGATAGGTCTTTATCTAACCAGAAATATCCAGTTCTATGTGGCTAAATGAATATCAGCTTTTAAACAGCCTGTGTGTTTGTTAGTGTTTTCTGGATAGTATCTAGGAACTTTAGAGTTTTGAATGAATTCTAGCGTGTTACATTTTTTTTTTGTCGGCAAACGCTAATTAGTTCCACATGGAGACACAACAAGTACACATAAGTGTTTTCTGAGTAGAATGCTACAGAAACTAGGGGAAAAATGATATTTGCGACTGTAAACATGACATTGAATTCACATTCCCAAGAAAAAGACATTGCTTTTCTCCAAAACCAGTTTGACTCTGCTTTTCTGGGTCCGAAACACACAAATTCCACACGAGTTTGTCCAGATAGGTCTGTATCTAACCAGAAATATCCAGTTCTGTGTGGCTAAATGAATATCAGCTTTTAAACAGCCTGTGTGTTTGTTAGTGTTTTCTGGATAGTATCTAGGAACTTTAGAGTTTTGAATGAATTCTAGCGTGTTACATTTTTTTTTTGTCGGCAAACGCTAATTAGTTCCACATGGAGACACAACAAGTACACATAAGTGTTTTCTGAGTAGAATGCTACAGAAACTAGGGGAAAAATGATATTTGCGACTGTAAACATGACATTGAATTCACATTCCCAAGAAAAAGACTTTGCTTTTCTCCAAAACCAGTTTGACTCTGCTTTTCTGGGTCCTTAGCACACGAATTCCACACGAGTTTGTCCAGATAGGTCTGGGTGTAACCAGAATTATCTGGTTCTGTGTGGCTAAATGAATATCAGCTTTTAAAGAGCCTGTGTGATTGTAGTGTTTTCTCGATAGTATCTAGGAAATTTAGAGTTTTGAATGAATTTTAGCATGTTACATTTCGTTTTTTGGTTGGCAAACACTAATTAGTTCCACACGGAGACACAACAAGTACACATAAGTGTTTTCAGAGTACAATGCTACAGAAACTAGGTGAAAAATGATATATGCGACTGTAAACATGACATTGATTCCACTTGCCCAAGAAAACGTCTTTGCTTTTCTCCAAAACCAGTTTGACTCTGCTTTTCTGGGTCCTTAGCACACGAATTCCACACGAGTTTGTCCAGATAGGTCTGGGTGTAACCAGAATTATCCGGTTCTGTGTGGCTAAATGAATATCAGCTTTTAAACAGCCTGTGTGTTTGTTAGTGTTTTCTGGATAGTATCTAGGAACTTTAGAGTTTTGAATGAATTCTAGCATGTTACATTTCGTTTTTTGGTTGGCAAACGCTAATTAGTTCCACATGGAGACACAACAAGTACACATAAGGGTTTTCTGAGTAGAATGCTACAGGAACTAGGAGAAAAATGATATTTGCGACTGTAAACATGACATTGAATTCACATTCCCAAGAAAAAGACTTTGCTTTTCTCCAAAACCAGTTTGACTCTGCTTTTCTGGGTGCTTTGCACACGAATTACACACGAGTTTGTCCAGATAGGTCTTTATCTAACCAGAAATATCCAGTTCTATGTGGCTAAATGAATATCAGCTTTTAAACAGCCTGTGTGTTTGTTAGTGTTTTCTGGATAGTATCTAGGAACTTTAGAGTTTTGAATGAATTCTAGCGTGTTACATTTTTTTTTTGTCGGCAAACACTAATTAGTTCCACATGGAGACACAACAAGTACACATAAGTGTTTTCTGAGTAGAATGCTACAGAAACTAGGGGAAAAATGATATTTGCGACTGTAAACATGACATTGAATTCACATTCCCAAGAAAAAGACTTTGCTTTTCTCCAAAACCAGTTTGACTCTGCTTTTCTGGGTCCGAAAAAACACACAAATTCCACACGAGTTTGTCCAGATAGGTCTGTATCTAACCAGAAATATCCAGTTCTGTGTGGCTAAATGAATATCAGCTTTTAAACAGCCTGTGTGTTTGTTAGTGTTTTCTGGATAGTATCTAGGAACTTTAGAGTTTTGAATGAATTCTAGCGTGTTACATTTTTTTTTGTCGGCAAACGCTAATTAGTTCCACATGGAGACACAACAAGTACACATAAGTGTTTTCTGAGTAGAATGCTACAGAAACTAGGGGAAAAATGATATTTGCGACTGTAAACATGACATTGAATTCACATTCCCAAGAAAAAGACTTTGCTTTTCTCCAAAACCAGTTTGACTCTGCTTTTCTGGGTCCTTAGCACACGAATTCCACACGAGTTTTTCCAGATAGGTCTGGGTGTAACCAGAATTATCTGGTTCTGTGTGGCTAAATGAATATCAGCTTTTAAACAGCCTGGGTGATTGTAGTGTTTTCTGGATAGTATCTAGGAAATTTAGAGTTTTGAATGAATTTTAGCATGTTACATTTCGTTTTTTGGTTGGCAAACACTAATTAGTTCCACACGGAGTCACAACAAGTACACATAAGTGTTTTCAGAGTACAATGCTACAGAAACTAGGTGAAAAATGATATTTGCGACTGTAAACATGACATTGAATTCACATTCCCAAGAAAAAGACTTTGCTTTTCTCCAAAACCAGTTTGACTCTGCTTTTCTGGGTGCTTTTCACACGAATTCCACACGAGTTTGTCCAGATAGGTCTGTATCTAACCAGAAATATCCAGTTCTGTGTGGCTAAATGAATATCAGCTTTTAAACAGCCTGTGTGTTTGTTAGTGTTTTCTGGATAGTATCTAGGAACTTTAGAGTTTTGAATGAATTCTAGCGTGTTACATGTTTTTTTTGTCGGCAAACGCTAATTAGTTCCACATGGAGACACAACAAGTACACATAAGTGTTTTCTGAGTAGAATGCTACAGAAACTAGGTGAAAAATGATATTTGCGACTGTAAACATGACATTGAATTCACATTCCCAAGAAAAAGACTTTGCTTTTCTCCAAAACCAGTTTGACTCTGCTTTTCTGGGTCCGTAGCACACGAATTCCACACAAGTTTCTCCAGATAGGTCTGGGTGTAACCAGAATTATCCGGTTCTGTGTGGCTAAATGAATATCAGCTTTTAAACAGCCTGTGTGTTTGTTAGTGTTTTCTGGATAGTATCTAGGAACTTTAGAGTTTTGATTGAATTTTAGTATGTTACATTTATTTTTTTGTTGGGAAACGCTAATTAGTTCCACATGGATACACAACAAGTACACAGAAGTGTTTTCTGAGTAGAATGCTACAGGAACTAGGAGAAAAATGATATTTGCGACTGTAAACATGACATTGAATTCACATTCCCAAGAAAAAGTCTTTGCTTTTCTCCAAAACCATTTTGACTCTCTTTTCTGGGTGCTTTGCACACGAATTCCACACGAGTTTGTCCAGATAGGTATGTATCTAACCAGAAATATTCAGTTCTGTGTGGCTAAATGAATATCAGCTTTTAAACAGCCTGTGTGTTTGTTAGTGTTTTCTGGATAGTATCTAGGAACTTTAGAGTTTTGAATGAATTCTAGCATGTTACATTTTTTTTTTGTCGGCAAACGCTAATTAGTTCCACATGGAGACACAACAAGTACACATAAGTGTTTTCTGAGTAGAATGCTACAGGAACTAGGGGAAAAATGATATTTGCGACTGTAAACATGACATTGAATTCACATTCCCAAGAAAAAGACTTTGCTTTTCTCCAAAACCAGTTTGACTCTGCTTTTCTGGGTCCGTAGCACACGAATTCCACACGAGTTTCTCCAGATAGGTCTGGGTGTAACCAGAATTTTCTGGTTCTGTGTGGCTAAATGAATATCAGTTTTTAAAGAGCCTGTGTGATTGTAGTGTTTTCTGGATAGTATCTAGGAACTTTAGAGTTTTGAATGAATTTTAGCATGTTACATTTCGTTTTTTGGTTGGCAAACACTAATTAGTTCCACATGGAGACACAACAAGTACACATAAGTGTTTTCAGAGTACAATGCTACAGAAACTAGGTGAAAAATGATATTTGCGACTGTAAACATGACATTGAATCCACTTGCCCAAGAAAACGTCTTTGCTTTTCTCCAAAACCAGTTTGACTCTGCTTTTCTGGGTCCTTAGCACACGAATTCCACACGAGTTTGTCCAGATAGGTCTGGGTGTAACCAGAATTATCCGGTTCTGTGTGGCTAAATGAATATCAGCTTTTAAACAGCCTGTGTGTTTGTTAGTGTTTTCTGGATAGTATCTAGGAACTTTAGAGTTTTGAATGAATTTTAGCATGTTACATTTTGTTTTTTTGTTGGCAAACGCTAATTAGTTCCACATGGAGTCACAACAAGTACACATAAGGGTTTTCTGAGTAGAATGCTACAGGAACTAGGAGAAAAATGATATTTGCGACTGTAAACATGACATTGAATTCACATTCCCAAGAAAAAGACTTTGCTTTTCTCCAAAACCAGTTTGACTCTGCATTTCTGGGTCCGTAGCACACTAATTGAACACGAGTTTGTCCAGATAGGTCTGTATCTAAGCAGAAATATCCAGTTCTGTGTGGCTAAATGAATATCAGCTTTTAAACAGCCTGTGTGTTTGTTAGTGTTTTCTGGATAGTATCTAGGAACTTTAGAGTTTTGAATGAATTCTAGCGTGTTACATTTTTTTTTTGTCGGCAAACGCTATTAGTTCCACATGGAGACACAACAAGTACACATAAGTGTTTTCTGAGTAGAATGCTACAGAAACTAGGTGAAAAATGATATTTGCGACTGTAAACATGACATTGAATTCACATTCCCAAGAAAAAGACTTTGCTTTTCTCCAAAACCAGTTTGACTCTGCTTTTCTGGGTCCGTAGCACACGAATTCCACACGAGTTTGTCCAGATAGGTCTGGGTGTAACCAGAATTATCCGGTTCTGTGTGGCTAAATGAATATCAGCTTTTAAACAGCCTGTGTGATTGTAGTGTTTTCTGGATAGTATCTAGGAAATTTAGAGTTTTGAATGAATTTTAGCATGTTACATTTCGTTTTTTGGTTGGCAAACACTAATTAGTTCCACATGGAGACACAACAAGTACACAGAAGTGTTTTCAGAGTACAATGCTACAGAAACTAGGTGAAAAACGATATTTGCGACTGTAAACATGACATTGAATCCACTTGCCCAAGAAAACGTCTTTGCTTTTCTCCAAAACCAGTTTGACTCTGCTTTTCTGGGTCCGTAGCACACGAATTCCACACGAGTTTCTCCAGATAGGTCTGGGTGTAACCAGAATTATCCGGTTCTGTGTGGCTAAATGAATATCAGCTTTTAAACAGCCTGTGTGTTTGTTAGTGTTTTCTGGATAGTATCTAGGAACTTTAGAGTTTTGAATGAATTTTAGCATGTTACATTTTGTTTTTTTGTTGGCAAACGCTAATTAGTTCCACATGGAGACACAACAAGTACACAGAAGTGTTTTCAGAGTACAATGCTACAGAAACTAGGTGAAAAACGATATTTGCGACTGTAAACATGACACTGAATCCACTTGCCCAAGAAAACGTCTTTGCTTTTCTCCAAAACCAGTTTGACTCTGCTTTTCTGGGTGCTTTGCACATGAATTCCACACGAGTTTGTCCAGATAGGTCTGGGTGTAACCAGAATTATCCGGTTCTGTGTGGCTAAATGAATATCAGCTTTTAAACAGCCTGTGTGTTTGTTAGTGTTTTCTGGATAGTATCTAGGAACTTTAGAGTTTTGAATGAATTTTAGCATGTTACATTTTGTTTTATTGTTGGCAAACGCTAATTAGTTCCACATGGAGTCACAACAAGTACACATAAGGGTTTTCTGAGTAGAATGCTACAGGAACAAGGAGAAAAATGATATTTGCGACTGTAAACATGACATTGAATTCACATTCCCAAGAAAAAGACTTTGCTTTTCTCCAAAACCAGTTTGACTCTGCATTTCTGGGTCCGTAGCACACTAATTGAACACGAGTTTGTCCAGATAGGTCTGTATCTAAGCAGAAATATCCAGTTCTGTGTGGCTAAATGAATATCAGCTTTTAAACAGCCTGTGTGTTTGTTAGTGTTTTCTGGATAGTATCTAGGAACTTTAGAGTTTTGAATGAATTCTAGCGTGTTACATTTTTTTTTTTGTCGGCAAACGCTATTAGTTCCACATGGAGACACAACAAGTACACATAAGTGTTTTCTGAGTAGAATGAACAGAAACTAGGTGAAAAATGATATTTGCGACTGTAAACATGACATTGAATTCACATTCCCAAGAAAAAGACTTTGCTTTTCTCCAAAACCAGTTTGACTCTGCTTTTCTGGGTCCGTAGCACACGAATTCCACACGAGTTTGTCCAGATAGGTCTGGGTGTAACCAGAATTATCCGGTTCTGTGTGGCTAAATGAATATCAGCTTTTAAACAGCCTGTGTGATTGTAGTGTTTTCTGGATAGTATCTAGGAAATTTAGAGTTTTGAATGAATTTTAGCATGTTACATTTCGTTTTTTGGTTGGCAAACACTAATTAGTTCCACATGGAGACACAACAAGTACACAGAAGTGTTTTCAGAGTACAATGCTACAGAAACTAGGTGAAAAACGATATTTGCGACTGTAAACATGACATTGAATCCACTTGCCCAAGAAAACGTCTTTGCTTTTCTCCAAAACCAGTTTGACTCTGCTTTTCTGGGTGCTTTGCACACGAATTCCACACGAGATTGTCCAGATAGGTCTGGGTGTAACCAGAATTATCCGGTTCTGTGTGGCTAAATGAATTTCAGCTTTTAAACAGCCTGTGTGATTGTAGTGTTTTCTGGATAGTATCTAGGAACTTTAGAGTTTTGAATGAATTTTAGCATGTTACATTTCGTTTTTTGGTTGGCAAACACTAATTAGTTCCACATGGAGACACAACAAGTACACAGAAGTGTTTTCAGAGTTCAATGCTACAGAAACTAGGTGAAAAACGATATTTGCGACTGTAAACATGACACTGAATCCACTTGCCCAAGAAAACGTCTTTGCTTTTCTCCAAAACCAGTTTGACTCTGCTTTTCTGGGTGCTTTGCACATGAATTCCACACGAGTTTGTCCAGATAGGTCTGGGTGTAACCAGAATTATCCGGTTCTGTGTGGCTAAATGAATATCAGCTGTTAAACAGCCTGTGTGTTTGTTAGTGTTTTCTGGATAGTATCTAGGAACTTTAGAGTTTTGAATGAATTTTAGCATGTTACATTTTGTTTTTTTGTTGGCAAATGCTAATTAGTTCCACATGGAGACACAACAAGTGCACAGAAGTGTTTTCTGAGTAGAATGCTACAGGAACTAGGAGAAAAATGATATTTGCGACTGTAAACATGACATTGAATTCACATTCCCAAGAAAAAGACTTTGCTTTTCTCCAAAACCAGTTTGACTCTGATTTTCTGGGTGCTTACAACACAAATTCCAAACGAGTTTGTCCAGATAGGTCTGTATCTAACCAGAAATATCCAGTTCTGTGTGGCTAAATGAATATCAGCTTTTAAACAGCCTGTGTGATTGTAGTGTTTTCTGGATAGTATCTAGGAACTTTAGAGTTTTGAATGAATTCTAGCATGTTACATTTTGTTTTTTTGTTGGCAAACAATAATTAGTTCCACATGGAGAAACAACAAGTACACATAAGTGTTTTCTGAGTAGAATGCTACAGGAACTAGGTGAAAAATGATATTTGCGACTGTAAACATGACATTGAATTCACATTCCCAAGAAAAAGACTTTGCTTTTCTCCAAAACCAGTTTGACTCTGCTTTTCTGGGTGCTTTGCACACGAATTCCACACGAGATTGTCCAGATAGGTCTTTATCTAACCAGAAATATTCAGTTCTATGTGGCTAAATGAATATCAGCTTTTAAACAGCCTGTGTGTTTGTTAGTGTTTTCTGGATAGTATCTAGGAACTTTAGAGTTTTGAATGAATTCTAGCATGTTACATTTCGTTTTTTGGTTGGCAAACGCTAATTAGTTCCACATGGAGAAACAACAAGTACACATAAGGGTTTTCTGAGTAGAATGCTACAGGAACTAGGAGAAAAATGATATTTGCGACTGTAAACATGACATTGAATTCACATTCCCAAGAAAAAGACTTTGCTTTTCTCCAAAACCAGTTTGACTCTGCTTTTCTGGGTGCTTTGCACACGAATTCCACACGAGTTTGTCCAGATAGGTCTGGGTGTAACCAGAATTATCCGGTTCTGTGTGGCTAAATGAATATCAGCTTTTAAACAGCCTGTGTGTTTGTCAGTGTTTTCTGGATAGTATCTAGGAACTTTAGAGTTTTGAATGAATTTTAGTGTGTTACATTTTGTTTTTTTGTTGTCAAACGCTAATTAGTTCCACATGGAGACACAACAAGTACACATAAGTGTTTTCAGAGTACAATGCTACAGAAACTAGGTGAAAAATGATATTTGCGACTGTAAACATGACATTGATTTCACATTCCCAAGAAAAAGCCTTTGCTTTTCTCCAAAACCAGTTTGACTCTGCTTTTCTGGGTGCTTTTCACACGAATTCCACACGAGTTTGTCCAGATAGGTCTGTATCTAACCAGAAATATCCAGTTCTGTGTGGCTAAATGAATATCAGCTTTTAAAAAGCCTGTGTGTTTGTTAGTGTTTTCTGGATAGTATCTAGGAACTTTAGAGTTTTGAATGAATTCTAGCGTGTTAAATTTTTTTTTTTGTCGGCAAAAGCTAATTAGTTCCACATGGAGACACAACAAGTACACATAAGTGTTTTCAGAGTACAATGCTACAGAAACTAGGTGAAAAATGATATTTGCGACTGTAAACATGACATTGAATCCACTTGCCCAAGAAAACGTCTTTGCTTTTCTCCAAAACCAGTTTGACTCTGCTTTTCTGGGTGCTTTGCACAGGAATTCCACACGAGTTTCTCCAGATAATCTTTATCTAACCAGAAATATCCAGTTCTATGTGGCTAAATGAATGTCAGCTTTTAAACAGCCTGTGTGTTTGTTAGTGTTTTCTGGATAGTATCTAGGAACTTTAGAGTTTTGAATGAATTCTAGCACGTTACATTTTGTTTTTTTGTTGGCAAACGCTAATTAGTTCCACATGGAGTCACAAGAAGTACACATAAGGGTTTTCTGAGTAGAATGCTACAGGAACTAGGAGAAAAATGATATTTGCGACTGTAAACATGACATTGAATTCACATTCCCAAGAAAAAGACTTTGCTTTTCTCCAAAACCAGTTTGACTCTGCTTTTCTGGGTCCGTAGCACACAAATTCCACACGAGTTTGTCCAGATAGGTCTGTATCTAACCAGAAATATCCAGTTCTGTGTGGCTAAATGAATATCAGCTTTCAAACAGCCTCTGTGTTTGTTAGTGTTTTCTGGATAGTATCTAGGAACTTTAGAGTTTTGAATGAATTCTAGCGTGTTACATTTTTTTTTTGTCGGCAAACGCTAATTAGTTCCACATGGAGACACAACAAGTACACATAAGTGTTTTCTGAGTAGAATGCTACAGAAACTAGGGGAAAAATGATATTTGCGACTGTAAACATGACATTGAATTCACATTCCCAAGAAAAAGACTTTGCTTTTCTCCAAAACCAGTTTGACTCTGCTTTTCTGGGTCCTTAGCACACGAATTCCACACGAGTTTGTCCAGATAGGTCTGGGTGTAACCAGAATTATCTGGTTCTGTGTGGCTAAATGAATATCAGCTTTTAAAGAGCCTGTGTGATTGTAGTGTTTTCTCGATAGTATCTAGGAAATTTAGAGTTTTGAATGAATTTTAGCATGTTACATTTCGTTTTTTGGTTGGCAAACACTAATTAGTTCCACACGGAGACACAACAAGTACACATAAGTGTTTTCAGAGTACAATGCTACAGAAACTAGGTGAAAAATGATATATGTGACTGTAAACATGACATTGATTCCACTTGCCCAAGAAAACGTCTTTGCTTTTCTCCAAAACCAGTTTGACTCTGCTTTTCTGGGTCCTTAGCACACGAATTCCACACGAGTTTGTCCAGATAGGTCTGGGTGTAACCAGAATTATCCGGTTCTGTGTGGCTAAATGAATATCAGCTTTTAAACAGCCTGTGTGTTTGTTAGTGTTTTCTGGATAGTATCTAGGAACTTTAGAGTTTTGAATGAATTCTAGCATGTTACATTTCGTTTTTTGGTTGGCAAACGCTAATTAGTTCCACATGGAGACACAACAAGTACACATAAGGGTTTTCTGAGTAGAATGCTACAGGAACTAGGAGAAAAATGATATTTGCGACTGTAAACATGACATTGAATTCACATTCCCAAGAAAAAGACTTTGCTTTTCTCCAAAACCAGTTTGACTCTGCTTTTCTGGGTGCTTTGCACACGAATTCCACACGAGTTTCTCCAGATAGGTCTTTATCTAACCAGAAATATCCAGTTCTATGTGGCTAAATGAATATCAGCTTTTAAACAGACTGTGTGTTTGTTAGTGTTTTCTGGATAGTATCTAGGAACTTTAGAGTTTTGAATGAATTCTAGCGTGTTACATTTTTTTTTTGTCGGCAAACGCTAATTAGTTCCACATGGAGACACAACAAGTACACATAAGTGTTTTCTGAGTAGAATGCTAGAGAAACTAGGGGAAAAATGATATTTGCGACTGTAAACATGACATTGAATTCACATTCCCAAGAAAAAGACTTTGCTTTTCTCCAAAACCAGTTTGACTCTGCTTTTCTGGGTCCGAAACACACAAATTCCACACGAGTTTGTCCAGATAGGTCTGGGTGTAACCAGAATTATCTGGTTCTGTGTGGCTAAATGAATATCAGCTTTTAAACAGCCTGTGTGTTTGTTAGTGTTTTCTGGATAGTATCTAGGAACTTTAGAGTTTTGAATGAATTCTAGCGTGTTACATTTTTTTTTTGTCGGCAAACGCTAATTAGTTCCACATGGAGACACAACAAGTACACATAAGTGTTTTCTGAGTAGAATGCTACAGGAACTAGGGGAAAAATGATATTTGCGACTGTAAACATGACATTGAATTCACATTCCCAAGAAAAAGACTTTGCTTTTGTCCAAAACCAGTTTGACTCTGCTTTTCTGGGTCCTTAGCACACGAATTCCACACGAGTTTGTCCAGATAGGTCTGGGTGTAACCAGAATTATCTGGTTCTGTGTGGCTAAATGAATATCAGCTTTTAAACAGCCTGGGTGATTGTAGTGTTTTCTGGATAGTATCTAGGAAATTTAGAGTTTTGAATGAATTTTAGCATGTTACATTTCGTTTTTTGGTTGGCAAACACTAATTAGTTCCACACGGAGACACAACAAGTACACATAAGTGTTTTCAGAGTACAATGCTACAGAAACTAGGTGAAAAATGATATTTGCGACTGTAAACATGACATTGATTCCACTTGACCAAGAAAACGTCTCTGCTTTTCTCCAAAACCAGTTTGACTCTGCTTTTCTGGGTCCTTAGCACACGAATTCCACACGAGTTTGTCCAGATAGGTCTGGGTGTAACCAGAATTATCCGGTTCTGTGTGGCTAAATGAATATCAGCTTTTAAACAGCCTGTGTGTTTGTTTGTGTTTTCTGGATAGTATCTAGGAACTTTAGAGTTTTGAATGAATTTTAGCATGTTACATTTTGTTTTTTTGTTGGCAAACGCTAATTATTTCCACATGGATACACAACAAGTACACAGAAGTGTTTTCTGAGTAGAATGCTACAGGAACTAGGAGAAAAATGATATTTGCGACTGTAAACATGACATTGAATTCACATTCCAAAGAAAAAGACTTTGCTTTTCTCCAAAACCATTTTGTCTCTTTTTCTGGGTGCTTTGCACACGAATTCCACACGAGTTTGTCCAGATAGGTATGTATCTAACCAGAAATATTCAGTTCTGTGTGGCTAAATGAATATCAGCTTTTAAACAGCCTGTGTGTTTGTTAGTGTTTTCTGGATAGTATCTAGGAACTTTAGAGTTTTGAATGAATTCTAGCATGTTACATTTTGTTTTTCTTTTGGCAAACACTAATTAGTTCCACATGGAGACACAACTAGTACACATAAGTGTTTTCTGAGTAGAATGCTACAGGAACTAGGTGAAAAATGATATTTGCGACTGTCAACATGACATTGAATTCACATTCCCAAGAAAAAGACTTTGCTTTTCTCCAAAACCAGTTTGACTCTGCTTTTCTGGGTGCTTTGCACACGAATTCCACACGAGTTTGTCCAGATAGGTCTTTATCTAACCAGAAATATCCAGTTCTATGTGGCTAAATGAATATCAGCTTTTAAACAGCCTGTGTGTTTGTTAGTGTTTTCTGGATAGTATCTAGGAACTTTAGAGTTTTGAATGAATTCTAGCGTGTTACATTTTTTTTTTTGTCGGCAAACGCTAATTAGTTCCACATGGAGACACAACAAGTACACATAAGTGTTTTCTGAGTAGAATGCTACAGAAACTAGGGGAAAAATGATATTTGCGACTGTAAACATGACATTGAATTCACATTCCCAAGAAAAAGACTTTGCTTTTCTCCAAAACCAGTTTGACTCTGCTTTTCTGGGTCCTTAGCACACGAATTCCACACGAGTTTGTCCAGATAGGTCTGGGTGTAACCAGAATTATCTGGTTCTGTGTGGCTAAATGAATATCAGCTTTTAAAGAGCCTGTGTGATTGTAGTGTTTTCTCGATAGTATCTAGGAAATTTAGAGTTTTGAATGAATTTTAGCATGTTACATTTCGTTTTTTGGTTGGCAAACACTAATTAGTTCCACACGGAGACACAACAAGTACACATAAGTGTTTTCAGAGTACAATGCTACAGAAACTAGGTGAAAAATGATATATGCGACTGTAAACATGACATTGATTCCACTTGCCCAAGAAAACGTCTTTGCTTTTCTCCAAAACCAGTTTGACTCTGCTTTTCTGGGTCCTTAGCACACGAATTCCACACGAGTTTGTCCAGATAGGTCTGGGTGTAACCAGAATTATCCGGTTCTGTGTGGCTAAATGAATATCAGCTTTTAAACAGCCTGTGTGTTTGTTAGTGTTTTCTGGATAGTATCTAGGAACTTTAGAGTTTTGAATGAATTCTAGCATGTTACATTTCGTTTTTTGGTTGGCAAACGCTAATTAGTTCCACATGGAGACACAACAAGTACACATAAGGGTTTTCTGAGTAGAATGCTACAGGAACTAGGAGAAAAATGATATTTGCGACTGTAAACATGACATTGAATTCACATTCCCAAGAAAAAGACTTTGCTTTTCTCCAAAACCAGTTTGACTCTGCTTTTCTGGGTGCTTTGCACACGAATTACACACGAGTTTGTCCAGATAGGTCTTTATCTAACCAGAAATATCCAGTTCTATGTGGCTAAATGAATATCAGCTTTTAAACAGCCTGTGTGTTTGTTAGTGTTTTCTGGATAGTATCTAGGAACTTTAGAGTTTTGAATGAATTCTAGCGTGTTACATTTTTTTTTTGTCGGCAAACGCTAATTAGTTCCACATGGAGACACAACAAGTACACATAAGTGTTTTCTGAGTAGAATGCTACAGAAACTAGGGGAAAAATGATATTTGCGACTGTAAACATGACATTGAATTCACATTCCCAAGAAAAAGACTTTGCTTTTCTCCAAAACCAGTTTGACTCTGCTTTTCTGGGTCCGAAACACACAAATTCCACATGAGTTTGTCCAGATAGGTCTGTATCTAACCAGAAATATCCAGTTCTGTGTGGCTAAATGAATATCAGCTTTTAAACAGCCTGTGTGTTTGTTAGTGTTTTCTGGATAGTATCTAGGAACTTTAGAGTTTTGAATGAATTCTAGCGTGTTACATTTTTTTTTTTGTCGGCAAACGCTAATTAGTTCCACATGGAGACACAACAAGTACACATAAGTGTTTTCTGAGTAGAATGCTACAGAAACTAGGGGAAAAATGATATTTGCGACTGTAAACATGACATTGAATTCACATTCCCAAGAAAAAGACTTTGCTTTTCTCCAAAACCAGTTTGACTCTGCTTTTCTGGGTCCTTAGCACACGAATTCCACACGAGTTTGTCCAGATAGGTCTGGGTGTAACCAGAATTATCTGGTTCTGTGTGGCTAAATGAATATCAGCTTTTAAACAGCCTGGGTGATTGTAGTGTTTTCTGGATAGTATCTAGGAAATTTAGAGTTTTGAATGAATTCTAGCGTGTTACATTTTTTTTTTGTCGGCAAACGCTAATTAGTTCCATATGGAGACACAACAAGTACACATAAGTGTTTTCTGAGTAGAATGCTACAGAAACTAGGGGAAAAATGATATTTGCGACTGTAAACATGACATTGAATTCACATTCCCAAGAAAAAGACTTTGCTTTTCTCCAAAACCAGTTTGACTCTGCTTTTCTGGGTCCTTAGCACACGAATTCCACACGAGTTTGTCCAGATAGGTCTGGGTGTAACCAGAATTATCTGGTTCTGTGTGGCTAAATGAATATCAGCTTTTAAAGAGCCTGTGTGATTGTAGTGTTTTCTCGATAGTATCTAGGAAATTTAGAGTTTTGAATGAATTTTAGCATGTTACATTTCGTTTTTTGGTTGGCAAACACTAATTAGTTCCACACGGAGACACAACAAGTACACATAAGTGTTTTCAGAGTACAATGCTACAGAAACTAGGTGAAAAATGATATATGTGACTGTAAACATGACATTGATTCCACTTGCCCAAGAAAACGTCTTTGCTTTTCTCCAAAACCAGTTTGACTCTGCTTTTCTGGGTCCTTAGCACACGAATTCCACACGAGTTTGTCCAGATAGGTCTGGGTGTAACCAGAATTATCCGGTTCTGTGTGGCTAAATGAATATCAGCTTTTAAACAGCCTGTGTGTTTGTTAGTGTTTTCTGGATAGTATCTAGGAACTTTAGAGTTTTGAATGAATTCTAGCATGTTACATTTCGTTTTTTGGTTGGCAAACGCTAATTAGTTCCACATGGAGACACAACAAGTACACATAAGGGTTTTCTGAGTAGAATGCTACAGGAACTAGGAGAAAAATGATATTTGCGACTGTAAACATGACATTGAATTCACATTCCCAAGAAAAAGACTTTGCTTTTCTCCAAAACCAGTTTGACTCTGCTTTTCTGGGTGCTTTGCACACGAATTCCACACGAGTTTCTCCAGATAGGTCTTTATCTAACCAGAAATATCCAGTTCTATGTGGCTAAATGAATATCAGCTTTTAAACAGACTGTGTGTTTGTTAGTGTTTTCTGGATAGTATCTAGGAACTTTAGAGTTTTGAATGAATTCTAGCGTGTTACATTTTTTTTTTGTCGGCAAACGCTAATTAGTTCCACATGGAGACACAACAAGTACACATAAGTGTTTTCTGAGTAGAATGCTACAGAAACTAGGGGAAAAATGATATTTGCGACTGTAAACATGACATTGAATTCACATTCCCAAGAAAAAGACTTTGCTTTTCTCCAAAACCAGTTTGACTCTGCTTTTCTGGGTCCGAAACACACAAATTCCACACGAGTTTGTCCAGATAGGTCTGTATCTAACCAGAAATATCCAGTTCTGTGTGGCTAAATGAATATCAGCTTTTAAACAGCCTGTGTGTTTGTTAGTGTTTTCTGGATAGTATCTAGGAACTTTAGAGTTTTGAATGAATTCTAGCGTGTTACATTTTTTTTTTTGTCGGCAAACGCTAATTAGTTCCACATGGAGACACAACAAGTACACATAAGTGTTTTCTGAGTAGAATGCTACAGGAACTAGGGGAAAAATGATATTTGCGACTGTAAACATGACATTGAATTCACATTCCCAAGAAAAAGACTTTGCTTTTGTCCAAAACCAGTTTGACTCTGCTTTTCTGGGTCCTTAGCACACGAATTCCACACGAGTTTGTCCAGATAGGTCTGGGTGTAACCAGAATTATCTGGTTCTGTGTGGCTAAATGAATATCAGCTTTTAAACAGCCTGGGTGATTGTAGTGTTTTCTGGATAGTATCTAGGAAATTTAGAGTTTTGAATGAATTTTAGCATGTTACATTTCGTTTTTTGGTTGGCAAACACTAATTAGTTCCACACGGAGACACAACAAGTACACATAAGTGTTTTCAGAGTACAATGCTACAGAAACTAGGTGAAAAATGATATTTGCGACTGTAAACATGACATTGATTCCACTTGACCAAGAAAACGTCTCTGCTTTTCTCCAAAACCAGTTTGACTCTGCTTTTCTGGGTCCTTCGCACACGAATTCCACACGAGTTTGTCCAGATAGGTCTGGGTGTAACCAGAATTATCCGGTTCTGTGTGGCTAAATGAATATCAGCTTTTAAACAGCCTGTGTGTTTGTTTGTGTTTTCTGGATAGTATCTAGGAACTTTAGAGTTTTGAATGAATTTTAGCATGTTACATTTTGTTTTTTTGTTGGCAAACGCTAATTATTTCCACATGGATACACAACAAGTACACAGAAGTGTTTTCTGAGTAGAATGCTACAGGAACTAGGAGAAAAATGATATTTGCGACTGTAAACATGACATTGAATTCACATTCCAAAGAAAAAGACTTTGCTTTTCTCCAAAACCATTTTGACTCTCTTTTCTGGGTGCTTTGCACACGAATTCCACACGAGTTTGTCCAGATAGGTATGTATCTAACCAGAAATATTCAGTTCTGTGTGGCTAAATGAATATCAGCTTTTAAACAGCCTGTGTGTTTGTTAGTGTTTTCTGGATAGTATCTAGGAACTTTAGAGTTTTGAATGAATTCTAGCATGTTACATTTTGTTTTTCTTTTGGCAAACACTAATTAGTTCCACATGGAGACACAACTAGTACACATAAGTGTTTTCTGAGTAGAATGCTACAGGAACTAGGTGAAAAATGATATTTGCGACTGTCAACATGACATTGAATTCACATTCCCAAGAAAAAGACTTTGCTTTTCTCCAAAACCAGTTTGACTCTGCTTTTCTGGGTGCTTTGCACACGAATTCCACACGAGTTTGTCCAGATAGGTCTTTATCTAACCAGAAATATCCAGTTCTATGTGGCTAAATGAATATCAGCTTTTAAACAGCCTGTGTGTTTGTTAGTGTTTTCTGGATAGTATCTAGGAACTTTAGAGTTTTGAATGAATTCTAGCGTGTTACATTTTTTTTTTTGTCGGCAAACGCTAATTAGTTCCACATGGAGACACAACAAGTACACATAAGTGTTTTCTGAGTAGAATGCTACAGAAACTAGGGGAAAAATGATATTTGCGACTGTAAACATGACATTGAATTCACATTCCCAAGAAAAAGACTTTGCTTTTCTCCAAAACCAGTTTGACTCTGCTTTTCTGGGTCCTTAGCACACGAATTCCACACGAGTTTGTCCAGATAGGTCTGGGTGTAACCAGAATTATCTGGTTCTGTGTGGCTAAATGAATATCAGCTTTTAAAGAGCCTGTGTGATTGTAGTGTTTTCTCGATAGTATCTAGGAAATTTAGAGTTTTGAATGAATTTTAGCATGTTACATTTCGTTTTTTGGTTGGCAAACACTAATTAGTTCCACACGGAGACACAACAAGTACACATAAGTGTTTTCAGAGTACAATGCTACAGAAACTAGGTGAAAAATGATATATGCGACTGTAAACATGACATTGATTCCACTTGCCCAAGAAAACGTCTTTGCTTTTCTCCAAAACCAGTTTGACTCTGCTTTTCTGGGTCCTTAGCACACGAATTCCACACGAGTTTGTCCAGATAGGTCGGGGTGTAACCAGAATTATCCGGTTCTGTGTGGCTAAATGAATATCAGCTTTTAAACAGCCTGTGTGTTTGTTAGTGTTTTCTGGATAGTATCTAGGAACTTTAGAGTTTTGAATGAATTCTAGCATGTTACATTTCGTTTTTTGGTTGGCAAACGCTAATTAGTTCCACATGGAGACACAACAAGTACACATAAGGGTTTTCTGAGTAGAATGCTACAGGAACTAGGAGAAAAATGATATTTGCGACTGTAAACATGACATTGAATTCACATTCCCAAGAAAAAGACTTTGCTTTTCTCCAAAACCAGTTTGACTCTGCTTTTCTGGGTGCTTTGCACACGAATTACACACGAGTTTGTCCAGATAGGTCTTTATCTAACCAGAAATATCCAGTTCTATGTGGCTAAATGAATATCAGCTTTTAAACAGCCTGTGTGTTTGTTAGTGTTTTCTGGATAGTATCTAGGAACTTTAGAGTTTTGAATGAATTCTAGCGTGTTACATTTTTTTTTTGTCGGCAAACGCTAATTAGTTCCACATGGAGACACAACAAGTACACATAAGTGTTTTCTGAGTAGAATGCTACAGAAACTAGGGGAAAAATGATATTTGCGACTGTAAACATGACATTGAATTCACATTCCCAAGAAAAAGACTTTGCTTTTCTCCAAAACCAGTTTGACTCTGCTTTTCTGGGTCCGAAACACACAAATTCCACACGAGTTTGTCCAGATAGGTCTGTATCTAACCAGAAATATCCAGTTCTGTGTGGCTAAATGAATATCAGCTTTTAAACAGCCTGTGTGTTTGTTAGTGTTTTCTGGATAGTATCTAGGAACTTTAGAGTTTTGAATGAATTCTAGCGTGTTACATTTTTTTTTTGTCGGCAAACGCTAATTAGTTCCACATGGAGACACAACAAGTACACATAAGTGTTTTCTGAGTAGAATGCTACAGAAACTAGGGGAAAAATGATATTTGCGACTGTAAACATGACATTGAATTCACATTCCCAAGAAAAAGACTTTGCTTTTCTCCAAAACCAGTTTGACTCTGCTTTTCTGGGTCCTTAGCACACGAATTCCACACGAGTTTGTCCAGATAGGTCTGGGTGTAACCAGAATTATCTGGTTCTGTGTGGCTAAATGAATATCAGCTTTTAAACAGCCTGGGTGATTGTAGTGTTTTCTGGATAGTATCTAGGAAATTTAGAGTTTTGAATGAATTCTAGCGTGTTACATTTTTTTTTTGTCGGCAAACGCTAATTAGTTCCACATGGAGACACAACAAGTACACATAAGTGTTTTCTGAGTAGAATGCTACAGAAACTAGGGGAAAAATGATATTTGCGACTGTAAACATGACATTGAATTCACATTCCCAAGAAAAAGACTTTGCTTTTCTCCAAAACCAGTTTGACTCTGCTTTTCTGGGTCCTTAGCACACGAATTCCACACGAGTTTGTCCAGATAGGTCTGGGTGTAACCAGAATTATCTGGTTCTGTGTGGCTAAATGAATATCAGCTTTTAAAGAGCCTGTGTGATTGTAGTGTTTTCTCGATAGTATCTAGGAAATTTAGAGTTTTGAATGAATTTTAGCATGTTACATTTCGTTTTTTGGTTGGCAAACACTAATTAGTTCCACACGGAGACACAACAAGTACACATAAGTGTTTTCAGAGTACAATGCTACAGAAACTAGGTGAAAAATGATATATGTGACTGTAAACATGACATTGATTCCACTTGCCCAAGAAAACGTCTTTGCTTTTCTCCAAAACCAGTTTGACTCTGCTTTTCTGGGTCCTTAGCACACGAATTCCACACGAGTTTGTCCAGATAGGTCTGGGTGTAACCAGAATTATCCGGTTCTGTGTGGCTAAATGAATATCAGCTTTTAAACAGCCTGTGTGTTTGTTAGTGTTTTCTGGATAGTATCTAGGAACTTTAGAGTTTTGAATGAATTCTAGCATGTTACATTTCGTTTTTTGGTTGGCAAACGCTAATTAGTTCCACATGGAGACACAACAAGTACACATAAGGGTTTTCTGAGTAGAATGCTACAGGAACTAGGAGAAAAATGATATTTGCGACTGTAAACATGACATTGAATTCACATTCCCAAGAAAAAGACTTTGCTTTTCTCCAAAACCAGTTTGACTCTGCTTTTCTGGGTGCTTTGCACACGAATTCCACACGAGTTTCTCCAGATAGGTCTTTATCTAACCAGAAATATCCAGTTCTATGTGGCTAAATGAATATCAGCTTTTAAACAGACTGTGTGTTTGTTAGTGTTTTCTGGATAGTATCTAGGAACTTTAGAGTTTTGAATGAATTCTAGCGTGTTACATTTTTTTTTTGTCGGCAAACGCTAATTAGTTCCACATGGAGACACAACAAGTACACATAAGTGTTTTCTGAGTAGAATGCTACAGAAACTAGGGGAAAAATGATATTTGCGACTGTAAACATGACATTGAATTCACATTCCCAAGAAAAAGACTTTGCTTTTCTCCAAAACCAGTTTGACTCTGCTTTTCTGGGTCCGAAACACACAAATTCCACACGAGTTTGTCCAGATAGGTCTGTATCTAACCAGAAATATCCAGTTCTGTGTGGCTAAATGAATATCAGCTTTTAAACAGCCTGTGTGTTTGTTAGTGTTTTCTGGATAGTATCTAGGAACTTTAGAGTTTTGAATGAATTCTAGCGTGTTACATTTTTTTTTTTGTCGGCAAACGCTAATTAGTTCCACATGGAGACACAACAAGTACACATAAGTGTTTTCTGAGTAGAATGCTACAGGAACTAGGGGAAAAATGATATTTGCGACTGTAAACATGACATTGAATTCACATTCCCAAGAAAAAGACTTTGCTTTTGTCCAAAACCAGTTTGACTCTGCTTTTCTGGGTCCTTAGCACACGAATTCCACACGAGTTTGTCCAGATAGGTCTGGGTGTAACCAGAATTATCTGGTTCTGTGTGGCTAAATGAATATCAGCTTTTAAACAGCCTGGGTGATTGTAGTGTTTTCTGGATAGTATCTAGGAAATTTAGAGTTTTGAATGAATTTTAGCATGTTACATTTCGTTTTTTGGTTGGCAAACACTAATTAGTTCCACACGGAGACACAACAAGTACACATAAGTGTTTTCAGAGTACAATGCTACAGAAACTAGGTGAAAAATGATATTTGCGACTGTAAACATGACATTGATTCCACTTGACCAAGAAAACGTCTCTGCTTTTCTCCAAAACCAGTTTGACTCTGCTTTTCTGGGTCCTTCGCACACGAATTCCACACGAGTTTGTCCAGATAGGTCTGGGTGTAACCAGAATTATCCGGTTCTGTGTGGCTAAATGAATATCAGCTTTTAAACAGCCTGTGTGTTTGTTTGTGTTTTCTGGATAGTATCTAGGAACTTTAGAGTTTTGAATGAATTTTAGCATGTTACATTTTGTTTTTTTGTTGGCAAACGCTAATTATTTCCACATGGATACACAACAAGTACACAGAAGTGTTTTCTGAGTAGAATGCTACAGGAACTAGGAGAAAAATGATATTTGCGACTGTAAACATGACATTGAATTCACATTCCAAAGAAAAAGACTTTGCTTTTCTCCAAAACCATTTTGACTCTCTTTTCTGGGTGCTTTGCACACGAATTCCACACGAGTTTGTCCAGATAGGTATGTATCTAACCAGAAATATTCAGTTCTGTGTGGCTAAATGAATATCAGCTTTTAAACAGCCTGTGTGTTTGTTAGTGTTTTCTGGATAGTATCTAGGAACTTTAGAGTTTTGAATGAATTCTAGCATGTTACATTTTGTTTTTCTTTTGGCAAACACTAATTAGTTCCACATGGAGACACAACTAGTACACATAAGTGTTTTCTGAGTAGAATGCTACAGGAACTAGGTGAAAAATGATATTTGCGACTGTCAACATGACATTGAATTCACATTCCCAAGAAAAAGACTTTGCTTTTCTCCAAAACCAGTTTGACTCTGCTTTTCTGGGTGCTTTGCACACGAATTCCACACGAGTTTGTCCAGATAGGTCTTTATCTAACCAGAAATATCCAGTTCTATGTGGCTAAATGAATATCAGCTTTTAAACAGCCTGTGTGTTTGTTAGTGTTTTCTGGATAGTATCTAGGAACTTTAGAGTTTTGAATGAATTCTAGCGTGTTACATTTTTTTTTTTGTCGGCAAACGCTAATTAGTTCCACATGGAGACACAACAAGTACACATAAGTGTTTTCTGAGTAGAATGCTACAGAAACTAGGGGAAAAATGATATTTGCGACTGTAAACATGACATTGAATTCACATTCCCAAGAAAAAGACTTTGCTTTTCTCCAAAACCAGTTTGACTCTGCTTTTCTGGGTCCTTAGCACACGAATTCCACACGAGTTTGTCCAGATAGGTCTGGGTGTAACCAGAATTATCTGGTTCTGTGTGGCTAAATGAATATCAGCTTTTAAAGAGCCTGTGTGATTGTAGTGTTTTCTCGATAGTATCTAGGAAATTTAGAGTTTTGAATGAATTTTAGCATGTTACATTTCGTTTTTTGGTTGGCAAACACTAATTAGTTCCACACGGAGACACAACAAGTACACATAAGTGTTTTCAGAGTACAATGCTACAGAAACTAGGTGAAAAATGATATATGCGACTGTAAACATGACATTGATTCCACTTGCCCAAGAAAACGTCTTTGCTTTTCTCCAAAACCAGTTTGACTCTGCTTTTCTGGGTCCTTAGCACACGAATTCCACACGAGTTTGTCCAGATAGGTCGGGGTGTAACCAGAATTATCCGGTTCTGTGTGGCTAAATGAATATCAGCTTTTAAACAGCCTGTGTGTTTGTTAGTGTTTTCTGGATAGTATCTAGGAACTTTAGAGTTTTGAATGAATTCTAGCATGTTACATTTCGTTTTTTGGTTGGCAAACGCTAATTAGTTCCACATGGAGACACAACAAGTACACATAAGGGTTTTCTGAGTAGAATGCTACAGGAACTAGGAGAAAAATGATATTTGCGACTGTAAACATGACATTGAATTCACATTCCCAAGAAAAAGACTTTGCTTTTCTCCAAAACCAGTTTGACTCTGCTTTTCTGGGTGCTTTGCACACGAATTACACACGAGTTTGTCCAGATAGGTCTTTATCTAACCAGAAATATCCAGTTCTATGTGGCTAAATGAATATCAGCTTTTAAACAGCCTGTGTGTTTGTTAGTGTTTTCTGGATAGTATCTAGGAACTTTAGAGTTTTGAATGAATTCTAGCGTGTTACATTTTTTTTTTGTCGGCAAACGCTAATTAGTTCCACATGGAGACACAACAAGTACACATAAGTGTTTTCTGAGTAGAATGCTACAGAAACTAGGGGAAAAATGATATTTGCGACTGTAAACATGACATTGAATTCACATTCCCAAGAAAAAGACTTTGCTTTTCTCCAAAACCAGTTTGACTCTGCTTTTCTGGGTCCGAAACACACAAATTCCACACGAGTTTGTCCAGATAGGTCTGTATCTAACCAGAAATATCCAGTTCTGTGTGGCTAAATGAATATCAGCTTTTAAACAGCCTGTGTGTTTGTTAGTGTTTTCTGGATAGTATCTAGGAACTTTAGAGTTTTGAATGAATTCTAGCGTGTTACATTTTTTTTTTGTCGGCAAACGCTAATTAGTTCCACATGGAGACACAACAAGTACACATAAGTGTTTTCTGAGTAGAATGCTACAGAAACTAGGGGAAAAATGATATTTGCGACTGTAAACATGACATTGAATTCACATTCCCAAGAAAAAGACTTTGCTTTTCTCCAAAACCAGTTTGACTCTGCTTTTCTGGGTCCTTAGCACACGAATTCCACACGAGTTTGTCCAGATAGGTCTGGGTGTAACCAGAATTATCTGGTTCTGTGTGGCTAAATGAATATCAGCTTTTAAACAGCCTGGGTGATTGTAGTGTTTTCTGGATAGTATCTAGGAAATTTAGAGTTTTGAATGAATTCTAGCGTGTTACATTTTTTTTTTGTCGGCAAACGCTAATTAGTTCCACATGGAGACACAACAAGTACACATAAGTGTTTTCTGAGTAGAATGCTACAGAAACTAGGGGAAAAATGATATTTGCGACTGTAAACATGACATTGAATTCACATTCCCAAGAAAAAGACTTTGCTTTTCTCCAAAACCAGTTTGACTCTGCTTTTCTGGGTCCTTAGCACACGAATTCCACACGAGTTTGTCCAGATAGGTCTGGGTGTAACCAGAATTATCTGGTTCTGTGTGGCTAAATGAATATCAGCTTTTAAAGAGCCTGTGTGATTGTAGTGTTTTCTCGATAGTATCTAGGAAATTTAGAGTTTTGAATGAATTTTAGCATGTTACATTTCGTTTTTTGGTTGGCAAACACTAATTAGTTCCACACGGAGACACAACAAGTACACATAAGTGTTTTCAGAGTACAATGCTACAGAAACTAGGTGAAAAATGATATATGTGACTGTAAACATGACATTGATTCCACTTGCCCAAGAAAACGTCTTTGCTTTTCTCCAAAACCAGTTTGACTCTGCTTTTCTGGGTCCTTAGCACACGAATTCCACACGAGTTTGTCCAGATAGGTCTGGGTGTAACCAGAATTATCCGGTTCTGTGTGGCTAAATGAATATCAGCTTTTAAACAGCCTGTGTGTTTGTTAGTGTTTTCTGGATAGTATCTAGGAACTTTAGAGTTTTGAATGAATTCTAGCATGTTACATTTCGTTTTTTGGTTGGCAAACGCTAATTAGTTCCACATGGAGACACAACAAGTACACATAAGGGTTTTCTGAGTAGAATGCTACAGGAACTAGGAGAAAAATGATATTTGCGACTGTAAACATGACATTGAATTCACATTCCCAAGAAAAAGACTTTGCTTTTCTCCAAAACCAGTTTGACTCTGCTTTTCTGGGTGCTTTGCACACGAATTCCACACGAGTTTCTCCAGATAGGTCTTTATCTAACCAGAAATATCCAGTTCTATGTGGCTAAATGAATATCAGCTTTTAAACAGACTGTGTGTTTGTTAGTGTTTTCTGGATAGTATCTAGGAACTTTAGAGTTTTGAATGAATTCTAGCGTGTTACATTTTTTTTTTGTCGGCAAACGCTAATTAGTTCCACATGGAGACACAACAAGTACACATAAGTGTTTTCTGAGTAGAATGCTAGAGAAACTAGGGGAAAAATGATATTTGCGACTGTAAACATGACATTGAATTCACATTCCCAAGAAAAAGACTTTGCTTTTCTCCAAAACCAGTTTGACTCTGCTTTTCTGGGTCCGAAACACACAAATTCCACACGAGTTTGTCCAGATAGGTCTGTATCTAACCAGAAATATCCAGTTCTGTGTGGCTAAATGAATATCAGCTTTTAAACAGCCTGTGTGTTTGTTAGTGTTTTCTGGATAGTATCTAGGAACTTTAGAGTTTTGAATGAATTCTAGCGTGTTACATTTTTTTTTTGTCGGCAAACGCTAATTAGTTCCACATGGAGACACAACAAGTACACATAAGTGTTTTCTGAGTAGAATGCTACAGGAACTAGGGGAAAAATGATATTTGCGACTGTAAACATGACATTGAATTCACATTCCCAAGAAAAAGACTTTGCTTTTGTCCAAAACCAGTTTGACTCTGCTTTTCTGGGTCCTTAGCACACGAATTCCACACGAGTTTGTCCAGATAGGTCTGGGTGTAACCAGAATTATCTGGTTCTGTGTGGCTAAATGAATATCAGCTTTTAAACAGCCTGGGTGATTGTAGTGTTTTCTGGATAGTATCTAGGAAATTTAGAGTTTTGAATGAATTTTAGCATGTTACATTTCGTTTTTTGGTTGGCAAACACTAATTAGTTCCACACGGAGACACAACAAGTACACATAAGTGTTTTCAGAGTACAATGCTACAGAAACTAGGTGAAAAATGATATTTGCGACTGTAAACATGACATTGATTCCACTTGACCAAGAAAACGTCTCTGCTTTTCTCCAAAACCAGTTTGACTCTGCTTTTCTGGGTCCTTAGCACACGAATTCCACACGAGTTTGTCCAGATAGGTCTGGGTGTAACCAGAATTATCCGGTTCTGTGTGGCTAAATGAATATCAGCTTTTAAACAGCCTGTGTGTTTGTTTGTGTTTTCTGGATAGTATCTAGGAACTTTAGAGTTTTGAATGAATTTTAGCATGTTACATTTTGTTTTTTTGTTGGCAAACGCTAATTATTTCCACATGGATACACAACAAGTACACAGAAGTGTTTTCTGAGTAGAATGCTACAGGAACTAGGAGAAAAATGATATTTGCGACTGTAAACATGACATTGAATTCACATTCCCAAGAAAAAGACTTTGCTTTTCTCCAAAACCATTTTGACTCTCTTTTCTGGGTGCTTTGCACACGAATTCCACACGAGTTTGTCCAGATAGGTATGTATCTAACCAGAAATATTCAGTTCTGTGTGGCTAAATGAATATCAGCTTTTAAACAGCCTGTGTGTTTGTTAGTGTTTTCTGGATAGTATCTAGGAACTTTAGAGTTTTGAATGAATTCTAGCATGTTACATTTTGTTTTTCTTTTGGCAAACACTAATTAGTTCCACATGGAGACACAACTAGTACACATAAGTGTTTTCTGAGTAGAATGCTACAGGAACTAGGTGAAAAATGATATTTGCGACTGTCAACATGACATTGAATTCACATTCCCAAGAAAAAGACTTTGCTTTTCTCCAAAACCAGTTTGACTCTGCTTTTCTGGGTGCTTTGCACACGAATTCCACACGAGTTTGTCCAGATAGGTCTTTATCTAACCAGAAATATCCAGTTCTATGTGGCTAAATGAATATCAGCTTTTAAACAGCCTGTGTGTTTGTTAGTGTTTTCTGGATAGTATCTAGGAACTTTAGAGTTTTGAATGAATTCTAGCGTGTTACATTTTTTTTTTTGTCGGCAAACGCTAATTAGTTCCACATGGAGACACAACAAGTACACATAAGTGTTTTCTGAGTAGAATGCTACAGAAACTAGGGGAAAAATGATATTTGCGACTGTAAACATGACATTGAATTCACATTCCCAAGAAAAAGACTTTGCTTTTCTCCAAAACCAGTTTGACTCTGCTTTTCTGGGTCCTTAGCACACGAATTCCACACGAGTTTGTCCAGATAGGTCTGGGTGTAACCAGAATTATCTGGTTCTGTGTGGCTAAATGAATATCAGCTTTTAAAGAGCCTGTGTGATTGTAGTGTTTTCTCGATAGTATCTAGGAAATTTAGAGTTTTGAATGAATTTTAGCATGTTACATTTCGTTTTTTGGTTGGCAAACACTAATTAGTTCCACACGGAGACACAACAAGTACACATAAGTGTTTTCAGAGTACAATGCTACAGAAACTAGGTGAAAAATGATATATGCGACTGTAAACATGACATTGATTCCACTTGCCCAAGAAAACGTCTTTGCTTTTCTCCAAAACCAGTTTGACTCTGCTTTTCTGGGTCCTTAGCACACGAATTCCACACGAGTTTGTCCAGATAGGTCTGGGTGTAACCAGAATTATCTGGTTCTGTGTGGCTAAATGAATATCAGCTTTTAAAGAGCCTGTGTGATTGTAGTGTTTTCTCGATAGTATCTAGGAAATTTAGAGTTTTGAATGAATTTTAGCATGTTACATTTCGTTTTTTGGTTGGCAAACACTAATTAGTTCCACACGGAGACACAACAAGTACACATAAGTGTTTTCAGAGTACAATGCTACAGAAACTAGGTGAAAAATGATATATGTGACTGTAAACATGACATTGATTCCACTTGCCCAAGAAAACGTCTTTGCTTTTCTCCAAAACCAGTTTGACTCTGCTTTTCTGGGTCCTTAGCACACGAATTCCACACGAGTTTGTCCAGATAGGTCTGGGTGTAACCAGAATTATCCGGTTCTGTGTGGCTAAATGAATATCAGCTTTTAAACAGCCTGTGTGTTTGTTAGTGTTTTCTGGATAGTATCTAGGAACTTTAGAGTTTTGAATGAATTCTAGCATGTTACATTTCGTTTTTTGGTTGGCAAACGCTAATTAGTTCCACATGGAGACACAACAAGTACACATAAGGGTTTTCTGAGTAGAATGCTACAGGAACTAGGAGAAAAATGATATTTGCGACTGTAAACATGACATTGAATTCACATTCCCAAGAAAAAGACTTTGCTTTTCTCCAAAACCAGTTTGACTCTGCTTTTCTGGGTGCTTTGCACACGAATTCCACACGAGTTTCTCCAGATAGGTCTTTATCTAACCAGAAATATCCAGTTCTATGTGGCTAAATGAATATCAGCTTTTAAACAGACTGTGTGTTTGTTAGTGTTTTCTGGATAGTATCTAGGAACTTTAGAGTTTTGAATGAATTCTAGCGTGTTACATTTTTTTTTTGTCGGCAAACGCTAATTAGTTCCACATGGAGACACAACAAGTACACATAAGTGTTTTCTGAGTAGAATGCTAGAGAAACTAGGGGAAAAATGATATTTGCGACTGTAAACATGACATTGAATTCACATTCCCAAGAAAAAGACTTTGCTTTTCTCCAAAACCAGTTTGACTCTGCTTTTCTGGGTCCGAAACACACAAATTCCACACGAGTTTGTCCAGATAGGTCTGTATCTAACCAGAAATATCCAGTTCTGTGTGGCTAAATGAATATCAGCTTTTAAACAGCCTGTGTGTTTGTTAGTGTTTTCTGGATAGTATCTAGGAACTTTAGAGTTTTGAATGAATTCTAGCGTGTTACATTTTTTTTTTGTCGGCAAACGCTAATTAGTTCCACATGGAGACACAACAAGTACACATAAGTGTTTTCTGAGTAGAATGCTACAGGAACTAGGGGAAAAATGATATTTGCGACTGTAAACATGACATTGAATTCACATTCCCAAGAAAAAGACTTTGCTTTTGTCCAAAACCAGTTTGACTCTGCTTTTCTGGGTCCTTAGCACACGAATTCCACACGAGTTTGTCCAGATAGGTCTGGGTGTAACCAGAATTATCTGGTTCTGTGTGGCTAAATGAATATCAGCTTTTAAACAGCCTGGGTGATTGTAGTGTTTTCTGGATAGTATCTAGGAAATTTAGAGTTTTGAATGAATTTTAGCATGTTACATTTCGTTTTTTGGTTGGCAAACACTAATTAGTTCCACACGGAGACACAACAAGTACACATAAGTGTTTTCAGAGTACAATGCTACAGAAACTAGGTGAAAAATGATATTTGCGACTGTAAACATGACATTGATTCCACTTGACCAAGAAAACGTCTCTGCTTTTCTCCAAAACCAGTTTGACTCTGCTTTTCTGGGTCCTTAGCACACGAATTCCACACGAGTTTGTCCAGATAGGTCTGGGTGTAACCAGAATTATCCGGTTCTGTGTGGCTAAATGAATATCAGCTTTTAAACAGCCTGTGTGTTTGTTTGTGTTTTCTGGATAGTATCTAGGAACTTTAGAGTTTTGAATGAATTTTAGCATGTTACATTTTGTTTTTTTGTTGGCAAACGCTAATTATTTCCACATGGATACACAACAAGTACACAGAAGTGTTTTCTGAGTAGAATGCTACAGGAACTAGGAGAAAAATGATATTTGCGACTGTAAACATGACATTGAATTCACATTCCCAAGAAAAAGACTTTGCTTTTCTCCAAAACCATTTTGACTCTCTTTTCTGGGTGCTTTGCACACGAATTCCACACGAGTTTGTCCAGATAGGTATGTATCTAACCAGAAATATTCAGTTCTGTGTGGCTAAATGAATATCAGCTTTTAAACAGCCTGTGTGTTTGTTAGTGTTTTCTGGATAGTATCTAGGAACTTTAGAGTTTTGAATGAATTCTAGCATGTTACATTTTGTTTTTCTTTTGGCAAACACTAATTAGTTCCACATGGAGACACAACTAGTACACATAAGTGTTTTCTGAGTAGAATGCTACAGGAACTAGGTGAAAAATGATATTTGCGACTGTCAACATGACATTGAATTCACATTCCCAAGAAAAAGACTTTGCTTTTCTCCAAAACCAGTTTGACTCTGCTTTTCTGGGTGCTTTGCACACGAATTCCACACGAGTTTGTCCAGATAGGTCTTTATCTAACCAGAAATATCCAGTTCTATGTGGCTAAATGAATATCAGCTTTTAAACAGCCTGTGTGTTTGTTAGTGTTTTCTGGATAGTATCTAGGAACTTTAGAGTTTTGAATGAATTCTAGCGTGTTACATTTTTTTTTTTGTCGGCAAACGCTAATTAGTTCCACATGGAGACACAACAAGTACACATAAGTGTTTTCTGAGTAGAATGCTACAGAAACTAGGGGAAAAATGATATTTGCGACTGTAAACATGACATTGAATTCACATTCCCAAGAAAAAGACTTTGCTTTTCTCCAAAACCAGTTTGACTCTGCTTTTCTGGGTCCTTAGCACACGAATTCCACACGAGTTTGTCCAGATAGGTCTGGGTGTAACCAGAATTATCTGGTTCTGTGTGGCTAAATGAATATCAGCTTTTAAAGAGCCTGTGTGATTGTAGTGTTTTCTCGATAGTATCTAGGAAATTTAGAGTTTTGAATGAATTTTAGCATGTTACATTTCGTTTTTTGGTTGGCAAACACTAATTAGTTCCACACGGAGACACAACAAGTACACATAAGTGTTTTCAGAGTACAATGCTACAGAAACTAGGTGAAAAATGATATATGCGACTGTAAACATGACATTGATTCCACTTGCCCAAGAAAACGTCTTTGCTTTTCTCCAAAACCAGTTTGACTCTGCTTTTCTGGGTCCTTAGCACACGAATTCCACACGAGTTTGTCCAGATAGGTCTGGGTGTAACCAGAATTATCCGGTTCTGTGTGGCTAAATGAATATCAGCTTTTAAACAGCCTGTGTGTTTGTTAGTGTTTTCTGGATAGTATCTAGGAACTTTAGAGTTTTGAATGAATTCTAGCATGTTACATTTCGTTTTTTGGTTGGCAAACGCTAATTAGTTCCACATGGAGACACAACAAGTACACATAAGGGTTTTCTGAGTAGAATGCTACAGGAACTAGGAGAAAAATGATATTTGCGACTGTAAACATGACATTGAATTCACATTCCCAAGAAAAAGACTTTGCTTTTCTCCAAAACCAGTTTGACTCTGCTTTTCTGGGTGCTTTGCACACGAATTACACACGAGTTTGTCCAGATAGGTCTTTATCTAACCAGAAATATCCAGTTCTATGTGGCTAAATGAATATCAGCTTTTAAACAGCCTGTGTGTTTGTTAGTGTTTTCTGGATAGTATCTAGGAACTTTAGAGTTTTGAATGAATTCTAGCGTGTTACATTTTTTTTTTGTCGGCAAACGCTAATTAGTTCCACATGGAGACACAACAAGTACACATAAGTGTTTTCTGAGTAGAATGCTACAGAAACTAGGGGAAAAATGATATTTGCGACTGTAAACATGACATTGAATTCACATTCCCAAGAAAAAGACTTTGCTTTTCTCCAAAACCAGTTTGACTCTGCTTTTCTGGGTCCGAAACACACAAATTCCACACGAGTTTGTCCAGATAGGTCTGTATCTAACCAGAAATATCCAGTTCTGTGTGGCTAAATGAATATCAGCTTTTAAACAGCCTGTGTGTTTGTTAGTGTTTTCTGGATAGTATCTAGGAACTTTAGAGTTTTGAATGAATTCTAGCGTGTTACATTTTTTTTTTGTCGGCAAACGCTAATTAGTTCCACATGGAGACACAACAAGTACACATAAGTGTTTTCTGAGTAGAATGCTACAGAAACTAGGGGAAAAATGATATTTGCGACTGTAAACATGACATTGAATTCACATTCCCAAGAAAAAGACTTTGCTTTTCTCCAAAACCAGTTTGACTCTGCTTTTCTGGGTCCTTAGCACACGAATTCCACACGAGTTTGTCCAGATAGGTCTGGGTGTAACCAGAATTATCTGGTTCTGTGTGGCTAAATGAATATCAGCTTTTAAACAGCCTGGGTGATTGTAGTGTTTTCTGGATAGTATCTAGGAAATTTAGAGTTTTGAATGAATTTTAGCATGTTACATTTCGTTTTTTGGTTGGCAAACACTAATTAGTTCCACACGGAGACACAACAAGTACACATAAGTGTTTTCAGAGTACAATGCTACAGAAACTAGGTGAAAAATGATATTTGCGACTGTAAACATGACATTGATTCCACTTGACCAAGAAAACGTCTCTGCTTTTCTCCAAAACCAGTTTGACTCTGCTTTTCTGGGTCCTTAGCACACGAATTCCACACGAGTTTGTCCAGATAGGTCTGGGTGTAACCAGAATTATCCGGTTCTGTGTGGCTAAATGAATATCAGCTTTTAAACAGCCTGTGTGTTTGTTTGTGTTTTCTGGATAGTATCTAGGAACTTTAGAGTTTTGATTGAATTTTAGTATGTTACATTTTGTTTTTTTGTTGGCAAACGCTAATTAGTTCCACATGGATACACAACAAGTACACAGAAGTGTTTTCTGAGTAGAATGCTACAGGAACTAGGAGAAAAATGATATTTGCGACTGTAAACATGACATTGAATTCACATTCCCAAGAAAAAGACTTTGCTTTTCTCCAAAACCATTTTGACTCTCTTTTCTGGGTGCTTTGCACACGAATTCCACACGATTTTGTCCAGATAGGTATGTATCTAACCAGAAATATTCAGCTCTGTGTGGCTAAATGAATATCAGCTTTTAAACAGCCTGTGTGTTTGTTAGTGTTTTCTGGATAGTATCTAGGAACTTTAGAGTTTTGAATGAATTCTAGCATGTTACATTTTGTTTTTCTTTTGGCAAACACTAATTAGTTCCACATGGAGACACAACTAGTACACATAAGTGTTTTCTGAGTAGAATGCTACAGGAACTAGGTGAAAAATGATATTTGCGACTGTCAACATGACATTGAATTCACATTCCCAAGAAAAAGACTTTGCTTTTCTCCAAAACCAGTTTGACTCTGCTTTTCTGGGTGCTTTGCACACGAATTCCACACGAGTTTGTCCAGATAGGTCTTTATCTAACCAGAAATATCCAGTTCTATGTGGCTAAATGAATATCAGCTTTTAAACAGCCTGTGTGTTTGTTAGTGTTTTCTGGATAGTATCTAGGAACTTTAGAGTTTTGAATGAATTCTAGCGTGTTACATTTTTTTTTTGTCGGCAAACGCTAATTAGTTCCACATGGAGACACAACAAGTACACATAAGTGTTTTCTGAGTAGAATGCTACAGAAACTAGGTGAAAAATGATATTTGCGACTGTCAACATGACATTGAATTCACATTCCCAAGAAAAAGACTTTGCTTTTCTCCAAAACCAGTTTGACTCTGCTTTTCTGGGTGCTTTGCACACGAATTCCACACGAGTTTGTCCAGATAGGTCTTTATCTAACCAGAAATATCCAGTTCTATGTGGCTAAATGAATATCAGCTTTTAAACAGCCTGTGTGTTTGTTAGTGTTTTCTGGATAGTATCTAGGAACTTTAGAGTTTTGAATGAATTCTAGCGTGTTACATTTTTTTTTTTGTCGGCAAACGCTAATTAGTTCCACATGGAGACACAACAAGTACACATAAGTGTTTTCTGAGTAGAATGCTACAGAAACTAGGGGAAAAATGATATTTGCGACTGTAAACATGACATTGAATTCACATTCCCAAGAAAAAGACTTTGCTTTTCTCCAAAACCAGTTTGACTCTGCTTTTCTGGGTCCTTAGCACACGAATTCCACACGAGTTTGTCCAGATAGGTCTGGGTGTAACCAGAATTATCTGGTTCTGTGTGGCTAAATGAATATCAGCTTTTAAAGAGCCTGTGTGATTGTAGTGTTTTCTCGATAGTATCTAGGAAATTTAGAGTTTTGAATGAATTTTAGCATGTTACATTTCGTTTTTTGGTTGGCAAACACTAATTAGTTCCACACGGAGACACAACAAGTACACATAAGTGTTTTCAGAGTACAATGCTACAGAAACTAGGTGAAAAATGATATATGCGACTGTAAACATGACATTGATTCCACTTGCCCAAGAAAACGTCTTTGCTTTTCTCCAAAACCAGTTTGACTCTGCTTTTCTGGGTCCTTAGCACACGAATTCCACACGAGTTTGTCCAGATAGGTCTGGGTGTAACCAGAATTATCCGGTTCTGTGTGGCTAAATGAATATCAGCTTTTAAACAGCCTGTGTGTTTGTTAGTGTTTTCTGGATAGTATCTAGGAACTTTAGAGTTTTGAATGAATTCTAGCATGTTACATTTCGTTTTTTGGTTGGCAAACGCTAATTAGTTCCACATGGAGACACAACAAGTACACATAAGGGTTTTCTGAGTAGAATGCTACAGGAACTAGGAGAAAAATGATATTTGCGACTGTAAACATGACATTGAATTCACATTCCCAAGAAAAAGACTTTGCTTTTCTCCAAAACCAGTTTGACTCTGCTTTTCTGGGTGCTTTGCACACGAATTACACACGAGTTTGTCCAGATAGGTCTTTATCTAACCAGAAATATCCAGTTCTATGTGGCTAAATGAATATCAGCTTTTAAACAGCCTGTGTGTTTGTTAGTGTTTTCTGGATAGTATCTAGGAACTTTAGAGTTTTGAATGAATTCTAGCGTGTTACATTTTTTTTTTGTCGGCAAACGCTAATTAGTTCCACATGGAGACACAACAAGTACACATAAGTGTTTTCTGAGTAGAATGCTACAGAAACTAGGGGAAAAATGATATTTGCGACTGTAAACATGACATTGAATTCACATTCCCAAGAAAAAGACTTTGCTTTTCTCCAAAACCAGTTTGACTCTGCTTTTCTGGGTCCGAAACACACAAATTCCACACGAGTTTGTCCAGATAGGTCTGTATCTAACCAGAAATATCCAGTTCTGTGTGGCTAAATGAATATCAGCTTTTAAACAGCCTGTGTGTTTGTTAGTGTTTTCTGGATAGTATCTAGGAACTTTAGAGTTTTGAATGAATTCTAGCGTGTTACATTTTTTTTTTGTCGGCAAACGCTAATTAGTTCCACATGGAGACACAACAAGTACACATAAGTGTTTTCTGAGTAGAATGCTACAGAAACTAGGGGAAAAATGATATTTGCGACTGTAAACATGACATTGAATTCACATTCCCAAGAAAAAGACTTTGCTTTTCTCCAAAACCAGTTTGACTCTGCTTTTCTGGGTCCTTAGCACACGAATTCCACACGAGTTTGTCCAGATAGGTCTGGGTGTAACCAGAATTATCTGGTTCTGTGTGGCTAAATGAATATCAGCTTTTAAACAGCCTGGGTGATTGTAGTGTTTTCTGGATAGTATCTAGGAAATTTAGAGTTTTGAATGAATTTTAGCATGTTACATTTCGTTTTTTGGTTGGCAAACACTAATTAGTTCCACACGGAGACACAACAAGTACACATAAGTGTTTTCAGAGTACAATGCTACAGAAACTAGGTGAAAAATGATATTTGCGACTGTAAACATGACATTGATTCCACTTGACCAAGAAAACGTCTCTGCTTTTCTCCAAAACCAGTTTGACTCTGCTTTTCTGGGTCCTTAGCACACGAATTCCACACGAGTTTGTCCAGATAGGTCTGGGTGTAACCAGAATTATCCGGTTCTGTGTGGCTAAATGAATATCAGCTTTTAAACAGCCTGTGTGTTTGTTTGTGTTTTCTGGATAGTATCTAGGAACTTTAGAGTTTTGATTGAATTTTAGTATGTTACATTTTGTTTTTTTGTTGGCAAACGCTAATTAGTTCCACATGGATACACAACAAGTACACAGAAGTGTTTTCTGAGTAGAATGCTACAGGAACTAGGAGAAAAATGATATTTGCGACTGTAAACATGACATTGAATTCACATTCCCAAGAAAAAGACTTTGCTTTTCTCCAAAACCATTTTGACTCTCTTTTCTGGGTGCTTTGCACACGAATTCCACACGATTTTGTCCAGATAGGTATGTATCTAACCAGAAATATTCAGCTCTGTGTGGCTAAATGAATATCAGCTTTTAAACAGCCTGTGTGTTTGTTAGTGTTTTCTGGATAGTATCTAGGAACTTTAGAGTTTTGAATGAATTCTAGCATGTTACATTTTGTTTTTCTTTTGGCAAACACTAATTAGTTCCACATGGAGACACAACTAGTACACATAAGTGTTTTCTGAGTAGAATGCTACAGGAACTAGGTGAAAAATGATATTTGCGACTGTCAACATGACATTGAATTCACATTCCCAAGAAAAAGACTTTGCTTTTCTCCAAAACCAGTTTGACTCTGCTTTTCTGGGTGCTTTGCACACGAATTCCACACGAGTTTGTCCAGATAGGTCTTTATCTAACCAGAAATATCCAGTTCTATGTGGCTAAATGAATATCAGCTTTTAAACAGCCTGTGTGTTTGTTAGTGTTTTCTGGATAGTATCTAGGAACTTTAGAGTTTTGAATGAATTCTAGCGTGTTACATTTTTTTTTTGTCGGCAAACGCTAATTAGTTCCACATGGAGACACAACAAGTACACATAAGTGTTTTCTGAGTAGAATGCTACAGAAACTAGGGGAAAAATGATATTTGCGACTGTAAACATGACATTGAATTCACATTCCCAAGAAAAAGACTTTGCTTTTCTCCAAAACCAGTTTGACTCTGCTTTTCTGGGTCCGAAACACACAAATTCCACACGAGTTTGTCCAGATAGGTCTGTACTAACCAGAAATATCCGGTTCTGTGTGGCTAAATGAATATCAGCTTTTAAACAGCCTGTGTGTTTGTTAGTGTTTTCTGGATAGTATCTAGGAACTTTAGAGTTTTGAATGAATTCTAGCGTGTTACATTTTTTTTTTGTCGGCAAACGCTAATTAGTTCCACATGGAGACACAACAAGTACACATAAGTGTTTTCTGAGTAGAATGCTACAGAAACTAGGGGAAAAATGATATTTGCGACTGTAAACATGACATTGAATTCACATTCCCAAGAAAAAGACTTTGCTTTTCTCCAAAACCAGTTTGACTCTGCTTTTCTGGGTCCTTAGCACACGAATTCCACACGAGTTTGTCCAGATACGTCTGGGTGTAACCAGAATTATCTGGTTCTGTGTGGCTAAATGAATATCAGCTTTTAAACAGCCTGGGTGATTGTAGTGTTTTCTGGATAGTATCTAGGAAATTTAGAGTTTTGAATGAATTTTAGCATGTTACATTTCGTTTTTTGGTTGGCAAACACTAATTAGTTCCACACGGAGACACAACAAGTACACATAAGTGTTTTCAGATTACAATGCTACAGAAACTAGGTGAAAAATGATATTTGCGACTGTAAACATGACATTGATTCCACTTGACCAAGAAAACGTCTCTGCTTTTCTCCAAAACCAGTTTGACTCTGCTTTTCTGGGTCCTTAGCACACGAATTCCACACGAGTTTGTCCAGATAGGTCTGGGTGTAACCAGAATTATCCGGTTCTGTGTGGCTAAATGAATATCAGCTTTTAAACAGCCTGTGTGTTTGTTTGTGTTTTCTGGATAGTATCTAGGAACTTTAGAGTTTTGATTGAATTTTAGTATGTTACATTTTGTTTTTTTGTTGGCAAACGCTAATTAGTTCCACATGGATACACAACAAGTACACAGAAGTGTTTTCTGAGTAGAATGCTACAGGAACTAGGAGAAAAATGATATTTGCGACTGTAAACATGACATTGAATTCACATTCCCAAGAAAAAGACTTTGCTTTTCTCCAAAACCATTTTGACTCTCTTTTCTGGGTGCTTTGCACACGAATTCCACACGAGTTTGTCCAGATAGGTATGTATCTAACCAGAAATATTCAGTTCTGTGTGGCTAAATGAATATCAGCTTTTAAACAGCCTGTGTGTTTGTTAGTGTTTTCTGGATAGTATCTAGGAACTTTAGAGTTTTGAATGAATTCTAGCATGTTACATTTTGTTTTTCTTTTGGCAAACACTAATTAGTTCCACATGGAGACACAACTAGTACACATAAGTGTTTTCTGAGTAGAATGCTACAGGAACTAGGTGAAAAATGATATTTGCGACTGTCAACATGACATTGAATTCACATTCCCAAGAAAAAGACTTTGCTTTTCTCCAAAACCAGTTTGACTCTGCTTTTCTGGGTGCTTTGCACACGAATTCCACACGAGTTTGTCCAGATAGGTCTTTATCTAACCAGAAATATCCAGTTCTATGTGGCTAAATGAATATCAGCTTTTAAACAGCCTGTGTGTTTGTTAGTGTTTTCTGGATAGTATCTAGGAACTTTAGAGTTTTGAATGAATTCTAGCGTGTTACATTTTTTTTTTTTGTCGGCAAACGCTAATTAGTTCCACATGGAGACACAACAAGTACACATAAGTGTTTTCTGAGTAGAATGCTACAGAAACTAGGGGAAAAATGATATTTGCGACTGTAAACATGACATTGAATTCACATTCCCAAGAAAAAGACTTTGCTTTTCTCCAAAACCAGTTTGACTCTGCTTGTTTGGGTCCGAAACACACAAATTCCACACGAGTTTGTCCAGATAGGTCTGTATCTAACCAGAAATATCCAGTTCTGTGTGGCTAAATGAATATCAGCTTTTAAACAGCCTGTGTGTTTGTTAGTGTTTTCTGGATAGTATCTAGGAACTTTAGAGTTTTGAATGAATTCTAGCGTGTTACATTTTTTTTTGTCGGCAAACGCTAATTAGTTCCACATGGAGACACAACAAGTACACATAAGTGTTTTCTGAGTAGAATGCTACAGAAACTAGGTGAAAAATGATATTTGCGACTGTAAACATGACATTGAATTCACATTCCCAAGAAAAAGACTTTGCTTTTCTCCAAAACCAGTTTGACTCTGCTTTTCTGGGTCCGTAGCACACGAATTCCACACGAGTTTCTCCAGATAGGTCTGGGTGTAACCAGAATTATCCGGTTCTGTGTGGCTAAATGAATATCAGCTTTTAAACAGCCTGTGTGTTTGTTAGTGTTTTCTGGATAGTATCTAGGAACTGTAGAGTTTTGATTGAATTTTAGTATGTTACATTTTGTTTTTTTGTTGGCAAACGCTAATTAGTTCCACATGGATACACAACAAGTACACAGAAGTGTTTTCTGAGTAGAATGCTACAGGAACTAGGAGAAAAATGATATTTGCGACTGTAAACATGACATTGAATTCACATTCCCAAGAAAAAGTCTTTGCTTTTCTCCAAAACCATTTTGACTCTCTTTTCTGGGTGCTTTGCACACGAATTCCACACGAGTTTGTCCAGATAGGTATGTATCTAACCAGAAATATTCAGTTCTGTGTGGCTAAATGAATATCAGCTTTTAAACAGCCTGTGTGTTTGTTAGTGTTTTCTGGATAGTATCTAGGAACTTTAGAGTTTTGAATGAATTCTAGCATGTTACATTTTGTTTTTCTTTTGGCAAACACTAATTAGTTCCACATGGAGACACAACAAGTACACATAAGTGTTTTCTGAGTAGAATGCTACAGGAACTAGGTGAAAAATGATATTTGCGACTGTCAACATGACATTGAATTCACATTCCCAAGAAAAAGACTTTGCTTTTCTCCAAAACCAGTTTGACTCTGCTTTTCTGGGTGCTTTGCACAGGAATTCCACACGAGTTTCTCCAGATAGGTCTTTATCTAACCAGAAATATCCAGTTCTATGTGGCTAAATGAATATCAGCTTTTAAACAGCCTGTGTGTTTGTTAGTGTTTTCTGGATAGTATCTAGGAACTTTAGAGTTTTGAATGAATTCTAGCATGTTACATTTTGTTTTTTTGTTGGCAAACGCTAATTAGTTCCACATGGAGACACAACAAGTACACATAAGTGTTTTCTGAGTAGAATGCTACAGGAACTAGGGGAAAAATGATATTTGCGACTGTCAACATGACATTGAATTCACATTCCCAAGAAAAAGACTTTGCTTTTCTCCAAAACCAGTTTGACTCTGCTTTTCTGGGTGCTTTGCACACGAATTCCACACGAGTTTGTCCAGATAGGTCTTTATCTAACCAGAAATATCCAGTTCTATGTGGCTAAATGAATATCAGCTTTTAAACAGCCTGTGTGTTTGTTAGTGTTTTCTGGATAGTATCTAGGAACTTTAGAGTTTTGAATGAATTCTAGCGTGTTACATTTTTTTTTTGTCGGCAAACGCTAATTAGTTCCACATGGAGACACAACAAGTACACATAAGTGTTTTCTGAGTAGAATGCTACAGAAACTAGGGGAAAAATGATATTTGCGACTGTAAACATGACATTGAATTCACATTCCCAAGAAAAAGACTTTGCTTTTCTCCAAAACCAGTTTGACTCTGCTTTTCTGGGTCCGAAACACACAAATTCCACACGAGTTTGTCCAGATAGGTCTGTATCTAACCAGAAATATCCAGTTCTGTGTGGCTAAATGAATATCAGCTTTTAAACAGCCTGTGTGTTTGTTAGTGTTTTCTGGATAGTATCTAGGAACTTTAGAGTTTTGAATGAATTCTAGCGTGTTACATTTTTTTTTTGTCGGCAAACGCTAATTAGTTCCACATGGAGACACAACAAGTACACATAAGTGTTTTCTGAGTAGAATGCTACAGAAACTAGGGGAAAAATGATATTTGCGACTGTAAACATGACATTGAATTCACATTCCCAAGAAAAAGACTTTGCTTTTCTCCAAAACCAGTTTGACTCTGCTTTTCTGGGTCCTTAGCACATGAATTCCACACGAGTTTGTCCAGATAGGTCTGGGTGTAACCAGAATTATCTGGTTCTGTGTGGCTAAATGAATATCAGCTTTTAAAGAGCCTGTGTGATTGTAGTGTTTTCTCGATAGTATCTAGGAAATTTAGAGTTTTGAATGAATTTTAGCATGTTACATTTCGTTTTTTGGTTGGCAAACACTAATTAGTTCCACACGGAGACACAACAAGTACACATAAGTGTTTTCAGAGTACAATGCTACAGAAACTAGGTGAAAAATGATATTTGCGACTGTAAACATGACATTGATTCCACTTGCCCAAGAAAACGTCTTTGCTTTTCTCCAAAACCAGTTTGACTCTGCTTTTCTGGGTCCTTAGCACACGAATTCCACACGAGTTTGTCCAGATAGGTCTGGGTGTAACCAGAATTATCCGGTTCTGTGTGGCTAAATGAATATCAGCTTTTAAACAGCCTGTGTGTTTGTTAGTGTTTTCTGGATAGTATCTAGGAACTTTAGAGTTTTGAATGAATTTTAGTGTGTTACATTTTGTTTTTTTGTTGTCAAACACTAATTAGTTCCACATGGAGACACAACAAATACACATAAGTGTTTTCTGAGTAGAATGCTACAGGAACTAGGAGAAAAATGATATTTGCGACTGTAAACATGACATTGATTTCACATTCCCAAGAAAAAGCCTTTGCTTTTCTCCAAAACCAGTTTGACTCTGCTTTTCTGGGTGCTTTGCACACGAATTCCACACGAGTTTGTCCAGATAGGTCTGTATCTAACCAGAAATATCCACTTCTGTGTGGCTAAATGAATATCAGCTTTTAAACAGCCTGTGTGTTTGTTAGTGTTTTCTGGATAGTATCTAGGAACTTTAGAGTTTTGAATGAATTCTAGCATGTTACATTTTGTTTTTCTTTTGGCAAACACTAATTAGTTCCACATGGAGACACAACTAGTACACATAAGTGTTTTCTGAGTAGAATGCTACAGGAACTAGGTGAAAAATGATATTTGCGACTGTAAACATGACATTGAATTCACATTCCCAAGAAAAAGACTTTGCTTTTCTCCAAAACCAGTTTGACTCTGCTTTTCTGGGTGCTTTGCACACGAATTCCACACGAGTTTCTCCAGATAGGTCTGGGTGTAACCAGAATTATCCGGTTCTGTGTGGCTAAATGAATATCAGCTTTTAAACAGCCTGTGTGATTGTAGTGTTTTCTGGATAGTATCTAGGAAATTTAGAGTTTTGAATGAATTTTAGCATGTTACATTTCGTTTTTTGTTTGGCAAACACTAATTAGTTCCACATGGAGACACAACAAGTACACAGAAGTGTTTTCATAATACAATGCTACAGAAACTAGGTGAAAAACGATATTTGCGACTGTAAACATGACATTGAATCCACTTGCCCAAGAAAACGTCTTTGCTTTTCTCCAAAACCAGTTTGACTCTGCTTTTCTTGGTCCGTAGCACACGAATTCCACACGAGTTTGTCCAGATAGGTCTGGGTGTAACCAGAATTATCCGGTTCTGTGTGGCTAAATGAATATCAGCTTTTAAACAGCCTGTGTGTTTGTTAGTGTTTTCTGGATAGTATCTAGGAACTTTAGAGTTTTGAATGAATTCTAGCATGTTACATTTTTTTTTTTTGTTGGCAAACGCTAATTAGTTCCACATGGAGTCACAACAAGTACACATAAGGGTTTTCTGAGTAGAATGCTACAGGAACTAGGAGAAAAATGATATTTGCGACTGTAAACATGACATTGAATTCACATTCCCAAGAAAAAGACTTTGCTTTTCTCCAAAACCAGTTTGACTCTGCATTTCTGGGTCCGTAGCACACGAATTCAGCACGAGTTTGTCCAGATAGGTCTGTATCTAAGCAGAAATATCCAGTTCTGTGTGGCTAAATGAATATCAGCTTTTAAACAGCCTGTGTGTTTGTTAGTGTTTTCTGGATAGTATCTAGGAACTTTAGAGTTTTGAATGAATTCTAGCGTGTTACATTTTTTTTTTTGTCGGCAAACGCTAATTAGTTCCACATGGAGACACAACAAGTACACATAAGTGTTTTCTGAGTAGAATGCTACAGAAACTAGGTGAAAAATGATATTTGCGACTGTAAACATGACATTGAATTCACATTTCCAAGAAAAAGAGTTTGCTTTTCTCCAAAACCAGTTTGACTCTGCTTTTCTCTTGTCCGTAGCACACGAATTCCACACGAGTTTGTCCAGATAGGTCTGGGTGTAACCAGAATTATCCGGTTCTGTGTGGCTAAATGAATATCAGCTTTTAAACAGCCTGTGTGATTGTAGTGTTTTCTGGATAGTATCTAGGAAATTTAGAGTTTTGAATGAATTTTAGCATGTTACATTTCGTTTTTTGGTTGGCAAACACTAATTAGTTCCACATGGAGTCACAACAAGTACACAGAAGTGTTTTCAGAGTACAATGCTACAGAAACTAGGTGAAAAACGATATTTGCGACTGTAAACATGACATTGAATCCATTTGCCCAAGAAAACGTCTTTGCTTTTCTCCAAAACCAGTTTGACTCTGCTTTTCTGGGTGCTTTGCACACGAATTCCACATGAGTTTGTCCAGATAGGTCTGGGTGTAACCAGAATTATCCGGTTCTGTGTGGCTAAATGAATATCAGCTTTTAAACAGCCTGTGTGATTGTAGTGTTTTCTGGATAGTATCTAGGAACTTTAGAGTTTTGAATGAATTTTAGCATGTTACATTTCGTTTTTTGGTTGGCAAACACTAATTAGTTCCACATGGAGACACAACAAGTACACAGAAGTGTTTTCAGAATACAATGCTACAGAAACTAGGTGAAAAACGATATTTGCGACTGTAAACATGACATTGAATCCACTTGCCCAAGAAAACGTCTTTGCTTTTCTCCAAAACCAGTTTGACTCTGCTTTTCTTGGTCCGTAGCACACGAATTCCACACGAGTTTGTCCAGATAGGTCTGGGTGTAACCAGAATTATCCAGTTCTGTGTGGCTAAATGAATATCAGCTTTTAAACAGCCTGTGTGTTTGTTAGTGTTTTCTGGATAGTATCTAGGAACTTTAGAGTTTTGAATGAATTCTAGCATGTTACATTTTTTTTTTTTGTTGGCAAACGCTAATTAGTTCCACATGGAGTCACAACAAGTACACATAAGGGTTTTCTGAGTAGAATGCTACAGGAACTAGGAGAAAAATGATATTTGCGACTGTAAACATGACATTGAATTCACATTCCCAAGAAAAAGACTTTGCTTTTCTCCAAAACCAGTTTGACTCTGCATTTCTGGGTCCGTAGCACACGAATTCAGCACGAGTTTGTCCAGATAGGTCTGTATCTAAGCAGAAATATCCAGTTCTGTGTGGCTAAATGAATATCAGCTTTTAAACAGCCTGTGTGTTTGTTAGTGTTTTCTGGATAGTATCTAGGAACTTTAGAGTTTTGAATGAATTCTAGCGTGTTACATTTTTTTTTTTGTCGGCAAACGCTAATTAGTTCCACATGGAGACACAACAAGTACACATAAGTGTTTTCTGAGTAGAATGCTACAGAAACTAGGTGAAAAATGATATTTGCGACTGTAAACATGACATTGAATTCACATTCCCAAGAAAAAGAGTTTGCTTTTCTCCAAAACCAGTTTGACTCTGCTTTTCTCTTGTCCGTAGCACACGAATTCCACACGAGTTTGTCCAGATAGGTCTGGGTGTAACCAGAATTATCCGGTTCTGTGTGGCTAAATGAATATCAGCTTTTAAACAGCCTGTGTGATTGTAGTGTTTTCTGGATAGTATCTAGGAAATTTAGAGTTTTGAATGAATTTTAGCATGTTACATTTCGTTTTTTGGTTGGCAAACACTAATTAGTTCCACATGGAGTCACAACAAGTACACAGAAGTGTTTTCAGAGTACAATGCTACAGAAACTAGGTGAAAAACGATATTTGCGACTGTAAACATGACATTGAATCCATTTGCCCAAGAAAACGTCTTTGCTTTTCTCCAAAACCAGTTTGACTCTGCTTTTCTGGGTGCTTTGCACACGAATTCCACATGAGTTTGTCCAGATAGGTCTGGGTGTAACCAGAATTATCCGGTTCTGTGTGGCTAAATGAATATCAGCTTTTAAACAGCCTGTGTGATTGTAGTGTTTTCTGGATAGTATCTAGGAACTTTAGAGTTTTGAATGAATTTTAGCATGTTACATTTCGTTTTTTGGTTGGCAAACACTAATTAGTTCCACATGGAGACACAACAAGTACACAGAAGTGTTTTCAGAGTACAATGCTACAGAAACTAGGTGAAAAACGATATTTGCGACTGTAAACATGACACTGAATCCACTTGCCCAAGAAAACGTCTTTGCTTTTCTCCAAAACCAGTTTGACTCTGCTTTTCTGGGTGCTTTGCACACGAATTCCACACGAGTTTGTCCAGATAGGTCTGGGTGTAACCAGAATTATCCGGTTCTGTGTGGCTAAATGAATATCAGCTTTTAAACAGCCTGTGTGTTTGTTACTGTTTTCTGGATAGTATCTAGGAACTTTAGAGTTTTGAATGAATTTTAGTGTGTTACATTTTGTTTTTTTGTTGTCAAACGCTAATTAGTTCCACATGGAGACACAACAAGTACACATAAGTGTTTTCTGAGTAGAATGCTACAGGAACTAGGAGAAAAATGATATTTGCGACTGTAAACATGACATTGATTTCACATTCCCAAGAAAAAGACTTTGCTTTTCTCCAAAACCAGTTTGACTCTGCTTTTCTGGGTGCTTTTCACACGAATTCCACACGAGTTTCTCCAGATAGGTCTGTATCTAACCAGAAATATCCAGTTCTGTGTGGCTAAATGAATATCAGCTTTTAAAAAGCCTGTGTGTTTGTTAGTGTTATCTGGATAGTATCTAGGAACTTTAGAGTTTTGAATGAATTCTAGCGTGTTAAATTTTTTTTTTGTCGGCAAAAGCTAATTAGTTCCACATGGAGACACAACAAGTACACATAAGTGTTTTCAGAGTACAATGCTACAGAAACTAGGTGAAAAATGATATTTGCGACTGTAAACATGACATTGAATCCACTTGCCCAAGAAAACGTCTTTGCTTTTCTCCAAAACCAGTTTGACTCTGCTTTTCTGGGTGCTTTGCACACGAATTCCACACGAGTTTCTCCAGATAATCTTTATCTAACCAGAAATATCCAGTTCTATGTGGCTAAATGAATGTCAGCTTTTAAACAGCCTGTGTGTTTGTTAGTGTTTTCTGGATAGTATCTAGGAACTTTAGAGTTTTGAATGAATTCTAGCATGTTACATTCTGTTTTTTTGTTGGCAAACGCTAATTAGTTCCACATGGAGTCACAACAAGTACACATAAGGGTTTTCTGAGTAGAATGCTACAGGAACTAGGAGAAAAATGATATTTGTGACTGTAAACATGACATTGAATTCACATTCCCAAGAAAAAGACTTTGCTTTTCTCCAAAACCAGTTTGACTCTGCTTTTCTGGGTCCGTAGCACACAAATTCCACACGAGTTTGTCCAGATAGGTCTGTATCTAACCAGAAATATCCAGTTCTGTGTGGCTAAATGAATATCAGCTTTTAAACAGCCTGTGTGTTTGTTAGTGTTTTCTGGATAGTATCTAGGAACTTTAGAGTTTTGAATGAATTCTAGCGTGTTACATGTTTTTTTTGTCGGCAAACGCTAATTAGTTCCACATGGAGACACAACAAGTACACATAAGTGTTTTCTGAGTAGAATGCTACAGAAACTAGGTGAAAAATGATATTTGCGACTGTAAACATGACATTGAATTCACATTCCCAAGAAAAAGACTTTGCTTTTCTCCAAAACCAGTTTGACTCTGCTTTTCTGGGTCCGTAGCACACGAATTCCACACGAGTTTCTCCAGATAGGTCTGGGTGTAACCAGAATAATCCGGTTCTGTGTGGCTAAATGAATATCAGCTTTTAAACAGCCTGTGTGTTTGTTAGTGTTTTCTGGATAGTATCTAGGAACTTTAGAGTTTTGATTGAATTTTAGTATGTTACATTTTGTTTTTTTGTTGGCAAACGCTAATTAGTTCCACATGGAGACACAACAAGTACACAGAAGTGTTTTCTGAGTAGAATGCTACAGGAACTAGGAGAAAAATGATATTTGCGACTGTAAACATGACATTGAATTCACATTCCCAAGAAAAAGACTTTGCTTTTCTCCAAAACCATTTTGACTCTCTTTTCTGGGTGCTTTGCACACGAATTCCACACGAGTTTGTCCAGATAGGTATGTATCTAACCAGAAATATTCAGTTCTGTGTGGCTAAATGAATATCAGCTTTTAAACAGCCTGTGTGTTTGTTAGTGTTTTCTGGATAGTATCTAGGAACTTTAGAGTTTTGAATGAATTCTAGCATGTTACATTTTGTTTTTCTTTTGGCAAACACTAATTAGTTCCACATGGAGACACAACAAGTACACATAAGTGTTTTCTGAGTAGAATGCTACAGGAACTAGGTGAAAAATGATATTTGCGACTGTAAACATGACATTGAATTCACATTCCCAAGAAAAAGACTTTGCTTTTCTCCAAAACCAGTTTGACTCTGCTTTTCTGGGTGCTTTGCACAGGAATTCCACACGAGTTTCTCCAGATAGGTCTTTATCTAACCAGAAATATCCAGTTCTATGTGGCTAAATGAATATCAGCTTTTAAACAGCCTGTGTGTTTGTTAGTGTTTTCTGGATAGTATCTAGGAACTTTAGAGTTTTGAATGAATTCTAGCATGTTACATTTTGTTTTTTTGTTGGCAAACGCTAATTAGTTCCACATGGAGTCACAACAAGTACACATAAGTGTTTTCTGAGTAGAATGCTACAGGAACTAGGTGAAAAATGATATTTGCGACTGTCAACATGACATTGAATTCACATTCCCAAGAAAAAGACTTTGCTTTTCTCCAAAACCAGTTTGACTCTGCTTTTCTGGGTGCTTTGCACAGGAATTCCACACGAGTTTGTCCAGATAGGTCTTTATCTAACCAGAAATATCCAGTTCTGTGTGGCTAAATGAATATCAGCTTTTAAACAGCCTGTGTGTTTGTTAGTGTTTTCTGGATAGTATCTAGGAACTTTAGAGTTTTGAATGAATTCTAGCGTGTTACATTTTTTTTTTGTCGGCAAACGCTAATTAGTTCCACATGGAGACACAACAAGTACACAGAAGTGTTTTCTGAGTAGAATGCTACAGAAACTAGGGGAAAAATGATATTTGCGACTGTAAACATGACATTGAATTGACATTCCCAAGAAAAAGACTTTGCTTTTCTCCAAAACCAGTTTGACTCTGCTTTTCTGGGTCCTTAGCACACGAATTCCACACGAGTTTGTCCAGATAGGTCTGGGTGTAACCAGAATTATCTGGTTCTGTGTGGCTAAATGAATATCAGCTTTTAAACAGCCTGGGTGATTGTAGTGTTTTCTGGATAGTATCTAGGAACTTTAGAGTTTTGAATGAATTTTAGCATGTTACATTTCGTTTTTTGGTTGGCAAACACTAATTAGTTCCACACGGAGACACAACAAGTACACATAAGTGTTTTCAGAGTACAATGCTACAGAAACTAGGTGAAAAATGATATTTGCGACTGTAAACATGACATTGATTCCACTTGCCCAAGAAAACGTCTTTGCTTTTCTCCAAAACCAGTTTGACACTGCTTTTCTGGGTCCTTAGCACACGAATTCCACACGAGTTTATCCAGATAGGTCTGGGTGTAACCAGAATTATCCGGTTCTGTGTGGCTAAATGAATATCAGCTTTTAAACAGCCTGTGTGTTTGTTTGTGTTTTCTGGATAGTATCTAGGAACTTTAGAGTTTTGATTGAATTTTAGTATGTTACATTTTGTTTTTTTGTTGGCAAACGCTAATTAGTTCCACATGGATACACAACAAGTACACAGAAGTGTTTTCTGAGTAGAATGCTACAGAAACTAGGGGAAAAATGATATTTGCGACTGTAAACATGACATTGAATTCACATTCCCAAGAAAAAGACTTTGCTTTTCTCCAAAACCAGTTTGACTCTGCTTTTCTGGGTCCTTAGCACACGAATTCCACACGAGTTTGTCCAGATAGGTCTGGGTGTAACCAGAATTATCTGGTTCTGTGTGGCTAAATGAATATCAGCTTTAAAACAGCCTGGGTGATTGTAGTGTTTTCTGGATAGTATCTAGGAACTTTAGAGTTTTGAATGAATTTTAGCATGTTACATTTCGTTTTTTGGTTGGCAAACACTAATTAGTTCCACACGGAGACACAACAAGTACACATAAGTGTTTTCAGAGTACAATGCTACAGAAACTAGGTGAAAAATGATATTTGCGACTGTAAACATGACATTGATTCCACTTGCCCAAGAAAACGTCTTTGCTTTTCTCCAAAACCAGTTTGACTCTGCTTTTCTGGGTCCTTAGCACACGAATTCCACACGAGTTTGTCCAGATAGGTCTGGGTGTAACCAGAATTATCCGGTTCTGTGTGGTTAAATGAATATCAGCTTTTAAACAGCCTGTGTGTTTGTTAGTGTTTTCTGGATAGTATCTAGGAACTTTAGAGTTTTGAATGAATTTTAGCATGTTACCTTTTGTTTTTTTGTTGGCAAACGCTAATTAGTTCCACATGGAGACACAACAAGTACACAGAAGTGTTTTCTGAGTAGAATGCTATAGAAACTAGGTGAAAAATGATATTTGCGACTGTAAACATGACATTGAATTCACATTCCCAAGAAAAAGACTTTGCTTTTCTCCAAAACCAGTTTGACTCTGCTTTTCTGGGTGCTTTGCACAGGAATTCCACACGAGTTTCTCCAGATAGGTCTTTATCTAACCAGAAATATCCAGTTCTTTGTGGCTAAATGAATATCAGCTTTTAAACAGCCTGTGTGTTTGTTAGTGTTTTCTGGATAGTATCTAGGAACTTTAGAGTTTTGAATGAATTCTAGCATGTTACATTTTGTTTTTTTGTTGGCAAACGCTAATTAGTTCCACATGGAGACACAACAAGTACACAGAAGTGTTTTCTGAGTAGAATGCTACAGGAACTAGGTGAAAAATGATATTTGCGACTGTCAACATGACATTGAATTCACATTCCCAAGAAAAAGACTTTGCTTTTCTCCAAAACCAGTTTGACTCTGCTTTTCTGGGTGCTTTGCACACGAATTCCACACGAGTTTGTCCAGATAGGTCTTTATCTAACCAGAAATATCCAGTTCTATGTGGCTAAATGAATATCAGCTTTTAAACAGCCTGTGTGTTTGTTAGTGTTTTCTGGATAGTATCTAGGAACTTTAGAGTTTTGAATGAATTCTAGCATGTTACTTTTGTTTTTTTGTTGGCAAATTCTAATTAGTTCCACATGGAGTCACAACAAGTACACATAAGGGTTTTCTGAGTAGAATGCTATAGGAACTAGGAGAAAAATGATATTTGCGACTGTAAACATGACATTGAATTCACATTCCCAAGAAAAAGACTTTGCTTTTCTCCAAAACCAGTTTGACTCTGCTTTTCTGGGTCCGAAACACACAAATTCCACACGAGTTTGTCCAGATAGGTCTGTATCTAACCAGAAATATCCAGTTCTGTGTGGCTAAATGAATATCAGCTTTTAAACAACCTGTGTGTTTGTTAGTGTTTTCTGGATAGTATCTAGGAACTTTAGAGTTTTGAATGAATTCTAGCGTGTTACATTTTTTTTTTGTCGGCAAACGCTAATTAGTTCCACATGGAGACACAACAAGTACACATAAGTGTTTTCTGAGTAGAATGCTACAGAAACTAGGGGAAAAATGATATTTGCGAATGTAAACATGACATTGATTTCACATTCCCAAGAAAAAGACTTTGCTTTTCTCCAAAACCAGTTTGACTCTGTTTTCTGGGTCCGTAGCACACGAATTCCACACGAGTTTGTCCAGATAGGTCTGTATCTAACCAGAAATATCCAGTTCTGTGTGGCTAAATGAATATCAGCTTTTAAAAAGCCTGTGTGTTTGTTAGTGTTTTCTGGATAGTATCTAGGAACTTTAGAGTTTTGAATGAATTCTAGCGTGTTAAATTTTTTTTTTGTCAGCAAATCTAATTAGTTCCACATGGAGACACAACAAGTACACATAAGTGTTTTCTGATTAGAATGCTACAGAAACTAGGTGAAAAATGATATTTGCGACTGTAAACATGACATTGAATTCACATTCCCAAGAAAAAGACTTTGCTTTTCTCCAAAACCAGTTTGACTCTGCTTTTCTGGGTCCGTAGCACACGAATTCCCTACGAGTTTGTCCCTATAGGTCTGGGTGTAACCAGAATTATCTGGTTCTGTGTGGCTAAATGAATATCAGCTTTTAAACAGCCTGTGTGTTTGTTAGTGTTTTCTGGATAGTATCTAGGAACTTTAGAGTTTTGAATGAATTTTAGCATGTTACATTTCTTTTTTTGTTTGGCAAACACTAATTAGTTCCACATGGAGACACAACAAGTACACATAAGTGTTTTCAGAGTACAATGCTACAGAAACTAGGTGAAAAATGATATTTGCGACTGTAAACATGACATTGATTCCACTTGCCCAAGAAAACGTCTTTGCTTTTCTCCAAAACCAGTTTGACTCTGCTTTTCTGGGTCCTTAGCACACGAATTCCACACGAGTTTGTCCAGATAGGTCTGGGTGTAACCAGAAATATCCGGTTCTGTGTGGCTAAATGAATATCAGCTTTTAAACAGCCTGTGTGATTGTTAGTGTTTTCTGGATAGTATCTAGGAACTTTAGAGTTTTAAATGAATTTTAGCATGTTACATTTCGGTTTTTGGTTGGCAAACACTAATTAGTTCCACATGGAGACACAACAAGTACACATAAGTGTTTTCTGAGTAGAATGCTACAGGAACTAGGTGAAAAATGATATTTGCGACTGTAAACATGACATTGAATCCACTTGCCCAAGAAAACGTCCTTGCTTTTCTCCAAAACCAGTTTGACTCTGCTTTTCTGGGTCCGAAACACACAAATTCCACACGAGTTTGTCCAGATAGGTCTGTATCTAACCAGAAATATCCAGTTCTGTGTGGCTAAATGAGTATCAGCTTTTAAACAGCCTGTGTGTTTGTTAGTGTTTTCTGGATAGTATCTAGGAACTTTAGAGTTTTGAATGAATTCTAGCGTGTTACATTTTTTTTTTGTCGGCAAACGCTAATTAGTTCCACATGGAGACACAACAAGTACACATAAGTGTTTTCTGAGTAGAATGCTACAGAAACTAGGTGAAAAATGATATTTGCAACTGTAAACATGACATTGAATTCACATTCCCAAGAAAAAGACTTTGCTTTTCTCCAAAACCAGTTTGACTCTGTTTTCTGGGTCCGTAGCACACGAATTCCATACGAGTTTGTCCAGATAGGTCTGGGTGTAACCAGAATTATCTGGTTCTGTGTGGCTAAATGAATATCAGCTTTTAAACAGCCTGTGTGATTGTAGTGTTTTCTGGATAGTATCTAGGAACTTTAGAGTTTTAAATGAATTTTAGCATGTTACATTTCGTTTTTTGGTTGGCAAACACTAATTAGTTCCACATGGAGACACAACAAGTACACATAAGTGTTTTCAGAGTACAATGCTACAGAAACTAGGTGAAAAATGATATTTGCGACTGTAAACATGACATTGAATCCACTTGCCCAAGAAAACGTCTTTGCTTTTCTCCAAAACCAGTTTGACTCTGCTTTTCTGGGTGCTTTGCACACGAATTCCACACGAGTTTGTCCAGATAGGTCTGGGTGTAACCAGAATTATCCGGTTCTGTGTGGCTAAATGAATATCAGCTTTTAAACAGCCTGTGTGTTTGTTAGTGTTTTCTGGATAGTATCTAGGAACTTTAGAGTTTTGAATGAATTTTAGTATGTTACATTTTGTTTTTTCGTTGGCAAAAGCTAATTAGTTCCACATGGAGACACAACAGGTACACATAAGTGTTTTCTGAGTAGAATGCTACAGGAACTAGGAGAAAAATGATATTTGCGACTGTAAACATGACATTGAATTCACATTCCCAAGAAAAAGACTTTGCTTTTCTCCAAAACCAGTTTGACTCTGCTTTTCTGGGTGCTTTGCACAGGAATTCCACACGAGTTTCTCCAGATAGGTCTTTATCTAACCAGAAATATCCAGTTCTATGTGGCTAAATGAATGTCAGCTTTTAAACAGCCTGTGTGTTTGTTAGTGTTTTCTGGATAGTATCTAGGAACTTTAGAGTTTTGAATGAATTTTAGTGTGTTACATTTTGTTTTTTTGTTGTCAAACGCTAATTAGTTCCACATGGAGACACAACAAGTACACATAAGTGTTTTCTGAGTAGAATGCTACAGGAACTAGGAGAAAAATGATATTTGCGACTGTAAACATGACATTGATTTCACATTCCCAAGAAAAAGACTTTGCTTTTCTCCAAAACCAGTTTGACTCTGCTTTTCTGGGTGCTTTTCACACGAATTCCACACGAGTTTCTCCAGATAGGTCTGTATCTAACCAGAAATATCCAGTTCTGTGTGGCTAAATGAATATCAGCTTTTAAAAAGCCTGTGTGTTTGTTAGTGTTATCTGGATAGTATCTAGGAACTTTAGAGTTTTGAATGAATTCTAGCGTGTTAAATTTTTTTTTTGTCGGCAAAAGCTAATTAGTTCCACATGGAGACACAACAAGTACACATAAGTGTTTTCAGAGTACAATGCTACAGAAACTAGGTGAAAAATGATATTTGCGACTGTAAACATGACATTGAATCCACTTGCCCAAGAAAACGTCTTTGCTTTTCTCCAAAACCAGTTTGACTCTGCTTTTCTGGGTGCTTTGCACACGAATTCCACACGAGTTTCTCCAGATAATCTTTATCTAACCAGAAATATCCAGTTCTATGTGGCTAAATGAATGTCAGCTTTTAAACAGCCTGTGTGTTTGTTAGTGTTTTCTGGATAGTATCTAGGAACTTTAGAGTTTTGAATGAATTCTAGCATGTTACATTCTGTTTTTTTGTTGGCAAACGCTAATTAGTTCCACATGGAGTCACAACAAGTACACATAAGGGTTTTCTGAGTAGAATGCTACAGGAACTAGGAGAAAAATGATATTTGTGACTGTAAACATGACATTGAATTCACATTCCCAAGAAAAAGACTTTGCTTTTCTCCAAAACCAGTTTGACTCTGCTTTTCTGGGTCCGTAGCACACAAATTCCACACGAGTTTGTCCAGATAGGTCTGTATCTAACCAGAAATATCCAGTTCTGTGTGGCTAAATGAATATCAGCTTTTAAACAGCCTGTGTGTTTGTTAGTGTTTTCTGGATAGTATCTAGGAACTTTAGAGTTTTGAATGAATTCTAGCGTGTTACATGTTTTTTTTGTCGGCAAACGCTAATTAGTTCCACATGGAGACACAACAAGTACACATAAGTGTTTTCTGAGTAGAATGCTACAGAAACTAGGTGAAAAATGATATTTGCGACTGTAAACATGACATTGAATTCACATTCCCAAGAAAAAGACTTTGCTTTTCTCCAAAACCAGTTTGACTCTGCTTTTCTGGGTCCGTAGCACACGAATTCCACACGAGTTTCTCCAGATAGGTCTGGGTGTAACCAGAATAATCCGGTTCTGTGTGGCTAAATGAATATCAGCTTTTAAACAGCCTGTGTGTTTGTTAGTGTTTTCTGGATAGTATCTAGGAACTTTAGAGTTTTGATTGAATTTTAGTATGTTACATTTTGTTTTTTTGTTGGCAAACGCTAATTAGTTCCACATGGAGACACAACAAGTACACAGAAGTGTTTTCTGAGTAGAATGCTACAGGAACTAGGAGAAAAATGATATTTGCGACTGTAAACATGACATTGAATTCACATTCCCAAGAAAAAGACTTTGCTTTTCTCCAAAACCATTTTGACTCTCTTTTCTGGGTGCTTTGCACACGAATTCCACACGAGTTTGTCCAGATAGGTATGTATCTAACCAGAAATATTCAGTTCTGTGTGGCTAAATGAATATCAGCTTTTAAACAGCCTGTGTGTTTGTTAGTGTTTTCTGGATAGTATCTAGGAACTTTAGAGTTTTGAATGAATTCTAGCATGTTACATTTTGTTTTTCTTTTGGCAAACACTAATTAGTTCCACATGGAGACACAACAAGTACACATAAGTGTTTTCTGAGTAGAATGCTACAGGAACTAGGTGAAAAATGATATTTGCGACTGTAAACATGACATTGAATTCACATTCCCAAGAAAAAGACTTTGCTTTTCTCCAAAACCAGTTTGACTCTGCTTTTCTGGGTGCTTTGCACAGGAATTCCACACGAGTTTCTCCAGATAGGTCTTTATCTAACCAGAAATATCCAGTTCTATGTGGCTAAATGAATATCAGCTTTTAAACAGCCTGTGTGTTTGTTAGTGTTTTCTGGATAGTATCTAGGAACTTTAGAGTTTTGAATGAATTCTAGCATGTTACATTTTGTTTTTTTGTTGGCAAACGCTAATTAGTTCCACATGGAGTCACAACAAGTACACATAAGTGTTTTCTGAGTAGAATGCTACAGGAACTAGGTGAAAAATGATATTTGCGACTGTCAACATGACATTGAATTCACATTCCCAAGAAAAAGACTTTGCTTTTCTCCAAAACCAGTTTGACTCTGCTTTTCTGGGTGCTTTGCACAGGAATTCCACACGAGTTTGTCCAGATAGGTCTTTATCTAACCAGAAATATCCAGTTCTGTGTGGCTAAATGAATATCAGCTTTTAAACAGCCTGTGTGTTTGTTAGTGTTTTCTGGATAGTATCTAGGAACTTTAGAGTTTTGAATGAATTCTAGCGTGTTACATTTTTTTTTTGTCGGCAAACGCTAATTAGTTCCACATGGAGACACAACAAGTACACAGAAGTGTTTTCTGAGTAGAATGCTACAGAAACTAGGGGAAAAATGATATTTGCGACTGTAAACATGACATTGAATTGACATTCCCAAGAAAAAGACTTTGCTTTTCTCCAAAACCAGTTTGACTCTGCTTTTCTGGGTCCTTAGCACACGAATTCCACACGAGTTTGTCCAGATAGGTCTGGGTGTAACCAGAATTATCTGGTTCTGTGTGGCTAAATGAATATCAGCTTTTAAACAGCCTGGGTGATTGTAGTGTTTTCTGGATAGTATCTAGGAACTTTAGAGTTTTGAATGAATTTTAGCATGTTACATTTCGTTTTTTGGTTGGCAAACACTAATTAGTTCCACACGGAGACACAACAAGTACACATAAGTGTTTTCAGAGTACAATGCTACAGAAACTAGGTGAAAAATGATATTTGCGACTGTAAACATGACATTGATTCCACTTGCCCAAGAAAACGTCTTTGCTTTTCTCCAAAACCAGTTTGACTCTGCTTTTCTGGGTCCTTAGCACACGAATTCCACACGAGTTTATCCAGATAGGTCTGGGTGTAACCAGAATTATCCGGTTCTGTGTGGCTAAATGAATATCAGCTTTTAAACAGCCTGTGTGTTTGTTTGTGTTTTCTGGATAGTATCTAGGAACTTTAGAGTTTTGATTGAATTTTAGTATGTTACATTTTGTTTTTTTGTTGGCAAACGCTAATTAGTTCCACATGGATACACAACAAGTACACAGAAGTGTTTTCTGAGTAGAATGCTACAGAAACTAGGGGAAAAATGATATTTGCGACTGTAAACATGACATTGAATTCACATTCCCAAGAAAAAGACTTTGCTTTTCTCCAAAACCAGTTTGACTCTGCTTTTCTGGGTCCTTAGCACACGAATTCCACACGAGTTTGTCCAGATAGGTCTGGGTGTAACCAGAATTATCTGGTTCTGTGTGGCTAAATGAATATCAGCTTTAAAACAGCCTGGGTGATTGTAGTGTTTTCTGGATAGTATCTAGGAACTTTAGAGTTTTGAATGAATTTTAGCATGTTACATTTCGTTTTTTGGTTGGCAAACACTAATTAGTTCCACACGGAGACACAACAAGTACACATAAGTGTTTTCAGAGTACAATGCTACAGAAACTAGGTGAAAAATGATATTTGCGACTGTAAACATGACATTGATTCCACTTGCCCAAGAAAACGTCTTTGCTTTTCTCCAAAACCAGTTTGACTCTGCTTTTCTGGGTCCTTAGCACACGAATTCCACACGAGTTTGTCCAGATAGGTCTGGGTGTAACCAGAATTATCCGGTTCTGTGTGGTTAAATGAATATCAGCTTTTAAACAGCCTGTGTGTTTGTTAGTGTTTTCTGGATAGTATCTAGGAACTTTAGAGTTTTGAATGAATTTTAGCATGTTACCTTTTGTTTTTTTGTTGGCAAACGCTAATTAGTTCCACATGGAGACACAACAAGTACACAGAAGTGTTTTCTGAGTAGAATGCTATAGAAACTAGGTGAAAAATGATATTTGCGACTGTAAACATGACATTGAATTCACATTCCCAAGAAAAAGACTTTGCTTTTCTCCAAAACCAGTTTGACTCTGCTTTTCTGGGTGCTTTGCACAGGAATTCCACACGAGTTTCTCCAGATAGGTCTTTATCTAACCAGAAATATCCAGTTCTTTGTGGCTAAATGAATATCAGCTTTTAAACAGCCTGTGTGTTTGTTAGTGTTTTCTGGATAGTATCTAGGAACTTTAGAGTTTTGAATGAATTCTAGCATGTTACATTTTGTTTTTTTGTTGGCAAACGCTAATTAGTTCCACATGGAGACACAACAAGTACACAGAAGTGTTTTCTGAGTAGAATGCTACAGGAACTAGGTGAAAAATGATATTTGCGACTGTCAACATGACATTGAATTCACATTCCCAAGAAAAAGACTTTGCTTTTCTCCAAAACCAGTTTGACTCTGCTTTTCTGGGTGCTTTGCACACGAATTCCACACGAGTTTGTCCAGATAGGTCTTTATCTAACCAGAAATATCCAGTTCTATGTGGCTAAATGAATATCAGCTTTTAAACAGCCTGTGTGTTTGTTAGTGTTTTCTGGATAGTATCTAGGAACTTTAGAGTTTTGAATGAATTCTAGCATGTTACTTTTGTTTTTTTGTTGGCAAATTCTAATTAGTTCCACATGGAGTCACAACAAGTACACATAAGGGTTTTCTGAGTAGAATGCTATAGGAACTAGGAGAAAAATGATATTTGCGACTGTAAACATGACATTGAATTCACATTCCCAAGAAAAAGACTTTGCTTTTCTCCAAAACCAGTTTGACTCTGCTTTTCTGGGTCCGAAACACACAAATTCCACACGAGTTTGTCCAGATAGGTCTGTATCTAACCAGAAATATCCAGTTCTGTGTGGCTAAATGAATATCAGCTTTTAAACAACCTGTGTGTTTGTTAGTGTTTTCTGGATAGTATCTAGGAACTTTAGAGTTTTGAATGAATTCTAGCGTGTTACATTTTTTTTTTGTCGGCAAACGCTAATTAGTTCCACATGGAGACACAACAAGTACACATAAGTGTTTTCTGAGTAGAATGCTACAGAAACTAGGGGAAAAATGATATTTGCGAATGTAAACATGACATTGATTTCACATTCCCAAGAAAAAGACTTTGCTTTTCTCCAAAACCAGTTTGACTCTGCTTTTCTGGGTCCGTAGCACACGAATTCCACACGAGTTTGTCCAGATAGGTCTGTATCTAACCAGAAATATCCAGTTCTGTGTGGCTAAATGAATATCAGCTTTTAAAAAGCCTGTGTGTTTGTTAGTGTTTTCTGGATAGTATCTAGGAACTTTAGAGTTTTGAATGAATTCTAGCGTGTTAAATTTTTTTTTTGTCAGCAAATCTAATTAGTTCCACATGGAGACACAACAAGTACACATAAGTGTTTTCTGATTAGAATGCTACAGAAACTAGGTGAAAAATGATATTTGCGACTGTAAACATGACATTGAATTCACATTCCCAAGAAAAAGACTTTGCTTTTCTCCAAAACCAGTTTGACTCTGCTTTTCTGGGTCCGTAGCACACGAATTCCCTACGAGTTTGTCCCTATAGGTCTGGGTGTAACCAGAATTATCTGGTTCTGTGTGGCTAAATGAATATCAGCTTTTAAACAGCCTGTGTGTTTGTTAGTGTTTTCTGGATAGTATCTAGGAACTTTAGAGTTTTGAATGAATTTTAGCATGTTACATTTCTTTTTTTGTTTGGCAAACACTAATTAGTTCCACATGGAGACACAACAAGTACACATAAGTGTTTTCAGAGTACAATGCTACAGAAACTAGGTGAAAAATGATATTTGCGACTGTAAACATGACATTGATTCCACTTGCCCAAGAAAACGTCTTTGCTTTTCTCCAAAACCAGTTTGACTCTGCTTTTCTGGGTCCTTAGCACACGAATTCCACACGAGTTTGTCCAGATAGGTCTGGGTGTAACCAGAAATATCCGGTTCTGTGTGGCTAAATGAATATCAGCTTTTAAACAGCCTGTGTGATTGTTAGTGTTTTCTGGATAGTATCTAGGAACTTTAGAGTTTTAAATGAATTTTAGCATGTTACATTTCGGTTTTTGGTTGGCAAACACTAATTAGTTCCACATGGAGACACAACAAGTACACATAAGTGTTTTCTGAGTAGAATGCTACAGGAACTAGGTGAAAAATGATATTTGCGACTGTAAACATGACATTGAATCCACTTGCCCAAGAAAACGTCCTTGCTTTTCTCCAAAACCAGTTTGACTCTGCTTTTCTGGGTCCGAAACACACAAATTCCACACGAGTTTGTCCAGATAGGTCTGTATCTAACCAGAAATATCCAGTTCTGTGTGGCTAAATGAGTATCAGCTTTTAAACAGCCTGTGTGTTTGTTAGTGTTTTCTGGATAGTATCTAGGAACTTTAGAGTTTTGAATGAATTCTAGCGTGTTACATTTTTTTTTTGTCGGCAAACGCTAATTAGTTCCACATGGAGACACAACAAGTACACATAAGTGTTTTCTGAGTAGAATGCTACAGAAACTAGGTGAAAAATGATATTTGCAACTGTAAACATGACATTGAATTCACATTCCCAAGAAAAAGACTTTGCTTTTCTCCAAAACCAGTTTGACTCTGTTTTCTGGGTCCGTAGCACACGAATTCCATACGAGTTTGTCCAGATAGGTCTGGGTGTAACCAGAATTATCTGGTTCTGTGTGGCTAAATGAATATCAGCTTTTAAACAGCCTGTGTGATTGTAGTGTTTTCTGGATAGTATCTAGGAACTTTAGAGTTTTAAATGAATTTTAGCATGTTACATTTCGTTTTTTGGTTGGCAAACACTAATTAGTTCCACATGGAGACACAACAAGTACACATAAGTGTTTTCAGAGTACAATGCTACAGAAACTAGGTGAAAAATGATATTTGCGACTGTAAACATGACATTGAATCCACTTGCCCAAGAAAACGTCTTTGCTTTTCTCCAAAACCAGTTTGACTCTGCTTTTCTGGGTGCTTTGCACACGAATTCCACACGAGTTTGTCCAGATAGGTCTGGGTGTAACCAGAATTATCCGGTTCTGTGTGGCTAAATGAATATCAGCTTTTAAACAGCCTGTGTGTTTGTTAGTGTTTTCTGGATAGTATCTAGGAACTTTAGAGTTTTGAATGAATTTTAGTATGTTACATTTTGTTTTTTCGTTGGCAAAAGCTAATTAGTTCCACATGGAGACACAACAGGTACACATAAGTGTTTTCTGAGTAGAATGCTACAGGAACTAGGAGAAAAATGATATTTGCGACTGTAAACATGACATTGAATTCACATTCCCAAGAAAAAGACTTTGCTTTTCTCCAAAACCAGTTTGACTCTGCTTTTCTGGGTGCTTTGCACAGGAATTCCACACGAGTTTCTCCAGATAGGTCTTTATCTAACCAGAAATATCCAGTTCTATGTGGCTAAATGAATGTCAGCTTTTAAACAGCCTGTGTGTTTGTTAGTGTTTTCTGGATAGTATCTAGGAACTTTAGAGTTTTGAATGAATTCTAGCATGTTACATTTTGTTTTTTTGTTGGCAAACGCTAATTAGTTCCACATGGAGTCACAACAAGTACACATAAGTGTTTTCTGAGTAGAATGCTACAGGAACTAGGAGAAAAATGATATTTGCGACTGTAAACATGACATTGAATTCACATTCCCAAGAAAAAGACTTTGATTTTCTCCAAAACCAGTTTGACTCTGCTTTTCTGGGTCCGTAGCACACAAATTCCACACGAGTTTGTCTAGATAGGTATGTATCTAACCAGAAATATCCAGTTCTGTGTGGCTAAATGAATATCAGCTTTTAAACAGCCTGTGTGTTTGTTAGTGTTTTCTGGATAGTATCTAGGAACTTTAGAGTTTTGAATGAATTCTAGCGTGTTACATTTTTTTTTGTCGGCAAACGCTAATTAGTTCCACATGGAGACACAACAAGTACACATAAGTGTTTTCTGAGTAGAATGCTACAGAAACTAGGTGAAAAATGATATTTGCGACTGTAAACATGACATTGAATTCACATTCCCAAGAAAAAGACTTTGCTTTTCTCCAAAACCAGTTTGACTCTGCTTTTCTGGGTCCGTAGCACACGAATTCCACACGAGTTTCTCCAGATAGGTCTGGGTGTAACCAGAATTATCCGGTTCTGTGTGGCTAAATGAATATCAGCTTTTAAACAGCCTGTGTGTTTGTTAGTGTTTTCTGGATAGTATCTAGGAACTTTAGAGTTTTGAATGAATTTTAGTATGTTACATTTTGTTTTTTTGTTGGCAAACGCTAATTAGTTCCACATGGATACACAACAAGTACACATAAGTGTTTTCTGAGTAGAATGCTACAGGAACTAGGAGAAAAATGATATTTGCGACTGTAAACATGACATTGAATCCACTTGCCCAAGAAAACGTCTTTGCTTTTCTCCAAAACCAGTTTGACTCTGCTTTTCTGGGTGCTTTGCACACGAATTCCACACGAGTTTGTCCAGATAGGTCTGGGTGTAACCAGAATTATCCGGTTCTGTGTGGCTAAATGAATATCAGCTTTTAAACAGCCTGTGTGTTTGTTAGTGTTTTCTGGATAGTATCTAGGAACTTTAGAGTTTTGAATGAATTTTAGTATGTTACATTTTGTTTTTTTGTTGGCAAACGCTAATTAGTTCCACATGGAGACACAACAAGTACACATAAGTGTTTTCTGAGTAGAATGCTACAGGAACTAGGAGAAAAATGATATTTGCGACTGTAAACATGACATTGAATTCACATTCCCAAGAAAAAGACTTTGCTTTTCTCCAAAACCAGTTTGACTCTGCTTTTCTGGGTGCTTTGCACAGGAATTCCACACGAGTTTCTCCAGATAGGTCTTTATCTAACCAGAAATATCCAGTTCTATGTGGCTAAATGAATGTCAGCTTTTAAACAGCCTGTGTGTTTGTTAGTGTTTTCTGGATAGTATCTAGGAACTTTAGAGTTTTGAATGAATTCTAGCATGTTACATTTTGTTTTTATGTTGGCAAACGCTAATTAGTTCCACATGGAGTCACAACAAGTACACAGAAGTGTTTTCTGAGTAGAATGCTACAGGAACTAGGAGAAAAATGATATTTGCGACTGTAAACATGACATTGAATTCACATTACCAAGAAAAAGACTTTGCTTTTCTCCAAAACCAGTTTGACTCTGCCTTTCTGGGTCCGTAGCACACAAATTCCACACGAGTTTGTCCAGATAGGTCTGTGTCTAACCAGAAATATCCAGTTCTGTGTGGCTAAATGAATATCAGCTTTTAAACAGCCTGTGTGTTTGTTAGTGTTTTCTGGATAGTATCTAGGAACTTTAGAGTTTTGAATGAATTCTAGCGTGTTACATTTTTTTTTTGTCGGCAAACACTAATTAGTTCCACATGGAGACACAACAAGTACACATAAGTGTTTTCTGAGTAGAATGCTACAGAAACTAGGTGAAAAATGATATTTGCGACTGTAAACATGACATTGAATTCACATTCCCAAGAAAAAGACTTTGCTTTTCTCCAAAACCAGTTTGACTCTGCTTTTCTGGGTCCGTAGCACACGAATTCCATATGAGTTTGTCCAGATAGGTCTGGGTGTAACCAGAATTATCTGGTTCTGTGTGGCTAAATGAATATCAGCTTTTAAACAGCCTGTGTGATTGTAGTGTTTTCTGGATAGTATCTAGGAAATTTAGAGTTTTGAATGAATTTTAGCATGTTACATTTCGTTTTTTGGTTGGCAAACACTAATTAGTTCCACATGGAGACACAACAAGTACACATAAGTGTTTTCAGAGTACAATGCTACAGAAACTAGGTGAAAAATGATATTTGCGACTGTAAACATGACATTGATTCCACTTGCCCAAGAAAACGTCTTTGCTTTTCTCCAAAACCAGTTTGACTCTGCTTTTCTGGGTCCTTAGCACACAAATTCCACACGAGTTTGTCCAGATAGGTCTGGGTGTAACCAGAATTATCTGATTCTGTGTGGCTAAATGAATATCAGCTTTTAAACAGCCTGTGTGATTGTAGTGTTTTCTGGATAGTATCTAGGAACTTTAGAGTTTTGAATGAATTTTAGTATGTTACATTTTGTTTTTTTGTTGGCAAACGCTAATTAGTTCCACATGGATACACAACAAGTACACATAAGTGTTTTCTGAGTAGAATGCTACAGGAACTAGGAGAAAAATGATATTTGCGACTGTAAACATGACATTGAATCCACTTGCCCAAGAAAACGTCTTTGCTTTTCTCCAAAACCAGTTTGACTCTGCTTTTCTGGGTGCTTTGCACACGAATTCCACACGAGTTTGTCCAGATAGGTCTGGGTGTAACCAGAATTATCCGGTTCTGTGTGGCTAAATGAATATCAGCTTTTAAACAGCCTGTGTGTTTGTTAGTGTTTTCTGGATAGTATCTAGGAACTTTAGAGTTTTGAATGAATTTTAGTATGTTACATTTTGTTTTTTTGTTGGCAAACGCTAATTAGTTCCACATGGAGACACAACAAGTACACATAAGTGTTTTCTGAGTAGAATGCTACAGGAACTAGGAGAAAAATGATATTTGCGACTGTAAACATGACATTGAATTCACATTCCCAAGAAAAAGACTTTGCTTTTCTCCAAAACCAGTTTGACTCTGCTTTTCTGGGTGCTTTGCACAGGAATTCCACACGAGTTTCTCCAGATAGGTCTTTATCTAACCAGAAATATCCAGTTCTATGTGGCTAAATGAATATCAGCTTTTAAACAGCCTGTGTGTTTGTTAGTGTTTTCTGGATAGTATCTAGGAACTTTAGAGTTTTGAATGAATTCTAGCATGTTACTTTTGTTTTTTTGTTGGCAAATTCTAATTAGTTCCACATGGAGTCACAACAAGTACACATAAGGGTTTTCTGAGTAGAATGCTACAGGAACTAGGAGAAAAATGATATTTGCGACTGTAAACATGACATTGAATTCACATTCCCAAGAAAAAGACTTTGCTTTTCTCCAAAACCAGTTTGACTCTGCTTTTCTGGGTCCGAAACACACAAATTCCACACGAGTTTGTCCAGATAGGTCTGTATCTAACCAGAAATATCCAGTTCTGTGTGGCTAAATGAATATCAGCTTTTAAACAACCTGTGTGTTTGTTAGTGTTTTCTGGATAGTATCTAGGAACTTTAGAGTTTTGAATGAATTCTAGCGTGTTACATTTTTTTTTTGTCGGCAAACGCTAATTAGTTCCACATGGAGACACAACAAGTACACATAAGTGTTTTCTGAGTAGAATGCTACAGAAACTAGGGGAAAAATGATATTTGCGAATGTAAACATGACATTGATTTCACATTCCCAAGAAAAAGACTTTGCTTTTCTCCAAAACCAGTTTGACTCTGCTTTTCTGGGTCCGTAGCACACGAATTCCACACGAGTTTGTCCAGATAGGTCTGTATCTAACCAGAAATATCCAGTTCTGTGTGGCTAAATGAATATCAGCTTTTAAAAAGCCTGTGTGTTTGTTAGTGTTTTCTGGATAGTATCTAGGAACTTTAGAGTTTTGAATGAATTCTAGCGTGTTAAATTTTTTTTTTGTCAGCAAATCTAATTAGTTCCACATGGAGACACAACAAGTACACATAAGTGTTTTCTGATTAGAATGCTACAGAAACTAGGTGAAAAATGATATTTGCGACTGTAAACATGACATTGAATTCACATTCCCAAGAAAAAGACTTTGCTTTTCTCCAAAACCAGTTTGACTCTGCTTTTCTGGGTCCGTAGCACACGAATTCCCTACGAGTTTGTCCCTATAGGTCTGGGTGTAACCAGAATTATCTGGTTCTGTGTGGCTAAATGAATATCAGCTTTTAAACAGCCTGTGTGTTTGTTAGTGTTTTCTGGATAGTATCTAGGAACTTTAGAGTTTTGAATGAATTTTAGCATGTTACATTTCTTTTTTTGTTTGGCAAACACTAATTAGTTCCACATGGAGACACAACAAGTACACATAAGTGTTTTCAGAGTACAATGCTACAGAAACTAGGTGAAAAATGATATTTGCGACTGTAAACATGACATTGATTCCACTTGCCCAAGAAAACGTCTTTGCTTTTCTCCAAAACCAGTTTGACTCTGCTTTTCTGGGTCCTTAGCACACGAATTCCACACGAGTTTGTCCAGATAGGTCTGGGTGTAACCAGAATTATCCGGTTCTGTGTGGCTAAATGAATATCAGCTTTTAAACAGCCTGTGTGATTGTTAGTGTTTTCTGGATAGTATCTAGGAACTTTAGAGTTTTAAATGAATTTTAGCATGTTACATTTCGGTTTTTGGTTGGCAAACACTAATTAGTTCCACATGGAGACACAACAAGTACACATAAGTGTTTTCAGAGTACAATGCTACAGAAACTAGGTGAAAAATGATATTTGCGACTGTAAACATGACATTGAATCCACTTGCCCAAGAAAACGTCTTTGCTTTTCTCCAAAACCAGTTTGACTCTGCTTTTCTGGGTGCTTTGCACACGAATTCCACACGAGTTTGTCCAGATAGGTCTGGGTGTAACCAGAATTATCCGGTTCTGTGTGGCTAAATGAATATCAGCTTTTAAACAGCCTGTGTGTTTGTTAGTGTTTTCTGGATAGTATCTAGGAACTTTAGAGTTTTGAATGAATTTTAGTATGTTACATTTTGTTTTTTTGTTGGCAAACGCTAATTAGTTCCACATGGAGACACAACAAGTACACATAAGTGTTTTCTGAGTAGAATGCTACAGGAACTAGGAGAAAAATGATATTTACGACTGTAAACATGACATTGAATTCACATTCCCAAGAAAAAGACTTTGCTTTTCTCCAAAACCAGTTTGACTCTGCTTTTCTGGGTGCTTTGCACAGGAATTCCACACGAGTTTCTCCAGATAGGTCTTTATCTAACCAGAAATATCCAGTTCTATGTGGCTAAATGAATGTCAGCTTTTAAACAGCCTGTGTGTTTGTTAGTGTTTTCTGGATAGTATCTAGGAACTTTAGAGTTTTGAATGAATTCTAGCATGTTACATTTTGTTTTTTTGTTGGCAATCGCTAATTAGTTCCACATGGAGTCACAACAAGTACACAGAAGTGTTTTCTGAGTAGAATGCTACAGGAACTAGGAGAAAAATGATATTTGCGACTGTAAACATGACATTGAATTCACATTCCCAAGAAAAAGACTTTGCTTTTCTCCAAAACCAGTTTGACTCTGCTTTTCTGGGTCCGAAACACACAAATTCCACACGAGTTTGTCCAGATAGGTCTGTATCTAACCAGAAATATCCAGTTCTGTGTGGCTAAATGAGTATCAGCTTTTAAACAGCCTGTGTGTTTGTTAGTGTTTTCTGGATAGTATCTAGGAACTTTAGAGTTTTGAATGAATTCTAGCGTGTTAAATTTTTTTTTTTGTCGGCAAACGCTAATTAGTTCCACATGGAGACACAACAAGTACACATAAGTGTTTTCTGAGTAGAATGCTACAGAAACTAGGTGAAAAATGATATTTGCAACTGTAAACATGACATTGAATTCACATTCCCAAGAAAAAGACTTTGCTTTTCTCCAAAACCAGTTTGACTCTGCTTTTCTGGGTCCTTAGCACACGAATTCCACACGAGTTTGTCCAGATAGGTCTGGGTGTAACCAGAATTATCCGGTTCTGTGTGGCTAAATGAATATCAGCTTTTAAACAGCCTGTGTGATTGTTAGTGTTTTCTGGATAGTATCTAGGAACTTTAGAGTTTTAAATGAATTTTAGCATGTTACATTTCGGTTTTTGGTTGGCAAACACTAATTAGTTCCACATGGAGACACAACAAGTACACATAAGTGTTTTCAGAGTACAATGCTACAGAAACTAGGTGAAAAATGATATTTGCGACTGTAAACATGACATTGAATCCACTTGCCCAAGAAAACGTCTTTGCTTTTCTCCAAAACCAGTTTGACTCTGCTTTTCTGGGTGCTTTGCACACGAATTCCACACGAGTTTGTCCAGATAGGTCTGGGTGTAACCAGAATTATCCGGTTCTGTGTGGCTAAATGAATATCAGCTTTTAAACAGCCTGTGTGTTTGTTAGTGTTTTCTGGATAGTATCTAGGAACTTTAGAGTTTTGAATGAATTTTAGTATGTTACATTTTGTTTTTTTGTTGGCAAACGCTAATTAGTTCCACATGGAGACACAACAAGTACACATAAGTGTTTTCTGAGTAGAATGCTACAGGAACTAGGAGAAAAATGATATTTACGACTGTAAACATGACATTGAATTCACATTCCCAAGAAAAAGACTTTGCTTTTCTCCAAAACCAGTTTGACTCTGCTTTTCTGGGTGCTTTGCACAGGAATTCCACACGAGTTTCTCCAGATAGGTCTTTATCTAACCAGAAATATCCAGTTCTATGTGGCTAAATGAATGTCAGCTTTTAAACAGCCTGTGTGTTTGTTAGTGTTTTCTGGATAGTATCTAGGAACTTTAGAGTTTTGAATGAATTCTAGCATGTTACATTTTGTTTTTTTGTTGGCAATCGCTAATTAGTTCCACATGGAGTCACAACAAGTACACAGAAGTGTTTTCTGAGTAGAATGCTACAGGAACTAGGAGAAAAATGATATTTGCGACTGTAAACATGACATTGAATTCACATTCCCAAGAAAAAGACTTTGCTTTTCTCCAAAACCAGTTTGACTCTGCTTTTCTGGGTCCGAAACACACAAATTCCACACGAGTTTGTCCAGATAGGTCTGTATCTAACCAGAAATATCCAGGTCTGTGTGGCTAAATGAGTATCAGCTTTTAAACAGCCTGTGTGTTTGTTAGTGTTTTCTGGATAGTATCTAGGAACTTTAGAGTTTTGAATGAATTCTAGCGTGTTAAATTTTTTTTTTTGTCGGCAAACGCTAATTAGTTCCACATGGAGACACAACAAGTACACATAAGTGTTTTCTGAGTAGAATGCTACAGAAACTAGGTGAAAAATGATATTTGCAACTGTAAACATGACATTGAATTCACATTCCCAAGAAAAAGACTTTGCTTTTCTCCAAAACCAGTTTGACTCTGCTTTTCTGGGTCCGTAGCACACGAATTCCATACGAGTTTGTCCAGATAGGTCTGGGTGTAACCAGAATTATCTGGTTCTGTGTGGCTAAATGAATATCAGCTTTTAAACAGCCTGTGTGATTGTAGTGTTTTCTGGATAGTATCTAGGAACTTTAGAGTTTTAAATGAATTTTAGCATGTTACATTTCGTTTTTTGGTTGGCAAACACTAATTAGTTCCACATGGAGACACAACAAGTACACATAAGTGTTTTCAGAGTACAATGCTACAGAAACTAGGTGAAAAATGATATTTGCGACTGTAAACATGACATTGAATCCACTTGCCCAAGAAAACGTCTTTGCTTTTCTCCAAAACCAGTTTGACTCTGCTTTTCTGGGTGCTTTGCACACGAATTCCACACGAGTTTGTCCAGATAGGTCTGGGTGTAACCAGAATTATCCGGTTCTGTGTGGCTAAATGAATATCAGCTTTTAAACAGCCTGTGTGTTTGTTAGTGTTTTCTGGATAGTATCTAGGAACTTTAGAGTTTTGAATGAATTTTAGTATGTTACATTTTGTTTTTTCGTTGGCAAAAGCTAATTAGTTCCACATGGAGACACAACAGGTACACATAAGTGTTTTCTGAGTAGAATGCTACAGGAACTAGGAGAAAAATGATATTTGCGACTGTAAACATGACATTGAATTCACATTCCCAAGAAAAAGACTTTGCTTTTCTCCAAAACCAGTTTGACTCTGCTTTTCTGGGTGCTTTGCACAGGAATTCCACACGAGTTTCTCCAGATAGGTCTTTATCTAACCAGAAATATACAGTTCTATGTGGCTAAATGAATGTCAGCTTTTAAACAGCCTGTGTGTTTGTTAGTGTTTTCTGGATAGTATCTAGGAACTTTAGAGTTTTGAATGAATTCTAGCATGTTACATTTTGTTTTTTTGTTGGCAAACGCTAATTAGTTCCACATGGAGTCACAACAAGTACACATAAGTGTTTTCTGAGTAGAATGCTACAGGAACTAGGAGAAAAATGATATTTGCGACTGTAAACATGACATTGAATTCACATTCCCAAGAAAAAGACTTTGATTTTCTCCAAAACCAGTTTGACTCTGCTTTTCTGGGTCCGTAGCACACAAATTCCACACGAGTTTGTCTAGATAGGTATGTATCTAACCAGAAATATCCAGTTCTGTGTGGCTAAATGAATATCAGCTTTTAAACAGCCTGTGTGTTTGTTAGTGTTTTCTGGATAGTATCTAGGAACTTTAGAGTTTTGAATGAATTCTAGCGTGTTACATTTTTTTTTGTCGGCAAACGCTAATTAGTTCCACATGGAGACACAACAAGTACACATAAGTGTTTTCTGAGTAGAATGCTACAGAAACTAGGTGAAAAATGATATTTGCGACTGTAAACATGACATTGAATTCACATTCCCAAGAAAAAGACTTTGCTTTTCTCCAAAACCAGTTTGACTCTGCTTTTCTGGGTCCGTAGCACACGAATTCCATACGAATTTGTCCCTATAGGTCTGGGTGTAACCAGAATTATCTGGTTCTGTGTGGCTAAATGAATATCAGCTTTTAAACAGCCTGTGTGATTGTAGTGTTTTCTGGATAGTATCTAGGAAATTTAGAGTTTTGAATGAATTTTAGCATGTTACATTTCTTTTTTTGGTTGGCAAACACTAATTAGTTCCACATGGAGACACAACAAGTACACATAAGTGTTTTCAGAGTACAATGCTACAGAAACTAGGTGAAAAATGATATTTGCGACTGTAAACATGACATTGATTCCACTTGCCCAAGAAAACGTCTTTGCTTTTCTCCAAAACCAGTTTGACTCTGCTTTTCTGGGTCCTTAGCACACGAATTCCACACGAGTTTGTCCAGATAGGTCTGGGTGTAACCAGAATTATCTGGTTCTGTGTGGCTAAATGAATATCAGCTTTTAAACAGCCTGTGTGATTGTAGTGTTTTCTGGATAGTATCTAGGAACTTTAGAGTTTTAAATGAATTTTAGCATGTTACATTTCGTTTTTTGGTTGGCAAACACTAATTAGTTCCACATGGAGACACAACAAGTACACATAAGTGTTTTCAGAGTACAATGCTACAGAAACTAGGTGAAAAATGATATTTGCGACTGTAAACATGACATTGAATCCACTTGCCCAAGAAAACGTCTTTGCTTTTCTCCAAAACCAGTTTGACTCTGCTTTTCTGGGTGCTTTGCACACGAATTCCACACGAGTTTGTCCAGATAGGTCTGGGTGTAACCAGAATTATCCGGTTCTGTGTGGCTAAATGAATATCAGCTTTTAAACAGCCTGTGTGTTTGTTAGTGTTTTCTGGATAGTATCTAGGAACTTTAGAGTTTTGAATGAATTCTAGCATGTTACATTTTGTTTTTTTGTTGGCAAACGCTAATTAGTTCCACATGGAGTCACAACAAGTACACATAAGGGTTTTCTGAATAGAATGCTACAGGAACTAGGAGAAAAATGATATTTGCGACTGTAAACATGACATTGAATTCACATTCCCAAGAAAAAGACTTTGCTTTTCTCCAAAACCAGTTTGACTCTGCTTTTCTGGGTCCGTAGCACACAAATACCACACGAGTTTGTCTAGATAGGTATGTATCTAACCAGAAATATCCAGTTCTATGTGGCTAAATGAATATCAGCTTTTAAACAGCCTGTGTGTTTGTTAGTGTTTTCTGGATAGTATCTAGGAACTTTAGAGTTTTGAAAGAATTCTAGCGTGTTACATTTTTTTTTTGTCGGCAAACGCTAATTAGTTCCACATGGAGACACAACAAGTACACATAAGTGTTTTCTGAGTAGAATGCTACAGAAACTAGGTGAAAAATGATATTTGCGACTGTCAACATGACATTGAATTCACATTCCCAAGAAAAAGATTTTGCTTTTCTCCAAAACCAGTTTGACTCTGCTTTTCTGGGTGCTTTGCACACGAATTCCACACGAGTTTGTCCAGATAGGTCTTTATCTAACCAGAAATATCCAGTTCTATGTGGCTAAATGAATATCAGCTTTTAAACAGCCTGTGTGTTTGTTAGTGTTTTCTGGATAGTATCTAGGAACTTTAGAGTTTTGAATGAATTCTAGCATGTTACATTTTGTTTTTTTGTTGGCAAACGCTAATTAGTTCCACATGGAGTCACAACAAGTACACATAAGGGTTTTCTGAGTAGAATGCTACAGGAACTAGGAGAAAAATGATATTTGCGACTGTAAACATGACATTGAATTCACATTCCCAAGAAAAAGACTTTGCTTTTCTCCAAAACCAGTTTGACTCTGCTTTTCTGGGTCCGAAACACACAAATTCCTCACGAGTTTGTCCAGATAGGTCTGTATCTAACCAGAAATATCCAGTTCTGTGTGGCTAAATGAATATCAGCTTTTAAAAAGCCTGTGTGTTTGTTAGTGTTTTCTGGATAGTATCTAGGAACTTTAGAGTTTTGAATGAATTCTAGCGTGTTACATTTTTTTTTTTGTCGGCAAACGCTAATTAGTTCCACATGGAGACACAACAAATACACATAAGTGTTTTCTGAGTAGAATGCTACAGAAACTAGGGGAAAAATGATATTTGCGACTGTAAACATGACATTGAATTCACATTCCCAAGAAAAAGACTTTGCTTTTCTCCAAAACCAGTTTGACTCTGCTTTTCTGGGTCGTTAGCACACGAATTCCACACGAGTTTGTCCAGATAGGTCTGGGTGTAACCAGAATTATCTGGTTCTGTGTGGCTAAATGAATATCAGCTTTTAAACAGCCTGGGTGATTGTAGTGTTTTCTGGATAGTATCTAGGAAATTTAGAGTTTTGAATGAATTTTAGCATGTTACATTTCGTTTTTTGGTTGGCAAACACTAATTAGTTCCACACGGAGACACAACAAGTACACATAAGTGTTTTCAGAGTACAATGCTACAGAAACTAGGTGAAAAATGATATTTGCGACTGTAAACATGACATTGATTCCACTTGCCCAAGAAAACGTCTTTGCTTTTCTCCAAAACCAGTTTGACTCTGCTTTTCTGGGTCCTTAGCACACGAATTCCACACGAGTTTGTCCAGATAGGTCTGGGTGTAACCAGATTTATCCGGTTCTGTGTGGCTAAATGAATATCAGCTTTTAAACAGCCTGTGTGTTTGTTAGTGTTTTCTGGATAGTATCTAGGAACTTTAGAGTTTTGAATGAATTTTAGCATGTTACATTTTGTTTTTTTGTTGGCAAACGCTAATTAGTTCCACATGGAGACACAACAAGTACACATAAGTGTTTTCTGAGTAGAATGCTACAGAAACTAGGTGAAAAATGATATTTGCGACTGTAAACATGACATTGAATTCACATTCCCAAGAAAAAGACTTTGCTTTTCTCCAAAACCAGTTTGACTCTGCTTTTCTGGGTGCTTTGCACACGAATTCCACACGAGTTTGTCCAGATAGGTCTGTATCTAACCAGAAATATTCAGTTCTGTGTGGCTAAATGAATATCAGCTTTTAAACAGCCTGTGTGTTTGTTAGTGTTTTCTGGATAGTATCTAGGAATTTTAGAGTTTTGAATGAATTCTAGCATGTTACATTTTGTTTTTTTTTTTGGCAAACACTAATTAGTTCCACATGGAGACACAACAAGTACACATAAGTGTTTTCTGAGTAGAATGCTACAGGAACTAGGTGAAAAATGATATTTGCGACTGTAAACATGACATTGAATTCACATTCCCAAGAAAAAGACTTTGCTTTTCTCCAAAACCAGTTTGACTCTGCTTTTCTGGGTCCTTAGCACACGAATTCCACACGAGTTTCTCCAGATAGGTCTTTATCTAACCAGAAATATCCAGTTCTATGTGGCTAAATGAATGTCAGCTTTTATTTATTTATTTATTTTTTTTTTTTTACAGGCAGAGTGGACAGTGAGAGAGAGAGACAGAGAGAAAGGTCTTCCTTTGCCGTTGGTTCACCCTCCAATGGCCGCCGCGGTCGGCGCGCTGCGGCCGGCGCACCGCGCTCCTCCGATGGCAGGAGCCAGGAGCCAGGTGCTTTTCCTGGTCTCCCATGGGGTGCAGGGCCCAAGCACCTGGGCCATCCTCCATTGCACTCCCGGGCCACAGCAGAGGGCTGGCCTGGAAGAGGGGTAACCGGGACAGAATCCGGCACCCCAACCGGGACTAGAACCCGGTGTGCCGGCGCCGCAAGGCGGAGGATTAGCCTGTTGAGCCACGGCGCCGGCCAAATGTCAGCTTTTAAACAGCCTGTGTGTTTGTTAGTGTTTTCTGGATAGTATCTAGGAACTTTAGAGTTTTGAATGAATTCTAGCATGTTACATTTTGTTTTTTTGTTGGCAAACGCTAATTAGTTCCACATGGAGTCACAACAAGTACACATAAGGGTTTTCTGAGTAGAATGCTACAGGAACTAGGAGAAAAATGATATTTGCGACTGTAAACATGACATTGAATTCACATTCCCAAGAAAAAGACTTTGCTTTTCTCCAAAACCAGTTTGACTCTGCTTTTCTGGGTCCGAAACACACAAATTCCACACGAGTTTGTCCAGATAGGTCTGTATCTAACCAGAAATATCCAGTTCTGTGTGGCTAAATGAATATCAGCTTTTAAAAAGCCTGTGTGTTTGTTAGTGTTTTCTGGATAGTATCTAGGAACTTTAGAGTTTTGAATGAATTCTAGCGTGTTACATTTTTTTTTTTTTGTCGGCAAATGCTAATTAGTTCCACATGGAGACACAACAAATACACATAAGGGTTTTCTGAGTAGAATGCTACAGAAACTAGGGGAAAAATGATATTTGCGACTGTAAACATGACATTGAATTCACATTCCCAAGAAAAAGACTTTGCTTTTCTCCAAAACCAGTTTGACTCTGCTTTTCTGGGTCGTTAGCACACGAATTCCACACGAGTTTGTCCAGATAGGTCTTTATCTAACCAGAAATATCCAGTTCTATGTGGCTAAATGAATATCAGCTTTTAAACAGCCTGTGTGTTTGTTAGTGTTTTCTGGATAGTATCTAGGAACTTTAGAGTTTTGAATGAATTCTAGCATGTTACATTTTGTTTTTTTGTTGGCAAACGCTAATTAGTTCCACATGGAGTCACAACAAGTACACATAAGGGTTTTCTGAGTAGAATGCTACAGGAACTAGGAGAAAAATGATATTTGCGACTGTAAACATGACATTGAATTCACATTCCCAAGAAAAAGACTTTGCTTTTCTCCAAAACCAGTTTGACTCTGCTTTTCTGGGTCCGAAACACACAAATTCCACACGAGTTTGTCCAGATAGGTCTGTATCTAACCAGAAATATCCAGTTCTGTGTGGCTAAATGAATATCAGCTTTTAAAAAGCCTGTGTGTTTGTTAGTGTTTTCTGGATAGTATCTAGGAACTTTAGAGTTTTGAATGAATTCTAGCGTGTTACATTTTTTTTTTTTTTGTCGGCAAACGCTAATTAGTTCCACTTGGAGACACAACAAATACACATAAGGGTTTTCTGAGTAGAATGCTACAGAAACTAGGGGAAAAATGATATTTGCGACTGTAAACATGACATTGAATTCACATTCCCAAGAAAAAGACTTTGCTTTTCTCCAAAACCAGTTTGACTCTGCTTTTCTGGGTCGTTAGCACACGAATTCCACACGAGTTTGTCCAGATAGGTCTGGGTGTAACCAGAATTATCTGGTTCTGTGTGGCTAAATGAATATCAGCTTTTAAACAGCCTGGGTGATTGTAGTGTTTTCTGGATAGTATCTAGGATATTTAGAGTTTTGAATGAATTTTAGCATGTTACATTTCGTTTTTTGGTTGGCAAACACTAATTAGTTCCACACGGAGACACAACAAGTACACATAAGTGTTTTCAGAGTACAATGCTACAGAAACTAGGTGAAAAATGATATTTGCGACTGTAAACATGACATTGATTCCACTTGCCCAAGAAAACGTCTTTGCTTTTCTCCAAAACCAGTTTGACTCTGCTTTTCTGGGTCCTTAGCACACGAATTCCACACGAGTTTGTCCAGATAGGTCTGGGTGTAACCAGATTTATCCGGTTCTGTGTGGCTAAATGAATATCAGCTTTTAAACAGCCTGTGTGTTTGTTAGTGTTTTCTGGATAGTATCTAGGAACTTTAGAGTTTTGAATGAATTTTAGCATGTTACATTTTGTTTTTTTGTTGGCAAACGCTAATTAGTTCCACATGGAGACACAACAAGTACACATAAGTGTTTTCTGAGTAGAATGCTACAGAAACTAGGTGAAAAATGATATTTGCGACTGTAAACATGACATTGAATTCACATTCCCAAGAAAAAGACTTTGCTTTTCTCCAAAACCAGTTTGACTCTGCTTTTCTGGGTGCTTTGCACACGAATTCCACACGAGTTTGTCCAGATAGGTCTGTATCTAACCAGAAATATTCAGTTCTGTGTGGCTAAATGAATATCAGCTTTTAAACAGCCTGTGTGTTTGTTAGTGTTTTCTGGATAGTATCTAGGAATTTTAGAGTTTTGAATGAATTCTAGCATGTTACATTTTGTTTTTTTTTTTGGCAAACACTAATTAGTTCCACATGGAGACACAACAAGTACACATAAGTGTTTTCTGAGTAGAATGCTACAGGAACTAGGTGAAAAATGATATTTGCGACTGTAAACATGACATTGAATTCACATTCCCAAGAAAAAGACTTTGCTTTTCTCCAAAACCAGTTTGACTCTGCTTTTCTGGGTGCTTTGCACAGGAATTCCACACGAGTTTCTCCAGATAGGTCTTTATCTAACCAGAAATATCCAGTTCTATGTGGCTAAATGAATGTCAGCTTTTATTTATTTATTTATTTATTTTTTTTTACAGGCAGAGTGGACAGTGAGAGAGAGAGACAGAGAGAAAGGTCTTCCTTTGCCGTTGGTTCACCCTCCAATGGCCGCCGCGGTCGGCGCGCTGCGGCCGGCGCACCGCGCTCCTCCGATGGCAGGAGCCAGGAGCCAGGTGCTTTTCCTGGTCTCCCATGGGGTGCAGGGCCCAAGCACCTGGGCCATCCTCCATTGCACTCCCGGGCCACAGCAGAGGGCTGGCCTGGAAGAGGGGTAACCGGGACAGAATCCGGCACCCCAACCGGGACTAGAACCCGGTGTGCCGGCGCCGCAAGGCGGAGGATTAGCCTGTTGAGCCACGGCGCCGGCCAAATGTCAGCTTTTAAACAGCCTGTGTGTTTGTTAGTGTTTTCTGGATAGTATCTAGGAACTTTAGAGTTTTGAATGAATTCTAGCATGTTACATTTTGTTTTTTTGTTGGCAAACGCTAATTAGTTCCACATGGAGTCACAACAAGTACACATAAGGGTTTTCTGAGTAGAATGCTACAGGAACTAGGAGAAAAATGATATTTGCGACTGTAAACATGACATTGAATTCACATTCCCAAGAAAAAGACTTTGCTTTTCTCCAAAACCAGTTTGACTCTGCTTTTCTGGGTCCGAAACACACAAATTCCACACGAGTTTGTCCAGATAGGTCTGTATCTAACCAGAAATATCCAGTTCTGTGTGGCTAAATGAATATCAGCTTTTAAAAAGCCTGTGTGTTTGTTAGTGTTTTCTGGATAGTATCTAGGAACTTTAGAGTTTTGAATGAATTCTAGCGTGTTACATTTTTTTTTTTTTGTCGGCAAACGCTAATTAGTTCCACATGGAGACACAACAAATACACATAAGGGTTTTCTGAGTAGAATGCTACAGAAACTAGGGGAAAAATGATATTTGCGACTGTAAACATGACATTGAATTCACATTCCCAAGAAAAAGACTTTGCTTTTCTCCAAAACCAGTTTGACTCTGCTTTTCTGGGTCGTTAGCACACGAATTCCACACGAGTTTGTCCAGATAGGTCTTTATCTAACCAGAAATATCCAGTTCTATGTGGCTAAATGAATATCAGCTTTTAAACAGCCTGTGTGTTTGTTAGTGTTTTCTGGATAGTATCTAGGAACTTTAGAGTTTTGAATGAATTCTAGCATGTTACATTTTGTTTTTTTGTTGGCAAATGCTAATTAGTTCCACATGGAGTCACAACAAGTACACATAAGGGTTTTCTGAGTAGAATGCTACAGGAACTAGGAGAAAAATGATATTTGCGACTGTAAACATGACATTGAATTCACATTCCCAAGAAAAAGACTTTGCTTTTCTCCAAAACCAGTTTGACTCTGCTTTTCTGGGTCCGAAACACACAAATTCCACACGAGTTTGTCCAGATAGGTCTGTATCTAACCAGAAATATCCAGTTCTGTGTGGCTAAATGAATATCAGCTTTTAAAAAGCCTGTGTGTTTGTTAGTGTTTTCTGGATAGTATCTAGGAACTTTAGAGTTTTGAATGAATTCTAGCGTGTTACATTTTTTTTTTTTTGTCAGCAAACGCTAATTAGTTCCACTTGGAGACACAACAAATACACATAAGGGTTTTCTGAGTAGAATGCTACAGAAACTAGGGGAAAAATGATATTTGCGACTGTAAACATGACATTGAATTCACATTCCCAAGAAAAAGACTTTGCTTTTCTCCAAAACCAGTTTGACTCTGCTTTTCTGGGTCGTTAGCACACGAATTCCACACGAGTTTGTCCAGATAGGTCTGGGTGTAACCAGAATTATCTGGTTCTGTGTGGCTAAATGAATATCAGCTTTTAAACAGCCTGGGTGATTGTAGTGTTTTCTGGATAGTATCTAGGATATTTAGAGTTTTGAATGAATTTTAGCATGTTACATTTCGTTTTTTGGTTGGCAAACACTAATTAGTTCCACACGGAGACACAACAAGTACACATAAGTGTTTTCAGAGTACAATGCTACAGAAACTAGGTGAAAAATGATATTTGCGACTGTAAACATGACATTGATTCCACTTGCCCAAGAAAACGTCTTTGCTTTTCTCCAAAACCAGTTTGACTCTGCTTTTCTGGGTCCTTAGCACACGAATTCCACACGAGTTTGTCCAGATAGGTCTGGGTGTAACCAGATTTATCCGGTTCTGTGTGGCTAAATGAATATCAGCTTTTAAACAGCCTGTGTGTTTGTTAGTGTTTTCTGGATAGTATCTAGGAACTTTAGAGTTTTGAATGAATTTTAGCATGTTACATTTTGTTTTTTTGTTGGCAAACGCTAATTAGTTCCACATGGAGACACAACAAGTACACATAAGTGTTTTCTGAGTAGAATGCTACAGAAACTAGGTGAAAAATGATATTTGCGACTGTAAACATGACATTGAATTCACATTCCCAAGAAAAAGACTTTGCTTTTCTCCAAAACCAGTTTGACTCTGCTTTTCTGGGTGCTTTGCACACGAATTCCACACGAGTTTGTCCAGATAGGTCTGTATCTAACCAGAAATATTCAGTTCTGTGTGGCTAAATGAATATCAGCTTTTAAACAGCCTGTGTGTTTGTTAGTGTTTTCTGGATAGTATCTAGGAATTTTAGAGTTTTGAATGAATTCTAGCATGTTACATTTTGTTTTTTTTTTTGGCAAACACTAATTAGTTCCACATGGAGACACAACAAGTACACATAAGTGTTTTCTGAGTAGAATGCTACAGGAACTAGGTGAAAAATGATATTTGCGACTGTAAACATGACATTGAATTCACATTCCCAAGAAAAAGACTTTGCTTTTCTCCAAAACCAGTTTGACTCTGCTTTTCTGGGTGCTTTGCACAGGAATTCCACACGAGTTTCTCCAGATAGGTCTTTATCTAACCAGAAATATCCAGTTCTATGTGGCTAAATGAATGTCAGCTTTTATTTATTTATTTATTTATTTTTTTTTTACAGGCAGAGTGGACAGTGAGAGAGAGAGACAGAGAGAAAGGTCTTCCTTTGCCGTTGGTTCACCCTCCAATGGCCGCCGCGGTCGGCGCGCTGCGGCCGGCGCACCGCGCTCCTCCGATGGCAGGAGCCAGGAGCCAGGTGCTTTTCCTGGTCTCCCATGGGGTGCAGGGCCCAAGCACCTGGGCCATCCTCCATTGCACTCCCGGGCCACAGCAGAGGGCTGGCCTGGAAGAGGGGTAACCGGGACAGAATCCGGCACCCCAACCGGGACTAGAACCCGGTGTGCCGGCGCCGCAAGGCGGAGGATTAGCCTGTTGAGCCACGGCGCCGGCCAAATGTCAGCTTTTAAACAGCCTGTGTGTTTGTTAGTGTTTTCTGGATAGTATCTAGGAACTTTAGAGTTTTGAATGAATTCTAGCATGTTACATTTTGTTTTTTTGTTGGCAAACGCTAATTAGTTCCACATGGAGTCACAACAAGTACACATAAGGGTTTTCTGAGTAGAATGCTACAGGAACTAGGAGAAAAATGATATTTGCGACTGTAAACATGACATTGAATTCACATTCCCAAGAAAAAGACTTTGCTTTTCTCCAAAACCAGTTTGACTCTGCTTTTCTGGGTCCGTAGCACACGAATTCCACACGAGTTTGTCCAGATAGGTCTGTATCTAACCAGAAATATCCAGTTCTGTGTGGCTAAATGAATATCAGCTTTTAAAAAGCCTGTGTGTTTGTTAGTGTTTTCTGGATAGTATCTAGGAACTTTAGAGTTTTGAATGAATTCTAGCGTGTTACATTTTTTTTTTTTTTTGTCGGCAAACGCTAATTAGTTCCACATGGAGACACAACAAATACACATAAGGGTTTTCTGAGTAGAATGCTACAGAAACTAGGGGAAAAATGATATTTGCGACTGTAAACATGACATTGAATTCACATTCCCAAGAAAAAGACTTTGCTTTTCTCCAAAACCAGTTTGACTCTGCTTTTCTGGGTCGTTAGCACACGAATTCCACACGAGTTTGTCCAGATAGGTCTTTATCTAACCAGAAATATCCAGTTCTATGTGGCTAAATGAATATCAGCTTTTAAACAGCCTGTGTGTTTGTTAGTGTTTTCTGGATAGTATCTAGGAACTTTAGAGTTTTGAATGAATTCTAGCATGTTACATTTTGTTTTTTTGTTGGCAAACGCTAATTAGTTCCACATGGAGTCACAACAAGTACACATAAGGGTTTTCTGAGTAGAATGCTACAGGAACTAGGAGAAAAATGATATTTGCGACTGTAAACATGACATTGAATTCACATTCCCAAGAAAAAGACTTTGCTTTTCTCGAAAACCAGTTTGACTCTGCTTTTCTGGGTCCGAAACACACAAATTCCACACGAGTTTGTCCAGATAGGTCTGTATCTAACCAGAAATATCCAGTTCTGTGTGGCTAAATGAATATCAGCTTTTAAAAAGCCTGTGTGTTTGTTAGTGTTTTCTGGATAGTATCTAGGAACTTTAGAGTTTTGAATGAATTCTAGCGTGTTACATTTTTTTTTTTTTGTCAGCAAACGCTAATTAGTTCCACTTGGAGACACAACAAATACACATAAGGGTTTTCTGAGTAGAATGCTACAGAAACTAGGGGAAAAATGATATTTGCGACTGTAAACATGACATTGAATTCACATTCCCAAGAAAAAGACTTTGCTTTTCTCCAAAACCAGTTTGACTCTGCTTTTCTGGGTCGTTAGCACACGAATTCCACACGAGTTTGTCCAGATAGGTCTGGGTGTAACCAGAATTATCTGGTTCTGTGTGGCTAAATGAATATCAGCTTTTAAACAGCCTGGGTGATTGTAGTGTTTTCTGGATAGTATCTAGGATATTTAGAGTTTTGAATGAATTTTAGCATGTTACATTTCGTTTTTTGGTTGGCAAACACTAATTAGTTCCACACGGAGACACAACAAGTACACATAAGTGTTTTCAGAGTACAATGCTACAGAAACTAGGTGAAAAATGATATTTGCGACTGTAAACATGACATTGATTCCACTTGCCCAAGAAAACGTCTTTGCTTTTCTCCAAAACCAGTTTGACTCTGCTTTTCTGGGTCCTTAGCACACGAATTCCACACGAGTTTGTCCAGATAGGTCTGGGTGTAACCAGATTTATCCGGTTCTGTGTGGCTAAATGAATATCAGCTTTTAAACAGCCTGTGTGTTTGTTAGTGTTTTCTGGATAGTATCTAGGAACTTTAGAGTTTTGAATGAATTTTAGCATGTTACATTTTGTTTTTTTGTTGGCAAACGCTAATTAGTTCCACATGGAGACACAACAAGTACACATAAGTGTTTTCTGAGTAGAATGCTACAGAAACTAGGTGAAAAATGATATTTGCGACTGTAAACATGACATTGAATTCACATTCCCAAGAAAAAGACTTTGCTTTTCTCCAAAACCAGTTTGACTCTGCTTTTCTGGGTGCTTTGCACACGAATTCCACACGAGTTTGTCCAGATAGGTCTGTATCTAACCAGAAATATTCAGTTCTGTGTGGCTAAATGAATATCAGCTTTTAAACAGCCTGTGTGTTTGTTAGTGTTTTCTGGATAGTATCTAGGAATTTTAGAGTTTTGAATGAATTCTAGCATGTTACATTTTGTTTTTTTTTTTGGCAAACACTAATTAGTTCCACATGGAGACACAACAAGTACACATAAGTGTTTTCTGAGTAGAATGCTACAGGAACTAGGTGAAAAATGATATTTGCGACTGTAAACATGACATTGAATTCACATTCCCAAGAAAAAGACTTTGCTTTTCTCCAAAACCAGTTTGACTCTGCTTTTCTGGGTGCTTTGCACAGGAATTCCACACGAGTTTCTCCAGATAGGTCTTTATCTAACCAGAAATATCCAGTTCTATGTGGCTAAATGAATGTCAGCTTTTATTTATTTATTTATTTATTTTTTTTTTACAGGCAGAGTGGACAGTGAGAGAGAGAGACAGAGAGAAAGGTCTTCCTTTGCCGTTGGTTCACCCTCCAATGGCCGCCGCGGTCGGCGCGCTGCGGCCGGCGCACCGCGCTCCTCCGATGGCAGGAGCCAGGAGCCAGGTGCTTTTCCTGGTCTCCCATGGGGTGCAGGGCCCAAGCACCTGGGCCATCCTCCATTGCACTCCCGGGCCACAGCAGAGGGCTGGCCTGGAAGAGGGGTAACCGGGACAGAATCCGGCACCCCAACCGGGACTAGAACCCGGTGTGCCGGCGCCGCAAGGCGGAGGATTAGCCTGTTGAGCCACGGCGCCGGCCAAATGTCAGCTTTTAAACAGCCTGTGTGTTTGTTAGTGTTTTCTGGATAGTATCTAGGAACTTTAGAGTTTTGAATGAATTCTAGCATGTTACATTTTGTTTTTTTGTTGGCAAACGCTAATTAGTTCCACATGGAGTCACAACAAGTACACATAAGGGTTTTCTGAGTAGAATGCTACAGGAACTAGGAGAAAAATGATATTTGCGACTGTAAACATGACATTGAATTCACATTCCCAAGAAAAAGACTTTGCTTTTCTCCAAAACCAGTTTGACTCTGCTTTTCTGGGTCCGTAGCACACGAATTCCACACGAGTTTGTCCAGATAGGTCTGTATCTAACCAGAAATATCCAGTTCTGTGTGGCTAAATGAATATCAGCTTTTAAAAAGCCTGTGTGTTTGTTAGTGTTTTCTGGATAGTATCTAGGAACTTTAGAGTTTTGAATGAATTCTAGCGTGTTACATTTTTTTTTTTTTTTGTCGGCAAACGCTAATTAGTTCCACATGGAGACACAACAAATACACATAAGGGTTTTCTGAGTAGAATGCTACAGAAACTAGGGGAAAAATGATATTTGCGACTGTAAACATGACATTGAATTCACATTCCCAAGAAAAAGACTTTGCTTTTCTCCAAAACCAGTTTGACTCTGCTTTTCTGGGTCGTTAGCACACGAATTCCACACGAGTTTGTCCAGATAGGTCTTTATCTAACCAGAAATATCCAGTTCTATGTGGCTAAATGAATATCAGCTTTTAAACAGCCTGTGTGTTTGTTAGTGTTTTCTGGATAGTATCTAGGAACTTTAGAGTTTTGAATGAATTCTAGCATGTTACATTTTGTTTTTTTGTTGGCAAACGCTAATTAGTTCCACATGGAGTCACAACAAGTACACATAAGGGTTTTCTGAGTAGAATGCTACAGGAACTAGGAGAAAAATGATATTTGCGACTGTAAACATGACATTGAATTCACATTCCCAAGAAAAAGACTTTGCTTTTCTCGAAAACCAGTTTGACTCTGCTTTTCTGGGTCCGAAACACACAAATTCCACACGAGTTTGTCCAGATAGGTCTGTATCTAACCAGAAATATCCAGTTCTGTGTGGCTAAATGAATATCAGCTTTTAAAAAGCCTGTGTGTTTGTTAGTGTTTTCTGGATAGTATCTAGGAACTTTAGAGTTTTGAATGAATTCTAGCGTGTTACATTTTTTTTTTTTTGTCAGCAAACGCTAATTAGTTCCACTTGGAGACACAACAAATACACATAAGGGTTTTCTGAGTAGAATGCTACAGAAACTAGGGGAAAAATGATATTTGCGACTGTAAACATGACATTGAATTCACATTCCCAAGAAAAAGACTTTGCTTTTCTCCAAAACCAGTTTGACTCTGCTTTTCTGGGTCGTTAGCACACGAATTCCACACGAGTTTGTCCAGATAGGTCTGGGTGTAACCAGAATTATCTGGTTCTGTGTGGCTAAATGAATATCAGCTTTTAAACAGCCTGGGTGATTGTAGTGTTTTCTGGATAGTATCTAGGATATTTAGAGTTTTGAATGAATTTTAGCATGTTACATTTCGTTTTTTGGTTGGCAAACACTAATTAGTTCCACACGGAGACACAACAAGTACACATAAGTGTTTTCAGAGTACAATGCTACAGAAACTAGGTGAAAAATGATATTTGCGACTGTAAACATGACATTGATTCCACTTGCCCAAGAAAACGTCTTTGCTTTTCTCCAAAACCAGTTTGACTCTGCTTTTCTGGGTCCTTAGCACACGAATTCCACACGAGTTTGTCCAGATAGGTCTGGGTGTAACCAGATTTATCCGGTTCTGTGTGGCTAAATGAATATCAGCTTTTAAACAGCCTGTGTGTTTGTTAGTGTTTTCTGGATAGTATCTAGGAACTTTAGAGTTTTGAATGAATTTTAGCATGTTACATTTTGTTTTTTTGTTGGCAAACGCTAATTAGTTCCACATGGAGACACAACAAGTACACATAAGTGTTTTCTGAGTAGAATGCTACAGAAACTAGGTGAAAAATGATATTTGCGACTGTAAACATGACATTGAATTCACATTCCCAAGAAAAAGACTTTGCTTTTCTCCAAAACCAGTTTGACTCTGCTTTTCTGGGTGCTTTGCACACGAATTCCACACGAGTTTGTCCAGATAGGTCTGTATCTAACCAGAAATATTCAGTTCTGTGTGGCTAAATGAATATCAGCTTTTAAACAGCCTGTGTGTTTGTTAGTGTTTTCTGGATAGTATCTAGGAATTTTAGAGTTTTGAATGAATTCTAGCATGTTACATTTTGTTTTTTTTTTTGGCAAACACTAATTAGTTCCACATGGAGACACAACAAGTACACATAAGTGTTTTCTGAGTAGAATGCTACAGGAACTAGGTGAAAAATGATATTTGCGACTGTAAACATGACATTGAATTCACATTCCCAAGAAAAAGACTTTGCTTTTCTCCAAAACCAGTTTGACTCTGCTTTTCTGGGTGCTTTGCACAGGAATTCCACACGAGTTTCTCCAGATAGGTCTTTATCTAACCAGAAATATCCAGTTCTATGTGGCTAAATGAATGTCAGCTTTTATTTATTTATTTATTTATTTTTTTTTTACAGGCAGAGTGGACAGTGAGAGAGAGAGACAGAGAGAAAGGTCTTCCTTTGCCGTTGGTTCACCCTCCAATGGCCGCCGCGGTCGGCGCGCTGCGGCCGGCGCACCGCGCTCCTCCGATGGCAGGAGCCAGGAGCCAGGTGCTTTTCCTGGTCTCCCATGGGGTGCAGGGCCCAAGCACCTGGGCCATCCTCCATTGCACTCCCGGGCCACAGCAGAGGGCTGGCCTGGAAGAGGGGTAACCGGGACAGAATCCGGCACCCCAACCGGGACTAGAACCCGGTGTGCCGGCGCCGCAAGGCGGAGGATTAGCCTGTTGAGCCACGGCGCCGGCCAAATGTCAGCTTTTAAACAGCCTGTGTGTTTGTTAGTGTTTTCTGGATAGTATCTAGGAACTTTAGAGTTTTGAATGAATTCTAGCATGTTACATTTTGTTTTTTTGTTGGCAAACGCTAATTAGTTCCACATGGAGTCACAACAAGTACACATAAGGGTTTTCTGAGTAGAATGCTACAGGAACTAGGAGAAAAATGATATTTGCGACTGTAAACATGACATTGAATTCACATTCCCAAGAAAAAGACTTTGCTTTTCTCCAAAACCAGTTTGACTCTGCTTTTCTGGGTCCGTAGCACACGAATTCCACACGAGTTTGTCCAGATAGGTCTGTATCTAACCAGAAATATCCAGTTCTGTGTGGCTAAATGAATATCAGCTTTTAAAAAGCCTGTGTGTTTGTTAGTGTTTTCTGGATAGTATCTAGGAACTTTAGAGTTTTGAATGAATTCTAGCGTGTTACATTTTTTTTTTTTTTTGTCGGCAAACGCTAATTAGTTCCACATGGAGACACAACAAATACACATAAGGGTTTTCTGAGTAGAATGCTACAGAAACTAGGGGAAAAATGATATTTGCGACTGTAAACATGACATTGAATTCACATTCCCAAGAAAAAGACTTTGCTTTTCTCCAAAACCAGTTTGACTCTGCTTTTCTGGGTCGTTAGCACACGAATTCCACACGAGTTTGTCCAGATAGGTCTTTATCTAACCAGAAATATCCAGTTCTATGTGGCTAAATGAATATCAGCTTTTAAACAGCCTGTGTGTTTGTTAGTGTTTTCTGGATAGTATCTAGGAACTTTAGAGTTTTGAATGAATTCTAGCATGTTACATTTTGTTTTTTTGTTGGCAAACGCTAATTAGTTCCACATGGAGTCACAACAAGTACACATAAGGGTTTTCTGAGTAGAATGCTACAGGAACTAGGAGAAAAATGATATTTGCGACTGTAAACATGACATTGAATTCACATTCCCAAGAAAAAGACTTTGCTTTTCTCGAAAACCAGTTTGACTCTGCTTTTCTGGGTCCGAAACACACAAATTCCACACGAGTTTGTCCAGATAGGTCTGTATCTAACCAGAAATATCCAGTTCTGTGTGGCTAAATGAATATCAGCTTTTAAAAAGCCTGTGTGTTTGTTAGTGTTTTCTGGATAGTATCTAGGAACTTTAGAGTTTTGAATGAATTCTAGCGTGTTACATTTTTTTTTTTTTGTCGGCAAACGCTAATTAGTTCCACTTGGAGACACAACAAATACACATAAGGGTTTTCTGAGTAGAATGCTACAGAAACTAGGGGAAAAATGATATTTGCGACTGTAAACATGACATTGAATTCACATTCCCAAGAAAAAGACTTTGCTTTTCTCCAAAACCAGTTTGACTCTGCTTTTCTGGGTCGTTAGCACACGAATTCCACACGAGTTTGTCCAGATAGGTCTGGGTGTAACCAGAATTATCTGGTTCTGTGTGGCTAAATGAATATCAGCTTTTAAACAGCCTGGGTGATTGTAGTGTTTTCTGGATAGTATCTAGGATATTTAGAGTTTTGAATGAATTTTAGCATGTTACATTTCGTTTTTTGGTTGGCAAACACTAATTAGTTCCACACGGAGACACAACAAGTACACATAAGTGTTTTCAGAGTACAATGCTACAGAAACTAGGTGAAAAATGATATTTGCTACTGTAAACATGACATTGATTCCACTTGCCCAAGAAAACGTCTTTGCTTTTCTCCAAAACCAGTTTGACTCTGCTTTTCTGGGTCCTTAGCACACGAATTCCACACGAGTTTGTCCAGATAGGTCTGGGTGTAACCAGATTTATCCGGTTCTGTGTGGCTAAATGAATATCAGCTTTTAAACAGCCTGTGTGTTTGTTAGTGTTTTCTGGATAGTATCTAGGAACTTTAGAGTTTTGAATGAATTTTAGCATGTTACATTTTGTTTTTTTGTTGGCAAACGCTAATTAGTTCCACATGGAGACACAACAAGTACACATAAGTGTTTTCTGAGTAGAATGCTACAGAAACTAGGTGAAAAATGATATTTGCGACTGTAAACATGACATTGAATTCACATTCCCAAGAAAAAGACTTTGCTTTTCTCCAAAACCAGTTTGACTCTGCTTTTCTGGGTGCTTTGCACACGAATTCCACACGAGTTTGTCCAGATAGGTCTGTATCTAACCAGAAATATTCAGTTCTGTGTGGCTAAATGAATATCAGCTTTTAAACAGCCTGTGTGTTTGTTAGTGTTTTCTGGATAGTATCTAGGAATTTTAGAGTTTTGAATGAATTCTAGCATGTTACATTTTGTTTTTTTTTTTGGCAAACACTAATTAGTTCCACATGGAGACACAACAAGTACACATAAGTGTTTTCTGAGTAGAATGCTACAGGAACTAGGTGAAAAATGATATTTGCGACTGTAAACATGACATTGAATTCACATTCCCAAGAAAAAGACTTTGCTTTTCTCCAAAACCAGTTTGACTCTGCTTTTCTGGGTGCTTTGCACAGGAATTCCACACGAGTTTCTCCAGATAGGTCTTTATCTAACCAGAAATATCCAGTTCTATGTGGCTAAATGAATGTCAGCTTTTATTTATTTATTTATTTATTTTTTTTTACAGGCAGAGTGGACAGTGAGAGAGAGAGACAGAGAGAAAGGTCTTCCTTTGCCGTTGGTTCACCCTCCAATGGCCGCCGCGGTCGGCGCGCTGCGGCCGGCGCACCGCGCTCCTCCGATGGCAGGAGCCAGGAGCCAGGTGCTTTTCCTGGTCTCCCATGGGGTGCAGGGCCCAAGCACCTGGGCCATCCTCCATTGCACTCCCGGGCCACAGCAGAGGGCTGGCCTGGAAGAGGGGTAACCGGGACAGAATCCGGCACCCCAACCGGGACTAGAACCCGGTGTGCCGGCGCCGCAAGGCGGAGGATTAGCCTGTTGAGCCACGGCGCCGGCCAAATGTCAGCTTTTAAACAGCCTGTGTGTTTGTTAGTGTTTTCTGGATAGTATCTAGGAACTTTAGAGTTTTGAATGAATTCTAGCATGTTACATTTTGTTTTTTTGTTGGCAAACGCTAATTAGTTCCACATGGAGTCACAACAAGTACACATAAGGGTTTTCTGAGTAGCATGCTACAGGAACTAGGAGAAAAATGATATTTGCGACTGTAAACATGACATTGAATTCACATTCCCAAGAAAAAGACTTTGCTTTTCTCCAAAACCAGTTTGACTCTGCTTTTCTGGGTCCGTAGCACACAAATTCCACACGAGTTTCTCCAGATAGGTCTTTATCTAACCAGAAATATCCAGTTCTATGTGGCTAAATGAATATCAGCTTTTAAACAGCCTGTGTCTTTGTTTGTGTTTTCTGGATAGTATCTAGGAACTTTAGAGTTTTGAATGAATTCTAGCATGTTACATTTTGTTTTTTTGTTGGCAAACGCTAATTAGTTCCACATGGAGACACAACAAGTACACATAAGTGTTTTCTGAGTAGAATGCTACAGAAACTAGGTGAAAAATGATATTTGCAAATGTAAATATGACATTGAATTCACATTCCCCAGAAAAATACTTTGCTTTTCTCCAAAACCAGTTTGACTCTGCTTTTCTGGGTGCTTTGCACACGAATTCCACACGAGTTTGTCCAGATAGGTCTTTATCTAACCAGAAATATCCAGTTCTATGTGGCTAAATGAATATCAGCTTTTAAACAGCCTGTGTGTTTGTTAGTGTTTTCTGGATAGTATCTAGGAACTTTAGAGTTTTGAATGAATTCTAGCATGTTACATTTTGTTTTTTTGTTGGCAAACGCTAATTAGTTCCACATGGAGTCACAACAAGTACACATAAGGGTTTTCTGAGTAGCATGCTACAGGAACTAGGAGAAAAATGATATTTGCGACTGTAAACATGACATTGAATTCACATTCCCAAGAAAAAGACTTTGCTTTTCTCCAAAACCAGTTTGACTCTGCTTTTCTGGGTCCGAAACACACAAATTCCACACGAGTTTGTCCAGATAGGTCTGTATCTAACCAGAAATATCCAGTTCTGTGTGGCTAAATGAATATCAGCTTTTAAAAAGCCTGTGTGTTTGTTAGTGTTTTCTTAATAGTATCTAGGAACTTTAGAGTTTTGAATGAATTCTAGCGTGTTACATTTTTTTTTTTGTCGGCAAACGCTAATTAGTTCCACATGGAGACACAACAAGTACACATAAGGGTTTTCTGAGTAGAATGCTACAGAAACTAGGGGAAAAATGATATTTGCGACTGTAAACATGACATTGAATTCACATTCCCAAGTAAAAGACTTTGCTTTTCTCCAAAACCAGTTTGACTCTGCTTTTCTGGGTGCTTTGCACACGAATTCCACACGAGTTTGTCCAGATAGGTCTGTATCTAACCAGAAATATTCAGTTCTGTGTGGCTAAATGAATATCAGCTTTTAAACAGCCTGTGTGTTTGTTAGTGTTTTCTGGATAGTATCTAGGAATTTTAGAGTTTTGAATGAATTCTAGCATGTTACATTTTGTTTTTTTTTTTTGTCAAACACTAATTAGTTCCACATGGAGACACAACAAGTACACATAAGTGTTTTCTGAGTAGAATGCTACAGGAACTAGGTGAAAAATGATATTTGCGACTGTAAACATGACATTGAATTCACATTCCCAAGAAAAAGACGTTGCTTTTCTCCAAAACCAGTTTGACTCTGCTTTTCTGGGTGCTTTGCACAGGAATTCCACACGAGTTTGTCCAGATAGGTCTGTATCTAACCAGAAATATCCAGTTCTGTGTGGCTAAATGAATATCAGCTTTTAAAAAGCCTGTGTGTTTGTTAGTGTTTTCTGGATAGTATCTAGGAACTTTAGAGTTTTGAATGAATTCTAGCATGTTATATTTTTTTTTTTTTGTCGGCAAAAGCTAATTAGTTCCACATGGAGACACAACAAGTACACATAAGTGTTTTCTGAGTAGAATGCTACAGAAACTAGGTGAAAAATGATATTTGCGACTGTAAACATGACATTGAATTCACATTCCCAAGAAAAAGACTTTGCTTTTCTCCAAAACCAGTTTGACTCTGCTTTTCTGGGTCCGTAGCACACGAATTCCATACGAGTTTGTCCCTATAGGTCTGGGTGTAACCAGAATTATCTGGTTCTGTGTGGCTAAATGAATATCAGCTTTTAAACAGCCTGTGTGATTGTAGTGTTTTCTGGATAGTATCTAGGAACTTTAGAGTTTTGAATGAATTTTAGCATGTTACATTTCTTTTTTTGGTTGGCAAACACTAATTAGTTCCACATGGAGACACAACAAGTACACATAAGTGTTTTCAGAGTACAATGCTACAGAAACTAGGTGAAAAATGATATTTGCGACTGTAAACATGACATTGATTCCACTTGCCCAAGAAAACGTCTTTCTTTTCTCCAAAACCAGTTTGACTCTGCTTTTCTGGGTGCTTTGCACACGAATTCCACACGAGTTTGTCCAGATAGGTCTGGGTGTAACCAGAATTCTCCGGTTCTGTGTGGCTAAATGAATATCACCTTTTAAACAGCCTGTGTGTTTGTTAGTGTTTTCTGGATAGTATCTAGAAACTTTAGAGTTTTGAATGCATTCTAGCGTGTTACATTTTGTTTTTTTGTTGGCAAACGCTAATTAGTTCCACATGGAGACACAACAAGTACACGTAAGTGTTTTCTGAGTAGAATGCTACAGAAACTAGGTGAAAAATGATATTTGCGACTGTAAACATGACATTGAATTCACATTCCCAAGAAAAAGACTTTGCTTTTCTCCAAAACCAGTTTGAGTCTGCTTTTCTGGGTCCGTAGCACACGAATTCCACACGAGTTTGTCCAGATAGGTCTGGGTGTAACCAGAATTATCCGGTTCTGTGTGGCTAAATGAATATCAGCTTTTAAACAGCCTGTGTGTTTGTTAGTGTTTTCTGGATAGTATCTAGGAACTTTAGAGTTTTGAATGAATTTTAGTATGTTTCATTTTGTTTTTTTGTTGGCAAACGCTAATTAGTTCCACATGGAGACACAACAAGTACAAAGAAATGTTTTCTGAGTAGAATGCTACAGGAACTAGGAGAAAAATGATATTTGCGACTGTAAACATGACATTGAATTCACATTCCCAAGAAAAAGACTTTGCTTTTCTCCAAAACCAGTTTGACTCTGCTTTTCTGGGTGCTTTTCACACGAATTCCACACGTGTTTGTCCAGATAGGTCTGTATCTAACCAGAAATATCCAGTTCTATGTGGCTAAATGAATATCAGCTTTTAAAAAGCCTGTGTGTTTGTTAGTGTTTTCTGGATAGTATCTAGGAACTTTAGAGTTTTGAATGAATTCTAGTGTGTTAATTTTTTTTTTTTGTCAGCAAAAGCTAATTAGTTCCACATGGAGACACAAAAATACACATAAGTGTTTTCTGAGTAGAATGCTACAGAAACTAGGTGAAAAATGATATTTGCGACTGTAAACATGACATTGATTCCACTTGCCCAAGAAAACGTCTTTGCTTTTCTCCAAAACCAGTTTGACTCTGCTTTTCTGGGTCCTTAGCACACGAATTCCACACGAGTTTGTCCAGATAGGTCTGGGTGTAACCAGAATTATCCGGTTCTGTGTGGCTAAATGAATATCAGCTTTTAAACAGCCTGTGTGATTGTAGTGTTTTCTGGATAGTATCTAGGAACTTTAGAGTTTTAAATGAATTTTAGCATGTTACATTTCATTTTTTGGTTGGTAAACACTAATTAGTTCCACATGGAGACACAACAAGTACACATAAGTGTTTTCAGAGTACAATGCTACAGAAACTAGGTGGAAAATGATATTTGCTACTGTAAACATGACATTGAATCCACTTGCCCAAGAAAACGTCTTTGCTTTTCTCCAAAACCAGTTTGACTCTGCTTTTCTGGGTCCTTAGCACACGAATTCCACACGAGTTTGTCCAGATAGGTCTGGGTGTAACCAGAATTATCCGGTTCTGTGTGGCTAAATGAATATCAGCTTTTAAACAGCCTGTGTGTTTGTTAGTGTTTTCTGGATAGTATCTAGGAACTTTAGAGTTTTGAATGAATTTTAGCATGTTACATTTTGTTTTTTTGTTGGCAAACGCTAATTAGTTCCACATGGAGACACAACAAGTACACATAAGTGTTTTCTGAGTACAATGCTACAGAAACTAGGTGAAAAATGATATTTGCGACTGTAAACATGACATTGAATTCACATTCCCAAGAAAAAGACTTTGCTTTTCTCCAAAACCAGTTTGAGTCTGCTTTTCTTGGTCCGTAGCACACGAATTCCACACGAGTTTGTCCAGATAGGTCTGGATGTAACCAGAATTATCTGGTTCTGTGTGGCTAAATGAATATCAGCTTTTAAACAGCCTGTGTGATTGTAGTGTTTTCTGGATAGTATCTAGGAACTTTAGAGTTTTGAATGAATTTTAGCATGTTACATTTCGTTTTTTGGTTGGCAAACACTAATTAGTTCCACATGGAGACACAACAAGTACACATAAGTGTTTTCAGAGTACAATGCTACAGAAACTAGGTGAAAAATGATATTTGCGACTGTAAACATGACATTGATTCCACTTGCCCAAGAAAACGTCTTTGCTTTTCTCCAAAACCAGTTTGACTCTGCTTTTCTGGGTCCTTAGCACACGAATTCCACACGAGTTTGTCCAGATAGGTCTGGGTGTAACCAGAATTATCCGGTTCTGTGTGGCTAAATGAATATCAGCTTTTCAACAGCCTGTGTGATTGTAGTGTTTTCTGGATAGTATCTAGGAACTTTAGAGTTTTAAATGAATTTTAGCATGTTACATTTCGTTTTTTGGTTGGCAAACACTAATTAGTTCCACATGGAGACACAACAAGTACACATAAGTGTTTTCAGAGTACAATGCTACAGAAACTAGGTGGAAAATGATATTTGCGACTGTAAACATGACATTGAATCCACTTGCCCAAGAAAACGTCTTTGCTTTTCTCCAAAACCAGTTTGACTCTGCTTTTCTGGGTCCTTAGCACACGAATTCCACACGAGTTTGTCCAGATAGGTCTGGGTGTAACCAGAATTATCCGGTTCTGTGTGGCTAAATGAATATCAGCTTTTAAACAGCCTGTGTGTTTGTTAGTGTTTTCTGGATAGTATCTAGGAACTTTAGAGTTTTGAATGAATTTTAGCATGTTACATTTTGTTTTTTTGTTGGCAAACGCTAATTAGTTCCACATGGAGACACAACAAGTACACATAAGTGTTTTCTGAGTAGAATGCTACAGAAACTAGGTGAAAAATGATATTTGCGACTGTAAACATGACATTGAATTCACATTCCCAAGAAAAAGACTTTGCTTTTCTCCAAAACCAGTTTGACTCTGCTTTTCTGGGTCCGTAGCACACAAATTCCACACGAGTTTGTCCAGATAGGTCTGGGTGTAACCAGAATTATCTGGTTCTGTGTGGCTAAATGAATATCAGCTTTTAAACAGCCTGTGTGATTGTAGTGTTTTCTGGATAGTATCTAGGAACTTTAGAGTTTTGAATGAATTTTAGCATGTTACATTTCGTTTTTTGGTTGGCAAACACTAATTAGTTCCACATGGAGACACAACAAGTACACATAAGTGTTTTCAGAGTACAATGCTACAGAAACTAGGTGAAAAATGATATTTGCGACTGTAAACATGACATTGATTCCACTTGCCCAAGAAAACGTCTTTGCTTTTCTCCAAAACCAGTTTGACTCTGCTTTTCTGGGTCCTTAGCACACGAATTCCACACGAGTTTGTCCAGATAGGTCTGGGTGTAACCAGAATTATCCGGTTCTGTGTGGCTAAATGAATATCAGCTTTTCAACAGCCTGTGTGATTGTAGTGTTTTCTGGATAGTATCTAGGAACTTTAGAGTTTTAAATGAATTTTAGCATGTTACATTTCGTTTTTTGGTTGGCAAACACTAATTAGTTCCACATGGAGACACAACAAGTACACATAAGTGTTTTCAGAGTACAATGCTACAGAAACTAGGTGGAAAATGATATTTGCGACTGTAAACATGACATTGAATCCACTTGCCCAAGAAAACGTCTTTGCTTTTCTCCAAAACCAGTTTGACTCTGCTTTTCTGGGTCCTTAGCACACGAATTCCACACGAGTTTGTCCAGATAGGTCTGGGTCTAACCAGAATTATCCGGTTCTGTGTGGCTAAATGAATATCAGCTTTTAAACAGCCTGTGTGTTTGTTAGTGTTTTCTGGATAGTATCTAGGAACTTTAGACTTTTGAATGAATTTTAGCATGTTACATTTTGTTTTTTTGTTGGCAAACGCTAATTAGTTCCACATGGAGACACAACAAGTACACATAAGTGTTTTCTGAGTAGAATGCTACAGAAACTAGGTGAAAAATGATATTTGCGACTGTAAACATGACATTGAATTCACATTCCCAAGAAAAAGACTTTGCTTTTCTCCCAAACCAGTTTGACTCTGCTTTTCTGGGTCCGTAGCACACGAATTCCACACGAGTTTGTCCAGATAGGTCTGGGTGTAACCAGAATTATCCGGTTCTGTGTGGCTAAATGAATATCAGCTTTTAAACAGCCTGTGTGTTTGTTAGTGTTTTCTGGATAGTATCTAGGAACTTTAGAGTTTTGAATGAATTTTAGTGTGTTACATTTTGTTTTTTTGTTGGCAAACGCTAATTAGTTCCACATGGAGACACAACAAGTACACATAAGTGTTTTCTGAGTAGAATGCTACAGTAACTAGGAGAAAAATGATATTTGCGACTGTAAACATGACATTGATTTCACATTCCCAAGAAAAAGCCTTTGTTTTTCTCCAAAACCAGTTTGACTCTGCTTTTCTGGGTGCTTTGCACAGGAATTCCACACGAGTTTCTCCAGATAGGTCTGTATCTAACCAGAAATATCCAGTTCTGTGTGGCTAAATGAATATCAGCTTTTAAAAAGCCTGTGTGTTTGTTAGTGTTTTCTGGATAGTATCTAGGAACTTTAGAGTTTTGAATGAATTCTAGTGTGTTAAATTTTTTTTTTTGTCGGCAAAAGCTAATTAGTTCCACATGGAGACACAACAAGTACACATAAGGGTTTTCTGAGTAGAATGCTACAGAAACTAGGTGAAAAATGATATTTGCGACTGTAAACATGACATTGAATTCACATTCCCAAGAAAAAGACTTTGCTTTTCTCCAAAACCAGTTTGACTCTGCTTTTCTGGGTCCGTAGCACACGAATTCCATACGAGTTTGTTCCTATAGGTCTGGGTGTAACCAGAATTATCTGGTTCTGTGTGGCTAAATGAATATCAGCTTTTAAACAGCCTGTGTGATTGTAGTGTTTTCTGGATAGTATCTAGGAACTTTAGAGTTTTGAATGAATTTTAGCATGTTACATTTCGTTTTTTGGTTGGCAAACACTAATTAGTTCCACATGGAGACACAACAAGTACACATAAGTGTTTTCAGAGTACAATGCTACAGAAACTAGGTGAAAAATGATATTTGCGACTGTAAACATGACATTGATTCCACTTGCCCAAGAAAATGTCTTTGCTTTTCTCCAAAACCAGTTTGACTCTGCTTTTCTGAGTCCTTAGCACACGAATTCCACACGAGTTTGTCCAGATAGGTCTGGGTGTAACCAGAATTATCCGGTTCTGTGTGGCTAAATGAATATCAGCTTTTCAACAGCCTGTGTGATTGTAGTGTTTTCTGGATAGTATCTAGGAACTTTAGAGTTTTAAATGAATTTTAGCATGTTACATTTCGTTTTTTGGTTGGCAAACACTAATTAGTTCCACATGGAGACACAACAAGTACACATAAGTGTTTTCAGAGTACAATGCTACAGAAACTAGGTGGAAAATGATATTTGCTACTGTAAACATGACATTGAATCCACTTGCCCAAGAAAACGTCTTTGCTTTTCTCCAAAACCAGTTTGACTCTGCTTTTCTGGGTCCTTAGCACACGAATTCCACACGAGTTTGTCCAGATAGGTCTGGGTGTAACCAGAATTATCCGGTTCTGTGTGGCTAAATGAATATCAGCTTTTAAACAGCCTGTGTGTTTGTTAGTGTTTTCTGGATAGTATCTAGGAACTTTAGAGTTTTGAATGAATTTTAGTGTGTTACATTTTGTTTTTTTGTTGGCAAACGCTAATTAGCTCCACATGGAGACACAACAAGTACACATAAGTGTTTTCTGAGTAGAATGCTACAGGAACTAGGAGAAAAATGATATTTGCGACTTTAAACATGACATTGATTACACATTCCCAAGAAAAAGACTTTGCTTTTCTCCAAAACCAGTTTGACTCTGCTTTTCTGGGTGCTTTTCACACGAATTCCACACGAGTTTGTCCAGATAGGTCTGTATCTAACCAGAAATATCCAGTTCTGTGTGGCTAAATGAATATCAGCTTTTAAAAAGCCTGTGTGTTTGTTAGTGTTTTCTGGATAGTATCTAGGAACTTTAGAGTTTTGAATGAATTCTAGTGTGTTAAATTTTTTTTTTGTCGGCAAAAGCTAATTAGTTCCACATGGAGACACAAAAATAAACATAAGTGTTTTCTGAGTAGAATGCTACAGAAACTAGGTGAAAAATGATATTTGCGACTGTAAACATGACATTGAATTCACATTCCCAAGAAAAAGACTTTGCTTTTCTCCAAAACCAGTTTAACTCTGCTTTTCTGGGTCCGTAGCACACGAATTCCATACGAGTTTGTCCCTATAGGTCTGGGTGTAACCAGAATTATCCGGTTCTGTGTGGCTAAATGAATATCAGCTTTTAAACAGCCTGTGTGATTGTAGTGTTTTCTGGATATTATCTAGGAACTTTAGAGTTTTAAATGAATTTTAGCATGTTACATTTCGTTTTTTGGTTGGCAAACACTAATTAGTTCCACATGGAGACACAACAAGTACACATAAGTGTTTTCAGAGTACAATGCTACAGAAACTAGGTGGAAAATGATATTTGCTACTGTAAACATGACATTGAATCCACTTGCCCAAGAAAACGTCTTTGCTTTTCTCCAAAACCAGTTTGACTCTTCTTTTCTGGGTCCTTAGCACACGAATTCCACACCTGTTTGTCCAGATAGGTCTGGGTGTAACCAGAATTATCCGGTTCTGTGTGGCTAAATGAATATCAGCTTTTAAACAGCCTGTGTGTTTGTTAGTGTTTTCTGGATAGTATCTAGGAACTTTAGAGTTTTGAATGAATTTTAGTGTGTTACATTTTGTTTTTTTGTTGGCAAACGCTAATTAGTTCCACATGGAGACACAACAAGTACACATAAGTGTTTTCTGAGTAGAATGCTACAGAAACTAGGTGAAAAATGATATTTGCGACTGTAAACATGACATTGAATTCACATTCCCAAGAAAAAGACTTTGCTTTTCTCCAAAACCAGTTTGAGTCTGCTTTTCTGGGTCCGTAGCACACGAATTCCACACGAGTTTGTCCAGATAGGTCTGGGTGTAACCAGAATTATCCGGTTCTGTGTGGCTAAATGAATATCAGCTTTTAAACAGCCTGTGTGTTTGTTAGTGTTTTCTGGATAGTATCTAGGAACTTTAGAGTTTTGAATGAATTTTAGTGTGTTACATTTTGTTTTTTTGTTGGCAAACGCTAATTAGTTCCACATGGAGACACAACAAGTACACATAAGTGTTTTCTGAGTAGAATGCTACAGGAACTAGGAGAAAAATGATATTTGCGACTGTAAACATGACATTGATTTCACATTCCCAAGAAAAAGACTTTGCTTTTCTCCAAAACCAGTTTGACTCTGCTTTTCTGGGTGCTTTGCACACGAATTCCACACGAGTTTGTCCAGATAGGTCTGTATCTAACCAGAAATATCCAGTTCTGTGTGGCTAAATGAATATCAGCTTTTAAAAAGGCTGTGTGTTTGTTAGTGTTTTCTGGATAGTATCTAGGAACTTTAGAGTTTTGAATGAATTCTAGTGTGTTAAATTTTTTTTTTTTTGTCGGCAAAAGCTAATTAGTTCCACATGGAGACACAACAAGTACACATAAGTGTTTTCTGAGTAGAATCCTACAGGAACTAGGTGAAAAATGATATTTGTGACTGTAAACATGACATTGAATTCACATTCCCAAGAAAAAGACTTTGCTTTTCTCCAAAACCAGTTTGACTCTGCTTTTCTGGGTCCGTAGCACACGAATTCCATACGAGATTGTCCCTATAGGTCTGGGTGTAACCAGAATTATCCGGTTCTGTGTGGCTAAATGAATATCAGCTTTTAAACAGCCTGTGTGATTGTAGTGTTTTCTGGATAGTATCTAGGAACTTTAGAGTTTTGAATGAATTTTAGCATGTTACATTTCGTTTTTTGGTTGGCAAACACTAATTAGTTCCACATGGAGACACAACAAGTACACATAAGTGTTTTCAGAGTACAATGCTACAGAAACTAGGTGAAAAATGATATTTGTGACTGTAAACATGACATTGAATGCACATTCCCAAAAAAAAGACTTTGCTTTTCTCCAAAACCAGTTTGACTCTGCCTTTCTGGGTCCGTAGCACACGAATTCCACACGAGTTTGTCCAGATAGGTCGGGGTGTAACCAGAATTATCTGGTTCTGTGTGGCTAAATGAATATCAGCTTTGAAAACAGCCTGTGAGATTGTAGTGTTTTCTGGATAGTATCTAGGAACTTAGAGTTTTGAATGAATTTTAGCATGTTACATTTCATTTTTTGGTTGGCAAACACTAATTAGTTCCACATGGAGACACAACAAGTACACATAAGTGTTTTCTGAGTAGAATTGCAACAGAAACTAGGTGAAAAATGATATTTGCAACTGTAAACATGACATTGAATTCACATTCCCAAGAAATAGACTTTGCTTTTCTCCAAAACCAGTTTGACTCTGCTTTTCTGGGTGCTTTCCACACGAATTCCACACGAGTTTGTCCAGATAGGTCTGGGTGTAACCAGAATTATCCGGTTCTGTGTGGCTAAATGAATATCAGCTTTTAAACAGCCTGTGTGTTTGTTAGTGTTTTCTGGATAGTATCTAGGAACTTTAGAGTTTTGAATGAATTTTAGTATGTTTCATTTTGTTTTTTTGTTGGCAAACGCTAATTAGTTCCACATGGAGACACAACAAGTACAAAGAAATGTTTTCTGAGTAGAATGCTACAGGAACTAGGAGAAAAATGATATTTGCGACTGTAAACATGACATTGAATTCACATTCCCAAGAAAAAGACTTTGCTTTTCTCCAAAACCAGTTTGACTCTGCTTTTCTGGGTGCTTTGCACACGAATTCCACATGAGTTTCTCCAGATAGGTCTGGGTGTAACCAGAATTATCCGGTTCTGTGTGGCTAAATGAATATCAGCTTTTAAACAGCCTGTGTGTTTGTCAGTGTTTTCTGGATAGTATCTAGGAACTTTAGAGTTTTGAATGAATTTTAGCATGTTACATTTTGTTTTTTTGTTGGCAAACGCTAATTAGTTCCACATGGAGACACAACAAGTACACATAAGTGTTTTCAGAGTACAATGCTACAGAAACTAGGTGAAAAATGATATTTGCGACTGTAAACATGACATTGATTCCACTTGCCCAAGAAAACGTCTTTGCTTTTCTCCAAAACCAGTTTGACTCTGCTTTTCTGGGTCCTTAGCACACGAATTCCACATGAGTTTGTCCAGATAGGTCTGGGTGTAACCAGAATTATCCGGTTCTGTGTGGCTAAATGAATATCAGCTTTTAAACAGCCTGTGTGTTTGTTAGTGTTTTCTGGATAGTATCTAGGAACTTTAGAGTTTTGAATGAATTTTAGCATGTTACATTTTGTTTTTTTGTTGGCAAACGGTAAATAGTTCCACATGGAGACACAGCAAGTACACAGAAGTGTTTTCTGAGTAGAATGCTACAGAAACTAGGTGAAAAATGATATTTGCGACTGTAAACATGACATTGAATTCACATTCCCAAGAAAAAGACTTTGCTTTTCTCCAAAACCAGTTTGACTCTGCTTTTCTGGGTGCTTTGCACACGAATTCCACACGAGTTTGTCCAGATAGGTCTGGGTGTAACCAGAATTATCCGGTTCTGTGTGGCTAAATGAATATCAGCTTTTAAACAGCCTGTGTGATTGTAGTGTTTTCTGGATAGTATCTAGGAACTTTAGAGTTTTGAATGAATTTTAGCATGTTACATTTCATTTTTTGGTTGGCAAACACTAATTAGTTCCACATGGAGACACAACAAGTACACATAAGTGTTTTCAGAGTACAATGCTACAGAAACTAGGTGAAAAATGATATTTGCGACTGTAAACATGACATTGATTCCACTTGCCCAAGAAAACGTCTTTGCTTTTTACCAAAACCAGTTTGACTCTGCTTTTCTGGGTCCGTAGCACACGAATTCCACACGAGTTTGTCCAGATAGGTCTGGGTGTAACCAGAATTATCCGGTTCTGTGTGGCTAAATGAATATCAGCTTTTAAACAGCCTGTGTGTTTGTTAGTGTTTTCTGGATAGTATCTAGGAACTTTAGAGTTTTGAATGAATTTTAGCATGTTACATTTTGTTTTTTTGTTGGCAAACGCTAATTAGTTCCACATGGAGACAGAACAAGTACACATAAGTGTTTTCAGAGTACAATGCTACAGAAACTAGGTGAAAAATGATATTTGCGACTGTAAACATGATATTGATTCCACTTGCCCAAGAAAACGTCTTTGCTTTTCTCCAAAACCAGTTTGACTCTGCTTTTCTGGGTCCTTAGCACACGAATTCCACACGAGTTTGTCCAGATAGGTCTGGGTCTAACCAGAATTATCCGGTTCTGTGTGGCTAAATGAATATCAGCTTTTAAACAGCCTGTGTGTTTGTTAGTGTTTTCTGGATAGTATCTAGGAACTTTAGATTTTTGAATGAATTTTAGCATGTTACATTTTGTTTTTTTGTTGGCAAACGCTAATTAGTTCCACATGGAGACACAACAAGTACACATAAGGGTTTTCTGAGTACAATGCTACAGGAACTAGGTGAAAAATGATATTTGCGACTGTAAACATGACATTGAATTCACATTCCCAAGAAAAAGACTTTGCTTTTCTCCAAAACCAGTTTGACTCTGCTTTTCTGGGTGCTTTGCACACGAATTCCACACGAGATTGTCCAGATAGGTCTTTATCTAACCAGAAATATCCAGTTCTATGTGGCTAAATGAATATCAGCTTTTAAACAGCCTGTGTGTTTGTTAGTGTTTTCTGGATAGTATCTAGGAACTTTAGAGTTTTGAATGAATTCTAGTTTGTTACATTTTGTTTTTTTGTTGGCAAACGCTAATTAGTTCCACATGGAGTCACAACAAGTACACATAAGGGTTTTCTGAGTAGAATGTTACAGGCACTAGGAGAAAAATGATATTTGCGACTGTAAACATGACATTGAATTCACATTCCCAAGAAAAAGACTTTGCTTTTCTCCAAAACCAGTTTGACTCTGCTTTTCTGGGTGCTTTGCACACGAATTCCACACGAGTTTGTCCAGATAGGTCTGTATCTAACCAGAAATATCCAGTTCTGTGTGGCTAAATGAATATCAGCTTTTAAACTGCCTGTGTGTTTGTTAGTGTTTTCTGGATAGTATCTAGGAACTTTAGAGTTTTGAATGAATTCTAGCGTGTTACATTTTTTTTTTGTCGGCAAACGCTAATTAGTTCCACATGGAGACACAACAAGTACACATAAGTGTTTTCAGAGTACAATGCTACAGAAACTAGGTGAAAAATGATATTTGCGACTGTAAACATGACATTGATTCCACTTGCCCAAGAAAACGTCTTTGCTTTTCTCCAAAACCAGTTTGACTCTGCTTTTCTGGGTCCTTAGCACACGAATTCCACACGAGTTTCTCCAGATAGGTCTGGGTGTAACCAGAATTATCCGGTTCTGTGTGGCTAAATGAATATCAGCTTTTAAACAGCCTGTGTGTTTGTTAGTGTTTTCTGGATAGTATCTAGGAACTTTAGAGTTTTGAATGAATTTTAGCATGTTACATTTTGTTTTTTTGTTGGCAAACGCTAATTAGTTCCACATGGAGACACAGCAAGTACACATAAGTGTTTTCTGAGTAGAATGCTACAGGAACTAGGTGAAAAATGATATTTGCGACTGTAAACATCACATTGAATTCACATTCCAAAGAAACAGACTTTGCTTTTCTCCAAAACCAGTTTGACTCTGCTTTTCTGGGTGCTTTGCACACGAATTCCACACGAGATTGTCCAGATAAGTCTTTATCTAACCAGAAATATCCAGTTCTATGTGGCTAAATGAATATCAGCTTTTAAACAGCCTGTGTGTTTGTTAGTGTTTTCTGGATAGTATCTAGGAACTTTAGAGTTTTGAATGAATTCTAGTTTGTTACATTTTCTTTTTTTGTTGGCAAACGCTAATTAGTTCCACATGGAGTCACTACAAGTACACATAAGTGTTTTCTGAGTAGAATGCTACAGGAACTAGGAGAAAAATGATATTTGCGACTGTAAACATGACATTGAATTCACATTCCCAAGAAAAAGACTTTGCTTTTCTCCAAAACCAGTTTGACTCTGCTTTTCTGGGTCCGTAGCACACGAATTCGACACGAGTTTGTCCAGACAGGTCTGTATCTAACCAGAAATATCCAGTTCTGTGTGGCTAAATGAATATCAGCTTTTAAACAGCCTGTGTGTTTGTTAGTGTTTTCTGGATAGTATCTAGGAACTTTGGAGTTTTGAATGAATTCTAGCGTGTTACGTTTTTTTTTTTTGTCGGCAAACGCTAATTAGTTCCACATTGAGACACAACAAGTACACAGAAGTGTTTTCTGAGTAGAATGCTACAGAAACTAGGTGAAAAATGATATTTGCGACTGTAAACATGACATTGAATTCACATTCCCAAGAAAAAGACTTTGCTTTTCTCCAAAACCAGTTTGACTCTGCTTTTCTGGGTCCGTAGCACACGAATTCCACACGAGTTTGTCCAGATAGGTCTGGGTGTAACCAGAATTATCCGGTTCTGTGTGGCTAAATGAATATCAGCTTTTAAACAGCCTGTGTGATTGTAGTGTTTTCTGGATAGTATCTAGGAACTTTAGAGTTTTGAATGAATTTTAGCATGTTACATTTCGTTTTTTGGTTGGCAAACACTAATTAGTTCCACATGGAGACACAACAAGTACACATAAGTGTTTTCAGAGTACAATGCTACAGAAACTAGGTGAAAAATGATATTTGCGACTGTAAACATGACATTGATTCCACTTGCCCAAGAAAACATCTTTGCTTTTCTCCAAAACCAGTTTGACTCTGCTTTTCTGGGTCCTTAGCACACGAATTCCACACGAGTTTGTCCAGATAGGTCTGGGTGTAACCAGAATTATCCGGTTCTGTGTGGCTAAATGAATATCAGCTTTTAAACAGCCTGTGTGTTTGTTAGTGTTTTCTGGATAGTATCTAGGAACTTTAGAGTTTTGAATGAATTTTAGCATGTTACATTTTGTTTTTTTTGTTGGCAAACGCTAATTAGTTCCACATGGAGACACAACAATTACACAGAAGTGTTTTCTGAGTAGAATGCTACAGAAACTAGGTGAAAAATGATATTTGCGACTGTAAACATGACATTGAATTCACATTCCCAAGAAAAAGACTTTGCTTTTCTCCAAAACCAGTTTGACTCTGCTTTTCTGGGTGCTTTGCACACGAATTCCACACGAGTTTGTCCAGATAGGTCTGGGTGTAACCAGAATTATCCGGTTCTGTGTGGCTAAATGAATATCAGCTTTTAAACAGCCTGTGTGATTGTAGTGTTTTCTGGATAGTATCTATGAACTTTAGAGTTTTGAATGAATTTTAGCATGTTACATTTCATTTTTTGGTTGGCAAACACTAATTAGTTCCACATGGAGACACAACAAGTACACAGAAGTGTTTTCTGAGTAGAATGCTACAGAAACTAGGTGAAAAATGATATTTGCGACTGTAAACATGACATTGAATTCACATTCCCAAGAAAAAGACTTTGCTTTTCTCCAAAACCAGTTTGACTCTGCTTTTCTGGGTCCGTAGCACACGAATTCCACACGAGTTTGTCCAGATAGGTCTGGGTGTAACCAGAATTATCCGGTTCTGTGTGGCTAAATGAATATCAGCTTTTAAACAGCCTGTGTGATTGTAGTGTTTTCTGGATAGTATCTAGGAACTTTAGAGTTTTGAATGAATTTTAGCATGTTACATTTCGTTTTTTGGTTGGCAAACACTAATTAGTTCCACATGGAGACACAACAAGTACACATAAGTGTTTTCAGAGTACAATGCTACAGAAACTAGGTGAAAAATGATATTTGCGACTGTAAACATGACATTGATTCCACTTGCCCAAGAAAACATCTTTGCTTTTCTCCAAAACCAGTTTGACTCTGCTTTTCTGGGTCCTTAGCACACGAATTCCACACGAGTTTGTCCAGATAGGTCTGGGTCTAACCAGAATTATCCGGTTCTGTGTGGCTAAATGAATATCAGCTTTTAAACAGCCTGTGTGTTTGTTAGTGTTTTCTGGATAGTATCTAGGAACTTTAGAGTTTTGAATGAATTTTAGCATGTTACATTTTGTTTTTTTTGTTGGCAAACGCTAATTAGTTCCACATGGAGACACAACAATTACACAGAAGTGTTTTCTGAGTAGAATGCTACAGAAACTAGGTGAAAAATGATATTTGCGACTGTAAACATGACATTGAATTCACATTCCCAAGAAAAAGACTTTGCTTTTCTCCAAAACCAGTTTGACTCTGCTTTTCTGGGTGCTTTGCACACGAATTCCACACGAGTTTGTCCAGATAGGTCTGGGTGTAACCAGAATTATCCGGTTCTGTGTGGCTAAATGAATATCAGCTTTTAAACAGCCTGTGTGATTGTAGTGTTTTCTGGATAGTATCTATGAACTTTAGAGTTTTGAATGAATTTTAGCATGTTACATTTCATTTTTTGGTTGGCAAACACTAATTAGTTCCACATGGAGACACAACAAGTACACATAAGTGTTTTCTGAGTACAATGCTACAGAAACTAGGTGAAAAATGATATTTGCGACTGTAAACATGACATTGATTCCACTTGCCCAAGAAAACGTCTTTGCTTTTCTCCAAAACCAGTTTGACTCTGCTTTTCTGGGTCCTTAGCACACGAATTCCACACGAGTTTGTCCAGATAGGTCTGGGTCTAACCAGAATTATCCGGTTCTGTGTGGCTAAATGAATATCAGCTTTTAAACAGCCCGTGTGTTTGTTAGTGTTTTCTGGATAGTATCTAGGAACTTTAGAGTTTTGAATGAATTCTAGTTTGTTACATTTTCTTTTTTTGTTGGCAAACGCTAATTAGTTCCACATGGAGTCACAACAAGTACACATAAGTGTTTTCTGAGTAGAATGCTACAGGAACTAGGAGAAAAATGATATTTGCGACTGTAAACATGACATTGAATTCACATTCCCAAGAAAAAGACTTTGCTTTTCTCCAAAACCAGTTTGACTCTGCTTTTCTGGGTCCGTAGCACACGAATTCGACACGAGTTTGTCCAGACAGGTCTGTATCTAACCAGAAATATCCAGTTCTGTGTGGCTAAATGAATATCAGCTTTTAAACAGCCTGTGTGTTTGTTAGTGTTTTCTGGATAGTATCTAGGAACTTTGGAGTTTTGAATGAATTCTAGCGTGTTACGTTTTTTTTTTTTGTCGGCAAACGCTAATTAGTTCCACATGGAGACACAACAAGTACACAGAAGTGTTTTCTGAGTAGAATGCTACAGAAACTAGGTGAAAAATGATATTTGCGACTGTAAACATGACATTGAATTCACATTCCCAAGAAAAAACTTTGCTTTTCTCCAAAACCAGTTTGACTCTGCTTTTCTGGGTCCGTAGCACACGAATTCCACACGAGTTTGTCCAGATAGGTCTGGGTGTAACCAGAATTATCCGGTTCTGTGTGGTTAATGAATATCAGCTTTTAAACAGCCTGTGTGATTGTAGTGTTTTCTGGATAGTATCTAGGAACTTTAGAGTTTTGAATGAATTTTAGCATGTTACATTTCGTTTTTTGGTTGGCAAACACTAATTAGTTCCACATGGGTCACAACAAGTACACATAAGTGTTTTCAGAGTACAATGCTACAGAAACTAGGTGAAAAATGATATTTGCGACTGTAAACATGACATTGATTCCACTTGCCCAAGAAAACGTCTTTGCTTTTCTCCAAAACCAGTTTGACTCTGCTTTTCTGGGTCCTTAGCACACGAATTCCACACGAGTTTGTCCAGATAGGTCTGGGTCTAACCAGAATTATCCGGTTCTGTGTGGCTAAATGAATATCAGCTTTTAAACAGCCTGTGTGTTTGTTAGTGTTTTCTGGATAGTACCTAGGAACTTTAGAGTTTTGAATGAATTTTAGCATGTTACATTTTGTTTTTTTTGTTGGCAAACGCTAATTAGTTCCACATGGAGACACAACAATTACACAGAAGTGTTTTCTGAGTAGAATGCTACAGAAACTAGGTGAAAAATGATATTTGCGACTGTAAACATGACATTGAATCTACTTGCCCAAGAAAACGTCTTTGCTTTTCTCCAAAACCAGTTTGACTCTGCTTTTCTGGGTGCTTTGCACACGAATTCCACACGAGTTTGTCCAGATAGGTCTGGGTGTAACCAGAATTATCCGGTTCTGTGTGGCTAAATGAATATCAGCTTTTAAACAGCCTGTGTGATTGTAGTGTTTTCTGGATAGTATCTAGGAACTTTAGAGTTTTGAATGAATTTTAGCATGTTACATTTTGTTTTTTGTTGGCAAACGCTAATTAGTTCCACATGGAGACACAACAAGTACACATAAGTGTTTTCTGAGTAGAATGCTACAGGAACTAGGTGAAAAATGATATTTGCGACTGTAAACATGACATTGAATTCACATTCCCAAGAAAAAGACATTGCTTTTCTCCAAAACCAGTTTGACTCTGCTTTTCTGGGTGCTTTGCACACGAATTCCACACGAGATTGTCCAGATAAGTCTTTATCTAACCAGAAATATCCAGTTCTATGTGGCTAAATGAATATCAGCTTTTAAACAGCCTGTGTGTTTGTTAGTGTTTTCTGGATAGTATCTAGGAACTTTAGAGTTTTGAATGAATTCTAGTTTGTTACATTTTCTTTTTTTGTTGGCAAACGCTAATTAGTTCCACATGGAGTCAAAACAAGTACACATAAGGGTTTTCGAGTAGAATGCTACAGGAAATAGGAGAAAAATGATATTTGCGACTGTAAACATGACATTGAATTCACATTCCCAAGAAATAGACTTTGCTTTTCTCCAAAACCAGTTTGACTCTGCTTTTCTGGGTGCTTTGCACACGAATTCCACACGAGTTTGTCCAGATAGGTCTGTATCTAACCAGAAATATCCAGTTCTGTGTGGCTAAATGAATATCAGCTTTTAAACAGCCTGTGTGTTTGTTAGTGTTTTCTGGATAGTATCTAGGAACTTTAGAGTTTTGAATGAATTCTAGCGTGTTACATTTTTTTTTTTGTCGCCAAACGCTAATTAGTTCCACATGGAGACACAACAAGTACACAGAAGTTTTTTCTGAATAGAATGCTACAGAAACTAGGTGAAAAATGATATTTGCGACTGTAAACATGACATTGAATCCACTTGCCCAAGAAAACGTCTTTGCTTTTCTCCAAAACAAGTTTGACTCTGCTTTTCTGGGTCCTTAGCACACGAATTCCACACGAGTTTGTCCAGATAGGTCTGGGTGTAACCAGAATTATCCGGTTCTGTGTGGCTAAATGAATATCAGCTTTTCAACAGCCTGTGTGTTTTTTAGTGTTTTCTGGATAGTATCTAGGAACTTTAGAGTTTTGAATGAATTCTAGCATGTTACATTTTGTTTTTTTGTTGGCAAACGCTAATTAGTTCCACATGGAGTCACAACAAGTACACATAAGTGTTTTCTGAGTAGAATGCTACAGGAACTAGGAGAAAAATGATATTTGCGACTGTAAACATGACATTGAATTCACATTCCCAAGAAAAAGACTTTGCTTTTCTCCAAAACCAGTTTGACTCTGCTTTTCTGGGTCCGTAGCACACGAATTCGACACGAGTTTGTCCAGACAGGTCTGTATCTAACCAGAAATATCCAGTTCTGTGTGGCTAAATGAATATCAGCTTTTAAACAGCCTGTGTGTTTGTTAGTGTTTTCTGGATAGTATCTAGGAACTTTGGAGTTTTGAATGAATTCTAGCGTGTTACGTTTTTTTTTTTTGTCGGCAAACGCTAATTAGTTCCACATGGAGACACAACAAGTACACAGAAGTGTTTTCTGAGTAGAATGCTACAGAAACTAGGTGAAAAATGATATTTGCGACTGTAAACATGACATTGAATTCACATTCCCAAGAAAAAGACTTTGCTTTTCTCCAAAACCAGTTTGACTCTGCTTTTCTGGGTCCGTAGCACACGAATTCCACACGAGTTTGTCCAGATAGGTCTGGGTGTAACCAGAATTATCCGGTTCTGTGTGGCTAAATGAATATCAGCTTTTACACAGCCTGTGTGTTTGTTAGTGTTTTCTGGTTAGTATCTAGGAACTTTAGAGTTTTGAATGAATTCTAGCGTGTTACATTTTTTTTTTTTGTTGGCAAACGCTAATTAGTTCCACATGGAGACACAACAAGTACACAGAAGTGTTTTCTGAGTAGAATGCTACAGGAACTAGGTTAAAAATGGTATTTGCGACTGTAAACATGACATTGAATTCACATTCCCAGGAAAAAGACTTTGCTTTTCTCCAAAACCAGTTTGACTCTGCTTTTCTGGGTGCTTTGCTCACGAATTCCACACGAGTTTGTCCAGATAGGTCTGTATCTAACCAGAAATATCCAGTTATGTGTGCCTAAATGAATATCAGCTTTTAAACAGCCTGTGTGTTTGTTAGTGTTTTCTGGTTAGTATCTAGGAACTTTAGAGTTTTGAATGAATTCTAGCGTGTTACATTTTTTTTTTTTTTGGCAAACGCTAATTAGTTCCACATGGAGACACAACAAGTACACAGAAGTGTTTTCTGAGTAGAATGCTACAGGAACTAGGTGAAATATGATATTTGTGACTGTAAACATGACATTGAATTCACATTCCCAAGAAAAAGACTTTGCTTTTCTCCAAAACCAGTTTGAGTCTGCTTTTCTGGGTCCTTAGCACATGAATTCCACACGAGTTTTTCCAGATAGGTCTGGGTGTAACCAGAATAATCCGGTTCTGTGTGGCTAAATGAATATCAGCTATTAAACAGCCTGTGTGATTGTAGTGTTTTCTGGATAGTATCTAGGAACTTTAGAGTTTTGAATGAATTTTAGCATGTTACATTTCGTTTTTTGGTTGGCAAACACTAATTAGTTCCACATGGAGACACAACAAGTACACAGAAGTGTTTTCAGAGTACAATGCTACAGAAACTAGGTGAAAAATGATATTTGCGACTGTAAACATGACATTGAATCCACTTGCCCAAGAAAACATCTTTGCTTTTCTCCAAAACCAGTTTGACTCTGCTTTTCTGGGTCCGTAGCACACGAATTCCACACGAGTTTGTCCAGATAGGTCTGGGTGTAACCAGAATTATCCGGTTCTGTGTGGCTAAATGAATATCAGCTTTTAAACAGCCTGTGTGTTTGTTAGTGTTTTCTGGATAGTATCTAGGAACTTTAGAGTTTTGAATGAATTTTAGCATGTTACATTTTGTTTTTTGTTGCCAAACGCTAATTAGTTCCACATGGAGACACAACAAGTACACATAAGTGTTTTCTGAGTAGAATGCTACAGGAACTAGGTGAAAAATGATATTTGCGACTGTAAACATGACATTGAATCCACTTGTCCAAGAAAAAGACTTTGCTTTTCTCCAAAACCAGTTTGACTCTGCTTTTCTGGGTGCTTTGCACACGAATTCCACACGAGTTTGTCCAGATAGGTCTGTATCTACCAGAAATATCCAGTTCTGTGTGGCTAAATGAATATCAGCTTTTAAACAGCCTGTGTGTTTGTTACTTTTTTCTGGATAGTATCTAGGAACTTTAGAGTTTTGAATGAATTCTAGCATGTTACATTTTTTTTTTTGTCGGCAAACGCTAATTAGTTCAACATGGAGACACAACAAGTACACAGAAGTGTTTTCTGAGTAGAATGCTACAGGAACTAGGTGAAAAATGATATTTGCGACTGTAAACAAGACATTGAATTCACATTCCCAAGAAAAAGACTTTGATTTTCTCCAAAACCAGTTTGACTCTGCTTTTCTGGGTCCTTAGCACACGAATTCCACACGAGTTTGTCCAGATAGGTCTGGGTGTAACCAGAATTATCCGGTTCTGTGTGGCTAAATGAATATCAGCTTTTAAACAGCCTGTGTGTTTGTTAGTGTTTTCTGGATAGTATCTAGGAACTTTAGAGTTTTGAATGAATTTTAGCATGTTACATTTGTTTTTTTGTTGGCAAACGCTAATTAGTTCCACATGGAGACACAACAAGTACAAATAAGTGTTTTCTGAGTAGAATGCTACAGGAACTAGGTTAAAAATGGTATTTGTGACTGTAAACATGACATTGAATTCACATTCCCAAGAAAAAGACTTTGCTTTTCCCCAAAACCAGTTTGACTCTGCTTTTCTGGGTGCTTTGCACACGAATTCCACACGAGTTTGTCCAGATAGGTCTGTATCTAACCAGAAATATCCAGTTCTGTGTGGCTAAATGAATATCAGCTTTTAAACAGCCTGTGTGTTTGTTAGTGTTTTCTGGATAGTATCTAGGAACTTTAGAGTTTTGAATGAATTCTAGCATGTTACATTTTGTTTTTTTGTTGGCAAACGCTAATTAGTTCCACATGGAGACACAACAAGTACACATAAGTGTTTTCTGAGTAGAATGCTACAGGAACTAGGTTAAAAATGGTATTTGTGACTGTAAACATGACATTGAATTCACATTCCCAAGAAAAAGACTTTGCTTTTCTCCAAAACCAGTTTGACTCTGCTTTTCTGGGTGCTTTGCACAGGAATTCCACACGAGTTTGTCCAGATAGTTCTGTATCTAACCAGTAATATCCAGTTCTGTGTGGCTAAATGAATATCAGCTTTTAAACAGCCTGTGTGTTTGTTAGTGTTTTCTGGATAGTATCTAGGAACTTTAGAGTTTTGAATGAATTCTAGCGTGTTACATTTTTTTGTTGTTGGCAAACGCTAATTAGTTCCACATGGAGACACAACAAGTACACAGAAGTGTTTTCAGAGTACAATGCTACAGAAACTAGGTGAAAAATGATATTTGCGACTGTAAACATGACATTGAATCCACTTGCCCAAGAAAACATCTTTGCTTTTCTCCAAAACCAGTTTGACTCTGCTTTTCTGGGTCCTTAGCACACGAATTCCACACGAGTTTGTCCAGATAGGTCTGGGTGTAACCAGAATTATCCGGTTCTGTGTGGCTAAATGAATATCAGCTTTTAAACAGCCTGTGTGTTTGTTAGTGTTTTCTGGATAGTATCTAGGAACTTTAGAGTTTTGAATGAATTTTAGCATGTTACATTTTGTTTTTTGTTGCCAAACGCTAATTAGTTCCACATGGAGACACAACAAGTACACATAAGTGTTTTCTGAGTAGAATGCTACAGGAACTAGGTGAAAAATGATATTTGCGACTGTAAACATGACATTGAATCCACTTGTCCAAGAAAAAGACTTTGCTTTTCTCCAAAACCAGTTTGACTCTGCTTTTCTGGGTGCTTTGCACACGAATTCCACACGAGTTTGTCCAGATAGGTCTGTATCTAACCAGAAATATCCAGTTCTGTGTGGCTAAATGAATATCAGCTTTTAAACAGCCTGTGTGTTTGTTACTGTTTTCTGGATAGTATCTAGGAACTTTAGAGTTTTGAATGAATTCTAGCGTGTTACATTTTTTTTTTGTCGGCAAACGCTAATTAGTTCCACATGGAGACACAACAAGTACACAGAAGTGTTTTCTGAGTAGAATGCTACAGGAACTAGGTGAAAAATGATATTTGCGACTGTAAACAAGACATTGAATTCACATTCCCAAGAAAAAGACTTTGATTTTCTCCAAAACCAGTTTGACTCTGCTTTTCTGGGTGCTTTGCACACGAATTCCACACGAGTTTGTCCAGATAGGTCTGTATCTAACCAGAAATATCCAGTTCTGTGTGGCTAAATGAATATCAGCTTTTAAACAGCCTGTGTGTTTGTTAGTGTTTTCTGGATAGTATCTAGGAACTTTAGAGTTTTGAATGAATTTTAGCATGTTACATTTTGTTTTTTTGTTGGCAAACGCTAATTAGTTCCACATGGAGACACAACAAGTACACAGAAGTGTTTTCTGAGTAGAATGCTACAGGAACTAGGTGAAAAATGATATTTGCGACAGTAACCATGACATTGAATTCACATTCCCAAGAAAAAGACTTTGCTTTTCTCCAAAACCAGTTTGACTCTGCTTTTCTTGGAGCTTTGCACAGGAATTCCACACGAGTTTGTCCAGATAGGTCTGGGTGTAACCAGAATTATCCGGTTCTGTGTGGCTAAATGAAATTCAGCTTTTAAACAGCCTGTGTGTTTGTTAGTGTTTTCTGGATAGTATCTAGGAACTTTAGAGTTTTGAATGAATTCTAGCGTGTTACATTTTTTTTTTGTTGGCAAACGCTAATTAGTTCCACATGGAGACACAACAAGTACACAGAAGTGTTTTCTGAGTAGAATGCTACAGGAACTAGGAGAAAAATGATATTTGCGACTGTAAACATGACATTGAATTCACATTCCCAAGAAAAAGACTTTGCTTTTCCCCAAAACCAGTTTGACTCTGCTTTTCTTGGAGCTTTGCACACGAATTCCACACGAGTTTGTCCAGATAGGTCTGTATCTAACCAGAAATATCCAGTTCTGTGTGGCTAAATGAATATCAGCTTTTAAACAGCCTGTGTGTTTGTTAGTGTTTTCTGGATAGCATCTAGGAACTTTAGAGTTTTGAATGAATTCTAGCATGTTACATTTTTTTTTTTGTTGGCAAACGCTAATTAGTTCCACATGGAGACACAACAAGTACACATAAGTGTTTTCTGAGTAGAATGCTACAGGAACTAGGTGAAAAATGATATTTGCGACTGTAAACATGACATTGAATTCACATTCCCAAGAAAAAGACTTTGCTTTTCTCCAAAACCAGTTTGACTCTGCTTTTCTGGGTGCTTTGCACAGGAATTAGACAAGAGTTTGTCCAGATAGGTCTGTATCTAACCAGAAATATCCAGTTCTGTGTGGCTAAATGAATATCAGCTTTTAAACAGCCTGTGTGTTTGTTAGTGTTTTCTGGATAGTATCTAGGAACTTTAGAGTTTTGAATGAATTCTAGCGTGTTACATTTTTTTTTTGTTGGCAAACGCTAATTAGTTCCACATGGAGACACAACAAGTACACAGAAGTGTTTTCTGAGTAGAATGCTACAGGAACTAGGTGAAAAATGATATTTGTGACTGTAAACATGACATTGAATTCACATTCCCAAGAAAAAGACTTTGCTTTTCTCCAAAACCAGTTTGACTCTGCTTTTCTGGGTCCTTAGCACACGAATTCCACACGAGTTTGTCCAGATAGGTCTGGGTGTAACCAGAATTATCCGGTTCTGTGTGGCTAAATGAATATCAGCTTTTAAACAGCCTGTGTGTTTGTTAGTGTTTTCTGGATAGTATCTAGGAACTTTAGAGTTTTGAATGAATTCTAGCGTGTTACATTTTTTTTTTGTTGGCAAACGCTAATTAGTTCCACATGGAGACACAACAAGTACACAGAAGTGTTTTCTGAGTACAATGCTACAGAAACTAGGTGAAAAATGATATTTGCGACTGTAAACATGACATTGAATTCACATTCCCAAGAAAAAGACTTTGATTTTCTCCAAAACCAGTTTGACTCTGCTTTTCTGGGTCCGTAGCACACGAATTCCACACGAGTTTGTCCAGATAGGTCTGGGTGTAACCAGAATTATCCGGTTCTGTGTGGCTAAATGAATATCAGCTTTTAAACAGCCTGTGTGTTTGTTAGTGTTTTCTGGATAGTATCTAGGAACTTTAGAGTTTTGAATGAATTCTAGCATGTTACATTTTGTTTTTTGGTTGGCAAACGCTAATTAGTTCCACATGGAGACACAACAAGTACACAGAAGTGTTTTCTGAGTAGAATGCTACAGGAACTAGGTGAAAAATGATATTTGCGACAGTAACCATGACATTGAATTCACATTCCCAAGAAAAAGACTTTGCTTTTCTCCAAAACCAGTTTGACTCTGCTTTTCTGGGTGCTTTGCACACGAATTCCACACGAGTTTGTCCAGATAGGTCTGTATCTAACCAGAAATATCCAGTTCTGTGTGGCTAAATGAATATCAGCTTTTAAACAGCCTGTGTGTTTGTTAGTGTTTTCTGGATAGTATCTAGGAACTTTAGAGTTTTGAATGAATTTTAGCATGTTACATTTTGTTTTTTTGTTGGCAAACGCTAATTAGTTCCACATGGAGACACAACAAGTACACAGAAGTGTTTTCTGAGTAGAATGCTACAGGAACTAGGTGAAAAATGATATTTGCGACAGTAACCATGACATTGAATTCACATTCCCAAGAAAAAGACTTTGCTTTTCTCCAAAACCAGTTTGACTCTGCTTTTCTTGGAGCTTTGCACAGGAATTCCACACGAGTTTGTCCAGATAGGTCTGGGTGTAACCAGAATTATCCGGTTCTGTGTGGCTAAATGAATATCAGCTTTTAAACAGCCTGTGTGTTTGTTAGTGTTTTCTGGATAGTATCTAGGAACTTTAGAGTTTTGAATGAATTCTAGCGTGTTACATTTTTTTTTGTTGGCAAACGCTAATTAGTTCCACATGGAGACACAACAAGTACACAGAAGTGTTTTCTGAGTAGAATGCTACAGGAACTAGGAGAAAAATGATATTTGCGACTGTAAACATGACATTGAATTCACATTCCCAAGAAAAAGACTTTGCTTTTCCCCAAAACCAGTTTGACTCTGCTTTTCTTGGAGCTTTGCACACGAATTCCACACGAGTTTGTCCAGATAGGTCTGTATCTAACCAGAAATATCCAGTTCAGTGTGGCTAAATGAATATCAGCTTTTAAACAGCCTGTGTGTTTGTTAGTGTTTTCTGGATAGCATCTAGGAACTTTAGAGTTTTGAATGAATTCTAGCGTGTTACATTTTTTTTTTTTTGTTGGCAAACGCTAATTAGTTCCACATGGAGACACAACAAGTACACATAAGTGTTTTCTGAGTAGAATGCTACAGGAACTAGGTGAAAAATGATATTTGCGACTGTAAACATGACATTGAATTCACATTCCCAAGAAAAAGACTTTGCTTTTCTCCAAAACCAGTTTGACTCTGCTTTTCTGGGTGCTTTGCACAGGAATTAGACAAGAGTTTGTCCAGATAGGTCTGTATCTAACCAGAAATATCCAGTTCTGTGTGGCTAAATGAATATCAGCTTTTAAACAGCCTGTGTGTTTGTTAGTGTTTTCTGGATAGTATCTAGGAACTTTAGAGTTTTGAATGAATTCTAGCGTGTTACATTTTTTTTTGTTGGCAAACGCTAATTAGTTCCACATGGAGACACAACAAGTACACAGAAGTGTTTTCTGAGTAGAATGCTACAGGAACTAGGAGAAAAATGATATTTGCGACTGTAAACATGACATTGAATTCACATTCCCAAGAAAAAGAGTTTGCTTTTCCCCAAAACCAGTTTGACTCTGCTTTTCTTGGAGCTTTGCACACGAATTCCACACGAGTTTGTCCAGATAGGTCTGGGTGTAACCAGAATTATCCGGTTCTGTGTGGCTAAATGAATATCAGCTTTTAAACAGCCTGTGTGTTTGTTAGTGTTTTCTGGATAGTATCTAGGAACTTTAGAGTTTTGAATGAATTCTAGCGTGTTACATTTTTTTTTTGTTGGCAAACGCTAATTAGTTCCACATGGAGACACAACAAGTACACAGAAGTGTTTTCTGAGTAGAATGCTACAGGAACTAGGAGAAAAATGATATTTGCGACTGTAAACATGACATTGAATTCACATTCCCAAGAAAAAGAGTTTGCTTTTCCCCAAAACCAGTTTGACTCTGCTTTTCTTGGAGCTTTGCACACGAATTCCACACGAGTTTGTCCAGATAGGTCTGTATCTAACCAGAAATATCCAGTTCTGTGTGGCTAAATGAATATCAGCTTTTAAACAGCCTGTGTGTTTGTTAGTGTTTTCTGGATAGCATCTAGGAACTTTAGAGTTTTGAATGAATTCTAGCGTGTTACATTTTTTTTTTTGTTGGCAAACGCTAATTAGTTCCACATGGAGACACAACAAGTACACATAAGTGTTTTCTGAGTAGAATGCTACAGGAACTAGGTGAAAAATGATATTTGCGACTGTAAACATGACATTGAATTCACATTCCCAAGAAAAAGACTTTGCTTTTCTCCAAAACCAGTTTGACTCTGCTTTTCTGGGTGCTTTTCACAGGAATTAGACAAGAGTTTGTCCAGAAAGGTCTGTATCTAACCAGAAATATCCAGTTCTGTGTGGCTAAATGAATATCAGCTTTTAAACAGCCTGTGTGTTTGTTAGTGTTTTCTGGATAGTATCTAGGAACTTTAGAGTTTTGAATGAATTCTAGCGTGTTACATTTTTTTTTGTTGGCAAACGCTAATTAGTTCCACATGGAGACACAACAAGTACACAGAAGTGTTTTCTGAGTAGAATGCTACAGGAACTAGGTGAAAAATGATATTTGTGACTGTAAACATGACATTGAATTCACATTCCCAAGAAAAAGACTTTGCTTTTCTCCAAAACCAGTTTGACTCTGCTTTTCTGGGTGCTTTGCACACGAATTCCACACGAGTTTGTCCAGATAGGTCTGGGTGTAACCAGAATTATCCGGTTCTGTGTGGCTAAATGAATATCAGCTTTTAAACAGCCTGTGTGTTTGTTAGTGTTTTCTGGATAGTATCTAGGAACTTTAGAGTTTTGAATGAATTTTAGCATGTTACATTTTGTTTTTTTGTTGGCAAAAGCTAATTAGTTCCACATGGAGACACAACAAGTACACAGAAGTGTTTTCTGAGTAGAATGCTACAGGAACTAGGTGAAAAATGATATTTGCGACAGTAACCATGACATTGAATTCACATTCCCAAGAAAAAGACTTTGCTTTTCTCCAAAACCAGTTTGACTCTGCTTTTCTTGGAGCTTTGCACAGGAATTCCACACGAGTTTGTCCAGATAGGTCTGGGTGTAACCAGAATTATCCGGTTCTGTGTGGCTAAATGAATATCAGCTTTTAAACAGCCTGTGTGTTTGTTAGTGTTTTCTGGATAGTATCTAGGAACTTTAGAGTTTTGAATGAATTCTAGCGTGTTACATTTTTTTTTTGTTGGCAAACGCTAATTAGTTCCACATGGAGACACACAAGTACACAGAAGTGTTTTCTGAGTAGAATGCTACAGGAACTAGGAGAAAAATGATATTTGCGACTGTAAACATGACATTAAATTCACATTCCCAAGAAAAAGAGTTTGCTTTTCCCCAAAACCAGTTTGACTCTGCTTTTCTTGGAGCTTTGCACACGAATTGCACACGAGTTTGTCCAGATAGGTCTGTATCTAACCAGAAATATCCAGTTCTGTGTGGCTAAATGAATATCAGCTTTTAAACAGCCTGTGTGTTTGTTAGTGTTTTCTGGATAGCATCTAGGAACTTTAGAGTTTTGAATGAATTCTAGCGTGTTACATTTTTTTTTTTGTTGGCAAACGCTAATTAGTTCCACATGGAGACACAACAAGTACACATAAGTGTTTTCTGAGTAGAATGCTACAGGAACTAGGTGAAAAATGATATTTGCGACTGTAAACATGACATTGAATTCACATTCCCAAGAAAAAGACTTTGCTTTTCTCCAAAACCAGTTTGACTCTGCTTTTCTGGGTGCTTTGCACAGGAATTAGACAAGAGTTTGTCCAGATAGGTCTGTATCTAACCAGAAATATCCAGTTCTGTGTGGCTAAATGAATATCAGCTTTTAAACAGCCTGTGTGTTTGTTAGTGTTTTCTGGATAGTATCTAGGAACTTTAGAGTTTTGAATGAATTCTAGCGTGTTACATTTTTTTTTTTGTTGGCAAACGCTAATTAGTTCCACATGGAGACACAACAAGTACACAGAAGTGTTTTCTGAGTAGAATGCTACAGGAACTAGGTGAAAAATGATATTTGTGACTGTAAACATGACATTGAATTCACATTCCCAAGAAAAAGACTTTGCTTTTCTCCAAAACCAGTTTGACTCTGCTTTTCTGGGTGCTTTGCACACGAATTCCACACGAGTTTGTCCAGATAGGTCTGGGTGTAACCAGAATTATCCGGTTCTGTGTGGCTAAATGAATATCAGCTTTTAAACAGCCTGTGTGTTTGTTAGTGTTTTCTGGATAGTATCTAGGAACTTTAGAGTTTTGAATGAATTCTAGCGTGTTACATTTTTTTTTTGTTGGCAAACGCTAATTAGTTCCACATGAAGACACAACAAGTACACAGAAGTGTTTTCTGAGTAGAATGCTACAGGAACTAGGTGAAAAATGATATTTGCGACTGTAAACATTACATTGAATTCACATTCCCAAGAAAAAGACTTTGCTTTTCTCCAAAACCAGTTTGACTCTGCTTTTCTGGGTGCTTTGCACAGGAATTCCACACGAGTTTCTCCAGATAGGTCTGTATCTAACCAGAAATATCCAGTTCTGTGTGGCTAAATGAATATCAGCTTTTAAACAGCCTGTGTGTTTGTTAGTGTTTTCTGGATAGTATCTAGGAACTTTAGAGTTTTGAATGAATTCTAGCATGTTACATTTTGTTTTTTTGTTGGCAAACGCTAATTCGTTCCACATGGAGACACAACAAGTACACAGAAGTGTTTTCTGAGTAGAATGCTACAGGAACTAGGTGAAAAATGATATTTGCGAAAGTAAACAAGACATTAAAATCACATTCCCAAGAAAAAGACTTTGATTTTCTCCAAAACCAGTTTGACTCTGCTTTTCTGGGTCCTTAGCACACGAATTCCACACGAGTTTGTCCAGATAGGTCTGGGTGTAACCAGAATTATCCAGTTCTGTGTGGCTAAATGAATATCAGCTTTTAAACAGCCTGTGTGTTTGTTAGTGTTTTCTGGATAGTATCTAGGAACTTTAGAGTTTTGAATGAATTTTAGCATGTTACATTTTGTTTTTTGGTTGGCAAATGCTAATTAGTTCCACATGGAGACACAACAAGTACACAGAAGTGTTTTCTGAGTAGAATGCTACAGGAACTAGGTGAAAAATGATATTTGCGACAGTAACCATGACATTGAATTCACATTCCCAAGAAAAAGACTTTGCTTTTCTCCAAAACCAGTTTGACTCTGCTTTTCTTGGAGCTTTGCACAGGAATTCCACACGAGTTTGTCCAGATAGGTCTGTATCTAACCAGAAATATCCAGTTCTGTGTGGCTAAATGAATATCAGCTTTTAAACAGCCTGTGTGTTTGTTAGTGTTTTCTGGATAGTTTCTAGGAACTTTAGAGTTTTGAATGAATTCTAGCGTGTTACATTTTGTTTTTTTGTTGGCAAACGCTAATTAGTTCCACATGGAGACACAACAAGTACACAGAAGTGTTTTCTGAGTAGAATGCTACAGGAACTAGGTGAAAAATGATATTTGTGACTGTAAACATGACATTGAATTCACATTCCCAAGAAAAAGACTTTGCTTTTCTCCAAAACCAGTTTGACTCTGCTTTTCTGGGTCCTTAGCACACGAATTCCACACGAGTTTGTCCAGATAGGTCTGGGTGTAACCAGAATTATCCGGTTCTGTGTGGCTAAATGAATATCAGCTTTTAAACAGCCTGTGTGTTTGTTAGTGTTTTCTGGATAGTATCTAGGAACTTTAGAGTTTTGAATGAATTCTAGCATGTTACATTTTGTTTTTTGGTTGGCAAACGCTAATTAGTTCCACATGGAGACACAACAAGTACACATAAGTGTTTTCTGAGTACAATGCTACAGGAACTAGGTGAAAAATGATATTTGCGACTGTAAACATGACATTGAATTCACATTCCCAAGAAAAAGACTTTGCTTTTCTCCAAAACCAGTTTGACTCTGCTTTTCTGGGTGCTTTGCACACGAATTCCACACGAGTTTGTCCAGATAGGTCTGTATCTAACCAGAAATATCCAGTTCTGTGTGGCTAAATGAATATCAGCTTTTAAACAGCCTGTGTGTTTGTTAGTGTTTTCTGGATAGTATCTAGGAACTTTAGAGTTTTGAATGAATTCTAGCGTGTTACATTTTTTTTTGTTGGCAAACGCTAATTAGTTCCACATGGAGACACAACAAGTACACAGAAGTGTTTTCTGAGTAGAATGCTACAGGAACTAGGAGAAAAATGATATTTGTGACTGTAAACATGACATTGAATTCACATTCCCAAGAAAAAGACTTTGCTTTTCTCCAAAACCAGTTTGACTCTGCTTTTCTGGGTCATTAGCACACGAATTCCACACGAGTTTGTCCAGATAGGTCTGGGTGTAACCAGAATTATCCGGTTCTGTGTGGCTAAATGAAATTCAGCTTTTAAACAGCCTGTGTGTTTGTTAGTGTTTTCTGGATAGTATCTAGGAACTTTAGAGTTTTGAATGAATTCTAGCATGTTACATTTTGTTTTTTTGTTGGCAAACGCTAATTAGTTCCACATGGAGACACAACAAGTACACATAAGTGTTTTCTGAGTACAATGCTACAGGAACTAGGAGAAAAATGATATTTGCGACTGTAAACATGACATTGAATTCACATTCCCAAGAAAAAGACTTTGCTTTGCTCCAAAACCAGTTTGACTCTACTTTTCTGGGTGCTTTGCACACGAATTGCACACGAGTTTGTCCAGATAGGTCTGTATCTAACCAGAAATATCCAGTTCTGTGTAGCTAAATGAATATCAGCTTTTAAACAGCCTGTGTGTTTGTTAGTGTTTTCTGGATAGCATCTAGGAACTTTAGAGTTTTGAATGAATTCTAGCGTGTTACATTTTTTTTGTTGGCAAACGCTAATTAGTTCCACATGGAGACACAACAAGTACACAGAAGTGTTTTCTGAGTAGAATGCTACAGGAACTAGGAGAAAAATGATATTTGCGACTGTAAACATGACATTGAATTCACATTCCCAAGAAAAAGACTTTGCTTTTCTCCAAAACCAGTTTGACTCTGCTTTTCTGGGTGCTTTGCACACGAATTCCACACGAGTTTCTCCAGATAGGTCTGTATCTAACCAGAAATATCCAGTTCTGTGTGGCTAAATGAATATCAGCTTTTAAACAGCCTGTGTGTTTGTTAGTGTTTTCTGGATAGTATCTAGGAACTTTAGAGTTTTGAATGAATTCTAGCGTGTTACATTTTTTTTTTTGTTGGCAAACGCTAATTAGTTCCACATGGAGACACAACAAGTACACATAAGTGTTTTCTGAGTAGAATGCTACAGGAACTAGGTGAAAAATGATATTTGTGACTGTAAACATGACATTGAATTCACATTCCCAAGAAAAAGACTTTGCTTTTCTCCAAAACCAGTTTGAGTCTGCTTTTCTGGGTGCTTTGAACAGGAATTCCACACGAGTTTCTCCAGATAGGTCTGGGTGTAACCAGAATTATCCGGTTCTGTGTGGCTAAATGAATATCAGCTTTTAAACAGCCTGTGTGTTTGTTAGTGTTTTCTGGATAGTATCTAGGAACTTTAGAGTTTTGAATGCATTCTAGCGTGTTACATTTTTTTGTTGTTGGCAAACGCTAATTAGTTCCACATGGAGACACAACAAGTACACAGAAGTGTTTTCTGAGTAGAATGCTACAGGAACTAGGTTAAAAATGATATTTGCGACTGTAAACATTACATTGAATTCACATTCCCAAGAAAAAGACTTTGCTTTTCTCCAAAACCAGTTTGACTCTGCTTTTCTGGGTGCTTTGCACAGGAATTCCACAGGAGTTTCTCCAGATAGGTCTGTATCTAACCAGAAATATCCAGTTCTGTGTGGCTAAATGAATATCAGCTTTTCAACAGCCTGTGTGTTTGTTAGTGTTTTCTGGATAGTATCTAGGAACTTTAGAGTTTTGAATAAATTCTAGCATGTTACATTTTGTTTTTTGGTTGGCAAACGCTAATTAGTTCCACATGGAGACACAACAAGTACACATAAGTGTTTTCTGAGTAGAATGCTACAGGAACTAGGTGAAAAATGATATTTGCGACTGTAAACATGACATTGAATTCACATTCCCAAGAAAAAGACTTTGATTTTCTCCAAAACCAGTTTGACTCTGCTTTTCTGGGTCCATAGCACACGAATTCCACACGAGTTTGTCCAGATAGGTCTGGGTGTAACCAGAATTATCCAGTTCTGTGTGGCTAAATGAATATCAGCTTTTAAACAGCCTGTGTGTTTGTAGTGTTTTCTGGATAGTATCTAGGTACTTTAGAGTTTTGAATGAATTCTAGCATGTTACATTTTGTTTTTTTGTTGGGAAACGCTAATTAGTTCCACATGGAGACACAACAAGTACACATAAGTGTTTTCTGAGTAGAATGCTACAGGAACTAGTTTAATAATGATATTTGCGACTGTAACCATGACATTGAATTCACATTCCCAAGAAAAAGACTTTGCTTTTCTCCAAAACCAGTTTGACTCTGCTTTTCTGGGTGCTTTGCACAGGAATTCCACACGAGTTTCTCCAGATAGGTCTGTATCTAACCAGAAATATCCAGTTCTGTGTGGCTAAATGAATATCAGCTTTTAAACAGCCTGTGTGTTTGTTAGTGTTTTCTGGATAGTATCTAGGAACTTTAGAGTTTTGAATGAATTCTAGCATGTTACATTTTGTTTTTTTGTTGGCAAACGCTAATTCGTTCCACATGGAGACACAACAAGTACACAGAAGTGTTTTCTGAGTATAATGCTACAGGAACTAGGTGAAAAATGATATTTGCGAAAGTAAACAAGACATTAAAATCACATTCCCAAGAAAAATACTTTGATTTTCTCCAAAACCAGTTTGACTCTGCTTTTCTGGGTCCTTAGCACACGAATTCCACACGAGTTTGTCCAGATAGGTCTGGGTGTAACCAGAATTATCCAGTCCTGTGTGGCTAATGAATATCAGCTTTTAAACAGCCTGTGTGTTTGTTAGTGTTTTCTGGATAGTATCTAGGAACTTTAGAGTTTTGAATGAATTTTAGCATGTTACATTTTGTTTTTTGGTTGGCAAATGCTAATTAGTTCCACATGGAGACACAACAAGTACACAGAAGTGTTTTCTGAGTAGAATGCTACAGGAACTAGGTGAAAAATGATATTTGCGACAGTAACCATGACATTGAATTCACATTCCCAAGAAAAAGACTTTGCTTTTCTCCAAAACCAGTTTGACTCTGCTTTTCTTGGAGCTTTGCACAGGAATTCCACACGAGTTTGTCCAGATAGGTCTGTATCTAACCAGAAATATCCAGTTCTGTGTGGCTAAATGAATATCAGCTTTTAAACAGCCTGTGTGTTTGTTAGTGTTTTCTGGATAGTATCTAGGAACTTTAGAGTTTTGAATGAATTCTAGCGTGTTACATTTTTTTTTTGTTGGCAAACGCTAATTAGTTCCACATGGAGACACAACAAGTACACAGAAGTGTTTTCTGAGTAGAATGCTACAGGAACTAGGAGAAAAATGATATTTGTGACTGTAAACATGACATTGAATTCACATTCCCAAGAAAAAGACTTTGCTTTTCTCCAAAACCAGTTTGAGTCTGCTTTTCTGGGTCCTTAGCACACGAATTCCACACGAGTTTGTCCAGATAGGTCTGGGTGTAACCAGAATTATCCGGTTCTGTGTGGCTAAATGAAATTCAGCTTTTAAACAGCCTGTGTGTTTTTTAGTGTTTTCTGGATAGTATCTAGGAACTTTAGAGTTTTGAATGAATTCTAGCATGTTACATTTTGTTTTTTTGTTGGCAAACGCTAATTAGTTCCACATGGAGACACAACAAGTACACATAAGTGTTTTCTGAGTACAATGCTACAGGAACTAGGAGAAAAATGATATTTGCGACTGTAAACATGACATTGAATTCACATTCCCAAGAAAAAGACTTTGCTTTGCTCCAAAACCAGTTTGACTCTGCTTTTCTGGGTGCTTTGCACAGGAATTCCACAAGAGTTTGTCCAGATAGGTCTGTATCTAACCAGAAATATCCAGTTCTGTGTGGCTAAATGAATATCAGCTTTTAAACAGCCTGTGTGTTTGTTAGTGTTTTCTGGATAGCATCTAGGAACTTTAGAGTTTTGAATGAATTCTAGCGTGTTACATTTTTTTTTGTTGGCAAACGCTAATTAGTTCCACATGGAGACACAACAAGTACACAGAAGTGTTTTCTGAGTAGAATGCTACAGGAACTAGGAGAAAAATGATATTTGCGACTGTAAACATGACATTGAATTCACATTCCCAAGAAAAAGACTTTGCTTTTCTCCAAAACCAGTTTGACTCTGCTTTTCTGGGTGCTTTGCACACGAATTCCACACGAGTTTCTCCAGATAGGTCTGTATCTAACCAGAAATATCCAGTTCTGTGTGGCTAAATGAATATCAGCTTTTCAACAGCCTGTGTGTTTGTTAGTGTTTTCTGGATAGTATCTAGGAACTTTAAAGTTTTGAATGAATTCTAGCGTGTTACATTTTTTTTTTTGTTGGCAAACGCTAATTAGTTCCACATGGAGACACAACAAGTACACATAAGTGTTTTCTGAGTAGAATGCTACAGGAACTAGGTGAAAAATGATATTTGTGACTGTAAACATGACATTGAATTCACATTCCCAAGAAAAAGACTTTGCTTTTCTCCAAAACCAGTTTGACTCTGCTTTTCTGGGTGCTTTGAACAGGAATTCCACACGAGTTTCTCCAGATAGGTCTGGGTGTAACCAGAATTATCCGGTTCTGTGTGGCTAAATGAATATCAGCTTTTAAACAGCCTGTGTGTTTGTTAGTGTTTTCTGGATAGTATCTAGGAACTTTAGAGTTTTGAATGCATTCTAGCGTGTTACATTTTTTTGTTGTTGGCAAACGCTAATTAGTTCCACATGGAGACACAACAAGTACACAGAAGTGTTTTCTGAGTAGAATGCTACAGGAACTAGGTTAAAAATGATATTTGCGACTGTAAACATTACATTGAATTCACATTCCCAAGAAAAAGACTTTGCTTTTCTCCAAAACCAGTTTGACTCTGCTTTTCTGGGTGCTTTGCACAGGAATTCCACACGAGTTTCTCCAGATAGGTCTGTATCTAACCAGAAATATCCAGTTCTGTGTGGCTAAATGAATATCAGCTTTTCAACAGCCTTTGTGTTTGTTAGTGTTTTCTGGAGAGTATCTAGGAACTTTAGAGTTTTGAATAAATTCTAGCATGTTACATTTTGTTTTTTGGTTGGCAAACGCTAATTAGTTCCACATGGAGACACAACAAGTACACATAAGTGTTTTCTGAGTAGAATGCTACAGGAACTAGGTGAAAAATGATATTTGCGACTGTAAACATGACATTGAATTCACATTCCCAAGAAAAAGACTTTGATTTTCTCCAAAACCAGTTTGACTCTGCTTTTCTGGGTCCATAGCACACGAATTCCACACGAGTTTGTCCAGATAGGTCTGGGTGTAACCAGAATTATCCAGTTCTGTGTGGCTAAATGAATATCAGCTTTTAAACAGCCTGTGTGTTTGTAGTGTTTTCTGGATAGTATCTAGGAACTTTAGAGTTTTGAATGAATTCTAGCATGTTACATTTTGTTTTTTTGTTGGGAAACGCTAATTAGTTCCACATGGAGACACAACAAGTACACATAAGTGTTTTCTGAGTAGAATGCTACAGGAACTAGTTTAATAATGATATTTGCGACTGTAACCATGACATTGAATTCACATTCCCAAGAAAAAGACTTTGCTTTTCTCCAAAACCAGTTTGACTCTGCTTTTTTGGAACTTTGCAAACGAATTCCCCACGAGTTTGTCCAGATAGGTCTGGGTGTAACCAGAATTATCCGGTTCTGTGTGGCTAAATGAATATCAGCTTTTAAACAGCCTGTGTGTTTGTTAGTATTTTCTGGATAGTATCTAGGAACTTTAGAGTTTTGAATGAATTTTAGCATGTTACATTTTGTTTTTTTGTTGGCAAACGCTAATTCATTCCACATGGAGACACAACAAGTACACATAAGTGTTTTCTGAGTAGAATGCTACAGGAACTAGGAGAAAAATGATATTTGCGACTGTAAACATGACATTGAATTCACATTCCCAAGAAAAAGACTTTGCTTTTCCCCAAAACCAGTTTGAGTCTGCTTTTCTGGGTGCTTTGCACACAAATTCCACACGAGTTTGTCCAGATAGGTCTGTATCTAACCAGAAATATCCAGTTCTATGTGGCTAAATGAATATCAGCTTTTAAACAGCCTGTGTGTTTGTTAGTGTTTTCTGGTTAGTATCTAGGAACTTTAGAGTTTTGAATGAATTCTAGCATGTTACATTTTGTTTTTTTGTTGGCAAACGCTAATTAGTTCCACATGGAGACACAACAAGTACACATAAGTGTTTTCTGAGTACAATGCTACAGGAACTAGGTGAAAAATGATATTTGCGTCTGTAAACATGACATTGAATTCACATTCCCAAGAAAAAGACTTTGCTTTTCTCCAAAACCAGTTTGACTCTGCTTTTCTGGGTGCTTTGCACAGGAATTAGACAAGAGTTTGTCCAGATAGGTCTGTATCTAACCAGAAATATCCAGTTCTGTGTGGCTAAATGAATATCAGCTTTTAAACAGCCTGTGTGATTGTTAGTGTTTTCTTGATAGTATCTAGGAACTTTAGAGTTTTGAATGAATTCTAGCGTGTTACATTTTTTTTTTGTTGGCAAACGCTAATTAGTTCCACATGGAGACACAACAAGTACACAGAAGTGTTTTCTGAGTAGAATGCTACAGGAACTAGGTGAAAAATGATATTTGTGACTGTAAACATGACATTGAATTCACATTCCCAAGAAAAAGACTTTGCTTTTCTCCAAAACCAGTTTGACTCTGCTTTTCTGGGTGATTTGAACAGGAATTCCACACGAGTTTGTCCAGATAGGTCTGGGTGTAACCAGAATTATCCGGTTCTGTGTGGCTAAATGAAATTCAGCTTTTAAACAGCCTGTGTGTTTGTTAGTGTTTTCTGGATAGTATCTAGGAACTTTAGAGTTTTGAATGAATTCTAGCATGTTACATTTTGTTTTTTTGTTGGCAAACGCTAATTAGTTCCACATGGAGACACAACAAGTACACATAAGTGTTTTCTGAGTACAATGCTACAGGAACTAGGAGAAAAATGATATTTGCGACTGTAAACATGACATTGAATTCACATTCCCAAGAAAAAGACTTTGCTTTGCTCCAAAACCAGTTTGACTCTGCTTTTCTGGGTGCTTTGCACAGGAATTCCACAAGAGTTTGTCCAGATAGGTCTGTATCTAACCAGAAATATCCAGTTCTGTGTGGCTAAATGAATATCAGCTTTTAAACAGCCTGTGTGTTTGTTAGTGTTTTCTGGATAGCATCTAGGAACTTTAGAGTTTTGAATGAATTCTAGCGTGTTACATTTTTTTTTGTTGGCAAACGCTAATTAGTTCCACATGGAGACACAACAAGTACACAGAAGTGTTTTCTGAGTAGAATGCTACAGGAACTAGGAGAAAAATGATATTTGCGACTGTAAACATGACATTGAATTCACATTCCCAAGAAAAAGACTTTGCTTTTCTCCAAAACCAGTTTGACTCTGCTTTTCTGGGTGCTTTGCACACGAATTCCACACGAGTTTCTCCAGATAGGTCTGTATCTAACCAGAAATATCCAGTTCTGTGTGGCTAAATGAATATCAGCTTTTAAACAGCCTGTGTGTTTGTTAGTGTTTTCTGGATAGTATCTAGGAACTTTAGAGTTTTGAATGAATTCTAGCGTGTTACATTTTTTTTTTTTGTTGGCAAACGCTAATTAGTTCCACATGGAGACACAACAAGTACACATAAGTGTTTTCTGAGTAGAATGCTACAGGAACTAGGTGAAAAATGATATTTGTGACTGTAAACATGACATTGAATTCACATTCCCAAGAAAAAGACTTTGCTTTTCTCCAAAACCAGTTTGAGTCTGCTTTTCTGGGTGCTTTGAACAGGAATTCCACACGAGTTTGTCCAGATAGGTCTGGGTGTAACCAGAATTATCCGGTTCTGTGTGGCTAAATGAATATCAGCTTTTAAACAGCCTGTGTGTTTGTTAGTGTTTTCTGGATAGTATCTAGGAACTTTAGAGTTTTGAATGCATTCTAGCGTGTTACATTTTTTTGTTGTTGGCAAACGCTAATTAGTTCCACATGGAGACACAACAAGTACACAGAAGTGTTTTCTGAGTAGAATGCTACAGGAACTAGGTTAAAAATGATATTTGCGACTGTAAACATTACATTGAATTCACATTCCCAAGAAAAAGACTTTGCTTTTCTCCAAAACCAGTTTGACTCTGCTTTTCTGGGTGCTTTGCACAGGAATTCCACACGAGTTTCTCCAGATAGGTCTGTATCTAACCAGAAATATCCAGTTCTGTGTGGCTAAATGAATATCAGCTTTTCAACAGCCTGTGTGTTTGTTAGTGTTTTCTGGATAGTATCTAGGAACTTTAGAGTTTTGAATAAATTCTAGCATGTTACATTTTGTTTTTTGGTTGGCAAACGCTAATTAGTTCCACATGGAGACACAACAAGTACACATAAGTGTTTTCTGAGTAGAATGCTACAGGAACTAGGTGAAAAATGATATTTGCGACTGTAAACATGACATTGAATTCACATTCCCAAGAAAAAGACTTTGATTTTCTCCAAAACCAGTTTGACTCTGCTTTTCTGGGTCCATAGCACACGAATTCCACACGAGTTTGTCCAGATAGGTCTGGGTGTAACCAGAATTATCCAGTTCTGTGTGGCTAAATGAATATCAGCTTTTAAACAGCCTGTGTGTTTGTAGTGTTTTCTGGATAGTATCTAGGAACTTTAGAGTTTTGAATGAATTCTAGCATGTTACATTTTGTTTTTTTGTTGGGAAACGCTAATTAGTTCCACATGGAGACACAACAAGTACACATAAGTGTTTTCTGAGTAGAATGCTACAGGAACTAGTTTAATAATGATATTTGCGACTGTAACCATGACATTGAATTCACATTCCCAAGAAAAAGACTTTGCTTTTCTCCAAAACCAGTTTGACTCTGCTTTTCTGGGTGCTTTGCACAGGAATTCCACACGAGTTTCTCCAGATAGGTCTGTATCTAACCAGAAATATCCAGTTCTGTGTGGCTAAATGAATATCAGCTTTTAAACAGCCTGTGTGTTTGTTAGTGTTTTCTGGATAGTATCTAGGAACTTTAGAGTTTTGAATGAATTCTAGCATGTTACATTTTGTTTTTTTGTTGGCAAACGCTAATTCGTTCCACATGGAGACACAACAAGTACACAGAAGTGTTTTCTGAGTAGAATGCTACAGGAACTAGGTGAAAAATGATATTTGCGAAAGTAAACAAGACATTAAAATCACATTCCCAAGAAAAAGACTTTGATTTTCTCCAAAACCAGTTTGACTCTGCTTTTCTGGGTCCTTAGCACACGAATTCCACACGAGTTTGTCCAGATAGGTCTGGGTGTAACCAGAATTATCCAGTTCTGTGTGGCTAAATGAATATCAGCTTTTAAACAGCCTGTGTGTTTGTTAGTGTTTTCTGGATAGTATCTAGGAACTTTAGAGTTTTGAATGAATTTTAGCATGTTACATTTTGTTTTTTGGTTGGCAAATGCTAATTAGTTCCACATGGAGACACAACAAGTACACAGAAGTGTTTTCTGAGTAGAATGCTACAGGAACTAGGTGAAAAATGATATTTGCGACAGTAACCATGACATTGAATTCACATTCCCAAGAAAAAGACTTTGCTTTTCTCCAAAACCAGTTTGACTCTGCTTTTCTTGGAGCTTTGCACAGGAATTCCACACGAGTTTGTCCAGATAGGTCTGTATCTAACCAGAAATATCCAGTTCTGTGTGGCTAAATGAATATCAGCTTTTAAACAGCCTGTGTGTTTGTTAGTGTTTTCTGGATAGTTTCTAGGAACTTTAGAGTTTTGAATGAATTCTAGCGTGTTACATTTTGTTTTTTTGTTGGCAAACGCTAATTAGTTCCACATGGAGACACAACAAGTACACAGAAGTGTTTTCTGAGTAGAATGCTACAGGAACTAGGTGAAAAATGATATTTGTGACTGTAAACATGACATTGAATTCACATTCCCAAGAAAAAGACTTTGCTTTTCTCCAAAACCAGTTTGACTCTGCTTTTCTGGGTCCTTAGCACACGAATTCCACACGAGTTTGTCCAGATAGGTCTGGGTGTAACCAGAATTATCCGGTTCTGTGTGGCTAAATGAAATTCAGCTTTTAAACAGCCTGTGTGTTTGTTAGTGTTTTCTGGATAGTATCTAGGAACTTTAGAGTTTTGAATGAATTCTAGCATGTTACATTTTGTTTTTTTGTTGGCAAACGCTAATTAGTTCCACATGGAGACACAACAAGTACACATAAGTGTTTTCTGAGTACAATGCTACAGGAACTAGGTGAAAAATGATATTTGCGACTGTAAACATGACATTGAATTCACATTCCCAAGAAAAAGACTTTGCTTTTCTCCAAAACCAGTTTGACTCTGCTTTTCTGGGTGCTTTGCACACGAATTCCACACGAGTTTGTCCAGATAGATCTGTATCTAACCAGAAATATCCAGTTCTGTGTGGCTAAATGAATATCAGCTTTTAAACAGCCTGTGTGTTTGTTAGTGTTTTCTGGATAGTATCTAGGAACTTTAGAGTTTTGAATGAATTCTAGCGTGTTACATTTTTTTTTTGTTGGCAAACGCTAATTAGTTCCACATGGAGACACAACAAGTACACAGAAGTGTTTTCTGAGTAGAATGCTACAGGAACTAGGAGAAAAATGATATTTGTGACTGTAAACATGACATTGAATTCACATTCCCAAGAAAAAGACTTTGCTTTTCTCCAAAACCAGTTTGAGTCTGCTTTTCTGGGTCATTAGCACACGAATTCCACACGAGTTTCTCCAGATAGGTCTGGGTGTAACCAGAATTATCCGGTTCTGTGTGGCTAAATGAAATTCAGCTTTTAAACAGCCTGTGTGTTTGTTAGTGTTTTCTGGATAGTATCTAGGAACTTTAGAGTTTTGAATGAATTCTAGCATGTTACATTTTGTTTTTTTGTTGGCAAACGCTAATTAGTTCCACATGGAGACACAACAAGTACACATAAGTGTTTTCTGAGTACAATGCTACAGGAACTAGGAGAAAAATGATATTTGCGACTGTAAACATGACATTGAATTCACATTCCCAAGAAAAAGACTTTGCTTTGCTCCAAAACCAGTTTGACTCTGCTTTTCTGGGTGCTTTGCACAGGAATTCCACAAGAGTTTGTCCAGATAGGTCTGTATCTAACCAGAAATATCCAGTTCTGTGTGGCTAAATGAATATCAGCTTTTAAACAGCCTGTGTGTTTGTTAGTGTTTTCTGGATAGCATCTAGGAACTTTAGAGTTTTGAATGAATTCTAGCGTGTTACATTTTTTTTTGTTGGCAAACGCTAATTAGTTCCACATGGAGACACAACAAGTACACAGAAGTGTTTTCTGAGTAGAATGCTACAGGAACTAGGAGAAAAATGATATTTGCGACTGTAAACATGACATTGAATTCACATTCCCAAGAAAAAGACTTTGCTTTTCTCCAAAACCAGTTTGACTCTGCTTTTCTGGGTGCTTTGCACACGAATTCCGCACGAGTTTCTCCAGATAGGTCTGTATCTAACCAGAAATATCCAGTTCTGTGTGGCTAAATGAATATCAGCTTTTAAACAGCCTGTGTGTTTGTTAGTGTTTTCTGGATAGTATCTAGGAACTTTAGAGTTTTGAATGAATCCTAGCGTGTTACATTTTTTTTTGTTGTTGGCAAACGCTAATTAGTTCCACATGGAGACACAACAAGTACACAGAAGTGTTTTCTGAGTAGAATGCTACAGGAACTAGGTGAAAAATGATATTTGTGACTGTAAACATGACATTGAATTCACATTCCCAAGAAAAAGACTTTGCTTTTCTCCAAAACCAGTTTGACTCTGCTTTTCTGGGTGCTTTGAACAGGAATTCCACACGAGTTTGTCCAGATAGGTCTGGGTGTAACCAGAATTATCCGGTTCTGTGTGGCTAAATGAATATCAGCTTTTAAACAGCCTGTGTGTTTGTTAGTGTTTTCTGGATAGTATCTAGGAACTTTAGAGTTTTGAATGCATTCTAGCGTGTTACATTTTTTTGTTGTTGGCAAACGCTAATTAGTTCCACATGGAGACACAACAAGTACACAGAAGTGTTTTCTGAGTAGAATGCTACAGGAACTAGGTTAAAAATGATATTTGCGACTGTAAACATTACATTGAATTCACATTCCCAAGAAAAAGACTTTGCTTTTCTCCAAAACCAGTTTGACTCTGCTTTTCTGGGTGCTTTGCACAGGAATTCCACACGAGTTTCTCCAGATAGGTCTGTATCTAACCAGAAATATCCAGTTCTGTGTGGCTAAATGAATATCAGCTTTTCAACAGCCTGTGTGTTTGTTAGTGTTTTCTGGATAGTATCTAGGAACTTTAGAGTTTTGAATAAATTCTAGCATGTTACATTTTGTTTTTTGGTTGGCAAACGCTAATTAGTTCCACATGGAGACACAACAAGTACACATAAGTGTTTTCTGAGTAGAATGCTACAGGAACTAGGTGAAAAATGATATTTGCGACTGTAAACATGACATTGAATTCACATTCCCAAGAAAAAGACTTTGATTTTCTCCAAAACCAGTTTGACTCTGCTTTTCTGGGTCCATAGCACACGAATTCCACACGAGTTTGTCCAGATAGGTCTGGGTGTAACCAGAATTATCCAGTTCTGTGTGGCTAAATGAATATCAGCTTTTAAACAGCCTGTGTGTTTGTAGTGTTTTCTGGATAGTATCTAGGAACTTTAGAGTTTTGAATGAATTCTAGCATGTTACATTTTGTTTTTTTGTTGGCAAACGCTAATTAGTTCCACATGGAGACACAACAAGTACACATAAGTGTTTTCTGAGTAGAATGCTACAGGAACTAGTTTAATAATGATATTTGCGACTGTAACCATGACATTGAATTCACATTCCCAAGAAAAAGACTTTGCTTTTCTCCAAAAGAAGTTTGACTCTGCTTTTTTGGAACTTTGCAAACGAATTCCACACGAGTTTGTCCAGATAGGTCTGGGTGTAACCAGAATTATCCGGTTCTGTGTGGCTAAATGAATATCAGCTTTTAAACAGCCTGTGTGTTTGTTAGTATTTTCTGGATAGTATCTAGGAACTTTAGAGTTTTGAATGAATTTTAGCATGTTACATTTTGTTTTTTTGTTGGCAAACGCTAATTCATTCCACATGGAGACACAACAAGTACACATAAGTGTTTTCTGAGTAGAATGCTACAGGAACTAGGAGAAAAATGATATTTGCGACTGTAAACATGACATTGAATTCACATTCCCAAGAAAAAGACTTTGCTTTTCCCCAAAACCAGTTTGAGTCTGCTTTTCTGGGTGCTTTGCACACAAATTCCACACGAGTTTGTCCAGATAGGTCTGTATCTAACCAGAAATATCCAGTTCTATGTGGCTAAATGAATATCAGCTTTTAAACAGCCTGTGTGTTTGTTAGTGTTTTCTGGATAGTATCTAGGAACTTTAGAGTTTTGAATGAATTCTAGCATGTTACATTTTGTTTTTTTGTTGGCAAACGCTAATTAGTTCCACATGGAGACACAACAAGTACACATAAGTGTTTTCTGAGTACAATGCTACAGGAACTAGGTGAAAAATGATATTTGCGTCTGTAAACATGACATTGAATTCACATTCCCAAGAAAAAGACTTTGCTTTTCTCCAAAACCAGTTTGACTCTGCTTTTCTGGGTGCTTTGCACAGGAATTAGACAAGAGTTTGTCCAGATAGGTCTGTATCTAACCAGAAATATCCAGTTCTGTGTGGCTAAATGAATATCAGCTTTTAAACAGCCTGTGTGATTGTTAGTGTTTTCTTGATAGTATCTAGGAACTTTAGAGTTTTGAATGAATTCTAGCGTGTTACATTTTTTTTTTGTTGGCAAACGCTAATTAGTTCCACATGGAGACACAACAAGTACACAGAAGTGTTTTCTGAGTAGAATGCTACAGGAACTAGGTGAAAAATGATATTTGTGACTGTAAACATGACATTGAATTCACATTCCCAAGAAAAAGACTTTGATTTTATCCAAAACCAGTTTGACTCTGCTTTTCTGGGTCCGTAGCACACGAATTCCACACGAGTTTGTCCAGATAGGTCTGGGTGTAACCAGAATTATCCGGTTCTGTGTGGCTAAATGAATATCAGCTTTTAAACAGCCTGTGTGTTTGTTAGTGTTTTCTGGATAGTATCTAGGAACTTTAGAGTTTTGAATGAATTCTAGCATGTTACATTTTGTTTTTTTGTTGGCAAACGCTAATTAGTTCCACATGGAGACACAACAAGTACACATAAGTGTTTTCTGAGTAGAATGGTACAGGAACTAGGTGAAAAATGATATTTGCGACAGTAAACAAGACATAAAAATCACATTCCCAAGAAAAAGACTTTGCTTTTATCCAAAACCAGTTTGACTCTGCTTTTCTGGGTCCTTAGCACACGAATTCCACACGAGTTTGTCCACATAGGTCTGGGTGTAACCAGAATTATCCGGTTCTGTGTGGCTAAATGAATATCAGCTTTTAAACAGCCTGTGTGTTTGTTAGTGTTTTCTGGATAGTATCTAGGAACTTTAGAGTTTTGAATGAATTCTAGCATGTTACATTTTGTTTTTTGGTTGGCAAATGCTAATTAGTTCCACATGGAGACACAACAAGTACACATAAGTGTTTTCTGAGTAGAATGCTACAGGAACTAGGTGAAAAATGATATTTGTGACAGTAACAATGACATTGAATTCACATTCCCAAGAAAAAGACTTTGCTTTTCCCCAAAACCAGTTTGACTCTGCTTTTCTTGGAGCTTTGCACAGGAATTCCACACGAGTTTGTCCAGATAGGTCAGGGTGTAACCAGAATTATCCGGTTCTGTGTGGCTAAATGAATATCAGCTTTTAAACAGCCTGTGTGTTTGTTAGTGTTTTCTGGATAGTATCTAGGAACTTTAGAGTTTTGAATGAATTCTAGCGTGTTACATTTTTTTTTTGTTGGCAAACGCTAATTAGTTCCACATGGAGACACAACAAGTACACAGAAGTGTTTTCTGAGTAGAATGCTACAGGAACTAGGAGAAAAATGATATTTGCGACTGTAAACATGACATTGAATTCACATTCCCAAGAAAAAGACTTTGCTTTTCCCCAAAACCAGTTTGACTCTGCTTTTCTCGGTGCTTTGCACACGAATTCCACACGAGTTTGTCCAGATAGGTCTGTATCTAACCAGAAATATCCAGTTCTGTGTGGCTAAATGAATATCAGCTTTTAAACAGCCTGTGTGTTTGTTAGTGTTTTCTGGATAGTTTCTAGGAACTTTAGAGTTTTGAATGAATTCTAGCATGTTACATTTTGTTTTATTGTTGGCAAACGCTAATTAGTTCCACATGGAGACACAACAAGTACACAGAAGTGTTTTCTGAGTAGAATGCTACAGGAACTAGGTGAAAAATGATATTTGTGACTGTAAACATGACATTGAATTCACATTCCCAAGAAAAAGACTTTGCTTTTCTCCAAAACCAGTTTGACTCTGCTTTTCTGGGTCCTTAGCACACGAATTCCACAAGAGTTTGTCCAGATAGGTCTGGGTGTACCAGAATTATCCGGTTCTGTGTGGCTAAATGAATATCAGCTTTTAAACAGCCTGTGTGTTTGTTAGTGTTTTCTGGATAGTATCTAGGAACTTTAGAGTTTTGAATGAATTCTAGCATGTTACATTTTGTTTTTTTGTTGGCAAACGCTAATTAGTTCCACATGGAGACACAACAAGTACACATAAGTGTTTTCTGAGTAGAATGCTACAGGAACTAGGTGAAAAATGATATTTGTGACTGTAAACATGACATTGAATTCACATTCCCAAGAAAAAGACTTTGCTTTTCTCGAAAACCAGTTTGAGTCTGCTTTTCTGGGTCATTAGCACACGAATTCCACACGAGTGTGTCCAGATAGGTCTGTATCTAACCAGAAATATCCAGTTCTGTGTGGCTAAATGAATATCAGCTTTTAAACAGCCTGTGTGTTTGTTAGTGTTTTCTGGATAGTTTCTAGGAACTTTAGAGTTTTGAATGAATTCTAGCATGTTACATTTTGTTTTTTTGTTGGCAAACGCTAATTAGTTCCACATGGAGACACAACAAGTACACAGAAGTGTTTTCTGAGTAGAATGCTACAGGAACTAGGTGAAAAATGATATTTGTGACTGTAAACATGACATTGAATTCACATTCCCAAGAAAAAGACTTTGCTTTTCTCCATTACCAGTTTTACTCTGCTTTTCTGGGTCCTTAGCACACGAATTCCACAAGAGTTTGTCCAGATAGGTCTGCTTGTACCAGAATTATCCGGTTCTGTGTGGCTAAATGAATATCAGCTTTTAAACAGCCTGTGTGTTTGTTAGTTTTTCTGGATAGTATCTAGGAACTTTAGAGTTTTGAATGAATTCTAGCATGTTACATTTTGTTTTTTTGTTGGCAAACGCTAATTAGTTCCACATGGAGACACAACAAGTACACAGAAGTGTTTTCTGAGTACAATGCTACAGGAACTAGGTGAAAAATGATATTTGCGACTGTAAACATGACATTGAATTCACATTCCCAAGAAAAAGACTTTGCTTTTCTCCAAAACCAGTTTGACTCTGCTTTTCTGGGTGCTTTGCACACGAATTCCACACGAGTTTGTCCAGATAGGTCTGTATCTAACCAGAAATATCCAGTTCTGTGTGGCTAAATGAATATCAGCTTTTAAACAGCCTGTGTGTTTGTTAGTGATTTCTGGATAGTATCTAGGAACTTTAGAGTTTTGAATGAATTCTAGCGTGTTACATTTTTTTTTGTTAGCAAACGCTAATTAGTTCCACATGGAGACACAACAAGTACACAGAAGTGTTTTCTGAGTAGAATGCTACAGGAACTAGGTGAAAAATGATATTTGTGACTGTAAACATGACATTGAATTCACATTCCCAAGAAAAAGACTTTGCTTTTCTCGAAAACCAGTTTGAGTCTGCTTTTCTGGGTCATTAGCACACGAATTCCACACGAGTGTGTCCAGATAGGTCTGTATCTAACCAGAAATATCCAGTTCTGTGTGGCTAAATGAATATCAGCTTTTAAACAGCCTGTGTGTTTGTTAGTGTTTTCTGGATAGTTTCTAGGAACTTTAGAGTTTTGAATGAATTCTAGCATGTTACATTTTGGTTTTTTGTTGGCAAACGCTAATTAGTTCCACATGGAGACACAACAAGTACACAGAAGTGTTTTCTGAGTAGAATGCTACAGGAACTAGGTGAAAAATGATATTTGTGACTGTAAACATGACATTGAATTCACATTCCCAAGAAAAAGACTTTGCTTTTCTCCAAAACCAGTTTGACTCTGCTTTTCTGGGTCCTTAGCACACGAATTCCACACGAGTTTGTCCAGATAGGTCTGTATCTAACCAGAAATATCCAGTTCTGTGTGGCTAAATGAATATCAGCTTTTAAACAGCCTGTGTGTTTGTTAGTGTTTTCTGGATAGTTTCTAGGAACTTTAGAGTTTTGAATGAATTCTAGCATGTTACATTTTGTTTTATTGTTGGCAAACGCTAATTAGTTCCACATGGAGACACAACAAGTACACAGAAGTGTTTTCTGAGTAGAATGCTACAGGAACTAGGTGAAAAATGATATTTGTGACTGTAAACATGACATTGAATTCACATTCCCAAGAAAAAGACTTTGCTTTTCTCCAAAACCAGTTTGACTCTGCTTTTCTGGGTCCTTAGCACACGAATTCCACAAGAGTTTGTCCAGATAGGTCTGGGTGTACCAGAATTATCCGGTTCTGTGTGGCTAAATGAATATCAGCTTTTAAACAGCCTGTGTGTTTGTTAGTGTTTTCTGGATAGTATCTAGGAACTTTAGAGTTTTGAATGAATTCTAGCATGTTACATTTTGTTTTTTTGTTGGCAAACGCTAATTAGTTCCACATGGAGACACAACAAGTACACATAAGTGTTTTCTGAGTAGAATGCTACAGGAACTAGGTGAAAAATGATATTTGTGACTGTAAACATGACATTGAATTCACATTCCCAAGAAAAAGACTTTGCTTTTCTCGAAAACCAGTTTGAGTCTGCTTTTCTGGGTCATTAGCACACGAATTCCACACGAGTGTGTCCAGATAGGTCTGTATCTAACCAGAAATATCCAGTTCTGTGTGGCTAAATGAATATCAGCTTTTAAACAGCCTGTGTGTTTGTTAGTGTTTTCTGGATAGTTTCTAGGAACTTTAGAGTTTTGAATGAATTCTAGCATGTTACATTTTGTTTTTTTGTTGGCAAACGCTAATTAGTTCCACATGGAGACACAACAAGTACACAGAAGTGTTTTCTGAGTAGAATGCTACAGGAACTAGGTGAAAAATGATATTTGTGACTGTAAACATGACATTGAATTCACATTCCCAAGAAAAAGACTTTGCTTTTCTCCATTACCAGTTTTACTCTGCTTTTCTGGGTCCTTAGCACACGAATTCCACAAGAGTTTGTCCAGATAGGTCTGGTTGTACCAGAATTATCCGGTTCTGTGTGGCTAAATGAATATCAGCTTTTAAACAGCCTGTGTGTTTGTTAGTGTTTTCTGGATAGTATCTAGGAACTTTAGAGTTTTGAATGAATTCTAGCATGTTACATTTTGTTTTTTTGTTGGCAAACGCTAATTAGTTCCACATGGAGACACAACAAGTACACAGAAGTGTTTTCTGAGTACAATGCTACAGGAACTAGGTGAAAAATGATATTTGCGACTGTAAACATGACATTGAATTCACATTCCCAAGAAAAAGACTTTGCTTTTCTCCAAAACCAGTTTGACTCTGCTTTTCTGGGTGCTTTGCACACGAATTCCACACGAGTTTGTCCAGATAGGTCTGTATCTAACCAGAAATATCCAGTTCTGTGTGGCTAAATGAATATCAGCTTTTAAACAGCCTGTGTGTTTGTTAGTGATTTCTGGATAGTATCTAGGAACTTTAGAGTTTTGAATGAATTCTAGCGTGTTACATTTTTTTTTGTTAGCAAACGCTAATTAGTTCCACATGGAGACACAACAAGTACACAGAAGTGTTTTCTGAGTAGAATGCTACAGGAACTAGGTGAAAAATGATATTTGTGACTGTAAACATGACATTGAATTCACATTCCCAAGAAAAAGACTTTGCTTTTCTCGAAAACCAGTTTGAGTCTGCTTTTCTGGGTCATTAGCACACGAATTCCACACGAGTGTGTCCAGATAGGTCTGTATCTAACCAGAAATATCCAGTTCTGTGTGGCTAAATGAATATCAGCTTTTAAACAGCCTGTGTGTTTGTTAGTGTTTTCTGGATAGTTTCTAGGAACTTTAGAGTTTTGAATGAATTCTAGCATGTTACATTTTGGTTTTTTGTTGGCAAACGCTAATTAGTTCCACATGGAGACACAACAAGTACACAGAAGTGTTTTCTGAGTAGAATGCTACAGGAACTAGGTGAAAAATGATATTTGTGACTGTAAACATGACATTGAATTCACATTCCCAAGAAAAAGACTTTGCTTTTCTCCAAAACCAGTTTGACTCTGCTTTTCTGGGTCCTTAGCACACGAATTCCACACGAGTTTGTCCAGATAGGTCAGGGTGTAACCAGAATTATCCGGTTCTGTGTGGCTAAATGAATATCAGCTTTTAAACAGCCTGTGTGTTTGTTAGTGTTTTCTGGATAGTATCTAGGAACTTTAGAGTTTTGAATGAATTCTAGCATGTTACATTTTGTTTTTTTGTTGGCAAACGCTAATTAGTTCCACATGGAGACACAACAAGTACACATAAGTGTTTTCTGAGTACAATGCTACAGGAACTAGGAGAAAAATGATATTTGCGACTGTAAACATGACATTGAATTCACATTCCCAAGAAAAAGACTTTGCTTTTCCCCAAAACCAGTTTGACTCTGCTTTTCTGGGTGCTTTGCACAGGAATTCCACACGAGTTTCTCCAGATAGGTCTGTATCTAACCAGAAATATCCAGTTCTGTGTGGCTAAATGAATATCATCTTTTAAACAGCCTGTGTGAGTTTTGAATGAATTCTAGCGTGTTACATTTTTTTTTTTTTTGTCGGCAAACGCTAATTAGTTCCACATGGAGACACAACAAGTACACATAAGTGTTTTCTGAGTACAATGCTACAGGAACTAGGTGAAAAATGATATTTGCGACTGTACACATTACATTGAATTCACATTCCCAAGAAAAAGACTTTGCTTTTCTCCAAAACCAGTTTGACTCTGCTTTTCTGGGTGCTTTGCACAGGAATTCCACACGAGTTTCTCCAGATAGGTCTGGGTGTAACCAGAATTATCCGGTTCTGTGTGGCTAAATGAATATCAGCTTTTAAACAGCCTGTGTGTTTGTTAGTGTTTTCTGGATAGTATCTAGGAACTTTAGAGTTTTGAATGAATTCTAGCATGTTACATTTTGTTTTTTTGTTGGCAAACGCTAATTAGTTCCACATGGAGACACAACAAGTACACATAAGTGTTTTCTGAGTAGAATGGTACAGGAACTAGGTGAAAAATGATATTTGCGACAGTAAACAAGACATAAAAATCACATTCCCAAGAAAAAGACTTTGCTTTTATCCAAAACCAGTTTGACTCTGCTTTTCTGGGTCCTTAGCACACGAATTCCACACGAGTTTGTCCACATAGGTCTGGGTGTAACCAGAATTATCCGGTTCTGTGTGGCTAAATGAATATCAGCTTTTAAACAGCCTGTGTGTTTGTTAGTGTTTTCTGGATAGTATCTAGGAACTTTAGAGTTTTGAATGAATTCTAGCATGTTACATTTTGTTTTTTGGTTGGCAAATGCTAATTAGTTCCACATGGAGACACAACAAGTACACATAAGTGTTTTCTGAGTAGAATGCTACAGGAACTAGGTGAAAAATGATATTTGTGACAGTAACAATGACATTGAATTCACATTCCCAAGAAAAAGACTTTGCTTTTCCCCAAAACCAGTTTGACTCTGCTTTTCTTGGAGCTTTGCACAGGAATTCCACACGAGTTTGTCCAGATAGGTCAGGGTGTAACCAGAATTATCCGGTTCTGTGTGGCTAAATGAATATCAGCTTTTAAACAGCCTGTGTGTTTGTTAGTGTTTTCTGGATAGTATCTAGGAACTTTAGAGTTTTGAATGAATTCTAGCGTGTTACATTTTTTTTTTGTTGGCAAACGCTAATTAGTTCCACATGGAGACACAACAAGTACACAGAAGTGTTTTCTGAGTAGAATGCTACAGGAACTAGGAGAAAAATGATATTTGCGACTGTAAACATGACATTGAATTCACATTCCCAAGAAAAAGACTTTGCTTTTCCCCAAAACCAGTTTGACTCTGCTTTTCTCGGTGCTTTGCACACGAATTCCACACGAGTTTGTCCAGATAGGTCTGTATCTAACCAGAAATATCCAGTTCTGTGTGGCTAAATGAATATCAGCTTTTAAACAGCCTGTGTGTTTGTTAGTGTTTTCTGGATAGTTTCTAGGAACTTTAGAGTTTTGAATGAATTCTAGCATGTTACATTTTGTTTTTTTGTTGGCAAACGCTAATTAGTTCCACATGGAGACACAACAAGTACACAGAAGTGTTTTCTGAGTAGAATGCTACAGGAACTAGGTGAAAAATGATATTTGTGACTGTAAACATGACATTGAATTCACATTCCCAAGAAAAAGACTTTGCTTTTCTCCATTACCAGTTTTACTCTGCTTTTCTGGGTCCTTAGCACACGAATTCCACAAGAGTTTGTCCAGATAGGTCTGGTTGTACCAGAATTATCCGGTTCTGTGTGGCTAAATGAATATCAGCTTTTAAACAGCCTGTGTGTTTGTTAGTGTTTTCTGGATAGTATCTAGGAACTTTAGAGTTTTGAATGAATTCTAGCATGTTACATTTTGTTTTTTTGTTGGCAAACGCTAATTAGTTCCACATGGAGACACAACAAGTACACATAAGTGTTTTCTGAGTACAATGCTACAGGAACTAGGTGAAAAATGATATTTGCGACTGTAAACATGACATTGAATTCACATTCCCAAGAAAAAGACTTTGCTTTTCTCCAAAACCAGTTTGACTCTGCTTTTCTGGGTGCTTTGCACACGAATTCCACACGAGTTTGTCCAGATAGGTCTGTATCTAACCAGAAATATCCAGTTCTGTGTGGCTAAATGAATATCAGCTTTTCAACAGCCTGTGTGTTTGTTAGTGATTTCTGGATAGTATCTAGGAACTTTAGAGTTTTGAATGAATTCTAGCGTGTTACATTTTTTTTTGTTAGCAAACGCTAATTAGTTCCACATGGAGACACAACAAGTACACAGAAGTGTTTTCTGAGTAGAATGCTACAGGAACTAGGTGAAAAATGATATTTGTGACTGTAAACATGACATTGAATTCACATTCCCAAGAAAAAGACTTTGCTTTTCTCGAAAACCAGTTTGAGTCTGCTTTTCTGGGTCATTAGCACACGAATTCCACACGAGTGTGTCCAGATAGGTCTGTATCTAACCAGAAATATCCAGTTCTGTGTGGCTAAATGAATATCAGCTTTTAAACAGCCTGTGTGTTTGTTAGTGTTTTCTGGATAGTTTCTAGGAACTTTAGAGTTTTGAATGAATTCTAGCATGTTACATTTTGGTTTTTTGTTGGCAAACGCTAATTAGTTCCACATGGAGACACAACAAGTACACAGAAGTGTTTTCTGAGTAGAATGCTACAGGAACTAGGTGAAAAATGATATTTGTGACTGTAAACATGACATTGAATTCACATTCCCAAGAAAAAGACTTTGCTTTTCTCCAAAACCAGTTTGACTCTGCTTTTCTGGGTCCTTAGCACACGAATTCCACACGAGTTTGTCCAGATAGGTCAGGGTGTAACCAGAATTATCCGGTTCTGTGTGGCTAAATGAATATCAGCTTTTAAACAGCCTGTGTGTTTGTTAGTGTTTTCTGGATAGTATCTAGGAACTTTAGAGTTTTGAATGAATTCTAGCATGTTACATTTTGTTTTTTTGTTGGCAAACGCTAATTAGTTCCACATGGAGACACAACAAGTACACAGAAGTGTTTTCTGAGTACAATGCTACAGGAACTAGGAGAAAAATGATATTTGCGACTGTAAACATGACATTGAATTCACATTCCCAAGAAAAAGACTTTGCTTTTCCCCAAAACCAGTTTGACTCTGCTTTTCTGGGTGCTTTGCACAGGAATTCCACACAAGTTTCTCCAGATAGGTCTGTATCTAACCAGAAATATCCAGTTCTGTGTGGCTAAATGAATATCAGCTTTTAAACAGCCTGTGTGAGTTTTGAATGAATTCTAGCGTGTTACATTTTTTTTTTTTTTGTCGGCAAACGCTAATTAGTTCCACATGGAGACACAACAAGTACACATAAGTGTTTTCTGAGTACAATGCTACAGGAACTAGGTGAAAAATGATATTTGCGACTGTACACATTACATTGAATTCACATTCCCAAGAAAAAGACTTTGCTTTTCTCCAAAACCAGTTTGACTCTGCTTTTCTGGGTGCTTTGCACAGGAATTCCACACGAGTTTCTCCAGATAGGTCTGTATCTAACCAGAAATATCCAGTTCTGTGTGGCTAAATGAATATGAGCTTTTAAACAGCCTGTGTGTTTGTTAGTGTTTTCTGGATAGTATCTAGGAACTTTAGAGTTTTGAATGAATTCTAGCATGTTACATTTTGTTTTTTTGTTGGCAAACGCTAATTAGTTCCACATGGAGACACAACAAGTACACAGAAGTGTTTTCTGAGTAGAATGCTACAGGAACTAGGTGAAAAATGATATTTGCGACTGTAACCATGACATTGAATTCACATTCCCAAGAAAAAGACTTTGCTTTTCTCCAAAACCAGTTTGACTCTGCTTTTCTTGGAGCTTTGCACACGAATTCCACACGAGTTTGTCCAGATAGGTCTGCGTGTAACCAGAATTATCCGGTTCTGTGTGGCTAAATGAATATCAGCTTTTCAACAGCCTGTGTGTTTGTTAGTGTTTTCTGGATAGTATCTAGGAACTTTAGAGTTTTGAATGAATTCTAGCATGTTACATTTTGTTTTTTTGTTGGCAAACGCTAATTAGTTCCACATGGAGACACAAGAAGTACACATAAGTGTTTTCTGAGTACAATGCTACAGGCACTAGGAGAAAAATGATATTTGCGACTGTAAACATGACATTGAATTCACATTCCCAAGAAAAAGACTTTGCTTTTCTCCAAAACCAGTTTGACTCTGCTTTTCTGGGTGCTTTGCACAGGAATTCCACACGAGTTTCTCCAGATAGGTCTGTATCTAACCAGAAATATCCAGTTCTGTGTGGCTAAATGAATATCAGCTTTTAAACAGCCTGTGTGTTTGTTAGTGTTTTCTGGATAGTATCTAGGAACTTTAGAGTTTTGAATGAATTCTAGCATGTTACATTTTGTTTTTTTGTTGGCAAACGCTAATTAGTTCCACATGGAGACACAACAAGTACACATAAGTGTTTTCTGAGTACAATGCTACAGGAACTAGGAGAAAAATGATATTTGCGACTGTAAACATGACATTGAATTCACATTCCCAAGAAAAAGACTTTGCTTTTCCCCAAAACCAGTTTGACTCTGCTTTTCTGGGTGCTTTGCACAGGAATTCCACACGAGTTTCTCCAGATAGGTCTGTATTAAACCAGAAATATCCAGTTCTGTGTGGCTAAATGAATATCAGCTTTTAAACAGCCTGTGTGAGTTTTGAATGAATTCTAGCGTGTTACATTTTTTTTTTTTGTCGGCAAACGCTAATTAGTTCCACATGGAGACACAACAAGTACACATAAGTGTTTTCTGAGTACAATGCTACAGGAACTAGGTGAAAAATGATATTTGCGACTGTACACATTACATTGAATTCACATTCCCAAGAAAAAGACTTTGCTTTTCTCCAAAACCAGTTTGACTCTGCTTTTCTGGGTGCTTTGCACAGGAATTCCACACGAGTTTCTCCAGATAGGTCTGTATCTAACCAGAAATATCCAGTTCTGTGTGGCTAAATGAATATCAGCTTTTAAACATCCTGTGTGTTTGTTAGTGTTTTCTGGATAGTATCTAGGAACTTTAGAGTTTTGAATGAATTCTAGCATGTTACATTTTGTTTTTTTGTTGGCAAACGCTAATTAGTTCCACATGGAGACAAAACAAGTACACAGAAGTGTTTTCTGAGTACAATGCTACAGGAACTAGGAGAAAAATGATATTTGCGACTGTAAACATGACATTGAATTCACATTCCCAAGAAAAAGACTTTGCTTTTCTCCAAAACCAGTTTGACTCTGCTTTTCTGGGTCCTTGGCACACGAATTCCACACGAGTTTGTCCAGATAGGTCTGTATCTAACCAGAAATATCCAGTTCTGTGTGGCTAAATGAATATCAGCTTTTAAACAGCCTGTGTGTTTGTTAGTGTTTTCTGGATAGTATCTAGGAACTTTAGAGTTTTGAATGAATTCTAGCATGTTACATTTTTTTGTTTTGTTGGCAAACGCTAATTAGTTCCACATGGAGACACAACAAGTACACATAAGTGTTTTCTGAGTACAATGCTACAGGAACTAGGAGAAAAATGATATTTGCGACTGTAAACATGACATTGAATTCACATTCCCAAGAAAAAGACTTTGCTTTTCTCCAAAACCAGTTTGAGTCTGCTTTTCTGGGTGCTTTGAACAGGAATTCCACACGAGTTTCTCCAGATAGGTCTGTATTAAACCAGAAATATCCAGTTCTGTGTGGCTAAATGAATATCAGCTTTTGAACAGCCTGTGTGTTTGTTAGTGTTTTCTGGATAGTATCTAGGAACTTTAGAGTTTTGAATGAATTCTAGCGTGTTACATTTTTTTGTTTTGTTGGCAAACGCTAATTAGTTCCACATGGAGACACAACAGGTACACATAAGTGTTTTCTGAGTAGAATGCTACAGGAACTAGGTGAAAAATGATATTTGCGACTGTAAACATGACATTGAATTCACATTCCCAAGAAAAAGACTTTGCTTTTCTCCAAAACCAGTTTGACTCTGCTTTTCTGGGTGCTTTGCACAGGAATTCCACACGAGTTGCTCCAGATAGGTCTGTATCTAACCAGAAATATCCAGTTCTGTGTGGCTAAATGAATATCAGCTTTTAAACAGCCTGTGTGTTTGTTAGTGTTTTCTGGATAGTATCTAGGAACTTTAGAGTTTTGAATGAATTCTAGCATGTTACATTTTGTTTTTTTGTTGGCAAACGCTAATTAGTTCCACATGGAGACACAACAAGTACACATAAGTGTTTTCTGAGTAGAATGCTACAGGAACTAGGTGAAAAATGATATTTGCGACTGTAACCATGACATTGAATTCACATTCCCAAGAAAAAGACTTTGCTTTTCTCCAAAACCAGTTTGACTCTGCTTTTCTTGGAGCTTTGCACACGAATTCCACACGAGTTTGTCCAGATAGGTCTGCGTGTAACCAGAATTATCCGGTTCTGTGTGGCTAAATGAATATCAGCTTTTCAACAGCCTGTGTGTTTGTTAGTGTTTTCTGGATAGTATCTAGGAACTTTAGAGTTTTGAATGAATTCTAGCATGTTACATTTTGTTTTTTTGTTGGCAAACGCTAATTAGTTCCACATGGAGACACAACAAGTACACATAAGTGTTTTCTGAGTACAATGCTACAGGAACTAGGAGAAAAATGATATTTGCGACTATAAACATGACATTGAATTCACATTCCCAAGAAAAAGACTTTGCTTTTCCCCAAAACCAGTTTGACTCTGCTTTTCTTGGAGCTTTGCACAGGAATTCCACACGAGTTTCTCCAGATAGGTCTGTATCTAACCAGAAATATCCAGTTCTGTGTGGCTAAATGAATATCAGCTTTTAAACAGCCTGTGTGTTTGTTAGTGTTTCCTGGATAGTATCTAGGAACTTTAGAGTTTTGAATGAATTCTAGCATGTTACATTTTGTTTTTTTGTTGGCAAACGCTAATTAGTTCCACATGGAGACACAACAAGTACACATAAGTGTTTTCTGAGTAGAATGCTACAGGAACTAGGTTAAAAATGATATTTGCGACTGTAACCATGACATTGAATTCACATTCCCAAGAAAAAGACTTTGCTTTTCTCCAAAACCAGTTTGAGTCTGCTTTTCTGGGTGCTTTGAACAGGAATTCCACACGAGTTTCTCCAGATAGGTCTGTATTAAACCAGAAATATCCAGTTCTGTGTGGCTAAATGAATATCAGCTTTTAAACAGCCTGTGTGTTTGTTAGTGTTTTCTGGATAGTATCTAGGAATTTTAGAGTTTTGAATGAATTCTAGCGTGTTACATTTTTTTGTTTTGTTGGCAAACGCTAATTAGTTCCACATGGAGACACAACAGGTACACATAAGTGTTTTCTGAGTAGAATGCTACAGGAACTAGGTGAAAAATGATATTTGCGACTGTAAACATGACATTGAATACACATTCCCAAGAAAAAGACTTTGCTTTTCTCCAAAACCAGTTTGACTCTGCTTTTCTGGGTGCTTTGCACAGGAATTCCACACGAGTTTCTCCAGATAGGTCTGTATCTAACCAGAAATATCCAGTTCTGTGTGGCTAAATGAATATCAGCTTTTAAACAGCCTGTGTGTTTGTTAGTGTTTTCTGGATAGTATCTAGGAACTTTAGAGTTTTGAATGAATTCTAGCATGTTACATTTTGTTTTTTTGTTGGCAAACGCTAATTAGTTCCACATGGAGACACAACAAGTACACAGAAGTGTTTTCTGAGTAGAATGCTACAGGAACTAGGTGAAAAATGATATTTGCGACTGTAACCATGACATTGAATTCACATTCTCAAGAAAAAGACTTTGCTTTTCTCCAAAACCAGTTTGACTCTGCTTTTCTTGGAGCTTTGCACACGAATTCCACACGAGTTTGTCCAGATAGGTCTGCGTGTAACCAGAATTATCCGGTTCTGTGTGGCTAAATGAATATCAGCTTTTCAACATCCTGTGTGTTTGTTAGTGTTTTCTGGATAGTATCTAGGAACTTTAGAGTTTTGAATGAATTCTAGCATGTTACATTTTGTTTTTTTGTTGGCAAACGCTAATTAGTTCCACATGGAGACACAACAAGTACACATAAGTGTTTTCTGAGTACAATGCTACAGGAACTAGGAGAAAAATGATATTTGCGACTGTAAACATGACATTGAATTCACATTCCCAAGAAAAAGACTTTGCTTTTCCCCAAAACCAGTTTGACTCTGCTTTTCTTGGAGCTTTGCACAGGAATTCCACACGAGTTTCTCCAGATAGGTCTGTATCTAACCAGAAATATCCAGTTCTGTGTAGCTAAATGAATATCAGCTTTTAAACAGCCTGTGTGTTTGTTAGTGTTTTCTGGATAGTATCTAGGAACTTTAGAGTTTTGAATGAATTCTAGCGTGTTACATTTTTTTTTTTGTCGGCAAACGCTAATTAGTTCCACATGGAGACACAACAAGTACACATAAGTGTTTTCTGAGTAGAATGCTACAGGAACTAGGTGAAAAATGATATTTGCGACTGAAAACATGACATTGAATTCACATTTCCAAGAAAAAGACTTTGCTTTTCTCCAAAACCAGTTTGAGTCTGCTTTTCTGGGTCCTTAGCACACGAATTCCACACGAGTTTCTCCAGATAGGTCTGTATCTAACCAGAAATATCCAGTTCTGTGTGGCTAAATGAATATCAGCTTTTAAACAGCCTGTGTGTTTGTTAGTGTTTTCTGGATAGTATCTAGGAACTTTAGAGTTTTGAATGAATTCTAGCATGTTACATTTTGTTTTTTTGTTGGCAAACGCTAATTAGTTCCACATGGAGACACAACAAGTACACATAAGGGTTTTCTGAGTAGAATGCTACAGGAACTAGGTGAAAAATGATATTTGTGACTGTAACCATGACATTGAATTCACATTCCCAAGAAAAAGACTTTGCTTTTCTCCAAAACCAGTTTGACTCTGCTTTTCTGGGTCCTTAGCACACGAATTCCACACGAGTTTGTCCAGATAGGTCTGGGTGTAACCAGAATTATCCGGTTCTGTGTGGCTAAATGAATATCAGCTTTTCAACAGCCTGTGTGTTTGTTAGTGTTTTCTGGATAGTATCTAGGAACTTTAGAGTTTTGAATGAATTCTAGCATGTTACATTTTGTTTTTTTGTTGGCAAACGCTAATTAGTTCCACATGGAGACACAACAAGTACACAGAAGTGTTTTCTGAGTAGACTGCTACAGAAACTAGGTGAAAAATGATATTTGCGACTGTAAACATGACATTGAATTCACATTCCCAAGAATAAGACTTTGCTTTTCCCCAAAACCAGTTTGACTCTGCTTTTCTTGGAGCTTTGCACACGAATTCCACACGAGTTTGTCCAGATAGGTCTGGGTGTACCCAGAATTATCCGGTTCTGTGTGGCTAAATGAATATCAGCTTTTAAACAGCCTGTGTGTTTGTTAGTGTTTTCTGGATAGTATCTAGGAACTTTAGAGTTTTGAATGAATTCTAGCATGTTACATTTTGTTTTTTTGTTGGCAAACGCTAATTAGTTCCACATGGAGACACAACAAGTACACAGAAGTGTTTTCTGAGTAGAATGCTACAGAAACTAGGTGAAAAATGATATTTGCGACTGTAAACATGACATTGAATTCACATTCCCAAGAATAAGACTTTGCTTTTCCCCAAAACCAGTTTGACTCTGCTTTTCTTGGAGCTTTGCACACGAATTCCACACGAGTTTGTCCAGATAGGTCTGGGTGTACCCAGAATTATCCGGTTCTGTGTGGCTAAATGAATATCAGCTTTTAAACAGCCTGTGTGTTTGTTAGTGTTTTCTGGATAGTATCTAGGAACTTTAGAGTTTTGAATGAATTCTAGCATGTTACATTTTGTTTTTTTGTTGGCAAACGCTAATTAGTTCCACATGGAGACACAACAAGTACACAGAAGTGTTTTCTGAGTAGAATGCTACAGGAACTAGGTGAAAAATGATATTTGCGACTGTAAACAAGACATTGAATTCACATTCCCAAGAAAAAGACTTTGATTTTCTCCAAAACCAGTTTGACTCTGCTTTTCTGGGTCTGTAGCACACGAATTCCACACGAGTTTGTCCAGATAGGTCTGGGTGTAACCAGAATTATCCGGTTCTGTGTGGCTAAATGAATATCAGCTTTTAAACAGCCTGTGTGTTTGTTAGTGTTTTCTGGATAGTATCTAGGAACTTTAGAGTTTTGAATGAATTCTAGCATGTTACATATTGTTTTTTTGTTGGCAAACGCTAATTAGTTCCACATGGAGACACAACAAGTACACATAAGTGTTTTCTGAGTACAATGCTACAGGAACTAGGTGAAAAATGATATTTGCGACTGTAACCATGACATTGAATTCACATTCCCAAGAAAAAGACTTTGCTTTTCTCCAAAACCAGTTTGAGTCTGCTTTTCTGGGTCATTAGCACACGAATTCCACACGAGTTTGTCCAGATAGGTCAGGGTGTAACCAGAATTATCCGGTTCTGTGTGGCTAAATGAAATTCAGCTTTTAAACAGCCTGTGTGTTTGTTAGTGTTTTCTGGATAGTATCTAGGAACTTTAGAGTTTTGAATGAATTCTAGCATGTTACATTTTGTTTTTTTGTTGGCAAACGCTAATTAGTTCCACCTGGAGACACAACAAGTACACATAAGTGTTTTCTGAGTACAATGCTACAGGAACTAGGAGAAAAATGATATTTGCGACTGTAAACATGACATTGAATTCACATTCCCAAGAAAAAGACTTTGCTTTTCCCCAAAACCAGTTTGAGTCTGCTTTTCTTGGAGCTTTGCACAGGAATTCCACACGAGTTTCTCCAGATAGGTCTGTATTAAACCAGAAATATCCAGTTCTGTGTGGCTAAATGAATATCAGCTTTTAAACAGCCTGTGTGTTTGTTAGTGTTTTCTGGATAGTATCTAGGAACTTTAGAGTTTTGAATGAATTCTAGCGTGTTACATTTTTTTTTTTGTCGGCAAACGCTAATTAGTTCCACATGGAGACACAACAAGTACACATAAGTGTTTTCTGAGTACAATGCTACAGGAACTAGGTGAAAAATGATATTTGCGACTGTAATCATGACATTGAATTCACATTCCCAAGAAAAAGACTTTGCTTTTCTCCAAAACCAGTTTGACTCTGCTTTTCTGGGTGCTTTGCACAGGAATTCCACACGAGTTTGTCCAGATAGGTCTGTATCTAACCAGAAATATCCAGTTCTGTGTGGCTAAATGAATATCAGCTTTTAAACAGCCTGTGTGTTTGTTAGTATTTTCTGGATAGTATCTAGGAACTTTAGAGTTTGGAATGAATTCCAGCATGTTACATTTTGTTTTTTTGTTGGCAAACGCTAATTAGTTCCACATGGAGACACAACAAGTACACATAAGTGTTTTCTGAGTACAATGCTACAGGAACTAGGTGAAAAATGATATTTGCGACTGTAACCATGACATTGAATTCACATTCCCAAGAAAAAGACTTTGCTTTTCTCCAAAACCAGTTTGACTCTGCTTTTCTTGGAGCTTTGCACACGAATTCCACACGAGTTTGTCCAGATAGGTCTGCGTGTAACCAGAATTATCCGGTTCTGTGTGGCTAAATGAATATCAGCTTTTCAACAGCCTGTGTGTTTGTTAGTGTTTTCTGGATAGTATCTAGGAACTTTAGAGTTTTGAATGAATTCTAGCATGTTACATTTTGTTTTTTTGTTGGCAAACGCTAATTAGTTCCACATGGAGACACAACAAGTACACATAAGTGTTTTCTGAGTACAATGCTACAGGAACTAGGAGAAAAATGATATTTGCGACTGTAAACATGACATTGAATTCACATTCCCAAGAAAAAGACTTTGCTTTTCCCCAAAACCAGTTTGACTCTGCTTTTCTGGGTCCTTAGCACACGAATTCCACACGAGTTTCTCCAGATAGGTCTGTATCTAACCAGAAATATCCAGTTCTGTGTGGCTAAATGAATATCAGCTTTTAAACAGCCTGTGTGTTTGTTAGTGTTTTCTGGATAGTATCTAGGAACTTTAGAGTTTTGAATGAATTCTAGCATGTTACATTTTGTTTTTTTGTTGGCAAACGCTAATTAGTTCCACATGGAGACACAACAAGTACACAGAAGTGTTTTCTGAGTAGAATGCTACAGGAACTAGGTGAAAAATGATATTTGCGACTGTAAACAAGACATTGAATTCACATTCCCAAGAAAAAGACTTTGATTTTCTCCAAAACCAGTTTGACTCTGCTTTTCTGGGTCCGTAGCACACAAATTCCACACGAGTTTGTCCAGATAGGTCTGGGTGTAACCAGAATTATCCGGTTCTGTGTGGCTAAATGAATATCAGCTTTTCAACAGCCTGTGTGTTTGTTAGTGTTTTCTGGATAGTATCTAGGAACTTTAGAGTTTTGAATGAATTCTAGCATGTTACATTTTGTTTTTTTGTTGGCATACGCTAATTAGTTCCACATGGAGACACAACAAGTACACATAAGTGTTTTCTGAGTACAATGCTACAGGAACTAGGTGAAAAATGATATTTGCGACTGTAACCATGACATTGAATTCACATTCCCAAGAAAAAGACTTTGCTTTTCTCCAAAACCAGTTTGAGTCTGCTTTTCTGGGTCATTAGCACACGAATTCCACACGAGTTTGTCCAGATAGGTCAGGGTGTAACCAGAATTATCCGGTTCTGTGTGGCTAAATGAAATTCAGCTTTTAAACAGCCTGTGTGTTTGTTAGTGTTTTCTGGATAGTATCTAGGAACTTTAGAGTTTTGAATGAATTCTAGCATGTTACATTTTGTTTTTTTGTTGGCAAACGCTAATTAGTTCCACATGGAGACACAACAAGTACACATAAGTGTTTTCTGAGTACAATGCTACAGGAACAAGGAGAAAAATGATATTTGCGACTGTAAACATGACATTGAATTCACATTCCCAAGAAAAAGACTTTGCTTTTCCCCAAAACCAGTTTGAGTCTGCTTTTCTTGGAGCTTTGCACAGGAATTCCACACGAGTTTCTCCAGATAGGTCTGTATTAAACCAGAAATATCCAGTTCTGTGTGGCTAAATGAATATCAGCTTTTAAACAGCCTGTGTGTTTGTTAGTGTTTTCTGGATAGTATCTAGGAACTTTAGAGTTTTGAATGAATTCTAGCGTGTTACATTTTTTTTTTTTGTCGGCAAACGCTAATTAGTTCCACATGGAGACACAACAAGTACACATAAGTGTTTTCTGAGTAGAATGCTACAGGAACTATGTGAAAAATGATATTTGCGACTGTAAACATGACATTGAATTCACATTCCCAAGAAAAAGACTTTGGTTTTCTCCAAAACCAGTTTGACTCTGCTTTTCTGGGTGCTTTGCACAGGAATTCCACACGAGTTTGTCCAGATAGGTCTGTATCTAACCATAAATATCCAGTTCTGTGTGGCTAAATGAATATCAGCTTTTAAACAGCCTGGGTGTTTGTTAGTGTTTTCTGGATAGTATCTAGGAACTTTAGAGTTTTGAATGAATTCCAGCATGTTACATTTTGTTTTTTTGTTGGCAAACGCTAATTAGTTCCACATGGAGACACAACAAGTACACATAAGTGTTTTCTGAGTAGAATGCTACAGGAACTAGGTGAAAAATGATATTTGCGACTGTAAACATGACATTGAATTCACATTCCCAAGAAAAAGACTTTGCTTTTCTCCAAAACCAGTTTGAGTCTGCTTTTCTGGGTCCGTAGCACACGAATTCCACACGAGTTTGTCCAGATAGGTCTGGGTGTAACCAGAATTATCCGGTTCTGTGTGGCTAAATGAATATCAGCTTTTCAACAGCCTGTGTGTTTGTTAGTGTTTTCTGGATAGTATCTAGGAACTTTAGAGTTTTGAATGAATTCTAGCGTGTTACATTTTTTTTTTTTTGTCGGCAAACGCTAATTAGTTCCACATGGAGACACAACAAGTATACATAAGTGTTTTCTGAGTAGAATGCTACAGGAACTAGGTGAAAAATGATATTTGCGACTGTAAACATGACATTGAATTCACATTCCCAAGAAAAAGACTTTGCTTTTCTCCAAAACCAGTTTGAGTCTGCTTTTCTGGGTCCGTAGCACACGAATTCCACACGAGTTTGTCCAGATAGGTCTGGGTGTAACCAGAATTATCCGGTTCTGTGTGGCTAAATGAATATCAGCTTTTCAACAGCCTGTGTGTTTGTTAGTGTTTTCTGGATAGTATCTAGGAACTTTAGAGTTTTGAATGAATTCTAGCATGTTACATTTTGTTTTTTTGTTGGCAAACGCTAATTAGTTCCACATGGAGACACAACAAGTACACATAAGTGTTTTCTGAGTACAATGCTACAGGAACTAGGTGAAAAATGATATTTGCGACTGTAACCATGACATTGAATTCACATTCCCAAGAAAAAGACTTTGCTTTTCTCCAAAACCAGTTTGACTCTGCTTTTCTGGGTGCTTTGCACACGAATTCCACACGAGTTTGTCCAGATAGGTCTGGGTGTAACCAGAATTATCCGGTTCTGTGTGGCTAAATGAATATCAGCTTTTAAACAGCCTGTGTGTTTGTTAGTGTTTTCTGGATAGTATCTAGGAACTTTAGAGTTTTGAATGAATTCTAGCATGTTACATTTTGTTTTTTTGTTGGCAAACGCTAATTAGTTCCACATGGAGACACAACAAGTACACAGAAGTGTTTTCTGAGTACAATGCTACAGGAACTAGGAGAAAAATGATATTTGCGACTGTAAACATGACATTGAATTCACATTCCCAAGAAAAAGACTTTGCTTTTCTCCAAAACCAGTTTGACTCTGCTTTTCTGGGTCCTTAGCACACGAATTCCACACGAGTTTGTCCAGATAGGTCTGGGTGTAACCAGAATTATCCGGTTCTGTGTGGCTAAATGAATATCAGCTTTTCAACAGCCTGTGTGTTTGTTAGTGTTTTCTGGATAGTATCTAGGAACTTTAGAGTTTTGAATGAATTCTAGCGTGTTACATTTTTTTTTTTTGTCGGCAAACGCTAATTAGTTCCACATGGAGACACAACAAGTATACATAAGGGTTTTCTGAGTAGAATGCTACAGGAACTAGGTGAAAAATGATATTTGCGACTGTAAACATGACATTGAATTCACATTCCCAAGAAAAAGACTTTGCTTTTCTCCAAAACCAGTTTGAGTCTGCTTTTCTGGGTCCTTAGCACACGAATTCCACACGAGTTTCTCCAGATAGGTCTGTATCTAACCAGAAATATCCAGTTCTGTGTGGCTAAATGAAATTCAGCTTTTAAACAGCCTGTGTGTTTGTTAGTGTTTTCTGGATAGTATCTAGGAACTTTAGAGTTTTGAATGAATTCTAGCATGTTACATTTTGTTTTTTTGTTGGCAAACGCTAATTAGTTCCACATGGAGACACAACAAGTACACATAAGGGTTTTCTGAGTAGAATGCTACAGGAACTAGGTTAAAAATGATATTTGCGACTGTAACCATGACATTGAATTCACATTCCCAAGAAAAAGACTTTGCTTTTCTCCAAAACCAGTTTGACTCTGCTTTTCTGGGTCCTTAGCACACGAATTCCACACGAGTTTGTCCAGATAGGTCTGGGTGTAACCAGAATTATCCGGTTCTGTGTGGCTAAATGAATATCAGCTTTTCAACAGCCTGTGTGTTTGTTAGTGTTTTCTGGATAGTATCTAGGAACTTTAGAGTTTTGAATGAATTCTAGCATGTTACATTTTGTTTTTTTGTTGGCAAACGCTAATTAGTTCCACATGGAGACACAACAAGTACACATAAGTGTTTTCTGAGTACAATGCTACAGGAACTAGGAGAAAAATGATATTTGCGACTGTAAACATGACATTGAATTCACATTCCCAAGAAAAAGACTTTGCTTTTCCCCAAAACCAGTTTGACTCTGCTTTTCTGGGTGCTTTGCACAGGAATTCCACACGAGTTTCTTCAGATAGGTCTGTATCTAACCAGAAATATCCAGTTCTGTGTGGCTAAATGAATATCAGCTTTTCAACAGCCTGTGTGTTTGCTAGTGTTTTCTGGATAGTATCTAGGAACTTTAGAGTTTTGAATGAATTCTAGCATGTTACATTTTGTTTTTTTGTTGGCAAACGCTAATTAGTTCCACATGGAGACACAACAAGTACACAGAAGTGTTTTCTGAGTAGAATGCTACAGGAACTAGGTGAAAAATGATATTTGCGACTGTAAACATGACATTGAATTCACATTCCCAAGAAAAAGACTTTGATTTTCTCCAAAACCAGTTTGACTCTGCTTTTCTGGGTCCGTAGCACACGAATTCCACACGAGTTTGTCCAGATAGGTCTGGGTGTAACCAGAATTATCCGGTTCTGTGTGGCTAAATGAATATCAGCTTTTAAACAGCCTGTGAGTTTGTTAGTGTTTTCTGGATAGTATCTAGGAACTTTAGAGTTTTGAATGAATTCTAGCATGTTACATTTTGTTTTTTTGTTGGCAAACGCTAATTAGTTCCACATGGAGACACAACAAGTACACAGAAGTGTTTTCTGAGTAGAATGCTACAGAAACTGGTGAAAAATGAAATTTGCGACTGTAAACATGACATTGAATTCACATTCCCAAGAATAAGACTTTGCTTTTCCCCAAAACCAGTTTGACTCTGCTTTTCGGGGACCTTTGCGCACGAATTCCACACGAGTTTGTCCAGATAGGTCTGGGTGTAACCAGAATTATCCGGTTCTGTGTGGCTAAATGAATATCAGCTTTTAAACAGCCTGTGTGTTTGTTAGTGTTTTCTGGATAGTATCTAGGAACTTTAGAGTTTTGAATGAATTCTAGCATGTTACATTTTGTTTTTATGTTGGCAAACGCTAATTAGTTCCACATGGAGACACAACAAGTACACAGAAGTGTTTTCTGAGTACAATGCTACAGGAACTAGGAGAAAAATGATATTTGCGACTGTAAACATGACATTGAATTCACATTCCCAAGAAAAAGACTTTGCTTTTCCCCAAAACCAGTTTGACTCTGCTTTTCTGGGTGCTTTGCACAGGAATTCCACACGAGTTTCTCCAGATAGGTCTGTATCTAACCAGAAATATCCAGTTCTGTGTGGCTAAATGAATATCAGCTTTTCAACAGCCTGTGTGTTTGTTAGTGTTTTCTGGATAGTATCTAGGAACTTTAGAGTTTTGAATGAATTCTAGCGTGTTACATTTTTTTTTTTGTCGGCAAACGCTAATTAGTTCCACATGGAGACACAACAAGTATACATAAGTGTTTTCTGAGTAGAATGCTACAGGAACTAGGTGAAAAATGATATTTGCGACTGTAAACATGACATTGAATTCACATTCCCAAGAAAAAGACTTTGCTTTTCTCCAAAACCAGTTTGAGTCTGCTTTTCTGGGTCCTTAGCACACGAATTCCACACGAGTTTCTCCAGATAGGTCTGTATCTAACCAGAAATATCCAGTTCTGTGTGGCTAAGTGAATATCAGCTTTTACAGCCTGTGTGTTTGTTAGTGTTTTCTGGATAGTATCTAGGAACTTTAGAGTTTTGAATGAATTCTAGCATGTTACATTTTGTTTTTTTGTTGGCAAACGCTAATTAGTTCCACATGGAGACACAACAAGTACACATAAGGGTTTTCTGAGCAGAATGCTACAGGAACTAGGTGAAAAATGATATTTGCGACTGTAACCATGACATTGAATTCACATTCCCAAGAAAAAGACTTTGCTTTTCTCCAAAACCAGTTTGACTCTGCTTTTCTGGGTCCTTAGCACACGAATTCCACACGAGTTTGTCCAGATAGGTCTGGGTGTAACCAGAATTATCCGGTTCTGTGTGGCTAAATGAATATCAGCTTTTCAACAGCCTGTGTGTTTGTTAGTGTTTTCTGGATAGTATCTAGGAGCTTTAGAGTTTTGAATGAATTCTAGCATGTTACATTTTGTTTTTTTGTTGGCAAACGCTAATTAGTTCCACATGGAGACACAACAAGTACACAGAAGTGTTTTCTGAGTAGAATGCTACAGGAACTAGGTGAAAAATGATATTTGCAACTGTAACCATGACATTGAATTCACATTCCCAAGAAAAAGACTTTGCTTTTCTCCAAAACCAGTTTGACTCTGCTTTTCTGGGTCCTTAGCACACGAATTCCACACGAGTTTGTCCAGATAGGTCTGGGTGTAACCAGAATTATCCGGTTCTGTGTGGCTAAATGAATATCAGCTTTTCAACAGCCTGTGTGTTTGTTAGTGTTTTCTGGATAGTATCTAGGAACTTTAGAGTTTTGAATGAATTCTAGCATGTTACATTTTGTTTTTTTGTTGGCAAACGCTAATTAGTTCCACATGGAGACACAACAAGTACACATAAGTGTTTTCTGAGTACAATGCTACAGGAACTAGGAGAAAAATGATATTTGCGACTGTAAATATGACATTGAATTCACATTCCCAAGAAAAAGACTTTGCTTTTCCCCAAAACCAGTTTGACTCTGCTTTCTGGGTGCTTTGCACAGGAATTCCACACGAGTTTCTTCAGATAGGTCTGTATCTAACCAGAAATATCCAGTTCTGTGTGGCTAAATGAATATCAGCTTTTAAACAGCCTGTGTGTTTGTTAGTGTTTTCTGGATAGTATCTAGGAACTTTAGAGTTTTGAATGAATTCTAGCATGTTACATTTTGTTTTTTTGTTGGCAAACGCTAATTAGTTCCACATGGAGACACAACAAGTACACATAAGGGTTTTCTGAGTAGAATGCTACAGGAACTAGGTTAAAAATGATATTTGCGACTGTAAACATGACATTGAATTCACATTCCCAAGAAAAAGACTTTGCTTTTCTCCAAAACCAGTTTGACTCTGCTTTTCTGGGTCCTTAGCACACGAATTCCACACGAGTTTGTCCAGATAGGTCTGGGTGTAACCAGAATTATCCGGTTCTGTGTGGCTAAATGAATATCAGCTTTTCAACAGCCTATGTGTTTGTTAGTGTTTTCTGGATAGTATGTAGGAACTTTAGAGTTTTGAATGAATTCTAGCATGTTACATTTTGTTTTTTTGTTGGCAAACGCTAATTAGTTCCACATGGAGACACAACAAGTACACAGAAGTGTTTTCTGAGTAGAATGCTACAGAAACTAGGTGAAAAATGAAATTTGCGACTGTAAACATGACATTGAATTCACATTCCCAAGAATAAGACTTTGCTTTTCCCCAAAACCAGTTTGAGTCTGCTTTTCTGGGAGCTTTGCACACGAATTCCACACGAGTTTGTCCAGATAGGTCTGGGTGTACCCAGAATTATCCGGTTCTGTGTGGCTAAATGAATATCAGCTTTTAAACAGCCTGTGTGTTTGTTAGTGTTTTCTGGATAGTATCTAGGAACTTTAGAGTTTTGAATGAATTCTAGCATGTTACATTTTGTTTTTTTGTTGGCAAACGCTAATTAGTTCCACATGGAGACACAACAAGTACACAGAAGTGTTTTCTGAGTAGAATGCTACAGGAACTAGGTGAAAAATGATATTTGCGACTGTAAACAAGACATTGAATTCACATTCCCAAGAAAAAGACTTTGCTTTTCTCCAAAACCAGTTTGACTCTGCTTTTCTGGGTCCGTAGCACACGAATTCCACACGAGTTTGTCCAGATAGGTCTGGGTGTAACCAGAATTATCCGGTTCTGTGTGGCTAAATGAATATCAGCTTTTAAACAGCCTGTGTGTTTGTTAGTGTTTTCTGGATAGTATCTAGGAACTTTAGAGTTTTGAATGAATTCTAGCATGTTACATTTTGTTTTTTTGTTGGCAAACGCTAATTAGTTCCACATGGAGACACAACAAGTACACATAAGTGTTTTCTGAGTACAATGCTACAGGAACTAGGTGAAAAATGATATTTGCGACTGTAACCATGACATTGAATTCACATTCCCAAGAAAAAGACTTTGCTTTTCTCCAAAACCAGTTTGACTCTGCTTTTCTTGGAGCTTTGCACACGAATTCCACACGAGTTTGTCCAGATAGGTCTGGGTGTAACCAGAATTATCCGGTTCTGTGTGGCTAAATGAATATCAGCTTTTCAACAGCCTGTGTGTTTGTTAGTGTTTTCTGGATAGTATCTAGGAACTTTAGAGTTTTGAATGAATTCTAGCATGTTACATTTTGTTTTTTTGTTGGCAATCGCTAATTAGTTCCACATGGAGACACAACAAGTACACATAAGTGTTTTCTGAGTACAATGCTACAGGAACTAGGAGAAAAATGATATTTGCGACTGTAAACATGACATTGAATTCACATTCCCAAGAAAAAGACTTTGCTTTTCCCCAAAACCAGTTTGACTCTGCTTTTCTGGGTGCTTTGCACAGGAATTCCACACGAGTTTCTCCAGATAGGTCTGTATCTAACCAGAAATATCCAGTTCTGTGTGGCTAAATGAATATCAGCTTTTAAACAGCCTGTGTGTTTGTTAGTGTTTTCTGGAGAGTATCTAGGAACTTTAGAGTTTTGAATGAATTCTAGCGTGTTACATTTTTTTTTTTTTGTCGGCAAACGCTAATTAGTTCCACATGGAGACACAACAAGTATACATAAGTGTTTTCTGAGTAGAATGCTACAGGAACTAGGTGAAAAATGATATTTGCGACTGTAAACATGACATTGAATTCACATTCCCAAGAAAAAGACTTTGCTTTTCTCCAAAACCAGTTTGAGTCTGCTTTTCTGGGTCCTTAGCACACGAATTCCACACGAGATTCTCCAGATAGGTCTGTATCTAACCAGAAATATCCAGTTCTGTGTGGCTAAATGAATATCAGCTTTTCAACAGCCTGTGTGTTTGTTAGTGTTTTCTGGATAGTATCTAGGAACTTTAGAGTTTTGAATGAATTCTAGCATGTTACATTTTGTTTTTTTGTTGGCAAACGCTAATTAGTTCCACATGGAGACACAACAAGTACACATAAGGGTTTTCTGAGTAGAATGCTACAGGAACTAGGTTAAAAATGATATTTGCGACTGTAACCATGACATTGAATTCACATTCCCAAGAAAAAGACTTTGCTTTTCCCCAAAACCAGTTTGACTCTGCTTTTCTGGGTGCTTTGCACAGGAATTCCACACGAGTTTCTCCAGATAGGTCTGTATCTAACCAGAAATATCCAGTTCTGTGTGGCTAAATGAATATCAGCTTTTAAACAGCCTGTGTGTTTGTTAGTGTTTTCTGGAGAGTATCTAGGAACTTTAGAGTTTTGAATGAATTCTAGCGTGTTACATTTTTTTTTTTGTCGGCAAACGCTAATTAGTTCCACATGGAGACACAACAAGTATACATAAGTGTTTTCTGAGTAGAATGCTACAGGAACTAGGTGAAAAATGATATTTGCGACTGTAAACATGACATTGAATTCACATTCCCAAGAAAAAGACTTTGCTTTTCTCCAAAACCAGTTTGAGTCTGCTTTTCTGGGTCCTTAGCACACGAATTCCACACGAGTTTCTCCAGATAGGTCTGTATCTAACCAGAAATATCCAGTTCTGTGTGGCTAAATGAATATCAGCTTTTCAACAGCCTGTGTGTTTGTTAGTGTTTTCTGGATAGTATCTAGGAACTTTAGAGTTTTGAATGAATTCTAGCATGTTACATTGTGTTTTTTTTTTGGAAAACGCTAATTAGTTCCACATGGAGACACAACAAGTACACATAAGTGTTTTCTGAGTAGAATGCTACAGGAACTAGGTGAAAAATGATATTTGCGACTGTAACCATGACATTGAATTCACATTCCCAAGAAAAAGACTTTGCTTTTCTCCAAAACCAGTTTGACTCTGCTTTTCTGGGTCCTTAGCACACGAATTCCACACGAGTTTGTCCAGATAGGTCTGGGTGTAACCAGAATTATCCGGTTCTGTGTGGCTAAATGAATATCAGCTTTTCAACAGCCTGTGTGTTTGTTAGTGTTTTCTGGATAGTATGTAGGAACTTTAGAGTTTTGAATGAATTCTAGCATGTTACATTTTGTTTTTTTGTTGGCAAACGCTAATTAGTTCCACATGGAGACACAACAAGTACACAGAAGTGTTTTCTGAGTAGAATGCTACAGGAACTAGGTGAAAAATGATATTTGCGACTGTAAACATGACATTGAATTCACATTCCCAAGAATAAGACTTTGCTTTTCCCCAAAACCAGTTTGAGTCTGCTTTTCTGGGAGCTTTGCACACGAATTCCACACGAGTTTGTCCAGATAGGTCTGGGTGTACCCAGAATTATCCGGTTCTGTGTGGCTAAATGAATATCAGCTTTTAAACAGCCTGTGTGTTTGTTAGTGTTTTCTGGATAGTATCTAGGAACTTTAGAGTTTTGAATGAATTCTAGCATGTTACATTTTGTTTTTTTGTTGGCAAACGCTAATTAGTTCCACATGGAGACACAACAAGTACACAGAAGTGTTTTCTGAGTAGAATGCTACAGGAACTAGGTGAAAAATGATATTTGCGACTGTAAACAAGACATTGAATTCACATTCCCAAGAAAAAGACTTTGCTTTTCTCCAAAACCAGTTTGACTCTGCTTTTCTGGGTCCGTAGCACACGAATTCCACACGAGTTTGTCCAGATAGGTCTGGGTGTAACCAGAATTATCCGGTTCTGTGTGGCTAAATGAATATCAGCTTTTAAACAGCCTGTGTGTTTGTTAGTGTTTTCTGGATAGTATCTAGGAACTTTAGAGTTTTGAATGAATTCTAGCATGTTACATTTTGTTTTTTTGTTGGCAAACGCTAATTAGTTCCACATGGAAACACAACAAGTACACATAAGTGTTTTCTGAGTACAATGCTACAGGAACTAGGTGAAAAATGATATTTGCGACTGTAACCATGACATTGAATTCACATTCCCAAGAAAAAGACTTTGCTTTTCTCCAAAACCAGTTTGACTCTGCTTTTCTTGGAGCTTTGCACACGAATTCCACACGAGTTTGTCCAGATAGGTCTGGGTGTAACCAGAATTATCCGGTTCTGTGTGGCTAAATGAATATCAGCTTTTCAACAGCCTGTGTGTTTGTTAGTGTTTTCTGGATAGTATCTAGGAACTTTAGAGTTTTGAATGAATTCTAGCATGTTACATTTTGTTTTTTTGTTGGCAAACGCTAATTAGTTCCACATGGAGACACAACAAGTACACATAAGTGTTTTCTGGGTACAATGCTACAGGAACTAGGAGAAAAATGATATTTGCGACTGTAAACATGACATTGAATTCACATTCCCAAGAAAAAGACTTTGCTTTTCCCCAAAACCAGTTTGACTCTGCTTTTCTGGGTGCTTTGCACAGGAATTCCACACGAGTTTCTCCAGATAGGTCTGTATCTAACCAGAAATATCCAGTTCTGTGTGGCTAAATGAATATCAGCTTTTAAACAGCCTGTGTGTTTGTTAGTGTTTTCTGGAGAGTATCTAGGAACTTTAGAGTTTTGAATGAATTCTAGCGTGTTACATTTTTTTTTTTTTTGTCGGCAAACGCTAATTAGTTCCACATGGAGACACAACAAGTACACATAAGGGTTTTCTGAGTAGAATGCTACAGGAACTAGGTTAAAAATGATATTTGCGACTGTAAACATGACATTGAATTCACATTCCCAAGAAAAAGACTTTGCTTTTCTCCAAAACCAGTTTGAGTCTGCTTTTCTGGGTCCTTAGCACACGAATTCCACACGAGTTTCTCCAGATAGGTCTGTATCTAACCAGAAATATCCAGTTCTGTGTGGCTAAATGAATATCAGCTTTTCAACAGCCTGTGTGTTTGTTAGTGTTTTCTGGATAGTATCTAGGAACTTTAGAGTTTTGAATGAATTCTAGCATGTTACATTTTGTTTTTTTGTTGGCAAACGCTAATTAGTTCCACATGGAGACACAACAAGTACACATAAGGGTTTTCTGAGTAGAATGCTACAGGAACTAGGTTAAAAATGATATTTGCGACTGTAACCATGACATTGAATTCACATTCCCAAGAAAAAGACTTTGCTTTTCCCCAAAACCAGTTTGACTCTGCTTTTCTGGGTGCTTTGCACAGGAATTCCACACGAGTTTCTCCAGATAGGTCTGTATCTAACCAGAAATATCCAGTTCTGTGTGGCTAAATGAATATCAGCTTTTAAACAGCCTGTGTGTTTGTTAGTGTTTTCTGGAGAGTATCTAGGAACTTTAGAGTTTTGAATGAATTCTAGCGTGTTACATTTTTTTTTTTGTCGGCAAACGCTAATTAGTTCCACATGGAGACACAACAAGTATACATAAGTGTTTTCTGAGTAGAATGCTACAGGAACTAGGTGAAAAATGATATTTGCGACTGTAAACATGACATTGAATTCACATTCCCAAGAAAAAGACTTTGCTTTTCTCCAAAACCAGTTTGAGTCTGCTTTTCTGGGTCCTTAGCACACGAATTCCACACGAGTTTCTCCAGATAGGTCTGTATCTAACCAGAAATATCCAGTTCTGTGTGGCTAAATGAATATCAGCTTTTCAACAGCCTGTGTGTTTGTTAGTGTTTTCTGGATAGTATCTAGGAACTTTAGAGTTTTGAATGAATTCTAGCATGTTACATTTTGTTTTTTTTTTGGAAAACGCTAATTAGTTCCACATGGAGACACAACAAGTACACATAAGTGTTTTCTGAGTAGAATGCTACAGGAACTAGGTGAAAAATGATATTTGCGACTGTAACCATGACATTGAATTCACATTCCCAAGAAAAAGACTTTGCTTTTCTCCAAAACCAGTTTGACTCTGCTTTTCTGGGTCCTTAGCACACGAATTCCACACGAGTTTGTCCAGATAGGTCTGGGTGTAACCAGAATTATCCGGTTCTGTGTGGCTAAATGAATATCAGCTTTTCAACAGCCTGTGTGTTTGTTAGTGTTTTCTGGATAGTATCTAGGAACTTTAGAGTTTTGAATGAATTCTAGCATGTTACATTTTGTTTTTTTGTTGGCAAACGCTAATTAGTTCCACATGGAGACACAACAAGTACACAGAAGTGTTTTCTGAGTAGAATGCTACAGAAACTAGGTGAAAAATGAAATTTGCGACTGTAAACATGACATTGAATTCACATTCCCAAGAATAAGACTTTGCTTTTCCCCAAAACCAGTTTGAGTCTGCTTTTCTTGGAGCTTTGCACACGAATTCCACACGAGTTTGTCCAGATAGGTCTGGGTGTACCCAGAATTATCCGGTTCTGTGTGGCTAAATGAATATCAGCTTTTAAACAGCCTGTGTGTTTGTTAGTGTTTTCTGGATAGTATCTAGGAACTTTAGAGTTTTGAATGAATTCTAGCATGTTACATTTTGTTTTTTTGTTGGCAAACGCTAATTAGTTCCACATGGAGACACAACAAGTACACATAAGGGTTTTCTGAGTAGAATGCTACAGGAACTATGTGAAAAATGATATTTGCGACTGTAACCATGACATTGAATTCACATTCCCAAGAAAAAGACTTTGCTTTTCCCCAAAACCAGTTTGACTCTGCTTTTCTGGGTGCTTTGCACAGGAATTCCACACAGTTTCTCCAGATAGGTCTGTATCTAACCAGAAATATCCAGTTCTGTGTGGCTAAATGAATATCAGCTTTTAAACAGCCTGTGTGTTTGTTAGTGTTTTCTGGAGAGTATCTAGGAACTTTAGAGTTTTGAATGAATTCTAGCGTGTTACATTTTTTTTTTTTGTCGGCAAACGCTAATTAGTTCCACATGGAGACACAACAAGTATACATAAGTGTTTTCTGAGTAGAATGCTACAGGAACTAGGTGAAAAATGATATTTGCGACTGTAAACATGACATTGAATTCACATTCCCAAGAAAAAGACTTTGCTTTTCTCCAAAACCAGTTTGAGTCTGCTTTTCTGGGTCCTTAGCACACGAATTCCACACGAGTTTCTCCAGATAGGTCTGTATCTAACCAGAAATATCCAGTTCTGTGTGGCTAAATGAATATCAGCTTTTCAACAGCCTGTGTGTTTGTTAGTGTTTTCTGGATAGTATCTAGGAACTTTAGAGTTTTGAATGAATTCTAGCATGTTACATTTTGTTTTTTTGTTGGCAAACGCTAATTAGTTCCACATGGAGACACAACAAGTACACATAAGTGTTTTCTGAGTACAATGCTACAGGAACTAGGTGAAAAATGATATTTGCGACTGTAACCATGACATTGAATTCACATTCCCAAGAAAAAGACTTTGCTTTTCTCCAAAACCAGTTTGACTCTGCTTTTCTGGGTCCTTAGCACACGAATTCCACACGAGTTTGTCCAGATAGGTCTGGGTGTAACCAGAATTATCCGGTTCTGTGTGGCTAAATGAATATCAGCTTTTCAACAGCCTGTGTGTTTGTTAGTGTTTTCTGGATAGTATCTAGGAACTTTAGAGTTTTGAATGAATTCTAGCATGTTACATTTTGTTTTTTTGTTGGCAAACGCTAATTAGTTCCACATGGAGACACAACAAGTACACAGAAGTGTTTTCTGAGTAGAATGCTACAGAAACTAGGTGAAAAATGAAATTTGCGACTGTAAACATGACATTGAATTCACATTCCCAAGAATAAGACTTTGCTTTTCCCCAAAACCAGTTTGAGTCTGCTTTTCTTGGAGCTTTGCACACGAATTCCACACGAGTTTGTCCAGATAGGTCTGGGTGTACCCAGAATTATCCGGTTCTGTGTGGCTAAATGAATATCAGCTTTTAAACAGCCTGTGTGTTTGTTAGTGTTTTCTGGATAGTATCTAGGAACTTTAGAGTTTTGAATGAATTCTAGCATGTTACATTTTGTTTTTTTGTTGGCAAACGCTAATTAGTTCCACATGGAGACACAACAAGTACACATAAGGGTTTTCTGAGTAGAATGCTACAGGAACTAGGTTAAAAATGATATTTGCGACTGTAACCATGACATTGAATTCACATTCCCAAGAAAAAGACTTTGCTTTTCCCCAAAACCAGTTTGACTCTGCTTTTCTGGGTGCTTTGCACAGGAATTCCACACGAGTTTCTCCAGATAGGTCTGTATCTAACCAGAAATATCCAGTTCTGTGTGGCTAAATGAATATCAGCTTTTAAACAGCCTGTGTGTTTGTTAGTGTTTTCTGGAGAGTATCTAGGAACTTTAGAGTTTTGAATGAATTCTAGCGTGTTACATTTTTTTTTTTGTCGGCAAACGCTAATTAGTTCCACATGGAGACACAACAAGTATACATAAGTGTTTTCTGAGTAGAATGCTACAGGAACTAGGTGAAAAATGATATTTGCGACTGTAAACATGACATTGAATTCACATTCCCAAGAAAAAGACTTTGCTTTTCTCCAAAACCAGTTTGAGTCTGCTTTTCTGGGTCCTTAGCACACGAATTCCACACGAGTTTCTCCAGATAGGTCTGTATCTAACCAGAAATATCCAGTTCTGTGTGGCTAAATGAATATCAGCTTTTCAACAGCCTGTGTGTTTGTTAGTGTTTTCTGGATAGTATCTAGGAACTTTAGAGTTTTGAATGAATTCTAGCATGTTACATTTTGTTTTTTTTTTGGAAAACGCTAATTAGTTCCACATGGAGACACAACAAGTACACATAAGTGTTTTCTGAGTAGAATGCTACAGGAACTAGGTGAAAAATGATATTTGCGACTGTAAACATGACATTGAATTCACATTCCCAAGAAAAAGACTTTGCTTTTCTCCAAAACCAGTTTGACTCTGCTTTTCTGGGTCCTTAGCACACGAATTCCACACGAGTTTGTCCAGATAGGTCTGGGTGTAACCAGAATTATCCGGTTCTGTGTGGCTAAATGAATATCAGCTTTTCAACAGCCTGTGTGTTTGTTAGTGTTTTCTGGATAGTATCTAGGAACTTTAGAGTTTTGAATGAATTCTAGCATGTTACATTTTGTTTTTTTGTTGGCAAACGCTAATTAGTTCCACATGGAGACACAACAAGTACACAGAAGTGTTTTCTGAGTAGAATGCTACAGAAAATAGGTGAAAAATGAAATTTGCGACTGTAAACATGACATTGAATTCACATTCCCAAGAATAAGACTTTGCTTTTCCCCAAAACCAGTTTGAGTCTGCTTTTCTTGGAGCTTTGCACACGAATTCCACACGAGTTTGTCCAGATAGGTCTGGGTGTACCCAGAATTATCCGGTTCTGTGTGGCTAAATGAATATCAGCTTTTAAACAGCCTGTGTGTTTGTTAGTGTTTTCTGGATAGTATCTAGGAACTTTAGAGTTTTGAATGAATTCTAGCATGTTACATTTTGTTTTTTTGTTGGCAAACGCTAATTAGTTCCACATGGAGACACAACAAGTACACAGAAGTGTTTTCTGAGTAGAATGCTACAGAAAATAGGTGAAAAATGATATTTGCGACTGTAAACAAGACATTGAATTCACATTCCCAAGAAAAAGACTTTGATTTTCTCCAAAACCAGTTTGACTCTGCTTTTCTGGGTCCGTAGCACACGAATTCCACACGAGTTTGTCCAGATAGGTCTGGGTGTAACCAGAATTATCCGGTTCTGTGTGGCTAAATGAATATCAGCTTTTAAACAGCCTGTGTGTTTGTTAGTGTTTTCTGGATAGTATCTAGGAACTTTAGAGTTTTGAATGAATTCTAGCATGTTACATTTTGTTTTTTTGTTGGCAAACGCTAATTAGTTCCACATGGAGACACAACAAGTACACATAAGTGTTTTCTGAGTACAATGCTACAGGAACTAGGAGAAAAATGATATTTGCGACTGTAAACATGACATTGAATTCACATTCCCAAGAAAAAGACTTTGCTTTTCCCCAAAACCAGTTTGACTCTGCTTTTCTGGGTGCTTTGCACAGGAATTCCACACGAGTTTCTCCAGATAGGTCTGTATCTAACCAGAAATATCCAGTTCTGTGTGGCTAAATGAATATCAGCTTTTAAACAGCCTGTGTGTTTGTTAGTGTTTTCTGGAGAGTATCTAGGAACTTTAGAGTTTTGAATGAATTCTAGCGTGTTACATTTTTTTTTTTTGTCGGCAAACGCTAATTAGTTCCACATGGAGACACAACAAGTATACATAAGTGTTTTCTGAGTAGAATGCTACAGGAACTAGGTGAAAAATGATATTTGCGACTGTAAACATGACATTGAATTCACATTCCCAAGAAAAAGACTTTGCTTTTCTCCAAAACCAGTTTGAGTCTGCTTTTCTGGGTCCTTAGCACACGAATCCACACGAGTTTCTCCAGATAGGTCTGTATCTAACCAGAAATATCCAGTTCTGTGTGGCTAAATGAATATCAGCTTTTCAACAGCCTGTGTGTTTGTTAGTGTTTTCTGGATAGTATCTAGGAACTTTAGAGTTTTGAATGAATTCTAGCATGTTACATTTTGTTTTTTTGTTGGCAAACGCTAATTAGTTCCACATGGAGACACAACAAGTACACATAAGGGTTTTCTGAGTAGAATGCTACAGGAACTAGGTGAAAAATGATATTTGCGACTGTAACCATGACATTGAATTCACATTCCCAAGAAAAAGACTTTGCTTTTCTCCAAAACCAGTTTGACTCTGCTTTTCTGGGTCCTTAGCACACGAATTCCACACGAGTTTGTCCAGATAGGTCTGGGTGTAACCAGAATTATCCGGTTCTGTGTGGCTAAATGAATATCAGCTTTTCAACAGCCTGTGTGTTTGTTAGTGTTTTCTGGATAGTATCTAGGAACTTTAGAGTTTTGAATGAATTCTAGCATGTTACATTTTGTTTTTTTGTTGGCAAACGCTAATTAGTTCCACATGGAGACACAACAAGTACACAGAAGTGTTTTCTGAGTAGAATGCTACAAGAACTAGGTGAAAAATGATATTTGCGACTGTAAACAAGACATTGAATTCACATTCCCAAGAAAAAGTCTTTGATTTTCTCCAAAACCAGATTGACTCTGCTTTTCTGGGTCCGTAGCACACGAATTCCACACGAGTTTCTCCAGATAGGTCTGGGTGTAACCAGAATTATCCGGTTATGTGTGGCTAAATGAATATCAGCTTTTAAACAGCCTGTGTGTTTGTTAGTGTTTTCTGGATAGTATCTAGGAACTTTAGAGTTTTGAATGAATTCTAGCATGTTACATTTTGTTTTTTTTGTTGGCAAACGCTAATTAGTTCCACATGGAGACACAACAAGTACACATAAGTGTTTTCTGAGTACAATGCTACAGGAACTAGGTGAAAAATGATATTTGCGACTGTAACCATGACATTGAATTCACATTCCCAAGAAAAAGACTTTGCTTTTCTCCAAAACCAGTTTGACTCTGCTTTTCTTGGAGCTTTTAACACGAATTCCACACGAGTTTGTCCAGATAGGTCTGGGTGTAACCAGAATTATCCGGTTCTGAGTGGCTAAATGAATATCAGCTTTTCAACAGCCTGTGTGTTTGTTAGTGTTTTCTGGATAGTATCTAAGAACTTTAGAGTTTTGAATGAATTCTAGCATGTTACATTTTGTTTTTTTGTTGGCAAACGCTAATTAGTTCCACATGGAGACACAACAAGTACACATAAGTGTTTTCTGAGTACAATGCTACAGGAACTAGGAGAAAAATGATATTTGCGACTGTAAACATGACATTGAATTCACATTCCCAAGAAAAAGACTTTGCTTTCCCCAAAACCAGTTTGACTCTGCTTTTCTGGGTGCTTTGCACAGGAATTCCACACGAGTTTCTCCAGATAGGTCTGTATCTAACCAGAAATATCCAGTTCTGTGTGGCTAAATGAATATCAGCTTTTCAACAGCCTGTGTGTTTGTTAGTGTTTTCTGGATAGTATCTAGGAACTTTAGAGTTTTGAATGAATTCTAGCGTGTTACATTTTTTTTTTTGTCGGCAAACGCTAATTAGTTCCACATGGAGACACAACAAGTACACATAAGTGTTTTCTGAGTAGAATGCTACAGGAACTAGGTGAAAAATGATATTTGCGACTGTAAACATGACATTGAATTCACATTCCCAAGAAAAAGACTTTGCTTTTCTCCAAAACCAGTTTGACTCTGCTTTTCTGGGTCCGTAGCACACGAATTCCACACGAGTTTGTCCAGATAGGTCTGGGTGTAACCAGAATTATCCGGTTCTGTGTGGCTAAATGAATATCAGCTTTTCAACAGCCTGTGTGTTTGTTAGTGTTTTCTGGATAGTATCTAGGAACTTTAGAGTTTTGAATGAATTCTAGCATGTTACATTTTGTTTTTTTTGTTGGCAAACGCTAATTAGTTCCACATGGAGACACAACAAGTACACATAAGTGTTTTCTGAGTAGAATGCTACAGAAACTAGGTGAAAAATGATATTTGCAACTGTAAACATGACATTGAATTCACATTCCCAAGAAAAAGACTTTGCTTTTCTCCAAAACCATTTTGAGTCTGCTTTTCTGGGTGCTTTACACAGGAATTCCACACGAGTTTTTCCAGATAGGTCTGTATCTAACCAGAAATATCCAGTTCTATGTGGCTAAATGAATATCAGCTTTTAAACAGCCTGTGTGTTTGTTAGTGTTTTCTGGATAGTATCTAGGAACTTTAGAGTTTTGAATGAATTCTAGCGTGTTACATTTTTTTTTTTTGTCGGCAAACGCTAATTAGTTCCACATGGAGACACAACAAGTACACATAAGTGTTTTCTGAGTAGAATGCTACAGGAACTAGGTGAAAAATGATATTTGCGACTGTAAACATGACATTGAATTCACATTCCCAAGAAAAAGACTTTGCTTTTCTCCAAAACCAGTTTGAGTCTGCTTTTCTGGGTGCTTTTCACACGAATTCCACACGAGTTTCTCCAGATAGGTCTGTATCTAACCAGAATTATCCGGTTCTGTGTGGCTAAATGAATATCAGCTTTTCAACAGCCTGTGTGTTTGTTAGTGTTTTCTGGATAGTATCTAGGAACTTTAGAGTTTTGAATGAATTCTAGCATGTTACATTTTGTTTTTTTGTCGGCAAACACTAATTAGTTCCACATGGAGACACAACAAGTACACATAAGTGTTTTCTTAGTAGAATGCTACACGAACTAGGTGAAAAATGATATTTGCGACTGTAAACATGACATTGAATTCACATTCCCAAGAAAAAGACTTTGCTTTTCTCCAAAACCAGTTTGACTCTGCTTTTCTGGGTCCTTAGCACACGAATTCCACACGAGTTTCTCCAGATAGGTCTGTATCTAACCAGAAATATCCAGTTCTGTGTGGCTAAATGAATATCAGCTTTTAAACAGCCTGTGTGTTTGTTAGTGTTTTCTGGATAGTATCTAGGAACTTTAGAGTTTTGAATGAATTCTAGCATGTTACATTTCGTTTTTTTGTTGGCAAACGCTAATTAGTTCCACATGGAGACACAACAAGTACACAGAAGTGTTTTCTGAGTAGAATGCTACAGGAACTAGGTGAAAAATGATATTTGCGACTGTAAACAAGACATTGAATTCACATTCCCAAGAAAAAGACTTTGATTTTCTTCAAAACCAGTTTGACTCTGCTTTTCTGGGTCCGTAGCACACGAATTCCACACGAGTTTGTCCAGATAGGTCTGGGTGTAACCAGAATTATCCGGTTCTGTGTGGCTAAATGAATATCAGCTTTTCAACAGCCTGTGTGTTTGTTAGTGTTTTCTGGATAGTATCTAGGAACTTTAGAGTTTTGAATGAATTCTAGCATGTTACATTTTGTTTTTTTTTGTTGGCAAACGCTAATTAGTTCCACATGGAGACACAACAAGTACACATAAGTGTTTTCTGAGTAGAATGCTACAGAAACTAGGTGAAAAATGATATTTGCAACTGTAAACATGACATTGAATTCACATTCCCAACAAAAAGACTTTGCTTTTCTCCAAAACCAGTTTGAGTCTGCTTTTCTGGGTGCTTTACACAGGAATTCCACACGAGTTTTTCCAGATAGGTCTGTATCTAACCAGAAATATCCAGTTCTATGTGGCTAAATGAATATCAGCTTTTAAACAGCCTGTGTGTTTGTTAGTGTTTTCTGGATAGTATCTAGGAACTTTAGAGTTTTGAATGAATTCTAGCATGTTACATTTTGTTTTTTTGTTGGCAAACGCTAATTCGTTCCACATGGAGACACAACAAGTACACATAAGTGTTTTCTGAGTAGAATGCTACAGAAACTAGGTGAAAAATGATATTTGCGACTGTAAACATGACATTGAATTCACATTCCCAAGAATAAGACTTTGCTTTTCCCCAAAACCAGTTTGACTCTGCTTTTCTGGGTCCGTAGCACACGAATTCCACACGAGTTTGTCCAGATAGGTCTGGGAGTAACCAGAATTATCCGGTTCTGTGTGGCTAAATGAATATCAGCTTTTAAACAGCCTGTGTGTTTGTTAGTGTTTTCTGGATAGTATCTAGGAACTTTAGAGTTTTGAATGAATTCTAGCATGTTACATTTTGTTTTTTTGTTTGCAAACGCTAATTAGTTCCACATGGAGACACAACAAGTACACATAAGTGTTTTCTGAGTAGAATGCTACATTAACTAGGTGAAAAATCATATTTGCGACTGTAACAATGACATTGAATTCACATTCCCAAGAAAAAGACTTTGCTTTTCTCCAAAACCAGTTTGACTCTGCTTTTCTTGGAGCTTTGCACACGAATTCCACACGAGTTTGTCCAGATAGGTCTGGGTGTAACCAGAATTATCCGGTTCTGTGTGGCTAAATGAATATCAGCTTTTAAACAGCCTGTGTGTTTGTTAGTGTTTTCTGGATAGTATCTAGGAACTTTAGAGTTTTGAATGAATTCTAGCATGTTACATTTTGTTTTTTTGTTGGCAAACGCTAATTAGTTCCACATGGAGACACAACAAGTACACAGAAGTGTTTTCTGAGTACAATGCTACAGGAACTAGGTGAAAAATGATATTTGCAACTGTAAACAAGACATTGAATTCACATTCCCAGAAAAAGTCTTTGCTTTTCTCCAAAACCAGTTTGACTCTGCTTTTCTGGGTCCGTAGCACACGAATTCCACACGAGTTTGTCCAGATAGGTCTGGGTGTAACCAGAATTATCCGGTTCTGTGTGGCTAAATGAATATCAGCTTTTAAACAGCCTGTGTGTTTGTTAGTGTTTTCTGGATAGTATCTAGGAACTTTAGAGTTTTGAATGAAATTTAGCATGTTACATTTTGTTTTTTTGTTGGCAAATGCTAATTAGTTCCACATGGAGACACAACAAGTACACATAAGTGTTTTCTGAGTACAATGCTACAGGAACTAGGTGAAAAATGATATTTGCGACTGTAACCATGACATTGAATTCACATTCCCAAGAAAAAGACTTTGCTTTTCTCCAAAACCAGTTTGACTCTGCTTTTCTGGGTGCTTTGCACACGAATTCCACACGAGTTTGTCCAGATAGGTCTGTATCTAACCAGAAATATCCAGTTCTGTGTGGCTAAATGAATATCAGCTTTTAAACAGCCTGTGTGTTTGTTAGTGTTTTCTGGATAGTATCTAGGAACTTTAGAGTTTTGAATGAATTCTAGCATGTTACATTTTGTTTTTTTGTTGGCAAACGCTAATTAGTTCCACATGGAGACACAACAAGTACACATAAGTGTTTTCTGAGTAGAATGCTACAGGAACTAGGTGAAAAATCATATTTGCGACTGTAACCATGACATTGAATTCACATTCCCAAGAAAAAGACTTTGCTTTTCTCCAAAACCAGTTTGACTCTGCTTTTCTTGGAGCTTTGCACACGAATTCCACACGAGTTTGTCCAGATAGGTCTGGGTGTAACCAGAATTATCCGGTTCTGTGTGGCTAAATGAATATCAGCTTTTAAACAGCCTGTGTGTTTGTTAGTGTTTTCTGGATAGTATCTAGGAACTTTAGAGTTTTGAATGAATTCTAGCATGTTACATTTTGTTTTTTTGTTGGCAAACGCTAATTAGTTCCACATGGAGACACAACAAGTACACAGAAGTGTTTTCTGAGTACAATGCTACAGGAACTAGGTGAAAAATGATATTTGCAACTGTAAACAAGACATTGAATTCACATTCCCAGAAAAAGTCTTTGCTTTTCTCCAAAACCAGTTTGACTCTGCTTTTCTGGGTCCGTAGCACACGAATTCCACACGAGTTTGTCCAGATAGGTCTGGGTGTAACCAGAATTATCCGGTTCTGTGTGGCTAAATGAATATCAGCTTTTAAACAGCCTGTGTGTTTGTTAGTGTTTTCTGGATAGTATCTAGGAACTTTAGAGTTTTGAATGAAATTTAGCATGTTACATTTTGTTTTTTTGTTGGCAAACGCTAATTAGTTCCACATGGAGACACAACAAGTACACATAAGTGTTTTCTGAGTACAATGCTACAGGAACTAGGTGAAAAATGATATTTGCGACTGTAACCATGACATTGAATTCACATTCCCAAGAAAAAGACTTTGCTTTTCTCCAAAACCAGTTTGACTCTGCTTTTCTGGGTGCTTTGCACACGAATTCCACACGAGTTTGTCCAGATAGGTCTGTATCTAACCAGAAATATCCAGTTCTGTGTGGCTAAATGAATATCAGCTTTTAAACAGCCTGTGTGATTGTTAGTGTTTTCTGGATAGTATGTAGGAACTTTAGAGTTTTGAATGAATTCTAGCGTGTTACATTTTTTTTTTTTGTTGGCAAACGCTAATTAGTTCCACATGGAGACACAACAAGTACACATAAGTGTTTTCTGAGTTCAATGCTACAGGAACTAGGTGAAAAATGATATTTGTGACTGTAAACATGACATTGAATTCACATTCCCAAGAAAAAGACTTTGCTTTTCTCCAAAACCAGTTTGACTCTGCTTTTCTGGGTCCTAAGCACACGAATTCCACACGAGTTTGTCCAGATAGGTCTGGGTGTAACCAGAATTATCCGGTTCTGTGTGGCTAAATGAATATCAGCTTTTCAACAGCCTGTGTGTTTGTTAGTGTTTTCTGGATAGTATCTAGGAACTTTAGAGTTTTGAATGAATTCTAGCATGTTACATTTTGTTTTTTTGTTGGCAAACGCTAATTAGTTCCACATGGAGACACAACAAGTACACATAAGTGTTTTCTGAGTAGAATGCTACAGAAACTAGTTGAAAAATTATATTTGCAACTGTAAACATGACACTGAATTCACATTCCCAAGAAAAAGACTTTGCTTTTCTCCAAAACCAGTTTGAATCTGCTTTTCTTGGAGCTTTGCACACGAATTCCACACGAGTTTGTCCAGATAGGTCTGGGTGTAACCAGAATTATCCAGTTCTGTGTGGCTAAATGAATATCAGCTTTTAAACAGCCTGTGTGTTTGTTAGTGTTTTCTGGATAGTATCTAGGAACTTTAGAGTTTTGAATGAATTCTAGCATGTTACATTTTGTTTTTTTGTTGGCAAACGCTAATTAGTTCCACATGGAGACACAACAAGTACACATAAGTGTTTTCTGAGTAGAATGCTACAGGAACTAGGTGAAAAATGATATTTGCAACTGTAACCATGACATTGAATTCACATTCCCAAGAAAAAGACTTTGCTTTTCTACAAAACCAGTTTGACTCTGCTTTTCTTGGAGCTTTGCACACGAATTCCACACGAGTTTGTCCAGATAGGTCTGGGTGTAACCAGAATTATCCGGTTCTATGTGGCTAAATGAATATCAGCTTTTCAACAGCCTGTGTGTTTGTTAGTGTTTTCTGGATAGTATCTAGGAACTTTAGAGTTTTGAATGAATTCTAGCATGTTACATTTTGTTTTTTTGTTGGCAAACGCTAATTAGTTCCACATGGAGACACAACAAGTACACATAAGTGTTTTCTGAGTACAATGCTACAGGAACTAGGAGAAAAATGATATTTGCGACTGTAAACATGACATTTAAATCACATTCCCAAGAAAAAGAATTTGCTTTTCCCCAAAACCAGTTTGACTCTGCTTTTCTGGGTGCTTTGCACACGAATTCCACACGAGTTTCTCCAGATAGGTCTGTATCTAACTAGAAATATCCAGTTCTGTGTGGCTAAATGAATATCAGCTTTTAAACAGCCTGTGTGTTTGTTAGTGTTTTCTGGATAGTATCTAGGAACTTTAGAGTTTTGAATGAATTCTAGCGTGTTACATTTTTTTTTTGTCGGCAAACGCTAATTAGTTCCACATGGAGACACAACAAGTACACATAAGTGTTTTCTGAGTAGAATGCTACAGGAACTAGGTGAAAAATGATATTTGCGACTGTAAACATGACATTGAATTCACATTCCCAAGAAAAAGACTTTGCTTTTCTCCAAAACCAGTTTGACTCTGCTTTTCTGGGTGCTTTGCACACGAATTCCACACGAGTTTCTCCAGATAGGTCTGTATCTAACCAGAAATATCCAGTTCTGTGTGGCTAAATGAATATCAGCTTTTAAACAGCCTGTGTGTTTGTTAGTGTTTTCTGGATAGTATCTAGGAACTTTAGAGTTTTGAATGAATTCTAGCATGTTACATTTTGTTTTTTTGTTGGCAAACGCTAATTAGTTCCACATGGAGACACAACAAGTACACATAAGTGTTTTCTGTGTTCAATGCTACAGGAACTAGGTGAAAAAAGATATTTGCGACTGTAACCATGACATTGAATTCACATTCCCAAGAAAAAGACTTTGCTTTTCTCCAAAACCAGTTTGACTCTGCTTTTCTTGGAGCTTTGCACACGAATTCCACACGAGTTTGTCCAGATAGGTCTGGGTGTAACCAGAATTATCCGGTTCTGTGTGGCTAAATGAATATCAGCTTTTAAACAGCCTGTGTGTTTGTTAGTGTTTTCTGGATAGTATCTAGGAACTTTAGAGTTTTGAATGAATTCTAGCATGTTACATTTTGTTTTTTTGTTGGCAAACGCTAATTAGTTCCACATGGAGACACAACAAGTACACAGAAGTGTTTTCTGAGTAGAATGCTACAGAAACTAGGAGAAAAATGATATTTGCGACTGTAAAGATGACATTGAATTCACATTCCCAAGAAAAAGACTTTGCTTTTCTCCAAAACCAGTTTGACTCTGCTTTTCTGGGTCCGTAGCACACGAATTCCACACGAGTTTGTCCAGATAGGTCTGGGTGTAACCAGAATTATCTGGTTATGTGTGGCTAAATGAATATCAGCTTTTAAACAGCCTGTGTGATTGTAGTGTTTTCTGTATAGTATCTAGGAACTTTAGAGTTTTGAATGAATTTTAGCATGTTACATTTCGTTTTTTTGTTGGCAAACACTAATTAGTTCCACATGGAGACACAACAAGTACACATAATTGTTTTCTGAGTAGAATGCTACAGAAACTAGGTGAAAAATGATATTTGCGACTGTAAACATGACATTGAATTCACATTCCCAAGAAAAAGACTTTGCTTTTCCCCAAAACCAGTTTGAATATGCTTTTCTGGGTGCTTTGCACACGAATTCCACACGAGTTTGTCCAGATAGGTCTGTATCTAACCAGAAATATCCAGTTCTGTGTGGCTAAATGAATATCAGCTTTAAACAGCCTGTGTGTTTGTTAGTGTTTTCTGGATAGTATCTAGGAACTTTAGAGTTTTGAATGAATTCTAGCATGTTACATTTTGGTTTTTTGTTGGCAAACGCTAATTAGTTCCACATGGAGACACAACAATTACACATAAGTGTTTTCTGAGTAGAATGCTACAGGAACTAGGTGAAAAATGATATTTGCAACTGTAAACATGACATTGAATTCACATTCCCAAGAAAAAGACTTTGCTTTTCTCCAAAACCAGTTTGACTCTGCTTTTCTGGGTCCTTAGCACACGAATTCCACACGAGTTTGTCCAGATAGGTCTGTATCTAACCAGAAATATCCAGTTCTGTGTGGCTAAATGAATATCAGCTTTTAAACAGCCTGTGTGTTTGTTAGTGTTTTCTGGATAGTATCTAGGAACTTTAGAGTTTTGAATGAATTCTAGCATGTTACATTTTGTTTTTTTGTTGGCAAACGCTAATTAGTTCCACATGGAGACACAACAAGTACACATAAGTGTTTTCTAAGTAGAATGCCCTAGGAACTAGGTGAAAAATGATATTTGCGACTGTAACCATGACATTGAATTCACATTCCCAAGAAAAAGACTTTGCTTTTCTCCAAAACCAGTTTGACTCTGCTTTTCTGGGTCCTTAGCACACGAATTCCACACGAGTTTGTCTAGATAGGTCTGGGTGTAACCAGAATTATCCGGTTCTGTGTGGCTAAATGAATATCAGCTTTTAAACAGCCTGTGTGTTTGTTAGTGTTTTCTGGATAGTATCTAGGAACTTTAGAGTTTTGAATGAATTCTAGCATGTTACATTTTGTTTTTTTGTTGGCAAACGCTAATTAGTTCCACATGGAGACACAACAAGTACACAGAAGTGTTTTCTGAGTAGAATGCTACAAGAACTAGGTGAAAAATGATATTTGCGACTGTAAACATGACATTGAATTCACATTCCCAAGAAAAAGACTTTGCTTTTCTCCAAAACCAGTTTGACTCTGCTTTTCTGGGTGCTTTGCACACGAATTCCACACGAGTTTGTCCAGACAGGTCTGGGTGTAACCAGAATTATCCGGTTCTGTGTGGCTAAATGAATATCAGCTTTTAAACAGCCTGTGTGTTTGTTAGTGTTTTCTGGATAGTATCTAGGAACTTTAGAGTTTTGAATGAATTTTAGCATGTTACATTTTGTTTTTTTGTTGGCAAACGCTAATTAGTTCCACATGGAGACACAACAAGTACACATAAGTGTTTTCTGAGTTCAATGCTACAGGAACTAGGTGAAAAAAGATATTTGCGACTGTAACCATGACATTGAATTCACATTCCCAAGAAAAAGACTTTGCTTTTCTCCAAAACCAGTTTGACTCTGCTTTTCTTGGAGCTTTGCACACGAATTCCACACGAGTTTGTCCAGATAGGTCTGGGTGTAACCAGAATTATCCGGTTCTGTGTGGCTAAATGAATATCAGCTTTTAAACAGCCAGTGTGTTTGTTAGTGTTTTCTGGATAGTATCTAGGATCTTTAGAGTTTTGAATGAATTCTAGCATGTTACATTTTGTTTTTTTGTTGGCAAACGCTAATTAGTTCCACATGGAGACACAACAAGTACACAGAAGTGTTTTCTGAGTAGAATGCTACAGGAACTAGGAGAAAAATGATATTTGCAACTGTGAACATGACATTGAATTCACATTCCCAAGAAAAAGACTTTGCTTTTCTCCAAAACCAGTTTGACTCTGCTTTTCTTGGAGCTTTGCACAGGAATTCCACACGAGTTTCTCCAGATAGGTCTGTATCTAACCAGAAATATCCAGTTCTGTGTGGCTAAATGAATATCAGCTTTTAAACAGCCTGTGTGTTTGTTAGTGTTTCCTGGATAGTATCTAGGAACTTTAGAGTTTTGAATGAATTCTAGCATGTTACATTTTGTTTTTTTGTTGGCAAACGCTAATTAGTTCCACATGGAGACACAACAAGTACACATAAGTGTTTTCTGAGTAGAATGCTACAGTAACTAGGTTAAAAATGATATTTGCGACTGTAACCATGACATTGAATTCACATTCCCAAGAAAAAGACTTTGCTTTTCTCCAAAACCAGTTTGACTCTGCTTTTCTGGGTGCTTTGAACAGGAATTCCACACGAGTTTCTCCAGATAGGTCTGTATTAAACCAGAAATATCCAGTTCTGTGTGGCTAAATGAATATCAGCTTTTAAAAAGCCTGTGTGTTTGTGAGTGTTTTCTGGATAGTATCTAGGAATTTTCGAGTTTTGAATGAATTCTAGCGTGTTACATTTTTTTGTTTTGTTGGCAAACGCTAATTAGTTCCACATGGAGACACAACAGGTACACATAAGTGTTTTCTGAGTAGAATGCTACAGGAACTAGGTGAAAAATGATATTTGCGACTGTAAACATGACATTGAATTCACATTCCCAAGAAAAAGACTTTGCTTTTCTCCAAAACCAGTTTGACTCTGCTTTTCTGGGTGCTTTCACAGGAATTCCACACGAGTTTCTCCAGATAGGTCTGTATCTAACCAGAAATATCCAGTTCTGTGTGGCTAAATGAATATCAGCTTTTAAACAGCCTGTGTGTTTGTTAGTGTTTTCTGGATAGTATCTAGGAACTTTAGAGTTTTGAATGAATTCTAGCATGTTACATTTTGTTTTTTTGTTGGCAAACGCTAATTAGTTCCACATGGAGACACAACAAGTACACAGAAGTGTTTTCTGAGTAGAATGCTACAGGAACTAGGTGAAAAATGATATTTGCGACTGTAACCATGACATTGAATTCACATTCCCAAGAAAAAGACTTTGCTTTTCCCCAAAACCAGTTTGACTCTGCTTTTCTGGGTGCTTTGCACAGGAATTCCACACGAGTTTCTCCAGATAGGTCTGTATCTAACCAGAAATATCCAGTTCTGTATGGCTAAATGAATATCAGCTTTTAAACAGCCTGTGTGTTTGTTAGTGTTTTCTGGATAGTATCTAGGAACTTTAGAGTTTTGAATGAATTCTAGCGTGTTACATTTTTTTTTTTTTGTCGGCAAACGCTAATTAGTTCCACATGGAGACACAACAAGTACACATAAGTGTTTTCTGAGTAGAATGCTACAGGAACTAGGTGAAAAATGATATTTGCGACTGAAAACATGACATTGAATTCACATTCCCAAGAAAAAGACTTTGCTTTTCTCCAAAACCAGTTTGAGTCTGCTTTTCTGGGTCCTTAGCACACGAATTCCACACGAGTTTCTCCAGATAGGTCTGTATCTAACCAGAAATATCCAGTTCTGTGTGGCTAAATGAATATCAGCTTTTAAACAGCCTGTGTGTTTGTTAGTGTTTTCTGGATAGTATCTAGGAACTTTAGAGTTTTGAATGAATTCTAGCATGTTACATTTTGTTTTTTTGTTGGCAAACGCTAATTAGTTCCACATGGAGACACAACAAGTACACATAAGGGTTTTCTGAGTAGAATGCTACAGGAACTAGGTTAAAAATGATATTTGTGACTGTAACCATGACATTGAATTCACATTCCCAAATAAAAGACTTTGCTTTTCTCCAAAACCAGTTTGACTCTGCTTTTCTGGGTCCTTAGCACACGAATTCCACACGAGTTTGTCCAGATAGGTCTGGGTGTAACCAGAATTATCCGGTTCTGTGTGGCTAAATGAATATCAGCTTTTCAACAGCCTGTGGGTTTGTTAGTGTTTTCTGGATATTTTCTAGGAACTTTAGAGTTTTGAATGAATTCTAGCATGTTACATTTTGTTTTTTTGTTGGCAAACGCTAATTAGTTCCACATGGAGACACAACAAGTACACATAAGTGTTTTCTGAGTAGAATGCTACAGAAACTAGGTGAAAAATGATATTTGCGACTGTAAACATGACATTGAATTCACATTCCCAAGAATAAGACTTTGCTTTTCCCCAAAACCAGTTTGACTCTGCTTTTCTTGGAGCTTTGCACACGAATTCCACACGAGTTTGTCCAGATAGGTCTGGGTGTACCCAGAATTATCCGGTTCTGTGTGGCTAAATGAATATCAGCTTTTAAACAGCCTGTGTGTTTGTTAGTGTTTTCTGGATAGTATCTAGGAACTTTAGAGTTTTGAATGAATTCTAGCATGTTACATTTTGTTTTTTTGTTGGCAAACGCTAATTAGTTCCACATGGAGACACAACAAGTACACAGAAGTGTTTTCTGAGTAGAATGCTACAGGAACTAGGAGAAAAATGATATTTGCAACTGTGAACATGACATTGAATTCACATTCCCAAGAAAAAGACTTTGCTTTTCTCCAAAACCAGTTTGACTCTGCTTTTCTTGGAGCTTTGCACAGGAATTCCACACGAGTTTCTCCAGATAGGTCTGTATCTAACCAGAAATATCCAGTTCTGTGTGGCTAAATGAATATCAGCTTTTAAACAGCCTGTGTGTTTGTTAGTGTTTCCTGGATAGTATCTAGGAACTTTAGAGTTTTGAATGAATTCTAGCATGTTACATTTTGTTTTTTTGTTGGCAAACGCTAATTAGTTCCACATGGAGACACAACAAGTACACATAAGTGTTTTCTGAGTAGAATGCTACAGTAACTAGGTTAAAAATGATATTTGCGACTGTAACCATGACATTGAATTCACATTCCCAAGAAAAAGACTTTGCTTTTCTCCAAAACCAGTTTGACTCTGCTTTTCTGGGTGCTTTGAACAGGAATTCCACACGAGTTTCTCCAGATAGGTCTGTATTAAACCAGAAATATCCAGTTCTGTGTGGCTAAATGAATATCAGCTTTTAAAAAGCCTGTGTGTTTGTGAGTGTTTTCTGGATAGTATCTAGGAATTTTCGAGTTTTGAATGAATTCTAGCGTGTTACATTTTTTTGTTTTGTTGGCAAACGCTAATTAGTTCCACATGGAGACACAACAGGTACACATAAGTGTTTTCTGAGTAGAATGCTACAGGAACTAGGTGAAAAATGATATTTGCGACTGTAAACATGACATTGAATTCACATTCCCAAGAAAAAGACTTTGCTTTTCTCCAAAACCAGTTTGACTCTGCTTTTCTGGGTGCTTTCACAGGAATTCCACACGAGTTTCTCCAGATAGGTCTGTATCTAACCAGAAATATCCAGTTCTGTGTGGCTAAATGAATATCAGCTTTTAAACAGCCTGTGTGTTTGTTAGTGTTTTCTGGATAGTATCTAGGAACTTTAGAGTTTTGAATGAATTCTAGCATGTTACATTTTGTTTTTTTGTTGGCAAACGCTAATTAGTTCCACATGGAGACACAACAAGTACACAGAAGTGTTTTCTGAGTAGAATGCTACAGGAACTAGGTGAAAAATGATATTTGCGACTGTAACCATGACATTGAATTCACATTCCCAAGAAAAAGACTTTGCTTTTCCCCAAAACCAGTTTGACTCTGCTTTTCTGGGTGCTTTGCACAGGAATTCCACACGAGTTTCTCCAGATAGGTCTGTATCTAACCAGAAATATCCAGTTCTGTATGGCTAAATGAATATCAGCTTTTAAACAGCCTGTGTGTTTGTTAGTGTTTTCTGGATAGTATCTAGGAACTTTAGAGTTTTGAATGAATTCTAGCGTGTTACATTTTTTTTTTTTTGTCGGCAAACGCTAATTAGTTCCACATGGAGACACAACAAGTACACATAAGTGTTTTCTGAGTAGAATGCTACAGGAACTAGGTGAAAAATGATATTTGCGACTGAAAACATGACATTGAATTCACATTCCAAAGAAAAAGACTTTGCTTTTCTCCAAAACCAGTTTGAGTCTGCTTTTCTGGGTCCTTAGCACACGAATTCCACACGAGTTTCTCCAGATAGGTCTGTATCTAACAAGAAATATCCAGTTCTGTGTGGCTAAATGAATATCAGCTTTTAAACAGCCTGTGTGTTTGTTAGTGTTTTCTGGATAGTATCTAGGAACTTTAGAGTTTTGAATGAATTCTAGCATGTTACATTTTGTTTTTTTGTTGGCAAACGCTAATTAGTTCCACATGGAGACACAACAAGTACACATAAGGGTTTTCTGAGTAGAATGCTACAGGAACTAGGTTAAAAATGATATTTGTGACTGTAACCATGACATTGAATTCACATTCCCAAATAAAAGACTTTGCTTTTCTCCAAAACCAGTTTGACTCTGCTTTTCTGGGTCCTTAGCACACGAATTCCACACGAGTTTGTCCAGATAGGTCTGGGTGTAACCAGAATTATCCGGTTCTGTGTGGCTAAATGAATATCAGCTTTTCAACAGCCTGTGGGTTTGTTAGTGTTTTCTGGATATTTTCTAGGAACTTTAGAGTTTTGAATGAATTCTAGCATGTTACATTTTGTTTTTTTGTTGGCAAACGCTAATTAGTTCCACATGGAGACACAACAAGTACACATAAGTGTTTTCTGAGTAGAATGCTACAGAAACTAGGTGAAAAATGATATTTGCGACTGTAAACATGACATTGAATTCACATTCCCAAGAATAAGACTTTGCTTTTCCCCAAAACCAGTTTGACTCTGCTTTTCTTGGAGCTTTGCACACGAATTCCACACGAGTTTGTCCAGATAGGTCTGGGTGTACCCAGAATTATCCGGTTCTGTGTGGCTAAATGAATATCAGCTTTTAAACAGCCTGTGTGTTTGTTAGTGTTTTCTGGATAGTATCTAGGAACTTTAGAGTTTTGAATGAATTCTAGCATGTTACATTTTGTTTTTTTGTTGGCAAACGCTAATTAGTTCCACATGGAGACACAACAAGTACACAGAAGTGTTTTCTGAGTAGAATGCTACAGGAACTAGGTGAAAAATGATATTTGCGACTGTAAACAAGACATTGAATTCACATTCCCAAGAAAAAGACTTTGATTTTCTCCAAAACCAGTTTGACTCTGCTTTTCTGGGTCTGTAGCACACGAATTCCACACGAGTTTCTCCAGATAGGTCTGGGTGTAACCAGAATTATCCGGTTCTGTGTGGCTAAATGAATATCAGCTTTTAAACAGCCTGTGTGTTTGTTAGTGTTTTCTGGATAGTATCTAGGAACTTTAGAGTTTTGAATGAATTCTAGCATGTTACATTTTGTTTTTTTGTTGGCAAACGCTAATTAGTTCCACATGGAGACACAACAAGTACACATAAGTGTTTTCTGAGTACAATGCTACAGGAACTAGGTGAAAAATGATATTTGCGACTGTAACCATGACATTGAATTCACATTCCCAAGAAAAAGACTTTGCTTTTCTCCAAAACCAGTTTGAGTCTGCTTTTCTGGGTGCTTTGAACAGGAATTCCACACGAGTTTCTCCAGATAGGTCTGTATTAAACCAGAAATATCCAGTTCTGTGTGGCTAAATGAATATCAGCTTTTAAAAAGCCTGTGTGTTTGTGAGTGTTTTCTGGATAGTATCTAGGAATTTTAGAGTTTTGAATGAATTCTAGCGTGTTACATTTTTTTGTTTTGTTGGCAAACGCTAATTAGTTCCACATGGAGACACAACAGGTACACATAAGTGTTTTCTGAGTAGAATGCTACAGGAACTAGGTGAAAAATGATATTTGCGACTGTAAACATGACATTGAATTCACATTCCCAAGAAAAAGACTTTGCTTTTCTCCAAAACCAGTTTGACTCTGCTTTTCTGGGTGCTTTGCACAGGAATTCCACACGAGCTTCTCCAGATAGGTCTGTATCTAACCAGAAATATCCAGTTCTGTGTGGCTAAATGAATATCAGCTTTTAAACAGCCTGTGTGTTTGTTAGTGTTTTCTGGATAGTATCTAGGAACTTTAGAGTTTTGAATGAATTCTAGCATGTTACATTTTGTTTTTTTGTTGGAAAACGCTAATTAGTTCCACATGGAGACACAACAAGTACACAGAAGTGTTTTCTGAGTAGAATGCTACAGGAACTAGGTGAAAAATGATATTTGCGACTGTAACCATGACATTGAATTCACATTCCCAAGAAAAAGACTTTGCTTTTCTCCAAAACCAGTTTGACTCTGCTTTTCTTGGAGCTTTGCACACGAATTCCACACGAGTTTGTCCAGATAGGTCTGCGTGTAACCAGAATTATCCGGTTCTGTGTGGCTAAATGAATATCAGCTTTTCAACAGCCTGTGTGTTTGTTAGTGTTTTCTGGATAGTATCTAGGAACTTTAGAGTTTTGAATGAATTCTAGCATGTTACATTTTGTTTTTTTGTTGGCAAACGCTAATTAGTTCCACATGGAGACACAACAAGTACACATAAGTGTTTTCTGAGTACAATGCTACAGGAACTAGGAGAAAAATGATATTTGCGACTGTAAACATGACATTGAATTCACATTCCCAAGAAAAAGACTTTGCTTTTCCCCAAAACCAGTTTGACTCTGATTTTCTTGGAGCTTTGCACACGAATTCCACACGAGTTTCTCCAGATAGGTCTGTATCTAACCAGAAATATCCAGTTCTGTGTGGCTAAATGAATATCAGCTTTTAAACAGCCTGTGTGTTTGTTAGTGTTTTCTGGATAGTATCTAGGAACTTTAGAGTTTTGAATGAATTCTAGCGTGTTACATTTTTTTTTTTGTCGGCAAACGCTAATTAGTTCCACATGGAGACACAACAAGTACACATAAGTGTTTTCTGAGTAGAATGCTACAGGAACTAGGTTAAAAATGATATTTGCGACTGAAAACATGACATTGAATTCACATTCCCAAGAAAAAGACTTTGATTTTCTCCAAAACCAGTTTGAGTCTGCTTTTCTGGGTCCTTAGCACACGAATTCCACACGAGTTTCTCCAGATAGGTCTGTATCTAACCAGAAATATCCAGTTCTGTGTGGCTAAATGAATATCAGCTTTTAAACAGCCTGTGTGTTTGTTAGTGTTTTCTGGATAGTATCTAGGAACTTTAGAGTTTTGAATGAATTCTAGCATGTTACATTTTGTTTTTTTGTTGGCAAACGCTAATTAGTTCCACATGGAGACACAACAAGTACACATAAGTGTTTTCTGAGTAGAATGCTACAGAAACTAGGTGAAAAATGATATTTGCGACTGTAAACATGACATTGAATTCACATTCCCAAGAATAAGACTTTGCTTTTCCCCAAAACCAGTTTGACTCTGCTTTTCTTGGAGCTTTGCACACGAATTCCACACGAGTTTGTCCAGATAGGTCTGGGTGTACCCAGAATTATCCGGTTCTGTGTGGCTAAATGAATATCAGCTTTTAAACAGCCTGTGTGTTTGTTAGTGTTTTCTGGATAGTATCTAGGAACTTTAGAGTTTTGAATGAATTCTAGCATGTTACATTTTGTTTTTTTGTTGGCAAACGCTAATTAGTTCCACATGGAGACACAACAAGTACACAGAAGTGTTTTCTGAGTAGAATGCTACAGGAACTAGGTGAAAAATGATATTTGCGACTGTAAACAAGACATTGAATTCACATTCCCAAGAAAAAGACTTTGATTTTCTCCAAAACCAGTTTGACTCTGCTTTTCTGGGTCATTAGCACACGAATTCCACACGAGTTTGTCCAGATAGGTCAGGGTGTAACCAGAATTATCCGGTTCTGTGTGGCTAAATGAAATTCAGTTTTTAAACAGCCTGTGTGTTTGTTAGTGTTTTCTGGATAGTATCTAGGAACTTTAGAGTTTTGAATGAATTCTAGCATGTTACATTTTGTTTTTTTGTTGGGAAACGCTAATTAGTTCCACCTGGAGACACAACAAGTACACATAAGTGTTTTCTGAGTACAATGCTACAGGAACTAGGAGAAAAATGATATTTGCGACTGTAAACATGACATTGAATTCACATTCCCAAGAAAAAGACTTTGCTTTTCCCCAAAACCAGTTTGAGTCTGCTTTTCTTGGAGCTTTGCACAGGAATTCCACACGAGTTTCTCCAGATAGGTCTGTATTAAACCAGAAATATCCAGTTCTGTGTGGCTAAATGAATATCAGCTTTTAAACAGCCTGTGTGTTTGTTAGTGTTTTCTGGATAGTATCTAGGAACTTTAGAGTTTTGAATGAATTCTAGCGTGTTACATTTTTTTTTTTTGTCGGCAAACGCTAATTAGTTCCACATGGAGACACAACAAGTACACATAAGTGTTTTCTGAGTAGAATGCTACAGGAACTATGTGAAAAATGATATTTGCGACTGTAAACATGACATTGAATTCACATTCCCAAGAAAAAGACTTTGCTTTTCTCCAAAACCAGTTTGACTCTGCTTTTCTGGGTGCTTTGCACAGGAATTCCACACGAGTTTGTCCAGATAGGTCTGTATCTAACCAGAAATATCCAGTTCTGTGTGGCTAAATGAATATCAGCTTTTAAACAGCCTGTGTGTTTGTTAGTGTTTTCTGGATAGTATCTAGGAACTTTAGAGTTTTGAATGAATTCTAGCGTGTTACATTTTGTTTTTTTGTTGGCAAACGCTAATTACTTCCACATGGAGACACAACAAGTACACATAAGTGTTTTCTGAGTAGAATGCTACAGGAACTAGGTGAAAAATGATATTTGCGAATGTAACCATGACATTGAATTCACATTCCCAAGAAAAAGACTTTGCTTTTCTCCAAAACCAGTTTGACTCTGCTTTTCTTGGAGCTTTGCACACGAATTCCACACGAGTTTGTCCAGATAGGTCTGCGTGTAACCAGAATTATCCGGTTCTGTGTGGCTAAATGAATATCAGCTTTTAAACAGCCTGTGTGTTTGTTAGTGTTTTCTGGATAGTATCTAGGAACTTTAGAGTTTTGAATGAATTCTAGCATGTTACATTTTGTTTTTTTGTTGGCAAACGCTAATTAGTTCCACATGGAGACACAACAAGTACACATAAGTGTTTTCTGAGTACAATGCTACAGGAACTAGGAGAAAAATGATATTTGCGACTGTAAACATGACATTGAATTCACATTCCCAAGAAAAAGACTTTGCTTTTCCCCAAAACCAGTTTGACTCTGCTTTTCTGGGTCCTTAGCACACGAATTCCACACGAGTTTCTCCAGATAGGTCTGTATCTAACCAGAAATATCCAGTTCTGTGTGGCTAAATGAATATCAGCTTTTAAACAGCCTGTGTGTTTGTTAGTGTTTTCTGGATAGTATCTAGGAACTTTAGAGTTTTGAATGAATTCTAGCATGTTACATTTTGTTTTTTTGTTGGCAAACGCTAATTAGTTCCACATGGAGACACAACAAGTACACATAAGGGTTTTCTGAGTAGAATGCTACAGGAACTAGGTTAAAAATGATATTTGCGACTGTAAACATGACATTGAATTCACATTCCCAAGAAAAAGACTTTGCTTTTCTCCAAAACCAGTTTGACTCTGCTTTTCTGGGTCCTTAGCACACGAATTCCACACGAGTTTGTCTAGATAGGTCTGGGTGTAACCAGAATTATCCGGTTCTGTGTGGCTAAATGAAATTCAGCTTTTAAACAGCCTGTGTGTTTGTTAGTGTTTTCTGGATAGTATCTAGGAACTTTAGAGTTTTGAATGAATTCTAGCATGTTACATTTTGTTTTTTTGTTGGCAAACGCTAATTAGTTCCACATGGAGACACAACAAGTACACAGAAGTGTTTTCTGAGTAGAATGCTACAGAAACTAGGTGAAAAATGAAATTTGCGACTGTAAACATGACATTGAATTCACATTCCCAAGAATAAGACTTTGCTTTTCCCCAAAACCAGTTTGACTCTGCTTTTCTTTGAGCTTTGCACACGAATTCCACACGAGTTTGTCCAGATAGGTCTGGGTGTAACCAGAATTATCCGGTTCTGTGTGGCTAAATGAATATCAGCTTTTAAACAGCCTGTGTGTTTGTTAGTGTTTTCTGGATAGTATCTAGGAACTTTAGAGTTTTGAATGAATTCTAGCATGTTACATTTTGTTTTTTTGTTGGCAAACGCTAATTAGTTCCACATGGAGACACAACAAGTACACAGAAGTGTTTTCTGAGTACAATGCTACAGGAACTAGGTGAAAAATGATATTTGCGACTGTAACCATGACATTGAATTCACATTCCCAAGAAAAAGACTTTGATTTTCTCCAAAACCAGTTTGACTCTGCTTTTCTGGGTCCGTAGCACACGAATTCCACACGAGTCTGTCCAGATAGGTCTGGGTGTAACCAGAATTATCCGGTTCTGTGTGGCTAAATGAATATCAGCTTTTAAACAGCCTGTGTGTTTGTTAGTGTTTTCTGGATATTATCTAGGAACTTTAGAGTTTTGAATGAATTCTAGCATGTTACATTTTGTTTTTTTGTTGGCAAACGCTAATTAGTTCCACATGGAGACACAACAAGTACACATAAGTGTTTTCTGAGTACAATGCTACAGGAACTAGGTGAAAAATGATATTTGCGACTGTAATCATGACATTGAATTCACATTCCCAAGAAAAAGACTTTGCTTTTCTCCAAAACCAGTTTGACTCTGCTTTTCTTGGAGCTTTGCACACGAATTCCACATGAGTTTGTCCAGATAGGTCTGGGTGTAACCAGAATTATCCGGTTCTGTGTGGCTAAATGAATATCAGCTTTTCAACATCCTGTGTGTTTGTTAGTGTTTTCTGGATAGTATCTAGGAACTTTAGAGTTTTGAATGAATTCTAGCATGTTACATTTTGTTTTTTTGTTGGCAAACGCTAATTAGTTCCACATGGAGACACAACAAGTACACATAAGTGTTTTCTGAGTAGAATGCTACAGGAACTAGGTGAAA